>CM060940.1:885711674-887059174 GCA_030765085.1 Allium cepa | reverse complement strand
TGTGTACTTTAATAACATTGGATTGAATGAAATTAATAATTGTCTGAATGTAAGTTTTCAATTGATTGGAATAATAAATGTTAATAAAGAATAATAAATGTTTCTTTATTAAAGAAGAAATCATGTGTTTATTTATTTGAAATGTTTGGTAGCTGAAAGATTAATTGCAGTGATGAGAAAGTAAGAAATGTATAATTCCTATCTGTATCCAATAGTATACAAATATGTTTAAATTACTATTAAATAGTTTGCGGGTGCGACGCAGTGGAAAGAAGACTTGGGTTCTGCTAAAAAGACCTAGGTTAGATTCCTACCATGCGCTTTCCTATGCTATATAAATTTATCGGGTGTATAGGGACTTAGATCGACGGACGGCTTTACTATACCCTCCTTAGAAGTTCACCGGCCCGTCGAGTTCTTTTGGGTTTTAAAAAAAAGTCAAAAAATATATATTATTAGATTGGAAATAATTGTTCTATTTCTCATTACATTTATTTAGTTCATTTTGAAATTCATCTTTGTAGTCAACTAAAATTAACGTAAGTGAATAATTTCAATTAATAGGATAAAGGACAGTAAATTGTAAATTAATAGGTGCAATTAAACGTAGCTTATGTTTTGTGAAAATATAAAAAAAAAGTTAGATTTAATGAAAAGAACATTTATATCAAAACAAAATGAAAGTTTTATTTGTGAATGTAGGTATAATTTCAATAAAAAAAGAATAGAATGATTGATTTAAAGAAAGAAACATATGTTTATTTAAACTGTGTTTTAGCATACAGATTGATTATAAGAATAGGAAATAATTATTTAAGTAAGTTATTATTACTCTAGTGTATTTATAAACATGTTTAAATGACTAAAGGAAATAACTGTTCTATTTTTCATCCATTTTAGTTTGTCTGTTTTGAAATATAACTTTGTAATTAATTGCAACTAATGTAATTGAAATATTTCAACTAAAAGGAAAGAAAATATTGTTTACAATTAATAGATTTAATAAAAGAAATGCAAGTTTTCTGTTAAATAGAAAATGTGTTTTAATGGAAATAAAAGATCATTTTGAGAAAACTAAACTGAACGTTTTCATTTTTAAGGTAAGTGTGATTTTATTTATTATGTGCTGATAAAAAAATTAAATGTGTACAAACTAAGTAATATTTAAGTTAACGAAATTAATTTGGTTACGTTTCAAAAATTGCATTCCAAAATATTATGCGATGTACATTATCTCTTCATTTCTTTTGTTATTAATTGTTGTCCATACATTTTAAAATAGTCACTTCATTATTAATACTTGATCCGTTCATTTCTCCTTCTGTTTAATATGAGCTTATAATTTTAGGCTATACTTAATTCTTGCCATCTCATTTTTAGTTGTATAAAATTCCATTTTCCTTTGGTTTGTAAACTTTCTTTCTCATTCCTGCTTACATTTCCTTTTGCATTATTAATGCCTGAAGCTTTCAAAACAAAATGTGACATTCATTTTTGTCCATCCACCTTCATTTTCTTATTATTAAATAACCTGCAATTTTATTTCTTTATTTGTGTTTTGTTTCTCCTAACACTTCATATTCATTTAGTTCAAATTGTTCTTTGCTGAAGGTATATTCTTATCATAAAATTGTTCATGTTTTAAACTTATCCCTTCATTTTTTTGTCATCACCTCATTTCATATGTTCATATCTCCTTTTCAAATCTTCCTTTCCCCGAATCATTGTAACGTAAGCTTGCAAATTCAAAAGCCTACTTTTATAAAATATGGGTTTCATTTTTTTTCAGTTTTTCTGCGCGTCCTGTCCTCATATTAGTTTGTTCTTCCTTATTTGCCTGAAGCCTCATCTTAGGAAAAATACCGTTGGAATTTTGCGCTTTTGTTTAAATTTTAATGGACAATAAATCAAAGGTGAGTGATTTAACCCACTCATACAATAATACTAAATCTTTTTATGTTAGTTGAATAAAATTTATGAAGTGATAAGAAATTTACTGATTAATGATTGGTAATTTAATTTGTCTTTTAAATTTAATTTGACTTTATATTGCATTAAATTGTCATTTAAATTGATATTGAAATAAATTGCTAGTTAAATAACGGATATTGATAACCAATAAATTATTGTGAATTATTAGCTGATTTGAATGTTGATTATGATGCATGTTTATTTGTTGACATTTTTGGATGATTGAATGTATATTTATTTTATATATCTCTACTATCACTCTGTATATTAAGTGACAGCATATAAACTGTTATTTGAATTATTTCAAATAAATTAAGAACTAAGTTGAAATGATATATGCATATGGCACTTTGATTTGGATTGAAATGGTATATATATCCATCCCTATAATTAAAATTGAAATAACTAGCCATAGGGTAGAAAATTATATACGGACATCGGATTGGTTAAATTAAATAGTTTTAAAATCTTGAAATTGGATTTTTATTAAATGATATATTTTGAAGGTAATAAATTATGGATTTATATGAATTAAATTATCTTCTAATTCAATCTTTGTAATGTTGAAATTAAAATTGGTTAAAAAGAAATTGTCCTAAAGAATTAAATGGATATGTGAAGTTATAATTGATATATGACCTTAATTTTGGGAAAATTGAATTATTTTAAGATTTGAACCTTAAAATGGAACAATGAGGTTTAATTTGATTTAAGCGATTTAAATTAGTAAATTGAATTTGGACATGAAATCAATATGAATTGAAATAGTTTAAAATAAAAATTGAATTGTAATTTTAAATCATTGATTTGAACTGCTGAATTGAAGTTGAAGTTAAAAATGAATGTTCAAAAATTAAAGTTAATTCGAATTGAAATCGAAATTAAGTTGATTTGAAATTAAATCGAGATTGAATAAATTGAATTGAAAGTTGGAAATTAAGCTTTATTGATTTAAAATTGGACATGATCTAGACTTGTTGAAAGGGAAAGAAACAGTTTGATTTGATGTTATTTTAAAAATAAATTATTTTAATATAAACTGTTTAGAATCTATTTTTATTAATATTCAAATTATTTTGATTTCCCCAAAATATTTTACTATATAAACCATTTTCAATACTCAAACCATTTTATATCAAACTATTTAAACTGTTTTAAACTATTTTTAAACTGTTTTGTGACTATTAAATCTATTTTATAAAATTTCAAACTATGCAAAATTGAAATGTTTATATTTAAATCGTCGATGTAAATGCGAGTGTGGTTAAATGATGTTATAACCTAAGTTGGAATTTGAAAAGATACTTTCAAGTGAAAATGACATTTTTGGACTAAATATGGTATTTTGTAATGAAGTGATATTTTGAAGAAAATATAATATTTTGAAACAAAGTGATATTTTGAAGTGAATATGATATTTTGCTGTCAAATGTGAACCATTTTTTAATATGTAAAATAACCAACTAGTGTGAAAAATGATATTGGTTGTTAAAGAGACAAGGGCCGCTTATTCGCATACTCTCTGTCAATATTGGAACCACTTTAACAACTGTGTATGTAATGGATGATCCAAAATGAAGTGGTTGGATTTGGTGAACGTTTGATGGATTTGAAGAAAGAGGACGATGATGGATGAATCCGACATTTGTGTCAATTAGAAATGACTAAAACAGGATCCTATGTCTGGCCAAAGGGTTCGCAACCTTTAGGCCATCACTCCTTCGTATTATTATATTGATTTTGGACTTGATTGGTGCAACTTGATTTGATTTTTAGGGTGGTGGACTTGGTAGACGGTCCTAGCTACGATGCGTAATTACCAGCCAGAAAGTGTAAACTGGTAGAATTCTACCTTGGACATTGTCTCACGTGTCTTATCATACTTTATCCTTATACACGACCATTATGATTTTGTTTTATGGTTGTCTTATCAAGGCCCTTCCTGACTACGGACATTACTGGTGGTGTCAAAGGAAACCTATAGGACACTGCTTAAAAATGTATTAAGGGGGATTAATGTAAAGCCTTAACACTAAGAAAAATATTTATTTTACTGATTAAGCATTATATATATAGCATATCCTACTATATATAGATAGTTTAATGGATCCTTAGGAGATGGAAAATCCAGTAACATCAGTTAAGTTATTGCACACATGTTATACGCTGGATAGGAGATGTAAAATCCCGTAAACATCTCTGAAGCTATTACACTCATATTTTCTTGTTAGTGATTTAACTTATATAAGAACTTTCAGTTCTGACTCGAATGTTTTGTCTATTCATTACGCTCGGGTCAGCCTGAGTATTTCTGTGCTTGAAGGCATTATTTCCAAAGGACGAAGATGCATTTGGTATATTATATTATTAGTATTATTTAGCTGCATTATTATTGATATGTTGTTGTTTGTACTCTAATTATATTGTAAAGGTTGTGTAATCAAATGTATATTGTAAAACAGCTTCATGAACTATTTATTGATTATTATATTTTGTCATTCCGCTGTGAGATTCTGTATTTTGTTTTCCTTCTTTTCTCTTATTTTTTTATTAAATCTCATTAACAATCCTCCCTTTTGAATGGTTTGAGTTAGACATATGTGGTTTATTTTCGATTTAAACCGTCCAAAATGGTTGGTCGTCATAGTTGGTATCAGAGCTTTGGTTTAGAGATACCTTAGCACATTTGTCACGACCCGAATTTCATCGTTCAAAAATCGACACCCGTACTTCACTTGTACTCGAATGCCGCAGATCCAACCATTGAAATTCGATCCATCTCGGAGCTTATAACACATTAAATATAACAGCACAGCGGAAGAAAACAATATATCATTGATACACAATAGATGATTACAACAATGATACAACAAATTGATCAATATTATCAGAGATATAAGATACATCAGAAAGAAAAAACTCCAGAAGATAATATCTTCAGAAGTCCTCAAAATAGATACTACAACATATAACGACTCCATTGCTAAGGTTCCAAAGACGCCAATCCGATAAGTTCGAACCACCATCGACATTGAAGTAAGGCAACTCAATCCAAATGCGATTGCTAATATCCAAAGATTAAATGCTATCGAATCTATACCTACTATTCGATTATATGAAAAACCCAACTCTAGACTGCCCGTGTGGAAAACTGTGGGCATCCAGAGTTTAGGAAGGGAACAATAAACTCCGGATCAGTCATGGGACTGGTATGAGCAAACAAAAACAGTTTATCTTTAAAACAAACAAAAGAATTTAAAAGTTGAAATCCGCAATGATTTTTGGAAAATGAAACTACCATAAGGCCTCCCACCGCACACACTGTGAGGACCCGCAAATCCGTACTCCTTGAATAGACACTAATCTCCATTGATTAACTCAAGATGAACAGAAATACGAATTCTCAGGGTTTTAAAAAGAAGAAAAAGATAGAAGAAGAGAGAAAAGATAGAACAGAACAGAAAGAAAATAACAGAACAATATCAGAATCTTACAATCGCAGCGGAACAACATATAATAGATAAATGAATAATCTTTAAACAAAGAACTATATTAGTTATTACATTACATCACATTACATTACATTATCATCAGAGTATACAACAACAAAACAACAACAAACAACGGAAAAGAAATACTATATACTAATAATACGCCATGCCATCCAGCTTGCCTCCAGCAACTCCTGAATTCCAGAATATCCTGATAAACCTTAACTCTTGACTGCCCGTGTGGAAATTGGTGGGCACCCAGAGTTTAGGAAGGAAAAACAATAAACTCCTAGTCAATCATGTGACTGGTGTGAGAACTCAAAATAGTTTATCTTTAAAACAAAGAATAGGATAATTTTAAAATAGATTCGCAATGATTTTAAAAATAAGACTACCATAAGGCCTCCCGCACACACGCACAATGCAAACGCAGAATCGGAGGAGATTTCTCCTTATGATAGTCAAAGATGCTTGATACACATTAAAAAGAACATTTGATATTATTATTAGTGCATAGTGTAGGGAAAAATCATTTCGAAAATAAAGATATAAATCTTAGCCAGCATAGGCATTCCGCACTTATGCCTACTATAGCTACCATGTTCAATAGCAGGTTACCGCCACAATCCATGGCAGGTTATACAACTAAAACCATACAAGATCGTATTGTTTCTTTGGATTTCCAACGAATGGTCAGGCCAAGGAACTTCCCATTGCCACATGGAAACGCCTCTGGAATGACGTCCCGAGAACCAAACCGGATCTCTGCCAACACAAGGCCGGGTTACCCCTAACTAGGTAACTACTGACACGAATATGCCATCCCCGATCGTAACCGATCTACATCCGAGGATCCTCGATTTCCAACAACCACAAAGTAATAAGTTTGCAGCAACAACATAGGTTAAGTATCTGGGCTCCATACCATGATACCACCTCTATCCAGAAGGAATGACATACACTAAAGTGTGCTACCCCTAATAACCTTACCGCATCCTTCCTGTTTTGACCATTTCGAGGTGTGAGGTCCGACGAAGTCTCGTCCACAAAGCCACGCTTTGGTACAAAGCCACGCTTTGGTACAAAGCCATGCTTTGGGTCAACAAATGATCAAAGTAATGATCATAAAGATAAATGATCAAACAAATGATCATATCGCAAATGACCAAACAATTGATCATTTCACAGCAACACTCAGCATGTCACATTACCAAATTGGGAATATATCGCTGATAACCTTCAACCACATAACCTCTGAGCTCGTACGTCTCAGAGAAGAGTGTTAAGTTAAGAGAATAAATTTTCCGCCACCAACAGAAATATATTTGAAAGAGATCAGCTTTATATCTCAATTTGCAATGTCAGACATACATCCATACAAGTCTGTTCCGGGATCGAACAGAACCGAAGGCACTTACAAAGAAGTCCTCGCAATACGGATATTCACTAATCACATCCGGACTTCCCATCACATATGGAGTCTCTATACCGGGGACCAGTCGATGCAAATACATTCGACGAGTTATCCTTTCGCTTTTGAAAATATCCGGTCTTCAACACCGGTCTTCAAATGCAATTCATAACGACGTATCACATATTCGGAATGGGTTATACGACCCCAAGGTCCTTTTCCGGCTAACCCGAATAGTGAGCGCTTATTTAAAAATAAGTGTGGCATTCAAATTCAAGCAAATCACAACAAATACGCATTCAAAGGTAAATATTGATAGTTGGTTATTGAACTATCAATGGATATGCATAACATCACCAGATTCCAAATAATTTTCCAAATTATTTATTTTCCAAAAATATCTTTACAAGATATATAATTTTCACACTTCAACCATTTGAAAACAATTTTCAAATCACTTTTCACATTTACCACTTTTGAAAACAAATTTCAAACATTTTCCTTACGCGAAAATGCTTTCATTTCAACATGGTTTATTTAAACCGATTAAATAAATCCTTAGCGATTTACTTTATATTTACGTTCCAAATCCGTAAATTAATTCTCACACTTCAAAAATAAATCAACGTTTATTTTTAAACAAATTCCCCTTTCTTTTATAAATTTCATAGTGAATTTATATTCCAAAATATCTATGAATATACGATTTCAATTATTCATTTTCAATTTATCTTCAAAAAGATAAATTCTCAAAACGTTTCTTTTCACATTGGAAAAACATTTCCATACTTATTTATTAATAAGTAAGTTACAAATCTATTTATTTTCAACACTTGGAAAATATTCAATATACTTAAATCGAAATTAAGTATATATTTCATTCTTTAAGGAAATCATTCGTTTAAACATATTTATTTGGACCAAAACGAATGTTGCGTAAAACATCGTTACGACAACCCAAAATCACTAGTATAGGGATTCGAAATTAAAATAGATATATAAATCCCAATACTATACAAAACATTTCCTTTCGGAAATCATATAACAACAGTGTTATAGTCCACCATTTCCTTCTATTTCTCGAAAACGCCTATTTTAACAATGAATGTTGAAATCTATGGTTTCGAACCTTAACACATTTTAAAACATCGTTAGATCATTTTAATTCTATTTAAAATATCACATCCAAAGCAATTTCTTTAACATATTATTCACTATCCAAAAACGTGAATATACTTCGTTAACCAATTTCATCATTTCTATACATTTTATTTTTAAAGGATCATTCACTGTCTAAAACGTGAATATAACTCCATAAATAATTTATAACAATTTACTTATCAAAATAAGTCGTTTGCGGATTTATAAAACAATGTTTATAAATTCCATTTCTATTTATTTTATAACAACTTCCTTTTATAAACCTCCTTTATTAACCTATCTCAATTTATATCTCAATAATATACTAAAAGTTCATATTATAAGTTAAATATTTACAATTTATTTGTTTACAAAATCGTTCTTTTAAACTTCCCAAATTATTAATCTTATAACTTATAAGATTCATTTATTTACCCAAAACTTATTCTTTTAATAACTTTTACAAATTTTATAAACCTACTGCTTATAAAATTCCATTTATAACTTCACCGTTTATAATTCTATAAATTTCATTCATTTATGAAATTCATTTACAATTCATTCTAACACTTATAAAAACTCGTTTTATAATTCAAATATTTTAATTTATAAACATCAATTTATAAATCTCTTATATAAATCAATTTATACTATTATTTTAAAAACGTCTTTAAACTCCTTTATAATTTCACCATTTTGATTTATAAAATAATCAAATTTCATAAATCCTATATTTTAAACTTTTTACAATAAATTCAAAAATCCCGATTTAAACTATTTTATAAAATCATTAACCCCTTATTTTCAAAAATCAACTTTTAACTATATTTCTCAAAAATCATAATTTTTATAACATTAAAATTATAACGTTTATTTATTTAAAACGAATCAATTCCAAAAATATTTTATAAAACGTATACTTTCAAAAATCACTTTAAAAATCCTTTTAAAATTCCAAAATTGGCCCAATGATGCTACACACCAAATAGTCAATCACGACAACAAAGACATCATATATCTGTATATGATAATCAACGAATATCAAAATATCCATAATCAAATAAATACTGTTGAGGAATCCAGTTGGATCCCTCCGACCTGTTTTCCTGCATCCAAAGATGTTAGCACAATACCAATTCCGTTCCAGTACGGAATTATCGCTGTATATGGGATTTAAAATATTATCCGCTTAATAGGCGGCGCAATAGGGTCTCATCCGCTATATAATGCGGGAAATCAATTCCAAGTACATAAATAATACCAATTTCACTATACTGTGAAATATTCGCGGTATATGTTTTTAATAAATAACCTCCGCTTACTAACGGCGTATAATATCTATTTTAAAAATCAATAGATAACAATCCTCATTCAAACATACATTCAAGAATTTTAAATCTAACTATTTAAAATTAAAATCGAAACCGATTCGATTGAGTGAGAAGTTCTCACCTTGATTTCAATTAATTCCAGCGTTTTATTTCGAATAAAATTAAACGCGCGTTTAATTTTACCCGAAATTCTCACTAATTCCAAACTAACTCCAAACGACTCCAATCCAGTTCCATACTGTAGTGTTCGTCAATATGAACCCAACGCAACTTGTTTCGTGCGTTTTCGACCTCGTATGAAAAAGTTATAGCAATTTGAAGTTAATACAATTTAATTACAAATTAAATTCAACTTTCTTTTTATATTTTAAACCCTAACTGCATCATCACCGTAGATTCCATCACCTGCAAATCACAGCCGCACCATCTTCATCTTCCCCAACAGGTAAAACACGCACCACACAGTCCCATAGCCGCCGCCTAGGGTTGAATTATACTCCACCCTCAACCAACTTGAACACAATCAGATTACATCATTCAAAAACTCGTGCTAGCCTCCACCTTCGCACAAAGCATCACCAAGCTCGGCCTTGACCTGACATCGAAACGCGCGCACAAACCCATGGTGATCGCGGCCCTCTGGCTCCCTCCACGTTGCGCCATTTACGATCATCTCTGTATGGATTTGAAGCTCTCGGGATGCTCTTCAAGTTTGTAGTTGAAATTATTTCCTAATTCTTTACGGGTTGAGAGAGATTAAGGAGAAAAGAAACTAAAATTATGGCCATTGAAGATAAGGGGGTGGAGGCCTGAAAGAAGAAGGCTAGGGTTTTAGGAATTTTGCAAAAGTGACAAATCCAAGGCCTTTTATATAAAAAAAAATACGCAACACTATTCATCCCGGAATTTCTGAACTCCAAACGAAGCGTGCCGGTGGACGTTACTAAGATTTACCCCACGTTCCGAGCACAATAGAACGTGTTTCGGGAGCTAATTCGATAATCTGTGCGAGTTATGGAAATAAACGTTCAATTTAAAATTAAATCGATTTAAACTAACTTCTAGGCGTTTTAGCTTGCATCGGACAAACGGTAAATCCGATTGACTTGAAATTTGAAACCATACAATAATATAACATTACGGATCCGACGAAACTGGTTTTGTTGAAATCCGAGACTGTTTGAAAAATGACTATTTTAACTCGTCAATTAAATATTAAAACAATTTCGATGCGTTTCGAGCTGCCACGGTCAAACGAAAACTCTGATTGCTACGAAAATTGAAATCCGATAATAAAAACTATTACGGATCCAATGGAACTAGTTTCGTCCAATTCCAAGACTGTTCGAAAAATGGCTAATTTCACTAGTCGATTTAAATATTAAAATATTCAATTTTCACAAATTTACTCTAAATTCGATTTTAAAAGTTCTAAAATATCATTCTAACTCCAACATGATTAAATAAAATTTTACAAATCATTTTCAATCATATTAAACTCGATTTTAAATTATTTCCATAATTTAACATATTAAATTATCGATTTAATTATCCAATTAAATCAAATTATTCGAAATAAAATTTATTCGACTTATAAATTTCACTTATTAACATTTAAAATCAATTAAATATACGAATTTTAATTAATATAAATTCTGGGCCGTTACATACTTCCCCCTTAAAAGAATTTCGTCCTCGAAATTACCAAGTAAGAAAAATTACAGAATCTATTAACTTTCCCAAAATTCATAGTTGAACTTCTTACAATAACTTTACTAAATTTTCAAATCATACTTAGTTGTTATTTTTTTAAAAACAACTACTATTGTTTAACTTTCAACTCCAAATCAAAATTAATAGTTTTCACAAATTTTCCAATTTTTCTCAAAAATATTCTAACGCCTTAAATTTTCGGAAAATTTCGCCATAGTCTCCTTTGCGCGGCTCGATCCGGAAAAAAAAATGACAGTATATATATCACAAATATACATCTCATCAAGTGATGAGGCATCCCGTAGGGAAAAAAGTGTAAAAGTACGATATTTAATCCGAGATATGTACCTTATATTTTATTAGCGAGCATATACGGCTAATATAGCGCGAAAGCGAGCTCCAAATGCGAAGCAAACGCGATCCGCACCTACTAAACACTCAACAAACAGATGAGAAACATGTATATAGACAATAGTATCGATGTACAACATATAGCAACATAATAACTATATATGCCAACATAGCAAATGCAGTAAAAGCAATATATTCAACCATCAAGCAACTATCATCCAACTAGCATTCATAACCAATAAATATTCATTCATATTCTCATTAATATTCAATGAAATGGGTTCTCAATTTAATCACATTTGATTCATTAACAGTGGATGTTTTTACTAACATTCATTTTCAATTAGTTTATATTCACTAATTCATATTCAAGTTGGTTCACTTCTAAATCAAATTCAATTCTACTTAAGATTCACTTAACTTCCAATTGAATTTCAATTACTTTAGCTTTCAATTTCATTAACTCAATTTCATTAATACTTAATGAATTATATACAATCAACTAACAATCATATAACAACCAATGTATACTAATTGCAACCAAATTCCTTTGCTTATATTCATTCAATTTGGTTTAACACCTTTACTTTCAATTGGTTTAATTAAATTGATTTTCATTCAATTATTCAACTTCCAATAACATTAGATTTTAATGAATTAACACTTACATTCATTATTTCATATCATCTTAATTTACATTTAATTGATTAACATTCAATCCATTCATTCAATTCAATTACTAAAGTTGAATTTCATTACATAACTCAAGTTCACATTTATCACTTCACTTTATTATTTTACTTCGATACCAAAATCAACTTCATCCAACACTTCTTAAGTTATATTCCATTTAAACATTATTTGGTTTTACTTAACTTAAATTCCCACTTATAAATCCAATTCAGATTCCAAATTCTAAAGTAAATTTTTTTTATTTAACTTTTACCAAAGTCAAATTTCATCACTTATTCAAATTCATTTTTATTTACAACTCCTATTCATAAATACATTCATATAGTTTCACTTCTTATATATATAAGTTTATTTCACAATTGTAAATCACTTTAATTATAATTCAATTCTTATTTTTTTTTATTTATACAATAATTCTTTTACTTAGATTATTCAAACAACTTTTAAATTTACTTATATATATTCTTACATTTTCAACAACTAAACAATCAACTTATATACACTTTAATAATTTTGAAAAATTATTCCTTTATATGTAAAATATACTCAAGGTAAAATTATTTCATTTACCCAATTTAAAGCAATATCGTGTCGAATTGTTCCGTACAAGTGTTTAGAGATCCTATCAACAACGTTAATTACTCGTATTAACCAGAATCCGTATACCACTCAACAAACCAATCATCATAATATAATTTTTTTTTATATTCACTAACAAATACGCTCTCATAGCTATTATTACACTCAAACTCATTCTAGAGTACTACTGCTCCATCTCTAATGAGTAACACCCAACAGAGCCATGGTTGTCGCTTAACCATGTGCTCTGATACCAGCTGTGAGGACCCGCAAATCCGTACTCCTTGAATGGACACTAATCTCCATTGATTAACTCAAGATGAATGGAAATACGAATTCTCAGGGTTTTAAGAAGAAGAAAAAGATAGAAGAAGAGAGAAAAGATAGAACAGAACAGAAAGAAAATAACAGAACAATATCAGAATCTCACAATCGCAGCGGAACAACATATAATAGATAAATGAATAATCTTTAAACAAAGAACTATATTAGTTATTACATTACATCACATTACATTACATTATCATCAGAGTATACAACAACAAACAACAACAAACAGCGGAAAAGAAATACTATATACTAATAATACGCCATGCCATCCAGCTTGCCTCCAGCAACTCCTGAATTCCAGAATATCCTGATAAACCTTAACTCTTGACTACCCGTGTGGAAATTGGTGGGCACCCAGAGTTTAGGAAGGAAAACAATAAACTCCGAGTCAGTCATGTGACTGGTGTGAGAACTCAAAACAGTTTATCTTTAAAACAAAGAATAGGATAATTTTAAAATAGACTCGCAATGCTTTTAAAAATGAGACTACCATAAGGCCTCTCGCACACACACACACAATGCAAACGCAGAATCGGAGGAGATTTCTCCTTATGATAGTCAAAGATGCTTGATACGCATTAAAAAGAACATTTGATATTATTATTAGTGCATAGTGTAGGGAAAAATCATTTCGAAAATAAAGATATAAATCTAAGCCAGCATAGGCATTCCGCACTTATGCCTACTATAGCTACCATGTTCAATAGCAGGTTACCGCCACATTCCATGGCAGGTTATACAACTAAAACCGTACAAGATCGTATAGTTTCTTTGGATTCCAACAAATGGTCAGGCCAAGGAACTTCCCATTGCCACATGAAAACGCCTCTGGAATGACGTCCCGAGAACCAAACCGGATCTCTACCAACACAAGGCCGGGTTACCCCTAACTGGGTAACTACTGACACGAATATGCCATCCCCCGATCGTAACCGATCAACATCCGAGGATCCTCGATTTCCAACAACCACAAAGTAATAAGTTTGCAGCAACAACATAGGTTAAGTATCTGGGCTCCATACCATGATACCACCTCTATCCAGAAGGAATGACATACACTAAAGGGCGCTACCCCTAATAACCTTGCCGCATCCTTCCTGTTTTGATCATTTCGGGGTGTGAGGTCCGACGAAGTCTCGTCCACAAAGCCACGCTTTGGTACAAAGCCATGCTTTGGGTCAACAAATTATCAAAGTAATGATCACAAAGATAAATGATCAAATAAATGATCATATCACAAATGACCAAACAATTGATCATTTCACAGCAACACTCAGCATGTCACATTACCAAATTGGGAATATATCGTTGATAACCTTCAACTACATAACCTCTGAGCTCGTACGTCTCAGAGAAGGGTGTTAAGTTAAGAGAATAAATTCACCGCCACCAAAAGAAATATATTTGAAAGAAATCAGCTTTATATCTCAATTTGCAATGTCTGACATACTATCCATACAAGTCTGTTCCGGGAACGAACAGAACCGAAGGCACTTACAAAGAAGTCCTCGCAATCCGGATATTCACTAATCACGTCCGGACTTTCCATCACATATGGAGTCTCTATACCGGGGACCAGTCGATGCAAAGACATTTGACGAGTTGTCCTTTCGCTTTTGAAAATATTCGGTCTTCAACACCGGTCTTCAAATGTAATTCATAACGACGTATCACATATTCGGAATGGGTTATACGACCCCAAGGTCCTTTCCCAGCTAACCCGAATAGTGAGCGCTTATTTAAAAATAAGTGTGGCATTCAAATTCAAGCAAATCACAACAAATACCCATTCAAAGGTAAATATTGATAGTCGGTTATTGAACTATCAATGGATATGCATAACATCACCAGATTCCAAATAATTTTCCAAATTATTTATTTTCCAAAAATATCTTTACAAGATATATAATTTTCACACTTCAACCATTTGAAAACAATTTTCAAATCACTTTTCACATTTACCACTTTTGAAAACAAATTTCAGACATTTTCCTTACGCGGAAATACTTTCAATTCAACATGGTTTATTTAAACCCATTAAATAAATCCTTAACGATTTACTTTATATTTACGTTCCAAATCCGTAAATTAATTCTCACACATCAAAAATAAATCAACGTTTATTTTTAAACAAATTCCCTTTTCTTTTATAAATTTCATAGTGAATTTATATTCCAAAATATCTATGAATATACGATTTCAATTATTCATTTTCAATTTATCTTCAAAAAGATAAATTCTCAAAACGTTTCTTTTCACATTGGAAAAACATTTCCATACTTTTTTATTAATAAGTAATGTACAAATCTATTTATTTTCAACACTTGGAAAATATTCAATATACTTAAATCGAAATTAAGTATATATTTCATTCTTTAAGGAAATCATTCGTTTAAACATATTTATTTGGGCCAAAATGAATGTTGCGTAAAACATCGTTACGACAACCCAAAATCACTAGTATAGGGATTCGAAATTAAAATAGATATATAAATCCCAATACTATACAAAACATTTCCTTTCGGAAATCATTTACTATAACAACTGTGTTATAGTCCACCATTTCCTTCTATTTCTCGAAAACGTCTATTTCAACAATAAATGTGGAAATCTATGGTTTCGAACCTTAACACATTTTAAAACATCGTTAGATCGTTTTAATTCTATTTAAAATATCACATCCAAAACAATTTCTTTAACATATTATTCACTATCCAAAAACGTGAATATACTTCGTTAACCAATTTCATCATTTTTATACCTTTTTTTTAAAAGGATTATTCACTGTCTAAAACGTGAATATAACTCCATAAATAAGTTATAACAATTTACTTATCAAAATAAGTCGTTTGCGGATTTATAAAACAATGTTTATGAATTCCATTTCTATTTATTTTATAACAACTTCCTTTTATAAACCTCCTTTATTAACCTATCTCAATGATATACTAAAGGTTCATATTATAAGTTAAATACTTAAAATTTATTTGTTTACAAAATCGTTCTTTTAAACTTCCCAGATTATAAATCATATAACTTATAAGATTCGTTTATTTACCCAAAACTTATTCTTTTAATAACTTTTACAAATTTTATAAACCTACTGCTTATAAAATTCCATTTATAACTTCACCATTTATAATTCTATAAATTTCATTCATTTATGAAATTCATTTACAATTCATTCTAACACTTATAAAAACTCGTTTTATAATTCAAATATTTTAATTTATAAATATCAATTTATAAATCTCTTATATAAATCAATTTATACTATTATTTTAAAAACGTCTTTAAACTCCTTTACAGTTTCACCATTTTGATTTATAAAATTATCAAATTTCATAAATCCTATATTTTAAACTTTTTACAATAAATTCAAAAATCCCGATTTAAACTAATTTATAAAATCATTAACCCCTTATTTTCAAAAATCAACTTTTAACTATATTTCTCAAAAATCATAATTTTTATAACATTAAAATTATAACTTTATTTATTTACAACGAATCAATTCCAAAAATATTTTATAAAACATATACTTTCAAAATTCACTTTAAAAATCCTTTTAAAATTCCAAAATTGGCCCAATGATGCTACACATCAAATAGTCAATCACGACAACAAAGACATCATATATCTGTATATGATAATCAACGAATATCAAAATATCCATAATCAAATAAATACTGTTGAGGAATCCAGTTGGATCCCTCCAACCTGTTTTCCTGCATCCAAAGATGTTAGCACAATACCAATTCCATTCCAGTACGGAATTATCGCGGTATATGGGATTTAAAATATTATCCGCTTAATAGGCGGCGCAATAGGGTCTCATCCGCTATATAATGCGGGAAATCAATTCCAAGTACATAAATAATACCAATTTCACTATACCGTGAAATATTCGCGGTATATGTTTTTAATAAATAACCTCCGCTTACTAACAGCGTATAATGTCTATTTTAACAATCAATAGATAGCAATCATCATTCAAACATACGTTCAATAATTTTAAATCTATTTAAAATTAAAATCGAAACCGATTCGATTGAGTGAGAAGTTCTCACCTTGATTTCAATTAATTCCAGCGTTTTATTTCGAATAAAATTAAACGCGCGTTTAATTTTACCAAAATTCTCACTAACTCCAAACGACTCCATCCAGTTCCATAGCGTATTGTTCGTCAATATGAACCCAACGCAACTTGTTTCGTGCGTTTTCGACCTCGTATGAAAAAGTTATAGCAATTTGAAGTTAATACAATTTAATTACAAATTAAATTCAACTTTCTTTTTATATTTTAAACCCTAACTGCATCATCACCGTAGATTCCATCACCTGCAAATCATAGCCGCACCATCTTCATCTTCCCCAACAGGTAAAACACGCACCACACAATCCCATAGCCGCCGCCTAGGGTTGAATTATACTCCACCCTCAACCAACTTGAACACAATCAGATTACATCATTCAAAAACTCGTGCTAGCCTCCACCTTCGCACAAAGCATCCCCAAGCTCGGCCTCGACCTGACATCAAAATGCACGCACAAACCCATGGTGAACGCGGCCCTCTAGCTCCATCCACGTTGCGCCATTTATGATCATCTCCGTATGGATTTGAAGCTCTCGGGATGCTCTTCAAGTTTGTAGTTGAAATTATTTGCTAATTCCTTACGGGTTGAGAGAGATTAAGGAGAAAAGAAACTAAAATTCTGGCCATGGAAGATAAGGGGGTGGCGGCCTGAAAGAAGAAGGCTAGGGTTTTAGGAATTTTGCAAAAGTGACAAATGCAAGGCCTTTTATAGAAAAAAATATGCGACACTATTCATCCCGGAATTTGCGAACTCCAAACGAAGCGTGCAGGTCGATGTTTCTAAGGTTTACCCCGCGTTCCGAACACAATGGAACATGTTTCGGGAGCTAATTCGATCATCTGTGCGAGTTATGGAAATAAACTTTCAATTTAAAATTAAATCGATTTAAACTAACTTCTAGGCGTTTTAGCTTGCACCGGACAAACGGTAAATCCGATTGACTTGAAATTGGAAACCATACAATAATATAACATTATGGATCCGAGAAACTGGTTTCGACGAAATCCGAGACTGTTTAAAAAATGACTATTTTAACTCGTCAATTAAATATTAAAACAATTTCGATGCATTTCGAGCTGCCACGGTCAAACGAAAACTCCGATTGCTACGAAAATTGAAATCCGATAATAACAAACTATTATGGATCTAATGGAACTAGTTTCGTTCAATTCTGAGACTGTTCGAAAAATGGCTAATTTCACTAGTCGATTTAAATATTAAAATATTCAATTTTCACAAATTTACTCTAAATTCGATTTTAAAAGTTCTAAAATATCATTCTAACTCCAACATGATTAAATAAAATTTTACAAATCATTTTCAATCATATTAAACTCGATTTTCAATTATTTCCATAATCTAACATATTAAATTATCGATTTAATTATCCAATTAAATCAAGTTATTCTAAATAAAATTTATTCGACTTATAAATTTCACTTATTAATATTTAAAATCAATTAAATATACGAATTTTAATTAATATAAATTCTGGGTCGTTACACACACCATGCAAACACAGAATTGTAGGATATTTCTTCTTGTGATAGTCTAAACTGCTTGACACGCGAAAACCATTTGATATTATTATTAGTGCATAGTACAGAAAACCTTTCAAAAGTATAATATTAATCTTATCCAGCATACAACCATTATTGTATGCCTACTATAGCTACCATGTTCAATAGCAGGTTACCGCCACATTCCATGGCAGGTTATACAACTAAAACCGTACAGGGCTCGTATTGTTTTGTTTGGATTTTCAAAAAACGGTCGGGCTAAGGAACTTCCCACATCGAATGGAACACCTCTGGAGGGATGCCCCTGAGAACCTAACCGGATCTCTGCCAACACAAGACCGGGTTACCCCTGCTCGAAAGTAATCACTGACACGAATATGCCATCCCCCTGTCGTTACCAACCTTTATCTGAGGTACCTCTCAACCAACAACCACAAAGCAATAAGTTTGCAGCAACCAAAAAGTTAAGTATCTGAGCTCCATACCATGATTCCACTTATAATCCAGAAGAAAATGACATACCCTCAGGAGGCGCTACCCCCAAATAACCTTGCTGCAACGATTCCTGTTTCGACCATTACCGGGTTGTGAGGCTTGACGAAGTCTCGTCCACAAAGCTACGCTTTTCACAAAGCCATGCTTCAATCAACAAATGATCAGCAACACTTCGTATGCCACATTACCAAATTGGAAATGTATCACTAGTAACCATCAACTATATAACCTTTGAGCTCGTGCATCTCAGAGAAGGGTGTTAAGCTAAGAGAATAAATCTCCGCCACCAAACAGAAATGTATTGGATAGAACCAGCTTTACATCTCAAAGTGTAATGTCAGACACTCATCCATACAAGTATGTTCCGGGTTCGAACAGAAACGAAGGTACTTCACAAAGAATCCCTTGCAAATCCAGATAATCCCTATTCACATCCAGACTTCCCATCACAAAGAATGATCAAATCTCTATACCGGGATCAGCCCGGTGCAGAGACATTCCATGAGTTATCCTTTCACTTTCAAAAATATCCGGTCTTCACCACCGGTCTTCAAATGCTATCCATATCATCGTATCATTATTCGGAATGGGTTATATGACAAAAAGTCCTCTCCCGGTTAAACCAAATAATGAGCGCAATATTTAAAAATATATGGATATTGGGACCTTAGTTAAGTCACAACTTATTACCCAAAATCTTTATTTCAAATGGTTTAAACAAATTCCAATTCCAAATCGTTTAAACAAAAAAATTCACTTCACAAAGTTCACCAATCTTTCACAAAGATTCATTCACAACTTTCAAAATAATTTTCTTTTCAAATTGGATTAACTCATCCAATCATTAATCAAAGACTCAATTCATAGCTTTCAAAAACAATTCCATTTCAAATCCTTTATACAAAAGATACACCTTTTAGATCCTCTTTAATTTCAAAACCAAGTTCAACAATCTTTCAAAAAGATTCATTCATAGCTTTCAGACTCTTTTCATTTCAAACTTGAAATCCTTTCAACACAAATTGGAAATCCTTTCTTTATATGAAAGCTATTATTATTTGAAAACAAATAGTTTTCATTTTGGAAAAATCCGATTACATTTGCACAAGTTAAAGCCCTCCAAGTATAAAACTCGGGTTAAATTCAAATTCCCAAAATAATACTTTTAAAATGGTTTAAAAAACCATACAAACACATTTATAACTTGTATGACCTTTTTAAACCATAATTTTCAAGCATAGAATTCAATTTCAAATCTTGAATTTAAATTCAAATCAAATTATTTAAATTTCAAAACTTTATCAAGTTATTCAAAATAACTTTTATCTTTGGAACTCCTTTTCAAAATCTTTTCATATTTAACCCAATTCCATTTCAAAAACCATTTGGATTCAAAATTCATCTTTTAAAGCCATTACATCATTTGAATAAAATAATATAAAATTCAAATTATCTGTGACTTAACCGATTTCCCGTGAAATCCATATTTGTGTGTGTAGGGTGTAGTCCAGGGGTTTCACGCAATAGTGCAACATCATCAATCATCACAGATTCAAGCACAACAATATCGATAAGCGGTATAACCCTATAACGCTTATCTTTCATTCACAGATAAACACAAATAAATAATATAAATTTATCACAAATAAAACAAATTACATTCATCACAGATTACACCAAAATAATTCATAACACAAAGCATAACATATCAGGGGTATTAAACAATTCAGCCATCAATAGAATTCAAACATCCATAAATAAGAACAATTAATTGTCTGATTAATTTAAATACGATTAATCACTAATCTTGGTTAATTAACATTAATTAATTACGAATCTTATTCATTAATTAACCTTTAATCATTTATTAATTAAACTTTAATTATTAATTAATCAACTTTAATTAATAAATAAATCAACCTTTAATCATTAAATAATTAACCCCTAATTATTTAATTATCCTTTAAATTAATTACCCTTAATTGATTAATTAATTAATAAATTAACCCTTAATTGATTACCATTAAATTAATTATCCTTAATTAATTACAATAAGTGATTATCCTAATCACTTATTTTAATAAATCACAAATTAATTACATGAGTAATTATCCTTTAATCACTTGATTAATTAACTTTAACCATTAATCAATCATCCTTAATTATTTTCGTTAAGTAATTATTTTTAAGTAATTAACCAACTTTAATTACTTACATTATCAATCTTAGTTAATTAATTTATCCTTTAATTAATTACTTTAATGAATTAACCTTTAATTATTAATTTATTAACCTTTAATTATTAATTAATTATCTCTAATTATTTAATTAACAATCCTTAATTACAAATTAATTAACCTCTTAATTAATTAATTTATAATCCTTAACCATTAATCAATTAATTCTTAATCAAACATTAATTTAATTAATTATACTTTAATTGCTTCATTAATTATGAAAATCTTAATTACCTTTAAGATAAATCTTTATTAATTGCCTAATCACATTATTAGAAAACATTTATCCTTTAATTATAACTTAATTATATTTATAAAATTAATTTTTAAATATCTTAAAGTTTATTTTAACAAACTTAAGTTAAACAAAAAAATAATTTCTTAATTAAAAGTTCATAAAACATTGATAAAGGAAAATAATTTATTTAAGAAAAGATTTTAAAACAAATTCCATTTTAAGTTTTCAAAACTTTTTAATTCACGATTAAAACTTGTGCTTCTCTCCTGCTTTGGGTTAAACCCAATTCTAACTCAGGATCAGCTTCGAGTTCCTTCCTCTTCATCTATTTTTTTTCTTTAAAGCTTAAGTTTTAAACACGGCTGCTATTGATAACCCTCACGAACTCGAACAAAGGCTCGAGCCCAACCTTCTCTATCCCGTGAACAACTTCGAGACAACTTTCAACCCAAACACCCAGACACAAACGACGTCGTCGTGCATATATACGTCTCAGACGACCACCTCTGATCATTTCTCCAGCCATCGACGAGTCACCTATCTTCCCCCGAGTCGTTTTGACCATATAGCTTCATCAGTCTCGACTGAAATCAAAATCTAGTTGTTCAACACCACCTGGAACCCAATACCCATCAAAAACAGCCCTCGCCACGACGCCTCCGACCACCGGCCGCCCCGCCTTCGCGTCCTAAGCTTCTCCAGGTACTCACGACTCGATTCCACCTGGTCTAGTCCCACTCGATGCAATGACGATGTCATGGCGATCTTGTTCTCCCCATCGACCAAGATAATCCTTTAAATCCTAATCCACCTTATCTTGGCCGCTCTGACGATCTGACGACCCTGTAGCCATTTTTCCCTTAACTATCTATGCTCGAACTACCCTTCGATCAAATCACGATGAACCCTGCTGGCGTCGATCATCGGATTTTGGTGAAAACATGATTTCCGTTCAATTTTAAATTTCACAACCAATACTAATTTAAAATTTTTAATTTCGTTATTAAAATTCAGCTTTTTCAAATGCGGTTCCAATCATATAACCCGATTATAAAATCTAGATAATCGAATTTCAAATTCGAATTTATCATCCCTGTAAAATCCCTTTTTTAAATATTACTTAATTTATTCACTCGAATTTACTTTAAATGAATTTACATTCATTCAATTGCTTTTCTTTTACTGACCATAGCATGAATTTGATTAGATGGATAACTATGATTTTTGTTTTAATTGTTCTTGGGTCTAAAATTCAAACAGAGGTTTCATTTCCTGGTTTCCAGACATTTTTCATTGATACAACATATTTATCAACATATATCCAATATATGCAAACTGGAAATAATATTTGGGTTTAAAAGTTTGCTCACCAGGGTATGTCTAGAGAGAGGAACAGAACACAGTTTGTTTTTTTGAGTTTGATCTGGGACTTGTTTTTAGTTCGGGATTTTTGAAACAGAGATAGTATTTCTCAAACTCTTTTGATCTGGAATGTTGCTTACTTGAATTTGCTTGAATTCTTAATTGTTTCCTAGATTTTATTTTTTGAACTTTGCTTTGCTTTAGTTTTCAGGTTTGAAGACTTTGATTTCCAGGTTGATGTCTTGAGACTTTGATGTTGAGATGATTTTGTAGTTTTGTTTTTAGATTTGTTTCAAGTTTTACTTTTGATCTGAGAACCTTTAAATTGCTCTGGTTTTGCCTTTGATTTTTTTTCCAGAAATGAAAGTGAAAGAGTATTGAAGCCTAAAATTTCTAAATTAAAAAGAGATGTTAATTTTTCCAATTGTTTAATATGTTTACACTCATTAATACTAAGTTATACTAATTTAACACTTGTAAATACATGTTTTAAATTTTGTTACAAATGTCCAGTGTGATTTAGATTGTGTTTAAACCCTTAACTTAACTTAATTTATAAATTTTATTTTAAACCTTGTGTTATTACAAATTATGTAATATGTATATATTTAATTTTAAATTTTTAAGTAGCTTTTGTAAATTTATCTATATCAATTCCAAAATAAAAATTTTCAAATCATCATATACAAAACAAGTTTTTCTATTACTAAATTATAGATTTTCCAAATCCAATATATATTCAAAACTTTTATTTTAAAATTTCAAATTCAAAAATTAATATACAATTAATTTGTATTTATAAATGAGTAAACAAATATCTTTTCATAAGTATAAATTTTATTCCAATCATAATTTTTTTTAATTCCAATTCTTTATTTTCAACATATATGTATTTGAATTTCAAATTCAAATTCCAATTATAATCTATTTATAAAATATTTATATTTCCAAATAAAGCTCTTTATAAAAATATCTTATATATATATATATTCCAACATTTTCAAATTAATCCACAATAAAGTCTAAAATTAATATATTATTCAAAATATTTATTTCTGAATTTTCCAAGTAGAAATTTATATATATATATATATATATTAATAAACAAATAAATATCTATTAAATTTGGAAAATACCAAATTTATTCACAATTTTAACCCAAAATTTATTTTAATTATCAATTTAAATTTGACTCAAAAAATCAGGTTCGTTACAGATTTCCCCACCTTAAGAAAATTTCGTCCTCGAAATTTGCTAGACAGGGTGACAACAAAGAACAGATGAACACACCAAGAAATAGTTCATCAGATCAAATTGAATAGTTATTTTGCATTTGGCTTACCAAATCAGAATATCATCAATAATTATGAGAACGAACTCACTCAACACTACGCAAGATACTCGAGCCACCAGATCTATGAAATAAGCAGGGACCTCGGTTAGTTCGAAGGATAACTAACCATTCGTAGAATATATATATATATATATATATATATATATATATATATATATATATATATATGGACCCAACAAAACAAACAATGGGTACTTTATTCAAATTGGAATATTCCAAGGTATATACTAGCTTGTCCCTCTTCGGACTTTGATCTTTCACAAGAAATTACAATAGAATTTCAAATTTGGCTGAAATCATTTTATCGATACAAATCTTCATATTTTATTAACCAATTTATTTCAATTTCAAATTTCAAATTCATTTGAATTTAAGATTGAAGATGAGAGTACGAAATAGAACTTATCTACAACGATTCATAAGGCTACCACAACGCCGAAGCTTCTCCTTGTAGCTGCCACGAGGCCATCAAAGAATTGAAATTGGATGATTAACAAATGAGATTGATAGTGGAAGGATTATTTCCGTTCTTGCAGGTATTGACCATTTGTAATGGTACTCCCTTGTCCCCTACCTCGCCTCTTCTTGCACTCATACTCACTATCAGTAGATAGTAAGAGAAATTACCGAGGCACACGGACGGATATCTTAGGGATATACTCATTCTAGGGCATTTGTAACCCTATCTCTAATGAGCTACCTAATGTGTTATACTCCTGAGCTAAAGTTTTAACCTTCAGCTCTGATACCAAGATGTCATGACCCGAATTTCAACGTTCGAAAATCGACACCCGTACTTCACTTGTACTCGAATGACATAGATTCAACCATTGAAATACAATTCGTGCCGGAGCTTATAACACATTAAGTATAACAAAACAGTGGAAGAAAACAATATATCATTGATACACAATAGATGATCACAACAATGATACAACAAATTGATCAATATTATCAGAGATTTAAGATACAACGAAAAGAAAAAACTCCAAAAGATAATATCTTCAGAAGTCCTCAAAACAGATACTCCAACAATAGTGACTCCATTGCTAAGGTTCCAAAGACTCCAATTCGATAAGCTCGAACCACCATCAACACTGAAGTAAAGCAACTCGATCCAAATGCGATTGCTAATATCCAAAGATTGAATGCTATCGAATCTACACCTACTATTTGATTATCTGAAAAACCCAACTCTAGACTGCCCATGTGGAAAATTGTGGGCACCCAGATTTTAGGAAGGGAACAATAAACTTCGGGTCAGTCATGGGACCGATATGAGAAAACAAAAACATTTATCTTTAAAACAAACAAAAGAATTTAAAAGTTGAAATCCGCAATGGTTTTTTGAAAATGAAACTACCATAAGGCCTCCCACCGCACACACCATGCAAACGCAGAATTGGAGGAGATTTCTCCTTATGATAGTCAAAAATGCTTGATACGCGAAAACTATTTGATATTATTATTACTGCATAGTGCAGAAAACCTTTCGAAAGTATAATATTGATCTTAGCCAGCATACAACCATTATTGTATGCCTACTATAGCTACCATGTTCAATAGTAGGTTACCGCCACATTCCATGGCAGGTTATACAACTAAAACCGTATAGGGCTCACATTGTTTTGTTTGGATTTCCAACAAATGGTCGGGCTAAAGAACTTCCCACACCGAATGGAATGGCTCTGGAGGGACACCCCCGAGAATCTAACCGGATCTCTCCCAACACAAGGCCGGGTTACCCCTTCCTGGAAGTAACTACTGACACGAGTATGCCATCCCCGGGTTGTTACCAACCTTTATCCGAGGTACCTCTCAACCAACAACCACAAAGCAATAAGTTTGCAACAACCACAAAGTTAAATATCTGGGCTCCATACCATGATACACTTATAATCCAGAAGGAAATGGACATACCCTCAGGTGGCGCTATCCCTAAATAACCTTGCTGCAACAATTCCTATTTCAACCATTACCGGGTTGTGAGGCTTGATGAAGTCTCGTCCACAAAGCTACGCTTTTCACAAAGCTTTCACAAAGCCATGCTTCGATCAACAAATGATCAGCAACACTTTGTATGCCACATTACCAAATTGGGAATGTATCAGTAGTAATCATTAACTACATAACTTTTGAGCTCGTACGTCTCAGAGAAGGGTGTTAAGCTACGAAAATAAATCTCCGCCACCAAACAGAAATGTATTTGATAGAAACCAACTTTATATCTCAAAGTGTAATGTCAGACACACATCCATACAAGTTTGTTCCGGGTTCGAACAAAACTGAAGGCACTTCACAAAGAAGCCCTTGCAAATCCGGATAATCCCTAATCACGTCCGGACTTCCCATCACAAAGGATGATCAAATCTCTATACCGGAGATCAGCCTGTGCAGAGACATTCGACGAGTTATCCTTTCGCTTTCAAAAATATTCGATCTTTACCACCGGTCTTCAAACGCTATCCATATAATCATATCATTATCCGAAATGCGTTATATGACACAAAGTCCTCTCCCGGCTAAACCGAATAATGAGCGCAATATTTAGAAATATATGGATATTGGGATCTTAGTTAAGTCACAACTTATTACCCAAAACCTTTCTTTCAAATGGTTTAAACAAATTATCATTTCCGAATCTTTTAAGCAAAAAGTTTCACTTCACAAAGTTCATCAATCTTTCACAAAGATTCATTCACAGCTTTCAAAACAATTTTCTTTTCAAATTGGATTAACTCATCCAATCATTAAATCAAAGACTCAATTCATAGCTTTCAAAAACAATTCCATTTCAAATCTTTTATACAAAAGATACACCTTTTAGATCCTCTTTAATTTCAAAACCATGTTCAACAATCTTTCACAAAGATTCATTCATAGCTTTCAGACTCTTTTCATTTCAAACTTGAATTTATTTAAGAAAAGATTTTAAAACAAATTCCATTTTAAGTTTTCAAAACTTTTTAAATCACGATTAAAACTTCTGCTTCTCTCCTGCTTTGGGTTAAAACCGATTCTAACTCGAGATCAGCTTCGAGTTTCCTTCTTCGTTTATTTTTTTTCCTTAAAGCTTAAGTTTTAAGCACAAATGCTGTTGATAACCCTCACGAACTCGAACAAAGATTCGAGCCCAACCTTCTCTATCCCGTGAACCACTTCAGGACAACTTTCAACCCAAACACCCAGACACAAACACAGACAACCTTCTCTATCCGGCCATCGACGAGTAACCTGAGTTCCCCCGAGCCGTTCCGACCACATAGCTTCATCAGTCTCGACTGAAATCAAAATCTCGCTGTTCAACACTACCTGGAACCCAACACCCATTAGAACAGCCCTCGCCACGACGCCTTCGACCACCGGCCACCCCGCCTTCGCGTCCCAAGCTTCGCCACTTACCCACGACTCGATTACACCTGGTCTAGTCTCAGTCGATGCAATGACGATGTCGCGGCTATCTTGTTTTCTTCATCGACCAAGATAATCCTTTAAACCCTAATCCACCTTATCCTAGCCGCTCCGACCATCTGACGACTTTGTAGCCAATTTTCCCTTAACTATCAATGCTTGAACTACCCTCCAATCAAATCATGATGAACCATGCTGGTGTCAATCATCGGATTTTGGTGAAAACATGATTTCCATTCAATTTGAAATTTCACAACCAATACTAATTTTAAAATTTTGATTTCGTTATTAAAATTCAGCCTTTTCAGATGCGATTCCAATCATATGACCCAATTATAAAATCTAGATAATTGAATTTCAAATTCGAATTTATCATCCTGGTAAAATCCCTTTTTTAAGATATCGGCTTAATTTATTCACTCGAATTTACTTTTAGAAAATGAATTTACATTCATTCAATCACTTTTCTTTTACTGATCATAGCATGAATTTAATTAGATGGATGGCTATGATTTTTATTTTAATTATTCTTGGGTCTAAAATTCCAACAGAGGCTTCATTTCCTGGTTTCCAGACATTTTTCATTCATACAACATATTTATCAACATATATCCAATACATGCAAACCAGAAATAGTATTTGGGTTTAAAAGTTTGCTCACCAGGGTATGTTTATAGAGAGGAACAGAGCACAGTTTGTTTTTCTTGAGTTTGATCTGGGACTTGTTTTTAGTTCTTGATTTTTGAAACAGAGACGGTATTTCTCAAACTCTTTTGATCTGGAATCTTGCTTACTTAAATTTGCTTAAATCCTTAATTGTTTCCCAGATTTTATTTTTTGAACTTTGTTTTGCTTTAGTTTCTAGGTTTGAAGACTTTGATTTCCAGGTTGAAGTCTTGAGACTTTGATGTTGAGATGATTTTGTAGTTTTGTTTTTAGATTTGTTTAACGTTTTACTTTTGATCCGAGAACCTTTAAATTGCTCTGGTTTTGCCTTCGATTTTTTTTCCAGAAATGAAAGTGAAAGAGTATTGAAGCCTAAAATATCTAAATTAAAAGGAGATGTTAATTTCGCCACTTATTTAGTATGTTTACACTTGTCAATGCTAAGTTATATTAATTTAACACTTGTAAATACATGTTTTAAATTTTCTTACAAATGTCCAATGTGATTTAGATTGTGTTTAAACCCTTAACTTAACTTAATTTATAAATTTTATTTTAAACCTCGTGTTATTACAAATTATGTAATATGTATATATTTAATTTTAACTTTTTAAATAGCTTTTGTAAATTTATCTTTCAAAACTTCTATTTTAAAATTTCAAATTCAAAAACTAACATATAATCAATTTGCATTTATAAATGAGTAAACAAATATCTTTTTATAGGTATAAATTTTATTCTAATCATAATTTATTTATTTTCCAAATCTTTATTTTCAACATATATGTATTTGAATATCAAATTCAAATTCTAAATTAAAGTCTATTTATAAAATATTTAGATTTCCAAATCAAGTTCTTTATAAAAATATATTATATATATATATATATATATATATATTTATTCCCACATTTTGAAATTAATCCACAATTAAATTTAAAATTAATATATTATTTAAAAATATTTATTTTTGAATTTTCCAATTAGTAATTCTATTTAAAATCATATATAAATATATATATATCTATATATATATATATATATATTAATAAACAAATAAATATCTATTAAATTTGAAAAATACCAAATTAATTCACAATTTTAACCCAAAATTTATTTTAATTATCAATTTAAATTTATCTCAAAAAATCGAGATCGTTGCACCATTTGGGGATAAACTCATTAGAGATAGGGTTATTAATACCCTAGAATGAGTCTGAGTATATACATACGAGAGAGCGTATTTGTTAGTATTATAAAAATATTTTGTATTGTGTTAATTTGTTCTTTTGAGTATTTATGTAATGACCCAAGAATTTTAATGGTTATAATAAGAGTTTATACACTTAATTTATAATATAAGAATTTGTTAAGTGAAATAAACTGAATAATGAAAGAAGATGTTATTTAAATAAATGAATATGAATTTAAGAAAATAAGCTGGTAATAAATAAATTACATTCTGTAAACTGTTTGTCATACAAAAGTAAATTACCAAGAACAATTGAAATTTTATTATTGATGTGGAATTAACTAAAGTGAAGTTAAATGGATTTAATAAATGAGTTAAATAAAATAATTTTTTTTTGAAAGAAATTTTATAACAATTGTTAATAAATTAAAATCAAATCTATTGATTGAATATATATTAAATTGAAATCAACCAAATTTGATGAATATTTACTGACTGAATAAAATGGATTTAAACAAAAATAATTGAATATAAATCAATTTGAAAACTAATGAGATTTATATGGCTTTAAAGTTAATTGTTGTATTTTGCATTTCAAATATACTTTTCTTTTCTATTGCTTCTGTTGTCCTACCTCGTTCCTTTTCGGGGACGAATAGTTTTGAGTGGGGGAGAGTGTAATGACTAGAGAATTTTAATGGTTTTAATAACGTAATTAACTGAAATTTTGCCTGAAATTTAATTTTGAAATTTTGAAATGAAAATATTTGGTATGTGTCTATTTAAACATAGCAAATGACAAATTTTCATTGGTAAATATGGACGTAAATTCTATTATGTAATTCTCGATTTTAATATTAAATCAGTTAATTTGATGGAAAAAAATATTTTCGAAACCTGAATATTTTTACACAATAAAAATTTAAATCATTTTCTGAGTGAGGTATCATATTTCCTTTCACCAAATTTGGACTGCTATAGCCCCTATCTTATTTTCAACGATTTAGCAGCAGTTTGGCAGCGATTATCTTTTTTTGATTGGACGATCATGTAGCTGATATCAGTGTACCATTTTGTTCGTTTCGTCGTGCCGATCTCCGTAGTATATTCATTTGTGTGTTTCGAAGCTCGGTATGTGACAGAATCTGTTAAAACGGCAACCGTATCGGTACTCATTTTGATGTTTTGGTTCTGTTGTTACCATTCAATTATCCAACGTATAATACTAATAATTATCTGTTTTATTTTTCCCACGAATTCAGCGGTTGACTGTTGTTATTTCCTATGTTAAATTTATATATTCAGGTTACTTGATTAATGTTGGCTCTCCTTTCATATTTTCATTCAATGGAATATATATATATATATGTATATGTATATGTATATGTATATGTATATATAATAAAGAAAATTTATATGCATGCTTTTATTTTGGTCGCTACCTGCTACCCTCTTCTTTTACACATATATACGTTTCTATTGAGCTCTCCTACCTGTTCATGCTCCTCTTGACTTGACCCTTACCCTTCTCTGTTTTTTTATATAATATATGAGTTTGCATTTATAAAGGTGAACCTGTTCCTTTTACTCGTGACACCTCTATTTCTCCTCCCCTACTCATGCCTTCTTACAGTAGCCGACCGCCACCATCACCAAACGCCGACCTAGCCTCTTTGTCAGCCACTCCCCACAACCCAAGTGCCCACATCACACCTAGCCCCACGTCATCTGCAAATCGTACAACCCACCCTCCATTTTTCGAATAGCACCGCCTCTCACCCAAAAGCCAAAGCCTCCACCCACCGCCTCCTTGTCTGCCATGCCAAACCAAAACTCCACCGCCTTGAAACCCCGACTCGCTCCTCCTTTTGCCAAGACTGCTTGCAACCTTCCTCCGCCTTTCCTCCACTACAACTTGTCAACCCAGATCACCTCTCCTTCTCACCATTATCCTATCGGTAGCTTGCCTCTCCACCCAATACCAAACACCGAGACCCACCAACTCGCAACCGCCAGCCGTTGCACCAAGCAACCAAACCCGGCTTCCCACTGTCTATTAACCACACCTCCGCGACTATGCTCCTCCGCTCTGACAACCCCTTACTCATCGACCCTCCCATCTCCATGAGCTGCCACATCACCCCATCCTCCAGGGTCGCTGCACACCCAAACCCCTGACCCATCCTCAGCACCGGCCAGACCAACCTTCATTGTATCACCCACCAAATAGCTAGCAACCCGATGGCCTGTCGTTTAAGCCATGGAAATTAAGGCAGCCACCATGCAATAGTTTATTCTATTATAAAAAATAGAGAAAGCAAACATTTCATTCATATATATTTTTTGAATTTGTGCTATACCTATTGTGTTGCCGAACCCATTTTGCTTGTTCCCTTTCCTTTGAAACCCGATTCGCATCTCAGCCTCACCACTCCACCTCCCTAGATGCAAAGCACTCTTAACCCACTTTTACCCAGTCTTTGATAAAGATATATTTTCGAAATTTGATGGTAAGTCTGTATATATAACTTTATGTATTATACAATTCTATGTTTATTTTGTTCTATAAATTTTTATTATTATTATATATATAAGTTATAGATTATTTTATATATTAGTTAAATATATAGTTATATATTATATATATGTTTACAGTATCCATTATATTATAAAAAGAAGGTGTATGTATGTTTAAAGTATGTAAAGGTTTACAGTATATATTATGTAAGAGTATATAAGGAAGTATTATATATGTTATATTATTTTGTGTTCTATTCTATGAAAAAAAGTATATATAATATGTTATATGCTTATATATATTTACTAGTGTATGTGTGTATGTGTATTTCATAACTATTTTGTATAGTGTTTATATACTTATTTATACTAATACTGATTTTTAAGTATATATGTATATATATGTTATAATAGTGTTGATTTTTAAAGTATGTTTAATAATGTTGATTTAAAAAATGTAATATGTATGCAAGTTGCCTATAAGTTTATATATTAGCTTATATATAAGTATACGTGAATTTGGTTTTTCAACTATATGTGTGTGTGTATGTGTGTAATTTTTTTGTGTTGGGATTAAATATTGATTTGAAAATAAATATATATATTTTATTTCAAATATATGTTTTAAACTGATTTTTAGAAAGTTTATATATATGTAACATATATCTTGTTTCATCGATCTCTTGCCCATCTTGACTTATTTTTTCAATATCAAATTTGTCGCAGAAATTCCTAGCTTGTCGCTGTCCCGCTAGTTCACGTCCGTATCCATGTGCGTATCCGTGTCATCTTCTTATTTCTCTAACCCAGAGAGGTGAGCAATCACTCATGATTAACATTCTTATATTTAATAAATTTAATTCACATTGAAATAACAATTGAAATATGTTATTAAATTTGAACTACTTATTATTTTATTGCTATATGTGATACGCCATTATCCATAATCTATTCACCTATGGCAGCTGAAACAATCACATGTTGTTTATATTATAATTAATTTTGTTATTGATGATATATGTCTGATTGTTGATATGTTATATTTTATTATATCTATTCTCACTCTGCAAGTTCCTATTAGTTTAGAAATCCCTATGGGTTAAAATGATACATACCCAAAAGATAATATAGATTAGGAGAAAATCATTAAGGATTGAAATGATAAATCCAAGCGATTTTCATATTTTGAAAATTTGGGATTGCGGGTTGAAATGATATACACCCGTAAATATTAGATTATTGCGAATTGAAATGATAAATATCCGTATCAATTGACCATAGGATAGTAAATTATATACGGACACCGTTGGTTTATTTTGAAAAAAAAATGTTGCCAAAGTCTGAAAGGAATATATGGATTTTATTAAATATTGATTTTTAAATTATAATATAAAGAATTTATTTTAATATATGTGTAAAATTCAGATTTTAAAATTTTATGTTTTGGAAATTTTAATTTATAAGTTAGATTTGAAAATATAAATTTTAATATTTTTCTTATAATTTTTTATTTTAAAAATATGTAAAATAAGATTTAATACAAAATACAATTAATAATAATATTTAATTTAATAAAATTTAATTTAATTGGTTTATAATATGTTTAAATATTTATTTAAATTATTATTATAATATATATATATATATATATATATATAACTTTAATAATAAAGGTTGGGAAGATAAATTAATGTTGATTTGGAATTTAAATTGGTTAATAATCTAATTAAAAATAAGAATTTGTTTGAACTTATTGATTTTAAAATTTCGAAAGGTTGAATAAATTTTTTAGTTAAATGTTGAAATACAAATAAAACTTATATTGTAAATATTTGAATATGCAAACTGTGAATCTTATTGGAATTAAAGTGATAGTTTAAACCGAGAATTGAAATCGATATAAATTAAAATATTTTATTGAGAATACGAATTGATTTGTGAAATTGGAAGAAAAAATTCTATTTATAAACTATTTTGATATATAAATTATTTTAATAGTATACACTATTTTTATTTATAACTATTTCAGTATATATAAACAAATTTCAACATATAAAGTGCTATGATTTTGAAAGTGTTATGATTTCAAAATTATTATGATTTTGAAAGTGTTATAATTTTGAAAGTGTTACGATTTTGGAAATGAATATTATTTAAAGTGAATAATGATATTGAATTGGTATGGTTTTGAAATGAATATAATATTTTGATATGAACTATTTGAAACCCTGGTATGAAATAAGCATTTGGTTGTTAATGTGACAGAGATCTGACATTGTCATACTCTCTTTGAGTACCGAAAACCACTTTAACAACTGTGTACGTGTTGGAGGTTCCACAAACAAAGTAGGTTGATTTAGTGATGATTCTGTATGAGGTATTTATGTAGCTCTGACCCCCGCAAGTCATCTTGATGTGGCTAAAACAGGAGCTATGCCGGGCCAAGTGAGGCCATTCCTCCGATCGAACACATTTCTTCGATACCATTCTATTACTTTGTGATTTGATTAGGTGCACCTTTGATTTGAGAGTGTGTCTCGAGGTAGGCGGTAGTAGCTGTTATGCGTTACCACCAGTCTGGATCGGCAAAAGGTATATCTACCTTGGAATTGCCTCACATGCCCTATCACATGCCCTATCGCACCTTCTACAAATTTGTTTTGTACCGTAACTATGTGGTATCCTCTGGGTAAACCACCGGTGTGGTGGAGCGTACGACACTGTATAGACTACGGGAATGTATAAAATGTTAAGGAGGATATGGGTAACGCCTTAACGCTATTTTAATAGTTTACTTTACAATAAACATATTATAGTAGCGTATATTATTACGTAGTAGATAGTTCCACGGATCCTTAGAGGATGGAAATCCCAAGCATCCTTTAAGTTACTTGTATTTCAGTTGACATTTCATTTGAGTTGAATTTACTAGTATAAGGATGTTAATCCTGACTCAAGTATTTTGTATTTTGCTTTATGCTCGGGTTAGACTGAGTTTCACAGCATTTGAGATTCGTCTTTGGAGATTGGAGCTTTGTTTGAAGATCTATCTATCCAGCTTTCAGTTGTTTCAGCTTATTCCAGTCATTTATGTTAAGACTCATCAGTTGCTTATGTATTAGAGATTCATTTGTATTTGAGATTCTATTGTATTTTTTTTTCAGACTTTGATGTTTATATAGTAGATTCATGAACTACTATTTATCTGTTCCATTGCTTATTGTTATTACTCTATGTCTGTGATACTGTGATTGGTTCATTTACAGTATATGTCGTGTTTTGCCAAATATAAATTAACAATCTATTGTTTTGAGCAATCCAAGTCCGACATGTGCAAATGCGAATGGTTCGAAATACGGGTTGTTACAATTTATGAATTCTGGTCAGTACATAGGACGATATGACATCGATATGGGTTTCTAAGCACTTGAATAGAGTGAACAGACACAATATTGTTTTAAAAATAGGTAAATGAAATAATTTTATCTAGTATTATATTTTGTATGTAAAAGAATAGTTTTTCATAAATTGATTTTCGTTATATTGGTGTGTTGTTTGTTAGAAAATGATAATATTCAATTATTGTCATTTATTGTTGGTTAGAAAAAGTTCTTAAAACCTATTGGCTATTGTATGTTATAGGAAGTGTAATTTTATAAATATGGTTGGTAAAATATGATTTGCAAGTAAAACGAATATAAATTGAAAATTTGAGAACTTAAATTACAGATTGAAATTTGTTTCAAAGATTTAGAAAAATACTTGTATTATTTGGAAATATTTGCAAATAGAAATGTTTCAAAGTGTTTTCAAACGATACTTGAAAGGATGTTTTTAAAAGAATTCTAAAAAGAAATAAGTTTGTACTCCCTTCTTCTGTCGCTGTAAAATAAGTTCGGTGATGACTGCGTAGCATCACCGACTTTCATTTTGGAGTCTCAAAGTGGAAGACCATTGTAGTAGCTTTTCTACGCATTTGGTTCGATTAGCAGATTTTGATTTAAAATTTCTAAATATGATTTGATATATATAAAATATATGAGTATATATATTATTTCAAAATGATTCGATGTGAACCCAGTATTTGAATCCTTAAATTCCTATTAATTAATGATTTTCAGTTGTAGAAATAAAGTGAAATTTTAATTGTTGGAAACTTCTAAAATAAGAAATAAGAAATTAGAAGCTAAGTGTTTAATGAAACTGAAATTGGAGATTTGTCACTAGTAAATTAAAAGACAATGAAGATTAAGAAGATGTAAACTATTGTACATTTTGTTAACTAAAATGAATAAGACAAATTTTTATAACACCAAATTACATTCTAAAAACATATATAAAACTTACCATAAATGTTTATAAAGTTGAAATGTTAGATATGAATATGTAGTAAAATATTATACCAGTAAAAGCTTAATAACAAAAATGCTTCAAAATGAACATATGTTTATAAATGAAAAATTAAGGTGTATAAGAAATGTTATAAACATGAGTAATGTTTGAAATGCTCATAATTAAATTGAATAGTAAAAAGTGCATACTATTTGAGTAAATGATTATAAACTTACGAAAATGACTGAAATGATTCATAAATAAGTTTATTCTCAAAAGGTACTATATATGAAGAAATAAATGTGAATTTAAAAGTAAAGAAACCTAAGTATGAATTGGTTAAATATTAATATTAAATGGAAATCAAAGTTACATAATAATAAATGGGAGTTAAAACTACAAAGAGATAAATGTAATACTTTGAGAATTAATTCATTGGTGATTTTAAATATTGAATGGAAAATAATCTATGTAAGTAAATGAATGTAAATTAATGAAAGATAATTTTGTATGAATGAATGAGAATTCAAAATAAATGGAAGTAAATGATGTGTTAAAGAAACCAACAGAGTAACATTTAAATTCTATGTTGTTTGGCTTGTGGGAAGTTTGGAAATGATACTTCAAATCGTTTGAGATTTACGAATAATCTATTAAGTAATTATCTAAGATCGTTGAGCGTAAGGTACACTTGATAGTATATTTATAAAATTTGTATGATGAAAAGTTTTTGAAATTGAATAAACCATTAGTTTTGATTGCTATAAATGTATAATGGATTTTATGTTGCATGTAATGGTTTTACTGCTTTTGTTTGCATATGGTTACTACATATGTTGTATTACTTGTGCTATTAATTGAAACAACAAATATATTGCTCTTTTACATAGATTTAACTCTATTGGATTATGTAAGTGAAATATAGGTTTATAGAAGTAATACCTATTGCTTTTGGTTTTATAAATAGAGTTTGTTGCACGACAAATATGTACGTTTTCGGATTACAGTTTTTGGAAAGTTATTTTATTATTTTTCCTAATGGTTTGGGATATTTTATTATTGAAATATGATATATATATTGTAATTATTGATATTATTATTTTTCCGAACCTATCCACGTTAAGGAGATGCTGCCAATTTTTGTTCGCAAAGTTAGAATTTAGAAATTTTTTGTGAAAGTTGAGTTATTTTCAAATTTTATATAAGCTTAAGTATGTAAGTTAATTGTCATAAATTTTCTATTTTGAGTAAAATATAAAAGATTTCTTGATTCCTTCTTGTTCCTTTTCGGAGATGAAAAGTTTTGAGTGGGAGAGATTGTAACGACCCGTATTTTTGATAGTTTAAAATATTAAATTAAATAAATTTTTTGAATAAAATTATTAGAAAAAAAAATTAAGATTTTATTATACAAATTAAATTGTAATAAAATTTATGAACTTAATTTAAATTTCTATTAATGACATATGTTTGCAATAATGTAAGGGTGATAACATATGTTGGTGTATATTTTAATAACATTGATTTGAATGAAATTAATAATTGCCTGAATGTAAATTTCAAGCGATTGGAATAATAAATGTTAATAGAGAATATTAAATGTTTCTTTATTAAAGAAGAAATCATGTGTTTATTTATTAAAATGTTTGGTAGTTGAAAGATTGATTGTAGAGATGAGAAACTATTATTAATAACAAATGTATAATTCATGTTTGTATCCAATAATGTATAAATATGTTTAAATTACTACTATATAGTAAATACTTGTTTTATTTCTCATTACATTTATTTAGTCCATTTTGAAATCCACCTTTGTAATAAATTAATGTAATTGAATAATTTCAATTAATAGGAGAGATGACACTAAATTGTAAATTGTTAAGTGTAATTAAACGTAGCTTATGTTTTCTGTAAATATAAGGAAAGTTTGATTTAATGAAAAAAACATTTATATCAGATAAAATGAATGTTTCATTTGTGAATATAGGTTTAGTTTCATTAAAATAAAGAATAAAATGAATGATTTAAAGAAAGAAGTATATGTTTATTTCAACTATGTTTTAGCACTAAGATTGATTACAAGAATAGGAAAATAATTTATTTAAGTAAGTTATTTATTACTCTGGTGTATGAATAACAAATTTATAAATTTAAATGACTAAAGGAAACAATTGTTCTATTTTTCATTCATTTTAGTTTAAATTGAAATTTGTAATTAACTGCAACTAATGTAATTGAAATATTTCAACTAAAAGGAAAGAAAACGTTGAGTGCAATTAATAAATTTAGTAAAAGAAACGCACATTTTATGTTAAACAGAAAAGGCGTTTTTAATAGAAATAAAAGATCATTTTGAGAAAATCAAATTGAAAGTTTTCATTTTTAAGGTAAGTATAATTTTATTTATTACGTGTTGATAAAGAAATTATATGTATACAAATTGAGTATTATTTAAGTAATGAAATTAATTTGGTTACATTTCAAAAATAGAATTTCAATACATTGTGCGATGTACATAGTCCCTTCGTTTCTTTTATTATCAATCGTTGCTTGTACATTTTAAAATAGTTACTTCGTTATTAATACTTAATCTGTTTATTTCTTCTTCGTTTTAATACCTGAGCCTATACTTTTAGGCTATATTTAATTCTTGCCATCTCATTTATAGTTGTACAAAATTCCATTTTCTTTGATTTGTAAACTTTCCCATTCCTACATACATTTTCTTTTGCATTATTAATGCCTGAAGCTTTCAAAACAAATTATGACATTCATTTTTGTCCCTCTACCTTCATTTCCTTATTACTAAAAAACCTGTAATTTTATTTCTTCATTTGCATTTTGTTACTCCTAACACTCATATTCATTTAGTTCAAATTGTTCTTTGCTGAAGGTATACTCTTATCACAAAATTGTTCATATTTTAAACTTGTACCTTCATTTTTTTGTCATCGCCTCATTTCCTATGTTACGATCTCCTTTTCAAATCTTCCTTTCCCCGAATCATTTTAACGTGAGCTTGCAAATTCAAAAGCCTTCTTTTATGAAACATGGGTTTTATTGTTTTCATTTCCTGCACGTCTTGCCCTCATCTTAGTTCGCTCTTCCATCTTTTCCTAAAGACTTATCTTAGGAAAAATTCTGTTGAGATTTTGCGTTTCTATTTGGATTTTAATGGATGATAAATCAAAGGTGGGTGACTTAACCCACTCACGCATTACTAAATCTTTTATGTTAGGTGAGTTAAATTTATGAAGTGATAAGAAGTTGATTGATTGATGTTTGGTAATTTAAATTGTCATTTAAACTTAATTTGAATTTATATTGCATTAAATTGTCATTTAAATTAATGTTGAAATTGAATTGCTGGTTAAACATCGGACATTGACAACCAATAAATTGTTGTGAATTATCTGTTGATTATGATGGATGTTTATTTGTTGACATTTTTGGATGACTGAATGTATATTTATTTTTATATATCTTTGTTATCACTCTGTATATTAAGTGACAGCATATAAATTGTTATTTGAATTATTTAGAATAAATTAAGAAATAGGTTGAAATGATATATACCTATGACACTTTGATTTGGATTGAAACGATATATATCCATCCCTATAATTAAAATTGAAATAAACGATCACTTGGTCATAAGGTAGAAAATTATATACAGACACCGGATTGGTTAAATTAAATGGTTTTGAAATCTTAAAATTTTATTTTTATTAAATGTTATTATTTTAAAAGAAATAAATTATGGATTTATATAAATTAAATTATCTTCTAATTCAAGCTTTGAAATGTTGAAATTGAAATTAGTTAAAAGGAAATTGTTCTAAAGAATTGAATTGGAAAATGTGAACTTATATTGATATATAACCTTAATTTTGGAAAATTGAATTATTTTAAGAATTGAACCTTAAAATTCAAAAATTAGGTTTAATTTGATTTAAGCGATTTAAACCAATAAATTGAAACTGGACTTGAAATCGATATGAATTAAAATAGTTTAAAATAAGAATTGAATTGGAATTTTAAATCATTGAATTGAATTGTTGAATTGAAGTTGAATTTAAAAATGAATGTTTGAAAATTGAAGTTAATTCAGATTGAAAGAAATCAAGTTGATTTGAAACTAAATCGAAATCGGATCAATTGAATTGAAAGATCATAAATTAAATTTTGTTGATTAAACATTGGACATGGGTCTAGAGTTGTTGAAATGGAAGAAATAGTTTGATTTGATATTATCTTAAAAATAAATTATTTTTATAATAAACTATTTAAAATCTATTTTTCTTAGTATTCAAATTATTTTGATTTCTCCAAACTATTTTACTATATAAACCATTTTCAATACTCAAACCATTCCATATCAAACTACTTAAAACTGTTTTTAAACCATTTTGTAGCTAATTAAACTATTTTTTAAAATTTCAAACCGTACAAAGTTAGAATGTTTATATTTAAATCGTTGATTTAATTGCAAGTGTGGTTAAATGAGGTTATAATCTAAGTTGGAATTTGAAATGATACTTTCAAGTGAAAATGACATATTCTGAGTAAATATGGTATTTTTAAATGAAGTGATATTTTGAAATGAATATGATATTTTGAAATGAATTTATATTTTGAAGTGAATATGATACTTTTATATCAATTGTGAACCGTTTTTTTAATGTAAAAGAACTGCAGAAAATGACGTTTAGTTGGTAAAGAGACACAGGCCTCTTATTGGCATACTCACTATCATTATTTGAACCACTTTAACAATTGTGCATGTAGTGTATGATCCAGAATGAAGTGGTTGGATTTAGTGAACGTTTGCTGGATTTGAAGAAAGTGAACGATGATGGATGACGCCGACACTTGTGTCAATTGGAAATGGCTAAAATAGGTGTGATGATCCAGAATTTTGGACAATTTAAATCGGAATAATTAATTGACTTTAAATATTTAAAAGTTAATTTTTAACTTGAATTCAAATATCACTATTTATTTGATAATTAAATTATTGAATTAAATAAGTTGAAGTTGGGTAAAATGTTGAATCTGGAGTTTTAAGCCTGTTAAAAATAATTTGAAGGCTTATAAAATTTATATTAATAATACTGAAGATAATAGAAGTGTTAAAATTGAATTTAACAGTGATTTGTTCAGTTTTGAAATTTTATCGTTTTAGATTGAATTTAAAAATAGCCTTTCGAGGCACAGTCTCAGAATTCAACGAAACCTTTTCCATTGGATCCGTAATATTGTATTATTATCGGATTTCAATTTTCGTATTGATCGGAGTTGGGGTGTGCGCGTACGATTTATAAACGCGCTGAAAATTTAACTGATATTAATCAATTCAAAAAGCTATCTTCCCCATATGATCAAATTAGGACTCGAAACCTTTGCCATTGTGTTCGGAATAGGGATATAACACAAGGAATGCCTAGCGGCATGCCTCAATCGAAAGTCAGATTTCGTGTTGCGTTTATCGAGAAAATTTGAATTTAACTTAAATATATGTATTTTTATATCTGGTCACTATCAGTTGTTTCTTTTCCCATCAGCCGCAATTCTATCATCTCTCAAGCACTGTAGCAAGTATAGTACAGCAAGCAAACATCCCCTCCATCAACTTTATATCAGCCGAAAAAATATATAATGAAATTGGAAATCTCGAAGACATTGCTGAGCTTTTTCATTCTTCACTTTATAATTTCATTCAAAAGAAATCAATAATGGCCGAGCTTGATTTTCTTCTTCCTATTGAAGTTGCGCAAACCTAATAAAAAAATAGAGGAAAGAGAACTCGAGTGTGCGCGACCGGAGGGAGGAATTTCGTTATCGCGAACTAGGGCTTCATCGTTGCATCTGTGGATCAGCGATTCAGGGAATTTCGACATGGAGGTGAAGGTGACTGCTGGTGATACGCACCTTGATGGTGGAGATTAGCGAGTTGATCTTCGATTTGGAGGCTTGGTTGTCGATTCGATGTCGGGGTGGGGTGCGTTTTTGGAAGGAAGCGTCAGATTGGTGGGAGGTTTCAAATCATGGCAGTAGCAAGGTGGTCGCGATCGAGATTCTTGATGGTCAAAGTGTGTTGGCGGAGTCGAGTTGAGGAGGAGCAATCAGATCGTGGTTGGCTGTGGCATTGCCGCAGCGAAGGTGAGCAGCATCTCGTTTTTTGTCCTTTTGTTTTAAAGTTTAAAAGTTGAAGAAAAAAAGAAAAAGAAAAAAACTTAATTGCCATTTACTGTAGATTCTTTTTATTTCTCTCTTCAATCTAATATATATATATATGTATATGAGCAGAGAATAAGGATAAGCATAAATATAAAAAATATATATGGATTAGATTTTTTATTTACAGTAAAATTTAAATGCCACTATATTTTAAAATTTAATAAAAAAAATATAAGTACACCCATATTTTTATCTATACAGTAAGATAGAAATTTTATATATATATATATATATATATATATATATATATATATATGCAGGACCTTGGAAATATAGGAAATTGTATAGAGATTAGTTTTAATCCATATAGATTTTGCTTGTAAGTATGTAAAATTTCAAAATAAAATAATACGCCTACACATCTTAATTTGCTTGTTTTAAATTAAAGGGATTTGGTGGATAAGTGTTAAATTCCCTTATTTAGTTATTTTGATTACTTAGATAATTTATTAAAGGAAAATTAGTTCAAAATCAATCTATTATTCTAAAACCCAATGATCAGTCTAAATTAAATTATGGGTCAATCCAATTTATTTATTAGTAAATTATTGGTAGATTATCTCAGGTGTTAATAAACCATATAATATTTCTACAAGGTTTAAACTATGAAGCAAACGAGTCGAGTCCTGGATTGGGATTGCAAAAATCAAAGGTGAGTTAATCTCACTCATCTAGTTTAATTTAAATTTAAATGGTTAAATTTAAATAATTGGTTGAATGGTTGATTTGATTTGATATGCTATATTATAGTATATAATACATCTTGGAATGATTGATTTCCCGCATTATATAGCGGATGAGACCCTATGCGCCGCATAATAGCGGATGTTGTTATATTTAATCCTATATACCGCGATATTCCACCTCGAAGTGGAATTGGTATTTTACATTGTGATAACGTCTGTGGATGCAGGGAAACAGGTTGGAGGGATCCAACTGGATTCCTCAACATTTATTTAAATTATTTAATATTCTCTGTTGTGATTATTTGATATTCTATGATGAATTATATTGGAATATTGAATGCTATGGTTTGATTGAATATATTTGGATATAATGAGTTACCAAAAATATATAAAATTGGAGTTTTGGAAAGACAATAAAAGAGTGGAGTTTTAAGTAAAATAATTATAGCAAATAAATTAAGAATGAATTGAAAAGGAATGGAAGTGATATTAAAATACCAATAAATAATTCCGAGTATGGAAAAGAATTTTGAATAAAACAGAAATTAATGAATTGTAAACTTAAGTGATATCAATTAAAGGAATAAAGCATTATTTTAAAATTCAAAGTTTAAATTTATTTAAAGGGATAAAGAAGTAATTTGAGAAATCTAACATTGGTATTTTCAGTTAAAAGTATTTTAAATCATAATTAAGGATTTAAATCTGAAGTTAATGGATTTTGGAATAAATGGGGTAAATTGGAAATCAATTTGGAAATTGATTTAAGTGTTTAAAATGGATATTTGGAAGAATAAATTCAAGGTGGGAATTTATTAAGAGGAAATGAGAAAATTTGTTTAAAGATAAATAGTGATTTATTTTTAAAGGATGTGAAGAGAAGTGTTTTCCCTGGATAGCCAAGTACTTTTTCAAAATAAACTTTTAAATATAAATTAAAAGATTTAGTGTTGTTTTAAAAAGCATGTTTTAGAAAATTTGTTATTTCTAATCGTTTAAATTCTTAAGTAAATATTTCAAATCTATTGTCGTAGTAATTATTTAAAAAGTGACTTAGTATTTTGTTTTAAAAAGTGAAAACCTAGTTTTATATTTTATGAAGTAACCTTATTTTCAAATATTCATATAGTATGTATTTTTAAAAAATTATTGAATTAGTTTTTAAGATAAATGTTTTAAAGTATATTTCAAAGTAAAGCGTTTTAAATTATTTTAAAAATCTAAAGTTTTGTGCTTGGTGATTTCGGTGGAAATATAAAGTACTTCGAATTTATTCTGAGAAAGGAAGACAGTTTGAAACTGTTTTCAAAAGGGTTTGAAAAGTGGAAATATATCTTGTGAAGATATTTTTGGGATTAATAAATAATTGGGAAATTTTTTATTGGTTGATGGTTGTTTGTGAATATTAATTGATAGTTAAATCACCGACTATCAATATTGGCCAAATGCGCTGATTGTTTGAAGAGACCGAGATCGAGATTTATTTCTTGAAAATCACTTCGATCCGGTTTGTACATTACGTGGGAAACGAGTTTGGATTCGAAGTTGGAGCAGTGAAGTGCAAGGGATAGTCGCTACTAATCCTGAGGATATTTCCAAAATGGATGTAGTAGGAATAGTGCCTTCGGTTCCGTTCGAACCTGGGACGGACTTGTATGGATTAATGCTTTCGGAACATCGTCAGGTGGGCGATGGACATTCTAAGGGATATGTTCTAAAAAGGTAACACTTAGCCTCAAGCCTCATCAACCGGGAATGACTGAAAATCAGGGGTTATGCAGCAAGGCTAGGTGGGTAGCACCCATTCAGGGTGAGGTCATCCCTGTCTAAATGTCCCTTTTATTTCGGCTTAGTGGTGCGGTTGCTGATCCCAACCGTGGGGTGATCTTACTCGGGATTATCCAGTAAGGGGTAGTCCCGGTCTTGTGTTGCAGAGGGTCGGGAGTGATCCTCGGTACGGTGATCTAGGCCACGTACTGTGACAGGTGGTACCCCAGTGCCTAGTCATTAGTTGAAAATCCATCCTCATTTTTTTTGTATTACCCACTTTGTGGCTAGTAGCTGGAATTTAATAGATGTAACAATTCGGCTATTTTAATAAGTATTTGTATATATACCCCATTATAATATCAGAGGATTTTAATATAAAAGTGTTTTAGCTATCGTAAGGTAAAAACCCGACATGTTTATTTGTGGCGTGGTCTTACGAGATGCTTTTGTTTTCAAAAGGATTATGGAACTTTAATAATCAATCTGAGTGTGGATTTCTCACTCTTGTATTCCAGACTGACTCGGGTATTATTTAACTATAATGCTCGAGTCAGACCGAGTATTACAGGATACAAGAAAGGATGCTGTGGAGCTTAGGAGACGAGCCGGATGGCGATACGTACTTCCGTATTTGGTTATTATTCTACTGTGTATACAGTTGTATGTTATTGATGTGGAACTCTGATGATGTACTCTGATGATGTATGTATAAACTGTTATAGTTTTCTTTTGTGTAAAGATCTGTTATTATATATTATATTTTATTCCGCTGCTTTGGTTAGATTTTGTTGTTGTTTTTTTCTCTTCTTCTACCCCTTCTTCTTTAACCCAAATTGTTTGTATTTCTGTTCAACTTGAGTTGATTGATTTAGAATAGTGTTGACTCAAGGGGTACGGATTTACGGGTTGTTGCATTTGGTATCAGAGCGAGGTTGGTGATAACCTTGGCTCTGGTGGGAATTTCTCATAGAATAGAGTCCGTAGTACTCTAGAATGAGCTTGAGTGTATTAATAGATATGAGCGCATATTTGTTAGTGAATATAAAATTGTTTTTATATTGTGTTGATTTATCGGTTGAGGGTTTATGGATTCTGGTCGATGTGTGGGGCGCCATATTATCGATAAGGGTTTCTAAATTTTTAAACAAGATAAACCGACACAGTATTGTTTTAAATAGGGTAAATGAGAAAATTTTACCTAAATTATTTTTGTATATAAAGGAAATAATTTTTCGTAAATTATTATAGTTATATATGGATGCTTGGTTGTTAGAAAGTGATAATATTAAATTATTAACATTGTTATATGAGAATTGATAAGAAATTGAAATGATAATCAAAGATTAAGGAATAAATTAATAAAACAAATGGGATTTTTAAATGTGATTTATAATTGAATAAGGAATTGAAATCATAATTAATAACTAAGAAACAAATTCATATACAAATGATATTTGTAAATGTAAGCTATAAATGTAAATTATAGTGTGATTAATAATTAAAATAACATAAAATTTCAAAGTAATGTTTGAATATAAATTTAAAGGATTTGGAATTTGAAATTTTGGAAATTTAAATTCCTTTGAATTTGAAAATGATTCCCAAAAGTTGGGAAAAATAATATGTATGTGAGAAATATTTTTGAATCGAATTTGAAATCTTGAGAAATTTGGAAATTAAAAATATTTGAAGGGATTTTAAAGTGATAAAAGCATTGAACTCTTTCGGTCGCTAGAAAATTATTCCGATGATGATCGCGACATCGTCGGTGTTTATTTTCGAGTTTCCAAAAGGGAGATTGCTACCTGGATGTTTTGGATTAATATTTGTTTGCGACATTGGGTTTGATTTTGAAAATGCAAGGAATTTTGGATATAGGTGATTTCAAAGGGAATTTTGAATTTTTGAAAGATTGTTTAAATTTTGGAATCTTAACTAAGAATGTTTATGGCATATAAAAAGTTTGATAACTTGTAAATTTGGAATTTGTTGAAATAAAATTCAACTTAAAAGAGTTAAATTAAAGGAAGTACGAAACAAAATGAGTTAGAAAACCAATTCAATGCACTAATTTAAAAAGAATTGTTAATGGAATTAAGTCCTTGCTTAACACAATTCAAAAGAATGGTATGTAGCTAGATTTAACTGGAGTTAAGTTAAATAAAAATTGAATTGAAATGAATTCGGTTGAGTTATAGATAATATTGAATGGAATAAAATTCTTACTTAAATAAATAAATGTAAACTAAGTAAGTATTGAACTAGAATAAATAAGATTCGGAAGCTTATAAAAGAATTGAAAAGCATTGAAATAAAAAAAAATATAATCCCTGGTTAAAAGTAAAATGTGAATATGATTGACTTTAAATAGATGGAGAAGAATGAATATTAATAAGTGAGTAGCTTATAAAATTTAAAAAGGGAATAAATAAGATGGAATAAAAGTATTGTATTCTGAAAAAAAAATCCAAACTTGGGATATAAAGTAAGATTGAACACAAGAAAATTAAATAAAATGGTTTTGAAGAAAATGAAAAAAAAAATCATGGGATTATAAATTGGAAGTGTTGTCGAATGAAATTGAATTGGATTAAAATAGAATTGGTGTGAGTTATAAACAAATCCAATTCAAGCATAAATTGAATGACCTTATTGTAAATAAATTCAGTAATGAATTGTTAATGTGAATTGATATTTAAGGATGGATAAAAGAATAAACTAATTGAATAAATTAGTAAATAGTTGGGATTTGATCAAAGGAAATCAAATTAAAGATTTATATGGAAGTTGGTGGAATGAAATAAACTTAAGTTATTGGGAGGAATAGTTTGAAGAAAATAAACAACTTAAGTAAATTGTGAGATGGTTATTTAATATATTGGTTGTCGAGTTTAATAAAATGGTTTGGAATCAAACTTTTTGGATATGAAAGAAAATGCAATGAAAAGTTTGTGAATAAAATTAAAATGGGATGGAATCAAGTGTAAATTGAGTTGGAATCAATTTAAATGGTTAAAAAGATTAAGTAATTATTTATTCACATGAATATTGTTAGATTGCATTAGAAAATGGATCGTTTGATGTAAACGAGATTAGATAAATTCTATGAGATATTAGAAGTGAAATAGGATGATTTTGAAATGTATTGGAATGAATATAAGTTGTTTTGCTTAGAATGAATTAAATATAAGTGAGTAAGTTGTAAATCGCTTAAATTGAATGGAATGGTTTGAGAATTGGTTGTAAGCAATTGTAATAAGTGTCGGAACCTTATATATGCTTATGGAAATTATATAACGTGAATTATAGGTTAAATTTATGTGTTAGTTATTGAAAGTAAGTGAAATGTTAATAAATTTGCATATATTTAGTACATATTTATTTGAATTGAGTAAGTACAGGTACCGGGAAGCCGTTGGGCTGGGTTTGGATCGCGCAAAATGCTAAAACAATAAGCCGCTTGCTTAAAATGCTAAATAAAGGTACGCCTACGCAATAAAAATAGGAAATATGAACTGTTTTTGGTTTTTTCGACCGGGTGGGTCGATGTATATATATTTATATCTCTTGTCATATTGCAAAAGCTCCTCCGTACAAAGGAGACTCTGCCAAAGAATTCGAAAAATTTTGGGAGTTAGAAATTTTTTTAAAAAAATTTCACTAACGGCAAAGGGTTTAAAATTAGTAAGCAAATAGATTTAAAAACTGAATATTGAAATCTAATTTAAAAGTGTGAAAGTAAAGTAAGGTAAAATTGAAGAAATTGTTTGAAGAAGCTAAAGGAAGAAAAAGTTTGCAAGTAAACTTTTATTTGAAATTTTAAATAAATTAGTAAGCGGGACTAATAAAAGGAAATGGTTAATTACATATGGGTTGAGAAAAGGCGAATACAATTCAATATTCAAAGTTTGAAGACAAAATTGAATTCAAGTAGAACTGGAAGATGGAAATCTGAATGGAAATTTGGAAAAAGTATTTAGATTGGAAAGCAATTAGTAAATTGAAGCAAATTGAATTCAAATGAGATTGTAAAGGCATAGTGAATAGAAATGGATATAAACTCCAATAGTGAAGTGAAAATAAATAAAGAAGCATATTAAATGCTTATACTAAATTTAAGAAAGGAATGGTGAATTCTTAATTGGAAATTGATATTACAAATATATTCTAAGTTAATATTTGAATGAATAAATATTGACATTTTATAAGGAAGTCGATAAAATGTTTTTGAATGTTGTGATTGAACTTATTGCTATGTAGGATATATAGATATTATAAAGGAAAAGGAAATTGATTTTGATTTCAGAAGATAAATTTGAATTGCTCAACAAAAAGGTATGTGTTTAAATTTCGATATGAAATTTGATTGGATTTTTGATCGAGCCACTTGGCATTTTGTTATCTTTTGGTTTTGGGAGCCCGTAGAGGCATTTTGTAGTTGTACCGAGCTAGCCGTGCAAAGGAGACACTGGTGAAATTTTTCACAAATTTAGGGAGTTAGAAAATTTTTGAGAAAATTTTGATAATTCAAAATTTGGTTTTAAATTGAAACTTGAATGATTGAACAAATAGTATTGTTTGCAAACTATGGGAGAGTTGAGAAGTTAGTAAGAATGGTAACGGGTTTTTTACAATAAGATGATTGGTAGGGTGTTGAATTGTTAGAAAATGTTTGGTTTTGGGAAAAGGTAATCGAGTATTGGACCATTCTTCCTAACTAGTAATTTCGGGGACGAAATTCTTTTAAGGGGGGAGGAATGTGACGGCCAAGAATTTTGGACAGTTTAAATCGAAATATTTAATTGACTTTAAATATTTAAAAGTTAATTTTTAACTTGAATTCAAATATCACTATTTATTTGATAATTAAATTATTGAATTAAATAAGTTGAAGTTGGGTAAAATGTTGAATCTGGAGTTTTAAGCCTGTTAAAAATAATTTAAAGGCTTATAAAATTTATATTGATAATACTGAAGATAATAGAAGTGTTAAAATTGAATTTAACAGTGATTTCTTCAGTTTTGAAATCTTATCATTTTAAATTGAATTTAAAAATAGCCTTCTGAGGCACAGTCTCGAAATTCAACGAAACGAGTTCCATTGGATCCATAATATTGTATTATTATCGGATTTCAATTTTCGTATTGATCGGAGTAGTGGTGTGGGCGTACAATATATAAACGCGCTGAAAATTTAATTGATAATAATCAATTCAAAAGCTATCTTCCCCATATGATCAAATTAGGACTCGAAAACTTTGCCATTGCTTTCGGAATAGGGATATAATACTAGGAACGCCTAGCGGCACGCCTCGATAGGAAGTTAGATTTCGTGTTGCATTTATCAAGATGATTTGAATTTAACTTATATATTTATATCTGGTCACTATCAGCTGTTTCTTTTCCCGTCAGCCGCGATTCTATCATCTCTCAAGCACTGTAGCAAGTATAGTACAACACGCAAACATCCCCTCCATCAAATTTATATCAGCCAAAAAATATATATAATGAAATTGGAAATCTCGAAAAATTGCTGAGCTTTTTCATTCTTCACTTTATAATTTCGTTCAAAAGAAATCAGTAATGGACGAGCTTGATTTTCTTCTTCCTGTTGAAGTCGCGCAAATCTAATACAAAAATAGAGGAAAGAGAACTCGAGTGCACGCGACTGAAGGAGGAATTTCATTGTCGCGAACTAGGGCTCCATCGTTGCATCTGTGGATCAGCGATTCAGGGAATTTCGACATTGAGTTGAAGGCGACCGCTAGTGATACGCACCTTGGTGGTGGAGATTAGCGAGTTGATCTTCAATTTGGAGGCTTGGTTGTCGATTCGATGTCGGGGTGAGGTGCATTTTTGGAAGGAAGCGTCAAATTGGTGGGAGTTTTCGATTCGTGGCAGTAGCAGGGTGGCCACGATCTAGATTCTCGATGGTCGAAGTGTTTTGGCGGAGTCGTGTTGAGGAGGAGCAATCGTACCATGGTTGGTTGTGGCATCGCCAGCAGCGAAGGTGAGCAGCATCTCGTTTTTTTCCTTTTGTTTTAAAGTTTAAAAGTTGAAGAAAAAAAGAAAAACAAAACAAAACTTAATTGCCATTTACTATAGATTCTTTTTATTTCTCTCTTCAATCTAATATATATGTATATGAGCAGAGAATAAGGATAAGCATAAATATAAAAATATGTATGGATTAGATTTTTATTTACAGTAAGATTTAAAAGCAACTATGTTTTAAAATTTAATAAAAAAATATAAGTACACCCATATTTTTATCTATACAATAAAGTATAAATTATATATATATATATATATATATATATATGCAGGACCTTGGAAATATAGGAAATTGTATAGAGATTTGTTTTAATCTATATCGATTTTTCTTATAAGTATGTAAAATTTCAAAATAAAATAATACGCCTACACATCTTAATTTGCTTGTTTTAAATTAAAGGGATTTGGTGGATAAGTGTTAAATTCCCTAATCTAGTTATTTTGATTACTAAGATAATTTATCAAAGGAAAATTAGTTCAAAATCAATCTAGTAGTCCAAAACCCAATGATCAGTCTAAATTAAATTATGGGTCAATCCAATTTATTTATTGGTAAATTATTGGTAGATTATCTCCGGTGTTAATAAACCATATAATATTTCTACAAGGTTTAAACTATGAAGCAAACGAGTCAAGTCCTGGATTGGGATTGCAAAAATCAAAGGTGAGTTAATCTCACTCATCTGGTTTAATTTAAATTTAATTTGTTAAATTTAAATAATTGGTTGAATGGTTGAATTGATTTGATATGCTATATTATAGTATATAATACATCTTGGAATGATTGGTTTCCCGCATTATATAGTGGATGAGACCCTATGCGCCGCATAATAGCGGATGCTGTTATATTTAATCCCATATACCGCGATATTCCACCTCGAAGTGGAACTGGTATTTTATATTGTGATAACGTCTGTAGATGCAGGGAAACAGGTTGGAGGGATCCAACTGGATTCCTCAACATTTATTTAAATTATTTAATATTCTCTGTTGTGATTATTTGATATTCTATGATGAATTATATTGGAATATTGAATGCTATGGTTTGATTGAATATATTTGGATATAATGAGTTATCAAAAATATATAAAATTGGAGTTTTGGAAAGACAATAAAAGAGTGGAGTTTTAAGTAAAATAATTATAGCAAATAAATTCATAAGAATGAATTGAAAAGGAATGGAAGTGATATTAAAATACTAAAAAATAATTCTGGGTATGGAAAAGAATTTTGAATAAAACAGAAATTAATGAATCAATTAAAGGAATAAAGCATCATTCTAAAATTCAAAGTTTAAATTTATTTAAAGGGATAAAGAAGTAATTTGAGAAATCTAACATTGGTATTTTCAGTTAAAAGTATTTTAAATTATGATTAAGGATTTAAATCTGAAGTTAATGGATTTTGGAATAAATGGGGTAAATTGAAAATCAATTTGGAAATTGATTTAAGTGTTTGAAATTGGATATTTGGAAGAATAAATTCAAGGTGGGAATTTATTAAGAGGAAATGAGAAAATTTGTTTAAAGATAAATAGTGATTTATTTTTAAAGGATGTGAAGAGAAGTGTTTTTCCCTGGATAGCCAAGTACGTTTTCAAAATAAACTTTTAAATATAATTTAAAAGCTTTAATGTTGTTTTAAAAAGCATATTTTAGAAAATTTATTATTTCTAATCGTTTAAATTCTTATGTAAATATTTTTCAAATCTATTATCATAGTAATTATTTAAAAAGTGACTTAGTATTTTGTTTTAAAAAGTGAAAACCTAGTTTTATATTTTATAAAGTAACCTTATTTTCAAATATTCATATAGTATGTATTTTTTAAAAATTATTGAAGTAGATTTTGAAATAAATGTTTTAAAGTATATTTCAAAGTAAAGCATTTTAAATTATTTTAAAAATCTAAAGTTTTGTGCTTGGTGATTTCAGTGGAAATAGAAAATACTTGGAATTTATTCTGAGAAAGGAAGATAGTTTGAAACTGTTTTCTAAAGGGTTTGAAAAGTGAAAATATATCTTGTGAAGATACTTGTGGGATTAATAAATAATTTGGGAAATTATTTATTGGTTGATGGTTGTTTGTGAATATTAATTGATAGTTAAATCACCAGCTATCAATATTGGCCAAATGCGCTGATCGTTTCGAAGAGACCGGGATCGGGATTTATTTCTCGAAAACCACTTCGATCCGGTTTGTATGTTTCATGGAAAACGAGTTTGGATTCAAAGTTGGAGCAGTGAAGTGCAAGGGCTAGTCTCTACTAATCCCGAGGATATTTCTAAAATGGATGTAGTAGGAATAGTGCCTTCGGTTCTGTTCGAACCCGGGACGGACTTGTATGGATGAATGCTTTCGGAACATTGTCAGGTGGACGATGGGCATTCTAAGAGATATGTTCTAAAAAGATAACACTTAGCCTCAAGCCTCCTCAACCAGGAATGACTGAAAATCAGGGGTTATGTAGCAAGGCTAGGTTGGTAGCACAAATTTAGGGTGAGGTCATCCCTGTCTAGATGTCCCTTTTATTTCGGCTTAGTGGTGCGGTTGCTGATCCCAACCGTGGGGTGATCTTACTCGGGATTATCCAGTAAGTGGTAGTCCTGGTCTTGTGTTGCAGGGGGTCGGGAGTGATCCTCGGTACGATGATCTAGGCCACGTACTGTGACAGGTGGTACCCCAGTGCCTAGTCATTAGTTGGAAATCTATTCTCCCTACGCGCCTTTTACGAGTTTTGTTTGTATTACCCACTTTGTGGCTAGTAGCTGAAATTTAATAGATGTAACAATTTTGGCTATTTTAATAAGTATTTGTATATAGACCCTATTATAATATCAGAGGATTTTAATATAAAAGTGTTTTAGCTATCATAAGGTAAAAACCCGATATGTTTATTTGTGGTAGGGTCTTACGAGATGTTTTTGTTTTCAAAAGGATTTTGGAACTTTAATAATCAATTTGAGTGTGGTTTTCTCACTCTGGTATTCAAGACTTACTCGGGTATTATTTAAATATAATGCTTGGGTCAGACTGAGTATTATAGGATGCAGGAAAGGGTGCTATGGAGCTCAAGAGACGAGCTGCATGGCGATACATACTTCCATATTTGGTTATTATTCCGCTGTGTATACAGTTGTATGTTATTGATGTAGAACTCTGATGATGTATTCTAATGATGTACTCTGATGATGTATGAATAAACGGTATAGTTTTCTTTTGTGTAAAGATCTTTTATTATATATTATATTTTATTCCGCTGCGTTGGTTAGATTCTGTTGTTGTTTTTTTCTCTTCTTCTACCTCTTCTTCTTTAACCCAAATGGTTCGTATTTCTGTTCAAATTGATTTGATTGATTTAGAATAGTGTTAACTCAAGGGGTACGGATTTGCGGGCTGTTACAATAGGAGCCTATGTCTGGCCAAAGGGTTCGCAACCTTAAGGGGCCCTCACCCTTCATATTGTTATATTGATTTTGGACTTGATCGATATACCTTGATTTGATTTTTAGGGGCGTTGGACTTGGTCGGCCGTCGTAGTTGCTATGCTTTACCACAAGCCAAAAAGGGTAAACTAGTAGAATCCTTCATTGGGCATTACCTCACGTGCTTTGTCATACTTTTATCCTTATATGCGACCATAACGATTTTGTTTTAGTGTTGTCTTATCAGACGCCTCCCTGACTACCGACGTTACTGGTGGTGTCAAAGGAAAACTGCAGGACAATGCTTAAAAATGTGTTAAGCGGGATTAAAGTAAAGCCTTAATGCTAAGCAAAATATTTATTTTACTGATTAGACACTATATATATAGCGTATCCTACTGTATATAAATAGTTTAACGGATCCTTAGGAGATGGAAAATACAATAACATCTCTTAAGTTATTTGTCATGACCTGAAATCTGACATTCAAAAATCGACATCCATACTTCACCCGTATTCGAATGCCGTATATTCGAATGTCGAACACCAGTTCTGATGGAGCTTGTAACACATTAAGTAAAACAACACAGTGGAAGAAAATGAATATATCGTTGATACACAACAGTTGATTACAAGAATGATACAACAAGAATTGATCAGTATTATCAGAGATACAAGATACAGCGGAAAAAAATAACTCCAATAGAATTTCCAAGCGAGAAGGCGAGAATCCGACATATCGCGACTCCATTGCCAAAGTTCCAAAGACTCCAAAAGCTAGAACCACCAACATGCTTTCCAAACGCAAAGCGAGAAACCCCCATCACATTGTACTAAGCAAACTAGGCAACTCCAGAATGAACCAAATGCTATCGCCAAATCCAAAGGCTCCAAAGATATCGAATCTACATCTACTATCAGACTACCTGAAAATCAGACTCTAGGCTGCCCGTGTTGAAAATTATGGACATCCAGAGTTTACAAAGGAACAATAAACTCCAGGTCAGTCATAGGACTGGTGTGAGCAAACAAAAGTAGTTTATTTTTAACAAAAGAAAACAAAAGGGAAATAAAAGATATCCGAAATGCTTTTTGGAAAATGAAACTGCCATAAGGCCTCCCGCCACACACACAATGCAAGCGTACACTTGGAGGAGATTTCTCCTTATGACACTCAAACATACTTGATACGTGAAATCCTTTTGATATTATTATTAGTGCGTTATGGAAAACATTTGCAAGCATAATATTAATCTTAGCCAGCATATGTACCATTATAGTAAGCCTACTATAGCTACCATATTAGATGACAGATTTTACAACTAAAACCGTACAAGACACATATTGATGATTGGATTTCCAATAAATAGTCAGGCTATGGAACTTCCTGGGCCACATGGGTACGCCTCTAGAGGGAGGCCCCGAGAACCTAACAGGATCTCTGCCAGCACAAGGCCGGGTTACCTCTGTAACTATGTAACTAACTGTCATGAGTATGCCACCCGGTCGTAACCAACCTTTATCCCGGGATTCACCAACAACCACAAAGTAATAGATTTGAAGGAACCACATAGGTTAAGTATCTGGGCTCCATACCATGATACCACCTCTATCCATAAGGAAATGGACATACCCTCAGGGGGCGCTACCCTTAAATAACCTTGCTGCATTCTTCCTGTTTCGACCATTACGGATTATGAGGTCCGACGAAGTCTCATCCATAAAGCTACGCTTTTCACAAAAGCCATGCTTCGGTCAACACATGATCAGCAGCACTTCGTATGCTATATTACCAAATTGGGAATGTATCGCTAGTAATCATCAACTACATAACCTCTGAGGTCGTACGTCTCAGAGAAGGGTGTTAAGAAAAGAGAATAAATTCTCCGCCACCAAACATAAATGTATTTGATAGAAACCAGCTTTACGTCTCAAAGTGTAATGTCAGACATACATCGATACAAGTCTGTCCCAGGTTCAAACAGAACCAAAGGCACTTCAAAAGAAGCCCTTGAAATCTGGATAATCCCTAATCACGTCCGGACTCCCTATCACAAAGGGTGATCAAATCTCTATACCGAGGACCAGTCGGTGCAAAGACATTAGACAGGTAATACTTTCGCTTTCAAAAATATTTGGTCTTCACCACTGGTCTTCAAACGCTATCCATAATGTCGTATCACTATCTGGAATGAGTTTTATGACACAAAGGTCCTCTTCCGGCTAAACCGAATAATAAGCGCATATTTTAAAAACCATATGGATATTAGGATCTCGGTTAAGTCACAACAAATTTCCCAAAAACTTTTCCTTTAAATGGTTTAAAAAAATTTCCACTTTAAATATTTTAAATAAAAGATTCACCATTTAGATCCTCTTTAATCAAAACAAAGTTCACCAAAATCTTTAACAAAGATTTATTCATAATTTCTCAACAAAAGATCCTTTTCTAAGATCCTCTTTCGGTTTGAAAACAAGTTCACTCAATCTTTAACAAGATTCATTTATAATAATTCAACAAAAGATTATCTTTGAGATCCTTTCTTAGTTTGAAACAAAGTTCACTCGATCTTTAACAAAGATCCTTTTATAGTTTTCAAAACAATTTCCTTTTCCAAAAGTGATTCGCCCATTCATATCTTTATCAAAACTCAATTCATAGCTTTCAAAATAATTTCCATTTCAAATGTGATTTAAATCATAACTTGGAAATCTTTTGAACAAAACTGGAAAATTCTTTCTTTGTATTGGAAAGATATTATTATTTTAAAACAAATATTTTTCTTTTAGAACAATCCAATTCAAATTACTCAAGCTGTAGCTCTTTAAAGTCAAAATTTGAAAATCAGCGAACCTGCCGTACCCTAAGCAGATTCTATTTAAGTTAGATTTGAACTCTCAAAACAATTCCTTTAAAATATTTTGAAAATGGTTTAAAATCCAAACATATACATAGTATAACTTGTATATTCCTTTTCAAAACATAGTTTCCAAAGTTTAAATCAATTATCTAAAACAATTACTTCAAATATTTATTTCTCAAAATTCAACTTTAAAGTTCCAAAGCTGTTAGAAATCAATTAAACTCTATATAAGAATATTGGAAAGAAATTTCCAATTTAAAACTTATTTGTATATGGAATTTAATTTCAATACTTTGAATCCAAATTTAGCTTTTAAATTTCAAATGTCAACAAACCATATTATATTCGAAATGGTTCAATTTCAAAAACATCCTTTTTCAAAAGCTTTTCATATTAAAACCAATTTCAGTTTCAAACCAATTTGAATTCAGAGTTAAATTTCGAATATTCACCATTTTAAATCCCCATGACTTAACCAGTTTCCTGTGATATCCATATTTGTGTTCGTATATGTGTATTCCAGGGGTTTTACACAATAGTGCAATAACAACAGCCATCACCGACTTAATCATTGCAATATTGATAAGCGGTATAATCTATAACGCTTATCTTCCATTCAAAGATTCATAAATAAATAAATAAGTTCATCACAGATAAATAAATAAATTACACACAGCTCAATTCATAGAACAGAATATCACAGATCAAAGATAATATCAATTCAAGCATTCAATTCATACATCCATAAGCAAGATGGATTAATTGTTAAATCCTTAATTAATTCAATTTTATTTCCAATTAAATTAATTACTTATCCAATCCTGATTAATTAATTATGAATCATTTGATATTAATTAACGAAATTAATTAATCAACTTTAATTACCCATCTTAATTAATTATCCTTAATTAATTGATTATGCATAATTTATCACATAAAATTATTATTCTTAGTTAATTACATAATTAATTAACCCTTAATCATTAATTAATTACCCTTTAATCATAAATTAATCTTAAAATTAATTAACCTTAATTAACCTTAATAAATCTTTAATTTACCTTAACTAATCCTTAATTTCTTAGATTAAGTAATTATTCTTTAGTTACTTTAAATTAATCACCCTTTTAATTATATTAAGTAACCATTATTAATTACATTAATTAATTCCATTAAGTAATTAACCTAAATTACTTAATTAACCCTTTGATTTATTATATTCAATAGTTACCCCCCTATAATTACTCAAAACCCAACATAAATTTTAAACATATTTTAAATTTTAAAATCAAAACTTTGAAATCTTATATTAAAACTTATTTATAATTTTTATTTGAACTTGAAACTTATTTGAAAATTTTGTTTAAAAATCCATTTTTAGCTTCAAAAACTTTGAAACTTGTTAAAAATTTCATTTGAAACTTTTTAAAAAAATTCTTTTCTTTTTTCTTAGAACCCGGATTTTTTTTCTGTACCTTATTTGATTTCAAATTTGAAAACCTACTACCATTTAAACTACTCGAGCCCCTGGCACAAAATCCCCGAGCCAATTTTCGAATTTCTCGAGCTAAATTCAAAAATACTCGAGCACCCTACCCTTGTTACGCTACTTCAAGGCAAACACTAAAAATCACGCGATTAAACCTGAGCTATATCCTCTTTCCCAAATTTCGAAATCAATAGAGACATTGGAGATAGATGGTGCACGTGTACACCCGATCGACGATGATCTAATTGTCGCTAAGACCTTCGGCAAGTCACCTGCGACCATGGTAACAAATTCGACCGCTCAGATTCCTCGATTTTACTGTTGTTCAAATTTGAACAACTCGATTCAAACTGGAACAATACCGATTGCCCAAAAATGCTTCACTCTGATCATTTCAACCACCTAACGCCATGCAACCACGACTGGAGCTTTGTTAATCTCTTCTACTTCGATTCCCACCGGAGCGATCAACTTTGGTGCTTCAACATTAACGAAATCGTCACAAGAACCTCCTCAGCCAAAACTAAGTATAAACCCTATAACCACTTCGATCGACCTCCACGATCATTTAAAAAATTAGCGAACAATTTTCCTATAAACTTCATCACCTAAATCCCCTCTTATATCAAACCCGAGGTTCAATTGCACGTTGATCATGGGGAACTGACCATTTTTACAATTCCGTTCAACCTAACTTTTCTCAACAATCTTGTTAATAAAAATCAAGATATTCATACCAAAATTCATCATTTGATAATACTCATCTAATTATGGAATCTAAATAAAAAATTTAGTTTATTGATTTTTCGGATAAAACTGTTCATTTCTGTAATTTCCAATTTTTAAAATATTTATTAAATAAGTACACTTGTAACCATTTTTAAAATTAGTATTACATCATTACAATCACCTTTCATTTAAAGATCAAACCTTAAAATCATTTAGATGGGATGATCTGATTTTTTTTCTTTTGAATAGATTTTCAAATCATGTTAATATATCAATATAGATATATATATATATATATATATATATATATATATATTCATGTATGCACAGTTACATATATATACATATCCATACCTATTCAAAGATATTTCACAACTTTACTCAAAATTAATCACATGCAAACCAGATTTTATATATATATATATATAAATGTTGAAGACTTTCCTCACCTTGCTTTGAACAAAGGACAGATTTTATAAAATATGGAACTTTGGTTTTGTTTTTAATCTGGAATTCTTTTCTTTTGAATCTGAATTGATCTTGATAGTTGCTTGATGTTTATATAATTGAATCTGATCTTGATTTGTTTTTGAAACTCGTATTTGATTCTTAGCTTGTTGAAGTTGATCTTTGATCTTTGACTGATTTGCTCTTGAATCATGTTGAACTCTGAAACCTTGTTTGTGGTTTGATTCCAGGTAGAAACAAATTTCAATTTTATTCAAGGTTTTGAGATGAATCCATTCCAGTTTGGTTTCCAAGTTGAAAATACTTTTGTTTTGATTTTTTTTAAGAAAGTGAAGAGAAAGTTTGAACTGAGATAATTAACCAGGTTTCTTCTTTTAAAAACATATTTTATATAATTCTAAATTTAAAGAAAAATGTTATCTTTCCACTTGTTAAATTTTATTAACACTTGTAAATTAATGTTGCCACTAATCTTATATTTGTTAATTACATAATCTTATTGTTTTACAAATGTCACAAACAAAGATTTTATGTTTAAATCCTTTACTTAATTTAATTTATAAATTTTATTTAAACCCTTATGTTAATAAATTTACACCTTTCAAAATTTATCATATTTTTATGTTTGTATACATATGTTTTCATAAATACATTTTACATACATACAAATTAATTTTATCTTATGTAAAAATTCATAAATACCAAAACTAAATGTTTTTATATTTATGTCTATATACAAACTTAATTTATTCATATAAAATTAAATTAAAGAATTTTAAACCAATTATACATTACTAAGTAATCATATATATATATACACCCCTTAAAATAGCATTTTGAAAATGATTACATTAATCTAAAATCATAATTTTCATATATATATATAGTAGAAAAAAATTCTTATTAACTTAAAAATAAAAATTTCTTTTAAATCCAATTTATTTTCAATGCTTATTCTTGAATTTCAAAAATAAAAATTCTATTTATATCCATATTTATATAAACACAAAACAAACACATATCTTTATTAAATTTGGAAAAATTCAAATTAACTCACAATTAAATCCAAAATTTATATTAATTTACCAATTTAAAATTGACTCAAAACTGGGATCGTTACAAATTTCCCCCCTTAAGAAATTTCATCCCCGAAATTGCTAGACAGTGAGACAAACAAAGAATGGATGGACACACAAAGATAGAGAAACAGTTTTCCAGGTCAAACTGAAATATTTATTCTATATTTGGCTTACCAAATCAGAATATCAACAATATGAGAACAAACTCATTCGATACTATACGAAATACTTGGGTCATCTGTTCTAAAAGATATGCAGGGGCATTGGTTAGTTCGAAGGGATAACTAAATGTTAGTCCGTGAGATGATGGTTCTGATGACAACAACCTTAGAATAGATTATAAAATATAAATACTAACATTATAAGTTTAGATATATATGTACATGCAGGATTTAACCATGCAGGTACCAAGAATGAAGACTGTACAGCGTAGAGATTCAAGATATCGAGATAGAAGACTCATGAGTATCAAGATTATCAAGACTTCAAGAATTCAAGTAATTCATTATTTAATTAGAAATTTTGTTAAAACTCATAGAAAAGCACTGACATCTTAAAATCCAATTTATTTGTGGAATGCAATCCACTTCGAGCCCGTTAAAGGGATGGAACCCTAAGTAGGATGGAACCTACGAAAAATCTAGTGGAACATTGTTTTGTATCCTATAACTTTTTATTCAAAATGATTTTTCAAAATTATATCTTGTTTTCAAAATGATTTCAAAACCTTCCTTTTAAAAGCATCAAAAACCTCTATCCTGATTTTAATAATTTTAGCTTCAAAATCATCTTTAATTTAAAAGTCAAATTACTCTTGATTTTAAACTATCTTTTAATATAATATATTTAACTTTTAAATATCTATACTTAATTTAAATATAAAATTATAGTTAAATTCTATATATATTATTCTCTATATTTACTTATGAATTTTAACTATAGGCAAGTATATTTATAAAGTTTTAAATAGTTTTAATACAAGATAAAGGTTATTTTCAAAGAAAATCAAATTATCAAAAAATGCTTTGGGATGTCGACATGGGTCGACATACTCATGGTGACCATGTCGACATGGTGTCAGTTGAGTTTAAAATTTAAAATTTAAATTTCAAAAGAAGTTTTTGTTCGTCATAACTCTTCACGAATGGACATGACTATTGTTCTTCTATAAATAGGGGTCGGTTTCAACGAATTTTACATCAGATTTTCTGGTTTTTCATTCCTCTTCTTCTTCCACTTTTCTTAATACATATTCTTACCATTACTCTGTCGAAATCAACATTGAATCGAACTCGATCATTCGTAGTTTGATTCTCTATCACTCTCTCAACAAGATCCTCGGTGCTATTCAGAGTTATAGGCTTTTTGTAATCAACTTAGCGAGAAAAGGTGTGATTGTAGCCTTGAAAATCAATCAAGCGAGTTAAGGTGTGACTGTAGCCTTAGGAAATTAATTGGGTGAACTGTTGCCCGTAAAATCAAGTGGGTGAACTTGTGGCTTGGAAAATCAAGTATCTCTACCCAGATGATTGTGATTCTGGAGGTTGTACCTCGTAGCCTTGAAATCTAGGTTGTAATTGTAAAGATTGCTTTTGAAAAGAAATTCGTACTTGTGTGCGGGACTGGATGTAGGGTAACTCCGAACCAGTATAAAATCCAGTGTATTCTTTCCTTTACTGCTTTTTATTTTATTTCTACATCTGTGTTTGTTTCTGTGATCATATCTAAATCTGTATATTGCATACATCTGTGTATAAATCAACATAAACTCAAAAACATTTAGTAATTCTTTATAAACACTATTCACCATCTCTCTAGTGTTAACTCTAGCCTTAAGATCCGTAATATGCATTTCTCACACTAAACACTCGTAGAATGTATATCGAAACCCAAAAGAACAGACAAACGGATATGATTCAATTTGGCTCCATATGTTGTTAACCAATTCATTTTCAAATAAAATTTCAAATTCATTAAAGTTAAAACGAAAAGGTTGATAGAAAACTGATGAAGAGAACACAAAATAGAAATCTTTCTACAACAATTCGCAGGGCCACCATCGCACTGAAGCTTCTTCCCGGAGCTGCCACAAAGACATTAGAGAACTTGAAATCGGATGATGAATCAAAGAAGATTGATAGAGGAAGATTGCTCCCTAGTTGTTACAGGGTATTGACCATTTGTAGTGGTACTTCCATGTCCCCTACCTCGTCCTCTTCTTGCACTCATACTTACTATCAATGGATAGTAAGAGAATACTGAGGCATACGAACAGATATCTTAGGGATATACTCATTCTAGGGCATTTATGTCCTTATCTCTAATGAGTCGCCTAATTTGTTATACTCCAAAGGCTAAAGTTCAACCTTTAGCTCTGATACCACTTGTCACGACTCGAAATCTGGCTCTCGAAAATCGACATCCATACTTCACCCGTATTCGAATGCAGCAGATTCGAACGTCGAACTCCAGTTCGGATGGAGCTTATAAGACATTAAGTAAAACAACACAGTGGAAGAAAATGAATATATCGTTGATACACAATAGATGATTACAAGAATGATACAACATGAATCGATCAATATTATCAGAGATATAAGATACAACGAAAAGAAATAACTCCAATAGAATTTCCAAGCGAGAAGGCGAGAATCCAACATATTGCGACTGCATTGCCAAAGTTCCAAAGACTACAAAAGCTAGAACCACCAACATACTTTCCAAACACGAAGTGAGAAACCCCCATCACATTGTATTAAGCAAACTAGGTAACTCCAGAATGAAGCAAATGCTATCTCCAAATCCAAAGGCTCCAAAGATATCGAATCTACATCTACTATTAGACTATCTGAAAATCTGACTCTAGGCTGCCCGTGTGGAAAATTATGGGCACCCATAGTTTAGAAGGTAACAATAAACTCCAGGTCAGTCATGGGACTGGTGTGAGCAAACAAATGCAGTTTATTTTTAACAAAGTAAAACTAAAGGGAAATAAAAGAAATCCGCGATGCTTTTTGGAAAATGAAACTTCCATAAGACCTCCCGCCACACACACAATGCAAGCGCACACTTGGAGGAGATTTCTCCTTATGACAGTCAAACGTGCTTTATACGCGAAATACTTTTGATATTATTATTAGTGCATAGTGTAAAACATTTGCCTGTATAATACTAATCTTAGCCAGCAAACGTACCATTATAGTATGCCTACTATAGCAACCATATTAGATGGAAGGTTCTATAACTAAAACCGTAAAAGGCGCGTATTTATGATTGGATTTCCAACAAGTGGTCAGGCTAAGGAACATCCTAGGCCACATGGGTACGCCTCTGGAGGGACGCCCCGAGAACCTAACTGGATCTTTGCCAACACAAGGCCGGGTTACCTCTGTAACTATGTAACTAACTGTCACGAGTACGCCACCCGATCGTAACCAACCTTTATCCCGGGATTCACCAACAATGATAAAGTAATAGATTTGCGGCAACCACATAGGTTAAGTATCCGAGCTCCATACCATGATACCGTCTTTATCCAGAAGGAAATGGACATAACCTTAGGGGGCGCTATCCCTAGATAATCTTGCTGCATTCTTCTTGTTTCGACCATTCCAGGCTGTGAGGTCGACGAAGTCTTGTCCACAAAGCTACGCTTTCCACAAAAGCCATGCTTCGATCAACACATGATCAGCAGTACTTCGTATGCCACATTACCAAATTTGGAATGTATCACTAGCAACCATCAACTACATAACCTCTGAGCTCGTACGTCTCAGAGAAGGGTGTTAAGCTAAGAGAATAAATTCTCCGCCACCAAAAAAAATGTATTTGATAGAAACCAGCTTTACATCTCAAAGTGCAACGCCAGACATACATCCATACAAGTCTGGCCCAGGTTTGAATAGAACCGAAGGCACTTCAAAAGAAGCCCTTACAATCCGAATAATCCCTAATCACGTCTGAATTCCCCATTATAAAGGATGATCAAATCTTTATACCAGGGACCAGTCGGTGCAGAGACATTCGACAGGTAATCCTTTCACTTTCGAAAATATCCGGTCTTCACCACCGGTCTTCAAATGTTATCCATAACATCGTATCATTATTCGGAATGGGTTTTATGACATAAAGGTCCTCTCCCGGCTAAACCAAATAATGAGCGCATATTTTAAAACCCATATGGATATTAGGATCTTAGTTAAGTCACAACACATTTCCCAAAACCTTTTCCTTTAAATGGACTAAACAAATTTCCACTTTAAATCTTTAAAATAAAAGATTCACCATTAAGATCCTCTTTAATCAAAACAAAGTTCACCAAAATATTTAACAAAGATTTATTCATAATGTCTCAACAAAAGATCCTTTTCTAAGATCCTCTTTCGGTTTGAAAACAAGTTCACTCAATCTTTAACAAGATTCATTTATAATATTTCAACAAAAGATTATTTTTGAGATCCTTTCTCAGTTTGAAACAAAGTTCACTAGATCTTTAACCAAAGATCCTTTTATAGTTTTCAAATCCTTTTCCAAAAGTGATTCACCCATTCATATCTTTATCAAAACTCAATTCATAGCTTTCAAAACAATTTCCATTTCAAATGTGATTTAAATCATAACTTGGAAATCTTTTGAACAAAACTGGAAAATTCTTTCTTTATATATGGAAGCTATCATTATTTGAAAACAAATGTTTTCGTTTTAGAACAATCCAATTCAATTTGCTCAAGTTGTATCTCTTTAAAGTCAAATTTTGAAAATCAGCGAACCTGTCGTACCCTAAGCAGATTCTATTTAAGTAAGATTTGAATTCTCAAAACAATTCCTTTAAAATATTTGGAAAATAGTTTAAAATCCATACATGTATGTAGTATAACTTTTATATTCCTTTTCAAAACATAGTTTCCAAAGTTTAAAATCAATTATCTAAAACAATTACTTCAACTAATTATTTATCAAAATTCAACTTTAAAGTTCCAAAGCTTTTAGAAATCAATTAAACTCTATATAAGAATATTGGAAAGAAATTTCCAATTTAAAACTTATTTTTATATGGAATTCAATTTCAATACTTTGAATCCAAATTCAGTTTTTAAATTTCAAATGTTAACAAACCATATTATATACGAAATGGTTCAATTTCATAAACATCCTTTTTCAAAAGCTTTTCATATTAAAACCAATTTCAGTTTTAAACCAATTTGATTTCTAAGTTAAATTTCCAAAATCTTCATCATTTTAAAATCCCCATGACTTAACCAATTTCCTGTGATATCCATATTTGTGTGTGTATATGTGTAGTCTAGGGGTTTTACACAATAGTGCAATATCAACAACCATCACAGATTCAATCATAGCAATATTGATAAGCGGTACAATCTATAACGCTTATCTTCTATTCACAGATTCATAGATAAATAAATAATTTCATCGCAAATAAATAAATAAATTACACACAGATCAATTCACAGAACAGAATATCACAAATCAGAGATAATATCAATACAAACATTCAATTCATACATCCATAAGCACAATGGATTAATCGTTCAATCCCTAATTAATTCAATTTAATTTCCAATTAAATTAATTATTTATCCAATCCTGGTTAATTAATTAGGAATCATTTGATATTAATTAATGAAATTAATTAATCAACTTTAATTACCTATCTTAATTAATTATCCTTAATTAATTAATTGACACAATTAATCACATAAATTTATTAATCTTAGGTTATTACATAATTAATTAACCCTTAATCATTAATTAATTACCCTTTAATCATAAATTAATCTTAAAATTTATTAACCTTAATAAATCTTTAATTAACCTTAATTAATCCTTAATTGACCTTTAATTGACCTTAATTAATCCTTAATTGCCTAGATTAAGAAATTATTCTTTAATTACTTTAAATTAATCACTCTTTTAATTATATTAAGTAATTATTATTAATTACATTAAGTAATTAATTCCTTTAAGTAGTTAACCTTAATTACTTAATAACCCTTTGATTTATTATATTCAATAGTTATCCCACTATAGTTACTCAAAATCCAACGCAATTTTTAAACATATTTTAAATTTTAAAATCAAAAATTTGAAATCTTGTATTAAAACTTATTTACAATTTTTTTTGAACTTGAAATTATTTGAATTTTTAAGAAAAATCCAGTTTTAGCTTCAAAAACTTTGAAACTTGTTAGAATATTTTTTCTTTTTTTTCTTAAAACATTGATTTTCTTTGATGTATCATATTTTATTTCAAATTTTAAAAACCTGCTACCATTTAAACTACTCGAGCCCCCAACACAAAATCCCCAAGCCAATGTTCGAATTTCTCGAGCTAAATTCAAAAATACTCGAGCACCTTACCCTTGCTATGCTACTTCGAGGCAAACACTAAAACTCACGTGATTAAACCCGAGCTGTCTCCTCTTTCCCAAATTCCTAAATCAACAGAGACATTATCTGACGCAGCGGATAATTCGAAAACAAACTTCAATCGATGAATGTAGCAATCGGTGAGTTGAAGATACCAAAATGCCCAAGTTCGTTGATCCAAAGATACCGAACTCTAGCTATATCAAACACGTTGATAGCGCACTATACCGTGTTCAAAGATCTACGATTCTTCGTACGTTGATCTAGCGCACTAGATTCCGTGAATCGGCTTCTGCAATCGTTGAATCGAGCGCACTCGATTGTCCGAAAGAGGAGATAGGAGATTACACTCAACTACCAATTGGTATGAAAGCACAAAGCTAACAAAAGGAAATTTTATTCACTATTCAACTGCTCCAAAAATATACAACACACCCTCTATTTATAGCTTGACACAACCGGCCCCTTTAACCCGTTGCCGACTCATAGGCTCCGACTCATCATAAGTCGTTGCCGACTTAACATCGCAACACAATCTACACGACTCAAAGATAACAAACGACTCAACATACAACATAACATATACGACTCAACACGACCGAGTCATATACATTACCGACTCAACATATTACATACTGACCGACTCAGGCTATTTACAAACATATTACAACTTCACGACTTACGACTCATGAGACATACGACTCATCAAATTACAACACAATACGACACATCATAACAACACAGGTTACACGACTCACGACATAGTACTGACTCGCGACCTACGACTCAGCTTAACTCGGCAGCGACTTAAGGAAGGCCTCCAGAAAACTCCATACGACTTAACTCCGAACGGCTCATCTCCAAGCGTCTTATCCCTGAACGACTCATCTCCATGTGGTCTAACTTCGTTCCTTCATTAGGACGTATAACAATAGGTCGTAGCTTGTTCCTGTTAGGTCGCGGCAACGACTTATCATAATATGGCACTACCTTGTTATCTCGTAAGTTGATGAGTCGGGTTTCCTTTAGGTCGTAACTCGTAGACTCGTTAGGTCGTAAACTTAATGCCACTTCCCTCTCTGGTTCCTTGTTAAGTCGCAGACGACTTATGGATGAGTCGTTGTGTCGTGTACGACTCATCAAACTCGAACACCTCAAACTCTTATTAAGTCGTAACTCCTTTGCATCCTTCTCGTTAAGTCGCAAATGACTTAAAATCACTCCGTTAGGTCGCAAACCATTGGAAATAAGTCGCAGCTTCTTTATCTCGGACCTGTTAGGTCGTAGCCTCCCTTTACTCGCCGTGTTAAGTCGTGGACGACTCATGTTAGGTCGTGGACGACTCATAGTTGCTTCTTTAACTCGTAACAACTTAGGTCGTGACCCTCTTCTGTTGAGTCGGAAACGACTAAAAATTCCTGAATGACTTAAGATTGTGGCCTTCTCCAAACGACCTAAAGACTTTGAACACTTCAACCATACTAATTTCATAGATCGTTTTGCATCATGACTTGAAGCAATCGATCCCTCCTCCTGGCCTGCATCATCCTCCCCTGGTTGGGAAGAATTCGTCCTCGAATTTACAAGCTTTCTTCTTCGAGACGCTGTCTTCCATTCATTATCTGGTTTGATGTGGCTCTGGCGATAACCACTCTTGAGATTGACCTTGTCTCGACCCTTTAACGATGCGGTTTGGAATAAACAATGCATAGAATAGAATATACGTGGCATTAGGCAGGCGGCATAAGGAAGTGATCTAAGAGAGATGACATATGAAACGATGCGGAATAAACTAAGCACTAGGTACCAAATCCACTTTATGTAGCATAGGACTTCATAAAAATAGTGCCGTAAACCATATTGCTTCTGCCAATAGGACGACGTGATATAGAACCAAAAATCATCCAAAATGTGAGACGATATAAGGAAATTTAAAATCATAGAATGACTTAGGAAATCCTGTCCTAAGAAGTGTGATGATTCATGCTCAGATTCTTGTCTTTCCGTATATCGTTCAGAGATGTTATCATCTAGCATCTGTCCTCGAAGTGTGGTATCAAATTCTCCTGACTGAAATGAACTCCCGCTCGCTTCTCCTTCAACATAGTTATTTCCATAAGATGGTTCCAAGCAATTGACACTGGCAATGTTTGCAGGGTGGACATCATCAGACGACTTTAACTGGCAATCATTCTCTTCCTCCTGTCGTATCAACTCTTCCTGTTCTTTCAGACTCACAAGATCATATGATACTGGCAGTAAAATAGCTTCTGGTAGGAGTTCAGTATGAGGTTGAACGTCCTGGAGTGATGGTAACTCTTCGGGTAATGCCTCAGAATATTCGACTTCAGACTCATCGAATTCTGATCCCACTTCCTCGAAAACATCAAGATCTTCACTCGCTTCTTGCTTGGTCAATTCAAACACTCCATTCCTCATTTCCACATACTCTTTCAAACATACAAAATTAGTTTCTTCAGGTAGTTCTTCAAACATTTCTTCTTCACATACTTCATCCTCCTCAGGGTTCTCAACATCAACATCTTTTCCGGATTCAATCAACATTGACAACTCCTCATCATCTTCCATTTCATCGACAAACTCTCTTAAAGATAATAAACAATCTGATTCTGCCTTTTCTTCCATTTCACTTTCACTTTGCCCAGGCTCCTCGAAAATCATGGAATTAATACTTGGCTGGTTCTCATCCATAAGCTCAGGTGTCAAACAAAAATCCTCCATCAACAAATGAATTCCCTCAACTCCGAACACAATTTCTTCGTCCACACTATCGATATCAAACTTTGGCAAGGACGAGTAATCAACTTCTACATCCACATACTTTGACTCAATCTCTTCGTTATCATCAAATTTCAGCGGTTGATAAAAGTCAAATTTATCAGTCCTCCTCAACATATTACTCTCCTCATGACTTGACAAAGATTCTTCATCTTCATTATCACACTTTAGTGATAAGGCTGCGAATGATTCTGTAGGACTAACCTCTTCTAGCTCTTCCAACATTGGTTTAACTTCCTCCGGAAATTGAAGTTCTTCTCTTGCCTCATACATAACCAATGTTTCAGCACTACCTTCCGATTCTTCAACACTCTCGCTAAATGATATTGGACTAGTCGGTTCCTCTTCTTCTTCTGTCCCGCTGTCAGTAGATTCATCCACTTTCTCACTTTCACATTCTTCTATAACAAAGGGTTTCTTCTGGGACTTTGTACCTTCAAAACTTCGATGGTTAGACTCCTGATAATGATAGCGTTTAACTTGGTCATCAACATTCGTCGTAATGATTCTGTGTGCAACTGGTTCGTTGATTCTCTTGGAAACTTCTCTACTGTAAGGAACGTCATCAAACTGATTGCTGGGTCTTATAACCATACCCTTCCCTTGACTTCCTGGATTCCTCTTCTGTAACTGTTGGTTAACATGAGCTTGATAATTGTAAGGTAAGAAATTTGCTTTCATCATCCTTTTCATCTTATCCCACTTGACAACTTTCGATTTCTTCATCCTCTCTCTGCTTGATTTAGTTTGTTGCCACCAGTCCATAGCTCTACTCCTCAAGCTTGCAACAACTAACTTAACTTGGCGATCTTCAGGAATATCGTTGAGTTCAAACATTCTTTCAACTTTTGACAACCAATCAAGGAATTCCTCTGCTTGTAACCCACCTCGGAATTCTGGAATTTCTGTGTCCATCCTTGATTTCCATATATGACCATTCTCTTCAACATTTCTATATCGACTTTGCCTTTGGTCCGGATATCGAAAGTGAATGCTATCATCAAAACGATCTTTTTCAAAATTAGATGAGCTTCGAAGTCGATTCTGAACATTGTCTCTTCTATGACCTTGCACATCCTCTCTACTTCTTCTTTCTTCATGTGCATAGTCATGATGATCTCTTCGTGATGAAATTGATGTGTCTCTTCTATCTCGACAAGAATGTGGCGATACCCTCCTCGCTTCCGTAACCGATGGCGAAACTCGGTTTCCTCCATGGTTCGAGTTTGGTGATCTCCTCCGTTGATTCAAATCATTCACCAATCTCTCCAATTTTCCAATGCCTTCATCAAATTTTTCATTAATTCGTTGTTCCATAAGTTCAGCTTCTTCTCGACGATACAAAGCTTCAACGTTTTGATGACGATTAGCTCTCCTTGGTGGCATGGTTGAAAAATTTCACAAACACTTCAACAATTCACTCACAAGACTTCAAAACGTCACACAAAACAACAATCAACAAATCACTTGTCTCGGCCCAAGTAAGGTCGGCTCTAACTTGTCTCGGCCTTGACACTTCACGGTTCAACACTACAAGCACTTCAATGCAACAACAACAAGGCACGGCTCAAACTAACTCGGCAAGGCTTAGCTCGGCAAAAGTATCTCGGCTCAAGTAAGGTCGGTTAGCTTTCACGGCTCAAGGTAGCTCGGTTCAACACTATCTCGGCCACAACTCCAAAGCCCTTCAAAATTTGGCGCGCAACTTTCCAATTCAAATTCCAAACAAAGTCCAACTCCTCGATCCAAAATGAAATGGATCAAACACTCCAAATTTGATACAACTTCAATATGAACACAATGAACTCCTTCAAACTTCCAATCTTGGCTCCAAGAATCAACTTAGCTATGATTGGCTAAGTATGGCTCTGATACCAAAACTGACGCAGCGGATAATTCGAAAACAAACTTCAATCGATGAATGTAGCAATCGGTGAGTTGAAGATACCAAAATGCCCAAGTTCGTTGATCCAAAGATACCGAACTCTAGCTATCTCAAACACGTTGATAGCGCACTATACCGTGTTCAAAGATCTACGATTCTTCGTACGTTGATCTAGCGCACTAGATTCCGTGAATCGGCTTCTGCAATCGTTGAATCGAGCGCACTCGATTGTCCGAAAGAGGAGATAGGAGATTACACTCAACTACCAATTGGTATGAAAGCACAAAGCTAACAAAAGGAAATTTTATTCACTATTCAACTGCTCCAAAAATATACAACACACCCTCTATTTATAGCTTGACACAACCGGCCCCTTTAACCCGTTGCCGACTCATAGGCTCCGACTCATCATAAGTCATTGCCGACTTAACATCGCAACACAATCTACACGACTCAAAGATAACAAACGACTCAACATACAACATAACATATACGACTCAACACGACCGAGTCATATACATTACCGACTCAACATATTACATACTGACCGACTCAGGCTATTTACAAACATATTACAACTTCACGACTTACGACTCATGAGACATACGACTCATCAAATTACAACACAATACGACACATCATAACAACACAGGTTACACGACTCACGACATAGTACTGACTCGCGACCTACGACTCAGCTTAACTCGGCAGCGACTTAAGGAAGGCCTCCAGAAAACTCCATACGACTTAACTCCGAACGGCTCATCTCCAAGCGTCTTATCCCTGAACGACTCATCTCCATGTGGTCTAACTTCGTTCCTTCATTAGGACGTATAACAATAGGTCGTAGCTTGTTCCTGTTAGGTCGCGGCAACGACTTATCATAATATGGCACTACCTTGTTATCTCGTAAGTTGATGAGTCGGGTTTCCTTTAGGTCGTAACTCGTAGACTCGTTAGGTCGTAAACTTAATGCCACTTCCCTCTCTGGTTCCTTGTTAAGTCGCAGACGACTTATGGATGAGTCGTTGTGTCGTGTACGACTCATCAAACTCGAACACCTCAAACTCTTATTAAGTCGTAACTCCTTTGCATCCTTCTCGTTAAGTCGCAAATGACTTAAAATCACTCCGTTAGGTCGCAAACCATTGGAAATAAGTCGCAGCTTCTTTATCTCGGACCTGTTAGGTCGTAGCCTCCCTTTACTCGCCGTGTTAAGTCGTGGACGACTCATGTTAGGTCGTGGACGACTCATAGTTGCTTCTTTAACTCGTAACAACTTAGGTCGTGACCCTCTTCTGTTGAGTCGGAAACGACTAAAAATTCCTGAATGACTTAAGATTGTGGCCTTCTCCAAACGACCTAAAGACTTTGAACACTTCAACCATACTAATTTCATAGATCGTTTTGCATCATGACTTGAAGCAATCGATCCCTCCTCCTGGCCTGCATCATTATCTATAGATGGTGCACGTGTACACCCGATTGATGACGATCTAATCATCGCTAAGACCTTCAGCAAGTCACCTACGGCCACGACAACAAATTCGACCACCCAGATTCCTTGATTTCATCGTTGTTCAAATTTGAACAACTCGATTCAAACTGGAATAATACCGATTGCCCAAAAATGCTTCACTCCGATCATTTCAACCACCCTGACGACACGACTAGAGCGTCGTTAATCTCCTCTGCATCGATTCCTACTGGAGCGATCAACTCTGGTGCTCCAACGTTAACAAAATCATCACAAGAACCTCCTCGTCCAAAACTAAGTATAAAACCCTATAACCACTTCGATCATTTAAAAAATTAGCGAACATTTTTCCTATAAAGTTCATTACCTAAACCTCCTCTGATATCAAACCCGAGGTTCAATTGCACATTGATCATCGGGAATTGACCATTTTTACGATTTCGTTCAAGCCAACTTGTCTCAATAATCCCGTTCTTAAAAATCAAGATATTCGTACCAAAATTCATCATTTGATAATACTAATCTAATTATGGAATCCAAATACGAAATTTAGTTTATTGATTTTTTGGATAAAATTGTTAATTCTATAATTTCCAATTTTTAAAATATTTATTAAATAAATATACTTGTAACCATTTTTAAAATTAGTATTACATCATTACAATCACCTTTCATTTAAAGATCGAACCCTGAAATCATTTAGATGGGATGATCTGATTTATTTTTTCTTCTTCTTTTGAACATGTTTTCAAATCATGTTAATATATCCACAGATATATATATATATATATATATATATATATATATATATTCCTATATGCACAATTACATATATATATATATACACATATCCATACCTATTCAAACATATTTCAAAACTTTACTCAAAATTAATCACATGCAAACCAGATTATATATATATATATATAAATAAAGGTTGAAGAGTTTGCTCACCTTGCTTTGAACAGAGGACAAGTTTTATAAAATCTGTAACTTTGGTTTTGTTTTTAATCTGGAATTCTTTTCTGTTAAATCTGAATTGATCTTGATTTTAATCTTGATATTTGCTTGATGTTTACAGAATTGGATCTGATCTTGATTTGTTTTTGAAAATCGTATTTGATTCTTAGCTTGTTGAAGTTGATCTTTGATCTTTGCCTGATTTGCTCTTGAGTCATGTTGAACTCTGAAATCTGGTTTGTGGTTTAATTCCAGGTTGAAATAGATTTCAATTTTATTCCAGGTTTTGAGATGAATTGATTCCAGTTTGGTTTCCAGGTTGAAAATACTTTTGTTTTGAATTTTTTTAGAAGGTGAAGAGAAAGTTTGAACTAAGATAATTAACTATGTTTCTTCTTTTAAAAACATATTTTATATAATTCTAAATTTAAAGAAAAATGTTATCTTGCCACTTGTTAATTTTTTTTTTTTGGCATGGCCGACGGTTTTATAGTGGACCGACCACTTTTTATTACTACGTAATAAAGTTGAAGTACAGGAGTAAGGTAGAGGCACCTTAACTACTATGAAGGAAAGAAATATAAAATACAGCACAGGAGTATGACAGACAAGTCACAGCTACTAGAAATAAATAACTAGACTAGTTCTCCTCCTCAGAGGAAAAATCACCTACGCACTCATCAACCCGGGTAGGATCCAGCGAACCACTCCCATGAAGTCCAAAAAGGGGCGAAATTGAGTAGCAAGAGAAGGATCATAACTGTCAATGTCAGAGGAGTAAATAAAAGATCGATCCCAGGCAGTATCGGCTAGAAGTACAGAATTAGACTCCGCATACGAACCGTCCAAGTCAAGAACCAAGGAATCACCAGAAATTCTGTAATTAAGGCATCGTAGGTCCATAAGGTTATCAGATACATATCTAAAGTAGGAGTTATCCACGGGGTTGAATCTCATATGAGAACTACGATCAACCCAACAATGCTCAGTCTCAGCCCAAACAACGTGAGGCAGGGAGAGCCCGGCTCAGCAGGGAGATCTGAAGGCACATCAGAAGGAACTGGGGAATCAGGCCGCACTAAGGAGAGAGAGGGACCAGGGTCAGAATCAACCAGAGACTTTGGGAATCCATTTCCTTAGCGGAGGCTGAGGAAGAGGGATCTTAGGAGCGGCAGCAGATACAGCAGAGTGCGTGCAGGCAGAGGCTATATGACCAAAAGAGCGACAGGAGGAACAAATGTCAGGGACCCATCCATAACGAACTCGTACATCCACCACGTGTCCAACAGCTAGCTGGACAGGAATAGAGGTAGGAAGAGGCTTATGGGAAGAAATCTCAATCAGAGCCTTGGCGTATACAAGCTTCTCACGCGCAACTGTGTTAGAGTCCAAACATTTCAATTTGCCAACATTGCATGCAAGCCAATTCAAACCAAGCAGCGGTTGAAGAGCAGAAGGAATTTGAGAGAAATAAACCCAAATAAGGATAGAAAAAACCTGTTCCCGAGCACTAGCAACCGTCGGAGACCAGCGGGTAATAATAAAAGGCTGACCATCAAAGAAGGAAGGCTCAGACTCAAGAACACGACTACGTTCCTCAGGGGAGGAGAACAATAGGTAGTACAGGGAATCAACCAATTTAACTCTAAGACCACCTTGAAGTCTCCAGGCCCTACGACGAAAAGCAGCCGCGTCATGAAGTCGATGTTTAGGGTCCAAAAAGAATCCAACTACATATTCTGACCAAAAGTCCATACCGTCTTGCATTACATAGGGGGAAGGGATCATCACTCCATTTTCCTCAATGATTTCGAAATCAATTGGTTTATAAACACCCGCATTACGGGGCATGGATGTAAATAGTGAAGACCATGTTTTGGGTACCGATGGGCATGGAGCAGCAGGGCGACACTCCACAACACCTGAAGAGTCCTCAGGGTTGGTGCATTGAGCAACAATGGGAGAAGAGTCTGCGTGCTTGATATCTCCAAGAGATAAATCAATGTGCACAGGGACATCATTGACATTGGCATTATGCCTAACAGATGAAGTGCCACTACCTGCATCTGATTGGGGGCGAATAGCCGAAGGAGGCCCATGACAAACCACAGCAGATAGAAGATCCGGAGTGGCATCACACATTGGGGAATCTTTGCAACTATCAAAAGGTCCATATCCCACTGTTGCATTGTAACAAACACTTGACATGCGACTGCTAGGAGCGACAGACACAACCAAGCCAATATCATCACCAGACAAACTTCCTAATTCACGATCCAAAACCAAAGAGCCTGATTTCTGGTGACCCAAATCGCAACTGGGCTTGGCAGCGGAACACAAATTGGAACCGTACTTAGTGAGGGAATGCGTCGAACCTGATATAGTCGAAGACAAAATCACGGCAGAATGGCAGGCAGCATCAGCTGTAGCAACACTCGAGCACGGACGGGCAGTACGAGATTGATTGGTTGCATCAAGGGGGGAATTCTCGGGTCGAGAGAAGGTCTGGTAGAGCGTCATTAACATAAGTCATGGTTCTAAAACGACGGCCAGAGCGTGTAGAAGAGGGGGAGTGTAGACGAGAGGAGGACATGAAGTGGGAGGGTGAAACGGAGAGGAATATCACGGAGGGGAAGCTGAAAACGCGAGAAGAGGAAGACGCCTGGATTCCATTGAACGCCTGAATTAATGGATTTTGAAAGTTGAAATTGATTTTATTACTTGTTAAATTTTACCATGACTTGTTAAATTTTACCAACACTTGTAAATTAATGTTGCCACTAATCTTACATTTTTTAATTACATAATCTTATTGTTTTACAAATGTCACAAGCAAAGATTTTATGTTTAAATCATTTACTTAATTTAATTTATAAGTTTTGTTTAAACCCTTACGTTAATAAATTTACACCTTTCAAAAGTTATCATATTTTTATGTTTATATACATATGTTTTCATAAATATATTTTACATACATACAAATTAATTTTTATCTTATGTAAAAATTCACAAATACCAAAACTAAACGTTTTTATATTTATGTCTATATACAAACTTTATTTATTCATATAAAATTAAAAGAAAGAATTTTAAACCAATTATACATTACTATGTAATCACACACACGCACACATATATATCTTAAAATAGCCTTTTGAAAATGATTACATTAATCTCAAATCATAATTTTCATATACTAATGTGTGTGTGTGTGTGTGTATTGTTAACTCTCCTTTTGGCAAGGCCACGGACATGCGGATTTAACTAAAACAATTTCAGGACTATCGAGGCTGAAATATGATGGATTCCGTTCAAATGGATGATGTTCACTTGGATAGATGGTAGGTCGTTCGGTCGGAATGAAGTGGTTCGAAGTGTTTGGAGTTCGACCTTGTGGCTTAGCCGTTCGGCATGGCAATATCCGGTCGAGGTATGGAAGTTCAGGATGGTCGTTTGGTTGCGGCTCGACATTACCCTCGGCATTGGAAGTCGTTCGGCATTGGATGCCGTTCGGCATCGTACCTAGCTCGGCGTTGGAAGTCGCTCGGCATTGGAAGTCGTTCGGCATTGGATGTCGTTCGGCATCGTACCTCGTTTGGCATTGCAACTTGCTCGGCATTGAAAGTCTTTCGACATTGGATTCCATTTGGCATCGTACCTCGCTCGACATTGGATGTCGTTCGGCATCGTACCTCGCTCGGCATTCGAAGACGCTCGGCATTGGATGTCGTTCGGCATCGTACCTCGCTTGGCATTGAAAGTCGCTTGGCATTGGACATCTATCTACACACCTCCCATCGGACGACATACCTCCCCTCGTTCGGCGCACCTCCCCTCGGTCAGCATACATCCCCTTGTTTGGGGCAACTCCCGTTGTTCGGCATACCAACTGCTCAGGGTCAGTCAGCATAATGAAGTAGGGTTCGGCTATGGCCTTGGTGGGCCCAAACTACTCAGAAGGCCCAACAACCTAGTTTTGTCTACAAATACAACGTGTGGGGGTTCAAAAAAGGGACCTTCTCTCTGCTCTCTAATTTTCTATTTTCTAAGGCTAAAGGTTACTCTACCAGTTTGTAACTGTAATTGATTGGAACATCAATAAAAAGGAATCTTCTGGAGTGGACATAGGCCGAAGTTAGCCGAACCACTATAAAATCTGTGTTCTTTACTGCTTTCATTTTAGTTTCGACTTTTCTTCATATTATTACTCTCTACATATATTCTATCTGTCATCTATGACTGTTAGTTGGTGCTCTCATTTACATTTGGATGTTAGCAACCAATTTTGGCGCTAACATTTTGGTGATTTCACTGAGAAGGAAAGCATTCAGGGATCTTGAAGCAAGGAAATCAGATTCTAGGAGGCAATGGCTAGGCCATCAGTAAAGAAGCAAGTGACAGAAAGGAGCAATCAGGAAGGAAGTCAAGAGGCTTTCTTTGGAGCGGGAGCAAGTCAAGCATCCATCTACATCACTAGATACGAGATGGAAGCAATGTTGAAAGACAAGAGGAGATGATGCAAGCTCTTCTCCGACAATTTACACAAGTAGGAAATGCAGGAGCTCAGATCCGTGGAGCTGGATCGGAAGCGCCCAATCAACAAGCAGAAGGAATGGCTCAACAGGGGGCAGCCCCCAATCAATAGACGGCTATAAACCTAGATGGATCTAGACTCGAGGGCATACCACCAGGAAATGCTGGACTGATCCATGGAGGGATACTAGATGACGTTATGCGACCCGACACTAACAGGAGTGCAAGAGTACGAGATGAGGAGTATGTGCCAAAGTTCCCTCGTGAACTTGGGGGCAGACCGGAGGCAACGGACAAGGATTACAGCTCGGGGACAACAATAGATTAGCGGAGATGGTCAGACGGGCTGTGAGAGGTGGGTTGGTAAACAAAGACTTGGAGGATGTGAATAGGAGTCCCTTTACTCCTACTATCAGGCAAGTTAGGAATCCACCGGACTTTAAGCTACCAACGTTCGACATGTATGATGGAAGAACGGATCCTACCGTTCACTGACAAGGTACATGAGGCATATGGAGGCATTGGGGGCATCGGACGAGGTCATGGCTCAATGTTTCCCTTTGTTCTTGTCGGATATCGCATCTATGTGGTTCAGACAGCTGGAGAGTGGTTCTATTGACACATGGACAGAGCTGATCGAAAGGTTTATGAGACAATTTCGGGTACACATAGTCAGACCCAAGAACGTGATGACTATGACATCTATGAAACAATGGAAAGGGGAATCGCTCAGGGACTTCATAATCAGATTCAACGCAGCGGTAGCCTCAGTGGATCAACCAGATCCGTCAATGGTTTTGATGGCAGTAGTCTCGGGAATTGCGGATAATTCGTACTTTAAGATATCATTGGAAAGGGACCCACCGAGGGATCTCGGGGCGTTCTACCATGAGGCGGAAAGGTTCCTAAGACAGGAGGATACACATGCTGAGAGAGTAAGGAGAGAGGCTGAAGCTTATGCAGTGAGGGGTGGAGGTTCACCCTTCAAGGATCCAAGTAAAGACGATAAAGGAAAACGGAAAACAAATGGCAACGGTGGCACTTCGAAGAAACATCGAAGGGAGTCAAAGTTTTCTTCTTACACAGATTTAACCGAGACTCTAGAAAGGATTTACTTGGACACTCAAGGGCGCCTCCAGTATCGATGGCCGGCAAGGAGTGAGCCTTCTGAATACGAGCGGGCATCGGGAAAGCATTGCCTATTCCATGAGCTAGATGGGCATAACACAAACAACCGTAGGCATTTGAGGGATATCATCGAGGAGCATGTAAGGAATGGCCATCTACAGCAATACGTAAGGAATCGAGCTGTAGCAGTGGAATGGGAGCGGCCACCACCTACCTCTAGCGATGGTGGCACTGGGTCCGGTCAGCGTCGACTTATTGTAAACTGAATGGTTTGATGGTTTTGAATAAGTAATAGCACCTAAAGTAACATGGCTAGGTCACCTACACACGTACGGGATCGAGGTCGGTCCCTGGGCGTGCTCTGAGATGACGGAAAACTGTGCTGCTTGGGTCGATGAAATCCTGTTTTCTTTCTGTTTTTCTGCAAACTTTGGTACTTTGGACATTTACTTTTCTTAGTATGGTTTTGGAGTTTGAATTGGACTCCCGGTTTGGTTGGTTTTTTGGTTTGCCATGTTGGCTTGGATGTTTGATTTTTGATATGGATTTCTGATTGGATTCAGAACAATGTAACACAAGTTCAGGTTTTGCGATTATTGTCCCGACCAGAGAGACGGTGCAGTGACCGCAAGTTACGTGTCCCTTCATCAGAGAGCGATGGAATGGACTCGAACAAAATATGATCCTTGGCCGGAATGCCGAGGTCGGAGAATATAAAAGTCCTTGGCCGGAGTGCCTAGGCCGGTGAATATCAAAGTCCTTGCCCGGAGTGCCGAGGCCGATGAATATAAAAGTCCTTGGCTAGAGTGCCGGGGCCAGAAAATGTCAAAGTCCTTGGCCTGAATGCCGAGGCCGAAAAATGTCAAAGTCCTTGGCCTGACTGCCGAGGCCGGTGAATATAAAAGTCCTTGGCCGGAGTGCCGAGGCCGGTGAATATAAAAGTCCTTGGCCAAAGTGTCGAGGCCGGTGAAAATCAAAGTCCTTAGCCGGAGTGCCGAGGCCGGTGAATGTCACAGTCCTTGGCCTGAGTGCCGAGGCCGGTGAATATAAAAGTCCTTGGCCAGAGTTCCGAGGCCGGTGAATGTCAAAGTCCTTGGCCTGAGTGTCGAGGCCGGTGAATATAAAAGTCCTTGGCCAGAGTGTCGAGGCCGGTGAATGTCAAAGTCCTTGGCTGGAGTGCCGAGGCCGGTGAATATAAAAGTCCTTGGCCGGAGTGCCGAGGCTGATGAATGTCAAAGTCCTTGGCCTGAGTGCCGAGGCTGGTGAATATAAAAGTCCTTAGCCGGAGTGCCGAGGCCGGTGAATGTCAAAGTCCTGGGCCCGAGTGCCGAGGCCAGTGAATATAAAAGTCCTTGGCCGGAGTACCGAGGTCGATGAATGTCAAAGTCCTTGGCCTGAGTGCTAAGGCCGGTGGATATAAAAGTCCTTGGCCGGAGTGTCAAGCCCGGAAAATATAAAAGTCCTTGGCTGGAGTGACGAGGCCGATGAATATAAAAGTCCTTGGCCGGAGTGTCGAGGCCGGAAAATATCAATGCCCTTGTCCGGAGTGTCGTGGCCGGTGAATACACAAGCCCTTGGCCGGAGAGTCGAGGCCGGATAACATACAAGCCCTTGATGAGAAAGTCGAGGCTGGAAAAGGATAACGCGACCTAGCGAGGTCTACGGATTCAAGGTTAAACCCAGAAAGGTCATGGATTCAATAATATGGTTATAAACAGGATATGGATTTTGGATATCGGATTTGAGGCTATTCAGAACACACCTTCCAATAGCAAGGCATGTTTTGGGGGGGGCAAAACCCAAATGTAAATAAAAGCACCAATTAACAGTCACAGATGATAGATAGAATATATGTAGAGAGTAATAATATGAAGAATAGTCGAAACTAAAATGAAAGCAGTAAAGAACACATATTTTATAGTGGTTCGGCTAACTCCGGCCTACGTCCACTTAAGAAGATTCATTTTTATTGACGTTCCAATCAATTACAGTTACAAACTGGTAGAGTAACCTTTAGCCTTAGAAAATAGAAAGTCCCTTTTCTGAACCTCCACATGTTATGTTTATAGACAAAACCAGGTTGTGGGGACTCCTCAGTTGTTTGGGCCCACCAAGGCCATAGCCGAACCCCACTTTATTATGCCGACTGACCCTGAGTAGTTGGTATGCCGAACGAGGGGAGGTGCACCGAACAAGGGGATGTATGCCGACCGAGGGAAGGTGCGTCGAACGAGAGGAGGTATGTCGTTCGAGGGGAGGTGTACCGATCGACGTCCAATGCCGAGCGACTTTCAATGCCGAGCAAGGTACGATGCCGAACGACATCCAATGCCGAGCGTCTTCCAATGCCGAACGAGGTACGATGTAGAACGACATCCAATGCCGAGTGAGGTACGATACCGAACAGCATCCAATGCCGAAAGACTTCCAATGCCGAGCGAGGTACGATGCCAAACGAGGTACGATGCCGAACGACATCCAATGCCGAACGACTTCCAAGGCCGAGCGACTTCCAATGCCGAGCGAGGTACGATGTTGAACGGCATCCAATGTCAAATGACTTCCAATGCCGAGCGGCAATGCCGAGCCGCAACCAAACAACCATTCTGAACTTCCATACCTCGGCCAGACATTGCCATGCCGAACGGCCGAGCCACAAGGTCGAACTCCAACCACTTCGAACCACTTCATTCCGACCGAACGATCTACAATTTATCCAAGTGAACATCATCCATTTGAACCGAATCCATCATGTTTCAGCCTGGATACTCGTGAAATTGTTTTAGTTAAATCCGCCTATCCGTGGCCTTGCCAAAAGGCGGGTTAACACACACACACACACATATATATTAGAAAACAAATTCTTATTAACTTAAAAATAAAAATTTCTTTTAAATCCAATTTATTTTCAATACTTATTCTTGAATTTCAAAAACCAAAATTCTATTTATATCCATATTTATATAAACACAAAACAAACACATATCTTTATTAAATTAGGAAAAACTCAAATTAACTCACAATTAAATCCAAATTTTTTATTAGTTTACCAATTTATATTTGACTCAAAACTGGGATCGTTACATTATTGCGCGCATGTTATACACTGGATAGGAGATGTAAAATCCTATAAACATCTCTGAAGTTATTACACTCATATTTACTTGTTGTTGATTTAACTTACATAAGAACTTTTAGTTCTAACTCGAGTGTTTTGTCTTTTCATTACGCTCGGGTCAGCCTGAAAATTTTATTGTTTGAAGATATTATTTCTGGAGGACGAAGATGGTGTTTGGTATATTATGTTATTAGTACTATTCCGTTGCATTATTATTGGTATATTGTTGTTTGTACTCTAATTATGTTGTAAAGGTTGGGTAATCAAATGTATATTATAAAATAGTTTCATGAAATGTTTATTTGATTATTATACTTTGTCATTCCGCTGCGAGATTCCGTATTTTATTTTCCTTCTTTTTTTGATTTTACTATTAAAACTCATTGATAATCGTCCCTTTTGAATGCTTTAAGTTAGATATGTGTGGTTTCTTTTTGATTTTAAACCCATCTAAAATGGTTGGTCGTCACAGTCTTGTCACAAGCCATACAAGTCCATTCATATGGATCATATATGCTTATTGTTTTCAAAACAAGAATCAAATTAATGTTTTTTAACAATGTCAATAACAATTCAAGAACTTAAACACAATCAAAGCACAACATATATATGTTATATTTTCCACTTAAAGAGGTGTGTTAACTCACTTTTAACGCAAAAATAACCAAATCAAAGCAATCTATGTCCAACCCTACCTTACAACACCTTGTTCCTCCTCCTCCTTACTTTGCACTTGCTTTTGGTTCTCCCCTCCTCAAATATTGCTCATGACCTCCTCCTCTATAGGGTGCATTGCTTCACTTATTCAATTTCTAACTAGATAGAAGGGGTTATAGTATTCATCCAAGGCTTCACTCCAAATTTGAGATTATTTAGACAATATTTCCATATATTTTCTTTAGAATATAGATGAAGAAGAAGGAAAAGACATTAAAGAAGCTAGGTTTTGGTTTGTGAATTTTTGATTTATTCTAAGGATACGCCCCTACTTGTATAGGGTCAAAATGGTGCTCATTAAGCATGCTCTCACTCTTCCACCATGCCATGGAAGCTTTACCTCCCATCACTTCTTTGTTACATCACTTCTTCTTTATGCTAATTACACTTATAACTTTCTCAAGGTAAGATCTCTTATCATTAGAACATTCTAGAACCTTCAAGGCTTTATGAAGTGGAAAGTGTGTTAATTAGTTGTTGATATGTTCATTTGATCACTGGCAAGTGCACAAGAGTTCGAACAACTTATATCGATCGAAAAGCTGTTTACTGACAAACCGATTATCGACTGCATTGTCGATTTTTCTTCGAAAAATATATTTCTATAAAATATTTTTAAAATTAAGTTTCTTTCTTATCATTATTCATCAATTAAATGATGTCTAACAAATTTATAAAACCATATTTATAGCATTTAATTATATTTCAACACGTTATGGTATTCGAAGATAAAGTATTTGAAAAGTGACTAATAAATATAAGGGATCATAAATTAAGGGGGATTAAATTAAAATTAATGCATTTTATAAGCCATAAAGTATGTCATCATAAAAAATGAGAAAATTTTAGGAACATAACTTTATTGTTTTAATGATAATAGTTTTTATCCCGCCTTTTGCAAAGTCGTGATATCATCAACTTGACTAGGAACAGATGGTTACCAGCCTTAAGAATCGATTATATGCAATACTGTGGGCGATGGTCGAGCAGATTTGGACAGGGTTTCGATCGAGGTGCAATTAGTATGGAGTGACTGACATAGTCTTGTGAAGTTACTTTTCAAATTTCAAGTCGATTGGAGTTCATATGCTTGAATTACGGACAAAGCAAAGATTTATATGGACCGATCGAGAGGATCCATAAAAGCTCAAATAAGCGAAGATCAATCAATATCTCAAAATCCACAAGGCCAATTCTCTTAAAACTTTCAGAGCAATGGTATATTAAAGAGTGAAACTCGTAAAAATTATCACAGTTCAAAACTTGGATGTTCAAGAATGCCAATCATTTTATGCTGATCATTTATAAAGATCGGTGTAGCTCAGTGAACGATCCAAATGTGATAAAGGTTGATCTATATCTCACAATCTACAACACAGAATGACTTCATATTTTAGGAGTAAGGTCAAAAGGCATGTGGGACCCCCCAAAAATGATTACACGTCAATTGGAGACCAAAAATAACGATCGATATAACTTTGGCTGATCATTCCAAAATATCGAGTTAGGGCAACTGATCGTTATGGTGGTCCCCATGGACCTAGAGAGCCTTCTGCCAAAATCTTAGTGAAATATCTCATCATCTCACCTGACAAATACAGACCTGCAGGTTCATTTTCAAGATTTTTATGCCGCTTGATGCTCTAGACCCATTGTAATCAAGTAGTATCTTTGTTCTGCTGTTATAATCAGATTCACAAGAGAATAATAATGGATAATCTTTAAAAATGGACGTAAGCATATAAAGCCGAACCACTATAATCCTTTGTGTCTTTCATTATTGCTTATTTTCTATTGCTTACTTGTTTATTTACTCAGTTTAATTTTGCTTTTCTTCATTTACTTCTCTGCAAAAAATATTCTGGATGTTCGTAACCACTTTTGGTGCAAACATTTTGGGTTTTCACTGTGAACTTTGATTCTCGGCTTAGTAGGATCCCTTTGTTGCCACTAGATTAGATAAATCCTCCATAGAAGATCTATAGTAATCTTAAGGAAGTTGCTCATACTACTCATATTTTCATAAATCTAAGCGGAGCTATCGATAATGGTGAGGAATACTAGAACTACTTCTCAGAGCATGGAAGGAAATGAAAATGCTACTATCCAATAAGGATTGCCCGACCAATCAACCAATGGATGTGAATGCTGAACCAATTGAATTCTAGATTCCAACGATTCTATGACGAGAGCTGAATTTCAAAATCTGATGAGAGAGCTAATGAATAGACATCTAGAGTTAAATCAGTGGATCTAGGCCAATATCAACCTAATGAATCAACTCACTCAGCAATGGTGAGGAAAATTTAGGAGGGACCTTACCCATTACTCGGCATCAGAGAGCTCTAATTCATTAGATGGTATCATAGGCATAAGAGTTGTAGAACAAGCAGATATCATGCAAAAACTTTAGGGCATTAACAAGCAGACCATCATGGTTTGTCAGGAATGATCGGTGCCAAACCCACCACCAGAGATGACAACTTACCTGCGCATGTTGAGATTTAAAATGGAGCTGCTATAGCTGATTTGGATGATGGATTTTAGTTCAATGTTGACCAAATGCTTCCCCAGAATGACGATGAAGTGAATTTATGAGTACGTATCAAAAAGATGTTGATCCAAGAATGAGTGAAATGGCTTGTAGACATCGACTGGAGCATTCACATGAGGTGGAATGTGACGACCGCCCATGACTCCCGCACCAAAACAAGAGAAAAGTGCGCTGAAAGGTGTGCGAGGCAGCCATGGACGATAGTCAGGGTAAAATAAAATCGCAGAATCTATCGTAACTCACAGCGCATGGATAAAATACAATAGAGAAATATATAGTGAAGTCTCATAACAGAAAATCATCATATAAGCATCACAGTAGTTTTATACAATCATCTCAACAAATCCATACATCAAGACCTCACTACAAAACACTCATCAAATACAGCAGCGGATACCCAGTACATAAAAGAAAATAATATGCATAGCCTCCTGCTCGTCTTCGTCATCATCAGCGGAAAACTCTAAGCACAGCACCTGCCACCTGCTACCTAGTCTGCCCATCCCAACATGGATGAACAGCCCAAGGTAATAAGAGGAGACATAAAACCTTGAGTCAGACAAAGTCTTAGTGAGCAGTAAATTAACTATCAAACATACCAAAAGAGCATAAGGAAATAAAAGGAATAGGAACCAAACCATCCCACTCCACCTCTTTCTACAGTGATAGCCCCCAGACACACACTAAGGAGAAGCAAGCATAACATAGCAGATAAGTAAGGTAAAGCAATAACCACTCGAGTCAAGGACGATGTTTTCCAAATACAAACCCCCAAGGCCTAAACCAAGATCAGGTAAGCACCCAGAAAACACCGCTCTTGAAGCCGAATGATGATACAACCAAACATCCAAACATCCATGACTCTGGCTATCACTGTTATCATTGCCTTGATTTCACCGTTAGTTGAATGACCATCCGTCAAGGGCTAATGGTAACCCCGGTTCTAGCCATAACTCCGCACGTCGTCGCAGCCCGTGCCTAGGAATTTTCGCAACTACCCAGAGTACTAGCACGTCGTCGCAGCCCGTGCCTGGAACGTCGTCGCAGCCCGTTCCAACGTACCCTTGCTTTGAGCATGCTAGAACCTTCAACAACGATGAGATCTAAGCCTCCTAGTCATCCTCCTCGACGACCATTCATACTAGCTCAAGCGCCTCTCAAGCTAACCATTATCACCAACCCGGATCGCATCACCGAGTATCAACATAGCTTTGCACGTCGTCGCAGCCCGTGCTTGGAACGTCATCATGACCCGTTCCATCTCAACATCACACTTTGCTTCATCGCATCATAGCAAAGTCTCATCATAACATCATGGCTTGCCTCCTCGCATCATGGCAAAGTCCCATCTCGATCTCATACTTTGCCTCTTCGCATCATGGCAAAGTCCATCATCATCGAATCCATCCATATGAGCTTCCACATCCGCTTCATATGCCATCGGCAGCTTTCAACATTCAAGAGCCTTTCCACTTAGCTTTTGAATCACCTTCAACCATCTTGTTCCAAATCAACTACAAGCTAACTTGGAGCAATCAAATCTATCATTCATTCAAACATTCAAGCATTCAAACAAGATCTATTAAGCAATATCAACTATAATGGCAATTTCGTAATTAAATGAGCAAAAGTCTAACACATATGAAATCATGGTTTTTAGCATAGATCTATCAAATCTAAAACATGGGTTTTGTCTCTAATACTTCATAATTAACTTCCATAGATAAACATCTTCAAACATGATGGATCTACATGCAGACTTAAGGAAAATGCGAGAAAACGCTAACTTTAACACATAAACTAGCCATCAATCCAATATACTCCTTTGGATCCGCGTGAGAGATAACTACCACTCACCAAATCACCCAAACAACTCTAAATCTAAACACTTCAGATCTGGACAGCGGAGATCCAAACTTGATCCGGCAAAATCTCACTTGAAACGATGAAGTCTAGCTCAAACGGATGAAGATCTTCGACTTGGACACTTGGATCTTCGATCTCGATCTTCGATCTTGGATGGATGCTAACACTTGATTGGAATGGAGAAAAGAAGATGAAGAAATGTTGTAGTCGAGTCTTCAAAATGGCAGCACTTCGTCGCTTCAAAAACCGATGCCAAAAAAGTGAGCCGAACCCCTCTATTTATAGGCTGGAAACCCCCTTAGCTCGGCCATCTTCTTAACTCGGAGCTCGCTATTAGGTCGTCCCCGACCTATTACTTGCCGACCTAACCTTCTTGCCGACTCATCCTTGCCGACTCACGACCTAACACAGCCGACCCTACGACTTAACCCAAGACGCCGACCCAACTACACAACACACACACAGGGTCACACGACCTAGATCCTGCCGACCTAACGACCTACCTCTAACTCGGCAAGGCCGACCTAACTCCATTCCGAGTCAACGACATACGACTCAAGACACCACACGACCTAGGCTTAAACATGGGCGCGACCTATCCCTTACTAATCTAACACCTACCATAGGTCGGTCACGAATTATAAACAGAGACGACCTAACACTCTTGCCCGACCTAACGACTTATCTCACAACAGGGTCTCACGACCTAACTATACTTAAGTCGTTTACGACTTAAGCTCTAGCACTAGGTCGGTCACACGACCTATCACCTATGCAGCCTAACTATTAAGTCGCTAGCTCCTACTAGGTCACTCGAATCCCTAACCCGGTAACTCTTAGGTCGTACTGCCCCTTTAACTCGCTCACAACCTTAGGTCGGCAAACACCTTAAGTCGGCTACCTCTACTAGGTCGTCCACGACCTTACTTCCTTAGGTCGTTAGAACCCCTTAGCCACTTACTTTTAGGTCGTTAACCCTATGATTCGGTCACGCGAGCTAACCCTTAACTCGTGACTCGCTAACACCTATGACTCGGTCCAACCATGAGTCGCTCACCTTTCTAACCTGTTAACTTTATAACTCGTGCACGACCTATTTCCTTAAGTCGGCTATACTATAGGTCGGTCAACATACTTAAGCCGCTACCTCCATGAGTCGGTCATCATATGAGTCGCCTTATCTCCTTGAGTCGGTCCTTATGAGTCGGTCACGACTCAAGCCTTAACTCGGCTATGCCCATGAGTCGGTCACGACTCATCACTTGCACTCGGGTCAACTCCTAAACGACTCAAGCTAGAGGCAACACAAACAACACTATCGACCTGCAAATTCTACGATCTATCGACACGTAAAATACGGGTCGTTACATGGAACATGACCACCGCTTGGCAGCAACTATCCGAGTGCCAGACTTGTCGGCTATAGTCAGACAGCTAGTGAGAGAAACCCAAGTCTTGACCAATGATGCCTGAGGAATCTTAAGAATCCATACCCTATTCATTGATAACGTTCTGCATGCAGAATATTTATGGAGGTCCGACATGTCAACGATGCTTGCCTATAAGGCATAAACCGACCCTAGGCAGCACATCATGGGATATGAATGATCGATGGATTCCACATGAGCAGATGATGCAACCAAGTGTAGATGTTTTCCCATAACTCTCTTTGGGAGAGCAATAGTATGGTTCTCTAGGTTACCCTCGCGATCGATATCTAGATTTGATGATTTCATAACAAGTTTGTTGAACAGTTCCGAATGCACACAACTTGCCCCAAGGATGTAATGTTCCTGTTAAGCGTGATCCAGTCTCCAGGTGAATCGTTGCAAGATTATAAGGAGAGATCACATACAACTGTTATGTGAATTAAAGATCTGAATGGCCATGCAATATTGATAGCCGTGACGAAAGGGATTGATGCAGAATTTTATTTTGGAAATTGTTAGCCGACAAGTCACCCACAACATTGGAACACTTTTACGCAAAGGCGGCTCAATATTTAAGAAAGGAGGAAGCCAGATCCTTGATGAAGAAGAATGTTGCAGGAGCAAGTAGAGAGTGAGTATAGAGTAATAGAGCAGTAATGCAGTCTTATGACAGATCAGGAAAAGTTCAAGTAAATGTCCAGGATAAGCCGAATCAGCAAAAGAAAGGCGGAGATAGGAGCCGAGAATGAAAGAGAGATTCCAAGAGAGGAAAACCTAGGATTTCAATGTACAACACTTACATGCCACTGAGTTATCCCTAGAGAATGTCTATTTTTTCCCTGCAATGCTGTACCGGAAGCCGCCTCCAAAAGAGTCAATAGAGAAGTAGAAACAAACCAATAAAATATTGTCGGTTTCACGAATGTTACGGGCTTAACGTCAATGAATGTAGGAATCTATAAGATATTATTGGAATGATGATTCAAGAAAGGAAGTAACAATAGTTTGTAAAAACCCCGCGAGATGGTGGCAGGGGACATTTGACCTCAAAGAGGACAAGCACCACATAGGGCTGAGGAACCTACGTGGACTAGTGGAAGACTAGTGATCAATACGATTGTCGAAAGACCGCATCCGGTTGATTAATGTTGGCATGAGATGGAGCACTATGCTAGTGCGATTAAGCATGTGGATTTTGAATGATGTTCAAACTTGGAGGATGGAGCTTCAGGTACAGCAACGTACAATGTCAAATGATATCGTATTTAGAAATAGAGTTGCGATAAGGTTGAGGCTCCAATGATCGACCCAATGGTCATTTCGGCCATGATCAGCTTCGCTTTTATGAGAAGGATATTGGTTGACTGTGGAAGTTTCTATAAACATGTAACGCCCCTAATGTTAAATAGTATTATTCAAGAGATTTAATTAGACAAATCAAACTGAATAATGTAGAGACAAGAATGATAAGGGGATTGAGATTTGAAAACTAAATAGAGGTCGTGCCTTAATTATGAAATCATAAGAATATGTTTATAAAATGGTTTTATATAAATTAACTACTCAAGAGAATAAGTCAAGGGTATCATGGGAGTAGTCGTATATAACCCTTAAACCCTTACCTCCTTCCCATTTTCACACTTTCATAAAGACAAAAACAAAAGAGACCAAGGCCGACCATAACCTTAGGAGAAAGGTAGTTCGAAAATTAATTAGAAGCCGGGATTCAAGCTAGGAAGATTAAAGCAAAAGAAATCTCAAGATCCTTATCCAACAAGGTGAATAATAATCTAAACCATCTCTTATATGTTTTACTGAACATCTTAATTTCAGGTTTAAGATTTTTAATCGTTTAGATGATTTGAATGATGATATGCTCTGATTATATGCCATGTTTGATTTAAACAAGTATGTTTGCAACAGGTTTGATATGATTTTAAGGTTAAAATTGTGTAAAATGTGTTTCGAATGCCATATGGATTTCATATGTTGTGTAAAACATTGTTTTGGAGATGATTTTAATTTTTCATAATAATTCAAGCCATGGATGACTTATTATGAATTTTGAATGGTAAAAATAAATAATTTGGGTTTAAAATTTTTTGTTATGCGATTATATAAAGGACTTCGGGTTTGAAATTAATATATGTTAGGAAACATATTAAAAGTGAACGATGACCATTTTTGGGGATTTTTCCAAAGTGTTTTAATATAGTTATTAGATTATTTAAGTTGAAGAACTTAAATGATTACATGTTTTATGAAAGAGAATGACTTATTTGTTAAAATAATTTCAGTTATTAATTATAGAATTCGGCAGCCTTTCTAAACAAAAGATTTTTTGAAAAAGAAATGGTAATCAATTATATTTTGACAAATTGGCAAGTTAGATGAAAAGAAGTTACTTTGTAAGGCATAAAATCAGTTTTGATATAATTTACCTCTTTCCTACTTCCACTTGCGCACTTCCGAAACCATGCTTAGCAGGCCTTTTGAACTCGTTCGAAACCAATACATAGGGTATCAAGTAATTAGTACATAGTGCATTAGAGAAAGACAGAAAGGATGGTGTGATAGGCTTACTTTCGAAGGGGTTGAAGTTATTCTTATAAGCTTTTGAAAGGGTAGAAGCTATGCTTATTAAGTTTGGATTACTTTTGCTTATAAATGATGCTTTCGGAACGGCTACCATCTTTCTTTTTTAAGAAAAGCTTTAATTGAGTTATCGCTTACTTAGTTTTGAAAAGGAGCTTTTAGAAAGGTAGTTCTTTCGAACCTAGTCGAAACCTAGCATTTAAACCTTTCGAATTGGTTAAAGAGTCTTTTCTTTACAGCCTTACAATACTGAGTTTGAAAGGGAAGCTTCCATTATATTAAAGTTGAATCCACTTCTCAATGCTTTCAAAAGGGTTCTTGTAGCCGTTTTTATCAATGTTTTCGAAAAGGTGCTGTTCCCTAAATTCTTTTACTTGGAGATGAATATTTTAGAAACGGTTTAATTCTCTTATGTTCACTTTGACCCAGAAGTTATATTTAAGGTTAACCCACTGTTTTATAAAGAGAGACGTTCAAATGGTTTTGAAGCTATGTTTCTATAAATTCTATCTGAACTGAGTTGTTTTAAAAGATAAGCTTTAACATTTTCGAAGGGAATGTTTAATGCTTTCAAAAGGAAGAATTCAATGCTTTCGAAAGGAATGATTTAAGGGTTTTGAAAGGAAGGTTTCATTGCTTTCAAAATAATGGTTTGAGTGTTTCGAATGGTACATCTTTAAGTGTTTCGAAAGAAGGTTTGAATAATTTTGAAAGGTATGTTTCAATGGTTTTGAAATAGAAGGTCAAAGGTTTCGAAAGCCTTAGTTTTCAAAATAAAGAACATAATCTCATTTTTAAAGATAAACCCGTAGCAGTATGAAAGAGTTTTTAAGTGTCATTTAACTTTGATGTTTTTAAAGAAACTTTTCTTGCCAACGATAATAGTTAAAGCCATTAATCATGCTTCATTTGAAAAATGATTACAGGGAAATTAAAATGGGAAGGTTTATATTATTATGTTATGATCAGTTATCATGTATGCTTCTTCTATAAACATATTCACTTTATAGTTAGCCCATAACTGCATTTTGGGGGTGTTAAGGGTAGAGTAACCAGCTAGGTTGACCCAATAGTGAATATATATGGAGTTTACTCCTGTGTGAGTAGAATTGCATCTAGGAGGCCAGGTAGCCCAGAAGTATGTAACAACCTACATTTTTGGACAATTTAAATCGATGATGAACAACACTGTCAGACTCAAACCATTCAAAGGGGCAAATTGTTATAGAGTAAATAATAAAAAGAAAGGAAAGAAGTAAAATCAGTACAGTGACAAAATATATAATCAAATAAATAGCTTATGAAGCTATTAACAAATTCCTTTGATTATTCTTTTATAACACAAAATCAGAGTTACATATAGCAGGGGTAAATAAATAAATGCAGCGGAACAACATGATGTAGTGGAATAAATATAATAAATAAAAATTGTACAAATCTTCGTCTTCGTCCTCCAAGAAGCAGTCTTCATAAACTGAAAAGTTCAGACTGACCCTAGAATTGAAAAGACAAAACACCCGAGTCAGAACTAAAAGATCTTGTTGGAATCTTAATTTTACATCGTTTTGATTGTGACAAACTATATAAATAAATATTTATGTGTACTAAACACTTGTGCGGGAAATTCGATGCAGATTCATATTCAGAATATTTTGAAATTGATAGTCCTTTTTCTAGAGTCTTTATATTATTTAGAAGTATGTTAAAATCTCTCCAGAAATTATATAAAGATACACACACATGCACTATCCTACACAAAAGGCTGAAACAGCCGGTCGAATGGATTCATTCAGCCGTCTAATTGGTGAAACAATTTTATGGTTTCACAACATTCAGCCGGCTGAATGAGTTTATTCAACCGGCTGTTTTAAGCCAAAAATTGTCCATATCTTTGCTATTTACGATTTTATCAAATTCAGAACGCTGAATAAATAATTTCAGCCGACTGAATAATTTTAGCCGGCAATTTTATGAAAAGACACTTCTCTTCATTGAAGAGAAACATTATCAAACCAACAGCTGCACCCGTTTCTTTTCAACATTGCCTTTCATCAGTGGTTGCAACTTTTTAATCTCTATAAATAGATTTCAGAATTCAAACAAAAATCATGACTTTTTTTAGTATTCTTGAATTCTTATCTCTTATTCTCTATTTTTGAACTGCACTCAAACTGCTTGCATTCTTTGATCGCTGATCACTCTGTCTTCCACAATTCTCAAGCACATCGCACTATATATCATAAAGGAGAAGATTATAGGAAAATTGTACTTAATTGACCTACCGATGCTATTTAAAGAGCATACTACAGTCAAATACTTTTGTTATTTGTAAAGAATTCCTGTCCTGTTGCTCAGGCGATAAAAGTCCTATTTCGTTGCTTAGGCGGTAGAAGTCCTATTCGGTTTCTCAGGCGGTGTAAACCTATTCCTTCGGGTTAGGTAAGGGTGGCTAATTTAACTCCAGAAGGAGCCTGGGGCTGGCGTGAACGAAAGTTTGAATAAGTATAAAAATATCTGGTGTCATTTACTTTACAACTTTACTTATTTACTTACTCAATTATTATTCCATATAAGTAGTTTATCCATATTACACGATCCTGTAGCACAGTCACTTTCATTTGGTATCGGAGCAATGCCATCATATAACCGTAACATAGTTATTTGATATTGTTTTAATATGGAAAACAACACCAGCACTGTTGCTAACACTACCTTTTTAGAAGGTCAATCTACTGCACGACCACCTCTATTTAATGGAATGAATTATAACTATTAGACTACTAGATGAGAATCTATATACAAGAAAATAGTTATAAAACATGGAACATTATGCAATCTGAATGTTTTATTCCTACAATTGAATATTCAACATGGTCTAACATGCAATAATTAGATGCTACTTCAAATGTTAAAGCTATGAATATGTTATATTGTGTATTCGACAAAAACGAGTTCAATAGAATAAGCATGTGTAAAGCTGCTCATGAAATTTGATGTACACTTAAAGTTCCATATGAAGGAACTAACAAAGTCAAACAAAGTAAAATTTCTTCGCTCAAAAATCAGTTCCAGAATTTTAAAATAATGCAAGATGAGACTATAAATGAAATGTACTCTAAATTTCAAGATATATATCATTCTTTGATAGTATTAGGAGAAACTTACATAGATTTTGATATTGTTTCAAAAATCCTCAACTCACTAACGGATGACTGGGAATGAAAAGTCTCAGCAATCGAAGAAGCTAACGACATTTCGACTATAAAACCCGAAGTGTTGATGGAAATCTAATGTCTTATGAAGTTAATATCCATGCAAAATTAGTACAGGCTCAAAATAAGAAAAATATAGCATTCCAGGCAGAAAAAGATGAATCAGATTCAGATGAAGAAGATTTGGCGTTCATTGCTAAAAATTTCAAAAAGTTTTTGAAATTTAGACAGAGAAACAAATTTAAAAATAACAAGAACAGCTCCAGCAACAATAATATCACCAACAAACTATCATCATATTCTCTAGAATGTTATGAATATCAAAAGAAAGGTCACATCAAGAAAGAGTGTCATGAGAAAAGAAAGACAAGTATAGGCACAAAAAAGACAAATTCAAGAAGAAAGCTTTCTCTGTCACATGGGACGATACAAAATCATCTTCTCATTAGAAAGTGACTCGAATAGTGATTCAGAACACGCTGACATTTGCTTTGTCCACAAAAGATGAAGTAAGTGATCTAACTTTTAATGACCTTTTGGAAATCAATTCAAAATTACTTGACAAACTAAAACGCAAAAATAGAAAGTACAAAGAAACCCTTGAAAAATTGAATAGAACTGAAATCGAAGTAGAAATGCTAAGAGATGAAAAGAAAATTTTAGAGGAAGAACTTCAGGCTACTCATGAATCTTGTTTTAATACGACATCTCAACTTTCTCTGCTAAGTCAAGAAATAATAACTCAGGAAGAAAAGAATAATATTTTATTAATTGAGAATCATGACCTTAAAGTAAATATCAATATTTTAGATTTAGATAATTCTAGCCTTAAAACAAAGTTAGAAGACATTACTAAAATGTTTTTAATTTTAACAAAGGTAGAGAAAATCTTTTCAAAATTATAGAAAATTCTCAAACTGCTTCAAATAAAATAGGACTTGGATATAACAAACCTCTAGAGTTATTCCAAAGAAAAAGAATTCTTCATATAAAAAATATAATAAGGTTGAAAAACCTAATTCTAAAATTTCAATTTTTACTACATCAATTAAAATTTGGGTTCCTAAAACAAATAATTCTTCAATTAGAAATAAGTATGTAGAATCTTTTATAAAAACTATTCATAAAAACAATGATTTTGTTTTCAAAAGGAATTTTGAACCCTCTTGGGTTTGGCTTTCTAAGACCTAACTTTTAGGACCCAAAATAAAAAGGTGGGTACCAATGTTACCTCTATATTTTGCTGGTACCATCCAAAAGAGAGGAAAATGGATACTAGATAGTGGTTGCTCAAAAAACATAATAGGAAATAAAGGGATGCTAATAAACGTTAATTACTCAGATGGAGGTTCTGTCACATTTGGAGATAATTCCAAAGGATATGTCATCTGCAGAGGCGATATGAGCAATAACAGTATATCTAATTTACCTCTTATTACAGATGTCTTATTAGTTAAAAATTTTAAGCATAATTTACTTAGTATTAGCCAATTTTATGACAAAGGATTCAATATTTCCTTCTCTAAAAATAAGTGTAGCATTTTTTATCAAAATAAAAATCTTATTTTTGAAGGTTTTAGAGATAAAAATATTTATGTTTTAAATATGAATATAAATTATAATACAAATATGTGTTTAATAGCCAAAGAAAACGATCCTTGGTTATGGCATAAAAGATTTTGTCATATTAATTTCAAAACTATAAATAAATATCTAAAAATAATTTAGTGGAAGGTGTACCACAAATGAACTTTAAACTAAACAATATTTGTGAAGCTTGTCAATTAGGAAAATTATCAAAATCATCCTTAAAATCAAAGAAAAATATCTCTACAGTATAACCACTAGAGCTATTACATTTAGATCTCTTTGGTCCAACTCAAATTCAATTTATAAATCATAGTAAATATGTGTTTGTTATAGTAGATGATATCTTAAGATATGCTTGTACTATCTTCCTAAAAAATAAAAGTGATACTTTTGAAAATTTCAAGAATTTTGCAAAGAAAATTAAAAATCTCAAAAATTAAAAATTAAAAATATTTGAAGTGATCGTGGAGGTGAATTTGAAAATGAAGCTTTTGAACATTTTTGTAATATAAGGGGAATTTATCATAATTTTTCTTTTCCTAGAACACCACAACAAAATGGAGTTATAGATAGGAAAAATAGATCGTTACAAGAATGTGCAAGAACTTTGTTAAATGGAAGCACATTACCAAAACATTTATGGGCAGAAGCTGTAGCAACTACTTGCTATGTTCTAAATCGTGTTTCCATCCGACCTTTTATAAAGCACACTCCATATGAACTTTTTCATCAAAGAAAACCAAACATTTCATATTTTAAAATTTTTGGTTCAAAATACTTTATCTTAAACACAAAACATCAGCTTGGAAAATTCAATCCAAAATCCGATGAAGGAATCTTCATAGGATATTCAGAACGAAGCAAAGCTTATCGAATTTTCAATAAAAGAACAAAAACAATCAAAGAAATACTTCATGTTTCATTCGATGAAAATTTCAAATTTAATAATTTTTTTGCAGATGATGAAGATATACCTAAGATGGTCACAAATACGGTTACTCAAAATAATTTTGAAGAAGATGAAAAAATTATTTATAATTTGAAGAAGATGAAAACATTGTTTATAATTTTGAAGAAAATGAAAACATTTCTTATAGTGAAAATGAATTAAGATCTCCTCCTAGAATTTTACGAGATCACCCAATAGAAAATGTCATAGGAGAAATTGACTCGCATGTTAAAACTAGAAATCAACTTAATCAAATGGGCCATGTAGCTTTCCTTTCTAAAATCGAATCTAAAAATACGAAAGAGGCATCGACTGATGACTATTGGATTATAGCTATGCAAGAAGAGCTAAACCAATTCAAACGAAACGAAGTTTGAGAACTAGTTCCTAGACTAAGTGATAAAACAGCCATTGGTACTAAATGAGTCTTCAAAAATAAAGCAAATGAACAAGGTAATATAACTAGGAATAAAGCTAGAATAGTTGCACAAGGATATTATCAAGAAGAAGGAATTGACTACGAAGAAACATTTGCTCCAATTGCACGACTTGAAGCAATACGTATCTTACTGGCCTTTGCATGTTTTCATAATTTCAAAATTTATCAAATGGATGTTAAAAGTGATATCTTAAATGGTTATATAAAAGAAAATGTTTTCGTTGAACAACTTCCGTTATTCACACATGAAAAATTCACAGACCACTTCTATTTGCTAAAGAAAGCCTTATACGGTCTCAAATAAGCACCCCGTGCTTGGTATGAATGTCTTAAGAGCTATCTAATAGATTCTGGTTTTGAAATTGGGAAGGTTGATCAAACTCTTTTTATTAAAAGAACTAAAAAGGATATTTTAATTATTCAAATTTATGTAGATGATATTATTTTTGGCTCTACAAATGAAATTTTATGTTAGGAATTCTCCAAAATAATGATCAAAGAATTTGAAATGTCACATATAGGAGAATTATCTTATTTTCTTGGATTACAAATTAAAAAAAATAGAAAATGGAATTTTTTATTAATGAAGAAAAATATTGTAATAATCTAATTAAACACTTTAATATGGAAAATACTTCTGCTAAACCAAGTCCAAGGAGTACAACAGCTCATCTCGATAGAGACGAAGATGGCGAAAGTGTTGATCAAAAATTATATTGAAGTATAATTGGATCATTACTTTATCTAACTTCCAGTAGACCTGACATAATGATGAGTGTTTGTTATATGCTTAATTCCAAGCAAATCGTAAAGAATCACATATGCGAGCAGTAAAATGCAAATGCATATTGCGTTATCTAAGCAAAACTAAAGATTTTGGACTTTTCTATCTAAAAGAATGTCCTTTTGAGTTAGTTTCATATAGTGACGCTGACTTTGGACGATGTCAGACGGATCGGAAAAGTACTAGTGGGTCTTGTCACTTCATTGGACAATCCTTAGTCTCTTAGTTTAGCAAGGAATAAAATTGTGTTTTACTTTCAACTTATGAGGCAGAATATATTTCTACTGCCTTAGCTTGTGCTCAAGTCATTCATATGCAACAAACACTTCAAGATTTTGGTGTTAATTTATCTAAATAAACATTTTTGTGTGATAATGCTAGTGCTATAAAATTATCCAAAAATCCTGTCAATCACTCACGAACTAAACATATTGACATACATCATCATTTTCTTCGTGATAATATTGAAAAGGATATAATCAGACTGGAATTTATATCCTTTGAAAATCAATTGGCAGATATATTTACAAAAACATTAAATGAAAATATCTTCATAAAATTAAGAGGAGAATTAGGAATTGTATCCATAAAGGAATTATAATTTTTTAACAATATTTTTCTTCAAGACTCGAACTCGGGATCTCTTACTTGAAATCCGGTGCTCTACCACTACACTACTCTTTTCTTTACAACTAAACTTGGTTTACATTCTATTTTTATTGTTTTTTTTACCTTGCATTTTGACTTCTTTACAACCATTTTTTTCTCTAGTTCTTAACAACCTAATCACCAACCTTGTTTCTATTTATATGATCCTCTTACATATAAATACCTCTACTCCTCTTCTTTCTTTTGCAACTAATTAAAAAAAATAGTTTCAACTCTCTTGCTCAAAAATGTCTTCCCAGCATAACTCTGAATCCTCTGTACTATCAAATTCTTCTCTAAGTTCAGGATCGGTGAATTTACCTACTCCAACACCGATTTATGAACCAGTTCCAATTGTTCCTCCCTCTATTCATACGGGTTACACTCCACCATGTAAAAGAACTAGATGGTCTCTACTTTTGGTTCACCATCTACCAAAGAAAAGATAGATGACATTCATCACTACCAAAGGGAAAAGATGGAATTACAGCACGAATTTATTATGAACAAAAAGATAACGCCAAGCGTTTAAGCTTTTTGGAACAAGTCGCATTGAAATTATGTGGTTCTTCATAGAAAAGCATGGTTCATCAACCATCTCTTGTTTGTTCTCCATCCCAACGCAATCCCTAGGAACTATTGCCACAACATCCACTAATATCTCCAAATACATGGGAACACAGTAATAGATGGTCACTACTCAGGCCATTTCAAGAGAAAACAAAAATAGAGCCGGATGAATATCACATTCAAAGCTCCTCTTCCGAATCTGTTTAAAAGTTTTTGTTAATATGTAATCATGTCTGTTTATTCAAAAATATTCACATTGTTCTTTTAAAAATAATACTTGTTATAAAAGTAAAAGGCAGCCATATGTTTTCACAAAATTCAGTCGGCTGTCTATACTCGTGATAACGAAGGGTCTAGTCTTGGGGTCATGGTCAGATCCTCACAGACCTCACATCCCACGGCCCTTGAAAAAGAAAAAGGAAAGAAACTCATATATCTATTTCCTAAGAGTCGTCTTTCCAATCAGCCTAAGCCGTCTGCTACACCTTAAGTCATTCAGATGAGTCTGCCTCCCCATTGTCTGAGCATTTAGATGAATCGCTTGACTTATTATCTAACTTTCCAATTCAACATGATGTTGAAACATTTCAGTTTGCTGATATAAGCATCGGTGGGTCGGATTCTCCTACCAGAACCGGTGTAGAAATCCCATCTACTACTAAAGGAGAAGTTCCTCCTATGAGTAAAGCTCCGACATTGCTCTATCGGGGGGGCACATGGACACTTGCACACACATGCACCTCGTGATATTGTATTACATTTATCTTGTGCCCTTCAATATTTAAAATCAATTAACTCCTTGTTCTCCTTTGTAGGAACCATAATGAAGAAGAGGAATATGTCCCAGTCCCTCTAAGACTTATCTTGCCAAACTTTGGGCTAATGTTCAGGTCCATATTTTCAAGGCGACAGCTATCGCTAAAGTAAGGAACGAGATCATCGGGATAGAGGTGACAGAGATAGGTCTGCGCATGACAAGGATCGATCCAAATCTAGATCCCCTCCTCCGAAGGACTCTAAAAAGAAAACTGATCATTGACACCCACCTATTGATTCTTCTCGTGGCCCTTCTTCTATTCTAGTTCCTCCACATCATCATCGTCATAGTGAGCATGTTGCTTCCCACAAGTCATGCAAGGAAAGTGTTGATGTTATAACAACTATTGAGGAGCATGAAATTGATCCAGCCACTCACATAGCCCAGAACAGGGAAGAGTTTCCAAACTTGTACTTTGAATGGTTTTTCTTCCCTCCTAATCTAAAAATGGTCCCCCAAAATGTTCAAAAAATGACTATGGATTTTGATATTGATATCCACGGGTGGTATAAGCAACCGATAATATCTATGCCCCCATATGGCAAATGGCTATGGATTGACAATTTGTGTGATTTCTGTCGATGGAACTCTTAAAAGTTTCACATATATCCGGTACTTATCGCATCACTTAGCATAATCAGCAGCATCTCGGTTGACAGTCGACCAATTATAACCGTAATGGAGTATTTTCTTTGCTAGGGTTTGCCCCCAGTATGATCGCCACATTCCCCTTTGTGAACTTCCTTTAGGACTCATTTTATTTCATCATGGGCAATACACTAGAGCGGAGGAATGGAAAAACCTTTTTTATTCACAAATCCTTTCCGAATGATGTATCATGAAGCTTTGCGAAGGACTTTTATTCCTCCATTCGGGAAGGACTCCCTGTATCTAATAGTCTTTAATCAGAGTCATCCATGACTCCTTCTCAGGCTCCATCTCTATCACCCAGTTGATTTCCATTTGATTATAACTAGAAGCGTCTAGTACTTCAATTAGAACCAATCCTATTTGTTGTGCATCCCCGGTGCTAGCAGACTTTTCTAATGAGTCGACCTCTTTGTTTTGATCTCAAGGAATGTGCATAATATCATAGTACTCAAAATCAGTCAATAGCTCTTGGACTTGGGTAAGGTACAGACTGAGTCGTTATCCTTTAGCCTGGTTATTCCCATTGACCTGATATACTACAGATTGTGAGTCGCAAAAGATTTCAATAGATTTTATTACCAGTTCTTCGACAAGTTAAAGTCTAGCAATCAGAGCTTTATACTCAACTTCATTGTTTGTTGATGGGAATTCAAACTTTAAAGCATAGTAAATTGATTGATCCACCGGAGATACTAGTACAATTCTGGGTCCAAAACAATGACCAGTTGAGGCTTTATTAGTATACATTTTCCATCGGACGATATAGGCTTCACTGTCTCTGGGAGATCATCCTGTACAGTGAATTTGGCTCTAAAGTCCACCAACTCCATCCCTAGATGGCTCTCCAAGGGAGGTAAGTAATGTGAAATTGACTAGGCTTGATGTTCCACTTGAGTAACCTTCCATACGTCTCAAGTCACTGCAGGACCAGTCGTAACTGCTGATCGATGTAAACGTTGATAGGGTACGCCTGAAAATAGGGGGACTTTCCTGAAGCAATCAACAAGAAGTGTGCCAATTTCTGTACCTTCAAGTAGTTCCTTTCAGCTCCTATCAATCACTTGCTAACATAATAGACTGGTCTCTGGATTTGATTCTCTTCGCAAAGTAGTGCAGCGCTTATAGCATATACCAACATGGTAAAGTAGATATACAAGTCTTTGTGATCCACCAGCTTTGACCAGATGGGAGGCCTCTCTAAATGGTTCACCAAAGCTTGGAATGTGTCTTTATAATCCTACATTGATTCAAAATTCCATTTCCATCTTCTTGTCAAGTCAAAGAAAGAATGTATTTATCAATAGCTCTGAAAATAAACCGCATTATGGCGGCAACCTTCTCATTCTGGCTCTGTACTTGTTTAATGTACTTTGGCACTTAGATGTTGGGAATAGCTTGGATCATCTCGGGATTAGCTTCGAATCTGCAGGCATTAATGATGAAACCCAAGAACTTTCTTGAAGCAATGCCAAAAGAACACTTCATAGAATTGTTCTTTATTTTGTAATATCATAGGATATCAAACGTTTCTACCAAGTCTCTAATGTGTTCGCTAGATTGTTATGACTTCACGAGCATATCATCCACATACACCTCCATCATCTTTCCTATATGATCCTTAAACATTCCATTGACTAGGCATTGATAGATCGCTCTAGAATTCTTTAATCTAAATGGCATCACCATATAACAGTATAATTCAACGTCGGTAATGAAGCTGATGTGCTCTTGATTAGGAGTGTGCATCGGGATTTGGTTACATTCAGAGTATGCATCTATGAAAGATAGCAATTCATGCTATGTGGTTGAGTCTACCAGTTGGTCGATCCTTGGAAGGGTGAAAATGTCCTTCGGGCATGCCTTGTTCAAATCTTAGTAATCAACACATGTCCGCTATTTCTCATTCGCCTTTCCCATAAGCACAGGATTAGATACCTATTTAGGGTAGAGGGTGTCGAGTATAAACATATTGTCTTTAAACCCATCCACCTCCTCTTTAAGAGCAACATATCTCCCTGGATCCATACTATCCTTTTTTTGTTGCACTGGGGCGTGCCTCGGGTTGATATTCAACGGATGGTTTCCAATGCAGGTAAGATCCTACACATGTTACAGTCCAAGAAAACAAGTCAAGGTTCGCTTGGAGAAAACCTGCAAGTTCCTTTATCATTGGGGATCTGAGCTGTGATCCGATCTTTAGGACCAGTGATAGGACGTCATGGCTGAGTGTGATGTCAATAATCAGCTCAACTGGTACAGTCTTTGTTTCTTTAGGCTCTTTCTCATCATTTCTCAGATGTATGTCTCTATAGAACCAACTATGGCACCTGAGACAAGGCTTAGGCACTGGTTGTCAATCTTTAGTGGCTTGGATGCAAGGAGATTTGTCCATGCCCTTTTCTTTCTCCATCCGTCGAGCATCCCTCAATTCAGCTACATAGTAGGCATGTTCGGTCACTTGATCATCATGAACAACTCCAACACCATTATATATCAGAAATTTCAAAGTCAAACACCATAAGGCAAGAGCTGCCCGGAACTCGACTAAGGGTGTTCGGTCTAGAAAAACATTATACGGAGTGTCAACATTCAAGACGACAAACTGCAACATCCATATTCTCCTTCGGCCACTTTCTCCCAACTCCACGGACAATTCGACATAACCAATAGCTTTGGTCTTAGCACCGCTAAAGCCATTAATGCGTCTTTAAATGGTTTCAGGTCTTTGGCTTCCATCTTCATTTGATCGTACGCATTTGTGAAAATTATATTTTCAGAGCTTCCAAAATCCTCCTTACTAAGGCGGGGTCGATCATGGAAAAAATGACCATTGGGTCGATCGTCGGTGCCTCGACTTGTCTGTATCTCTATTTTCAAACATAATGTCATCTGTCATTGTACGTTGTTGTTTTGCTGGAGCTCCATCTTCCTATTCATACAACATTCAAAATTCATATGCTTCATTGCGCTAGTGCAGCATTCCATCTAATATCGAATTTTATCTACTGGATGTTGTTCTTCGACTATTGTATTGATTACTAATCTTCCACCAGTCCGCACAAGCTCCTCAGCATTGTGCGGTGCTTGTCCTACATTGGGGTCAGATGACCCTTGCCCGCCATCCTATGGGGCTTTAACAAACTGATGTACCTTTCTTTCTTGAATCGGGTAAAATATCGAAAAGAATAAATTCTAGCGAAAAAAATCGGGTTCCATCATTTCTATGGTTATTCCAGCAAAAAAATTTGGCTTCCATCGTTTCTATGGTTACATCATAAACGGTGAATAGTTTTTCAATAATATGTTAAAGATCCCTGCACTCATTTGTGTTATGACCATAACATTCATGAAACCGACAATATTTTCCAACTTATTTTTGCCTCTCCGTTGATTCTTTCGGAGACAGCTTTCTACACTGCATGGTATTGCAGGTAAATAAATAGACATTCTCTAGAGATCTATTCGGTGGCGTGTAGGCATCGTACAATGTAATCCTAGGCTTTCCTCTTCCAAAATCCCTTTTTCATTCTTCGCACTTATCTCTGCCTTTCTTTTGCTGATTCGGTTTGTTTAGGACATTCACTTAAACTTTTCTATAACCATCACTAAACTACTTCACTGCAATGTTACTCTATACTTCCTCTTACTTGGTTCCATAACATTCTTCATCCTAGAGCATTAGGCTTCCTCTTTCCTCCGATACCGAGCCGCCTTTGCATAGAAGTGTTCCAACGTTGTAGGTGGCTTGCCAGCTAACCAATTGCCAACAGATTCTGGATCAATCCCTTTTATTCCCGCCATCAATATTGTATAGTCACTTCGATTACTAATTTCTATGATAGCTATGTGGAATATTTATAAATAATCAGTGATTCTCTCGAAGCCTGGATCACGCTAGATAGGAATATTAATCTTTGAGGCGAGTTATATGCATACAGAACTGCTCCACAAACTTCATTTCTAAAACCTCAAATCTAGAGATTGACTGTAGGGTAGTCTTATAAACCCCGTCGTCGTTGTTTTTGAAAAAGTAATAGGAAAACATCTACACTTGGTTACATCATCTACTTGTGCGGAATCCATATCTCATGATGTGCTACCCTGGGTTGATCTTTCCTCATAGGCTATCATTGACTGCATATTAAACCTCTTTGCATATTCTGCATGAAAGACATTGTCAATGAACGGGGTATGGTTTGTCGAGATTTCCCAATTGTCATATTTGCTAAGCCTTGGCTCTCTCTTACAAATTATCTAATCATAGTTGACAAGTCCGGCGTTTGGATAGTTGGAGCCAAGCGATGGACATGTTCCACCTTATATGAATAACCCGATCAATGTCTATGGGCTGTTTCATGCCTTCTTTGCTCGACATCCTCTCGACATACATCACAAACGTTTACTTCATCATTGTTTCAAGGAGGTATCTAGTCAGCATATGCTTGAACTCTATCATCCAGATTGACTGTGGCATCGTCGGTATGTAACCTGCTGTCATTAGTTGAGAGCGTCCATCCAGAGAACGATCGAAACCGATCGTTCCAGATGGATCGGCATTGACAGTTGTCGCTCTAATTAGACTGATCGGTCGAAGGTGGGTTGATGTTTCATCATGGTATCCGTCCGATCTACAATGTCTACATCTATAATAATCATCCGATGAACTTAAGCTTTCCAATACAAAGTAGGGGTAGGGTCCCTCGCTTTCTCACACTATTGCTGACTGAGTTGTTTCATTAGATCGATATTTACTTGAATTTTCTGATTCAATTATCGACAACTAGATCTCTCATCAGATTATGGAATTAAGCTCTTGTGATAGAAAAAGCTAGGTTCTAGACATCGGCTATATTGGTATCATTCATATCCACTGGTTGATTGCTTGGGCCTCCTTGCTGGGTGCTAGAATTCTCATTTCCTTCTACATTCTGAGTAGTAGATACAATGTTCCTAACCATATTTGATACCTTTACTTAGAATTTTGCAAATCTGAATAAAACAAGCAAGTTTCCTAAAGATAATTATGGATCTCCTTTGGTGATTTATGCAATCCGGTAGCAACTAAAGGATTGGGATAAATTGAGAATCAAAGTTCACAGTGAAAGCATCAAAATGTTTACACCAAAAATGGGCACAAACACTCAAGAATAGAATAGTAGAGAAATAAATGTAGGGTAATTAGAGTTAAACAGAGAAGATAAGTAAATAAGCAATCAGACTTAAACAGTAACAAAGACAAAAGGATTTATACTGGTTCGGCATTGTGTGTCTATATCCACTTTAAAGAATTTGCTTTATTGTTCACTGTATATCTGTTCACAACAAAGTAATGATAATAGCACTTGATTACAATGATGTCCAAAGCAACAAGCAGCGCAAAGATCCTTTAAATAAAGAAAGAAGTCAATATTTATAGGTGAAGATGGCGAAATACCTCGCTAGAAATTCGACATATGACTCTCCAGACCGCAAGCGCCCACTAGAACGATCGCAGGTGCTAATTCTGTCGTTGGGACAATCGGCACCGATTGTTCATTTGTGCTCTAATGGACGTAAGATCAATTCCGTGATCTCCTCTATATCCTAGTCCATGCTTCCAAAGTTTAGTGTCATTCTAAGTTATAGTTTGTGAGATCCAACCAATCTTCATCAAGTCGATGTGTTTGGCTGGATTTATATGATAGTTCATGAACGATCGGTGCTGATCATTTAAATATGGTCCTTTTGTCATGCAATTATTTCTGGGAACTCCACTCTCCAATATACTCATACACTAAAAGTTTTAAGTTTGTTAGACTTGTAGATTTTGAGATATCGATCAATCATCGTTGAATTGAACAATGTAATCGATATGATATGATCCATAGAATTGAATATGGATCATGGCTGATTAATCTTCAAAGAGTAGTGAACTTCCATACTTTAAGTGTTTTATTGAGTTCACCTTCATCTTTTTCTTTGCTACTACTTCATATATTATCATTTAGGACTAGGCTTCATGATCATTAATCTGATACATTGATTCTGATAACAATTGAGTTGTCTTGTCGATTAGTTCAGACATAGCCGAGCCAAAGGGTCGGATAACAACTATTATTCATAAAATATGAAGTGGGGCTTTTGAGAATACTATTCCAATGATCCCCAAAACCAATCCATTAATAGACACAAGAATGGCAGGCTCTGTCCTTTTTACATCAAATTCTAGCTAGATATTTACAAAGATACATCTAAATGAAATAGCATCTCAAGTGCTTGCTATTCCATGCTGATGGAATGGAGATTCTATCGATAGTTTTTAGCTTGAAAGTTCCATCTCCAAACTTGTGGCTAATTGCAAAAGGAACTTCCCAGTTCAGGCTGAGTGCTCTTGAACCAGGAAATGCTCATTTTAAAATGAAATGCCTATCCAATGGTCTGGTTGCTGACCTTGGCATTGAATTGTCGTACTACTCTTTTCTAGTAAGCAGCTACCCTCAAATCAGTTTTTCTCGCTTCTCATCGACCAAGTAAAAGGTCTTAACTCAAGAGTTCCTCGTTCATCTCAGATCATGGTGTGTTATATGATGAGAAGGAATTTCAAATTTAATTGTAATCATGGCCTCTTATCCCTAGACTAAAGTGAATGGGGTATGGTCGGTCTCAGACTTATGAGTCATTCTGTAAGCCTACAATTGTAGGAGTGATTCATAGACCTAGTTTCCCTTAGCCTTCATTAATCGCTTCTTCAGAATGGATTTGGTGATCTTATTTACTGCCTTCACCTATCCATTCACTTACAGGTTTGCTACACCTGAGAATCTCTTCTCAATTCAATTATTGTTGCAGAAATATTTGAATTCGGTGATCTTGAATTGGGTTACATTATCGGCGATAATTTTCTGAGGAACCCAAATTGGCATATGATGTGCTTCACCACAAAGTTAATCATTTTCTTCCTAATGATCATGGCTAGTAGTTCTACTTTGGCCTACTTTATGAAATAGTTAACTGTAGTAATAACATATTTCACTCCACCTTTCAACATTGGTAGCACACCCATTATATCAAGTCATCAAACTGCAAATAGGCATGGGCTTACCATTGTGTAAGCTCTATTGATGGGGCTTTAGAAATCTTCATAAATATTTGGCATCTATCACACTTTCTAGTTTAGTGAGCCATGTCTCATTTGAAAGTTGGCCAAAATTATCCATAGAGAAGAATCTTCCTCGCTAAAGTCCACCACCAATGTGATCATCATAGCTTCATTCATACACATCGGCAAATGTCTTTTTGGATTCCTCTTTGGTGACATATTGTAACACTTCAGATTTTTGATAACATTATTTAGGATATTTAGTTAGATAAACTAAATAAAATAATGTGTTGATAAGGGGACTGAGATTTGATTTAATTAAGGCAGCCGCACCTTTTTAGACTAATAAACTTAATAAGGGGTTAAAATGAATTAGATGAAGGGTGTTATGGGAAAGTGGCCATTCCTATATTGTCTTCCTTAGGCTGTGTATTTCAAACACACGTTCATTCTCATTTTCAAAAAATTAAAAGCTTGGTCGGCCACCATTAACGAAGGAAGGAGAGAGGAAACAAAAGAGAGGCTTAAGGAAAGCAAATTCAAATCAAACTCATTCAAACTCAAGCTCCTTAATCATTAAAGCAAAGGCGAATAACGTTTACATCTTTAAATATTTTTGGTTTCAGTTTAAGGTAAATTTCAAATGATTTGCAAATGTTTGCCATGTTTTCGAATGATAAAATATTATATATACATGTTGATGATTTTTTATGTTCATATATATGACATTTTTAAGATGAAAACACTATTAACTGACCTCCGTTAGCCTTGCGAATTGTTATGATGATCTAAAAAGTTAATTTAGAGACGGTTTTCAATTTTCATAATTTTTTGAATTTTCATGGATTTGTTATAATTTTCTAAAGAAGAAAAGGTTAATTTGGGTTATAAAATTATGTACGGGTAAAATAATTATTGTTTGGATTCAAAAAATTTATATGTTGAAGAAAACATATTAAATTACTTTCTGAAAATTTTCCATAATTTTTCAAGGTGTTTTGATGGTTATATAAAATTATTTAAGGTATCTGACTTAAATGTTTTATATAAATATAAAGGAGAAAGGGGTTTTTTAAATTATTCAAATTTCCAAATAAGGAAGTCGATAACACTTTTAAATATAATCTAGCAACCAATTAAATTTAGACAAATAAGGCCGATGGGGTACAAAAGAACCATTTCAAACAGTATTTTCACTATTTCAACTCTTTCGGCAAGAGCTTCCATCTTCATTCCAGACCTTCCGACAAGGTCGAGGGATATCAAACCTTCCATTAGATTTAATACCAATGCACATGGTATTAGAAAAATGGTACGTAGTGAATAGGAGGAATTCGAAAGGTTGGAGACAAATAGTTATAACTTTTGGAAGAGATGAAGTTTTGTTTTGGTTTTAAAAGAGAAATACACATGCTAGCTTTCAACAAAGAGGTTTCGAAATTGACAAAAGGTTTAAAAGGAAAAGGTTTCGATTGGTTTGCTTTCTTGTTTTAATAGAAACCTTTCGGTAAAGTCGAAAAGTATAGCTTTTGGCTAGGTCGAAAGCATATTTGCCGCTTCTTAACCATTCGATACAGATGGAGTCAAAGGTTCTCTTTTGTTTTCTAAAAACTTGCTGCCTCTCTCCATTAATTTTGAAAGGTTTTAATTTCCAAAGGATGTAATTTTGAAAGGTTTTAATTTCTAAAGGTTGTAATTTCAAAGGTTGTTATTTCGAAAGGTTTTAATTTCGAAAGGTTTTGATTTCGAAAGGTTTTACGAAGGTTTTGAAGCAGTTGCTTTCGACTCTAATTTTTCTGATCCCTTTGCATAATCCAAATATTTAAAGTCGAAACATTTTATAGGTTTCAAAGTAGTTAACTTTGATTGGTTTCCAAAAGGTTTTCCACCTATTTTAAATTGAACCCAATGTCTTCGAAAGGTTTTGAGGTACATTAATTTCGAAAGTTATAGTATAGCTATGTTTTCGAAAGGCTAAGATTTAAAGGAATTAAAGGCGGATGTCATATGTTTTATAGCTTATGAAAAGAAAGATTTTAAAAGGTTTAGAAGGAGTTAACTTCAATGATCTCAAAAGGTTTATTAAAGGATATGAAGGAGTTAACTTCAATACTTTCGAAGGGTTTTATAAATGTTTTTGAAGGAATTACCTTCTGTGTTTTCAAAAAGTTGTTTAAAGGTTTTAAACAAAGGTTTCAAATGAAAGAATTAGGCAAACAGCCTAAGTGTTTTAAGTTATAAAGGACTTTAACTAATTTTAAAGGACAGACAATCCTTATTGAACATCATCAACATTATTTTGAGTAAAGTCTATATAACATGGCAAAAATAGCTTACAGTAAAGATAAAGATATTTTCCTTGTATATATATATATGATTTGATGGACTAAATCATTTTGAAAAGGTTTTCAAGGAAAATTTTGAAGAGCAATTAGCTCAGATATTGTGTAGAGCAGTTAGCTTAGATATGTTGAAGGGTAATTAACCAAAAAGAAAAAATTCAGGCAGTCAGCTCATTTTAAATTCGAACAATCAGTCCATTTTAAGGCAGTCAGCCCAGAGGACAGTTAGTCCAGAAAGAGCAGTTAGCTCTGATATGAACATATAGTTCATTTATTCCCATAATGGACCTTGCTAAATTTTTAAGGAAAGTTAATCCACCCTTTTTTACCTGTTTTGGGTAGATGGCTCATTATCTAGCATAAAAGATATTACTTTAATCCAATTTAGGATAGATAGTCCAGTAAAGAATAGATAGTTCAGATTTTAGACAGATAGTCTATTTTATTTCCTATTTAGCATAATGGATATTGTTGTATTATTATTATAATCAGTTGATTAACCAGTTTGGTTGCAGGAAAGGATTTGCAAAATATATGTTTTGAAAAGAGATATTAATGAGAGAAAACCTGTTCCCCTAAGCAGCGTGGTCTCACTAGTTATTAGTAAACTAAGATGTTACAGAAATTATTCATACTAAGCTTTAAGTCTGACTTCAAGTTTTTGTTTCCCTTTAAACTATCGGGTGCCCAAAATTTGATTTGAGTAGGCTGAGGGTTTAAGTTTTTTAGGAGACTTTGGCGAATAAAGCATCCGAAGATGAGTAGGCGGTTGACAGATAGCTAATTTAGGGATTCTGTTTTAATTGTTTCTGTTGTGTATTAAGACAATTATGTCTATATTTCTTTGATCATCAAAGGGGCATCTTCATATGTCACTCTTGGCATATTGTTGTAAATTATATTCGATCAATGCTTGGGATTACGTTTAGGATTTTTGTAACTTGGATATGATTTATTTGAAATATAATCACTAAAATTATTGTTTTTGAAAATATGTGATTTTGTTTATATTAAAGTGCTTTTAGTATTAATCACCAGAAGTTAATACCGTGGACGACTACAGCATCTATAACACTTAGCTTTTGGCCTCCAGATACGGGATGTTACACACTTCATAGTAGGAGAGCAAAGAATCCTCTCATTATAGTACCTCTTCTTGCATAATAAGTCGTGGTATTTTGTATAGGAGTTTACTTTGGCTCCAAGATCAAATCAACATCCATCTAGTGGATGCTCAGGGCTGATGAAACCTACACTGAAAAAAGTCCCATGAGTTGTGCATCACTAGAGCTAGCCAATTTGTCCAATCGGCTTTCGTGTTCTACTCTTTAGAAATGTGCGTTATCGTAAAATATTCAATATCATTCAGAAGTTCCAAAACCTTTTTTATGTAAAGGGCAAGTTTTTCTCCCTTAGCTCGAAATTCCTTCTTCACCTGACAGACCACCAATTGAGAGTCGTTATATATACTATGCTCTGACTCCCAATTCTTTCGCTATCTTGAGCCCGACGATCAAAGCTTCATATTCAGTTTCGTTATTTGTTATCGGGAACTCAAGCTTCAAGGCATAGAATATCATTCATTCCTCTAGGGTTACCAGGATCACCCTAGCTCTAGAGCTGCGCTTTTTAGACATCCTTCTATATAAAATTTTCATTGAGCAAGTTCGACCACACCTCTTCCACTTCTCTATCCAAGATGGTGAACTTGATAATAAAATCAATTATTGCATGTCCTCGTATCTTCCTCCTAGTACGGTAAGTTATATCATATTTTAGCTTGATATTCTACTTCGGTAACCTTCCCGAGTCTCGAGTCGGTGAAATACTTGCCTTCAAGGTTGATCAATCAACACTTTTATTGGATGAGCCTAGAAGAAGAGTCGTAACTTCCTCTAAGTGATCTATAAGTAGTGTGCTAGCTTCTCAAACTTTGGATAGTTATTCTCTGCTAAAGTGAGCTGCTTGTTGATGTAATATATATGCCTTTGAATTTTGGACTCCTCATGTACCAAAGTTGCACTTAGCGCGTGAGCAGACGTTGGCAAGTAGAAAAATAAGTCCTCTCCTTTCAAGAGCTTGATAAGATTAGCGGTCTCTCTATGTGATCGAGAAAGTTTTAAAAAGCCTTTTGACATTCCAACGTCCAGATAAACTTTCCTTATTTTTCTTGGGACATCGAAGAAAGATACATATTTATCTATCGTCTTTGAAATAAATCAGCCCAATGAGGTGACTTTACATTCAAGATCTAAATTTCCCTCCTTGCTCTTGAGGCATCAACATTTTTTGATGCTTTTATCTACTCCAGATTAGCTTCGATGCTCCTTGAGTTTACTATGAAACCTAAGAATTTGGCTGATATGATTTCGAAAGAACATCAATGGACTTAGCTTCATCTTGTACATTCGAAGCACATTAAACATCTTTAAAAGGTCTTGCATACGGTTCATTGATCATTGTGACTTTACTAGCATATCATCAACGTAAACCTCCATTGTTCGTCCGATCTGATCTTCGAACATCAAATTTACCAATCGTTGGTAGGTTGCTCCAGCATTCTTCAAATCGAATGGCATCACACAACAATAGTATGTTCCTAGGTCAATAACGAAACTAATGCGCTCTTGATCTGGAGTGTGCATTGCTTTCTGATATTAACCGAAATACGTATCCATAAAGGACATTAGTTCATGTCTGGGCTGTTCCGTCCTCAATATGGTCAATCCTGGGCAATAGAAAACTATCCTTTAGGTATGCATTATTTAGATCTGAATGATTGATGCATGTCCACCAATTTCCATTAGGCTTCTTGACTAGTGCAGGATTCAATACCCATTCAAGGTATATTGCATCATGAATGAAGCGATTTGCCTTCAGCTTATCCATCTTTTCTTTCGACGTAGCAGCTCCAAACCCAAGCTATGCCTCTTTTGCTTCACATGAAGGCATCATGGGTCCACACTCAATGTATCGCATGCTATCTCTAGCAATATTCCACCAATCAGATTATGCCCAGGAAACACATCCAGGTTTTCCCAAAGAAATCTTATTAACTCCTTCTTCATCTTCACACCAAGTTGAGACCAAATCTTCAGGACTTGAGTGGGTTCATCCTCGCCGATCAAGATGTTAATTGTTAGCTCTATCGGGGTTTCCCTTACATCTTATGGCTCTTTTCTCGGATCTATAGATTTGTGAAAGTTACTATGTTGTCAGAGTCAGGACTTATACAGCGGCTATTATGTGCCAATCGTCTTGATGCAAGAATCTTCTCTACACTCTTTCCCTATTCACTTCTTTGAGCTTCGCGTCGTAGCACTCACGACTAGTAATTGGTCTCCCTAGATAGCACCTACCCCATTTTTCATAGGAAATCTGATCATTAAACACCATGAGGTCAGGCCACCTAGAAATTGGCAAGGGCCGATCTGTTTAAGAAAGCCTCATAAGTAGAGTATGTGTCAATCACAATAAAGGTTTTCACCGCACTATCTTGTAGTCACCTTCACTAAGCTCCATCGATAAATCAATACAAACGACAAGCTATATTGCCTCTCTAGTAAATCCCTAGTTGTGGAATTTATATGGCTATAGCTCATGTGCATTCATCTTCATTTGATCAAATTTTTCCTTAAATAGAATATTTACCAAGCTCCCACAATAAATGATAACTCGGTGCACATTAGCCAGGCCAATCATGGCTGTAATTAACGAAAGGTCTCACGCAGGCGCTTGCACCGCAACCACATCTTTGTCCCTAAAGACTATCATCTGTTGTCATTTTTAGCTGTTTTTTCGAAGATCTGTCTTCCATAGAAAAACCTCTTCACACAACATGCTTCAAAGAATGTCCATATCTCTACGTCTCATTCCATCTTTTCTTGGTCGAATGAGGTCCACTTCTCTTTTCAAGCTACAAAGGTCCATCACCATTATGCCCAACCTGATTTTATTGGGTCATCTATTCTTGGGATCTACTGTTCATTTGTCCACCATCCTATGGGCCTTTCACGTACCCTTGCAACTTCTTTTTTTCAATCTAACCTTCTATTATGTTCCTCATATATTGGCCCTCACTGTTATTGTGTCCAAGTATCTCATGGAAGCGACATACTTTCTTGAGACATTTTCTCGTTCGGTTGACTCTGTAACAACCCTCGTCTTTATGGGCTTGATTTTTTGACTAAATCGAAAACCTGTCTCCATTAAGGTATGGGTCATTGGTGTTGGTAACCTATAATAAATGTGTAAGTGTATAAGAAAGATATTTATACAAACTCATGGCGGAATAATATTATAAAACATTTATGCTGACTAAGGCTGCTACTTGGAACCAATATTATTACTTGGATATCTAGTTGTCTTGTCGATGCAGAGCATAAATGAGAAGACACGTCCATCTATCATTCCAATCTTGTAGTAGTTTCATGTCTCCCTAAATATATCCTATGGGTTGTAGTGAGGAGGGGATCAAAACAACATTCTGGTGACTGGTAAATTATATACTTTATCCATAACACTAGTTTGTGTCGATTGATCTCCACTTAAGTGTTATGTCTATAGGACTCAAGATTAATTTCATTTATATGCGTGATATACTAACCTACTCCAAGGTATACGTATCTATATGTGTGTGTATAAGAGTCCTTATTCTCACAAAAAGAAAACCCATTCGCAATGTAATCAATAGTTGATTAACTCGAAGACCGATGACTCCTAGACAGGGGTTTATAATTCAACTATTTGTATTACTACTACATCTTAAAGAACTATCTAAGGGTTAATTCTCTAACCTCCAACCAACAAACAAACTACATACATTGATATCAATGTATATCCCATTCAAACTCTCCACCAAAAGGAAGTGTAACCCATACAGGCTTAATCCATGTCTTTGCTAATGACTGCTACGGACCGATAGTGGCTTCGTCATATGCCCTGTCCTACTAAACAAACACCATCTTACCAAACAACGCTCACATAGCATCGACCAGAATCTAAAATTCCATGCAAATCAATGATAATTCCCATTGCTGATCACTTAATACCTTAGTTTGTAAATTGAAGTAGACCCTTCTACCATTTAATACTTCAAATCCAAAGCAAACCACTTAGTATATTTTCCCAAAACTTATATGCAAACGTATAACCCTACAGGTCCTATAGTTAAAGATGTCCAACATTTGTAGTACATATACACAACTACTAATAGTCCCTTCTAGAGGGCAGACTTTCATTTGTAACTGTACTGACCTCGCATCCTAACCCATACTAAGCTAAGCCATTCATTATGAAACTAAATATTGGGCTAAGCCCGGTATTTAATCTATTGCAAGCACGAGGCTATATAATTTCAACGAGGCCATATAATTTCAACTATGGAAATTATTATGCCTCCACAGTTTGTTATTCATTCATATTCATTTATTTACTTTCTATTACTTCTTCTTATTTTATATGTTTACTAACTGTATTACTCTCTTCCATAAATGTTAATAATGACAAATTTATCATGCCTATTTTATTTTCCTTTACTCATGCCATATTTGATATTTGTAGTTAAATTCATTAAATGGTTTATTTCCCATTTTTTACTTGATTAGAGCCTTTTACTTCTTAATTTATTCCCTTATTAGTTTCTAGATTTTTTTTTATAATTAAAATGATAACGTATAATTAATTATTGTTACCATATGTATTAATGTGGTAACTAACGTTTATTTATTTCTTAAAATTATAATCTGCTTTGCACACAAGCACGTGCGCGTGCATGCACTGATATGTATGTATGTATGTATGTATGTATGTATGTATGTATGTATGTATGTATGTATGTATGTATACGTGTGTGTGTATATATATATATATATATGAATAAAAGGTAAATAGGATTATTTATGTTTATTTATAACCTTTTAGTTTCTACATTTAGGGATTTTTGAAAATACCCTTATGTGTAAATTTCCTAGAAAAATTTATTTCTACATTTTAATGTGTTGTGATCGTATCTTTTCCAAGAACAAAATGTTACCTTTACAACTTTTCATAAACTACCAAAAATGAGATTGTGGTACATTTCCAATTACAATGATTTATCTCTTTTTATTTTTATTGAGGTAAACCGTGCAAAATGCACAAAAAATTCATACTTTGCACACCTTTTTCCTTTGGACATATAAATATTCCTTTTTATTTCAAACGACGCACTTTCCATATATAACTGTGGAGTTGGATAATTTATGAAAATTCCCATGAAGGTTTTACAATTCCAAAGAATTAAAGTATAGAAATTGAAGTCCCAAATCAAATTAAAACATATCTAATTGATGGTTATTAATTTTGATAATTTACAATCCAAATAGGAAAAATATGGAAATAACTACCCAGTTTTATCAATATTACGTTTCATAAATTTTAGGGAACATTCTCCCCAAATTTCAGATCTATGAAGTGTATAACATATAATCAAAGTTGCATAATTTATTGAATATGTAGAAAAGGATTTCAAATTAGATTTATTCATTTAGGCCTACAATTCAATGGTTTTCACATAGCAATAATAACAAAATTATAATTTCAACGAAATAAATTTAGTATTACATAATCACATAATTTTCCACTCACCTTATGGCTACCAAATCTTCAGATCCATATCTGTTCATCTTACCCGAGTCCTTTTTTTTGCCATTAAAAATATGTAGCTAAAGGCGTATACATACTCATTAGAATTTAAGATTCTATAGGAGATAGTTAAATGGAGTATACGTTTATAAATTTAAAATTTATCATTCTCATAGAATTGATTCACTACTTCTTTTCTTCTCTTTTATCTTCCACCATTCTCAAATATATATATAATATATTTTTATAATTTTTAGAAATAGCGACGAAGGAAAAATTGCAGAGCTTTGCTCTCTGTTTAGAAAATATGAAAAGAAAAGTGAAGGATTAGGATTATATCTATATACGCTCGAATCAAAACTATCCGTTAGATTAAAATATATAAAATCCGGGTCGTTCGGCCGAGGTTCAAATCAACGTCGATCCTAATTAACTAGTCGACCGCTTATTGCAAGCGGTCAACTACTAGCGATCGACCAACTATGTAAGTAGTAAACTAGTAGGATCCGGTGATATAATTCCCCCAACTTCAAATTCGATAAGATTTAATTATATTTATTTTCTCAATTTTTTTGGATTATTTTCGACCCGAGATCTTCAAACGCTGATTATTTCTTATTTTGAACTTTGATCTTGAAACTTTCTATATGAAAGTTGCTTAGAAAATCGTTACGAACACATTAATGCAAGTTTTATGGCTAAATTATGATATTTTCTCAAATTCTATTTTTGAGCCTTACAAATAATTATTAATTCTGCTTAATTGATTATTGTTAATTTTATAGGGTGTTACATTCTCGCCCTTCAAACGAATTTCGTTTTCGAAATTACTCGAGGATTGAATCATGTAACATAGCGCACAACTATCCTAAACTATCCAACCAATTAGTGCACAACCAATTTCATAACTAATCGTGTACAAGTGCATTGTATGTCAACACATATGGTATGTATGCTGAATAATACTAAATCGGCACCTCCTGTATGAGTGTATTGTTTAAAATAATTTTGAAAATACGATGCAGACGACCTACATATACTGTCAATTCTACATGTATGAAGGTTTAAAAAAACAGAAGTCCTCATTTTTACATACCAATTTCCTTACTTCTACGAATATGTGTATGGTTCAACCAATTTTGCATCCAGTTCCTATCTTCTATTCCTAAACACACAATTTTTAATATTAAAAATTTTGAAAACCGAGTTTTTCTAAATCTATACTCCTATGCCAGAAAAAGAATTTAGATGGAAGATTTTATATTTCCACCCTTCTATTATATACTAATTCCGTTGTAACACAGAACCTTCTTCTTTTCCCCCGAACCTCTTCCATCTTTTTCAAGCACAATTCGCATAAGAAGGTTTATTTTTATACTTTTAAGAAAATCTATTTTGAAAACAAGTTTTTGTTTACTATTAACCGTGGTATAGAATTAGAAATTCCAAAGCTAAAAGAATTATTTTCCCTTCTTATTATCTATGTTTTTTATATCTTCACACTTGATGAACTGTAAATTTATATTCATTAACACATTGGCCCTTCCTAGGATAAGAATGTGGCATATTAAAATCAGTTGTTTTTCTCATTTTTCATTCAAAATCTTTTTCCTTCCAATTAAATTCGTAAAATAGGCAGAGAAGTTTTAAGAGCCTTTTCAACAAAATTTCTGAAATACATGCCCTTTCATCTTTATAACAAAGCAAGCCACATTTTAATCTAATCGGGATTCATTCCATGAGTTAACATGTATGGCTGACCCTAGAATCAATATTATAATTTTGAAATACTTTTCTTATATTTCATAACAACAAACAAGACACAAGTATATTTATTAATTTTGGCTTTTAAGGCAGATGGATAGTGACCCTTGGGTTTCGCAACAACCATGCCCTTTCCTTCACTTGTTAAGATTTATTTTTCATAATATTCTAAAGCTTTTCGGATTTAAGCGTTCTTTATTCTTGGTTTCTAGTTTCATTAATTTTCTAATTTTTTTATAAACGTCCAACCTTACTTCACATTCATCGCTAATTAAGTCTCCTTATGAGATTTCCTTATTTGTGATGTTTTCCAATATATATATATATATATATATATATATAGTGTCCAAAGATCCTCTAGAAAATCAATACACGGTAATAAAATAGGAATATGTCTCGTACTATATCATACACATTTTTACCCGAAAAGAGATAGCTGGAGATTACAACTCAAATAACCTAAAAGAAATAATTGTTGGAAGCTGCTCTTTGACATTAACTGGTATAAATGATGTTATGGTCCTATCACTTCTTACATAAACGAAATAGACATTTTTAGTATGTCGTTATACTATAAGCCACATGTCTTAACTTATCTCTTTAGCTTCTAATGAATAAGGTCCATCCATTACTTCAATTATTATAACCAAGTATAGGATAAATTGTGCATTTCCATACTACAGTGGGCACATTTAGAATGATTCATCAGCAAAATGGTTTGGCAAAATAATTTTCCTAACATCTATCTCACCTTCTTTTTTTTGGCAAGGCCAGCCGGTATTATAGTGGACCATCCACTTTTTATTACGAACGTAATAAACGTTAGATACAGGAGTAAGGTAAAGACACCTTAACTTCTATGAAAGGAAAAATGAGCACTGGAGTGTGACCAAACATGCCACATCTACAACATAACTCCTAGACTACGTCTCCACCACAGAGGCAGGAGTACCATCATTTACAAACACCTTGGAAGAATCAAAAGGCACATTCCCAACAATACCAGCAAAGGGGCGGAAATGGACAGCAAGACAAGGATCATAGTCCACAGCATCAGAAGAATAAATGAAGGAACGATCCCAAGTAGAATCAGCAAACAAGACAGTATTCAAAGCCGCATACGGACCATCCACATCGAGAATTAAGGAGTCACCAGAAGGTTTATAATAAAGGCATCTAAGGTCCAACTGATCATCTGAAACAAATCGGAAATATGAGTCAACTAAGGGGTTCAAACGCATATCTGAAATGTGATCAACCCAATATCTCTCGGACTCGTCCCAAACAACTGGCAATTGAGGCTGCTCAGGAATAGGATTCGCGGCAACAACAGTAGGTGTTTGCACCAAAATTGGTCACAACACTCTTCGGGAGTCGTTGAAGAGATAACAATCAATAGTATGAACTGAATATGAATATTATCTAACAAAAACTCCAATCAACGGTAAAGAAAATGCGTAGACAAGCGATTTATAGTGGTTCGGCGTGTCGCCTACGTCCACTGTGAAGTTTTTTTGATATTTTATTGATTCTCTTTCAATGTTTACAAGTTGTTACAGCGATCGACAGCAAGTTACAACTGGAAATTCGAAATCAGTAGTGAAATTATGATGGAGATGTCAATCCGGCAGAGTCTGGGCGCTTTAGAGTGAGAAGATCCCGAAGTCCCTTTTCTGTTGGCCCTGGAGCTCTATTTATAGGCGTAGGCTGCTGGTATCTCGCTGAAAACTCTGGAGACCACTTCTGGCACGTGAGGGGGCCCACACGTACGGTCTCGGGAAGTTTGGGCCCACTTTGGCATCGGTTCGAACTCCATTCGAACCGATCAAGAATTCATCCAATCTAGGTGAAATTTGGCGTGGACATTCTTCAACATGTATGCAAGCATCTGTGAAAGTTTCATTGCATTTGGATCAGTAGATTAGGAGATATGTTGGGTTCGAAATAGGCTTCACGGCAAGGCTGTTTGGTTCGAACCCCTGTATTCGAAACGATGGTTTCGAACCCATCATGGCACGCGACTTCGTGGTGACGTGGAGCGCAAGCTTCGAATCGATCCGGACTTCGCTCCGTGTTGACCGCTTCGACTCCGTATATCTCGATGATTTCGAACCGATGGAAGACACGTTGGTTGACCCAGTGGGTTCGAATAAGGCAACACAGGATGGGTTCGAACATGACATCAGGGATGGGTTCGAACATGACTCTGTGATGGGTTCGAAGATGGCTCTGTGCTGGGTTCGAACTTGACTTCAGGGATGGGTTCGAACGAAGCTTATGGATGGGTTCGAAGCATGCATGTTCGGTGGATTCGAAATGAGGCAGCCGAGTATGGATGGATCCGATGGGTTCGAAAGTGATGGAGTCGAACCTGTGGGGTATTCGAAGGGTTCGAAGGAGATGGTTTCGAAATGGGGCGTGACGATGGATTCGAAGACAACCATCATGATGGGTTCGAAACCAGTGTGTTCCCTCCAAGTTGACTCGATCATAACTTGAGCATACGAACTCGGATTGACTTGAAATTTGAGATGCTAACTCCTGTGGTCTTTCTTGCCGTGTCCTATCAATTGTAGCTCAATCTGGACTCGGATAAAATTCAGTGATATCCATGGCGAAAGGAAGTATGATCAACCTCTGAGGCGAACTGTCCTTCGTTTTCGATCGATCTTTTGGTATCGCGGCTTTGCCAAAAAGCGGGATAACATTTTGCCCCCCAAAGTACGTCTTGTGGGAACATGACGTGCTTTGAATAGCCGCCATTTCTCTCTGAACAACCATTGCTCTCTTTTTTGTTGAAACTCGTATGCTGTAATGCTGTAACCTTGCGTTGATATGATTGATTGCTGTATAATAGTGCTTAGCCGTTGGCTGTCGCATTTGTAACAGGATGAGTGTTTGATCCCTGTAAATATCCAAAATCGAATGTTAGTCCGACATGTATGCACATATGTTAATTTGAACCTTGTAAACGTCGCGTGTCCGCGAGTCGTTGTCAGTTTGGTTTGCTATAGGATTTCGTATCGATTCTCTCCTGAACCGATTTTGAAATTTGAATTTTAGACAACGCTTGATGGTTGTTTTGAAAATTTCCTCCGTATCGATCCTCTCCTGGACCGATGTAGAAGGTTAAAGGAATCGAATTTGTATTGCGCAAGTGTAATGTTTCGAACCGATGCACTTGGGCATTGATGGGTTCGAAATTCATGTTTGTATGGACGCGGTATGCCCGTGCAATGATGGGTTGTGTGAATATGCGATTTCGAATCGATGCGTTGGAGCATTGATGGATTCGAAATTGACATTCGAAACGGTCTGAAAGTACGGAGTATACTTGTGTTGTGATGGGTTCGAAATTGTCATTCGAACCGATGTGAAAGGATGGTTTCGAACTAGTAGTTCGTTTCTGTGGTTTCGAAAATGATCTTCGAATCGAGGATTTGGATGGGTACGAAACTTTGGTTCACGGCAGTTGTCCGTGTGCTTCACACGATGGAGCATCGAGCGTATGGATTCGAAGATAGGTTTCGAAACGACTCTGCACTCTGACCTGTTGTAATCGGTCAACTTTACCGGAACTCGAATCGTCCCGGTCATCACCAACCCCCCATATAAATAGCAGTGGACCTGCCACTTTTTCACTTTTTACTTTTTCACTGCACTCTTCATCGCTTCGAAGCTTCTAAGGAGAAAACACTGCGTCGCGTTTTCGAATCCATCAAGATTTAAGACTTAAATCTCTCGAATCCATTGCTTAAACTAGGTAATTAGCTTCGGATTCAAACGGCGAAGTAATCTCGAACCCATTTCTGATTATCGATTGCATGGCTTCGAGATTGACAAAACCAGATTTGGTTTGGGAAGGATTCGAACCGATGCGTGGGGTCGAGTTCGAATCGATGACGGTGACATCTTTCTATTGGATTTCGAATCGATCCTTGGAATGTCTTTAGTTGGATGCGCAGTTCGCACCGATTGGGGGATTCGAGGGATCCATTCGAATCGATGGATTCGAAACCATAGGCTATCGTTTCGAAGTTCACAACTTCGTATCGATACGAAGTGGATCGGTTCGAAAGCGACCGATGTCAAGTTAAGGGTTTCAGTATCGGTTCGAACTTGTCAAGCAATAATCGATTCGAACTTGTCATCTGGCTATCGGTTCGAAGCGCGTCTAACTGCATGGTTTCGAAACGATGTCAGGATGGGTTCGAACGCATGGGTTCGAAGCAATGTCATGATGGTTTCGAACGCGTGTGTTCGAACGAAGTTTGGATGGGTTCGAAGGAAGAGGTGTTCGGTTGGGTTCGAATGAAGTCTCTGTGATGGTTTCGAACCCTATAAGATGGATTCCAAAATTTGAAAATTTTTCTAAGGACAACTCCGACGAGCTTCATTCTTGCATACTTGGACTTGAATATTGAACTGCATACTTGACTTGCCTTTTGAAGCTCGTCGATGGAACTATAACAACTTCTATTCGAACCGACTTCCATCATATAAGTGATTTAGTGATGACGGTCAGCGATGACGGTCATTATAGCTGGACTCCGTAGCTTTGTCGTTTGCATATTTCTTTAACTCTGCAATATTTATCCAAGTAATGCATGGCACGGTACCACACACATTCATACACGTTACACTGGGGAACACACGGGTTCTTTGTCATCTAACGATGGTTTCTCATGAGTTAGCTAGTTATGGAACCTTCAAGTTCACAGCAGCGGGAGATTCAAGGTACAGTCTCTCCGAGGCTAGAGGTTCCGGATATAGATCCTGAGATCATCGGTCCAGCCCCGGACGAACTTCCCGATGCGTCGTTTATTGCCAATCCATCGGATTCCGTTCCATCAAATATCTCTGAAGACATGTTGGGGAGAATATGTTTGAGGCACGGCTTGTCATTGGACGATGTGTTACTGCCGGGGCCGAATGATAGACCACATAGTCCGCCGGAAGGGTATACAGCATTTAACCGCCATGCGTGTGCGGCCGGGACACTTCCCCCATTCAACGAGTATATAAGAGAAGTGTTGTCGTTTTTGAGGATCGCCCCATCTCAGCTGCACCCGAACGGATATGCATCGATCAATAGCTTGTTCATTGCATTTATGGAATATCTCCATCGTCCGCCGCTCCCGATTGAGATCAGATACTTGTTCCACTTCAAAACTCGGGGTGATTATCCCTCTTTCACATTTATGGAAGCAGTGAGGAATTGTCAAGTGGTCACCGGATCCTGGACAAGGTTGAGTTACTATAGGACAGAATGGTTTTATGTCAGATGTCCTCCAGGATTTGCCCGACGATGGTTATTCAGACGTGAGTATAGCTGAGTTCTTAAATAGTTAATACGGCAATTGCAGCCGAAGTGGGACTTATATATATTTTTTCTTTTTACAGCACCGATCCAGCGACCCGAAGGCGAAGAGTTTAAGGAGATGGTGCGAGTACTTCGAGAAGTCCCGAGTGAAGATAGGGACATCGAGTTGCTTTTGACCGATAGGAATCTACGGACATATGGGCTGATTGAACGAGGGCAGAGTATAAGGTTTGAGGTGGCACTAAGGATCGTTTCTAAAAAACGAGTCAAACATAAGAAGCCCGAAGTTGTCATAGCCGAGGAGGCTGATTCTGAAAGAACTCATACTGACGATGAGCCGCTGACCGAGCCTACGGATGTAGCTCCGGAAGTCGCGGGGCAGAGAAAAGGCAAGGCTGCCATAGTTAAGTCAAGTAAACAGGGGAGACGGAAATCGGTTGTCACGGTCCGACCCTCTCCCGGAGTTAGAATTTCTGAGATGTCTCCTCCACGAACTGAAAGTCTTTTCGAAGGGCTTGCCGACCTTCCAATCCCGGAAGATGTGTCTTTTCAACATGATGTCGGGTTGGAAGAGTTCCATCGTAATCTAGAATTGAGCGAGCCTCTTATTACTAGCGAGGTCGACACTTCTGGTTGGTCAGGGGGAATGCATATTCATACACATTTCACGACACTGCATAATCTTTGACTGTAAATTTCCAGTTTCGAAGGGTGATTGATTCGATTTTATTTTGCTTTGCAGATACTATGTCTAAATGCGGTTCAATGCTTGGGAGCCTTCGACATGCCCGCAAGTCTTCGTATTATGATTCGCGCAGGCGAGAGGGAGATAGAGATTACGATCAGGGACGCCCTGGGTATTATGACCAGGGACGTTCTGGATATTCTAGTCATGAGAGATATGACTCGGACAGGGGCCATAGGCGTCGATCTCGATCGCGTACCCCTCCTCCTTCCAGAGATCCCATACAACCTCCCGTTCGCGTCCCTCGTGATTCTTCTCGACATGTGTCGGTTTCTCAAGCTTCTACATCTGAGGCGATGGCGCCAATGGTTGCGGAGGAACCTCCTACTGAAATTATGGGGGAAGGAGCAATCAGGCTTGCGCAACTGAAGAGGGAGTTCCCGAATATTTGCTTCGATAATTATGTCTTTCCCCCGAACTTGAAAAGAATCCCACCGGAGGCCGAGCGGTGGGCGCTCGACTATGTGCATGATTTGTACGCACAATACAAGGTGTGGTATAAGGCGGCCGAAAAAGCATCGGCCTTGGCTTTCGAAAGAGCGGCCACCATTGAAAAGCTTCAAACTGAGTTAGCACAAAAAGTTCGTATTGTGCAAGTGTTGAATACAGAAGCCGAGTCGTCTCGTAAATCTGAAATGGAGGCTACCAAAAAAGCTGACGAGGCCCAGGCAACCATGGACAGAATGAAACGCGAGCACTATGCCACGGTTGAGGATATGGGCCATCGAAATACCTTGGTCACTGCTGAGAGGGATGCAGCCCTAAAGGAGTTGAACGAGCTTAAGTCAAAATTCGCCGAAATCGCCAAGGAAAGGGATGATGCGAATAGCGCAGCCCAGTAGGCGTGTGAACAAGCCGTGATTCTCCGGACTGAACGGGATGCAGCAGTGGCCAAAGTACATGTGGTCGAGGCAGAGGTGGAGGAGAAAGTTCAACGGGCGGAGGCCAGGCTAGAGGCCGATATTGAAGATTTGCTTATAACCTACAACGCCAATGTATTAAAACATAGAAATTTGGCCTGGCTTCAAGACTATCCGGTTCACCTCCGCAGCGCTTGGGAACGATTGGTCGAGGAAGAGGAGGAAGCGCATCCGGGCGAATCGGTTGATCGATTCGAGCTCGAGAATCGGCTGTTGACCGAGGATGAGAAGAAGGTTCTTCATGATGCTATCATTGCTTATGAGAAGGAGATGATGGGTGGTCATTCCCTGGAAGTTGGAGAGGGATCAGGCGTTGAGCATCGTGCGGATGTCACCGAAGTCACCACATCGCCCTCGTCAGTGCCTGTATCTGCGGTCAGTTTGCCACCTATTCCTGCTTACGACCCGGAGCAACCGCGCTTATCTCCTATTTATGAGCATACTTCCGAGGCCGTTCAGCTGTCTGCGAGCCAAACTGGGGAAGGTATTTCGAAGTTATCTCAAGTGTTTTCTAAATAGAGAGTTTGTTTTGAAGAAGTTACTAATAAGTTATTGTTTTTTGCTTAGTGACTAGAGTTACGCCGATCGTCGCGGCTCCAGAATCAAGTCAAAGGGATAAGGCCATCGCCACCGAGACTACGGCTGTAACTGCGGTATCGACCGAGGCGGCACAGGGGAGTGGTTTATCTCTTGAGGAACAGATGGTGAGCGAGTTGCTCGGTGAGCCGGGCGGTTTCTCCACGGACTTACCGTTTATCATCGTCAGTGATCCCCCGCCGACCTCAAGTTCTTCGATGCAGACTGCGGATGCCCCCAGCCAAGCCCAAGCGACTCGAGAAGAGGAGATTTTGGCTGAAATCAATGCTGAAATAGAAGCTGCGGGGCACAGTGGTAGCGTCGGTGGCAGCACGACGGCGCAAAGTTCAGCATCTGCTAGGGTAGTGTCGTCGGGTGGCACTATCCCAATTTCCATCACGGATCCAGTCCCCCCTACTCCTCCGGCGGGAAGCCTTCCTGCAGATTCGAGCTCCGAGGACATCGATATCATGCCCCCAGCCGAAGAGTCACCGCCGAAGAGGAGGCACTCAAAAAGAATTTCTGTCGCTAGTGATTCCGATGAGGAACCACTAATAAGAAAGACGAAAAAGAAGAAGAAGTAGTCTGGCTTTTCAAGTAGACGTTTTGGTAGATAAGTACTTGTTTTTGTTTTTTGTTAGTAAGCCGTGTATAGATGCAGGTTCGGCCCCTGCTAGTAGGGCTTGTTTTTTGGAAGAACTCATTTGTACGTAAGTCCTTATTTTTAGTTAGTTGAAATAAACTTCAGTTTCTTTGTTTCAACTCTTGTTTTATTTGTGCTTAAGTACTTGCAGTGTCTCGCTTTCGGTCCGGTGTACTTGTGGTGTTTCTACCGTTTAAGTGGAGTTCGTTTTTATTCGCCAAGTCTGAAAATCTTGGTCATAAGTTGTGATTGATGAATGTGTTGAACTTCGGACGTTGTATCACTTCGGTTAGTGATTGACACTTAGCTTTCGTGCCCCCCAGTTTCGGGGAACAACACTTGTATTTTTGGCAGTTGATCGCACTTGTTGCAAATCTTAAGCACACGTCCGCATTCTGGGGACTTAGGATAATTTGAGATCGATAATCTGCTTTGCACTCCAGGAGTTTGAGAGTTATCGATGTTTGTATTGTGGTTCGCGCTCCGGGAACCTGGAATTGATGTTTACACTCCGCTTCACGCTCTGGGAACTGGGAGTTGATGTTGACATCTCAGTTCGCACTTCGGGAACTTCGAATTGTTGTTTTGTACTCCGACTCACGCTTTGGGAATCTGGAGTTAGCATCGATTCTTCGGTTCGCACTCCGGGAACCTGTAATTTGTGTTTATACTCCAATGCATGCTTTGAGAACTTGGAGTTCGCACTGATGGGTTGGTTGGCACTCCGGGAACCTGGAATAGATGTTTATACTCCGATTCACACTCTGAGAGGTTGGAGTTAGCCGATAGATGGTCGGTCACACCTATTTGAGCCTTTTAGGAATTCGTTCGCACTCTGGGAACGAATTATGGAATGTTTATACTCCAATTCACACTCTGGGAAGTTGGTGTCCGTTCGCACTCTGGGAACGAATTATGGAATGTTTATACTCCAATTCACGCTGTGGGAAGTTGGAGTCCGTTCGCGCAGTGGGAACGAATTGTGGAATGTTTATACTCCAATTCGCGTTATTGGAAGTTGGAGTCCGTTCGCGCAGTGGGAACGAATTATGGAATGTTTATACTCCAATTCGCGTTCTAGGAAGTTGGAGTCCGTTCGCACTCTGGGAACGAATTATGGAATGTTTATACTCCAATTCACACTCTGGGAAGTTGGAGTCCGTTCGCACTCTGGGAACGAAGTATGGAATGTTTATACTCCAATTCACGCTGTGGGAAGTTGGAGTCCGTTCGCGCAGTGGGAACGAATTGTGGAATGTTTATACTCCAATTCGCGTTCTAGGAAGTTGGAGTCCGTTCGCGCAGTGGGAACGAATTATGGAATGTTTATACTCCAATTCGCGTTCTAGGAAGTTGGAGTCCGTTCGCGCAGTGGGAACGAATTATGGAATGTTTATACTCCAATTCGCGTTCTAGGAAGTTGGAGTCCGTTCGCGCAGTGGGAACGAATTATTGAATGTTTATACTCCAATTCGCGCTGTGGGAAGTTGGAGTTAGTTGTAGGACTGTCGTGTGTCGGTCCAGTTCAGCCTTTGATGTATTGGCTTGCCCCCGAGCTGGGGTTTCACTTAGTGAGTGGTCGGTCGTATCGCAGTCACTCGCTATTTGAATAAACTCCATTGTTTGATGGAATTTAGCTCTTCGTGTGTCGTGATTGTTGAACGTTGTATTCGATGAATCACAGCTCTAGCTTGAAGAGATAATGTTTTATTGCTGAAATGAGAAAATATGGCAAAGTCAGTGCCTTATTACAAAATCAAATTTCAGAATGTAAATGAAATTGCAAAATATTCATAGATTGAATGAGCATGTCATGTGTGACAGTGACGAAGATCCTCGTCGTTCCAGGCTCCTGAGAAAGTCGGTCCGCCACTGATGGCGTTTATCACCAATCTCCCGCGAGGATCATTGGAGTCCTCATGTCTCGGTCGATCGGGTTCATTGTTTTGATTTGATGGACCTGCTTCGCTGGGTTGCGGTGTCCGCACAAATCGATCAAGCTTCCTTTCTCTGACCAGTTTTTCAACGAGGTCTTGTAAGTGACGACACTCGTTCGTATCGTGCCCGTAGTTTTCGTGGAACCTGCAAAACTTTCCGGTTTGGATTTGTCTCTCTGACGACGGTCTCGGAGCAGGTTTTTCATATTGAATTGTATTACGGGTTTGTAAGTACTAGTCCTCCAGTGAAGTATTCAAAGGAGTATAGTTGTCGAACATCGGATGTTTGCGTGGCGGGCCACGATTTTGATCTTGCTTTTTAATTTGATTCACGCTCTCTCTTCGCCGAGCTTGCTTATTTTTGACGTTCAACTGAACTTTTCCGGAGCTCTCACCGGATTGTTTGATTGCAACATTGCTTTGGATCCCTTCCGTACTTGGTTTTGCATCGGTTTGCTTCCTAGACTGTTTCGCATCTTCTCGTCTCAGGAACTGAGCCGCCTTGGCGTGGAAACGGTCCAACGATGCAGGTGGTTTTCCGGCTAACCAATTGCCGAACTCAGAATCGGGGTCGATCCCCTTAGTCAGCGCCATAAGGATGGAATTATCGTTCGGATTGCTGATCTCCGCGCATGCAGTATGGAATCTCTCTAAGTAGTGTCTGAGTGTCTCTCCGGGAGCCTGAGTGACACTAGACAGAGTGTTAACATCTTTGGGTCTCGCGACATGCATGCGGAATTCCTCAACGAATTTTGTAGCTAACTGGTCGAATGAAGAGATGGATCGAGGTGGCAATCGAGTGAACCACATGGTAGCGATGCCCCCCAAGGATATGGGGAAACTTCGACACTTTACTGCATCATCAGCACGGGCAGCAGTCATCGACCATTCATATTTTAGAATATGTTGGTTGGGGTTGGAGTTTCCTTCGTACATGGGTAGAGTTGGCATTCTGAATCGCCGTGGGGGTTCAGCAGTGAGGATATCATCCGTAAAAGGAGTGTGACTTCGGGAGACTCCCCAGTCGTCGTTCGTGAATCCCTGACTCTCACGGATCATTTGACGTATCATAGTGGAAAGATCCGGCATTTGCGCGTTCTGTGCGGCTTGTGCCGGAGTACGATCACGTTCCATGCTTTGGGGTTGGACCGGATATTGTCGACGGTCCAAGCTTTGCCTTCTTGGCACATAGTCTTCTGGGACGTATGGTTCAGGAGTACGTCCGTCATGACGATGATTCGGGTCCGACTGTTCTTGGACGTCGACCCCTGGTTCATCCGCAACATCAGTAGTGCGGTATTCGGTAGTATGGTGAGGGATGGCACCTCCTCGGGAGGAGGGCCCGGTTTGAAAGCTGGCTGATGGACCAACTCTCAGTTGTCCAACGGTCAGCGTTGGTCGATCTCCAGCAGTTGGCATGCGATTCCCATCTAGCCGGGGTCGTGGAGGTCGTTTGTGATAATCAGAAGATGAAGAACTCTCGCTGGAGGAACGAGACACGTGGTCTCTCTTGGATCTCTTTCGCTTCTGGCGATCCAATTTGTTGATTAGTTCAGCGTTAGCGCGTAGCTGTTCTTCTAGTTGTTGCCGACTCTGGGTCAGCTCTTGGATAAGCGACTGCAACTCTTGTCGGGTAACCGGAGCTGAGGGTTCCGAGTGTGCAGTAGCATCCTGATTAGGCGGAGGCAGAGTTACAGGATTCTGTCGATCCTGTTCTTCTTGATTGACGGCGTTAGAAGTGGTTCTTGTGCTAACCATCTCGAACGTTGGATTCCTTTCCCTAGACTTTTGCAAATCTGAATAGAATGGAAGGAATTTGAATTCAAAGATCTGGATCTCTCTCTTAGATTTATTCAATCCGGTATCGATGACAGATCCAACGAGCAGGAGAAAAGCTGGGTTTTCTCAGTGAAAGCACCAAAGTGTTTGCACCAAAATTGGTCACAACACTCTTCGGGAGTCGTTGAAGAGATAACAATCAATAGTATGAACTGAATATGAATATTATCTAACAAAAACTCCAATCAACAGTAAAGAAAATGCGTAGACAAGCGATTTATAGTGGTTCGGCGTGTCGCCTACGTCCACTGTGAAGTTTTTTTGATATTTTATTGATTCTCTTTCAATGTTTACAAGTTGTTACAGCGATCGACAGCAAGTTACAACTGGAAATTCGAAATCAGTAGTGAAATTATGATGGAGATGTCAATCCGGCAAAGTCTGGGCGCTTTAGAGTGAGAAGATCCCGAAGTCCCTTTTCTGTTGGCACTGGAGCTCTATTTATAGGCGTAGGCTGCTGGTATCTCGCTGAAAACTCTGGAGACCACTTCTGGCACGTGAGGGGGCCCACACGTACGGTCTCGAGAAGTTTGGGCCCACTTTGGCATCGGTTCAAACTCCATTCGAACCGATCAAGAATTCATCCAATCTAGGTGAAATTTGGCGTGGACATTCTTCAACATGTATGCAAGCATCTGTGAAAGTTTCATTGCATTTGGATCAGTAGATTAGGAGATATGTTGGGTTCGAAATAGGCTTCACGGCAAGGCTGTTTGGTTCGAACCCCTGTATTCGAAACGATGGTTTCGAACCCATCATGGCACGCGACTTCGTGGTGACGTGGAGCGCAAGCTTCGAATCGATCCGGACTTCGCTCCGTGTTGACCGCTTCGACTCCGTATATATCGGTGATTTCGAACCGATGGAAGACACGTTGGTTGACCCAGTGGGTTCGAATAAGGCAACACAGGATGGGTTCGAACATGACATCAGGGATGGGTTCGAACATGACTCTGTGATGGGTTCGAAGATGGCTCTGTGCTGGGTTCGAACTTGACTTCAGGGATGGGTTCGAACGAAGCTTATGGATGGGTTCGAAGCATGCATGTTCGGTGGATTCGAAATGAGGCAGCCGAGTATGGATGGATCCGATGGGTTCGAAAGTGATGGAGTCGAACCTGTGGGGTATTCGAAGGGTTCGAAGGAGATGGTTTCGAACTGGGGCGTGACGATGGATTCGAAGACAACCATCATGATGGGTTCGAAACCAGTGTGTTCCCTCCAAGTTGACTCGATCATAACTTGAGCATACGAACTCGGATTGACTTGAAATTTGAGATGCTAACTCCTGTGGTCTTTCTTGCCGTGTCCTATCAATTGTAGCTCAATCTGGACTCGGATAAAATTCAGTGATATCCATGGCGAAAGGAAGTACGATCAACCTCTGAGGCGAACTGTCCTTCGTTTTCGATCGATCTTTTGGTATCGCGGCTTTGCCAAAAAGCGGGATAACAGTAGGAGCGGAAGAAGATGAAGGGGAAGCAGGCCGAGCAACTGAACAAGGAGGCACAACTGGGACATCAATAGGTGCAGGATGGGGAGCAACAATAGGTGAAACCTTAGGAACCAATTTCCTAAGAAGAGGCCGAGGATGAGGGATTTTAGGGGCCGCCAGAGAAACAACAGAATGTGTGCAGTCGTTGGTCAGGTAGCCAAAGGAGTGACAGGAGGAACAAATGTCAGGAACCTATCCGTAGCGAACCCGGACTTCCACTACGTGCCCAACAGCTAACTGAACGGTAATAGAGGAAGGAAGGGGCTTAGAAGGGGAAATCTCGATCAAAGCTTTAGCAAACATCAATTTATCTTGCGCTACCGTATTAGTGCCAAAACATTTCAATTTTCCAACATTACAAGCTAGCCAATTCAAACCAAGCAAACGCTGAAGTGCAGAGGGGATATGGGAAAAGTAGACCCAAACGGGGATAGAGAGGACTTGCTCACGAGCATTAGCAACAGTCGGAGACCAAGGAGTAATAATAAAAGGTTGCCCACCAAAAAAAGAAGGCTCCGCCTCAAGAACACGACAACGATCTTCGGCGGAGGAGAAAAGGAAGTACATGGAATCAACCAACCTAACACAAAGATCGCCACGAAGTCTCCAGACCCTACAGCAAACCGATGCCGCATCAAGCAGGCGATGAGAAGGGTCTAGAAAGAATCCAATCAAGTAATTCGACCAATATTCTAAACCAGCTTGCATAACAATGGGAGGGGGAATCATCACTCCATTTTCCTCAACAATTTCAAAATCAATCGGATGGTAATCACCCGCATTCCTGGGCAATGAAGCAAATAGCGAAGTCCAAGATTTCGAGCAGGACAGGGAGGAAGCAGCGTTTGGCGCCACGCCAATGGGATTATCAGTAGTTGTAGCTTGGATAGAATCACCGGAAAGCTTCTCATCGTGAATAGGAGCACAGTTGTCATCGAGATTAGGAGAACAGTTCTCATCGGGATTTAGACAAACACATGGAGTGCAACGAGCTAGGCTCGAAAGAACAGTAGCAGCAGAATGCACACCACGGCCAGACATGCAAACATCCACCCCAACAACACAAGATTCATCAATATATGCCACAAGCAATGGCAAACCATCCTTATCAGCTAAATTAACATCACCTGAAGCAAGGGACTTTCGCGAGAAGGAGTCAACAACAGCAGCTACAGAAGAAGACATTGATGGCAGAGGAGGAAAATCATTATCGTCAATCAGAGGAGGCACACGGCATGAAGACACAGGGGGCAATACCTTAAACAATCTACCAGATCTAAGGTTGAGGGGGACGGCGGAGAGGGGAGGAGGGGAGGAAGATGAGAGGCAGACATGAACGGGCCGAGATGAAGAACGCGAGAGGAAGGGAAGCTAAATCGAAAGTCACTGGAGCACGAGTGAAATTTGCAATCGCCTGCAGAAGGACATTATCGCAATCGCCTGGAGAAGGACATTCAAAAGTTTTTGGGCATTGTTGTTGCCTTCTTTAGTACTGAGTAACCACTGTCCTTAATGTGTGTTCGTCGTCTCATTACCCTATTCTCCAATTATTTTACTATTTTCTTTTAATCAAAATCTTTTGATAATATTCTAAAATTTTGATATTTAATTCCTTTACCCTTTATCATTCATACGAGTATACTCTAAGACTCGTAGAAATGTACTTTGATACTATTCCCTTGTTTGAGCCAAAAATGATCACAAACACCCACTTGTTAATGAAAGCATCCATTTACAATCACAGATCACGGATGACAAATATATAGAGAAACCAAATGTGAAGAACACTTAAATTTAAAAATAATCACATAGAAACACATAGATTTAGAGTGGTTCGGCTTTTAGCCTATATCCACTATGAAATGGCTGACTTCTATTGATCTTTATTCATTGGTTACAATGAGTCACAGCAGCAGAATGAAAGTACAAGAGTAACCTCAGTAGAGTCTGGACCTAGAAGAATCAAAAGTTCTTTTTCTGTAGGTTCTAGGCTGCTAGGCATAGGATGCAATTATCTCTCTCAGATCTCGGGAGACCTCTTCTGGCACGTGGGTAGGCCCACGCTATCGATCCCACATGATTTGCACTCGGCTCATGATCGATACGAACGAAATTCATATCGATCAAGACTTGGTCCAATCGAGTCAAAATTGGGCATGAACATTCTTTAGATTGTACGTAAGCTCTCCGAAAATTTCATAGCATTTGGACTTGTGGATTGTGAGATATGATCAATACGAATTGGGCTCTCCAACATGGATATGAGTTCGTATTGATACCTTCGCCTCCATCTCCTTCGTGTCGATCAAAGGCACGCGCTTACTTATTGACGTGGAGTGATAAACTGGGGTGGATCCACGTTTCTTGCCGTGTTGATTGAGCCTTTATCCTTTTTTAACTCCATTCATATCCATCCATATACTTTCATTCGCATCCATCCGCTTTAATCTTTGTTCGCATCGTTGGTTTGTATCCATCGAAATGACTTCATTCATGTCCATCTTCATATCGATGCCAATGGTGTACTTCGTATCGATCCTATATGTGTTGATCGATACGAAGTAACCTTAAATGATGGGAGAGGAGTGCATACTCGATCGATACGAAGAAGACGCAAGATGATGGATACGAAACAGGGTTTTTCATGGATACGAACAAGGCTGATAAGTGGATACGATCTTCATTCTCAGAATGGATACGAACGAAGCCTTACCTTTGGTGGAAATGAACTAAAACAGTCCCTGAACGATATGATGCGGCACACTTTGATGGATACGAACAGCAATACATCTTGATGGATACAAACTGCAGTGCACGTTGATGGGTATGAACCAACATATTTGATGGATACGAAATAATGACGGTTGGATGGATGCGAAGTGCATAGTTATGAATAGTATTGGATTTGTCAATCGTAATCGATCAATATCTCGAGCATTCGAACTCCGATTGACTTGAAATTTGGAACGCTGGTTTCCATAGATTTGCATGTCGGACCATATCAATTGCAGCTTGATCCGGACTTGGTCGAAATTCACCGACATCCATAGCTAACCCGTACATAACTGGCAATCGAGGAGAACTGTCTATGGATTCCAATTACTCTTTTGGTCTCACGGCCCTGCCAAAAGGCGAGATAACACTTGCCTCCCAATGCATGCCTTGTGGTAAGAAGGCATGTTTTGAATAGCTCCAAATCCATTGTCCAAAATCCATATTCCATCCATTGCCAAGCCATACTATTCAAGTGCTATAGCCATAGCCAATTCTGTGAATGCTCCGAGTCGATGTCCAGTTCAAAGTCCTTCTTGGGTTGCTATACAAATTTGAGACCGCACCGGGACCTTTGCCGAATCCAGGACCTCACCGGGTCCATTTATCCCTAGCCGAAATCTGAATCTATGACCTCTCCGGGTTAACTTCAAATCCATAGACCTCGCCGGGTCATGTTATCCTGTTGACCTCCACTCTCCGCTCAAGGGTTTTTATGTTCTCCGGCCTCGGCTCTCCGGTCAAGGACTTTTTATGTATTCTCCGACCTCGGCTCTTCGGCCAAGGACTTTTATGTATTCTCCTGCCTTAGCTCTCTGACCAATGACTTTTATGTATTCTCCGGCCTCGGCTCTCCAGCCAAGACTTTTATGAGGTACTTTGAATTATGAAATCACAAAATATCCTAAATATGAGGTACTTTAAATTATGAAATTTTTCAACACCTTAGCGTCCTTCCTGTTTCTGAAAACAACCATATATCGACATATGCATACATAGCATGTCGATATACTAGGCTTGTTCAGTTTTCAAATTCAAATGAAAAGGCATTTCCTACCACATCTTCACCAAAAGATTGTCTCTTTAGCCACTATTTAAAGGTCTTGCATAGCGAATTTTCATAACAATAATTCTCATTTTCTGTTACTCTTTAATATCCATGCATTTATAAGATAAATCCATTGCATACTCTTCCATTCTCTGTGCAAATCCATACTGATATACTCCAATTCTGAAACAATTTGTAAACCACACAATATCAGAGAATTTTTACTTGAATTCATATCATTCTCTCTTTGATTTCATCTTGTTCCTCAAAGAATTCATATATATATATATATATATATATATATATATATATATATATATATATATTATTACTGGAGGTCTATAAGATCATTGTACGAATCTTCAAGAATTTGTTTTGAAGATATGAGTGCTTGTTATACTCTACTATCATTTGTAAAAAAGAAGAAGGGATTCCTATAGCCTGTGAAATCAAGAGGGTGCATCTTATAACCCACGAAATCGAGATTTTAAAGGTATTCTTACCACCCATGGAAAGCATGTGGTGATAGGAAAATTTTGCACGATGCAGTATAATACTGGATGTGTGATTTATCAATCTGAACCAATATAAAAATTCTTGATGTTATCTAATTTACTGCATTTTACTTTATTACCTACTTATATTGAGATTAATTTTTTTCTATTTGCAATTTGAGCAGACAGAGATTTAAATTCATAAGTAAGTAGTTAATACACACTTCACCTCTTCTAGTGTATACATAGCCTTAAGGTCCATTCCACATTATATTATAACCAACCTAATTTTCCAACATTTGGTATCTGAGCACTGATTTTCAAAATTCATAACTTTATTTTTGAAATGTATAAATGGCTCTTAACACTACAAGCACTTGCTTTAGCACTTTTATAGAAGGACAATCTACTGACAGACCTTTACTTTTTAATGGTAGTAATGCTTATTGGACTTGTACGATGAAGGATTATTTATAGTATAATGGATTAGATATTTGGAATATTACATAGAATGAGTACACTGAACCCTAAACTAACTTTTCATAATAGATTTTTAACTAAAAGACACAAGCACTTAATATTTCTAAGGCCACGAGTATTTTATTTTCTCATTAAATAAAAATGAATTTAAAAGAATCACTATATGTAAGTATGCATATGAAATCTGGTGAACACTGCAACTTACACATGAGGGCACTAGTAAAGTCAAACAGACTATAATTTTCCATGTTAATCGATCAGTTTCCATTATTTAAAATGAATCAGAATGAATCCATTTCTGATATATATTAAAGATATAGATTTTAGATTTAGATATATTACATGCATTAATATCATTAGGAAAGAACACTATGAAAATAAAACATTTATTTGGTAATTTAATATCATATGAAGTAAATTTGCATGTTAGAAAGAGAATCAAGCAAATGCGAAGAAATCACTAACACTCAATGCAATAAACGATAACAATGAACTAGATGATGATGACGACATTGATAAGGAAATTGATTTCATGATTAGGAATTTCAAGAAATTATTGTGATATAGGAATATGAAAAAACTTCAAAAAACTATCAAATTTAATTTCAGAAGTGGAAATGATGTTAAGTGTTTAAATGTGATCAACCTAGTCATTTGAAAAGAGACTATCCAAATTTGAAGAAATCAAAGCGCTCTTCAAACACTTTCAACAAGAAGAGTAAATTGGGTTTCAATGCAACATGGGATGATTCTGAAAGTGCCTATTATGTGACTAGTTATCACTTAGAATCATGTAATATGGAATGTATTATAATCTAAATGTGGAAACTGATAATAATAGTAAAGTAAATAAGAATTAGCACACCAGGAGTTTTTATACTGGTTTGAACTTCCCGTTCTACGTCCAGTCCCAGAATTTCCTATGGAATTTAACTATTACCCCTCACTTAACCCGGAGGAATAGGTAAACAACACCTGAGCAGCCAAACAGGATTTTTCTGCCTCAACAACCGAAGAGAACTTTTCCACCTGATACAAACTAACAGGACTTCTACAGTTTCAATAAATTTGTTTGACACTTTGTGTTCTTACTAACACTGATTTTTCTTTTGATAGTACACTCTTCCTATAATCTTTTCCTCAAGTACATACTGTGTGTGTAAAGATTAGAAAGGAAGATATTGCTATGAATCGAAGAACATGTTAATTGATTCAAAGATTTAAGTAATATATAGATTGTGATTGCTTGTAGATTGCATAGATAAATAGATAGAGAATATATTAAGAAATCAAAAATAAAAATTGGTAATTTGAGAAGTGTTTCTAACGTGTTTATATAGTGAACAAATAGTTACAACTATTCATGAAGAGTTTAAATCAAAAGATGCAGTCATATCTCTTCAATTTGAATCGTAACTCTTCGTAGATAGAAGTATCTCTTCAGGAAAAATGACTGTTAGAGTCTGTCAATCAACTGGGGAAAAACAATCAGTCTACTGAAAAATCAAAGACAATGAAAAGCAGTGCATATCTATGTACTGACGATGGTCAGTCTATTCGTTGTTTTCGATCAGTCGACTGATTAGGTTGTTAGTGCACAGTTTGCTTATTTTTTTAAAAAAATTTGAATATTAAAGCAACTTTGATCTTTTGAGTAAACTACTTGAGGATAGATTTTAACAATTTCAAACTATATCTAAGACTAAAAACTTGAATAAATAAACACACAATACTCAGATATGAAGTCTGTCTCCTTTGTAGTTTAATAGCATATCTCATTTTCTTTTTGTCACTTGATTGTATAGTCTCATCACTGATTGTTCAAGCTTTTTGTCATGAATCAAAACTTATGGTTCAACATTCTCCCCCTTTCTGATTGATGACAACCTGTTTTAGATGATACTATATATTTCAAGAAATATATAACGGAAGATATTTTATATATATATATATATATATATATATATATATATATATCATTTCTCCCCCTTTGTCATTGAAAAAAAAGATATAAACAATAATTTCATCATTGTGAACTAATAGCATAACAATCATAAAAAAATTATTGTTTCGAATTGTACTGAGCTACTTATACAAGCTCATTAAAAATAAACAGTAGTACAATGTTTGTGAAATTAAAATAAAAGAAAAAATAACTTACTACCACCAAGAAATATCAATATCACTCATCAGAGTCAGACTCTGTTTCTTCTTCCACTTGCATCGGTTCTTTTCCTCTTGAAGAACTTTCCACAAATTGTCTACCACCCCCATTTCCACTAGTGTCAGAACTTGTATGTTCTTCGGATGTAGACCAGGTGAAACGAGGTGCTGGATGTTTGCCCGGATCATGATGTAAAGTGTCTGCAGTTGTGGAGGAAGAACAAGAGATTGCATCCCATAAAATTCCAAAAAAGCTTTTTATCTTGTCGATCTTCTTGTCAATAATTTTGATGCGAGAATCCAAAATGACTTGATTATGCACAAGTAGATCAGTGGACTCTTGGATGCTTTGGGATGGGGTTGGGGTACGAATGTCATTTCTTTGTTTCTATGGAGTAGCAGCTTGCTGACGAGGTCGTGATTTTCAGTCTTGAAAAGACATGATAGTGAGAGGTCTCGGAGGCAAAATAGTAATATGTAGATGGAATAAAGGATAACCAGAGAATGACAAGAGGAGGAAAAATAGTTAGAATTTTCATGGTTGAGAGTTATCCGTGAGAAGAACGAAATAAAAAAGGAAAAATGTATTATAAAAACAGTTGTGAAACAACAAATAGTGAAAGGGTAGAGACATAGGATTTCCAAGCTAAAGGTCCTGAGTTCAAGTACCAGCAAAGGAAAAAAATATTATTATTTTTTTAATTTTTTTAATTTATTATAGAAATTTTATAATTCTTTTAAAGAAATTATACCTAGTTCTCTTCTCAATTTTAAAAAACAATTTTTATTGAGCGGTTTAGTGAAAATATCAGCTAACTGATTCTCAGAATTTACCAATTCTAAATTTACTATATCCTTCTCAATATTATCATGAAGAAAATGATGACGAATGTCAATATGTTTAGTTCGTGGGTGATTGACAGGATTTTTAGATAAATTTATTTCACTGGTGTTATCACAGATATTATAGATTTATTTAATTTTATATCAAAATCTTACAGTGGTTGTTGCATGTAGATTACTTGAGTACATGCTAAAGCTGCAGATATATATTCTACTTCACATGTCGATAGTGAAATGCAGTTTTGTTTCTTGCTAAACCAAGATACTAAAGATCGTTCGATGAAATGACAAGTTTCACTTGTACTTTTTCTATCTGTTTGACTTCCTCCAAAATCAACATCACTATAGGATACTAATTTAAAAGGACGTTCTTTTGGATAAAACAGTCCTAAATCATTGGTTTTGCTAAGATAACGAATTATACATTTTACTTCTCGCATATGTGATTTTTTAGGATTTGCTTGAAATCGAGCACATAAATAGGCACTCATCATAATGTCAGGTCGACTAGTAGCTAAGTAAAGTAATGACGTAATCATGTTATGATATAGTTTCTGGTCAACACTTTTAACATTTTCATCTCTGTCGAGATGTATAGTTGTACTCATAGGAGTTGGCTTGGCAGAAGTGTTTTCCATACCAAAACGTTTGATTAGATTATTACAATACTTTTGTTGATTAATAAAAATTTCATTTTGCAATTGCTTGATTTGTAGTCCAAGAAAATATGATAGTTCTCCCATATGTGACATTTCAAATTTATTTGTCATGATAGTCGAAAATTCTTGAAATAATTTTTCATTAGTTAAACCAAATATAATATCATTAACATATACTTTTATAATTAAAATATCTTGTTTGGTTTTCTTAATAAATAAAGTTGATCAACTTTTCCAATTTCAAAACCAGAGTCTATTAGATAGCTTTTAAGCGGACGTACCAAGCACAAGGTGCCTGTTTTAAACCGTATAATGCTTTCTTAAGTTTATAAACATGATCTGAAAAATTTTCATGAGTAAAAAGATGAGGTTGTTCAACATAGACATTTTCTTTTATATATCCATTTAGAAAAGCACTTTTAACATCCATTTGATACAACTTAAAGTTATGAAAACATGCAAAAGCCAATAGAGAAATATAGCTTCTAATCTCGCGACAGGAGCAAACGTTTCTTCATAATATATTCCCTCTTCTTGATTATATCCTTATGCTACTAATCAAGATTTATTTCTAATTATATTACCTAGTTCATCAGCTTTGTTTTTGAAAACCCATTTTGTACCCATGACCGATTGATCACTTGGTCTAGAAACTAATTCCCAAGCTTCATTTCTTTCAAATTGGTTTAGCTCTTCTTGCATAGCTATAATCCAAAAGTCATCAGTGGAGGCTTTTTTAATATATTAGGTTCTATATTAAAGAGAAAAGCTTTATGGCCCATTTAATTTAATTGATGTCTTGTTCTTACATTTTAATTTACTTCTTCAATTATATTTTGAACGGAGTAATCTTTAAGAATTCTTGGAGGAGAACTTACAAAATTTTCATTATGGACATTGTGTTCATCTTCTCTAGTATTATTAGTATTATTGTTTTGAAAGATAATATCATCATCTTCTGAATTATTTGTTAGAATTTTATTTCAATTATTTTCCATGTTTGTAATATTAGAAGAAATTTTGAAAGTTTCATCGAATGAAACATGAAGAGTTTCTTCGATTACTTTAGTTCTTATATTAAAAGCTCGATAAGCTTTACTTCTTTTCGAATATCCTATGAATATTCCTTCATCGGATTTTGGATCATATTTGCCAAGCTGATCTTTAGTGTTAAGTATAAAATATTTTGAACTAAATACTTTGAAATAGGATATATTAGGTCTTTTGCTATTTAAAAGTTCATATGGGGTGTGTTTTGTTAATGATCGAACAAAAATACGATTCAAAACACAACAAACAGTTGCAACAGCTTCTGCCCAAAAATGTTTAGGTAGAGTGCTTCCGTTTAATAAAGTTCTTGCACATTCTTGTAATGTTCTGTTTTTCACTTCTACAACTCCATTTTGTTGTAGTGTTCTAGGAAAAGAAAAGTTATAATTAATTCCTTTCTTGTTACAAAAATGTTCAAAAGCTTCATTTTCAAATTCAAATCCATGATAACTTCTAATATTTTTAACTTTTAAATTCTTTTTATTTTGAATCCTTTTTACAAAAAATTTAAAATTCTCAAAAGTATCACTTTTGTATTTCATGAAAATAGTCCATGTATATCTTGAAAAATCATCTACAATGACAAACACATATCTATCAATTTCGAATTTCATATCAGGTAGTCCTTTAACAAGTTTATTATCAGCTATTTCATTAATAGTATTAATATTTATATGGCAAAATCTTTTGTGTCATAGCTAAGAATCATTCTCTGTAGCTACTAAACACATGTTTGTGTTATAATTTATACTCATATTTAAAATATAAATATTTCTATCTCTTATACCTTCAAAAATTAAATTTTGATTTTTATCAGAAATATTGCATTTTTTTCTAAAAAGGATATAATAAAACCTTTATCACAAAGTTGACTTATGCTTAATAAATTATGTTTTAAGTTTTTAACTAATAAAACATCAGAAATGAGAGGTAAATTAGAGATACTATTATTGCTCACATCACTTTTGCCAATGATTTAACCTTTTGAATTATCTCCAAAATTGATCGATTCTCCATTTGAGCAGACAATGTTAGTTAACATATCCTTATCACCAGTCATGTGTTTCAAGAAATCACTGTCTAAAATCCATTTTTCTCTTGTTTTAAGCGGTACTTGCAAAAAATAAAGATTAAGTTGGCACCCACTTTTCTTTTTAGGGTCCTAAGAGTTAGGTCTTAGGAAACCAAACCCAAGCGGGTTCAGAATTCCATTTATAAATATAATTCTTATTTTTATGCACAGTTTCCATAAATGTTTTGATATGTTTATTCCTAATTAAATTATTATTCATTTTAGGAATCCATATTTAAATAGTTTTAAAATCTTTAGAAACTGTTTTCTTAATATCTTTCTTAGTTTTGTATTTAAACTTATTTTTAAACATTTCATATTTCTTTGGATTTTCAATTTCCTTATATCCTACTCCCATTTTATTTGAAGTTGACTAAGAATTTTCTATTGTTATAGAAAGATTTTCTCATCCTTTATTGAAGTTAGAAATATTTTTATTAATATCTTCTAACTTAGTTTCGAGACTAGATTTTTCTAACTCTAATACTTTAGTGTTAGATTTTAAATCATTAATTTCCATTGATAAATCAACATTTTTATTCTTCTGAATTTCTAATTCCTGAATTATCATAGAAAGTTGAGATGTTGAATTAGAATTAGATTCTTGAGATATTTCAAGTTCTTCTTCCAGAATTTTCTTTTCATCTCTTAGCATACTAATTTCTAATTCAGATCTATTTCATTTTCCTTGCAATTCTTTATTTTTATTTTTAGTTTGTTCTACAAAATCCACTCGTTCTGAATTAATTTCAACTAAATCTTTAAAACATAGTTCACTTACATCATCACTTGTAGCCATGAAGCATACATTTGCTTGCTCTGTGTCATTGTCACTGTCACTCTCTGATGATGAAGATGAATCTAAATCATCCCATGTTACTAAAAATTTTCTCTTCTTGAATTTGTCCTTCTTGAATTTATTTTTCTGTTTCTCTGGACAGTCGTTCTTCATATGACCCTTTTTATGACATTTATAACATTCCATGACAGAGGATGATGGTTTATTACTATTATTATTGTTGTTAGAGTTATTTTTGTTACTCCTGAACTTGTTATTCTTTTTGAATTTCAAAAGCTTTTTGAAATTTTTTGCAGTAAGTGCCATATCCTCTTCATCTGAGTCAGAATCATCTTTTTCTGCTTGAAATGCTAGATTCTTCTTATCCTGTGCTTGATCTTTCTTTGCCTGCAAATTTACTTCATGTGACATTAGATTTCCTATTAACTTTTCTGATTTCATAGTAGAAAGATCATTTGCTTCTTCAATAGCCAAGACCTTTCTTTCCCATTTATCCATTCAAGAGTTTAGGTTTTTTGATACTATATGAAAGTTAGAAATTTTTTCTCCTAGTGCTAATAGTGAGTGATGTATATCTTTAAATCTAGAGTAAAAGTCATTTATAGTTTTGTTTGGTTTCATTTTGAAATTTTGGAACAGATTTTTCAACATAGAGATTTTGCTTTGTTTGACTAGTTCCTTTACGAGTTACTTTTAGAGTTCTCCATATCTCATAAGAAGTTGTACACATACTGACCTTATTAAACTCATTTTTATCTAATGCACAAAATAACATGTTCATAGCTTTAGCATTTGAAGTAGCATCAGTTTTTTTATGCAGTAGTCCAAGTTGAAAAATCTTCTGTTGGCATAGTATATTCCTTTTGGGTAATATTCCAAGTTTCAAAAGCATTAGCTTTCATATATATTCTCATTCTAGTTGACTAGTAATTATAGTTAAGACCATTAAATAGTGGTGGTCGAGCAGTTGACTGACCTTCAATGAAACTAGAGTTAATGTTAATGCTAGAATTGGTATTACTATCCATATTAAAAAATATATCAAATAACTGTGCAACTGCTATAGGATGTCCTTTCTCCGATACCAAATGAAAGTGATTACTGTGTGGCTAGTTATCACTTAGGATCATGTAATATGGGATGTATTATAATCTAAATGCAGAAACAGATAATAATAGTAAAGTAGATAAGAATAAGCACACTAGGAGTTTTTATACTGGTTCGAACTTCCCATTCTACATCCAGTCCCAGACTTCCCTCTGGAATTTAACTATTATTCCTCACTTAACTCGGAGGAATAGGTAAACAAAACCTGAGCAGCCAAACAGGATTTTTCCGCCTCGACAACCGAAGAGACTTTTTCGCCTGATACAAACTAACAGGACTTCTACAGTTTCAATAAAGTTGTTTGACACTTTGGGTTCTTAATAACACTGATTTGTCTTTTGACAGTACATTCTTCCTATAACTTTTTTCCTCAAGTATACGTTGTGCATGTAAAGATTAGAAAGGACGATTTTGCTTTGAATCGAAGAATATGTTAATTAATTCAGAGATTCAAGCAATATATAGACTGTGATTGCTTGTAGATTGCAGGGATAGACAGATAGATAGAGAATATATCAAGAATCAAAAATAAAAATTGATAATTTGAGAAGTGATTCTAACGTATTTATATAGTGAACAAATAGTTACAACTATTCACGAAGAGTTTCAATCAAAATATGCAGCCATATCTCTTCAATGTAAATCGTAACTCTTAGTAGATAGAAGTGTCTCTTCAGGAAAATTGACTATTAGAGTCGGTTGGTCAACTGGGAAAAATGATCAGTCTACTGAAAATTTAAAGATAGTGAAAAACAGTGCATATCTGTGTACTGACCACGGTCAGTCGACTGGCTGTTTTCGGTCAGTCGACTGACCTGGTTGTCAGTGCACAGTTTGCTTATTTTTTTTAAAAAAAATTGAATACTAAAGAAACTTTGATTTTTTGAGTAAACTACTTGAGAATAGATTTTAACAATTTCAAACTATATCTAAGACTAAAAACTTCATTAAAAAAACACAATACTTAGATATGAAGTCTTGTCTCCTTTGTAGTTTAATAGCATATCTCATTCTCTTTTTGTCGCTTGATCGTATAGTCTCATCATTAATTGTTTATGCCTTTTGTCATGAAACAAAACTTATGATTCCACAGATTCAGATACATCATCAAGTAATAGTGATTCTGAAACTAAAAATTCCAACACGTGCTTCATGGCCAAGGATGACTAGGTATCGATTAATGGATACCGAGTATTGGATGTGCAAAGCATATACAAGAAATCCATAGTTACCGAGTGACATTATATATAAAGATGGTGAAATAGCGAACTTTGGATATCAAAAAGGATATGTTATTGGCATCAGCAATGTCGGTAACTCTAAAAATCCTCTTATTTTATATATTTGATTTCATGCTTTTTATTAATTTTTGATTCCCCTGATGAGTTATATATATATACATACACGCGCACACGCACACATAGATACATACACAAAAACTCTATATATATTGACTAGTCATGCTTAAGCGATTATTTTTTGCATTTTTTTAACAATAAAGGGAGAGAAAATGTATAAAATACTAGGCAAAAAATAGGGGTAGTGGATAGAGTTTGGAAGAGTCAAATATAAAAATATTATAGTTTATCTCTCAACTATTTATATGGTTGTCAACATAAAAAAGAGGGAGACTGTTAATACCTTAAGTATTGACTTTGATGAACAATCATATAAATATTACAATTAACATTTCTCTGAGTTGTGCAGTACTTTCACATATATTATGGAGATATTTTACAGAGATAAACAAAGAACATAGTGGAAGCAAATGAATTATATATGTAAAGATTAATCAGAGCAAGTAAAAGAACAAAAATTATTGAAGAAGAATGAAACAACAAGAGATATTTGAAGTTACGAATTTTAGAATCTTTTTTTAAAGACCCCATGACAATTATACTTGAAGATCATCAACTATAACCTCAACCAAATCACAAAATATCCACAAATATGTGGTACTTTGAATTCTGAAAATCTGCAGCACCTTAATGACATTCTCGTTTCTGAAAACAATTATATGTCGACATACACATACCTATTATGTTGACGTACAAGCCGTTGTTGAGTTTTTCAAATTCAAATGAAGAGGTATTTACCGCCGCCTCTTCATCAAAATACATGTCTCATTAAACACTATTTAAAGGCTTTGGAAAATGAATTTTCGAAACAATAATTCTCATTTTCTCTTACTCTTTCACATTTATATATTTGTGAGAGAAATCCATTGCATACTCTTCAATTCTCTTTTCAAATTTATACTCTTTCCTTAAATTCTTCAAGGATTTGCAAACCACATAATATCATAGAGTTTGTATTTGAATTCGTACATTCTCTCTGATTTCGTTATATACCTCAAAGTATTCAAAGATATATTGCTATCGAAGGTTAACTGGAACATTGTACTGAATCTGCAAGAATCTATAGCAAAGATAATACTAATTTTCAAACTCTTCTTGCGACGACCGACATTTCAGAACGTTTAATCGATAATAACCCACACATGTCCAATCCAAACAATCCGAAAGATAGATAATCATTGGATTAAATAAGAAAGATAAGAAAAAAAGAAGAAAACAAACACAGAATCTCGCAGTGGAATGATAAAATATAATAATCAAATAAACAGTTCACGAAGCTGTTTATGCAATACATTTGATTTTAATCTATACAACATTTATCATATTTATATATACACTAGGGATAAATAAATAATGTAGCAAACAACACGATGCAGGAATACTAATAGTAATAATATACCAAATTTTCATCTTTGTCCTTCAAAACAAATCTTCAATAAGCTGAAAAACTCAGGACTGGCCCGAGCGTAATGAAAAGACAAAACACTTGAGTCAGGACTAAAATATTCTTATATGTGTCAAATCGATATCATATATAATATGAGTGTAATAGCGCCAGAGATGCTTACTGGTTTTCACATCTCTTATCTAATATATTACATGAGTGCAATAACTCAAGAGATGTAACGGGGATTTTCCATCTCCTAAGGTTCCGTCGAAATATTTATATGTAGTAGAATACGCTACATATATAATGTCTAATCAATAAAATAAATATTTTTCTTAGTGTTAAGGATTTATGTTGATCCCCCTTAACGTATTTTTAAGCATTGTCGTACAGTTTTCATTTGACACTACCAGTAGAACGTCGGTAGTCAAGGATGCGCCGTGATATGACAACACTAACCAAAATCGTATGGGTCTCATATAGGGATAAAAGTATGACAAGGCACGTTAGGTAATGCCCAAAGTAGGATACTACCAAATTATCCTTCCCAACTGATGGTAACGCATCATAGCTATGATCGTCCACTGTGTCCAACACTCCCATAATTCATAGAGTGTGCACCAATCAATCACAATGTAAATGATGGTGATACGAAGAAGTGCTTCCGCTCGGGGTAGCTAACCCACTTAGTCGGTATGACTCCTGTTTTAGTTATTTCAAATTGACACAAGTGCCAGGCTAATCCATCATCGTTCTCATTCAACAAACCCAACAAACAACGCCAAATGAGTCTCCTCCAAACACATAGTTCTTAAAGTAGTTCCGGTATCGACATAGAGTATGCCCATATCGGGCCTCGATCTCTTTAACACCCAAACGTCGTCTTACACACCGGTTGGTACTTTTACGTTTCGAAAATAGTTCATACTTGATATAAAAATATCATATTCACTTCAAAATCAAATCCATTTCGAAATCATCATTTTTACTCAAAATATACTATTTTGGCTCAAAATCTTTTTCGAATTAATATCTCGATTTTATTCCAAAATTGTTTTGAATTTCAATTTAGGTTATACTTCATTTAACCCAATTTGTATTTTAAATCCTTGATTTAAAATAAGCATTCCACCCTTGACCAGTTTAAAATTTAGAAATAAATAGCCTGAATAGTTTTAAAATAGTTTAAATAATTAAAATAGTTAAACTAGTTTAAATGGTTATAATAGTTAAAAATAGTTTAAATGGTTAAAATAGTTTAATATAAAATAATTTAAGTATTAAAATGGTTTATATAGCAAAATAATTTGGAAAACCAAAGTAATTTGCATATTTAAGAAGATAGCTTTTGAATAGTTTTATATTAAATAATTATCTGAAAATAGTTTCAAAGTCAAACCGATTCAATTCCAACTTCCTAATTCAAATCAAATCCATTTTCCATTCATTCGATTCAATTTTGATTTCGATTCAAATCGATTTCAAATTCGATTTCAAATGAATTCAATTCTACTTTCAAATCCAACTAATTTAATTTCAATTTATGTCAATTTAAAGCTCGATTTTCAACATATCGATTCAAACATTCAAATAAAATTATCTTTCAATATTTAGTTTAAAATTTCAATCTTCAAATATAATTCAATTCCAGGCATAGTTCAAAATATTCTTTTTATGTCACTTTTATTTAGTAATATTCAAGGTTCAAATAAAAGTTGAATCTTTAAAAACGAATCGATTTCCAAAAATTCAAATTATATTTTGATTATAACTTCGAAATCTCAATTTTAATTATTTAAACACTTTTAACTACCAAATTTAAATTTCAACATTCGGGGCCCAAGTTCAAAAATAATTCCATTTAAATAAATTCAAACCAAAATTTTAAAATCATTTAATTTGACCAATCCAGTGACGATATATAATTTTCTATCCTCTAGCCAAGTGATCAGTTATTTCAATTTAATTTCAAGGATGAATATATATCATTTCAATCCAAATCACCGTGTCATAGATATATATCATTTCAACCTATTTCTTAATTTATTCAAATTGATTCAATTTACAGTTTATATACTATAAATAATATACAAAGTGATAATAGGATATATCAGAATAAATAAACATCCAAATCATCCAAAATATCAAACGATTGGCATCGATCACAATCAACCATACAAACAAACAATATAATCCACTACAATTTCATAGATAATAATGTCGGGTAATTTACTGGCAATTAAATCCCAATTTCAATCTAACTGTCGATTTTAATTTTTAACGGTTCATTCGAATGACAATTTAATTTTATCAAACAACGACCAATAAATTTATATCACTTCATAATTTCAAATTTAACTAGCATAAAAATATACTAGTACGTTGTAAGCGTTATAACACATTCCTTGAGTTTTCAACTTTAAATCAAATCGAACGACGTTCGATTTAATCTAAAATTTTAACAAGCTCCAAACGTCTCCAAATTAGTTTTAGAATGAGGTGCCCATCTCAATGATTCCAACGCCACTTGTTTCATCCAATTTCGACCTTGTATGATAAAGATATACATTTTTGAAGATTTGAAAACCATTTATATTAATAAATTTACATTTTATTTTTAATTTTAAACCCTAATTGATTATGGCCATTCGTTACCTTCTGCAAATCAAGGCCGTGGTCTCTCTTCTTCAATGCGTAACAGGTATGTTCAAACCCATCGTAGACATTCGTTCAATGATGACCGCACCTCATATCGACGACCCGAGCTCGATCGAACGTCACCCTCACGTGCGCCTGACCACCCAGCACCATCGCCCAAAGCCACCTGAGGCTCGGTGCCATATAGGCTTTGGAGTTTTCTCTCGAACGCGTGCCATTCGAGCTCCCTCTGAGGCCGCTATGGTTCACCAGTCACGATCACAACCGTACGGATCTCTAGATCTCACGACGCTCTATAATTTTGTAGTTGAAAGTATTTCGTAATTGTTTATGGATTAAGAGGAAATTGAGGAGAAAGAATCAAGCTCTTTAGGCCATTGATATTAACAATTGCGGTTGCATTCATTTCTTAGACTAGGGTTTACTGTGTGTATATATATAGAGGTGGAAACCTATTATTTTAAAAAAAAATTCAACTTTTTCCGGACGAATTCCTAACAAAGTGTGCCACCTGGCGTTTATAAAGTTTTACCCCTATTTCGAACGCAATGGAATAAGTACCAAAGCCTAATTCAATCATATGGAGAAGATATCTTTTTGAACCGAATTAATATATTAAATTTTTGATATTAATTTCAACGCATTACTGTTTCGTACGACCAAACGATAATTTCAAGCGCTATGAAATTTGAAATCCAATAATAATACACTATTATGGATCCAATGGAACTAGTTTTGTAGAAATCCAAGATTGTGCCCTTGGATCGCTATTTTAAGGTCTGGATTATAATATAAAATTACCCGTTTTTATAAATTAACTTTTTATTCAGTTTTAAAATGTTAACAATCTTCATTGTTGTTAAAATAAAATTTACATCAACTTTATATATCATTTTCAATCATATTAAATTTAAATTCAATTATTCAAATAAATCTCCAATATCAAATTTAAATAATTTAACTGCTCAATATTCAACAAATTTCAATATTAGATTTTAAATGAATTTTAGTTATCAATCAGTTACTTTATTTACATATAATGAATTCAATATTTATTTCTTAATCCAATTATTGATTGTAAACACATTCAATATATAGCATTACTTTTCAATACTTATTTTTACTTAAATCTTCGAAATTAGTTTATTTCAAAATTTTATTGAAGTTAATATCCAATAACTTACATTCAAAATCATTAAATTTTTATTTTTAACCATTTTTATTTAATAATTACATCAAATATAATTATTTAAAATAGCTAAAAATATGAATCGTTACACTACCGTTGTTTGTAAAGAGAAGAAGGTGTTCTTATAACCTATGAAATCAATAGAGTGCATCTTGTAGCCCATGAAATCAAGATTGTAAAGGTGTCCTTACCATTCATGGAAAGCAAGTGGTGATAGTGAAATTCTGTACAGTGTGGTATAGGACATGATGTAGGATTGGTCAATCTAAATCAGTATAAAAACCTTTGGTGTTATTTACTTTACTGCATTTTGCTTTATCACTTACTTATTATGTGATTACTTGTTTCTATTTGCAATTTGAGCAGATAGAGATTTAAGTTCATAAGTAAGTAGTCAATACACACTTCACCTCTTCTAGTGTATAACAGCCTTAAGATCCATTCTGCATTACATTATAGACAAGTTTCCTTATCGAGGAGTAGTGGATGGAATTATACGATATTGATTGCACTAAGTCCCAGTCAAGAGTCAAGACCGGAGTACAGGATGCAAGTTCCTTTCAGAGAGTGTGGATGGACATGTATGAAAAGTAAGTCCCCTCATAGAAGAGTGAGTGGATGAGCTTGCTTATCATTGGGTCCCCTCACCGGAGAGCTGGTGGAGTTGTGCAAGGATATGGAGAAATCGTAACCCTAGATTCGACGGTAAACAATCTGGAGAGATCAAACCCCAAATTGGAAGTTAAATGGTCTAGAGAGATTGAATCCTAGATTGGATCATGAATGACCTAAAGAGATCGAAACTATAAATTGAATGTAAAATGATCCGGAGAGATCGAAATCTAAATTAGATGTAACAACTTGAAGAGATCGACAAATGGATGCAGATTTGATAAAAGAATCTGTACACATATAATTAGAGTAAAATAAATAAATCCTGGATGAACACGTAACGATTTTAATATGCAATGTAATAACTTCGAACAAAATTGGGTTGATTATGTGTAACACTTAAGTAAGCCCCTTAGCTATAAAAGGTTCGGAACGATCTTTGATTTGCAAGAGAACCGAAGGAACTGGACTATTCACCGAGATCGGGATCGATGAATGGTCGGAGAGCTCAATTATTGAAGAATCGCTACCACTAAAACTTGTTCTCGAGCAAAACACACCATACATTCGAAATGCATACTTTGGGAGTCAGGCGTTAACTCGGTTTTTAGCAAAGAATATTTCAACCAGACTTAAAAGATAAAAACAAGGACAAAATGATTTACGGACTTGGAAACGCGCTAAGTAGAACTAGAAAGTTGAATTCAAGAAGATTGAGTGGAAATTTGGCTAAGGGCACAACTTGGTGACGAGTTGTTTAGGAAGTTCCTATTTCCTCTCCATTTTATATTTCCTAAACACCATATACTTCTTATACTACTCCAACAACCCGTGGTCAAGTGGTTTTCCTAGAGTTTGGATGAACGGTTCCAAGGATTGAAGAGAAGAAAGCAAAGGAAGCATGATAATCTAAGTGATACCAACAGACCATTGGAATCAACTAAAATTTGATGGAAAAATGTCTACAATAACTCAAGAAGGAGATACAAAAGAAAACAAATGGAAGATTCATATTTTTCACCAACAAAATTAGGTTAGTGCCAAGTCAAATGTCTTGGTACCGAGTTATTCTTTTGGCATATAGGCTCCCGGGTTCACCTTCTGGACCTCAGTGCAAGTAGGCTTCTAACTTAGTACCTATATTTTCCTATAAATACAAGCCCTATTGCAAAAAAAAGGGATCTGATATCTCTAATTTTGAAGTCTTATACTTCTTCTTCATTTCCTACTTCTCCTCCATTAGAGTCATCTAGGAAGCTACTATTTGTTGGTCTAGGACTTAGATCAGTAAATCCTTTTGTATTAGTGACTCTGAAACACTCTAGAAACTCCATAGTAAATCTGAGATCCACTAGATTGTGGCCAGATATGATAAAATCCATTGTAATTCAGAGATGACAACTTATAAGAAGATTAACTTGGACGTAGGTCAGATATTGCTGAACTATTATAAAAACTCTTAGGTCTTCTTTACAGCCTTTTCCTTTATTTTAATAGAATTGGTTCTTTCATCTTAATATATGGGCATCTGTTCCATTTTTGGCGTCAACAACCACGAACACAATGGTGCAAGTTTTATGACCATATTTTGATGTTTGTTCAAATTCCACTTCTGAGCCTTAAAAATTATCTATTAATTCTTTTCAATTAAATATTATTAATTTTACAAGGTGTTATAGACTCCATTTGAGCTGTCTTTATATAATTATATGTGTATTGTGTTGTTTTCAATGGTTTCATTCAGTGTGGTATAATCTTCAGGCTTCAAATATCTTGGACGCTTCTTGAAGTTTGGCGTCTTTCCACTAGCACCTTGATTCCTTTTGTTTTGGTTGTTGTTATTCCTAACACTAACTACAACATTCCCGATGCTCTCACCGGTTTGTTTATAATAACATTGCTAAGCACAATTTCACTTGATAGTCTCCCGACGTCTTTTCCGGCAATTAGATTTGCCTCTTCCAAGCGTAGAAACTAGTTGGACTTTCGATAGAATTCCTTCATAGTGGATTGTTATTTCATCCTTAGCCATTTACCAAAATCCATATCCGAGTGTATCCCCTGGATCAATGTCATCAACAAAATATCCTCCTTTGGATTGTTTACCTTGGTCACAACGGTATAATCTACTCAAAAATCGCTTTAGGGTCTCTTTGAGACCCTAATAGATTCTCAAAAGAACATAACATCCTTTAATTGAGCGATGTGGAGTTTGAACTACTCTATAAACTTTTTTGCTAACTAATCAAATGAAGATATGGATCTTGGCATGAATCGAGTAAGCCATATCGTAGCTACGCCATCCAGAAATATGGGAAAACATCAACACCTCACTATGTCCATCGCTCTGGCACCATCCATATGCCACTCATATTTCAATAGATGTTGTCTAGGTCTTATGGTCCCATTATATGATGACATAAGAGGTATAACAAATTTTTGTGGATAACCTTCCTGCAAAATACACCTATGAATAGGGTCCTGTTGGGCTTTGAGCCACATTCATCATTACTTCTATGCTGGTTTTCTTTCATCAGCTTTCTCACAATTTTAGCTATATACTCCAAATTAGTCGGATCGATTGGACGAAAATCATCAAGAACTGCCTCAGGCATTTAGCTTCGCAAACGCTCTTAGTTAGTTTCATGATGTACGTGTTCTTCTGTCTTTAAGAGAATCGTTCATCTAGTTCTTTATTGTCTACCTTTTCTCTTTGATGGTTTAGTGGCATTTTTTTGGACATCATCACCCTGACCACTAACAACCTTCTCCATACTAAAACTAGCCCGTAATTGCAATGCATCATCCGAACCATCTATCATAACTCGTTGATTCAAATTGGTACTGAGTCGTGATGGCTCGGTGGCGAGTTGTGACTTGTCAGTTGGGGCTTTTTCAGACCTCATCTTTGATGTCCCAGTGTAACGACCCGTAAATTTCGTTAATTAAATTAGTCATATTTATAAGATTTTGGAATTAAATTATAAAGAAATATAATTGTTATAATTGGTAACGAAGTAAATGTTAATAATTAACCTATGAAATATTACATTGGTTGCAATAGACTTAATTATAAAAATTGAATTTAATAAACCCCATTCATTTGGAACCTTGTTTATTGATATGCAAAAGTATAATAAATGAGTTATTACAAGAGATTGAAATTTAAATAGAATTCTAATGAATGAATAGTGGAAAGGATTATACATGTGTATAATTTAATACGAGAAAGGAAAGTATTTAATTGATTATGTAATAAAAACATTGTAACGGTAATTGGAATAAATTAAGGAATATGTTAGTATAAGTTAATTATTAATAACTTGAAAGGAAATCCAACCAATTCAAGTTAAAAGTTACACTTGGTTATAAATATAATATAAGAGAACCAATAAATTTTGGAATAGTTTGTAATAAATGTTAATTGAGTAAAACCAGCGTTATGTAAGTAATTACAATATTGGGGTGTAAATAATGAACCTCTAAAAGTGTAATTAAGAATTAATGACAATATTTATTGTACGTTACTTATTTTGTTAGGTTGTTAAGTTAATTTGTAATCAATTTCAATTAATTCACTAAATTATGGCAGTTAATGTGGAATAAATTGGTAAGTGAAGAATGTCGGATTCAATAAGATGTAACCAAGGTAAAATTCCATTCATGATAGGATAATTGATGTAATAAAAAGGCATGAAACCAAGTGAATCAATTTATTTAGAATAGTTAATCGTAATTTATGGATATAATTTGCTTAGATATAATAAATGGAAATAGGAAGGTTATTAACTAAGGAAGAAATACATAATAAATTGCAATGTGATTGAATCAAGGCTGGGTAAGTAAATTTAATAAAATAATAACTAAAATGAATAGCAACTATTATAAATTACCTAATTAATTGGTCAATGAATTTATTTGAAATAACGTTCATATAAATGTTGAGAAATTATAATGTCGTAATTGATTATGAGCGTTACTTTAATAATTTTGATTAATTGAGAAATTAATACGAGAAGTATGTAAAGTAATAACTAAAAAGGAAATACGTTATAAATTGATTATAACCTAAACTTAAGTGTAAGTTAAAGGTTGAAATTGAATCTAATCCGTTAAATTTGAAACTTATTAAAATAAAATGGGATTCAATTTATAATAAGGGGTTATTTTAAGAAATTGAAATAAATTCTATAATGAGTGAATTAAGCTACTTTAAATTGAGACGGGAATTGGTTTAAAAAATTATAAATTAATAAGTAAATCAAGATGATGAAATATATGAATTATAGAATTTGAATTTTTATAGTGAGTTAATTTATTTAATTTATAATAGTTGGATTTTTTTTAGCAAGGCCAGCCGGTTTTATAGTGGACCGTCCACTTTTTATTACGAACGTAATAAAAATAGAAGTACAGGAGCAAGATAAAAGCACCTTAACTACTAAAGAAAAGCTAAAACTGCACAGGTACGTGACAACTATGTCACGGTAACTATAAGAAACATAAAAAATCTAGCACTCCTCCGAGGAGGGAGAAACACCAACAACCGTAGTCACCAAAGAAGAGCTCAAAGGGGCAGACCCAGAAAGACCAGCAAAAGGGCGGAACCGGAGAGCAAGACAAGGATCATAAACCACATCATCAGAACAGTAGATAAAAGATCGATCCCAGGATGGATCAGCAAGCATGACAGAATTCGCAGTCGCATCCAAACTGTCCATATCAAGAACTATAGAATCACCAGATTGTTTGTAGCGAAGGCACTAAGGTCCAGTTGATTATCAGATACAAACCGGAAGAAGGATTCATTAAGAGGGTTATACCTCATATCAAAAACGGGATCAATCCAACACCCTTCGGCCTCATCCCAAGCTACAGGAGGCAGCTGTGAGGATGGGACAGAAGAAACAGGAGGGATGACAGGAGCAGCACTAGGAACCACTGAAACAGGCGGCGAAACAGGCATAACTAGGGGCAATGAAGGAACACTCAAATCTGGCAATGCAGCCTCAGGAGTAGGATAAAGGGGAGAGGGAGGGGCAGAAACTTTGGGGACCCAGATCCTACGATGGGGGCGCGGCAAAGGTAACTTCGGAGCAGCCGCGAAGGCTTCAGAATGCTGGCAATCACTAGTAAGGTGACCAAAGGAGTGACAGAAAGTACAAATATCCGGAACCCAGCCATAGCGAACCCTGACTTCCACAATATGGCCTACAACAATCTGAACAGGAATAGAAGTAGGGAGAGGCTTAAAGGGGGAAATCTCGATAAGTGCCTTCGCATACATCAACTTATCGCGCGCCACCGTATTAGAGTCAAAACATTTTAGCTTACCAACATTACAAGCTAACCAATTTAATCCAATAAGAGGCTGAAGAACTGAGGGAATCTGAGAAAAATATACCCAAACAGGGATAGAACAAACTTGCTCACGAGCACACGCCACAGTAGGAGACCAGGGGGTAACAATAAAAGGCCTTCCATCAACGATAGAAGGCTCGGCATCCAAAACAAGCCGACGATCCTCCGAAGAGGAAAACTTTAAGTAATACATCGTATCAATCAGTTTCACATGCAAATTACCACGAAGCTTCCATGCCTTCCGAAGCACTGAAACCGCATTTGTAAGTCGGTGAAGTGGGTCCAGAAAGAAACCAACCAAATAGTCTGACCAAAATTCTTCACCGGCTTGCAAAACACTCGGGGGAGGAATCATCACTCCATTTTCCTCAACCAATTCAAATTCAATCGGGATGTAGGCACCCGCAAAACGAGGCAAGGACGAAAAAAGAGATGACCACGATTTTGTGGGATGCTTCGTAACATCAGTATCACTGCTATCAACAAATCTGGGGGCACTAGCGGCAGCGGGAAGAGTAGCTACAGAGCTAAAAACAGTGACATTTGGTTCAGTATTCTCAGGGGAATTAACACAAACATGTGGCGAGCATTTACCACTACATGGGAAATTAGCTGAATCACACCCCTGAACTTGGTCAGACACACCATCTACCATACCAGTACCGTGTTTATCAAGCAAGGAAGCCTTTCCCACATTACAACTCGGTTTACACAGATCCTGAACACATGCAGGAGCGTGAGGCACAGCAACACACAAGGTCTCACTCGCAACCAAAACACAGGGGCGAACTGGAGAAGAAAGCAAAGGGGGAAACTCAGAGGGCGATAGGAGGGCAGGGGGACGCACTGACATCGGCATCGACGGCTTGAAAACTCGGCCAGACCGAGTCAAAGAGGGAGGTTGGGGGATGGAATCGGGAAGGGACAGGGAAGAATCGGTCATAAAAATCGAAACGGGGTGGGGGTGAGGATGGAGCGGCAGGAGCGGGGAGAACGAAAACTAAGGGCAGGAGCAAAGAAGGATCGTCAGTAGCCATAAATCGTCAGTAGCCATGACTATCCCTAAACTTTGGAAAATGAATGAAGACAAATATGTAATTATTGCAAATGAATGAAAACAAATATGTAATTATTACGTTAATTTTAAAAATTAAGTTGAAAACGGGAAATATTTATGTGATAATTTTTAAATCCAATGGTAAACCCTTCTATTTGAAATTATGAATGAAATAATTACGGGTAAACTCAATTTAATGGAAATTTTGGAAATTTATCTATAATTTTTGAATTTTATGAAATTGAAGATTTCTATTGATTAATCGTTAATAAATTGACTTTTAAAAATCGTTAAATCATTGTAAATGTTTGAAGATTATAAAGTGGTAACGATTGCAAAGTTCAGAATTTTTAACGCGAAATTTGATTTAATTAATTTATTTTAAATTTATTTAATTAATATAAAATAGCCATTTTGGTCACGGACTCGGATTTCGACGAAACTAGTTTTATCAAATCCATAACAGTGAATTATTATAGAGTTTCAAGTTTCGTAGCGATCGGACTTGTCGTTTGATCGTACGAACGCGAAACGCCTTGAAATCGATTTAATTGAAAACAATTTGAAAATATTCATTTCAGCATAACTTCTTCATACGATGGAATTTGGACGTGAAACTTTTTCCATCGCGTTTAGAATATTTCAAAACACCTATTTTGATATATGGGCTTATCAAATTTCGTTCCAGGGTCGGAACGTGTTTTTTGGGCCACGTTAGCAGTAGCACGTATATCTATCAACCCGATCCATCTATTTTTCAACTTTATCTATAAATACCCTACAAACCCTAGCCTCCACCTATTCTTATTTGTCTACGCGTAAATTTCATCAGCTCCTCCTCTTCCTCAATGAATGCAAACCCTAGATCCAGTTACAATTCAAAATCAAAAGTCAAAAATTCAAAGGCCTCAGAAAAATCTCAAAAAATTATATGTTAATGCTCTCACGAGCGTAATTCAATGGTGCTATCCGTTTTTCAATTGAAGTTTCTGTATGTCCAGATCGGGGCAAATTAGTTTCGTCCATTCATATTAGGGCGTGAGATTCAATGGTGGATTTGTAACGATTTGCCAATCGGAAAGTTACAGTGGGTAGGGGTCGTCAAGGCGAGTTCATCCGTACGGTTGCTTCGTGTTGAAGGCACACAGATTCGCCAGGATTCGCTGACCTAGGTGGCGGCGGCGAACGCAAATAGGGTGATCGGACATGGAGGCGTTCTAAGAGGAGGTGCGGCGTGAGGAGGGTAGGCCGGTGGTGAGGGTCGATCGAGTCAAAGTTCGTCGAGGAAGCGTAAAAAATTGATGGAATATACGGTGGCTAGGGTTCGTGTTTCGGTTACCTGGGTCGAACAACGCGTAGGAGAAGGAGACGGCTTGAGTTCTTTGATGACGTGGCAAGCATATGTTTTTTTTTTGTTTAATTTAAAATTAAATTTTCAACTGCTCTAACTAATATAACTTTTGCGTATGAACTCCGTTTTATGCGCGGTTTTTTTGTTAAGATCGTAATAAAATTCTAAAGATTTTGGCCCTTGTTTGGCGGATTTGGAGACTGTCAAAATTTTGGGTTTAAATTGGATTTAAATCCAATTTAAATTCAAAAGGTGAGTATTTTAACCCACTCACAACTTCTAAAATTTCTTATGTTTGTTAAAATTGATTTATGATATGAGTAGAAATTCATTTATGACTGTTTGGCATATTTTATTCATCATCTCAGTTAGATTCCATTTTTTTAAATTAAATTGTTATTTAATTTTATTATTGCATATAAATTGCCAGTTAAATTTATTCATTTTTGCATATAAACTGCCAATTAATTGGTTATTAATTTATTATTGAATATAAATTGTTCGTAGATACCTGTTATATTTTATACGCTCTATATTGATGTTTTTTTAAAATTAGATGATGATTGAAGTTTGGTGAATGGATGATGTGTTCTATATTGTATAAACTGCAAGTTATTATGCATTTTTTATCGGGATTGCGGTTTGAAATGATATACAACCGCATTTTTATTTTTAAATTTGCGGGTTGAAATGATAAATATCTGTATCACTTGACCATAGGATAGAAAATTATATACAGGCACTACGGTATATATATATATATATATATATATATATATATATATATTATTTTTGAAATAATTTTCTATGGTTTTGTAAAGAAATATATATATGGTTTCATGAAATATTGATTTCGGATATTTGATCAAGATTATTTATATATAGTTAAATTCTTAGTTTTAAGCTACGTATAAAATTTGTTTAAAATATGAAGTAAGTTTAATAATAAAGTTGGTTTTATTAAAATATATTATGGATAAGTATTTACTTAAATTATATTCTAATATAGAGTTTATATTGATTTTTATAAATCAAAGTGAGAAGATAGCTTTGAAATGTGACTAGAGATTTTATTAAGATTTCATTTAATAAATATCCATTGGAACTTATTGGAATTTAGATTTTTAAAAGAATATGGTTTTAAAACTAAATTCGGGGTTAAGGTGGTTTAAGTAAAAATGTCAAGTCTAAATAAATTAAGGGATATTAAATTGTTGAAATTTGAAGTTTATATAAAGGATACTGGATTTATTAAACTAAATATTTCAAAACTAAATGATAGTAAAGTAAATTTGGTGTATATATATGAATTATAAAATTTAGTTTTGGAACATTTATTATTAAAGCTTTGAAATATATGAAATTTGAAATGGTTTAATTGAGGATTTAAATCTGTATTAGATATGATTGCGAAATTAAAGAAGCTAATTTATTCTATTAAGAAATTTAATATTTAAACCATTTAAGTGGTATAGTTATATTTCAAGGTTTTGAAATTCAAATTTTTATGTTTTGGAAGGCTATAATTTAAGTATTTGGTTTCAAAATATTATAACTTTGAAATGAGTTTTAGAAAAGGATATATTGAAATGATATCATATTTATTTTGTTTTTAAAAAAAGAAATGATATCGTATTTATATGGTTTTGAAATGGATATATATTCTGGTTTTAAAGTATAAACTATTTTTAAAAGACCGCGATGTTATAATAACGTTTGGCTGTTGAAGAGACCGGTATCGAAAGTTGTCATACTCTCTACCAACTTCGAAAACCACTTTAACAACCGTGTACGCGGTGGAGATTACAGAAAGAAGTAGGTTGGTGGCGGCGTTTCCTTTGAGGTAAATACGTGGACCCGACTCCCGTGAGTTGGAAAAGGTGGCTAAAACAGGAGCGATTCTCGGGCCAATGAGGTCAGTCCTCTGATCGAACGCACTCCTTCGATATTATACTCTGACTTTTGGATTGATTCGGTGGCCACTTTTGATTTTGATTTTGGGGGTGTTGTTCGAGGTGAGCGCTAGCTGCGCGTTTCCACTAGCCCGAATGCGTAATTGGTATATCTACCTTGGCATTGCCTAGTTGTGCCGTGTCACCTACCATACCGAGCCTTGTACGAGTTTGGATTTCTCCCGTAGCCCATGTGGTATCCACTGGTGGCTTCCCGATCAGGAGGGACTATGATATTGGATGGACTACTGGGACTATTACGTGTTAAGGTGGAAAATGTAAAGCCTTAACGCTATTTAAAAGTATGTTTATTTTACTATAGACACTATTATAATAGCGAAATATACTACATAGTAAATAGTTTAACGGATCCTTATGAGATGTGAATCCCGAGCATCTTTTGAGTTACTACACTAATATTTATCCCTGTTGATTTAACTTGAATAAGATCTTTTAGTTCTGACTCGAGTGTTTTGTCTTTTCAATTCCCTCGGGTCAGTCCGAGCGTTTCAGGATTTGAAGATTTTATTCTGGAGGACGAAGACGAAGATTTGTAGTATTACTATCTACTATATTATTCCACTACACTATTTAATTTCGCTGCATTGATAGTTATTGGTATGTGAACTCTGATATTTATTGTATAAAGAAGAATTAAATGTTTTGTAAACATTTTTATGAACTGTATATTTATTATTATATTTTATTTATTATTATATTTTATCCTTCCGTTGTGAGATTCTGTTTAGTTTTTTCTCTTCTCTATTTTTCTTATTTAACCCATAACAATCCGCCCTTCCGTATGGTTTGAATTGGCACGTGTGTTGATTTAAAACATGCGAAAAGGCGGACCCAGCTTCTCTCATTTTCATATTTTTCTTTCCTTCTCTTCGATTTCTATCTGTGAAGAAGAACTCTCTTCTTCTGAGTTAGAAGATGATGATTCTCTACGACACTTCCTTCGTCATTAGGGTAGCTGAGCCATCAAAGCAAGGTCATTATTCTCTATCTATTTCAGGATAGCATTTTGGCTCTCTATCGTCTTTTTATTCATCTTTGTCATCATTTGGTCCAAATCCATCCTAGTCACCATGTTTGGTGCATTTGGCACTTCGATAGTAACAGATTGATTTATTTTATCTTCATGTTGAGAGCCTTCATTGATTTATTTCATCTTCATGTTGAGAGCCTTCATTTTCAGTATTGTTGGTGGGTCTTGAGGTGGTTGACTTTTCTTTTGCATTCCAAGGTGTTATAACTCTTTTGGATCCAATGATAGACTTTTGTAAATCTAAGTAATCAAGGATCTTATTTCTACAATTTCCTTGATCTAGCTTATGTATAGTAACCCAAAGTCTCAAGATAGATCTATTGACCAGAACTTCAAATCTTTCTCAGTGAAAGCATCAAAATGTTTGAAAAAAATTGGACACACACCCAATCAAATTTTAAGAGATGGCTATTGAAATGAGGAAAATAACACACGGAATTTATAGTGTTTCGCCAAAATCAACAATTTATGCCCACGGTTAACTTTATTATTCTACTTTCTTTTACAATAGTGATTTTACGACTCGGTTACCTGCAACTCGGATAAGGATCCAACAAAGTCATGGGGTAAAATCTATTGGTTCAGAAAATAAGAAAAGGATCTTGTTTTTTTGCACTTCTCTTTATATTTATGTGCGAAGATCAATGAATTTGGCTTCAATATTTTCTATCGACGTTTTCCACATCTGGCAGGATGCTTCAGTAGAAGATTGCTGCTAGATCATCACTTAAGTGTCAACTCGGTGCCGAGTTATGGGACGCTTTGTAGTCGAATGCTTTTGCTTTGTTTGTCATAGACTTCTTGAAAGTGGAAAGTTGACTTATTATTCATGAGTCGGTACCAAGTTAGGGCATCTAGTTGTGATGTTGACTTGTATTTTTTCTTTTTCCCTACACTACATGACTTGTCTAAAGAAATGGTTAAGTGTTTTCTAGTGGCAAGCAAGGGCCGGTGTCAATTCTTTGGACTTTGCCCGAATCTCGATTTCCATGCTTACTCTTTTGGACTTCTGGTTTTATTTCATGACCGTCCAATGGTTCTAACTCGGCAAGATACGGTTTGGTTCAAAAGCAGGATAACACTTTTTATATACAATTCTTAAGTTAAATGCTTCAAAATGACCTTCCGTATGCAACATCATCTCTATTATTCCATCACTGTAAACATATGATTCAAAATATTGAAAAAGGTACTCCGTTGTATTTATACAATAAAATAATTGGTCAATTCCAATACTCTAATTGTGAACTTCTTTAATATGTCGATAATTATCGCATCTTAGGTTTATAATAAAATTGTTTAAAGGATGCCGGTTGATCTTTATATTTACAAATGCAAAATAAATGCTTTATGCAATTTAACCAACAATTCAAATAATTTTTTTCAAATACACACAACGGTCAGTAAATAGTTAAAACCGCGTGCATAATACGAATTTTTACAGGCATAGAATGTAAGTACAAAATAAACACTCTGTTCAATTTAGCAAACAATTCAAAAAATATTGTTTTCAAATACACACGACGATCAATAAATTAAAAAACCGTATGCCTAATATGAATTCTCACATGCATAGAATGTAAACTTAAAATAATATTATGTCTAAATTAACAAATAGTTCAAAAGACTTTTTGACAACTAATAACAACTGTTAATAAATAATAAAAAACAGCATGTGTAATATGAATTCTCACATGCATATAATGTAAGTGTAAATAAATGCGTTGTCCAATTTAACAAATAATTTAAAAGATATTTCTGACTACACACAACGTTCAATAAATAATAAAATATGCTACTATTGACGCTTAGAAAAATGCTTCTGACTACCGTTAAAATTTTATTACATATCAACTTTTTTCACATACTTATGGCCACCCAAATCTATTTTTTCATTCAAATCTAGACAACCTTATTTCATCATTGTTAGTCCGTGAGATGATGGTTTTGATGACAACAACCTTAGAATAGATTATAAAATATAAATACTAACATTATAAGTTTAGATATATATGTATATGCAGGATTTAACCATGCAGGTAATAGGAATGAAGACTGTACAGTATAGAGATTCAAGATATCAAGATTGAAGACTCAAGAGTATCAAGATTATCAAGAGTTCAAGAATTCAAGTTATATTCTTTAATTAGAAATTTTGTTAAAACTCATAGAAAAGCACTGACATCTTAAAATCCAATTTATTCGTGGAATGGAATCCACTTCAAGCCTGTTAAAGAGATGGAACCCTAAGTAGGATGGAACCTACGAAAAATCTAGTGGAACATTGTTTTGTATCCGCTAACTTTTTATTCAAAATGATTTTTCAAAATTATATCTTGTTTTCAAAATGATTTCAAAACCTTCCTTTTAGAAGCATCAAAAACCTCTATGCTGGTTTTAAACAATTTTAGCCTCAAAATCATCTTTAATTCCAAAGTCAAAATACGCCTGATTTTAAACTATCTTTTAATATAATATATTTAACTTTTAAATATTTATACTTAAATATAAAATTATAATTAAATTATATATATATTATTCTGTATATTTACTTATGAATTTTAACTATAGTCAAGTATATTTATAAAGTTTAAAATAGTTTTAATATAAAATAAAAGTTATTTTCAAAGAAAATCAAAACACCAAAAAATCCTTTGGGATGTCGACATGCCCAAGTACCCCATGTCGACATGGTGTCAGTTGAGTTTAAAATTTAAATTTCAAAAGAAGTGTCTTTTCGTCATAACTCTTCATGAATGGACATGACTGTTGTTCTTCTATAAATAGGGGTTAGTTTCAACGAATTTTACATCAGATTTTCTGGCTTTTCACTCCTCTTCTTCTTCCACTTTTCTTAATACATATTCTTACCATTACTCTGCCGAAATCAACATTGAATCAAATCGATCATTCATAGTTTGATTCTCTATCACTCTCTCAACAAGATCCTCAGTGCTTGTAACGTCCCGAAAATTTTCGACTTTCGAAAATTCAACATCGATACTCACTTTATCGACTGCCGAAAAATCGAAGGCCGGAAACCCGAAATGTTATGGTTTAAGAAACAGAAAGAAGTAGAGAAGATAGAAAATAGAACGGAAAGAATATAGAACAACAGAACAACATCAGAATCTCACAATTCGCAGCGGAACAACATATAATAATAAATGAATAATCTTTAAACAAAGAACTATATCAGTTATTACATTACATCACATTACATTACATCATATCATCAGAGTGTACAACAACAAACAACAACTAACAGCTGAAAAGAAATACTTTATACTAATAATACGCCATGCCATCCAGCTTGCCTCCAGCAATTCCTGAATATCCAGAATATCCTGATAAACCTTAACTCTTGACTGCCCGTGTGGAAATTGGTGGGCACCCAGAGTTTAGGAAGGAAAACAATAAACTCCGAGTCAGTCATGTGACTGGTGTGAGAACTCAAAACAGTTTATTTTTCTTTAAAATCAAAATAAAGGAATATTTTTAAATTCAATTCGCAATGCTTTTAAAAATGAGACTACCATAAGGCCTCCCGCACACACACACATGCAAACGCAGAATCGGATGAGATTTCTCCTTATGATAGTCAAAGATGCTTGATACGCATTAAAAAGAAACATTTGATATTATTACTAGTGCATAGTGTAGTAAAATATTTCGAAAGTAAAGATATAAATCTTAGCCAACATACGACCATTATCGTATGTCTACTATAGCTACCATCTAAACAGTGGTGACCACCATAAGTAAATGGCAGGTAATACAACTAATACCGTACAAGGCTCGTATTTGAAGAATGGATTTTTCCAACAAATGGTCAGGCCAAGGAACTTCCCATTGCCACATGGAAATGCCTCTGGAAGGACGCCCCGAGAACCACCGTCCTCTGCCAAACAAAGCCGGGAATCCCTTTGCCCAAGGGATATTACAAACCCACAGATATGCCACCCCCGGTCCTTTGGGACCTTTAAACGAGAGCTCTCTAACCAACATCACACCATAATAATAAGTGTTTCAACATGAGTAAGTATCTGGGCTCTATACCATGATACTACCCTTTTCCAGAAGGAATGGTCATACCCTAGGGAAGCGATCCCTGAAAACTTTGCCGCACAATTCCTGTTTCGACCATTTCCGGGGTGTGAGGCTCAACGAATTCACGTCCACAAAAACACACTTTATACAAAAGCCGTGCTTTGGGTTAACAAATGATCATAGAAATGATCACCACGATAGACGATCAAACAAATTATCCTATCACAAATAATCAACACAATGATCATTTACAGCAACACTCAGCATGTCACATTACCAAAATTGGGAATATATCGCTGATAACTTCAACTATATAACCTCTGAGCTCGTACGTCTCAGAGAAGGGTGTTAAGCTAAAAGAATAAATTCTCTGCCACCAACAGAAATATATTTGAAAGAAATCGGCTTTATATCTCAACTTGTAATGTCAGGCATACAATCCATACAAGTCTGTTCCGGGCTCGAACAGAACCGAAGGCACTTACAAAGAAGTCCTTGCAATCCGGATATCACAATCCTGATCGGATTCACCATCACATATGGAGAACTCTATACCGGAGCAACTCGGTGCAGAGTCAATCGACAGGTCATCCTATCGCTCTCGCAAATACCGGTCTTCAACACCGATCTTCAAATGCAATTCACAACGACGTATCACATATTCAGAATGGGTTATACGACCCCATGGTCCTTTCCCGGTTAACCCGAATAGTGAGCGCTTATTCAAAAATAAGTGTGGCATTCAAATTCAAACAAATCACATCAAATACCCATTCAAAGGGAAATATTGATAGTCGGTTATTGAACTATCAATGGATATGCACAACATCACCAGTCCCAAATAATTTTCCAAATTATTTATTTTCCAAAAATATCTTTACAAGATATATATTTTCAATACTTCAAAAATAAATCAATATTTATTTTTAACAAATTCCACTTTCTTTTATAAATTCCATAGTGAATTTATATTCCAAAATATCTATGCATATACGATTTCAGTTATTCATTTCAATTTATCTTCAAAAGATAAATTCTCAAAACGTTTCATTTCACATTGGAAAAACATTTCCATACTTATTTATTCATAAGTAATTCACAAATTTTATTTATTTTCAACACTTGGAAAATATTCAATATACTTAAATCGAAATTAAGTATATATTTCATTCTTTAAGGAAATCATTCTCTTTAACATATTTATTTGGACCAAAACGAATGTTGCGTAAAACATCTTTACGACAACCCAAAATCACTAGTATAGGGATTCGAAATTAAAATAGATATATAAATCCCAATACTATACAAAACATTTCCTTTCGGAAATCATTTACTATAACAACAGTGTTATAGTCCACCTGTGACGACCCAAACTCGATGTCCGATAAACGACATCAAATTCGTATCGCCGGAGCTTATAACAACAATTAGATGAATATAAAACAGCGGAACAGAATCAATATCATAAATAACATCACTGTTACAACATCAACAAAATATCCATACTACAACAGAGTATATAATACATACACCACAGTCTCTAAATACAACATCATGATAACATAACAGTGATCACATATCCAAAAGTCCTCAAATGACAGAGGTGATAACGAACTCCCAAAAGCTAACACCTAAAGTCTCCAAAAGCTCCTAAGCTATCTCCAAGATAAGAGCTCCAAAATACTGCTACTCCAAAATACAGAAACCTGCTACTAGGCTGCCCGTGTGAAAATAATGGGCACCCAGAGTTTAGGAAAGAAAACAATAAACTCCGGATCAGTCATGGGACTGGTATGAGTAAACAAAACAGCAGTTACTTTTAAATAAAACAAGATTTATAAAAGAATTTTCGGAATGCTTTTAAAAATGGAACTACCATAAGACCTCCCGCCACACACACAATGCAAACGCAGAATTGGAGGAGATTTCTTCTTATGATAGTTAAATATGCTTGATACGAGAAAAGAATTCTTTGATATTATTACTAGTGCATAGTGAAGAAAACATTTCAAAAATAGAATATTAATCTTAGCCAACATAGACATTTCGAACTATGCCTACTATAGCTATCATGTTTTGTGGCAGGTTACCGCCACGCTGCATGACAGGTTCTACAACTAAAACCGTACAAGGCTCGTATTGTTTCATTGGATTTCCAACAAATGGTCAGGCTAAGGAACTTCCTACTACCACATGAGATCGCCTCTGGAGGGACGTCCCGAGAACTTAACCAGCTCTCTGCCAACACAAGGCCGGGTTACCTTTGTCACTAGGTAACTACTACACGAATATGCCACCTCCCGGTCCTTTGGGACCTTTATCAGAGGGCCCTCTATCCAAAACAACAACCACACAGTAAATGAGATTGGAGTTACCACACAGGTAAATATCTGGGCTCCATACCATGACATCACCTTTTTCCAGAAGGAAATGACATACCCTAAAGGGCGCGGCCCTCATAACCTTGCCGCATTTTTCCTGTTTCGACCATTTCCGGGTTGTGAGGTCCGATGAGGTCTCGTCCACAAAGACACGCTTTATACAAAAGCTGTGCTTTGGGTCAACAAATGATCATAGAAATGATCACCAAGATAGACGATCAAACGAATGATCCTATCACAAATGATCAACACAATGATCATTTCACAGCAACACTCAGCATGTCACATTACCAAATTGGGAATATATTGCTGATAACCTTCAACTATATAACCTCTGAGCTCGTACGTCTCAGAGAAAGGTGTTAAGCTAAGAGAATAAATTCTCCGCCACCAACAGAAATATATTTGAAAGAAATCTGCTTTATATCTCAATTTGTAATGTCAGACACACAATCCATACAAGTCTGTTCTGGGTTCGAACAGAACCGAAGGCACTTCCAAAGAAGTTCTTGCAATCCGGATATCCACAATCCTGATCGGATTCCCCATCACATATGGAGAACTCTATACCGGAGCAACTCGGTGCAGAGTCAATCGACAGGTCATCCTATCGCTCTCGCAAATACCCGGTCTTCGACACCGGTCTTCAATTTCTATCCATAACGTCGAATCACACATTCGAAATGGGTTATACGACCCAAAGGTCATCTCCCGGTTAAACCGAATAGTGAGCGTTAATTTAAAAAATGTGGATGTCATTCATAACAATTCACAGGTTCGATGTGGGTTTCGGATAACAAACTGAAATCCGATTCCCTGTCGCATCGAAGTTTAAATGCCGTTTCACGGACAACAGGGTTTTCACATCAATACAGAACAAATCATAATCACAGTGCATCACATGGCAATTACATCCTACAGAATTACAAACAGAACGGAGATATCAATGTAAATTAACAACAGTAGTTAATTACTTTCCAATGTGATTTAAATACATGTGCCACTAAATTAATTAAATTTAATGATAAGAATTTGGATAAATAAACTAAATTTTGATTACTCAATTTATTGTTTCAAAATTTACAAATTCTTACTTACAAATTTATTTAAACACTTAATTGTTTATAAATCAATTTAATTACCTTAATTATCATTTTAAACTACATTATTTACTTATTAAACAATTTTGTAAAATGATGTATCTGGATTTAATAAATTAACCATATAAATATTATTATTACTTTTTTTCTTGATTACTTTAAAACGATGATTTATTATTTATAATTACAATTGAATTAAATCTCAATTGACTATATTAATTTATTACTCCTTAATAAATTATCTTAATGTAACTATCAATTTTGAATCAATCAATTTAAATTATCAACTTAATGATTTTTAAATTTACAACTTTAATTTTAATTGCTTTTATTTATTTATTATTATTAATTAAAAAGTAATTTTAAATCATAAATTATTTAATCATTAATTTATTAACTTCACATTCCATTTACAAACGATCTTCATTTTATAAACAATGCTTATAAACATTGTTTAAACTTAAGTTTTCGACAAGCCTCAACTGAACATGCTGTTTCAGGTGGCCAACCCGAGTCTCCCCCGAGTCACGCTCGAGTTCGAACGCTGCCTGCTTCGAGTTTCTTCCCAAAACTACCCGAGTGATTAAAATTTTACAAATTTTGTTAAGTCCCAATTTTTGACACGACAAAACCCTGAAACAACTCGACTTCCCCTTCGAGTCTAACCCCAGTTCCCCCGAGAATTACTTCGAGTCTTCCTCCACGCCACTTCTTCTTCCACAACCCACCATTTTCAGACACGCGATGATACGCGTATACGTGTACGCCTGAACGGTGACGTTCTGACCCTCCGCGCGACCATCGGCAAGTCAACAACGACTACCTCAACCTAGCCGACCACCCAGAAGTTTTGATATCGCCGTGGTTCAACTTCCAGTGGTTCAATCGAATAAACCCATCAACACATCACCAGGAAATCCACTCGTGTTCCCACGTATGGCCATCAGAAGCCACTAAAATCATACTGAAGCTTCATCAAGATGTGACGCCTCGATTGGCACCGGCGACGTGGATTCCGATCACCCCTAGGTGGAGCGGCGATCTCATTTGCAACGCAAACTGGAAACATCCCTTAAACCCTAGTTTAGGTTCGAATTCAAAATTTATGCAATAGAAAAAAATTTCAACATTTTTTTCGAACTCAACGATGATCAATCTTGCTTTAACCCAAATCTTAGCATACGATTTCGATTCTATCACAAGATAATGATCAAATTGCCATTTTTGTTCATATTCAAACTGTCCCTTAAATACAAATCTAAAAATCTTCATTTTCGTTTTGAAAATCATAGATTTTGGTATGGATTCAGATTATACCATTGAATTTATATTTTTCAATATTTTATTTTTTATCAAACTTTACTTAAAACCTGTAAACAATATTACAGTGAACATGCTTTACTGTTTGTTTAAATAACTTTACAAAAAAACTTGTTTGAGGATTTAAAACAAAAGTTTTAACTTGATTACTAACATTTTTCAGGAGCAAGGAGAATAAGAAGATGTCAGATTTGTGTATAGTTTACTCTGTAAACCAGAGTTTTTAGCATATCAGTACAAAACAGAAACAGAAGGAAAAAAAATGTTTGCAGGAAAAATCAAACACAAGTTCAGAGCTATTACATTCATGCAAAACTTCAAGCACCAAGAATTTGAACAATGTATAGATTTACTCACCTGGAAATATTTGAAAACAGGGGATACTTTTGTTTTGAAATCTGCAGGTTTTTCTTTTTCTTTTTGATCCTTCTTTTCCTTTTAATTTCTATTTTTCTTTGCTAAATTTTTTTCTTTCAGTAAGAAGTTTTTAAACGAGATGATGCATAGGTTGATATATATATATATATAGAAGTATACAAAGTAAGGGAGGTAGACGAGTTTTTAACCAAAGTACTGAAACATTTATTTGCATAGTGGCTTATACAGGCTTTTGTACTTTGCATGTTTTCCTCCTTTCTTCAAGGGACGCTGAAGAGTAACATTTAATACAAGCATGTATTTACAGTCAATGTCTTACTTGATGTTACTAGAGTAATGGCATTAAATGAAGCATTAAATGGAAGCATGTATACAATGCTTCTTTGCCTCTTTCTATACTCACAGCATAATGTTGTTTTAGATTTTCTTTTATATGTATAGTTTATATGTTTTATATTTTTTTATTAGCTAATGTTTTGTTTTTATTTTATATATATATATAGGTGTGTTGTTTTGTTTATTCATTTGTTCATTTATTTATTTGTTTGTTTATTCTTTTGTTCATTGTTTTTTCTTTGGTTCAACTATTTGTTTACTTATTCTTTTGTTTAATTATTTGTTTATTTGTTTAGATGTTGGATTCTAATTATGTGATTTAAATCTTATAATTTCATCATAACTTACTTTAACAAATTTTAAATTCTATTAAAAGTTTTAACTAAAAACACTAAACTTTATCCATATTTCATTCCTTTATAACTTTTCAATTTTTTTTTATTTCAAAAAGTTAAAATATATTACTAAAATTTAAATTCATAATTTTCGGGATGTTACAATATCCCCTCCTTAAGAAAATTTCGTCCTCGAAATTGAAAGAGAGAGAAACGCAAACAAATAATATATGAATTCAGAAACAAGGAAATGACTTACAGTTTAAGTCGAGATGTCAATTCTGCATTTGGGATATGATTTCTTCATATTATCTTCGGTCTCCCAAGTACAGTCCTTTGGATCGCCACTCCATTGAACTTTGACCAGCCTCACAATCTTGTTTCTTAATCGCTTCTCATCACGATCAACAATTTTTATCGGTTCCCTTCTAACTGCCAAGTTGGGAGTGATTTCAAGATCCTGCTGAGCAGCTTCTTCAATAATATCATCTGGATCGTGTACATATTTCCGAAGATTAGAAATATGGAACACATCATGTACGCCAGATAACCAGCTGGGTAACTGCACTCTATATGCTAGAGAACCAATCCTTTCCAGAATAGGAAAAGGACCAATATAACGCGGTGCTAACTTTCCAGTTTTCCCGAATCTCAACACTCCCCGCATCGGAGATACTTTCAGAAATACAGAATCTCCAACTTGAAATTCCAAATTTCTCCTTCGACGGTCATAATAGCTCTTCTGTCAGCTTTGGGCAGTTAATAACTTCTTTCGAATAAAGTCTACCTTCTCAGTGGCTTCTTTTATCATATCTGGTCCAAGAACAAGTCTATCACCTGATTCGATCCAGCATGTAGGCGATCGACACGGACGACCATATAAAGCTTCGAAAGGAGCCATTTCTAAACTGGCCTGATAACTGTTATTATATGAGAATTCAACCAGATGCAAATGGTCCTCCCAAGAACCACCAAAATCATGCACACAAGCACGCAGTAGGTCTTCTAGAATTCGGTTGACCCTTTCAGTCTGCCCATCAGATTGCGGGTGATAAGCAGTACTGAAATTTAATTTCGTTCCCAATGCATCCTGAAATGCTTCCCAAAATCTACTAGTGAAGATCGGATCACGATCACTCACTATACTACTGGGAATACCATGGAGGCGAACAATTTCCTTTATATATATACTTGCCAAGCTTGCCGCAGTCCGAGTAGATTTAACTGGAATGAAATGAGCATTTTTGGTTAGACGATCCACAATAACCCAAATCGCTTCATTGCCTTTCTTGGTACGAGGCAATCCGTCGATGAAATCCATCGATACCTAATCCCACTTCCATTTCGGTACTTCTAAAGGTTGAAGTAAACCGGCCACTTTCTTTTGGTCGCTCTTGATTTGCTGACAAGTAGCACAGCGACTAACATAAATAGATATGTCTCTTTTCATCGTTTTCCACCAGAATGTCCTTTTAACATCTCGATACATTTTGTTGACTCCTGGATGGATGTTGAATTTGGACTTGTGGCATTCGTCCAATACTTCACGTTTCAGTTCTGGAAAGTCTGGAACACAAATCCTGCCTTTTAATCTTATTACTCCTCTATTATCCATCTCGAAACTAGTGCCTTCTCCTTGGCAAATTCTTTTATAAATTTCCCGAAGAAACTCATCTTCATATTGCTTATTTGCGATCTTCTCAAAGAGAGTAGGAGTGATAACAAGATATGCAAGAACAGCATGTCTCCTACTTAAAGCATCAGCAACCACATTGGCTTTTCCCGGCGTATATTGGATATCTAAGTCGTAAGATGCCAGAAATTCCAACCAACGTTGTTGTCGCAAATTCAAATCCTTCTGGGTGAAAAGATATTTCAAGTTTTTATGATCGGTGAATAATTCGAATTTTTCACCTAAAACAAAGAGAGTTTATTAGGTATATTTCTTTAGTTAATTTCGCAAATTATTAAGAAAGCTGAAAAGATTCTTACCCAGAATATAGTGTCGCCAGATTTTCAAAGCGAAAACAACAGCCAAAAGTTCCAAATCGTGCGTTGGGTAGTTCTTCTCATGCGGACGTAATTGTCTACTCGCGTAGGCAACTACTTTTCCATTTTGCATTAATACTGCACCTACCCCTTCACCACATGCATCAGTATAGACAGACAAGCCTTGGTTCCCGTTAACAATAGTGAGAACAGGAGCAGTGGTCAGTCTCTTTTTCAACTCTTGAAAAACTTCCTCACATTTTGAAGCCCAAATGAACTTTGCATTTTTCATTGTTAGCTTAGTCAATGGACTAGCCAACTTAGAAAAATCTTGAACGAATTTCCGGTAATAGCCTGCTAAACCCAAAAAGCTTCGAACTTCTTTTGGAGTAGTGGGTTGTTTCCAATCAAGAATAGCGGAAATTTTGCTAGGATCTACTGAAATTCCTTCTTCATTAACAATATGGCCAAGGAATTTGACTTCATTGACCCAGAAATGGCATTTGGAAAATTTTGCATATAGAACATTTCTCCTTAAAATTTCTAAGACAATTCTAAGATGCTCGGCATGCTCGTCTTCAGTTTTGGAGAAAATTAAGATGTCATCAATGAATACCAGCACAAATTTATTCAAAACTTCCCGAAACACACGAGTCATAAGATCTACGAAGTATGCTGGAGCATTCGTTAGCCCGAAAGGCATAACTAACCATTCATAGAACATATTAGGACCTCTGAAAGCGGTCAGATGGACACAATCTTCGGCGATTCGTAATTGATGGAATCCTTGGGCTAGATCCATCTTTGAAAAGAAACGAGCGCCGTGCAACTGATCAAATAAATCATCAATCCTGGGCAGTGGAAATTTATTCTTGAGAGTTTGTTTATTTAGATCGCGGTAATCTACACACAATCTCAAAGCTCCGTCTGATTTAGCAACAAATACGACGGCTGAGCCCCATTCAGAAACACTGGGTCGAATTAATCCTTTTGCTCGTAGCTCATCAGTTTGATGAACTAATTCAATCTTTTCCCTGGGTGCCATCCTGCGACTTGCGTGAACAACCGGACGAGTATTAGGTACAAGATCAATTCGGAATTCTATTTCTCGATGAGGAGGTAAAGATTTCACTTCTTCAAATACGTCGGAAAAATCCCGAACAACAGGTATAGACTCCAAACTGGGTTCAGGATAACCCAAATTATACATCAACCCTTCCCTTTTAGGACTAGGGTCCTCACAAGAAATTTCGATGAAATCCCCAAATTCGGTTTTAATCGAAATCAATCGATTGCTGCAATCCAATCTGGCTTCATATTTTGCTAGCCAATCCATTCCGAGTAAGACTTCAAACTCGCTAAAATCTAGAACGAAGAGACCAATGGGGAATTGATAATGAGAATATGAGATAGGAACGTCTCTACATCGAAGACAAAGATTCGCAGGACCTCCAACTGGATTCCTTACGCATATAGGCTCATCAACAAAATCAGGTTCAAGATTCAATTCCTTAATAGCTTGTTGAGAGATAAAACTATGTGTAGCGCCCGTATCAAATAGAACTCTAACAATATTATCATAAATGCTAAGATTACCTTCCAGAACTTCTTTTCCTTTTCCTGCTTTGGAAGTTGCAGGTTGGTCCTTGACTGCATATACCTTTGCTGTTTGAGCTTGTTTCATGGTTGGACAGTCTTTAACTTCATGCCCCACCTTCTGACAGTAATAGCACTTCCTAGGTTGTTCTTGAGCGGATTGACTGACTTGTTTCTTAGGCTTCGTACATCTGCTCGAATAGTGGCCCTTCTCCAAGCAATTATAACAAGTAACATTTTCTGCCGCGCTTCCCTGAATGCTCTTCTTCTTCTCGTTGCCTTGCCAAGGTTTCTTGCCTCCGAATTTTCGCTTCTTCCAATTTTGGTTGCCTGAATTACCTTTCTCCACAGTTGCTTCCTGTATATCAAGAGTAGCGTACCTGTAACCCATATCTACTAAATCTGAGAAAGATTCTTTAACATGACCCGTCATTCTTCCATGATATTTCCGGTTCATACCATGGATAAACCTTTCGTTTTTCTTAAGAGGTGTATTTAGCAATTCCGGGCCAAACCGAGATAGTTCACTGAATTTATTCAAGTATTCTTCAAACGACAAACTTCCTTGTTTCAAATCCAGAAATTCCTGATACATTTTGGAAACTCCCGCCGATGGCATGTAACGTTTCTCAAACACTTCTTTAAAACGATCCCAAGTAAATTCTTCCTCGGGTTCATCTACAATGATGGTTTCCCACCAAGCTGAAGCTTCTCCTTGGAGTTGCCAAGAAGCTATAAGTCTTTTCTGCTCATCCTGCAATTTTAGCCCTTTAAAAATCTTTTCACACGATCTTACCCAAGCTTGAGCGTCGATAATTGACTCCTTGCCAATGAACGGTTTTCCACCAAGCCTTTCAAACTTCTTATATAATTCAGCCAAGTCCGGCTGCTGCTGAATATCTATTACTGCTTCTACGGCTGGGGGAATTTGATTGGGTGCTGCAGCATTGCCTTGACCCCTAGTTCTTCCTCTGCGTCCACTCATTTTCACTATCTGAGATTAGTAAGAAAATTGATTTAGACATACAGGCGAAATATCTTAAGGAATATCAGCAGTAAAAAGAAATAGACTAAGAAATTTCAAAGTTTCAGTCTTGGTTATACTCATTCTAGGGTATACTTCACCCTATCTCTAATGAGCCATCTAATGTGTTATACTCCATAGCTAAAGTTCTTACTCAACCAACAGCTTTGATACCACTTTGTGACGACCCAAACTCGATGTCCGATAAACGACATCAAATTCGTATCGCCGGAGCTTATAACAACAATTAGATGAATATAAAACAGCGGAACAGAATCAATATCATAAATAACATCACTGTTACAACATCAACAAAATATCCATACTACAACAGAGTATATAATACATACACCACAGTCTCTAAATACAACATCATGATAACATAACAATGATCACATATCCAATAGTCCTCAAATGACAGAGGTGATAACGAACTCCCAAAAGCTAACACCTGAAGTCTCCAAAAGCTCCTAAGCTATCTCCAAGATAAGAGCTCCAAAATACTGCTACTCCAAAATACAGAAACCTGCTACTAGGCTGCCCGTGTGAAAATAATGGGCACCCAGAGTTTAGGAAAGAAAACAATAAACTCCGGATCAGTCATGGGACTGGTATGAGTAAACAAAATAGCAGTTACTTTTAAATAAAACAAGATTTATAAAAGAATTTTCGGAATGCTTTTAAAAATGGAACTACCATAAGACCTCCCGCCACACACACAATGCAAACGCAGAATTGGAGGAGATTTCTTTTTATGATAGTTAAATATGCTTGATACGAGAAAAGAATTCTTTGATATTATTACTAGTGCATAGTGAAGAAAACATTTCAAAAATAGAATATTAATCTTAGCCAACATAGACATTTCGAACTATGCCTACTATAGCTATCATGTTTTGTGGCAGGTTACCGCCACGCTGCATGACAGGTTCTACAACTAAAACCGTACAAGGCTCGTATTGTTTCATTGGATTTCCAACAAATGGTCAGGCTAAGGAACTTCCTACTACCACATGAGATCGCCTCTGGAGGGACGTCCCGAGAACTTAACCAGCTCTCTGCCAACACAAGGCCGGGTTACCTTTGTCACTAGGTAACTACTACACGAATATGCCACCTCCCGGTCCTTTGGGACCTTTATCAGAGGGCCCTCTATCCAAAACAACAACCACACAGTAAATGAGATTGGAGTTACCACACAGGTAAATATCTGGGCTCCATACCATGACATCACCTTTTTCCATAAGGAAATGACATACCCTAAAGGGCGGCCCTCATAACCTTGTCGCATTTTTCCTGTTTCGACCATTTCCGGGTTGTGAGGTCCGATGAGGTCTCGTCCACAAAGACACGCTTTATACAAAAGCTGTGCTTTGGGTCAACAAATGATCATAGAAATGATCACCAAGATAGACGATCAAACGAATGATCCTATCACAAATGATCAACACAATGATCATTTCACAGCAACACTCAGCATGTCACATTACCAAATTGGAAATATATTGCTGATAACCTTCAACTATATAACCTCTGAGCTCGTACGTCTCAGAGAAAGGTGTTAAGCTAAGAGAATAAATTCTCCGCCACCAACAGAAATATATTTGAAAGAAATCTGCTTTATATCTCAATTTGTAATGTCAGACACACAATCCATACAAGTCTGTTCTGGGTTCGAACAGAACCGAAGGCACTTCCAAAGAAGTCCTTGCAATCCGGATATCCACAATCCTGATCGGATTCCCCATCACATATGGAGAACTCTATACCGGAGCAACTCGGTGCAGAGTCAATCGACAGGTCATCCTATCGCTCTCGCAAATACCCGGTCTTCGACACCGGTCTTCAATTTCTATCCATAACGTCGAATCACACATTCGAAATGGGTTATACGACCCAAAGGTCATCTCCCGGTTAAACCGAATAGTGAGCGTTAATTTAAAAAATGTGGATGTCATTCATAACAATTCACAGGTTCGATGTGGGTTTCGGATAACAAACTGAAATCTGATTCCCTGTCGCATCGAAGTTTAAATGCCGTTTCACGGACAACAGGGTTTTCACATCAATACAGAACAAATCATAATCACAGTGCATCACATGGCAATTACATCCTACAGAATTACAAACAGAACAGAGATATCAATGTAAATTAACAACAGTAGTTAATTACTTTCCAATGTGATTTAAATACATGTGCCACTAAATTAATTAAATTTAATGATAAGAATTTGGATAAATAAACTAAATTTTGATTACTCAATTTATTGTTTCAAAATTTACAAATTCTTACTTACAAATTTATTTAAACACTTAATTGTTTATAAATCAATTTAATTACCTTAATTATCATTTTAAACTACATTATTTACTTATTAAACAATTTTGTAAAATGATGTATCTGGATTTAATAAATTAACCATATAAATATTATTATTACTTTTTTTCTTGATTACTTTAAAACGATGATTTATTATTTATAATTACAATTGAATTAAATCTCAATTGACTATATTAATTTATTACTCCTTAATAAATTATCTTAATGTAACTATCAATTTTGAATCAATCAATTTAAATTATCAACTTAATGATTTTTAAATTTACAACTTTAATTTTAATTGCTTTTATTTATTTATTATTATTAATTAAAAAGTAATTTTAAATCATAAATTATTTAATCATTAATTTATTAACTTCACATTCCATTTACAAACGATCTTCATTTTATAAACAATGCTTATAAACATTGTTTAAACTTAAGTTTTCGACAAGCCTCAACTGAACATGCTGTTTCAGGTGGCCAACCCGAGTCTCCCCCGAGTCACGCTCGAGTTCGAACGCTGCCTGCTTCGAGTTTCTTCCCAAAACTACCCGAGTGATTAAAATTTTACAAATTTTGTTAAGTCCCAATTTTTGACACGACAAAACCCTGAAACAACTTGACTTCCCCTTCGAGTCTAACCCCAGTTCCCCCGAGAATTACTTCGAGTCTTCCTCCACGCCACTTCTTCTTCCACAACCCACCATTTTCAGACACGCGATGATACGCGTATACGTGTACGCCTGAACGGTGACGTTCTGACCCTCCACGCGACCATCGGCAAGTCAACAATGACTACCTCAACCTAGCCGACCACCCAGAAGTTTTGATATCGCCGTGGTTCAACTTCCAGTGGTTCAATCGAATAAACCCATCAACACATCACCAGGAAATCCACTCGTGTTCCCACGTATGGCCATCAAAAGCCACTAAAATCATACCGAAGCTTCATCAAGATGTGACGCCTCGATTGGCACCGGCGACGTGGATTCCGATCACCCCTAGGTGGAGCGGCGATCTCATTTGCAACGCAAACTGGAAACAGCCCTTAAACCCTAGTTTAGGTTCGAATTCAAAATTTATGCAATAGAAAAAATTTTCAACATTTTTTTCGAACTCAACGATGATCAATCTTGCTTTAACCTAAATCTTAGCATACGATTTCGATTCTATCACCAGATAATGATCAAATTGCCATTTTTGTTCATATTCAAACTGTCCCTTAAATACAAATCTAAAAATCTTCATTTTCGTTTTGAAAATCATAGATTTTGGTATGGATTCAGATTATACCATTGAATTTATATTTTTCAACATTTTATTTTTTATCAAACTTTACTTAAAACCTGTAAACAATATTACAGTGAACATGCTTTACTGTTTGTTTAAATAACTTTACAAAAAAACTTGTTTGAGGATTTAAAACAAAAGTTTTAACTTGATTACTAACATTTTTCAGGAGCAAGGAGAATAAGAAGATGTCAGATTTGTGTATAGTTTACTCTGTAAACCAGAGTTTTTAGCATATCAGTACAAAACAGAAACAGAAGGAAAAAAAATGTTTGCAGGAAAAATCAAACACAAGTTCAGAGCTATTACATTCATGCAAAACTTCAAGCACCAAGAATTTGAACAATGTATAGATTTACTCACCTGGAAATATTTGAAAACAGGGAATACTTTTGTTTTGAAATCTGCAGGTTTTTCTTTTTCTTTTTGATCCTTCTCTTCCTTTTAATTTCTATTTTTCTTTGCTAAATTTTTTTCTTTCAGTAAGAAGTTTTTAAACGAGATGATGCATAGGTTGATATATATATATAGAAGTATACAAAGTAAGGGAGGTAGACGAGTTTTTAACCAAAGTACTGAAACATTTATTTGCATAGTGGCTTATACAGGCTTTTGTACTTTGCATGTTTCCTCCTTTCTTCAAGGGAGGCTGAAGAGTAACATTTAATACAAGCATGTATTTACAGTCAATGTCTTACTTGATGTTACTAGAGTAATGGCATTAAATGAAGCATTAAATGGAAGCATGTATACAATGCTTCTTTGCCTCTTTCTATACTCACAGCATAATGTTGTTTTAGATTTTCTTTTATATGTATAGTTTATATGTTTTATATTTTTTTATTAGCTAATGTTTTGTTTTTATTTTATATATATATATATATATATAGGTGTGTTGTTTTGTTTATTCATTTGTTCATTTGTTCATTTATTTGTTTGTTTATTCTTTTGTTCATTGTTTGTTCTTTGGTTCAACTATTTGTTTACTTATTCTTTTGTTTAATTATTTGTTTATTTGTTTAGATGTTGGATTCTAATTATGTGATTTAAATCTTATAATTTCATCATAACTTACTTTAACAAATTTTAAATTCTATTAAAAGTTTTAACTAAAAACACTAAACTTTATCCATATTTCATTCCTTTATAACTTTTCAATTTTTTTTTTATTTCAAAAAGTTAAAATATATTACTAAAATTTAAATTCATAATTTTCGGGATGTTACACCACCATTTCCTTCTATTTCTCGAAAACGTCTATTTCAACAATGAATGTTGAAATCTATGGCTTCGAATCTCAACACCTTTTAAAACATCGTTAGATCGTTTTAATTCTATTTAAAACATCACATCTAAAATATTTTCTTTAACATATTATTCACTATTCAAAAACGTGAATATACTTGTTAACCAAAATTTCATCCTTTCTATTCTTTTTAACTTAAAGGATTATTCACTGTCTAAAACGTGAATATAACTCCATAAATAAGTTACAACAATTTTCTTATCAAAATAAGTCATTTGCGGATTTATAAAACAACGTTTATAAATTCCATTTCTATTTATTTTATAACGACTTCCTTTTATAAATTCCTTTATTAACCTATTCCAGTTTATAATTCAATTATAAATTAAAGGTTCATATTATAAGTTAAACACTTATAATCTATTTGTTTGCAAAAATCGTTCCTTTGAACTTCATAATTATAAATCTTATAACTTATAAGATTCAATGATTTATCCAAAACCATTCTTTTAATAACTTTATAAAATTTATAAATCTTACTATTTATAAATTTCATTTATAACTTCACCATTTAAAATTTTATAAATTCCATTCACTTATGCAATCCATTTTCACTTCATTCAAACACTTGTAAAAGCTCGTTTTATAATTCCAATATTTTGTTATTTATAAATATCAATTTATAAACCTTTTATATAAATCAATTTATATTATTCTTTAAAACATTTTTAAACTCCTTTAAAAACTTCATTATTTTGATTTATAAAATAATCAATTTTATAAATCCTATACATAAGCTTTTTACAATAAATTCAAAAATTTCAATTTAAACTATTTTATAAAATTATTAAATCCATATTTCTCAAAAATCAATCTTTAACCGTATTTCTCAAAAATCATAATTTTTATAACTTTTAAAAATTATAACGTTTATTTATTTAAAATGGATCAATTCCAAAAATATAGTATATTTTCAAAAATCACTTTAAAAATCATTTTAAAATCCCAAAATTTGGTCCAATGATGCTACACACCAAATAGTCAATCACGACTACAACGATCCATCATATATCAATATGATAATCCATCAAATATCAAAATATATGAAATCAAATAAAAACTGTTGAGGAATCCAGTTGGATCCCTCCAACCTGTTTTCCTGCATCCACAAACATTAGCACAATACCAATTCCGTTCCAGTACGAAATTATCGCGGTATATGAGATTAATAATATTATCCGCTTAATAACGGCGCAATAGGGTCTCATCCGCTAAAAAATACGGGAAATCAACAACTGCAATATATACATATGCCAATATATATATATTGATATTATATATAATACCAATTTCACTGTTTATGAAATATTCGCGGTATATGTTTTTAATAAATAACATCCGCTTACTAACGGTGCATAATGTCTATTTTAACAATCAATAGATAACAATCATCATTCAAACATGCATTCAACAATTTTAAATCTAACTATTTAAATAAAATCGAAACTGATTCGATTGAGTGAGAAGTTCTCACCTTGATTTCAATTTCGTTTTAGCGATTTATTTCGAATAAAATTAAACGCGCGTTTAATTTTACCCGAAATTCTCACTAACTCCAAACGACTCCAATCTAATTTCATCGCGTAGTGCTTGTCGATACGATTTCAACGCAACTGGTTTCGCGCGTTTTCGACCTCGTATGAAAAAGTTATGCATTTATGAAGTTTGTACACGATTTTAATAACTAATTTACAACATTTTTATTATAATTTTAAACTACAACAATCCTCAGCCACTGGATCTCACCCAACCTGATCACTGCCGTGCATTTGCTCTTCCTTCTCACGTCTCTCTCGTTCCATCACCAGGCCGAGCACGCACACACAAACCCATTAGCATAATTTAGGGTTGAAATTTGCAACCTCCACGTTGAACTTGAACTCGATCAAGATACTCCATCTCGAAGCCCTTCACCCCCTCTATGCACGGCCTCAACCTCATGAAGCTCGGTCAAGCCTCCAGCACGCAAATCGAGGCCGAACGGCCACACTTCCAACTCAACTCGCCACTAATCCACAACTCCAAACACGATCTCCACCGTTGGATTTATAGATCGTGCTGTGCTCTACAACTTTCATTTAGAAAGTTTCTCGAATTACTTGATGGATTTGAAGATTTTTGGGGAGATAGAACATTGCTTTTCGGCCATTGGTTTCTGGTGGAGGCAGCTAGGGTTTAGGAATTAGGTTTTTTTTTTTTTCTCTTGAGTGAAGGGGCTATTTATAGAAGATTTGAACGAACACTATTCATTCCGATTTTCCAAACTCCGATTTACGCGTCGAAATTGACGTTCCTAGGGTTTACCCCGCGTTCCGGACACAATGGAACAGGTTTCGGAAGCTAATTCGATCATCTGTGCGAGTTATGGCTATAAACGTTCAATTTAAATTTAAACCGATTAAACGATTTTCTAGGCGTTTTAATTTGTACCGGACAAACGGTAAATCCAATTGACACGAAATTTGAAACCATACAATAATATCACATTAGGGATCCGATGAAACTAGTTTCGTCGAAATCCGAGACTTTTTGAAAAATGGCTATTTTAACTCGCCAAATTAATATTAAAAACAATTCGATGCGTTTCGAGCTGCCACGATCAAACGACAACTCCGATTGACACGAAAATTGAAATCCGATAATATCTAACTATTACGGATCCAATGGAACTGGTTTCGTTCAATTCTGAGACTGTTCAAAAATTGGCTATTTTACAGTCGATTATTAAATATTAAAATATTCAATTTTCACAAATTAACCTTTAATTCGATTTTAAAAATTCTAAAATATCATCCTAACTCCAACATGATAAAATAAAATTTTACAAATCATTTGCAATCATATTAAACTTGATTTACAAATTTTTCTGGATTTTAGCTTGTTAAATTATCGATTTAATGTCCAAATTAAATCCAATATTCGATAAATAAATTATTCGAATTATAAATTTCACTTATTAACATTTAAAATTAATTAAATATTCAAATTTTAATTAATAAAAATTCTGGGTCGTTACAGTGCTATTCAGAGTTATAGGCTTTTTATAATTAACTTAGCGAGAAAAGGTGTGATTGTAGCCTTGAAAATCAATCAAGCGAGATAAGGTGTGATTGTAGCCTTGGGAAATCAATTGGGTAAACTTGTTGCCCGTAAAATCAAGTGGGTGAACTTGTGGCCCGGAAAATCAAGTATCTCTACCCAGAGGATTGTGATTTTGAAGGGTGTATCTCGTAGCCTTGAAATCGAGGGTGTAATTGTAAAGATTGCTTTTGAAAAGAAATCTGTACTTGTATGCGGGACTGGATGTAGGGTAACTCCAAACCAGTATAAAATCCGGTGTGTTTTTTCTTTTACTGCTTTTTATTTTATTTCTACATCTGTGTTTGTTTCGGTGATCATATCTATATCTGTATATTACATACATCTGTGTATAAATCAACATAAACCCAAAAAAATTTAGTAATTTTTTATTAATACTATTCACCCCACCTCCAGTGTTAACTCTAGCCTTAAGATCCGTAATCCGCATTTCTCACGTTCATCTCCTTCAGAGATATACCCATACACTATCTCAAAACATCATGAGAAAACAAAATCTTCAAACCATAAAGTCAAAAAAATCTTTCTTTTTGTCCAACAGATGTAGCCAAGTGAAGATTGCTTGGATGATCCTAATTTTGATGAACACAAAGAGATTGGTTTATTTTTTATTTCTTAAATATATTTTTCTTTTATATATCCACATTAAATTTGTTGTTAGGGTTTTTTAATTGTTATTTAGAGTGAATTTAATGACCCTGTTGTTAACCGGTAGATTAAGGATATAGAGTTCAATGATGATGTAGTTGGAAATCTCGATGTAAATTGTTGAGTTGTATTGTTTTATCATACAATCTTTTTGCCTTTTCTTACCTTATATATATTTTCGTTTTTTTGGTTAGATAAATGATACAAACCACAATAAAATTGAGAATGCACTTATTATTTCGAATAAAAAAGTATTTGATAGAATATGAACAAAGACGATCGAGTAAATGCTTCAAAAACCATGCAAATTGATTTCACAAACCATTTTTAGCCGATCAAGTACGTATTTATTTAAAATTTCGTCATTCTATATACTATCGGAAAAAATAAATATATTTTTTTGTTGTTTTTTGCGTATGTTATATATTTTTGTTGTGTTTTAATAATTATTGCATTTAGTTTAGAGAATAAGAGGGATAACTTTTATGTTATAAAATATTTGGATGCTTGTTTACTTAATATAAAATAATATTGATATCGGGGAGTAGGAAACCAAATTTTGTAAGGTGATTTTTAGTCTGGGAGTCAGAAACATTTTTTTTCGAATGCCAATACCGCTCATAATAAAAACCGCGTGTTTAATAAGAGTTCTCACATGCATAGAATACAAGTGCAAAATAAATGCTTTGTCCAATTTAACAAATAATTCAAAAGATTTTTTTTTCAACTACACAGTCAATAAATAATAAAAAGGCCTGCATAATATGAATTCTCACATGCATAGATTGTAAATGCAAAATAAATGATTTGTCTAAATTAACAAACAATTTCCAAGATTTTTTTCAACTATACATAATGGTCAATAAATAATAAAAACCGCGTGCATAGTAAGAATTTTCACGCACATAGGGTAAAAGCAAAGTAAATGCTAATTTGTCCAATTTAATAAACAATTCAATAGACTTTTTTAACTACATATAACAACAATAAATAATCAAAACCACGTGCTTAACAGAAATTCTCATATGTATACAAGTAGAAAATAAACGCTTTGTCCCAATTTAATAAACAATTCAATATATTATTTTTAGACTACACATAACGGTCAATAAATAATAAAAAACTTGTGCGTAATACGAATTCTCAAAATGCATAGAATGTAACTCAAAATAAATGCTTCATCTAAGTTAACAGACAAGTCAGAATTTTTTCCCTCCAACTACACACAATGGTTAGTAAATAATAAAAACCACACAACGGTCAATAAATAATAAAAACTACGTGCACAGTTGGAATTCTAACATCTAAGTGCAAATAAATGTTTTTTCAAATATTGCACGCTTTGTTTGTCGCTACGCACAATGGTCAATAAATGATGAAAACCACGTGCTTTACACGAATTCTCACGTACATGGAGTATAACTGTAAAATAATTATTTAGTTCAATTTAATGAACAACTCAAAAGATATTTTTTAAAATACACACAACGGTCAATAAATGATGAGAACCGCGTGCTTTACACAAATTTTCACGTGCATGGAGTATGACCGCAAAATAAATGCTTTGTTTAGTTTAATGAATAATTCAAAAGATATTTTTTAAAATACACAACGCGGTCAATAAATAATAAAAACAGGGTGTAATTCAATATTATTAATGAGATGTTAACTCTTATCAAGAAACACATTTAAGGCAAGGGTGCAAATAACACTCTTTTGATTGAAATTATAAATTGCTCCTCCAAGTTCACCATTCTTCCCAAAAACAAAAGCCACCGTTGGCGTCCGCAAACGAAAGAGGAAACCAAGTAGAAAAAAAAATTCCCTAATTTCTTTACGGAATTTTTGTCCACAGCTCTTCATAATCTACCCCCAATTTAGCGTAAATATATGATTTTGATTCGAAGTTTCGAAATTTCCCGTCCCTTTTCATTATAATAAAGGGCGTTTTGTCCTCCAAGATGCAAACTTGATTCTAAATTCGATTTTTAGTCAATCGAATTGGGGAAAAGTGAAAAGATCCAATCTTCGTTCTGGATTTTCGGTTTCATGCTAAATCGTTCATCTCTTGTTTGCAAATTAGGGTTTTAGTCTCACCGATTCTGTTTCGACGCTGTGAATCGACGTCAGGATAATAAAACCGTTGATTTATCCTTGAAATCTAGGGTTTACAGTACATGGATATAAATCTTGATTTCATTTCTGATCCAAGCCCAGATTTGGATTCAAATCCAAATTTCGAACTACCCTTCTTATCATCAAACCTCAATGATATCTTAATGCGTCTTCCATCCATAGATTCACATCCTTCAGTCGAACAAGAAGAAGCTGCAGGATTTGAAAATGCAATCAACAATGAAATTATTCCTAGACCACAGCGTGAGCGAATCACTTTAGAGCACTTACCTATCATGGCAAGAACTCGAGCAAACGAAGCAATTGATCGCAACATAGACTCAGCAACCGATCCGGATAGGCTGATTCACAACATTCGAAGATCGGCTCGCTCAATAGCAGCATCAAAGCAAAAGGCCGGTAACAAAGACCCGGTCTCAGAAGGCTTAACCTTTGAGAAGAAAGAAGAACCTACAGATTTTGATTGCAATGTTTGCTTTGAAGTGGCGAAGGAGCCAGTAGTCACTTGCTGTGGTCATTTGTTTTGCTGGCCATGTCTTTTTCAATGGTTGCATGTGCATGGTAATGTTAACGGAGAATGCCCGGTTTGTAAAGGTAATGTTAACGAAAACAGCGTAGTTCCTATTTATGGAAGAGGAAGTTCGAACCTCAATAGATGTGAAAAGGTGGAGGGTTTGAAAATACCACCAAGGCCACAAGGACAGAGAGTGGAGAGCTTTAGGCAGCAATTGCATGCTTTAAGAGGTAGGGAAATGCTTGTAAGAGGAATGCAGGAGTACTTGTACCCTCCTGAGTTCAATTTGCATCCTCGCCCTCAAGCTATGGTTAGAAACAACATGGTGATTGGCCATGTGAGGGGTACAACTGTAAATGTTGGTAACAGTTTAGATCATTCGAATAGCCAGGCATCGACGTCGAGCACGATTGCTGTGATTGAAGGAGAGGTTAGGGCAAACAGTGATGTTTCTTTAGGGACTGGTACTAATGGTGGAAGTGGAAGTTCTATGTCTCTTAGAAGGACAGCAAGGTTTAGAGGACCGAGTTCTTTAGATTCGAGTGGCAGTGATGGACCGAGACAGAGACAGAGGAGGAGGAGAAACTGAGGTTAGCATGCTGTATTATTGTCGATGAAATTATGCAGTTTTTGTATTATGTCGTTTGTGAGATGCTTTTATTTTACATATAGTTAAATAAATGGTTATGTGCATGTTTCTCCTTCATATCATTTTTCATGGTCGATTGATAGAAGCATTGTGAACACATATGATTAGTTGGTGAACTAGATTAAAAATTATTTCTTGACAATCTGTAAGGTTAAAAACAATGTTGAATGTTGAATGTCAATTGTTTCATACATTGCTTGAAGAAATGCTTCAGAAGATTTATAAAAATTAAATTGTGCGTGTATCTAAGAACCATTGAGATGAATCCACAAGTAACAATGTACATGAATCTTTGGGACCTTCTGCCAATCTTTAGTTGGATGAAATCATCCAGAAAACTTATATTGGTGATGGCAATGTGGTGATAAAATTTTGGTTACTGTTTTTTGAAAAGTTAACAATCAAAAGGACTCTCACTTATCAAAACGTAAAGTGGGTCTTCATTGTTTCCTCTAGGCTGCTTTCGGCGTCAATTTATTTTTTCAAAACGAAACGTTCGGCGTCACTTTTTTTTTTTGGGTATCTTAATCTAGGATGATTGTTATACTCAATTTTTCATCGACAAAGATAGAAGAAGCTACCACTATGAACAGCCTTGAAGAAATACTTTTGAACGTCAAGTTTACGGTCTAAAAACATCAAGAAAATCTGCTTGAAAATGGCACGCTAAACGAAGCAGGACATAATGCAAAAGCAGTTGAAATGAGAAGATTCGACCCCATCCCGATCAAATTCATAGCAGTCAAAATGACCATTAACGAGTCGACCAAAGATCAAATTCTTGGAGCTCAGACGAAGAGTCAGGGAATCTGCTGGCATTGCACGTCTTAAACTCTTGAACATTAACTGACTTCAAGATGCCACAAATGGAGTCTTACAACGGGGATACCCTTCCTACTAGCCACCTGTTTAGTTATTCAATGCAGCTTTCCTGATTGAGATGACGGTTTCGATCAACTGCCAGGATCCATTAATTCATGGACAACTCTGGCTAGCAAGTTTATGGAACAGTTCCTGAGTGCGCATGAAGCTGCCTAAAGACGCAATGACGCTCACTGACATCAATTTAAGGGATCAGGAACCTGAAAGAGTACGTTTGTTGTTAAAACAAAGTGTTACGTAGCAAGGTAAAAGAGGCAATTTTCCAAAATAAATAAATAAATTATTAAGATTTGCGTGAGATTGTTTTGTTTTACTGTGGACAATATTCCTCCAGGATATTAAATCACTTTTGATATTTTTTGCCATTTTGATTTAAAGTCCAAGTTAAAATAGTTTATTTGGTTAATATTGCTAACAATATTATTAATATTATCATAAGCATCACATGCTGAATGATATAAAAGAGGTAATATATAGGACCGTTATAGTAATGGCAACTCTTATCGATATAAGAAAAATATTATCGTACCAATATTATTTGGTAAAACAAAAATTACTATAAATATTTACCGTTACTGTTGGTAAAGTAATCAATGGTATACTGGTAAACTAGTAAACTGAAAGTTCTAGCGGAACATAATACATTTTATAATGTAAACAGGTAAATATTTTGTTCTTTATTTTAACTCCATCAATATTTATATCAAACTTTTGATTTATTTTGGTTGGTATAGAATTTTTTTAATTCATGTTAAATCATGCACAATAATATGAAATAATAATTTGTACTTTTATACTTTGAATCTAATAAAAAAACATTATCATAAATAATAATACAAAAATTTTCATAAAAACTGATATACCCTTAAAATTGCTTGTGGTTGGGATTAATTTCTTGGGGTAAGCCAGCTTCTCTATCTTGAGGTAATTTCTTTCTACTCCCGTTAATCGCTTGCTAACATGATACACTAGCCTTCGAATTCGGTCCTCCTCACGAATCAAAGCAACATTTGTGGCGTGCTGGGATATGACTAGGTAACTATACAGCTCCTCGTGGTCAATGGGCTTCGACAAAATATGAGGTCTCTCCATATGATTCGCCAGAGTTCGGAAAGAGTTTTCGCAATCTGGCGTCCATTCAAAATTCTTTTTCCCTTTCTTTATCAAATCGAAGAAAGGAATACATTTGTTGGTAGCCTTAGATATAAATCGACTCAACGCAGCAGCCTTTCCGTTTAGGCTCTGCACCTGTTTAATAGTCTGGGGCGTTTGTATGTCCCGAATAGCTTGATCTTTTCAGGGTTCACTTCGATTTCTCATGCATTGACAATGAAGCCCATCAACATGTAACACCAAAGGAGCACTTCAATGGGATGATTTTCATGCCATAAAATATGAGTATGTCAAATATCTCCACTAAGTCTCGAATGTGGTCGTTTGACTGTTGTGACTTCACAAGCATGTCATCCACATAGACTTTTATCGTTCTACCGATATGATCTTTAAACATCTGATTCACCATCCGTAAATTGGTTGACCCTGCATTCTTCAACCCAAACGGCATCACCAGATAACAGTACAATCCAACATCTGTGACAAAACTGGTGTGCTCCTGATCCGGGATGTGCATCGGAATTTGATTGTATCCCGAGTATGTATTCATAAATGACAACAATTCATGCCCCGCTATTGAGTCAATCAGCTGATCAATCCTAGGCAAGGAAAACTATCCTTAGGGCATGCTTTGTTCAGGTCTGAATAATCAACACATGTCCTCCATTTCCCGTTCGTCTTCCTTACCAGTACAGGGTTAGATATTCATTTGGGAAAAAGGGCGTCACGAATAAACCCGTTGACTTTAAGCTTATCCACCTCCTCCTTGAGAGCAACAGACCTCTCCAGGTCCATTCCTTGTCTCTTTTGTTTTATTGGAACATACTTCGGAACAGTATTCAACATATGGCTCGCGATAGCGGGTGAAATCCACATATATCAAAATGGGTCTAAGCGAAAACATCAAGATTCGCTCGGAGGAAATTTGCAAGATCCCTCATCATCGAGGGGCTGAGTTGTGATCCTAGTTTAAACACCCATGACGGACCATCGTGGCTGACTGTGATGTCAATCTTCAGTTCAACCGGCGCTGCCTTGGCCTCCTTGGGTTCTTCATCGTAATCTCTCAGATTTATATCTCTATAGAGCCAACCGTGTTGCCCTAGCCAAGGCTCAGGCGCTACTTGTCAATTTTCAACGACTTGGATGCGGACGGATTTGTCCACACCCTCTCCATTCTCCCTTCGTTGGGCTTCTCTCAGCTCAGCCATATAACAAGCATGGCCAGTTGCTTCATTGCCATACGCAACACCAACTTCATTGCCCGTTGGAAATTTCAAAGTCAAGCACCACTGGGCCAAAGTTGCCTAAACTCAGCCAGGGCTGGTCGGTCCAGAAAAATATTATACGGAGAATCAACATTCAAGACAATGAACGGTAGGATCCGTACCCTCCTAAGTTCACATTCACCTAACTCGACTGGCAACTCAGCAAAACCCACTGCTTCAGTAGTCACACCATTAAAGCCATGTATGGTTCTTAGATGGTTTCAGATCTTTAGCCTCCATCCTCATCTGATCATAAGTCTTTTTAAAGATAATATTAACAGAACTTCCATAATCAATTAATATTCTCCTCATAAGCGTTGGTCCGATCGTAGCAAAGATAACCATCGGATCGATAGTAGGAGCCTCCACTGGATCGACATCCCTACTCCTAAACACTATATCATCCGTCATCGTTCGTTGTTGCTTTGTCGAAGTTCCATCCTCCGTGTTTGAGCAACACTCGAAACTCGCATGTCTCAAAGAACTAGCATAACATTCCATTTTCTGCCAACTCTTATCTGTAGGGTGTGGCCCATCAACTATTTTGTTTATTACGAATCTCCCGCCGGTTTAAGTGGGCTCTTCGGGTCGACGCGGAGCTTGTCCTCGACCGGGATCGGACGTTCGTTGTCCGCTTTCCTATGGATTCTTAACGCACTGCTGCAGCTTCTTCTAGCGAATCAACTTTTCTATGGCGTCGTGGAGGTGCCTACACTCATCAGTATTGTGCCCATAAGACTCATGAAACCAGTAGTATTTCCCGTTTTGCTTTTGTTCTTCGGTCGATTCCTTCGGGCGTGGCTTTTGGTACTAGAAAGTGTTACAGGTGGACAGGTAATGTTCTCCAAAGATGTGTTCAGGGGCGTAAATTCATTATAGGTTGGAATCCTCGATTTGCACTTTCCAGCTTCCATCTTTCGATTAGGATTTCCTCTCTTGGTCCCTTTTTATTGCTCCGGCTTATTTTGGACGTTAACTTGGACCTTTCCAGAGCTCTCGCCAGATTGCTTAACTAAAATGTTGCTTTACACCGCCTCTCTGTTGGGTCCTACAGCATTGCCCCTTCTCTATAACCTGGCCTCTTCCTTTCTCATAAACTGATTTGCTTTTGAATAAAAACATTCCTGGATGGTTGGCGGTTTTCCTACTAGCAAATCACCAATCTCGGATTCTGGATCAACCCCTCGCTCACGGCCATAAGATGACGTGGTCATTCGGATTACTAATCTCGGTGGCAGCAACGTGAAATCTCTGTAGATAGTCTTTTACCACTCACCCGGAGCCTGGATTACACTGGATAATGACATCACGTCTTTAGGGCGAGTAGCATGGATCTTGAATTGCTCCACGAACCTCGTTGCCAGCTCATCAAACCTGGAGATCGACCGCGGAGGTAGTGTCGTGAACCACATTGTAGCGATTCCAAATAAGGTTATTGGAAAGCATCTGCACTTGGTTGCGTCATTTGCCCAAGCCGAGTCCATCAACCATTTGCATCTCATAATGTGCTGTCGGGGGTCGGTCTTTCCTTCGTAGGCGGGCATTGTTGGCATGCTGAACCTCCGGGGATATTTAACTTGTAAGATGTTATCAATAAATGGAGTGTGACTCCTGGAGATTTCCCAATTGTCATTAGTCAACCCTGGTTCTCCCTCATCGGTTGCCTAAACATTGCGGATAAATGCAGAGTTTGAATAGGGGGTGCCAGGTCAGGATCCAACCTGCGTGATTGTTCCGGCTGGCGCCTCACGGGCATCTCATGCCTTCTGAGCATGTTATCATCTAAGCGTGCACCTTAAGGATCCGCTTCATTATCTTCCAGGAGAGGAAATTGGCCAACTCCATGCGTGCCCCAGAGCCTAAATTTCTCACTCCATGTTGAGCGTGACTTCCCAAATGTAGTCGAGGAGCCGCTCTCCCGGTTAAGGGATCAAGATCGGTTCTGTTGGATTGCCACAAATTGTTCCGTTGCCTAGGTTTGCGCCGTTTCAATCCTGCGACGCCTACGCCTGTGGTGTTCGTCTGACGAAGTTGAGCTGTCGGATGATGAGTATGAAGCGGGACTTCCTCTAGCATTCTAATGCTGCCGCTGAACGATCCAGTTCATCAAATTGGCATTCACGTGGATTTGCTCATTCAGCTGCCTCCTGCTCTCCATTAGCTCCCTCATCAAATCATTGAATTCAACCCTAGTAACAGAATCTGCTAGGTTCTGGGTGGCGACGGGTTTCACGACTGCGTTAGCTGGTTGATTGCTTAGCCCTACTAGCTGGACACTACCAGTTTCATTAGCGTCAACGTTATGGAAGGCAGATCTGGTGCGCGGCCTCGACATCTTAGAGTTATCTGTCTGGGTTTCGAAAACTCTAAGTAAAATATAGAAACTCTTGAGAAAAAACTTGGACCTCCTTCAGGGATTTCTTCAATCCAGTAGCAACAAAGGCGATCCTAACAGATTGAGAATCAGTTCTCTCTGTGAAAGCACCAAAATGTTAGTACCAGAATTGGCCACTAAACCCTAGAGTAGATTTGTGTGGCGAGATACATGAAGAGAGTAAATGGAAAATGAGGAATAACATAATATAACACTAAATAGAACAGTAAAAAGCGAGAACAACAGAATTTATAGTGGTTCGACGTAATTGCCTACGTCCACTTGGAATATATTCTTTATTGCTTTATTTATCACTTGAATACAGGTACAATCCACAAAAGAAAGCTTGAGTACAAGTTTGAGCAGAAAGAAAATGAGTATAGAAAATGGCAGAGCCTCTTCAAAGTTTTTCGAAAAAAGGATACCCTAAAATGGACCCATGCCGCTCTATTTATGGATGGAGATAGCCTGACGTCTCAGAGCTTGAACTTCTCCCCAATCATTCATGGCCCATTACCCAAAGAACTCAGCCCAATATCAAAAAGTTAACAAAGCCAAATAGAACATGCCAACCCCTCAAAGCCGTACGCTCCCAAACATGTCAACCAGAACAAGATATGCCGACCTGAAGCTGCCGATCTGAAGTTGCCGACCCGATCTAAATGCACCGACCCCATATTCAACATGCCGACCCGATCCAAATGCACCGACCCATATTTAACATGCTTACCTTAGTCCTTTTCCAATGCCAAACTCTCTTTCATACCGAACCCTTGCAAACATGCCTATTCGAGGATCCCTTATATGCCGTCGTAACCTCATCCACATCTTTGCCAAACCGGAGCCACTGCTATGCCGTCCTGAAACATGTCGAACCCATCATATTCCACTCCTTTCTCTACCGACTTCTAGTATGTGATCCATACCGACTCGAAGTTGATGTTGAAATGACTCAGAGTAAACGTTCCCTTGACTCAAAGTAACCTCCTCAATGACCCGAAATAGATCATTCCCTGCCCCTGCTTCCATCAACGTTCAACTGTAGTTCCTACAACTGCCATTTTATAGCCAGGCCAAGTCACCGGATAATATTTGTCCTCTAAAGTGCGTCTTGTGAATAACATGACGCACTTTGAATCAACGAGTAATCTGTGTTCCTAGAGGTTGGCTTGTCTAAGTCAATAACTGATCGTTGTTTCCCATTAACCTTCAATCAAATCTTATGTCGTTCGAACGTATTAGCTTAGCCTTAAGAAAGTCTTGGGGTTCCTCATGCAACTTTTCAAAAGTTGATTACATATAACCTTTCAAAGATTCGATTCATAACGATGACTTCTTCCCAATCAAGCATTCCTTCACCCTATTCATTTTATAATTAGTATTATTATAATAGTTTTTATTAATATTTATTAATTTTTTTTATTCTTTTTTTAAAGGAAGTGGAGGGGTCGACATATAAATGCTGATCCCTCGATTGTTATACGTGGGCTGGGGTCGACATGTTGAATAGTCGATTCCTTGGAATATGACCAGGTCTCTAGGAGAAGACCGGTTCATATTCCACCCCACGTATAAAAGCTTGGGTCCATCATTTATTCTCCCCACTTTAACTTCTCTAACTTTATTTTTCCCACTGAGTTTTGCTACCCAACTCCCTCAACATCATTCACGCCTCTCTCTTTCCAAATTCGAGCTACCTCGCCTCACAACTCAAAATCACACGCAGATTCGAACCACCCTTAATCCGAATTCACCACTGCCCCCTAAGCTCCAGATCCGCCACATAGGTACGAACTTCCTTCCTAATTTACACCCTAACCTTGAGGATCTTCGTGGAGTCCAGGTGCATAGGTAATTGGGTTCTAACAAGGAGTCGATAGGAGGTGGAGAAAAAGGGAGATTAAGAGGAATAGGGGTGGTTGTAGGATAGGAAATGGGTTCGGTATTGATGAGGTAGATGATGGGATATAGAGAGGAGTCGAATATGGTTGCTTCGACCATAGAGCCGGTATCGAATGGTGTGCATTGTGACGAGGGAATCAAGAGTCGGTATCCACAGTTTAGACATAGGGATCGGTATAATGCTTAGTGAAAGGGATCAGTATTTAGGAGAAAAGGAGGCACCGGTATTTTCTGTTGTGAGGTCGGGTCAGTAGGATTTCGTTGAATGTTCGGGTCGGTATGGGTTAAGGTGCAGGGTTCGGTGTTAAGAGGCTGGGATCGGCATTGATAATCAAAACTACTCTAATTCAAATTATACAAATATCATGACCACATACCTCTATGCCTAAGCATAAAATGATGAATAATGACTTGCCTCGTCACGTACAAACCTATGGACTCAACTTAAACCAATAAATTCATAATTCAAACAACATGACTTAACACGAAACTAGCCTAACAAATTCAAGCAACGGACTTCATAATCTAGAATGCCAATGTCTGATCCCAAGATTTCTATCGTAGACCATCTTCTACGCTACCGGAGACTGTCAGAGATGACGGTCTCCTTGGACGAAAACTCAAAACTTCATCGTTTTACTTCTGCTTTTTCCAATCTTAAGCTATTTGCACTTATGTTAGAACCACTGCACTAGTTCACACATAGTACGTGGGATGTATTATTAATATTTCTAATATCGATTATCTTTCAAGTATAGCTTAACCAGGCATTCATTTACACCAAGCGCTCTCTCGCGATGTCTTCTAAGTTAGATAAGAAATCAAGCCCCTCTACTCTGTCTGACAAGCCTGGGCCAAGTTAGCTACAAGAGGTAGTAGAGACATCGAGCCAGCAGCAAGACCTCTTTTCCAACATCCTAACTCTTCCCTCTAGGATTATAAATCCGGCTCTTGAAGCCGTGGACGATGCCATTATTTTGGATAATCTGATCGATTCCCATGCCTCAAAAATTGATGAAATGGCCCTTCGCCGATTGTGTTCCATTCATGGGACATTTTAGTTCCGCTCGAGGCAAGATCGACCCCACTTGCCTCCAGCCGGGTACACTACATGCAACAAATTCATGTGCTGGGCCGGATATATGCCACCCTTTAACTTTTTCATCCACGAAGTGCTAACGTATATGGGAATCGCCCCTACTCAATTGCACCCTAACAGTTACACATTCATTCGTGTCACTTTCTGGCTCTTCATGTGTCACGACCCGACTTTTCACTCCTGGAAAATCGCGTCATCTTTAAGAAAGAAAGGGATAGAAAAGAGAAAAGAAAGGAGAGAAAGAAGAAACAACACAAGAATCTCAACAGCGGAACGAATAAATTATTTTAGTAACATAAGTATTACATAGTATACATCAAATATCAGAGTACACAGACATATACAACACATACTAGACAGTTATAAACACCTGTCTAGTTATTACAACTCAATACATTACAGAAAACACTCAAGGATACCAACACAGCGGAAAACTAAATATCTATACGTAGAAGCCTCCTGCTCCATTGCTCCTCCACAATTCGTCAAGCTAATCTTGAATCCTAACCTGAATTCCCTTGGCTACTCGTAAAAATTTGAGTACCCAAGAGTTATAGAAAAACAGAAATAACTCCGGGGCAGACATGGGTCTGGTGTGAGTAACAGGTTAAAGTTGCTTAACTTTTGAAAAACCTTTGAAAAGAAAAGGTATCATGTAAGACTTCCCACACATAAACATGGAAAAGTTTTTACCTTACGCTAACCAAAACATTTGATAGGAAATCCGATGATATTATAATAGTGTCTAGGGTTTTCAAGTAAATAAGAAATAGCTGAAATTGTTACATGATTAAATTCCAGCTACTAGCCACAAAAGTGGGTAATACAATCAAAACCGTTGGCACTTATTGGATTTTGGATTCCATCAATGGCTGGGCTACTGGGGTACCGCCCGTCACAGTACGTGGCCTAGATCACCGTACCGAGGATTACTCCCTTCATCCCCTGCAACACAAAGCCGGACCCGTTTCTTACTGAACAGTTCCAAACAAGACAACCCCGCAGTTGTGATCAGCAACCGCACCACTAAGCCGAAAATAAAGGGACCTCTAGACAGGGATAAATCTTGCTCTCAAGTGGGTGCTACCCACGAAGCTTTGCTGCACCTCCCCTATTTTAGCCATTCCCTGTTGATGAGGCTTGAGGCTACGATCACCTTTATAGGACATAACACATAGAATGCTCATCGTCCGCCTGACGATGTTCTGAAAGCATTCAATCCATACAAGTTCGTTCCAGGTTCAAACGAAACCGAAGGCATTATCTCGTTACACTCGTATTGGAATCACCCTCAGAGTTAACGACAATAACCCTTGCACTCTGATTCACCATCTCGAATCTATAAGCACTATTCCGTCAAACTCATTACGGAATCACCCATAGAGTTATACTGACGTATAGCCCTTACACCTCGAGTCTTCACTCGCTCCACTTGGATTAACGACCTAACGTTAATTTGGAATCGATGTGGTTTTCGGATATCCAAATATGGAAACCCGATCCCGATCTCATCGAAATCCAAAGCGTGTCTTTTAAGGTCCAAGTTGTTTTAAGTTTAAAATAATTTAATTCATTATCTAAATATACACAGATAGATAATCATCAACATAACAGTGGATAATTAACCTTATCATTATCAACAGATAATTCATATCATAATCAGTTAACCATCTTATCATCCAAAAGTAACCAATGCATCCATATCACATACACAACCCATCCCATGACTGAGATTACAAACCATACCAGGCAACCAATACCAATCATCAAACATAAGCAACTATCTAATGATCACATCATTTATAATTAAATTAAAATGAATTAAATTAATTACTTAATCTCTAATTAATTTAAAATGAATTAAATTAATTACTTCATCATTAAAATCCTGCTTAACTTAACCTTTAATTGACTTCAAATCAATTTATAAATCATCATCTCAATATTCATTTCAATCAATCATTATTGATTAACTATCTTTAATTACAATAAGTAATTAGCATATAATATTAATTATACCTTAATTAATCAATTCCAAATTACATCATTAATTAACTAATTAATGATTTCTCACTACATTTAATCAATCTCTAAATATAAATTAATCACAAAAGTAATTAATCTTCAATTTAAACAACATATATATAAATCACCTATGATTAATAACCATTCAATAATTAAATACTTTAATTACTCATTCCATAATTAATTACCTTTAATTAATTATCTTCATTAATCACTTGATTAATTTTCAAAGTAATCCAAATTACTTCTATAATAAATATCCTTAATTACATTCAGTAATTATTATTTAATTACTTCCTTAAGTAATTATAAATTCATTAATTACATAAGTAATTATCAATAATCCACAAATGTTTAAATTAATTAAACTTAATTAATCTAAACTAATCACCTCAATCAAATTAATTACACTAAGTAATTAATTCATTAATTACTTCATTAAGTAATTAAACAATTGATTATTATTAATTAATTAATCTAATTAATTATTAAAAATTAATCACATTAATTAATTGTTAAATAATCTTAAGTTAATGACCTTCATTAACATTACTTACTTAATTAATTAAGAATCAACTTCAATTAATCATTATTAATTATCCATTAATCAATATTTAATTACAATTTAACTAATCTCTAATTATTAATTAATTAAGTGTTAATTAAAATCTTAATCATCATTAATCACCTAATCATAAATTAAAATTTAATTAATCGTTTTTAATTATAGATTAATTAACCTTAATTAATTAATCTCAAATCTTAACTAATTAACTTAAAATTATTAATTACTTAATCAAACATCCACATATTCATTAATTAATATTCCATTTAAATTAATTTTAATAATTTAAATGAAACCAATTTCCTTAAGTTCAAATTTAAGAAACATTCTTCTTTATACAAAAGTCTTTTAAACAATTTGTTTCAAACAAATTTAAATTTAAAAATTTCTTTTTAAATTCAAACTGAAACTCAATTCAAATTTTTATTCAAGATTCAAACTTAAAAAAATTAAAAACTTTTACTTACTTTTCCATCTCCATTTTTAAATTCAAATCATATAACCTTTCCTAAAATAGTTAAAACAAAATTTAAATTTAAAAACTTATTTAAATTTTAAAAATTGACATTAAAGTCAAATTCCAGATTTCCAAAACTGAATTTAAACTTATTTAAACCTTATTTCATAAATTTAAAACTTATAGTTCAAACTCAAAACCAAGGTTCCTTAATACTGTAAAGTTTAAAATCTAAATTTAAATTACAGATTTAAATTCAAACTCAGGTTCCATATCTCTGTTTTTTTTGTTTTCCAAATTTAAAACTTGATTTAAAATTTCAGTTGCATTTTTAAATTTTACTTTTCAATTTAAAACAGAAAAAAAGGAAACAGTTTTCTACTTAGTTTAACATCCTAAATTTGAATTCAAAAATGATTTCAAATCTCAGATTAAATTACTGATTTCATATCTAAGTTTCAGGCTTAAATATTTTTAGATTGAACTTCATCTTTCAATTTTTAAATTTACTTTTAAGTTTTTAAACAGAAAGACAGTTTCTGTTTTTAAGTTTATAACCAAACTTGGATTTAAAAACATTTCAAATTTAACTCAAAAATCTAAAATTTAAAACTTAATTGAATTCAAATTCAAATTCTAGATTTAAACTTGTTTCTAGATTTTGTTTGCATTTCTACTTTCACTAAAATTTTATAAACCTGGAAATCAGGTTTTCTGATTTGTTTTAAAACCTGCAACTTAACTTCACTCACTCGAGTCTTTTCTGCATTTACTTCGAGTCACCCGATTAATTGCTTCGAGTTCAAATCCAATTCCCCCGAGACAATCACGAGACCATCCTATCTCCTGTAACCCATCACCCACCAGTATCCACCTTGCTCTGTGCACATGCACCCACGATGCAGCCCTCACTGACCACCTCTGATGATCTCCACACGTCACCGATCATCCATGGAGCCCTTCACAATCATCACATTGCTACCCAATACTCAAACTCGAAATCGAGCTTCTCACCCACACCTAGAACAGGTCGAACCCCCTCCACTAAAAACCTGTCAACGCAATTCCCTCGCCCCTCCGGCCACCATCTCCACTCAAATTCCGGCGACAACCTCTTCAATACATCATCTACCAGCTCACAAAACAAGGTTGAACTCGATCAATAGTTGATGCCGAAGTACCCAATTCTTTTAAACCCAGTAAAACTAGGGTTCCTAACTGTAATCCTCAAATCACAATCTAAAATTTTGATTTCAACTCAAGCTAAGATTTTTCCTATAACCTATGATAGATACCCTATCTTCAAAAACAATTTCAACCAAGTCAGTTGCAAGCATCAACTGTGCTTATCAATTTTGTATAACACAGAAAATTTGAAACTGTATTTTGATTCAATCATTAAAAATTGAAATATTATTTTTAAAAATCATATTTTTAGAAGTTGTTTTGAATTGAATCTCTGAAACATTGATCTGCAATGTTTTATATCCTCACTTATAAGGATTCAACTGCTCTGCTACTTATTTTTTTTCAGTAGTTCTTTATTTAAATTTTACTTTAGTAAAATCCTAAAGTCTAAACTCTGTATTCCAATATACAAATCTTCTTTAAATCCTATAGTTTAACAGAGACAATTCAAAGATATAAGAATTTAAATAAATACTTGTCAAGAACAAAAACAGAACCAGAAAGCCTATTAGCAAACACCAAATACATTTATATAGCAGACAAGTTAGATGCAATATATTTAACCTTAAATTTTTATAGGAAAGTTACTCACTTGTAGTTGAAAAATGCAGAGCATAAACTCAATTTGCAGGTTCCAGATTGAAGAAACAAAATGCAGACATCTTTCTTGCTTGAAGTTGTTGCATGCAGGTTGATTGCTTGAATGAAATGCAGGCTTCAACTTGTTTAAAATTGAAATGCAGGAACCATTTGAAGTTGCAGTTCAATCCCAAGTTGTTTCTTGAAAACATGCAGGCTTGTTTTGATTAAAATTGAAATGCAGGCCTTTAGTTTTTAATGCTTTTGATCTTTGAATGTTGCTTGAAATTGGAGTGCATGTTTCAGAGTTTTGAAAAGTGAATGCATGCTTTAGTTTACACACATGCAGGCCTTTGTATTTTGGGGAAATGCAGGTTTGTATGTTGAGGAGTTGAATGCAATGCAGGGTAATGATTTTTGATCTTACAGGTTTTAGAGAGGAGTTACAGGTTTGAAATTTGTAATGCATGCAGATTTTATTTTGGATGCAGATTGCATGTTTGAATGCAAATGCATTTACAGGTTAGAGGAGATGAATTTTTTCCTTTCAGGTTTCTTTGTTTTAGAATCAAAAATGAGAAAAAGCTAAAGAATGAATATATGCAAGTTAAATAAAAATGTTTGATTTAAATTAAAATTAAAGAAAAACAAAATTAAACAAATGACACATGGCTTGTGTTGTTAACACTTGTCAACCTATATCTTAAATTACTTACATATGTAAATTAAGCTTACATATGTCTTTTGAATGGGTTTGTTATTTAATTAAGGTTAAAGAAAATTAACTTAATGAATGCATGTTCCTATTTTAAATTGTATTTTAAATTTCAAATTAAATTAACAAATCTCATTTTATAAATTAATAGTTTAAAAAGAATAACACAAACATTTTATAACTTATTTTAAATATCCAAACTTTAAGTCAAAAATAAATTTTAAACCAATTAAAACATTTTTCTCATATTTAAAAACATATAGTTATTTTATTGAATATCTTTGAAAAGCTTAAATCAAAAATAAATCTCAATTCCTATTTTCAAAACATTAAAACTAATTTAACAGCTTATCTATTTATAATATATACAAATACATATACATTATTAAATAGAAAATAATTTATTAGTTTATTAAAAATAAATTCACAAATTAAATATTTAAATAAAGAAGATTATTAATTCAAATCAAATTTATTAACAGAAATCATCAATTCTATTTAAATTTAAACTCAGATTATTAAATTTAAATTGTCCAAAATTCCGGGATATTACAATCCTTCCCCCTTAAAAGAATTTCGTCCCCGAAATTTAAAACAAAGGTAATTTAATAATCTATTTATAGATTTTATTTTAAAATACAGCATATGTTAATCATATGCCAATAACCAAAACAACCAATTCACACAATCAGAACAAATCTAATTATCCAAAAGAATTTTGGATAAAACCTTCACGAGTTTCCCCGGTATATATATATCGGGATACTCGCTCTATAGAATCCAATCAAACAATACTACTAAGCTATAGAGCTCCTATTAACAATTCTATACAGAATATCAGACTACAAACGAGTCTGACTCAACAACCAATCCTAAACTGCTGGTTCTACAACCAGAAATATCAAACACATACTCCCTCGGAGATACGTCAAACACACTGAACTCCAATTATCCAAACTGGTAATTCACTCTAGAAAACCATACACTGATCTAACCCATCACAGAAGAAACCAAAACACTACGGAGCTAGCTTCCCAACTTATAGCTCCCTGAATCAGAGAAAAACTTATCCCAAACCAAATCTCCGATTTCAGAATCCAAATTTCTCCATTTCTTATCCATAAAAATTCTTCGGACGATCCTGGGCTACCAACATCCATCATTATCAGCTCAACTCTTGCTGATTCCTCTAGAAACAGACTGAATCAAAAACAATCCAATGATCTCCTCAAGATCAATCAAAAACCAAGAACACACACCCTGCTTCTCAACAACAGAAGACAGAACAAACTTCTCCTTGTCTGAGAAAAAAAAAACAGAAGCATTCCCAAACTGCTTCCGCTGCACAACTCTGATCCGAAACAGAAGAAAATGCTGACGAAGAGCACAAGCACAGACTAAACAACTCAACACAGAAATATGGTTCCACATATCCATAAAAAAAATTCTCAGATGTTTCTCCGAAACCTGAGCTTCTTCACCAACTTCTATCTCAAGGAACCATCCATCTATTAACTGAACCACCAGTTCCATCCTGGAAAGAAAACTCGATCTCCAGATGCAGACAAACTCTAACTTCTTGGAAGAAATCCGGACAATCTCCAACAAACACAAGGGAACACTATCGCAAGTCACTTTTGCGATCAACTCAGCCTAAATCTAAAGAAAACTGCTCTTTCTTAACCAAACAGAACAGCTTATGCTAGCTTAGCCAACTTGCCACAGAAAAATCCACTCTGCTGCTTCTGAACTCCACTTCAAAAAAACTACTCAACCAAAAGACTCCTTACCAACTCAGAACACTCTGCTAAACTCAGCCACATCACCGAGCAGACTCACTTCTTACTCTTGTTCCAAAGAAACATCTTCGGAAATATCCATAGTCACTGCATCTCATCACGCAGCTACAACTTCCTGAATATCAAGATATCATCACTTGCTGGCTTCTGCCCTCCGACAGATCCAAACTCAATTCTGCACTTCAAAGATGAACTCCGAACCTTTACAGTTTTCCTTCAGAGATCGATGAAGTCCTTCGCCACCACAGAACTCACTCGAGACGGTATTAGGTCTACAGTCTCGACAAATACACTTCCAACCTCATCCATCAAATTCCAACCAATGGTAGTCGTGTTACACACACTTCTACCTCATCTACCTTCATAACTTACATTGGAAAAACCTGAACAGGTAACCCAACAGATAGGTAGAACCATAAATATATATATATATATAATAAAAATACAAATACGCTCTCTCAAGATAGACACCACTACAGAGACTAGGTATTCACTCAACCTAATGCTCTGATACCAAGTGTCACGACCCGACTTTCCACTCCCGAAAAATCGCGTCATCTTTAAGAAAGAAAGGGATAGAAAAGAGAAAAGAAAGGAGAGAAAGAAGAAACAACACAAGAATCTCAACAGCGGAACGAATAAATTATATTAATAACATAAGTATTACATAGTATACATCAAATATCAAAGTACACAGACATATACAACACATACTAGACAGTTATAAACACCTGTCTAGTTATTACAACTCAATACATTACAGAAAACACTCAGGGATACCAACACAGCGGAAAACTAAATATCTATACGCAGAAGCCTCCTGCTCCATTGCTCCTCCACAATTCGTCAAGCTAATCCTGAATCCTAACCTGAATTCCCTTGGCTACTCGTAAAAATTTGAGTACCCAAGAGTTATAGAAAAACAGAAATAACTCCGGGTCAGACATGGGTCTGGTGTGAGTAACAGGTTATAGTTGCTTAACTTTTGAAAAACCTTTGAAAAGAAAAGGTATCACGTAAGACTTCCCACACATAAACATGGAAAAGTTTTTACCTTACGCTAACCAAAACATTTGATAGGAAATCCGATGATATTATAATAGTGTCTAGGGTTTTCAAGTAAATAAGAAATAGCCGAAATTGTTACATGATTAAATTCCAGCTACTAGCCACAAAAGTGGGTAATACAATCAAAACCGTTGGCACTTATTGGATTTTGGATTCCATCAATGGCTGGGATACTGGGTACCGCCCGTCACAGTACGTGGCCTAGATCACCGTACCGAGGATTACTCCCTTCATCCCCTGCAACACAAAGCCGGACCCGTTCCTTACTGAACAGTTCCAAACAAGACAACCCCGCAGTTGTGATCAGCAACCGCACCACTAAGCCGAAAATAAAGGGACCTCTAGACAGGGATAAATCTTGCTCTCAAGTGGGTGCTACCCACGAAGCTTTGCTGCACCTCCCCTGTTTTAGCCATTCCCGGTTGATGAGGCTTGAGGCTACGATTACCTTTATAGGACATAACACTTAGAATGCTCATCGTCCGTCTGACGATGTTCTGAAAGCATTCAATCCATACAAGTTCGTTCCAGGTTCGAACGAAACTGAAGGCATTATCTCGTTACACTCGTATTGGAATCACCCTCAGAGTTAACGACAATAACCCTTGCACTCTGATTCACCATCTCGAATCTATAAGCACTATTCCATCAAACTCATTACGGAATCACCCACAGAGTTATACTGACGTATAGCCCTTACACCTCGATTCTTCACTCGCTCCACTTGGATTAACGACCTAACGTTAATTTGGAATCGATGTGGTTTTCGGATATCCAAATATGAAAACCCGATCCCGGTCTCATCGAAATCCAAAGCGTGTCTTTTAAGGTCCAAGTTGTTTTAAGTTTAAAATAATTTAATTCATTATCTAAATATACACAGATAGATAATCATCAACATAACAATGGATAATTAACCTTATCATTATCAACAGATAATTCATATCATAATCAGTTAACCATATTATCATCCAAAAGCAACCAATGCATCCATATCACATACACAACCCATCCCATGACGGAGATTACAAACCATACCAGGCAACCAATACCAATCATCAAACATAAGCAACTATCTAACGATCACATCATTTATAATTAATTTAAAATGAATAAAATTAATTACTTAATCTCTAATTAATTTAAAATGAATTAAATTAATTACTTCATCATTAAAATCCTGCTTAACTTAACCTTTAATTGACTTCAAATCAATTTATAAATCATCATCTCAATATTCATTTCAATCAATCATTATTGATTAACTATCTCTAATTACAATAAGTAATTAGCATATAATATTAATTATACCTTAATTAATCAATTCCAAATTACATCATTAATTAACTAATTAATGATTTCTCACTACATTTAATCAATCTCTAAGTATAAATTAATCACAAAAGTAATTAATCTTCAATTTAAACAACATATATATAAATCATCTGTGATTAATAACCATTCAATAATTAACTACTTTAATTACTCATTCCATAATTAATTACCTTTAATTAATTATCTTCATTTATCACTTGATTAATTTTCAAAGTAATCCAAATTACTTCTATAATAAATATCCTTAATTACATTCAGTAGTTATTATTTAATTACTTCCTTAAGTAATTATAAATTCATTAATTACATAAGTAATTATCAATAATCCACAAATGTTTAAATTAATTAAAATTAATTAATCTAAACTAATCACCTCAATCAAATTAATTACACTAAGTAATTAATTCATTAATTACTTCATTAAGTAATTAAACAATTGATTATTATTAATTAATTAATCTAATTAATTATTAAAAATTAATCACATTAATTAATTGTTAAATAATCTTAAGTTAATGACCTTCATTAACATTACTTACTTAATTAATTAAGAATCAATTTCAATTAATCATTATTAATTATCCATTAATCAATATTTAATTACAATTTAACTAATCTCTAATTATTAATTAATTAAGTGTTAATTAAAATCTTAATCATCATTAATCACCTGACCATAAATTAAAATTTAATTAATCATTTTTAATTATAGATTAATTAACCTTAATTAATTAATCTCAAATCTTAACTAATTAACTTAAAATTATTAATTACTTAATCAAACATCCACATATTAATTAATTAATTAATTAATATTCCATTTAAATTAATTTTAATAATTTAAATGAAACCGATTTCCTTAAGTTCAAATTCAAGAAACATTCTTCTTTATACAAAAGTCTTTTAAACAATTTGTTTCAAACAAATTTAAATTTAAAAATTTCTTTTTAAATTCAAACTGAAACTCAATTCAAATTTTTATTCAAGATTCAAACTTAAAAAAATTAAAAACTTTTACTTACTTTTCCATCTCCATTTTTAAATTCAAATCATATAACCTTTCCTAAAATAGTTAAAACAAAATTTAAATTTAAAAACTTATTTAAATTTTAAAAACTGACATTATAGTCAAATTCCAGATTTCCAAAACTGAATTTAAACTTATTTAAACCTTATTTCATAAATTTAAAACTTATAGTTCAAACTCAAAACCAAGGTTCCTTAATACTGTAAAGTTTAAAATCTAAATTTAAATTACAGATTTAAATTCAAACTCAGGTTCCATATCTCTGTTTTTTTTGTTTTCCAGATTTAAAACTTGATTTAAAATTTCAGTTGCATTTTTAAATTTTACTTTTCAATTTAAAACAGAAAAACAGAAAACAGTTTTCTACTTAGTTTAACATCCTAAATTTGAATCCAAAAATGATTTCAAATCTCAGATTAAATTACTGATTTCATATCTAAGTTTCAGGCTTAAATATTTTTAGATTGAACTTCATCTTTCAATTTTTAAATTTACTTTTAAGTTTTTAAACAGAAAGACAGTTTCTGTTTTTAAGTTTATAACCAAACTTGGATTTAAAAACATTTCAAATTTAACTCAAAAATCTAAAATTTAAAACTTAATTGAATTCAAATTCAAATTCTAGATTTAAACTTGTTTTCAGATTTTGTTTGCATTTCTACTTTCACTAAAATTTTATAAACCTGGAAATCAGGTTTTCTGATTTGTTTTAAAACCTGCAACTCAACTTCACTCACTCGAGTCTTTTCTGCATTTACTTCGAGTCACCCGATTAATTGCTTCGAGTTCAAATCCAATTCCCCCGAGACAATCACGAGACCATCCTATCTCCTGTAACCCATCACCCACCAGTATCCACCTTGCTCTGTGCACATGCACCCACGACGCAGCCCTCACTGACCACCTCTGATGATCTCCACACGTCACCGATCATCCATGGAGCCCTTCACAATCATCACATTGCTACCCAATACTCAAACTCGAAATCGAGCTTCTCACCCACACCTGGAACAGGTCGAACCCCCTCCACTAAAAACTTATCAACGCAATTCTCTCGCCCCTCCGGCCACCATCTCCACTCATAATTCGGCGACGACCTCTTCAATACATCATCTACCAGCTCGCAAAACAAGGTTGAACTCGATCAATAGTTGATGCCGAAGTACCCAATTCTTTTAAACCCAGTAAAACTAGGGTTCCTAACTGTAATCCTCAAATCACAATCTAAAATTTTGATTTCAACTCAAACTAAGATTTTTCCTATAACCTATGATAGATACACTATCTTCAAAAACAATTTCAACCAAGTCAGTTGCAAGCATCAACTGTGCTTATCAATTTTGTATAACACAGAAAATTTGAAACTGTATTTTGATTCAATCATTAAAAATTGCAATATTATTTTTAAAAATCATATTTTTAGAAGTTGTTTTGAATTGAATCTCTGAAACATTGATCTGCAATATTTTATATCCTCACTTATAAGGATTCAACTGCTCTGCTACTTTTTTTTTCAGTAGTTCTTTATTTAAATTTTACTTTAATAAAATCCTAAAGTCTAAACTTTGTATTCCAATATACAAATCTTCTTTAAATCCTATAGTTTAACAGAGACAATTCAAAGATATAAGAATTTAAATAAATACTTGTCAAGAAGAAAAACAGAACCAGAAAGCCTATTAGCAAACACCAAATACATTTATATAGCAGACAAGTTAGATGCAATATATTTAACCTTAAATTTTTAAAAGAAAGTTACTCACTTGTAGTTGAAAAATGCAGAGCATAAACTCAATTTGCAGGTTCCAGATTGAAGAAACAAAATGCAGACATCTTTCTTGCTTGAAGTTGTTGCATGCAGGTTGATTGCTTGAATGAAATGCAGGCTTCAACTTGTTTAAAATTGAAATGCAGGAACCATTTGAAGTTGCAGTTCAATCCCAAGTTGTTTCTTGAAAACATGCAGGCTTGTTTTGATTAAAATTGAAATGCAGGCCTTTAGTTTTTAATGCTTTTGATCTTTGAATGTTGCTTGAAATTGGAGTGCATGTTTCAGAGTTTTGAAAAGTGAATGCATGCTTTAGTTTACACACATGCAGGCCTTTGTATTTTGGGGAAATGCAGGTTTGTATGTTGAGGAGTTGAATGCAATGCAGGGTAATGATTTTTGATCTTACAGGTTTTAGAGAGGAGTTACAGGTTTGAAATTTGTAATGCATGCAGATTTTATTTTGGATGCAGATTGCATGTTTGAATGCAAATGCATTTACAGGTTAGAGGAGATGAATTTTTTCCTTTCAGGTTTCTTTGTTTTAGAATCAAAAATGAGAAAAAGCTAAAGAATGAATATATGCAAGTTAAATAACAATGTTTGATTTAAATTAAAATTAAAGAAAAACAAAATTAAAGAAATGACACATGGCTTGTGTTGTTAACACTTGTCAACCTATATCTTAAATTACTTACATATGTAAATTAATCTTACATATGTCTTTTGAATGTGTTTGTTATTTAATTAAGGTTAAAGAAAATTAACTTAATGAATGCATGTTCCTATTTTAAATTGTATTTTAAATTTCAAATTAAATTAACAAATCTCATTTTATAAATTAATAGTTCAAAAAGAAAAACACAAACATTTTATAACTTATTTTAAACATCCAAACTTTAAGTCAAAAATAAATTTTAAACCAATTAAAACATTTTTCTCATATTTAAAAACATATAGTTATTTTATTAAATATCTTTGAAAAGCTTAAATCAAAAATAAATCTCAATTCCTATTTTCAAAACATTAAAACTAATTTAACAGCTTATCTATTTATAATATATACAAATACATATACATTATTAAATAGAAAACAATTTATTAGTTTATTTTTAATAAATTCAAAAATTAAATATTTAAATAAAGAAGATTATTAATTCAAATCAAATTTATTAACAGAAATCATCAATTCTATTTAAATTTAAACTCAGATTATTAAATTTAAATTGTCCAAAATTCTGGGATATTACATCATGAGTGTTCAGTTCTGACCTCCAACTCCTGAGGACATCCGATGTATTTACAATTTCAATGAGACGAGCTGATTGCCCCTCGTACGTATTCCTTGAGTCACTACCCAAATGGCAAGTTCTAATGGGTACATGGAACGAATTTTCTTTATTCAAGCAAGAGTAGTTCTATATTCCCTGTCCTCCCGGCTTCACAAGAAGGTGGTTGGAAGGATGTAAGTTTCATTCCCATTTCGCCCTTTATTCAGGGACTTAAATCACAATCTTTCTAAAAGTTCGAACATTTTACCACTTCCAGTTATCCGCCCATGGCCCGAAGGCACTAGGTATTCCAAGGAAGTCGATGTTGTTCGTGCTACCTTAGTAGAAGACCGAGAGATCAAACTGTTAGTTAATGATGAGCTTCTCTCGCTATTTGGGTTATTAGCAAACGGTCGCAGGACTGGCCTTCCAGGAAGCAAAGTGTGTTTAAGGGAAACTGCCGATAGGAGAAGAAAACACGTCGACCCTGCGGTACCCCTTGTTGAAGGAGCTTATGAAGCCACCGAAGAAGAGGAGATCAAAGAAGCAGAGATCCCAAAGCCAGTTAATGAAAACATAAGTTCTGGACCAGCAGCCAACGCTCCCCGCACTAACCAACCACAGCCTTCCCCGAAAAAGAAAAAAGACCGACGTATAGAACTAAAAAGGGGGAAGCCAGGATGACCCCAAAATACATTATAACTTCCATTGAGAAAGGGTCGTTGTCCTAAAAAATGGAAAGTTCGCTGAAGGGACTCTTAGATCTTTCTATTCTGGGAAACCTATCAAATTTTAATTTCGCTAACCTTGGTGCTGAAGGGCTCAATTCTCCTACGAGAAGCGGTGAAGGAAAACCCAGAATCTAGAAAACAGAGAGATAGGGATGAAAGCAGAGAGAGATTATCGTTCTAGAGAATCGTCCTCGTTCCCAAGAAGAAAAACTTATGGGCACACTTCGTATCACAGCGAACCTATAAATCCTCCTGCGTACGGTGGAGGCAAGTCCACCCATTGAGGCTCCCAGTTTGACGCTCTCACCGGACAACATTTCGGCTCCTTTAGCACCAGGCTTTCTAGTGAGCATCGAAAGCAAACACTGATTTTGCTAGATATAACTCCTCCAGCTCCTACTCACGATCCAACTACGGTAGAGAAGTTAGCTGAGCTCAAAGCCACTTTCCTCAGAATTTGCTTTGATGGTCTAAGCTTCCTTCCGATCATACATTCCATCCTTGGGAACTTTAAAGCAGATGCTTTTGCATGCACGAACGACGTGCATGTCCAACACGTTGTGCTCGTACACTTGATCGAACAAGTTTCGGAGGTTTCCATCGAACGTCAACATGGGATCGACCACCTCAAGTTAGAAGTTGTTCACGATAAAGACATCATAAAGAGCTTGGATGATGAATTGTTCTTGTACAAGGCCCAACTTGAGAATGCAAAAAAGAGCGCCAAAGAGACAGCCGATGCGGTTAGTCACTTAAAGTCTAGTCGCAAAGAGGAATTAAACAATGTGCTCCAATACAACAGCACCTTGGCTCTGGAAAAGGACTCCCTGCAAAAAAGAGAAAGAAACTTTGGCTCGCCATGTGGAGGAGTTGGAGAGAATGCTATCCAAAGAAAAAGAGGAGAAAATAGCAGCGCAGGAGGAATCACAGAAATATTGCAAGGAAATCATCGAGACAAGAAACTTGAAAACAAAGCTTGACAAGGAACTCTCCCAGATTGAAGCGTTGGAGAAAGCCACTCACGAAGAGGGCAAGAAAGCAGCATTTACATAAGCCGACTCCCGAATTGAGGCAGAAACCGAGTCCAGTAGAAAGGAAATCAAATGCTTATTCGACCCTCTCATTACTGAATATAATGCAAGGGTCCTCCTCCACCGTGACTTATCTTTCTTTGGCGACGGCTATCTCGAGTCGCTTGCCAGAGCTTAGGACACTATCGTCAAAATAAAAAAAGTGGAGTTGGACGTGGAAGAGATCGACGAAGAGGCACCCGCAAAAGAAGTGCTTCGAGGAGACGAGCCATCGGATTTGGCTGCGGCAAAGCTTCTATTCAGTGGAGGTCCCCCCAATATCAAAGGAGAAAGAGGATATTGCCTGGCCATCTGGCGCTGAGATCTAGATTCCTCCCTCCGTTCAACCGACCAAAACTTCGCCTCCTGAACCCTTTGAGCAGCATGAGGATTAGATCCGAAGAAGCCTGGACTTGGCATTCATAAATTATCTCTGATTATTGAGGGGAGTGCTCCCTTGACCATTGAGAGTCAATTGGAAGTCAGTACTTATCTTGGATTTTTATAATCTAAAAAGTTGTCATTCTCAGTGAAGAATGGTCATAATATGACATTTGCTTATCACGAAACCGTGTAGGTCATTCCAGTCCTGAGCCGACTCTAAGGCGCGTTGTCGCCATGGAGCAGGATGGAAAAGAAACCGAGGCACCAGCTGCTAGAGACAATCCTGGTCCTGATGCTCAAGTAATTGGAGCACTAGATAAGGATAAACCCGATGATCTGTCACTCGTCGAGGAACACGACGATGTTATCATTACGGGCGCTTCTGAGCACACTGCCAAATTCATCATGAAGGAGCAACTTGAAGAGGAGGAAAAAGAGAAACTCCAAGTTAAGAGTGAGTCCAAGGCAGTGGAGATTGACGATCCCCTTAAATAGGCCACTGAATTTCATTCATTCCGGCGGGTCTATTCCTATGGAGGTTCCTCCTCCTTAAGGTACCTCCTCACAAGGGAGTAAGGGGTCTCGAAAGAAAAGCTTAACTATGCCGACTCCGGAAAAGATGAAGAAGGAAAGAAAAATGAACAAATAGTTGGTGTTCTTTTAATATTTTTCTTAGCTTGAATAAACTAGAGTCGTGTAGTCATTTTTTCTTCTCTTTTCTTTTTCAATAGTAGATGTATGGACTTGGCCTCCGAACTTTCGAAGGAGTTGTAAGGAAATTTAGTGTAAATAAAATTTTGTTCCTTTGGATTTATAGATTTTCCTTACATCACTTATAATGTAGTCCAAAATTGGTGACCCAGAGAATTGATGAGTCACTTATACTCCAGTCCGCGTTTGAGGGACTCAAAGTACTTTAGTCCACATTCTGGGGACTTAAAGATTTCTCAAATCATTTATACTGTAGTCCGAGCCATTGGGACTCAGAGTACTATAGTCCACAAACTGGGGACTTAGAGATTTTTTCGAATCGTTTATACTCTAGTCCATGCCCTGGTGACTCAGAGTACTCCAATCTACACTTTGGGGACTTAAAGATTTTTTCGAATTGTTTATACTCTACTCCACGCTCTAGGGACTTAGAGTACTCTAACCCACACTCTGGGGACTTAGAGATTTTTCGAATCGTTTATACTCTTGTCTGCGCTCTGGGGACTCAGAGTACTCTAATCTGCACTATGGAGACTTGATATTTTTCGAATCGTTTATTCTCTAGTCTGCGCTCTAGGGACTCTGAGTACTCTAATCCACACTCTGGAGACTTAGAATTTTTTTTGAATCATTTATACTCTAGTCCACGCTCTGGAGACTCAAAGTACTCTAATCCACACTCTGAGGACTTAGAGATTTTTTTGAATTGTTTATACTCTAGTCCACGCTCTAGGGACTCAGAATACTCTAATCCACACTCAAGGGACTAAGAGATTTTTCAAATCATTATACTCTAGTCTGTATTTTGGGGACTCATAGTACTCTAATCCACTCTTTAGGAACTTAGAGATTTCTTTTATATATATAGTTGGTTGATTTTTAGTTTTATGTGTGCGTTCCTATGTAACACATGTCCATGCTAATTAATCTCGACACGTAATTATATAACATGAAACAATAATAGTTCAGAGAAAAATATCTTCAAGCTTTTATTGATCATATAAAATGGGGAAAGGTCGATTTGTCTTATTATATATCGAAAACAAAAAACAAGGAAAGCAAATACTAAAAACAAATATGGCTGGAATGTAAAAGAGACAAACTATGTAAAATAACGATGCAAATGCTCGCTATCCGATGCTCTGGGGAGTGTTACACCATCAACAGTCGCTAGCTTGAAAGTTCCTTCTCCAAGCCTCCATTCAATGACGTAAGGACCATCCCATGTGGAATTCATATGTGATGGGACCAGAAAGACTCGTTTCAAAACAAGGTCGCCCACATCGAAAGCTCTTGGTCGGACTTTTACATTATAATATCGTGCGACTCGGTGCCGATGCACGACCGCCCTTAAATCAGCCTCCTCATGTTTTTCATCAATAAAGTAAAATGATTCCAGCAAAAGATCTTGGCTTGTTCTGGGATCGTAATAAGTTACCCGATGGGAAGGGTCTTCAAGCTCGATATAACTGCTTCAGCCCTGTATGCCAAGGAGAAAGGAGTATGGCCAATCGCTGACTTATGAGTGGTTCTGTATGCCCAGAGTACCGTTGGAAGTATGTCCACCCACTTGCCTCTAGACTTTTCCAAACGTTTTTTCAAGATGGATTTAATTATCTTATTTATAGCTTTAACCTACGCATTGGCCTTAGGGTGAGCGACTGCTGCAAACCTTTTCTCAATATGATGTTTCCAACAAAACTCCTTGAATTCAATACTATCAAATTGAGTTCTGTTGTCGGTAATAATAGTCCGCGGTAGACCGAAACGACATATAATGTTTCGCACAACGAAATTAATGACCTTTTTGGTGGTGATCGTAGCTAATGGTTCCGCTTTTGCCCACTTGGTGAAGTAGTCGACCGCGACAATTTTTTATTAGCACCACCCTTGGAAATTGGCAATGAGTCGATAATGTCAATTCCCCACATCGCAAATGGCCGTGGGCTAACCATTTGCGTGATTTTCGTCGGCGACGCTCTTGGGATATCTGCACATTTATGGCATTTATCACATCTTCTCACATAGTCTACGACGTCCCGATTCACGGTCGGCCTGTAGTACCCACAGTGAAGTATCTTTTTTAGCTAGCCTCTTTCCCCTAATGTGGTCACTACATGCTCCTTCCTGGACTTCTTTCAAGACTCTCTTTATCTCGTCGTGGGCGATGTACCTAAGTAAAGGAACAGAGAATCCTTTCTGATACATAATCCCATCCCGCATAACAAATCGCGAGACCTTGCGAAGGACTTGCCATCTTTCGTTCCTTTTCTCAGGCAAGGTTCCATGAAATAGATATTCATTAAATGGGGACATCCACAATTCCTTTTCGGTTTCCATCTCTGTCACATGGTCAACTTCCACTGCATTTATACTCGGGGTACATAGGGTTTTGACGGGGACCATGTCCATTTGCTGTGCATCACCAGTGCTAGCGAATTTTGCCAATGAATCGGCTTCCCCATTTTGCTCACATGGGATGTGCGAAATGTTGTAGTATTCGAGCTCTGCCATAACTCCTGAACTCGAGTAAGGTACGGAGCAAGCCGATGTCCCTTCGCCTGGTAGTCTCCCCTGACTTAATATACCACTAGTTGCGAGTCACTAAAGATTTCGATCGATTTCCACCCGAGTTCTTTAGCAGGTTTCAGTCGAACGATTAACACCTCATATCGGCTTCGTTGTTCATAGCAGGGAAATCAAGCTTCAAAGCATAACAATTCGATCGGTTCCCGGGGATTACAAGAACGATTCTAGCCCCGAAATAATGGTCATTGGATGCTTCATCGGTGTATAGTTTCCATCGTATGGCAGGAATCATATCAGTTCCATTCGGTTCGTCCTACAAAGTAAACTTCGCAACTAATCCTTAACCCTTGTCCCTGGATAGTTCTTCGAGGCAGGTAGTTGATGTCGAACTGGCTGAGCTCGATGTTCCATTTGAGTAACCTTCCAGAGGTTTCCGAACATTGGAGTACCTTCTATAAAGGTTAGTCGGTATAAATGCTGATCAGATGTGCCTGGAAGTACTGGTGGAGTTTGCACGATGCGACCACCAAGTAGTATGCCAGCTCTCTATCTTGGTGTAATTTTTTTCTACCCCTATTAATCGCTTGCTAACATAATACACCAGACTTTGGATTCGGTCCTCCTTATGAATTAAAGCAACACTTTATGGCATGCTAGGATACGGCTAGGTAAATATATGGCTCCTCGTGGTCCATGGGCATCAACAAAATAGGGGGCCTCTCTATGTGATTCACCAGAGCACGGAATGCGTCTTCGCAATCTGACGTCCATTTGAAATTCATTTTCCTTATTAAATCGAATAAAGGAATACATTTATCGATTGCCCTGGATATAAATTGACTCAATGCAGCGACCTTCCCGTTCAGGCTCTGCACCTGTTTATTAGTCCAGAGCTCTTGTATGTTCAGAATAGCTTGAATCTTTTCAGGGTTCACTTCGATTCCTCGTGCATTAACAATGAAGCCCAGAAACTTTCCTTATGCAATGCCAAAGGAGCACTTCAATGGGTTGATTTTCATGCCATAAAATATGAGTATACCAAACATCTTCGCTAAGTCTCGAATGTGGTCGATTGACTGCATTGGCTTCACGAGCATGTCATCTACATAGACTTCCATCGTGTTGCTGATCTAATCTTTAAAAATCCAATTCACTAGACGTTGATATGTTGCTCCTGCATTCTTTAACCTGAATTGCATCACCACATAACAGTACAACTCAACATCTGTGACAAAAATGGTATGCTCCTGATCTAGGATGTGCATTGGAATTTGATTGTATCCCGAGTACGCATACATAAATGACAAAAATTCATGACCCGCTGTTTAGTCAACCAGCTGATCAATTCAAGGCAAGGGAAAACTATCCTTAGGGCACGCTTTGTTTAGATCAGAATAATCAACACGTCCTCCATATCTTGTTCGCCTTCGTTACCAGTACAGGGTTAGATATCCATTCGGGATTGAGGGCATCACGAATAAACCCATCGGCCTTAAGTTTATCCACCTCCTCCTTAAGAGCAACAGACCTCTCTGGGTCCATCCCTCGTCTCTTTTGTTTTACCAGGACATACTTCGGATCAATATTCAATATATGGCTTACCACGACAGGTGAAATCCCATACATATTAGAATGAGTCTAAGCGAAAACATCAAGATTTGCTCGGAAAAAATCAGTAAGATCCCTCATCATAGAAGGGTTGAGTTGTGATCCTATTTTCAATACCCGTGACGGATCATCGTTGCTGATTGTGATGTCATTCATCAGTCCAGCCAGCGCTGCCTTGGCCTCCTTAGGTTCTTCATCGTCATCTCTCAGATCTACATCTCTATAGATCCAACCATGTTGCCCAAGCCAAGGCTCAAGCACTACTTGTCAATTTTCAGCGACTTGGATGTGGACGGATTTGTCCACACCCTTTCCCTTCTCCCATCGCTAGGCTTCCCTCGGTTCAGCCACGTAGCAAGCACGGCCAGTTGCTTGATTGTCGTGCATAACACCAACTCCATTGCCCATCAAAGATTTCAAAGCCAAGCACCACGGGGTCAAAGCTACCCTAAATTGTGCAAGGCCGGTCGGCCTAGAAAAACATTATATGGAGAATCAACATCTAAGACAATGAACGGTAGGATCTGTACCCTCCTACTTTCACCTTTAACTAACCTGACTGGCAACTCAACAAAACCCACTACTTTAGTAGCCACACCATTAAAGCCGCATATATGGGCCTTAGATGGTTTCGGATCGTTAGCCTCCATCTTCATCTAATCATAAGCCTTATTAAAGATAATATTGACATAACTTCCACAATCAATTAATATTCTTCTCATAAGAGCTGGTCCGATCATAGCAGAGATAGCCATCGGGTCGATAGTAAGAGCCTTCACTCGTTCGGCATCCCTAATCCTGAACACTATATCACCCGTCATCGTTTGTTATTGCTTTGCTGGAGTTCCATCCTCCGTGTTCGAGCAACACTCAAAACTCCCATGTCTCAAAGAACTGGCATTACGTTCCATTTCCTGCCAGCTCTTATCTGCAGTTGCGGCCTACCAACTATTGTGTTTATCACCAATCTCCCATCGGTCTGAGAGGGCTCTTCGGTCAACATGGAGCTTGTCCTCGACTGAGATCGGATGTTCCCTGTCCGCTTTCCTGTAGATACTTAACGAACTAATACAGCTTCTTATGGCGCATCGACTCTTTTATGGCATCGTGGGGGTGCCTACACTCATCAGTGTTGTCTCCATAGGACTCGTGAAACCGGCAGTATTTCTTGGTTTGCTTTTATTCTTCGATCGATTCCTTCGAGCGTGGCTTTCGGTACTGGAAAGTGTTATAGGCGGATAGGTAAATGTTCTCCAAAGATGTGTTCAGGGGCGTATATTCATTATAGGCTAGAATCCTCAGCTTCCACTTTCCATCTTCCTTCTTTCAACCAGGATTTCCTTCTCTGGTCCCTTTTTGTTGCTTTAGCTTCTTTTGAGCGTTAACCTGGACCTTTCTAGAGCTCTTGCCAGATTGCTTCACTAAAATGTTACTTTGCATCGCCTCTCTATTGGGTCCTACAGCATTACTCCTTCTCGACCACCTGACCTCTTCCTTTCTCATAAACCGATTCGCCTTTGAATAAAAATGTTCCAGGGTGGTTGGCGGTCTTCCTGCTAGCCAATCACCAATCTCATATTTTGGATCAACCCCTTGCATCACGGCCATATGGATGGCATGGTCATTCGGATTACTAACCTCGGTCATTCGGATTACTAACCTCGGTGGCAGCAACATGAAATCTCTGTAGATAGTTTTTCAAAGACTCGCCCGGAGCCTGATCACACCGGATAATAACATCATGTCCTTAGGGCGAGTAGCATGGATCCTGAATTGCTCCACGAACCTCGTTGCCAGCTCATCAAACCTGGAGATCGACTACGGAGGCAGTCTCGTGAACTACATTGTAATGATTCTAGATACAGTTTATGGAAAGCACATGCACTTGGTTGCATCATTTTTCCCGAGCCGAGTCCATCAACCATTCGTATCTCATAATGTGCTGTCTGATGTCAGTCTTTCCTTCGTAGGCAGGCATTATTGGCATGTTGAACCTCTGGGGATATTCTGCTTATAAGATGTTATTAGTAAATTGAGTGTGACTCTTGGGGATTCCCTAATCGTCATTAGTCAAGCCCTGGTTCTCCCTCAAAGTAGCCTGACCATTGCGGATAAATCCAGAGTTTGAATTTGAGGTGCTAGGTCGGGAAACACCTTGCGCGATTGTTCCGGCTGGCACCTTACGGGCATCTCATGCCTCCTTGGCTTTTTATCATCTAAGCGTGCACCCTGAGGATTCGCTTCATTATCATCCAGGCGGGGCAATTGGCAAGCTTCCATGCATGCCCCGGAGCCTAAGTTTCTCACTCTAGGTTGAGCTTGACTTCCCAGATGTAGTTGAGAAGCCACTCTCCCAGTAAAGGGATTAAGATCAGTTCTGTTCGATTGCCCACGTTGGGTTGCCATAACTTGCTCCATTGCCCCAGTTTGCGTCATTTAAATCTTGTGATGCCTTTTTCTATGGTGTTCATCTGACGAAGTTGAGTTGTCATATGATGAGAATGAAGCAAGACTTCCTCCAGAATTCTGACGCTAATGCTAAGCGATCCAGTTCATCAAGTTAGCATTCGCCTGGATTTGCTCATTCAACTGCCTCTTGCTCTCCATTAGCTCCCTCGTGAGATCATTGAATTCAGCCCTAGTATGTGAATCTGCTAGAATATGGGTGGCGACGAGTCCCATGCCTGCGTTAGCTGGTTGGTTGCTTGGCCTTACTTGCTGGACGCTAGCAGTTTCATCAGCATCAACGTTATGGGAAGCAAATCTAGGGCGCGTCCTCGACATCGTAAAGTTATCTTTCTAGGTTTTAAAAACTCTGATTATAATATGGAAACTCTCGAGAACAAACTTGGATCTCTTTCGGGGGATTTCTTCAATCCAGTAGCAAGAAAAAGCGATCCTAACAGCCTGAGAATCAGTTCTCTCAGTGAAAGCACCAAAATGTTAGCACCAGAATTGGTCACCAACACCCTAGAGTGGATTTGTGTAGCGAGATAAATAAAGAGAGTAAATGAAAAAAGAGGAATAACACAATATAACACTAAATAGAACAATAAAAAGCGAGAACAACAAAATTTATAGTGGTTCAGTATAATTGCCTACGTCCACTTGAAATATATTCTTTATTGCTTTATTAATCGCTTGAATACAGATACAATCCATAAAAGAAAGCTTGAGTACAAGTTTGAGCAAAAAGGAAATGAGTACAGAAAATGGTAGAGCCTCTTTTAAGTCTTCAAAAAAAGGATCCCCTAAAACGGACCCCTGTACCTCTATTTATAGATGGAGATAGCCTGACGCCTCAAAGCTTGAACTTCTCCCCAGTCACTCGGGTCCATTACCAAAAGAACTCGGCCCAATATCAAAAGGTTAACAAAGCCGAACAGAACATGCCAGCCCCTCAAAGCTGAACGCTCCCAAACATGCTGACCAGAACAAGATGTGCCAACCTGAAGCTGTCGATCTGAAGTTGCCGACCCGATCTAATGTTTCGACCCCATATTCAACATGCCAACCCGATCCAAATGCACCGACCATATATTCAGCATACCGACCTGAGGCCTTTTCCAATGCTGAACTCTCCTTTATACTGAACCCTTGCAAACATGCTGATCCGAGGACCCCTTATATGCCGACTTGACCTCATCCACACCTTTGTCGAGCCGGAGCCACTGCTCTGTCAACCTGAAACATGCCGCCCTCATCATGTTCCACTCCTTTCTCTGTCGACCTCTAGTGGTGATCCACATCGACTCGAAGTTGACGTTGAGACGACTCGAAGTAAACTTTCCCTTGACTCGAAATAACCTCCTCAACGACCCGAAATAGATCATTCCCTAACCCTGCTTCCATCAACGTTCAACTGTAGTTCTTGCAACTACCGTTTTGTAGCCGGGCGAAGGCACCGGGTAACAATTAGGATTAATTTAATAATGGAAAAACAAAATAATATAATGGGTACTCATTTAAATTTTCTTTACCGTTGAATTTACCATTAAGAACGGTAAATTTATCGTTACCATACTGATAGTATGGGTATATCGATGTACCTTAATATTGGTTACCCATTACTTGATTGTACGGTAATGGTAAATTTACCATTACCATAATAGCTCTAGTGACATACATACAACTATTAAATTAGTGTTTAGGTTATGCGCACGCACAATAATTTGAATTTATAACTATATATGTGTGTGTAGCGCTATATATATATATATATATATATATATATATATATGTATGTATATATATATAACGCACAAAGTACACACTCACACACATGACAATTCACAAAAGGTATTATAATTTTTTTTATGCATATGTAAAGTAGAAACTGAAAAAAGCCATCTACGTGGATATTTGAATATGGTAATGATTTATGGCCAAAGATTAGATATTTAAACCCAATATATTTTATATTCAATTTAGTAGAACTTTTCATTTTCTATTCAATCAAACCTGACTTAATTTATTACAATCGATGATTTTTTGGGAAAATAAGCGATCCTCTATAGTAGAAGAGCACTTCTGTAATTTTATTTTATACTTAAATGAGTGCTGCCAATAAGTTTGAGATGTAGCACAATCTCTCCATAAGTAGAACTTAAAAATACATTGGTCAAGAAGAAATTATAAAGAAGTAATCCTAAAACCTCTAGAAGGCTGATAGAGATTTCAGTCAAGTAAGCTGTATCGTCCATCGAACATCAAAATGCACGGCTAACAGCGAAGCAGACCAATGAAAGCAAAATAAAAGTAGCATGGCCATAAGCTATCTCAAAAATCAAAAACCATGGTGGCCCTTCAAGAGGTAGCTAATCACAAAATGTTTGGCATCCACACTGCATCTCCATTCCATAACAATCACTGAACCTGAATAAACTCAACAAAAAACGTGAGTTCGGCATACACACAGATACCCACACACACAAACACATTAAAAATATTTCTATAAATATATGTGGAAAAATTAAAGCGAGAATAAAAGAAAAAATAACTTAGTTTTCACTTAGGAGGAAAACGTTCGAATAATTATCTTAAAAGAATTAACTAGATCGGTGCTTAAGGCCATACTACGTCTTCCACTATTGTAAACAATTTTTACCTTCAAGATATCAAGTGCAACTCTTTGCTCTTTTAAGATATTCCTTGAAGTAAACATTTTTAGCTAATTTGTAGCTAAGATTTTCAACCCAATTGTAATTAAAGTGCAATTGCATAAATCTGGTTATCAAAAGGAGTATTAACATTATTGAACATTCTTTGGTTCCTTTCAATTATAGATACCAACAAGTGTGAGAAATGCGGATTATGGATCTTAAGGCTAGAATTAACACTAAAAGGGGGTGAATAGTGTTTTAAAGAATTACTAAATCTTTTTGAGTTTATATTAATTTGAACACAAATGTATGTAATATTCAGACACAGATATGATCACAAAATCAAACACAGATGCAGAAATAAAGTAAAAGCAATAAAGGAAAGAATACATCGGATTTTATACTGGTTCGAAGTTACCCTACATCCAGTCCCGCATACAAGTACGGATTTCCTTTCAAAAGCAATTTTTACAATTACACCCTCGATTTCAAGGCCACGAGGTACACAACTCCAGATTCACAATCCTCCGGGTAGAGATACTTGATTTTATGGGCAACAAGTTCACCCAATTGATTTCACAGGCTACAATCATACCTTTTCTCGCTTGATTTATTTCATAGGCTACAATCACACATTTTCTCACTCAATTTATTACGAAGAAGCCTATAACTCTGAATAGCACTGAGATCTTGTTGAGATAGTGAAAGAGAATCAAATCAGAGATGATCTAGTCAGATTTAATGGTGATTTCGGCAGAGTAATGGTAAAAATATATGTAAAGAAATGTGGATGTAGAAGAGGAGTGAAATCAGAGAAAAATTGTATATAAATTCGTTTAAAACTGCCCCTACTTATAGTAGAACAAAAGCCATGTCCATTCGTGAAAGGATATGACGAATAGACACTTCTTTTAAAATTCAAAATTTTGAAATCAACTGCTATCTTGTCGACAAGGGTATGTAGGGGTTGTTGACAGGCCTATGGTACTTCTGGTAGTTTATTTTTCTTTGAAAATAACTTCTATCTTGTATTAAAACTATTTTTAAACTTTATAAATATACTTAACTATAGTTAAAATACATAATTAAGTATAGAGAATAATATTTTGGTATATATAAAATTTAGTATAATTTTATATTTAAATATAAGTATAAATATTAAAAGTTAAATATATTATAATTAAAAGATAGTTTGAATCCAAGGATAATTTGATTTTGAAGATAAAGATCATTTTGAGGCTAAAAGTATTTTAAAACCAGGATAGATGTTTTTGATTCTTTTAAAAGGAAGGTTTTGAAATCATTTGAAAACAAGATATAATTTTGTAAAAAATATTTGAATAAAGGTTAGTGGATACAAAACAATGTTCCACTAGATTTTTCGTAGGTTCCATCCTACTTAGGGTTCCATCCCTTTAACAGGTTCAAGTGGATTCCATTCCACGAATAAATTCGATTTTAAGATGTCAATGCTTTTCTAGTAGTTTTAACAAATATCCTAATTAAATTACTTATTATTGAAATCTTGAACTCTTGATAATCTTGATACTCATGAGTCTTCAATCTTGATATCTTCAGTCTTGAGTCTTTGTACTGTACATTCTTCATTCTTGATACCTGCATGGTTAAATCCTGCATATACATATATATCTAAACTATATTGTTAGTATTTATTTTATAACCTTATTCTAAGGTTGTTGTCATCAAAACCATCTTCTCAGGGACTAACAATCTCCCCCTTTTTGATGATGACAACCTTTGTTTATAAAGTATTACTTCTATCTTAATAACTCCCCCTTAATCTATGCCTAACTATCCTAATCTATGCCTAACTATCCTATTTTATACTTCTCCCCCTTTGTCATCAACAAAAATACTAACTCCAAACTACACAACTCCCCCTAAAACTAATACTATATGACATGTGATTATAATGATAGTGTTATCATAAATAATCATCACTTAATTTTAAACTAAAAATTACTAACTATGCTAACTAAGAATCCATATATGATAATACTTATAATAGTGATAATGTGAGAAATCTAATATAATAACACAAATTATTTATTAATTATATATTGTTTTATTTACATTTGCGTAGAAGATGAAAGTAAGATCATACAACAATAGGAAAGAGAGAAAAGAAACTAATGTGTGTCCTTGAAAATGGGGATCTATGAACCTAACAATTTGGTAGTGGAATAGAAATTTCCACGTTGTTCGACTAGATTTCCATCCTTGTCAAAGCACACTTCGCCAACGCATACGACTTTTTCGTCATCTTCAGCGTGCTCTTCTTCCATGAAGGCTTATTCTTCTTCTTTCTCGCTGTCCTCTTGCACTTGTTCACCTGAAGATTCTTCATCAATCAAGATCGGATTAGCGTGATTGTCCATTAGAAACTTTTGCAAATTTTTAAGGATTTTGCCTTGCCGTTCTTGTTCTTTGGCCATTCTAAGTTGCACTACTTGAATTTCAGTCATTAGTTGCAGCGCATCCTTCAAGGAATCCTCCATTTTCATCACTCGTGCAAGCGTAGTTCGTTGAAATGGTCCAGTAGAAGGAGAAGGGAATGAAAAGGTTGAATTTTTGTTTGATTTGGAAGAGGAGGCCATAGTTTAATTTTTTTCAGAAGATAGATCAGAGAAAGGACAGAAAGAATGAACAAAATTTCGAAATAAGAAGAATATATAACCACTTAGTTGAATTTTGGTGGAAAAATTTTAAAAATAAAAAAATCGTTACATGTCGACAGGGGTAAGATGGGTTGTCGACATGGTACCTATATTTTTACTATTCTATTTAATTTAATATAATTTTTAATTATACTTTGTTATTTATATTCTATATTTCAGTTATTGAACAAATACCCAATTCTCTTCTTAATTTAGTAAATATAGATTCATTTAAGGATTTTGTTAAGATATCAGCAATTTGGTTCTCGCAATTGATATAATCGAGAGTAATTACTTCCTTACTTATATTATCTCTGAGAAAATGACGTCTGATATCAATATGTTTAGTTCGAGCATGATGAGTAGTATTTTTGGATAAATTTATTGCGCTAGTATTATCACAATAAATTGGTGATTTTGAGATATTTAAACCAAAATCTTTTAAATTTTTTTGCATATATATTACTTGAGAACAAGCCAAAGCAGCAGAAATATACTCTGCTTCGGTTGTTGATAAAGAAACCGCGTTTTGCTTTTTACTAAACTAGGAAATCAGAGAATGCCCCAAAAAGTGACAACTTCCACTTGTACATTTTCTGTTTGATTTACAACCAGCATAATCAGCATCACAGTAAGATATTAGTTCAAAAGAATCATTTTTAGGATAAAATAAACCATAATCAAAGGTGTGTTTAACATATCTTATGATACGTTTTACAGCTTTTAAGTGGGTCTCTTAGGTTGGGATTGATATCTTGCACAGAGACAAACACTACGCATAGTATCAGGTCTACTAGCAGTGATATAGAGTAGTGATCCAATCATTCCTCTATATAATTTTTGATCTACATCTTTCGAGGGATCTTCTTTACTTAGGTACTCATTGGTTGCCATGGGAGTGGGTTTTCCACTTGCATTAGTCAAACCAAATTTACTAACTAGGTCTTTAGCATATTTTTCTTGACTAATAAAGATACCATTATCTAATTGTTTTATTTGCAATCCTAGAAAGAAGTTTAATTCACCCATATGACTCATCTCAAACTCTTTTGTCATTATTTCAGAAAATTCCTTACTCATTTCAAAATTAGTTGATCCAAAAATGATATCAGCTACATAAACTTGTACTAGTTGAATATCATTTTTATTTCTTTTAATAAAAAGAGTATTATCTACTTCACCAATTTCAAAGTTTGATTATAATAAGTAAGATCTTAGTCTATCATACCAGGCTCTAGGAGCTTATTTTAGACTATATAGAGCTTTCTTAAGTTTGTAAACATGATTCAGTAATTTTTCACTTTCAAAAAGTGGTGGTTGTTCAACATATACTTCCTCTTTTACAAATCCATTTAAAAAGGCACTTTTAACATCCATTTGATATAATTTGAAATTATTATGCTTTGTGAAAGCAAGTAGAATCCTAATGGCTTCTAATCTTGCTATCGGAGCAAAGTTTTCGTCAAAATCTATTCCTTCTTCTTGACAATAACCTTGAGCGACTAACCAAACTTTATTTCTAACAACCTCTCCTTGTTCATTCATTTTATTTTTATAAACCCATTTAGTTCCAATTATAGTTTTATTTTCAGGTCTAGGAACAATTTCCCAAACATCATTTCTTGTGGATTGATTTAGTTCTTCTTGCATAGCCAAAATCCATGAATCATCAGTTGATGCTTCTTTTGGATTTTTTAGTTCAATAGTTGATATAAAGGCTACATTGCTCATTTTACTTAGTTGATTTCTAGTTTTAACAATAGATTGCATATCTCCAAGTACATTTCTATAGGATGATCTTTTAAAAGTTTAATCTTTTTATTAGGATGATTAATTTCATTATTAGTTTCAGTTGACTCTTGATTTTGAGTGATTAAATCTTCTTCATCATTTGTATCTTCAAAATTTTTGAGATTTTCATTGAATGAAACATGCATTGTTTCTTTGATGGTGTTAGTGCTTAAATTAAACACTCTGTACGCGTTTTCTTTTACTAGAGTATCCGATAAAGGTACCTTTGTCGGATTTAGAATCAAATTTATCTAAGTTATTCTTTGTATTTAAAATAAAACATTTACTTCCAAAAATTCTAAAGATACCTTAGGTTTCTTTGAGTGAAGAAGTTCATAAGATGTCTTATAAGTTAAATGTCTAATTAAAATTCTATTTAAAATATAACAGGCGGTAGCAACTGCTTCTGCCCAAAAGTACTTTGGTAATTTACTATCTGAAAGCATAGTTCTCGCACACTCTTGAATCGTCCTATTTTTACGTTTTACTTCTCCGTTTTGTTGTGGAGTTCTTAGAAATGAAAAATTGTGAGTTATTCCCTTTTTATTGCATAATTCCTCGAACTTTTCATTTTCAAATTCACCAACGTGATCACTATGGATGGTTATAATTTTTAGAGAAAGTTGATTTTGAATCCTTTTTGTAAAGTTCTTAAAATATTCAAAAATATTGTCCATGTAAATCTAAAATAATCATCTACAATTACAAAAACATATTTACTATGATTTATTGACAGAATTTGTGATGGACCAAATAAATCTAAATGAAGTAATTCAAGAGGTTTTGAAGTTGAAATCATATCTTTAAATTTAAAGGAACTTTTTCTAAGTTTTCCTAATTGGCATGCATCACATAAACTATCTACTTTAAAGTTCATTTTTGGGAGACCTCTTACTAGATTATGTTTTGACAGTCTAGGTAAGAGTTTGAAATTCAAATGTCCAAATCTCTTATGCCAAATTCAAGGGCACTTGTATTTGCCAAAAGACACAGGTTATCATTTTATATTTTCATACTAAGAATATAAATATTCTTTTTCCTAATTCCCTCAAATATTATGATTGAATTATTATCTTCAATGTGACACTTATCTTTTTCAAATTTAATTTTATATCCTTTATCACAAAGTTGACTAATACTTAGCTGATTATGTTTCAGATTCTTAACTAGCAAAACATTAGTAATAATAGGAGTTTCAGAGTTACCCACTTTGTCGATGCCAATCACATATCCTTTTGAGTTGTCTCCAAAGTTAACCAGTCCTCCGTCTTTGTATATTATATCATTCAGCATATACAGATTACCAGTCATGTGTCTAGAGCATCCACTATCGAGTATCCATTTATTCTTTTTGATCTACACAATTTGTCCATTGTGGATTGATTCCTTAACACCCATGAAGCTTGTTTCCTACACATCGTACAATTTTCGTAGATAACTTGAATTTGAATATTTATTATATGTGGACTCAAGTGACAATGATGATATGAATATTTCTAAACTAGTATTAACAAGTTTTTAAAACATAGCCATTTTAAAAGCTTTTTCAAAAATCATATTATGAAACTTTGAAAACCTTTCTCTGATACCAAATGTGAGAAATGCGGATTACAAATCTTAAGGCTAGAATTAACACTAGAGGCGGTGAATAGTGTTTTAAAGAATTACTAAATCTTTTTGAGTTTATATTAATTTGAACACAAATGTATGTAATATTCAGACACAGATATGATCACTGATCAAACACAGATGCAGAAATAAAGTAAAAGAAATAAAGGAAAGAACACATCGGATTTTATACTGGTTCGGAATTACCCTAGATCCAGTCCCACACACAAGTACGGATTTCTTTTCAAAAGCAATTTTTACAATTACACCCTCGATTTCAAGGCCACGAGGTACACTACTCTAGATTCACAATCCTCTGGGTAGAGATACTTGATTTTACGGGCAACAAGTTCACCCAATCAATTTCACAGGCTACAATCACAGCTTTTCTCGCTTGATTGATTTCACAGGCTACAATCACACCTTTTCTCACTCAATTTATTATAAAGAAGCCTACAATTCCGCATAGCACTGAGATCTTGTTGAGATAGTGATAGAGAATCAAACCCAGAGATGATCTAGTTAGATTCAATGGTGAATTCGGTAGAGTAATGGTAAAAATATATGTAAAGAAATGTGGAAGAAGAAGAGGAGTGAAATCAAAGAAAAATTGTATATAAATTCCTTTAAAACTGCCCATATTTATAGTAGAACAACAGCCATGTCCATTCGTGAAAGGATATGACGAATAGACACTTCTTTTGAAATTCAAAATTTTGAAATCAACTACAACCTTGTCGACAAGGGTATGTAGGGGTTGTCGACAGGCCTATGGTATTTTTGGTAATTTATTTTTCTTTGAAAATAACTTCTATCTTGTATTAAAACTATTTTTAAACTTTATAAATAAACTTAACTATAGTTAAAATACATAATTAAGTATAGAGAATAATATTTTGGTATATATAAAATTTTACTATAATTTTATATTTAAATCTAAGTATAAATATTAAAAGTTAAATACATTATAATTAAAAGATAGTTTAAAACCAAGGATAATTTGATTTTGAAAATAAAGATTATTTTGAGGCTAAAAGTATTTTAAAACCAGGATAGATGTTTTTGATTCTTTTAAAAGGAAGGCTTTGAAATTATTTTGAAAACAAGATATAATTTTGTAAAAAACATTTGAATAAAAGTTAGTGGATACAAAACAGTGTTCCACTAGATTTTTTATAGGTTCTATCCTACTTAGGGTTCGATCCATTTAACAGGCTCGAAGTTGATTCAATTCCATGAATAATTGGATTTTAAGATGCCCGTGCTTTTCTAAGAGTTTTAACAAAATTCCTAATTAAATTACTTATTATTGAAATCTTGAACTCTTGATAATCTTGATATTCATGAGTCTTCAATCTTGATATCTTCAGCCTTGAATCTTTGTACTGTACAATCTTCATTCTTGATACCTGCATGGTCAAATCCTGCATATACATATATATCTAAACTATATTTTTAGTATTTATTTTATAATCTTTTTCTAAGGTTGTTGTCATCAAAACCATCTTCTTAAGGACTAACAACGAGTACCTATCAATATAGTACCTAGTAAAATTCTACAACATTTAGCACATTGAAATCTAAAACCATTCCAGCAGTTGTCATGGTTAAGCAGTGTCTCAAAAGTAGTAAGAATGTTTACAAGAATACAATTAGTTAAGGGAAAATTTTAGTATAGTTCTGTTAGTTTTCTAATTTTAATTATAAAAAACACATTTTTTATCTACTAGAAAATTCTTTTTCTCTAAAAAATTCAATTGTGCTAAATTTCTTATATATGATTAGCCATACACGCAACTTTGTTTTAGTTGGAGCATTATCTTCTAAGCTAAATTTGAAAATGTTTTGTTTAGCTCGAAATAGATTTAAAATTCTGTAAACTAAGTTTGAGAAGTATATTTTATTATTTTCCCAATAGCAAATTTAGTATCGCTCTCATTACTAAGTTATAACATTTAGCTTAATCTAAAGCATTACAAATTGGGTTAAGATATTAACTTCAAGGACATCTTAAAATTAAAGTTTCATGGAAATTCGTTATTAGGTCTAACAACTTCAGAAATTAATGCATTTTTGAAATTACATATACTAAATTGTTCTTTGTATTCAACGCAAAAGGTTATAATAGAGATCCAGCTATCATGCCAGAAAGATGCATTATTATCAGAATGAACTGTATTATTAATACCAAGGTTAACAATATTAAAAAACTAAAATAGATTTTCAAAAGTGAGACATGTTGTAAGAATTAGAGGTAATATGACGAAGGTTATAAGTTCTTCCATAAAACTAATTTGAAATCATTTCTTACTAATTAAGCTTTACGTTTTTATTATTAAATTTCCAAAGTCATTTTCTTAGTAAAGATATGTTAAGATCATGAATATTTATGATTCTTACGTCTCCTTCCTCTTTGGATTTACGAGTCATTTCCTAATTAACAAGGCATTTAATACTATTAAATGAACTATCCCCACTTCAAAGGAATTTCTTCTAATTTTATATATTTCATTGGTTACCATTTTGAAAAAAGATAATAAAACATCCAATAAATCGGTAAAGCCAATAAAATAGAGTTAACTAAGATAATTATACTTGATATAGATAGAAGCCTACAGTTTTGGCTTGATGGTTTTCTATTTATTTTGATCAATTATCACTTGCCAATTTTAATTTTTTATCTTAGTTGGTCTAATTAAGAACCCTATGTAGTATATACATATGTACATATTTTAATATTTATAAAAGAAATTAATTTTTTTAAGATTCGAATACTACAACGGTCGATTTAAATCGTCAATAAACCACACATGTCAACTCAAACCATTCAAAAGGGAGGTTTGTTAATGGAGTAAATAAGAAAATAAGAGAAAAGAAGGAAAATAAAAACACAGAATCTCACAACGGAATGATAAAATATAATAATCAAATAAACAGTTCATGAAGTCGTTTTACAAACAACATTTGATCACACTTTTACAATACAATCAGAGTTATATATGCATCAGGTATAACAAGATAATGTAGCGGAACAACATGATACAGTAGGATAATAATATAACACTACATTCCATCTTCATCCTTCATAAATAATTTCTTCAATAATGAAAAACTCAGGCCGACCCGAGCCTAATGAAAAGACCAAAAACTCGAGTCAAAACTAAAAGATTTTATGTGAGTTAAATCAACAGCAAATAAATATGAGTGTAATGGTTTTAGGGATGTTTACGGAATTTTACATCTCCTATCTAGTGTATAACATGCTTGCAATAAAAAAAGAGATGTTATGATTTTCCATCTCCTAAGAATTCGTTAAACTATTTATATGTAGTAATATACGCTATATATAATGTCTATAAGTAAAGTATAAAATAGCGTTAAGGCATTACCCATATCCCTTTAACACATTTTATAAATGTCGTATTCTATACAGTACTATAAACTCCACCAAACTGGTAGGCTATCAAGGAGCACTCCATAGGTATGACACAAACCAAAATCGTAGTGAGCTCAATAAGGCACATGACAAGGCATGCGAGGCAATGCTCATGGTATGATTCTACCATTTTGCACTTTTGGGTTGGTGGTAACGCGTAGCAGCTACTACCGTCCACCTCGAAACACACTCCCATAATCAAATCGAGGGTGACCACTAATCAATCACAAAGTAACAAATATGGTATCGAAGAAATATGCCCGATCGGAGGAGCGACCTCACTTGGCTCGGTATAACTCCTATTTTAGTCATATCAAGCCGACCCAAGGGGGTCAGGGTTGCATTCTTACCTCATACCAACAGGGTTCACCAAACCAACCTACTTCGTTATGGATTCTCCACCACGTGCATAATTGTTAAAGTGGTTTCGGAATTGGCGGAGAGTACAACAATATCCAACCTAGGTGTCTTTAACAACCAAACGCTTATTTCACATTGTGGTCATTTTATAAAATATTTTTCATAATAAATCCAAAAAATACTTTATACATTCATATCAAGATATCCATATATTTATCGCAAAAGTATAAATATATTCATAAATACCGAGGAAGATTTTTTTCAGTCAATTTCAAAAATAATTTATAAAGATCTCTTAAACCATTTATATGCTTTAGAACCTAAAGCTATTTATAAATTCCAAAAATAGTGTATAACTCTTCACCTTAAACAAGTTTCTTTTATAAAACCCTTTTAGAATCCTTTAAAACCTTTATAAACTCCTTTATAATGTTTTATAAAAATCCTTTTTATAAAATCCATTATAAAATTATTTACAAACTTTTATAAATCCCTTGCAAAACCTTTTACAAAAACCTTTTATCTATTAATGTTATTAAAAGGTCTATTTTATTATCTTAAATCAATGCTATATTTTTTACATTAAGTTAAGTTTAAAATATATATATTAAAACTATATTAAATATTTTATTAAATTAAAATTTAACTATTTAAAAATATAATTTTAGAACTAAATAAAATTCTAAGTTAAAATCATAAATTTACATTTAAAACCATATGTTAACTTATAATTTGAAACCTTTAAAACATTTGAAATAAATTATTTTCCAAACGTAAATTTTAAATAAAATCCTTTAAGTTAAATTTAAAAATCAAAATTTTAAATCAAACATACTTTACCATTTAGAAAATAATTTAAAACTAACGAACGGTGTCCATATAAAATTTTCTACCCTATGGTCAAGTGATAGGGCACGTATCAATTCAACCCAAAATAGTTAAATTTTCTAGGTATATATCATTTCAACCCATATCACGAATCAAAATTTTCCAAATCAATAAAATCACTCGGGTTTATCATTTCAACCGATAATGATCTTTCCTAATCTATAAGATCATTTGGGTATGTATCATTTCAACACATAGTGATTTTCCTAACAACAAACTAAAGGAACTTATAGTGTGATAACAACATATATGATAAAAACAACATCCAATTATCCAAATATCAACAAACAAACATCTACCACAATCAACATTCAAATCAGTCAATAAATCACAACATTCAACTGTTATCAATTTTAGGTATTTAACTAACAAATTAAATTCAATATTAATTTAAATGATAATTTAATTCAATAAAATTCAATTTCAATAAAATGACAAATTAAACTACCAAACAACAACCAATAATATTTTTATCACATCATACTTTTAATTCCACAAATATAAGAAGGTTTAGTATTTGTGAGGGGTTAAATCACTCACATCTGATTTCTAGTCAATTAAAATCAAAATAAAGCCCAGAAATCCAACAGTCTCCAAATTCAATCAAAGCAATTTCGTATTGTTTGGAATTTCGAAACGATCCCAAGCAAGAAACCGCATCCAAATCCTATCTCATATGAAAAAATTATGCTAATTAGAAGTTTTGAAATTTAAATTTAATTAAAATAAAACAAAGGATAATTATGTAATTTGCATTACCTTCTAAACCCTAGCACCTAGATCGTCCGCCATACCACACCAGTCCGTCGACCTTTGACCACCTGCCGCCGCTTCGATAAGCCATTGCACCTCGATCTTACCACGCCATCGGACTACGCACCTCTGGCTGCACCTACAGGCTCAAAGCGGCCACCTCTGGCTCACCAAGATGAATCGCCAACGTTCAACTATTTTACAATTTCTGGCCAACTCCAGCTTCGATGACACGAACTATCACTATGGATGCACTCTGCTCGACGTCCAACACAAGCTGCCACTCCTCTGTCGTTGATTGGATGAAGATCCACCATTGAAGTCAAAAACCTAAAATCGACGGCCGAGAGAGATCTTTAATTTCTGGCCAAAACGAGAATTCAATCGAAAAACGAATCTTAGATCTAGATTACGCTCGTAGATAGCTTTCGAACGATATACAATTTGATAGGTTTTCAGGAGTTTGATTTTACGATTTGATTTGAATTGGGAAATCAAGGTTTTTGGAATTTGAAATTAGGGTTTCTGCCATTGGAAGGAATGAAGGAGCAGATGAGATGAATGTACAAATATTGAATGCTAGGGATAAGGGAAAAAATCTATTTATATTTACAAAGATGGATAAGAACGAATGGACAGATCGAATTAGGTCAAAACGATAACAACGACCTGAAAAGCCAGTTTCGTTCCCGAAACAGAAATGGGTCATGCCATCTATCAAAATATAGGTTTTCGATAATTTTAAACTCGATGGAACTAGTTTCAAACTCCAATTTCATTGTATACAGAAGTTAGCTTTAAAAATCAAATTATATTTATTTAAGTTATATTAATTGATTTCTACGCGTTTCGAGCTTGTACGATCAAATGATAAGTCCGATCACTATGAAACTTGAAATCCTATAATACTTCACTGTTACAGATTCGATGAAACTGGTTTCTTCGAAATCCGAGACTGTGGCTAAATGGCTATTTTTACACATTAATTAAATAAATTGGTATTAAATTGATTTAATCGCCTTTAAATTCAAATTTAAAAGTTAACCATTTGTCATTTTTGATTTCATGGAAATTAAAAATCTATTAAAATAAATATCCATATTAAATCCACTATTTAAATATTACATAAACTTCAGAGTTCAATTGCAATTGTAATAAAGTTCTAGTTAAATATATTTTAAATTCCAGTAAATCCTTTTATTTATATTTTCACTCTTATATTAAATCATAAAATACCATATGAATATAATTAATATTAGTTTACATGTTATTACATTCATATTCTGCAGTTATCATCCTTTACCATATTAATTATAATATTTCCATTGCATTATTTCCTTTAACGACCAATTTAATTCCATTAATTACCAATTTAATTCCTTATTTACGAATTATAACCAAATTAACTTTACAATGAAATCACATTAAAATAGTTGTCAATAAAATTTCAAACAACATTATTAAACCATATTCTAATTATTATTCTCATTAATAAATCATAAATTTTAATTTCTCACAATATTAAATTTCAAAAATCTTATTTACTTTAATAGTTTTTTTTATCAAAAATACGAGTTGTTACAAATACAATATATATGTGTATAAAGTTTATAAAATAAAATATGTACATTATATATATAAATATAGTAATATTTCATTTTTATGTAATAAAAACAATTTAATATATATATATACACATACATACATATTATATATATATTCAAAATAAAAAATAAATATGTTTTTCTTATTTCTAACCGTGAGCATATAATAGCATATATATAAAAAATTCATATACAAATACAAATAATCCATTTAATGGTGACAAAACTTCTATATTCAGATTCACGATATCAAGCATATAAATAATGACATCATAACTAGATAATTAATAATACATATATATGGTATAAAATAGATTATTACCTTCCACCAAAGCCTAATTGATACATCTAGAAACGTTGAATATGTACAGTCCTTGAATAAAATCTTGAATCTAGAAATTGCTACTTTCCGAAAGCATCTACCACTGACAATCTAATTGAGTTTTCTTTGATGTTTTAAAGCCTCAACATTTAAGATATGGCGGTGGGAGAAGCTGACCTAATCTGATCTAGAAGAGTAAAAAAAGTCAAGTACTAAGTGAGGGTTAGAGAGCATTAAGTAGAGGAGATACCAAGTAGAAAAATATGGACCTGAATCCCTATTTTTCTTTAACCTTTTCTCCTCTTTTTATTTCAAAACCAAAAGTCTCTATGGCCAACATAAGGCTGACCTCACCACACCTCTATAACTGGCTATAAAAAGCCTCTTCATGGGCCTCAAAATCAATTTAAGCCCAATCAATGATTAGTATATTTAAATTCAATTTAAACGTGTATCGATATCGTATATCGATTAATATATTTATAAATATTATATATACTCACATTTAATACTGATCGATAAACGTCAAATAAAATTTTATAATCAATATTTCATACATATTAATTAATTTATAACAATTAAAATTTAATTAAATCAGGTGGTGAAAAGAGTATTCAATGTTTTGGTTGTGTGAATCTTATGTGTAAATTCGATTAGCGGTTAATATTGAACAACTCGAATATTAACTTTAATTAGTAGGTAATGTGACATTATGACTAAATTTATCCCTTATTTGCTTTTGGCAAAAGTCCAATTTTAGATTATTAAGCATTTTCCAGTAGTGACAATTATTTACACTAGTTCTCTTCGTCAAAAAAATATCACTTTGGACTTATGGAACTTGGTAATAGTCAAAATTTCAATATCGTCCATATTCAACTCTATAGTCCAAATACAAAGTCCTTGATTCAGTAATATCAATTACTATTAACCAAACTTCTCTAGCTTGAGACTCTGGATTTGAGTTGATTGCAGTTGACCGCAATATTACCCTCATATAATTGAGAAGACTAATTCTCTCTTGAGTAGTGTCTCACTTCCAATGCTTCTACTCAACCCAGCTATAGTTGTTCGGCGGATGTCGCTCCATGATTTAACTATAATCAGAGCGGAGTTTCCATATTGAACCTCAATAGTATTCTCAAGTCGAGGAAATTATGTAACTTTGTCACATTGACATTTCCAAGTTGACCTTAGTTATATTAAACATCAGAAAACTATTGATTGAGTCATTCTATGGTTATCCAATAACTATCAGGACGTAACTCCTTAGTATCCCTACCAGTCGTGAGTAATACGCTATCCAACATTTGGAAAGCGTTACGTACTCCAGTCTCAAAAAATGTATCAATATCCAACTTAATACATCTTTACCAGGAATATTTAAAATGATATGTTTATTTTATTGTAATAAATCACTCATGGTTATAACACATTGTAACTACTATCGCAAAACATACCATTTATGGATTTTCAATTAATATACTTTTAATTTAACTAGCTAATTAATATAGCACATCATATAAAGTATATAATAGAAAGAAAACACATTTTATTTCAAACAAGATTATGTATCAAGCTAGATATATATGTAATAATTACATAATTACCCATAAGGCATGCCGCTGACTCTATCAATCTTACACTTACACTCAGGGCCTATTATGGTATCTCTATCTCATCCTTCGATCAGTTTGATGAGAACTGATCAGGTTAGACCCTTTGCAAATTGATTTTCTATGTTGATATAACTACCTATTCGGTCTATCAACCCTCGCTGATGCTGATAAACTGCTTTTATCATGTAGAACTAGTCAAAATATGTCTCTTGATAAACTGCTTTTATCATGTGGAACTAGTCGAAATATGTCTCTCGACTTCTAGTGAGCTCTTGTCATTACATTATGATCATATAACAAGAATGTATTATTTTTTATACTTGGAATCATCCCTAGCTTAGCTATAAATCAGTTCATTTATATTTATACATTGCTTTTATTTTGGCACTATTCAAGGCGATGTACTTAGCCTTTTCGTTGAATCAACTACAACCTATTTATTAAAATATTCCAGCTTAAAGCTCCTTAAATAAGGTTTGAACATGAATTTAATATTGATATATTATACTTGATAGCACTTATAAAGTTTGAGTCCGAACACTTCTTCATAAAGAGTTCGTTGTTTCGATAAATAATTCTCTAGTATTTCGTAAATACTCTAAAACACTCTAAACTACCTTTTAGTGATTTTACTTTGGATTTGATATTTTATTCCTGCATTAAATACATAAGAAAAATATGATATTGTAGACAATACAATAGGAATGATAATTCCTATTGTTGATACATAATAAATTCATCTTACATGTTCCATATTGAACTTTTTAATAAGGTGTGTTTGCATATCATTCAGGACATTTTCAACACCTTTTATACTTATTATAAAAGTTATAATTTGCAAATCCAATATCAAGTACTAAACAACTAAACAAGAGCTGATTTTGACATAAGTGATTTGTTAACGATTAGTAGTATACTGTTTATGTATAATTCAAAAATATCTATGTACCTTTAATGCTCTTTCTTATGGACACACGTTTCCCCTACATTTTAATTGATAGTCAAACTATTTGATATTTCTATCAAAACATTTGTCAACTTTGGTGTTTGTTGAATGATATCTTTATATCCGTTCTTGGATCATATTTGAAAATCCACATATTCAATATTGCTCCTACCGACCTCGGGACACTTTGGTTGTTATATGAAAACAGTCTATTCTACATTGTTGTTTATATTTTTTTCATTTCAACACATATATACTAAAACAAAAGGCCATATCAAGCAATAAGAGTAAATTTTAACTAACTTGAGCAAGTTGAATGACAAATTTTTTGCTTTAATTTCAACAATTGAAATTTATGATGTTATTCTTATTAACATTGTTCATCATTAGTCTTTCTCTTGAAGATACATTTGCTGCCGATGGATCATATCCCATCGGGTATAAATATCAAAATCATGTTCTGGTAACATGCTTGAAATTCTTTTGGATTTGCACATCATACCACATGGCAGAATCAATACTAATAATGGTTTAATTGATAACCGAGGTCTATCTATCTCGATATTGGTAAGAAACTCATAAATCTCTTCAATGTGTGAGAATAAATACTAGACATTCAAATGGGTTGCGTTCATTTAGGTTTGGTTAATTTCATCTCATCCTTTGTAATCAGTTTTATCCTTGGATGATATTCTAACCATTGTGCTACCAATAATCTCTAAAAGATATTCCTTCACTATAAAGTCGATATTTCTCAAAAACAACAGTTGTTTCTTAGTTCAATGGAATGTGTATTCATAAATATTTTATAAATTGCCTTATAGTAAAAATAATTGGCTTTTAGTTTACTATACTTATGTTCAAAACATTAATTGGTTATCTAATGACTATCATTCCTAAAAAAAATTAAGGGTGATTCATACAAGATCACTCAAGTATAATTGTTACGTGCAGCCTTTCAGCTCGCACAACCTGCTAACTCCTTGGCTTAGGATATATTTGGGTTTCTTATAAACCCTTATCTTGTGTAATTTTGTAAAAAATATATTCTTTAGATGAAATTAATTTTAACCTCGTGTGCTACTCTTAAATATATGACCTTATTGAAAGAAGTTAACTTAACTTCACTTACCATTAATCATGCTTTGTTTAACAAATTCTAATTACTCCTTATCAATACATCATTATGTATCATAGGAAGGAGTGACTTTTAAGATTGAATCATTATCCATTTTTGGGTATGTTCGGAACCCATTCCAATATACCACCTATTCAATCAATTCATATCATTTTTTATTTTCTATTGCATGTTTTGTTTTACATATTTCCATTTTATATTCTATGAAGTAATCATAGATATATTACATGGGTATCAAATATACATGTTTATGTCTGTGATAACTTATCGGTGAATACAATAAAGTACACTGAACCATTTTGACATTAATAGACTTATGATTACATAAATCTATATGTATAAATCCAAAGAGTTCATCAACTCTTATGTCACTCCCACTCAATGGGTGCTTTGCCTTTTATCTTTGAGATATTATTTACTGGTACCATATGATTCATAATCATATAATCAAAGAATCATTTATCCAAACTATGGCTTAGGCTATAGTTCCAAAATTATGGTAATAAATTGAGATCCATTTGACTTTTCCAATGCGTCACAAATACTGCTGCTATAGTTTTATTTTATAGTGAATATCTATAATATTCATATTGAAACAAAACTATTTATGTTTTTCAGTCAACACTGAAAAATAATTATTATTTCATAAATAATTTTTGGTATGTTTTACGAAAATAATTTTCGTAACTTGATGCGACCAACAAGTGTTATACGACATGCTCCCACTATTTCCGCTATTACTATTATAGCTTATTAAATGCGAAGGTTCATTTAAGCATTTAATATAGGCATTTTATTTAATTTACTGTAACTAGGTTACAGTCAAGAATTTTAGATTAAATGTCTTAAATTCAAATAGATAATTTCATAGAAGATAATTTTCTATGTGAAAATATGCTTCAAAATAGAAATCATAATTCTCATTCAAATGTTAAGTATCAATTATTATTTTACAATTCTCGTTTCTAGTGTCTTTCCATGAAGTAAAAGTCATCATTCACTCTCTTCATTCCAACTATGTCTTAAGTCACACCCATTATTGTACATTCACTTTCCTTTCTAAATAGTTTAACCATCCAAAGAAAACCCTTACTGCAATATCGTAAAAACCTCTTTACATAAGTGCATTTGGTTATCCTTAATACTTAAAGATATCAAATATGTTACACCATGTGTACAATGATCAAACTGGCATTTTAGTGATTGGATTCTTATATTGATCTCATAGCTTTCGGTCTAATCTTGCATTTTACACAATAAGATCATGATTGCAATCAGTCATATTGAATATACGATCTCACACTATGGTTTACTTGCTAATTTTTAAATAAACTAATTTCATCGAGGTTCGTACATTAAAAGTCATGACCATTCACCATATAACATTTATATATGAGTGGAAATGAATCAAATATTCATATTCTTATATTTCTTTTAATGTTCGAAATATATTGAAGACAGTACACAGTCTAGGGCAAGTAGACACCTAAATTACCAAGTTACGAACGTATTTAGTGGTTGTCAAATTAGGTGCTCATATGGGTCAACATGCAAAAATTTATTAGTACGTATATTTTAATCGATATATTTTTATCAATTATATAAATTGTACAAAATTTGTCGATATAGATTATTATAACTTATATGGTAATATGCTTACAATATAAAGAAGGTTAAACGTTATCATTTCGTTTTGCTAATAAGGTTCCCACTAGTCTTTCATGTTTCTCCAAACCTATGAAACATTAGAAGTCTTTTGATTTCACTAATGGGTATTAGGACTCATCTGTCTTGGTATTCTGCCTTGAATTTTCTCAACAAGTTAAAGCCTCATAAACTTTGGATAACTCCTTATCGGTTGTATATACAACTCCTAATCTATGGTTCACTATCATAATCTCATTTCGACCTTTAGTTTGCTCAACAAATGCATATAGTTATCTCACATTGTTTAGATAATATATTAATAATACGACACATAACATCTCTGTCTTGAGTTTTCTCAAATACCAAAAAGTATGCAAGTGATTTATTAATATATAAATGGTAAAGGACAATGCTTATATTAAATATTCATAATCTCCAATATATTTAATTGAGTGATATCAACTTATGGAATAATGTATTTTTTATGAAATACCCTCGTGATTAAAGTGTCAGACACATCAAAAATCAAGATATATGCATTTTTATGTATGTATTTATTCTTTAAATATATTTAGGGTTTCTTCAATGCTCTACCTTTACTTTATACATTATATTATATAAGTTTTATTTTTGTATAATCTTTATACTTTGTTTGGCTTATATAATATTTTATGAATAACATTATATTAATTAAATCTTATTTAGTTAATTAACACTTTAATTAATTACTATATTATTCAATTATAATATATTATATTGAATATGTATTCTAATTTTTATAGTAATGCACATATATCTTACATATGTGTTTTAATTTATTAATTAAATTTTAATTTATTTATTTAATTAAACATTAACTAAATTTTATCAATTTTAAAAATTCTTTTATACAAACATGCATACTCATATTGTCTTAAACAGTTTAAGACAACGTAATTTATTTTTACATGTATGTGTGTGTATAATTAATTAAATTATTTCATTAATTCATTTATTTTATTAATCTTATTAATAAATAATATTTTTGAAATTAATTTTATTACATTTTGGATTTTTTTAGCAAAGTTAGCTGGCTTTAAAGTGGGTCGTCCGCATTTATAAATGAATGACAAACAAGTGAATAATAAACATTTCGAAAAATTATATTATAAATTTTATAATATGTGTTTTATTTTAATAATTTTTTTTAAATTTTAAAATTTATACCATAGCATTTAAAATATTTTTTGTATTCTAAATTTTAAATTTAAAACTTTTATTTTAAATATTAAAATAATTTTTGAAACTATCCCGCGGTCCAATTCAAATTGCGCCTTGACAATTAGGGATAACCTTCGTGCTTACCAAATCCTTTTTGGCCAGGTCAATGGCTAGGTAGGGAAAAGTAGTTGGTTATCCAAACCAAGCTTAGAAACTACTTTCCTAGATACCCTATATATCGGTAAGCTTTAATAAGTTAGCTCTAATACTACTAATTTAGACTGTATAAGCTATATGGCTCTAATACCATTTTTGGAACTAAACCAGCATGAAGCGGGGCAAATGGATAAAATTTTTCAAAAAAAATACCATTTTGGATCTTTATTTGGCCCATGTAGCCTAAATTTATTTTGAACTTTTCTAAAATTTCTTCTAAATAAATTCAGTATTTTATTTAATTCTAAAAAATACAGTTTATTTATTATTAGAATTGTATTATATTATAAGATATGTGTATCGTATACACATATGTGTGTACATACACGTGCACGTGGAACATAATAAGGTGTACATGGTTTGACATGCCACTATATAAATGCCAGGATTTACACCGCAACAAACATGTTAGCTCCTTTGTATACATGAGTGTTGTCAATACACATAGATACACACACATTTGTGTGTGTACTGAAGTATGTTTGTTTATATATATATATATATATATATATATATATATATATATAATTTCATATATTATAAAATAATAATTATAACATGTATAATTTATAAATTGGTATATTTACATACATACATACATACATACATACATACATACATATTTAAAATTAAAAGCATTATAATATATTAAATTAAATATTTATATATATTTAAAATAATTTCAAATTTAATACAATAAATTAATACAAATATGTATACATATAAATGAAATATTTTAAAACTATAAAGTGACATATGCAAAGTATACAAATAAATTTTTTAAATATTAAATGATGTTTAAATTGATTTTCATATGATTATATGTTGTTGTAACCGAGCTAGCCCACAATGGAAGAAATGGATGAATTTCAAAAATATTTGCCATTTTGGATCTTTAATGAGCCTCTGAAGTCTAAATATACATTAGATCCAATCTAATAAAATAATAAATAAAATCTTATTTCATTTAAAGTTGCTTAAAAGGAAGTTTAAAATTATTTTAGTTTAAAATTATAATGCGTCAAATACACTCAACAATTGTTTATAAGAGTTAATTTTAGGGAAGGAAACTTTTCATTTCTTTACCTAAAAATAGGTAATTAGTAGAGAGTATAATAAACATTATATAAAGAGAGAAACCTTCCATTTTCTGTCTTTCTAGTTAAATTGATTGAGCCATTAAATGATACTAATTGGCAATTTATTCATGGCATAAAATGTAATATTGTTCAAATGTATACTATTGTAAAGTATATAAGTGCAACAAATCAGACAGTGTATAAAGATGATATTTCCTACATATGTCTTTATTGTCCGTAGTATTATATAAATACATAAACATACATATATTTACATTTATATATAATATACATATATATATATATATATATATAAATGAGATAAAATTTAGTGTCACCTTTATAACTCCAAAAGGTCTGCAATTTTGAACCCAGTTTTAAAACTGAAAGTTTTTATGATTAAAAATCACTATTTTAATAGAAGTCCATCACATAAATTCAATTCAATTATATATATATACGTATATATGTATACATACACACAAATATAAATTTTGGTGTATATATATACACATACAAAATTCACTGTAAATAATGTTTCAAACTTGATACATATTTATGTTAAATTTTAAATTTAGTATATGTTCTAATGTAAAATAACAACTAGAGCCTAACTTTAATTATAGATGGATAAATTAGACACATATGTATATGTTGCAAATGTTTCAGATCTAAACAATTAACACTACAAGAAAACGGCGGTTTACCAACGTCAATATGATGTAGGCGGGTTGTAGGTAAATGCAGAAACTACGTAGCCCATATGCCAATTTTAGCGTAGGTAAAACCAGCGTAGGTACTCCCTACCTACGCCATCTGTAGGATTGTTTGCTACGCCTTCCCTACACTATGATTGTAACAGCCTAAAATTATTTTAGTAAGTATTTTTCACTTTTATTCATAAAACTTTGGGGTTTATTATATAAAAATCTAAAATTTTAAATTGATTAAAACATTGCCCAAATTTTTAATTAAAGAATAAGATTTCTGAAATTTTGACTTTGGTTAAGGATTTACTTTAGTTGAAAATTTGGTTTATTTTGTTGAAATGGTAAATAACTAAATTTTAAGCAAAATCATGTTTTATTTAAGCAATAAAATTTGGAAAAAAATATAGTGTATAAATAAGCTTTATAAAAAGGCGCGTTTTATTTTGCACATTTATACCCGTTTTGATTAATTTGGTGGTATAAATAGTATGTATTTAATGAATACTCTTTAAACGTATAAGTTTAAAAACGTTATTTTCGTTTTAAATTTGGGCATAAAATGTTGCGTCTGTAGCACGCATTCTTAATTTACCTTAGCTATAAATGGATAAATTAAACAGTAGACGTAAAATTCTAAGTGGTAAATGAATATTATTTCTAGCCATATTTTCTTTGGCTTAAATCACGCAACTTCTCTAGAATTCAAAACTCACGTTCAAAATTATATTGCATCCCATTTTGTTTCAATCAAATTCTTGCCTCCTTTATGAACGCTTTCCCTCTTTATCTTATTTTTTCATTTTCAAAAAGGAAAGAAAAGTTTATCAATGCATTTACTTCCAAATTTTTAAACGAGTACAAATGTTTGCCAAGTAGTCCTTGCCATTTCTTTGTATAAATCAATGCAAGTTTTCTTTAATAAGAATTTTTTTTATATGACACGTTTCTTTTTCATAAATCATTTAAATGTGGCATAGAATCTTTGTTTTAGCAATAGCCTTCCAAATTCAATCATTCAAAATTAATTACTGCTGGCCGTGCCTCATTCAATCAAGGCAAATTTTCATGTAAACGCAAATTTACTTCCTCCTTTGTTTTCGCATTACACTTTATCAAATATTTCTTGCAATGCAAAATTGCTTCTTTGAATAAAACCACACACCCGTTGATAATGAAGAGATCATTTACTTATTTTAACGTTCAGAAAATCAACTTATTTTCCTTGCCAAAAATTTTCATCCCTGATTTAAGCTTAGCCCATTATAAATACAAGACCTGTTTCACATTTTCTTTACCTCATCTTTTGGACTTCATTTCCTAACATGTGTGGAGCTTCGAGTAATGGCAGTTTATATTTTCTTTCTTCTTCCTTTTATTTTAATTTATTTTTTATTTTATTTTTCTTCTTCTTTTTCCTTTGTTTTCTTTTACTTTACTCGGGTGCTCCACCACCTTGGCACGTTCAGCCTGCACCCCACTTTCCCCGCCACCTCCTCTTCTCCGTGAGTTGTGGTAAAGATCACCACCTCAAAATCCAGTTGCTAGCTTTGCCGTTTCCCCTACCTTCCTTCCTCCATCAAGTGAAGCCGCAGCCTCCTCCTCCAGACTGTGACACCGCGCCTAACCTCTGCCGCATCACCGGGTGGATGAAGGTCAGACCGTGGCGAGGCCATGCTTGACCAAGCCTATACAGTGATCAAGCCACCTGAAGTTTTAAAATTCCATTTTCATTCTCCACCTTTGCATTTGGAAAGACTTGGCCTATATGCCTAATGTCCCACTGCCATGACGTGCGTGCATCTCAGGTTAAAAATTTGATCAAGGCCGAGCTTTGTGTTGATGGGTCGAGTCGGGTAGTGGAGTGGCCGAGCCACTTGTGTCTAATTTTTTCTAATTCAATTTTGTTTCCAATTTTCGATGTTCGTAATTTAATCCGAGTACTTTGTTTTATTTATTTATCCTATTCAAGATTTGAATCGAGTTGTTGCTTCCACTAAAAATTGATCATGCAATCTACACATTTTTCCAAAGTGGATATCATAGTTTTGAATCTGAATCTTCAGCAGCGAGTTGTCCTCACCTGACAGTCGTACTTATATATCTGTAAATTAATAACAAGTGTAATTGTAGTATCGTTTTTATTTAACTGTAATATAAATTGATGATGTTAAAAAAAATCCTGTTATTTAACCTACACATCATCAGTTATATTATATATTGTTTTATTTCTGCTGTTACACTATTTATTTATTTACTGTTTATCACACTGCCAGTTCCCTATAGAATAGAATCGTTTCGGGCTGAAATGATAGGCCTGAAAGATATTTATTTATTTATTTAGTTATTTAACTTGGGATTGCGGGTTTGAAATGATAGAACCCGGTTTTCTTTGTAAATTACGGATTGAAATGATATATATCCGTATCACTTGACCTAGGTTAGAAAATATTATACCGACCCGTGGTTATATATATATATATATGTATTTTGGAAATATTAAATGTTTAAATAAATCTTTGTTTAAAAATGGATTAAAAATGATTTTTATATGTACAGTGACATTATACTAGTTAAATATGTAAATAATGTCAGAAATATAAAGTATAAGTTTATCTTGAAAATTTGGATTTGTAAAAAAATGGAATTTAAGTTAAGAAATAAAATATGAAATTTGGTATAACTTGAATATAAAGCGAATTAACAAAGGTTAAGTTTTCTATGAATTAAATAGTTAAATTAGTGAAATATGGAAGTTGAAATTTAACTTGATTTAGAAATGGGAGGCTGGTTTTGAAATAAAGGTAAGATAAGAAATTAATTGGAAATTAGATTATTTTGGATATGGGAATTTAACTTAATTGTAAGTAAAATTCATAGAAATTTTACACTTAATTTTAATAAGTAAATATAAAGAAGTTAGATATATATTTGCAAACTTTACTTTATAAAAATCATAAATTATTGATTAATTTAAATGATTATTTAAAATTATGATTTTATGAGTCAAATTTATTTAAATAAACGCTTATATTTTGCTAAAATTATATTTAATTTACTCAAATCTGTTGTAAAGGATATTTTCGCACTTTGCAAGTGCTGAAATTGATACAAATGAACTAAGGCTAAACCTTTGGGATTTATACGGGATTTTGTAAGAATTATACTTCACCTTTAAATATTTTTAAATATAGTATTTTATTGATATATAAAACTATTTTGGATTTTATAACCACGGGTAATAATAACGTCGATTGTTAAAGAGACCGGGATCGGATATTGACATACTCTCTGTCGATACCGAAAACCACTTTAACAACCGTGTACGTGGTGGAGATTCCAGAATGAAGTAGGATGGTGGTGACGTTTCCTTTGAGGTAAATACATGGACCCGATTCCCGTGAGTTGGCATAAGGTGGCTAAAACAGGAGCGGTTGACGGACTAATGAGGTAGCACCTTTGATCGGACACACTTCTTCGTATGCCATTCTATTACTTTGTGATTATTTGGTGTGCACCTTTGATTCGGGAGTGTTGTTTGAGGTGGGCGGTAGTAGCAGCTCGCGTTACCACCGGTCCGGAAGCGTAATTGGTATATCTACCATGGCATTGCCTGGTTGTGCCATGTCACTTACCATAGCGAGCCTTGTACGAGTTTGATTTTCTCCCGTAGCCCGTGTGGTATCCTCTGGTGGCTTCTCGATCGTGAGGGACTATGATATTGGATGGACTACTAGGACTATTACGTGTTAAGGGCTATATGGGTAACCCCTTGACGCTATTTAAAAGTAATTTTATTTTACTAATAGACACTATTATAATAGCGAAACATTACTACATAGTAATAGTTTAACGGATCCTTAGAGGACGGGCGGTCCCAATCATCCTTTAAGTTACTTGTGTTTTATTATAGTTCACTTGAATTAGCTTACACTGTATAAGTATGTAAGTCCTGACTCGAGTGTTTATGTTTTATTTTACACTCGGGTCAGCCTGAGTTTCAGTTCGGACATCATCATCGGAGCTAGGACTTCTGCACATCACCTTCAAGCTACTGTCAAATTTTTCTTTCAGTTCTTTACCGTAGATGGAAACAGATAAATTTGGATTTGTCCTATTGTTGATACAAACTATATTTGGTTTTAAAGACTATGTAAAAAAATTCTTATTTGAGACTGTTGATAGTGGCTTCATGAACCACTAAGTTATTTTTAAATTCCGCTATGAGTATTCTGATTTCTGTGTCTGTGATTCTGTGAAATGATTTCATTTGCTCCAAATTTATTTACAATCTATTGTTTTGAACTATTCAAGTTTGACAAGTTTTTTGTCGAATTTGAATGGTACAAAATAGTGGGTCGTTACAGTTGGTATCAGAGCTTTGGTTTAACCATAGCCTAAGGAGCAAAAACTCATTAGAGATAGGGTAGAAATACCCTAGAATGAGTGAAGTCAAATCATAGAATCCTTTCCTTGTGAGAGAACGTATTTTAAAGTATAAAATGATTTTCAAAAAGGATTTTCGAAGAAGTATTTTTGAAATAAAAACTTTCTTGTTTTAAAGTAAAATTTTCTAACTACTTCTTTCCCTTTCTCCACCTTTATAATTAGGTCTTTTGTTGAATGCCTTTCTAATAAACTTTATCTTATCTAGTATATCTTGACCTCTATATTTTCCTCTATCCTTAAATTCATTCTTGATTTCTCAGGATGAATCGAGGAAATACCAGAGGTAGGGAAAGAGCTGCTGCCCCAGCTCCTCCACCTGCTGCCCCGGTTAGATTTACTAAGCTGTGCAAAGAATATACTGAACTTGGTGGCACCAAGTTCACGGGGTCTGAAACCATAATAGAAGCTCAACAGTGGTTGAGAGACATGGAGAGAATCTTCTCCTGTCTCGAAATCACTAATGCCTAGGAGCGGCAATTGGCGGCCTGGCAGATGAAAGGAGCCGCTTTGAATTGGTGGCTATCAGTTACTGCTCACACTGATGAGGCTGACATCACCTCGGAGCAATTTAGGTATCTTCTTTGGTTGCCCAAATTTAGGTTCAATTCCTCCATTTTTTGAAATCTGTCTTATATCTCTTATCGTGATTTAGGGAGACCTTTCTGGTAAAATGGATGCCCGAAGCGGGTAAGTCTCAGCTATATCGAGACTTTATGGATTTGAAGCAGGGCGATATGTCTTTTACCGAATACGAGAGGAAATTTAGTGAGCTCTCGCAGTATGGCCTAAATCTGATAGACACCCCGCTGAAGAAGAACGAGAAATTTGTTGCTGGAGCACGACCCGAGTATTACGATCGCCTCATTACCCACGTGCATGGTACGTTTACAGCTCTTATGGACATGGCTATCCGGTATGAGAATCCAACCTCCAGGGCTCCTCTAGCTACCCAGCCTGCCCTATCTCAGTATTCTGCAAGTTCCAAGAAGAGGAAGCCCCATTTTCAGCATCGATAGAAGAATAAGAATAGGACTCCAGGGTTGGGATCGTCTTCGTCATCCCAGAGGCAGCCTGTGGATCTATATACCATTACTTGCTACCGATGCGACCAGAAAGGAACTACGCTAATGGTTGTCCTACCTTGGGTGCTGCGATTCCACCTCCCGCTCAGTCGGCTAGGCGAGACCTTTGCCACATTTGCCTTCAGCCAGGACATTTCAAGAGAGACTGCCCTACACAAAAGAAGGGCAAGGCATCAGGGATTTTCGCTGTCACTTCTACATCCTCGCCAGCCCCTGCACCTGCACAGGCACCTGCTCCCGCTCCTAGCGATTCTCAAGGTACCCTCCAGGGTTCTTTTACCTTGCATTATTTTCATGTACGGGTTATCTTTGATACCGGAGCTTCCCATTTCTTTATCTCAGTAGACCTCTATAATAAATTTGAGAATCTTCTGTCTCTTGAATTTTCCTCTGTACCTTTATTTGTTTCAAACCCTATCGGTGGTCCTGCGAACCTTAGTAAAGTTTGTAGAAATGTGAAACTCTTTCATGGTAGTTAACAATTCACTGGTGACTTCTATGTTTTGGGGTTTGACACTTTCGATATACTGCTTGGGGTGATTGGTTGGATAGTCATGATGCTCGGATCTCGTGTAGTTCTCGAACTATTGCCCTCAAAGATGATTTTGGTAATTCCTTAGAGATCCAGTGTAGTTTACCCCAGGAGTTCGCTGGTAGCTTCATTTATTCTCTCAATACTTTCCTTGATGATATTCATTCGACTCCGGTTGTCAAACTATTTCCCGACGTATTTGGTGAAGTCATCTCTCTACCTCCGAAGCGGAAAATTGATTTCTGTATCGATCTCATTCCTGAAGCACGACTTGTAGTGCATCCACCCAAAAGAATGGCACCACGGGAGAAGATCGAATTAAGGAAGCAGATTCAAGACTTGTCCTCTAATGGTCTGATCAGACCTAGCTTCTAGGAATGGGGAGCAACCGTAGTTTTCATCACAAAATCTGATGGTTCTCTCCGGATGTGTGTTGATTATAGGGAGCTAAACAAGCTCACTATGAAAAACAGATATCCTATGCCACACATCAATGATATGTTCGATCAGCTTTATGGAGCGACTGTTTTCTCTCAGCTTGATCTAGCCACTGGTTTCCACCAACTCAGAGTTGCTGAGGAGAGCATTCCTAAAACTGCTTTCCGTACTGAGAACGGGTTCTTTGAATGGCTAGTTATGCCTTTTGGGTTGACTAATGCTCCTGCCTTCTTTGTCGACTTGATGAATCGCGTCTTTCGCGATGTGCTCAATAAATTTGTTTTAGTCTTTATTGATTACATCCTTATCTTCTCCAAAACAAGAGATGAGCATGAGTCGCATTTGAAGTATGTTTTAGAGACTCTTCGAAACCATCAATTAAAAGCTAAATTCTCTAAATGCCATTTCTGGGAAGAGGAAGTCCGATTCCTCGGACATAATGTCTCTAGTGAAGGAGTTTCTATTGATCCAGTCAAGATCGTTGCGATCAATGATTGGGAAGAACCTAAGACTCCGACTGATATTCGTAGTTTTCTGGGCCTTGCCGGTTACTATCGGAGGTTCATTGAGAACTTCGCTCGGATCTCTACACCTCTCACTGCTCTGACTCGGAAGAATGCTAAATTTATTTGGAGCGATAAGTGTAAAGCGGCATTCCAAGAGTTAAAGAATAAGCTTACTTCCGCACCAGTGCTTACAGTTCCGAATGGAAATGAGAGATAACAGTATTCACCGATGCTTGTCGCGAGGGTTTGGGAGCGGTATTGATGCACGATGGGAAGGTGATTGCCTATGCTAGTCGTCAGCTGAAGACGCATGAAGCCAACTATGCGGCCCATGATTTAGAATTGCTGGCCGTTGTCTTTGCATTGAAGCTTTAGAGACATCATCTCTTGGGTGGTAAGTTTGACCTCTTCACCGATCATCAGTCTTTGACATATATCTTCACCCAGAAGGATTTAAATCAGAGACAAGTTCGGTGGCTCGAGTTTCTTTCTTCTTACGATCTCGACATCAACTATACTCCTGGGAATGCCAATGTTGTGGCGGATGCCTTGAGTAGAAAGAAGTCTTTGTTGTGTCAGATTATTGTTTCTTCTCCCCTTTTGGATCGGATCGTGGTTAAGTAGGATGATGACGAGATGCTTAGGCATATGAAGGGTAGTGTTTGTAGCAGGGTTGGAGGTAGTAGTCTTGATGGTAGTGAAGCCTAGATTGATGATAAAGGGATTTTAAGGATTAATAATCCGATTTGTGTCCTGAATGTTGATGGTTTAAGACAGGAGTTACTCCGGGAACACCATCAATCCAAACTTTCCATTCATCCAAGTGTAGCAAAGATGTATCAGGATTTGAAGAAACTTTATTGGTGGAAGGGTATGAAGCGCGATGTCTCTATCTTTGTGAGTAGGTGTGCGACTTGTCAGCAAGTCAAGGCGGATCATCAGAAGACACCGGGTTTGTTGCAGCCTCTAGAGATTTCCAATTGGAAGTGGGAGAAAGTTTCTATGGATTTCATCGATGGTTTACCGAGATCTAGGAGGGGAAATGAGAGCATCTGGGTTATTGTGGATAGACTGACCAAGTCCGCTCATTTTATTCCGGTCATGTCTACCCGAACGGCTTCGAGCTTATCTAAGATTTATATGGGGGAGATTGTTCGACTACATGGCGTTCCCCTCAGCATTGTTTGCGACCGAGACCCTATCTTCACTAGTCAATTTTGGAAAGCTTTCCAAGAATCCTTGGGTACTCGACTGAATCTGAGCACTTTTTACCACCGGCAGACTGACGGTCAAACGAAAAGGGTAAATCAGATTCTAGAGGATCTTCTCTGTGCTTGCATTTTGGATTATAGAGGATCGTGGGAAGATCTTCTCCATATTGTGGAATTCACCTATAACAATAGTTGTCAAGTATAAATTCCAATCCTCTGTCGTTTTTTATCTTATCTTAATCCCCTATCCATCTCATTCTATCTTTTGTTCAGGCTAGTCTTAAGATGTCTCTGTTTACTGCTCTAAATGGGAGACCTTGTAGATCTCCTTCTTGCTGGATTGAATCTGGTAATCGCTTAGTTCTTGGTCCCGAAATGATTTTAGAAGCTTCGGAGAAAATCGAGGAGATTAAGAGAAGGTTAAGGATTGCTCAGGATAGACAGAAGAAGTACGCTGATCGTCGTAGAAGAAGTTTGGAGTTTGCAGTTGGTGATTTAGTTTTTCTTAAGATTTCTCCTTTAAGAAATATGGTTCGGTTTGGGCGTAAAGGGAAGCTTGCTCCTAGATTCATCGGTCCATTCCGCATCTTGGATAGGATTGGTTCTCTTGCTTATCGACTGGATCTTCCTAAGAAATTCGCTGAAATACACAATGTATTCCATGTATCCCACCTTCGTCGCTGTTTGCATGATCCATCTCTTATTATCCAGCCTTTAGCTCTTGATAATCCTGACCTAACCATTGAAAGGAAGCCGCTTCGTATCGTCGATCGAGGTACGAAACAACTAAGAAGAAAATCTGTCCGACTGGTCAAAGTGCAGTGGAGCACTGATGAACGGGATTGCACTCGAGAGACGGAGGAAAACATTCGTGCTTCAAATCCGGAATTATTTATTTCAGGTACTTGGCTCTATCATCTTATCTTCTTTTGTTTCCTTCCTTTGTTCCTTTTCGAGGATGAAAAGTTCTGAGTGGGGGAGAGTGTAACAGACCAAAATTATTTTAGCAAGTATTTTTCACTTTTATTCATAAAACTTTGGGGTTTATTATATAAAAATCTAAATTTTTAAATTGATTAAAACATTGCCCAAATTTTTAATTAAAGGATAAGATTTCTGAAATTTTGACTTTGGTTAAGGATTTACTTTAATTGAAAATTTGGTTTATTTTGTTGAAATGGTAAATAACTAAATTTTAAGCAAAATCATGTTTTATTTAAGCAATAAAATTTAAAAAAATTATAGTGTATAAATAAGGTTTATAAAAAGGCGCATTTTAATTTGCACCTTTATACCCATTTTGATTAATTAGGTGGTATAAATAGTATGTATTTAACGAATACTCTTTAAACGTATAAATTTAAAAATGTTATTTTCGTTTTAAATTTGGGCACAAAATGTTGCGTCGGTAGTACGCATTCTTAATTTTCAACTTAGCTATAAATGGATAAATTAAACAGTAGACGTAAAATTCGAAGTGGTAAATGAATATTATTTCTAGCCATATTTTCTTTGGCATAAATCACGCAACTTATCTAGAATTCAAAACTCACGTTCAAAATTATATTGCATCCCATTTTGTTTCAATCAAATTCTTGCCTCCTTTATGAATGCTTTCCCTCTTTATCTTATTTTTGTATTTTCAAAAAGGAAAGAAAAGTATATCAACGCATTTACTTCCAAATTTTTAAACGAGTACAAATGTTTGCCCGGTAGTCCTAGCCATTTCTTTATATAAATCAACGCAAGTTTTCTTTAATAAGAATTTTTTTTATATAACACGTTTATTTTTCATAAATCATTTAAATGTGGTATGGAATCTTTGTTTTAGCAATAGCCTTCCAAATTCAATCATTCAAAATTATTTACAGCTGGCCATGCCTCATTCTATCAAGGCAAATTTTCATGTAAACGCAAATTTACTTCCTCCTTTATTTTCGCATTACACTTTATCAAATATTTCTTGCAATGCAAAATTACTTCTTTGAACAAAACCACACGCCCGTTGATAATGAAGAGATCATTTACTTACTTTAACGTTCTGAAAATCAACTTATTTTCCTTGCCAAAATTTTTCATCCCTAATTTAAGCTTAGCCCATTATAAATACAAGACCTGTTTCACATTTTCTTACCTCATCTTTTAGACTTCATTTCCTAGCGTGTGTGGAGCTTCAGGTAATGGCAGTTTATATTTTATTTCTTCTTCCTTTTATTTTATTTCATTTTATTTTTATTTTTTTCTTCTTTTTTCTTTGTTTTCTTTTACTTCACTCGGCTGCTCCACCACCTTGGCACGTTCGGCCTGCACCCCACTTTCCCCGTCACCTCCTCTTCTCCCTGGAGCTCCAGTTCTGGTCGTGAGTTGTGGTAAAGATCACCACCTCAAAATCCAGTTGCTAGCTTTGCTATTTCCCCTACCTTCCTTCCTCCATCAAGTGAAGCTGCAACCTCCTCCTCCAGACTGTGATGTCGCGCCTAACCTCTGCCGTATCACCGGGTAGATGAAGGTCAGACCGTGGCGAGGCCATGCTTGACCGAGCCTATACAGTGATCGAGCCACCTTAAGTTTTGAAATTCCATTTTCATTCTCCACCTTTGCATTTGGAAAGACTCAGCCTATATGCCTAATGCCCCACTGCCGTGACGTGCGTGCATCTCAGGTTAAAAATTTGATCAAGGCCGAGCTTTGTGCTGATGGGTCGAGTCGGGTAGTGGAGTGGCCAAGCCACTTGTGTCTAATTTTTTCTTATTCAATTTTGTTTCCAATTTTCGATGTTCGTAATTTAATCCGAGTACTTTGTTTTATTTATTTATCCTATTCAAGATTTGAATCGAGTTGTTGCTTCCACTAAAAATTGATCATGCATTCTATACATTTTTCCAAAGTAGATTTCATAGTTTTGAATCTGAATCTTCAGCAGCGAAAAGGTGAGTTTTCCTCACCTGACAGCCGTACTTATATATCTGTAAATTAATAACAAGTGTAATTGTAGTATCATTTTTATTTAACTGTAATATAAATTGATGATGTTAAAAAAATCCTGTTATTTAACCTACACATCATCAGTTATATTATATACTGTTTTATTTCTGCTGTTACACTATTTATTTATTTACTGTTTATCACACTGCCAGTTCCCTGTAGAATAGTTTCAGGCTGAAATGATAGGCCCGAACAATATTTATTTATTTATTTAGCTATTTATTTAACTTAGGATTGCGGGTTTGAAATGATAGAACCCGGTTTTCTTTGTAAATTACGGATTGAAATGATATATTATCCCTATCAATTGACCTAGGTTAGAAAATATTATACAGACCCGTGGTTATATATATATATATATATATATATATATATATCTTTGTGTGTGTGTGTGTGTGTATTTTGGAAATATTAAATGTTTAAATAAATCTTTGTTTAAAATTGGATTAAAAATGATTTTTATATGTATAGTGACATTATACTAGTTAAATATGTAAATAATGTTAGAAATATAAAGTATAAGTTTATCTTGAAAATTTGGATTTGTAAAACAAATGGAATTTAAGTTAAGAATTAAAATATGAAATTTGGTATAACTTAAATATAAAGCGAATTAATAAAGGTTAAGTTTTCTATGAATTAAATAGTGAAATTAGTGAAATATGGAAGTTGAAATTTAACTTGATTTAGAAATGGGAGGCTGGTTATGAAATAAAGGTAAGATAAGAAATTAATTGGAAATTAGTTTATTTTGAATATGGGAATTTAACTTAATTGTAAGTAAAATTCATAGAAATTTTACACTTAATTTTAATAAGTAAATATAAAGAAGTTAGATATATGTTTGCAAACTTTACTTTATAAAAATCATAAATTATTGAGTAATTTAAATGATTATTTAAAAATATGATTTTATAAGTCAAATTTGTTTAAATAAAGGCTTGTTTTTGCTAAAATTATATTTAATTTACTCAAATCTGTTGTAAAGGATATTTCTGCACTTTGCAAGTGCTGAAATTGATACAAATGAACTAAGGCTAAACCTTTGGGATTTATATGGGATTTCGTAAGAATTATACTTCACCTTTAAATATTTTTAAATATAGTATTTTATTGAAATATAAAACTATTTTGGATTTTATAACCACGGGTAAAAATAACGTTGGTTGTTAAAGAGACCAGGATCGGATATGGGCATACTCTCTGTCGATACCGAAAACCACTTTAACAACCGTGTACGCGGTGGAGATTCCAGAATGAAGTAGGATGGTGATGGCGTTTCCTTTGAGGTAAATACGCGGACTCGACTCCCATGAGTTGGCATAAGGTGGCTAAAACAGGAGCGATTGAAAGACTAATGAGGTAGCACCTTTGATCGGACGCACTTCTTCGTATGTCATTCTATTACTTTGTGATTGTTTGGTGCGCACCTTTGATTCAGGAGTGTTGTTCGAGATGGGCGGTAGTAGCAGCTACGCGTTACCACCGGTCCGGAAGCTAATTGGTATATCTACTGTGGCATTGCCTACTTGTGCCGTGTCACGTACCATAGCGAGCCTTGTACGAGTTTGGTTTTCTCCCGTTGCCTGTGTGGTATCCTCTGGTGGCTTCCCGATCAGGAAGGACTATGATATTGGATGGACTGCTGGGACTATTATGTGTTAAGGGCTATATTGGTAACCCCTTAATGCTATTTAAAAGTAAGTTTATTTTACTAATAGACACTATTATAATAGCGAAACATTACTACATAGTAAATAGTTTAATGGATGCTTAGAGGACGGGCGGTCCCAAGCATCCTTTAAGTTACTTGTCTTTTATTACAGTTCACTTGAATTAGCTTACATTGTATAAGTATGTATGTCCTGACTCGAGTGTTTATGTTTTATTTTACGCTCGGGTCAGCCTGAGTTTCAGTTCGGACATCATCATCGGAGCTAGGACTTCTGCACATCACCTTCAAGCTGCTGTCAAATTTTTCTTTCAGTTCTTTACCGTAGTTTATGTAATGGAAACGGATAAATTTGGATTTGTCCTATTGTTGATACAAACTATATTTGGTTTTAAAGACTATGTAAAAAAATTCTTATTTGAGACTATTGAAAGTGGTTTCATGAACCACTAAGTTATTTTTAAATTCCGCTGCGAGTATTCTGATTTCTATGTCTGTGATTCTGTGAAATGATTTCATTTGTTCCAAATTTATTTAAAATCTATTGTTTTGAACTATTCAAGTTTGACAAGTTATTCGTCGAATTTGAATGGTACAAAATAGTGGGTCATTACAATGATTTTTCTATGTCTTCCCTACGCCTTATTATTCCTACGGTTTTGCTATGACATTTTTACTTCTTTCCTACCCACGCCTTTACTACGCCATTCGTTTAGCTACGTCTTCCCTATGCCCTATTTTCCTATGCTTCCTCTATGTCATTCTTACATGTTACAATTCCTACATCTTTTCTACGACCTTCGTTTATCTACGGTTTATTTAGCTATGCACACTACTTTTTATTGCATCATTATTCCCTTTACCTATGCCTTTCCTACGCCTTTTCTAAAGCAATTTTGATATATTACTATTGTATTTCATTTCACCACATTAAATAGAAACTAAAATCAACTTATTTCATATATATGTACACATCTAACAAAAAGATTAATATCAAATCGTTCATCTTTAATTCAAAAAACAAATATTTCATTCATATTACAAAGTCAAACAATATCAATCAAGTTCTTATATGTCCAAATAATACGAAGGTATGTTCATAATACATGACATCATACAAATACCACTAAGAATAAAAAATATCCTCATTCCTCACAATCATTCAACTCTCCATCAAATCGCTATCGAAGCATCTTGGTGAGTTGTTCATACTGCATCTTTAGCATTTGAATCTCCCCATTTTGACGCTCCACCTTTTCCTCTAGTTTGGCTCTAGTCTGTGCTTCTTCCTTATTGACGCTATAAGTGGTGTCTTTGTATTTATGCATTTTATTATATATTGCATCAATTTCTACATTTTAAACTAATTAATATAATTTTTTTGAAAGTTTAAATATTTACTCCAGGGATATTGCCATAATAAGGCCTACGATCCTTTCCTTTAGCTATAGCACCGGTAAGCATGTCAAATACTACTTCCTTGACTTCATGTGAAATTTATATGCCTATACTTTTCAATTCTTCGATTCTATCTTGATTTGTGCATGCATTTGTAATTTTTATTAGGTATATGTATAACTCGAGATATGTGCTATGACAGCTAAGTGTGTATTTTAAATCCACATACTCCGTTTTGCACAGTATCTTGCTTACATAATACATATTCCCTTTTGGAATAACAAACTTTCCCCGCCTATATTTACATCTTTGGTATGTTTAGGTTTCACTATGCCTTGGATCAATAAGAAGTTAAAATTTCAATTAGAAGTACCTTCATGACTCAACCTTCTACCTATATTGTGTGTTATCAAGTGGAATGTCAGTTTTTATATCTGTATTTAGCACCCTACGTTTTCAAATTGCATTATATAACTAGATAAATAAGGAACTAATAAAGTTACATGGAAAAAGAAACGAACAAATTAATTCCTAGATAAGTGCACGTGAACCAATCTTTGTGAACCAAATTTTTACTTTGGTAGCTAAGTAGCACTACTCATTTACTCAAGTTACATTATGGTTTTTCCAAAAGACTAGTATAGATCAAATCAATATATTCAAAGCATGAAGCTCTTGACAAAGCATTACCATCGTGACATATGTACAAGAAACTTCAAACCAATTAACTAAGTACATTTACTTTAGGTATATGTTATATGCACATATTAAACTATTAACCAGTTATTAAAACCGAGCTATAAGAATCACTTATATACAAGATCCCATAGGAACAATTATTACATAGAATCTTTCGACTTGCACAACCTGCCAATTCATCGGCCTAGGATATGTTGAAGTTTCTTATAAACCCTTATCTTATAAAAATTTTAAACTATTATTCATATAAAATAATATTAACCTTATGTACTACCCTTAAGTACATTATCTTATAGAAAGAAACTAATACAATTTCACTACAATTAATCGTACATTGTCCAACAAAGTTCGATTACTCCATATTGAAGCATCATTATGTGTCACATGGAGGAGTAATTTTGAGATTGAATCTTTATGCATTTTAGATACTTTCGGAACATTTTCCAATTTACCCACTCGTTCGATAAAATCAAATCATTTCTATTGCATGTTTTTTCATTTACTTCTGTTTTATATTATATAAGTTTACCATAGACATGCTACATACGTAACAAATAAAACTGTCATGTTGATGATAACTCATCGGTGAATATGGTGAAGTACATGGAACGGTTTGGGTATTCATAGAATTATGATTGAATACATCTATACGCATCAATCCAAAGAGTTCATCAACTCATATAATACTCCCACTAATGGGTGCATAGCCCTTTATTGTTTGAGATATAATTATCAAGTATCATTTGATTCAAAATCATACGATAAAATTATTTCTCAAAACATGGCTTGGTCCCAAAACAAATATAAGTAATATTAGATACTTTTGTATTTTCTAATGCATCACTTTTGTTATTAAATTTTTTACCACAATATAGTTTATTTCACAAAGAATATTCATAATATTCATATTGAAATATAGCTATGTCTATTTTTTTTAACTGATATCGAAAAATAATCATTATTTCATAAATAGCGTATGGTAAATTTTACGAAAACCATTTCATACTATGATGCAATTAATAAGTGATATATGCTATGCTTCCACTATTTCCCCATTACTATAATAGCGCATTGAATTTGTAGATCCAGCATTCACTTAATACAATTTGTTTATTTCATGCACTGCAATTATTTACAGTGGAGAGTACGTTGACCAAATATTTTGAGGTCAAAGTAATAAATCTCATATAAAACAATTTTCTATATGAAAATACATTTTAGAATAGAGACCATATTTCTTATTCCAATATTATGTATCGATTATTTATTAAAATTCATATTTCCAATGTTTCTTTAGGAAGCATAAGTGAGTATTCATTCTCTTCATTCCAATTGTACCTTAAATTACATATATTCTTATACATTCGTATTCCTCTCAAATGGTCTAACTATCCAAAAGAAAACCTTGCTACAATATCATAACAAACTCTTTATAAAAGCGCATTCGATTATCCTTAACATTTAAGGACATTAAATATGTTGCACTTTACATAAACCGATCAAAATGACATTTCAACGATCGAGTTCTTATATCTATTTTGTAGTTTTTGGTCTATTGTTACATTAACACGGTATGGTCTCATCGTAATCAATCAGATTGAATACTCGATCTTGCACTAAGATTTTTTCGATTTTTCGGATGAACAAATTTCATTGAAATATTGTACATTACAAACTTTGATCATTCATTTATATTCAATTTTATAGGGTTAAAATATCCATAATCTTGTATAAGTAATTGTAAAAGTGACCAAACCACGAATGTATTCAGTAATTGTAAAATTCGGCACTTGCATGGGTGTTGAAACGTTAACATGCAATAGGAATTTGACAGTATTTCCATTTGTCAACTTTCAATTCAGTTTGTTTGATATGTTAATTGATAAGCATTTTTATCAATCATATTAAACGGACAAATTACCATTGTTGATAATTATAACATTATTTAGCATATGTGCTTACAATATTAGAAAGGTTAAAGGTTACCATTTTATTTTTCTAATAAAGCTCCCACTAGTCTTTTATGTTTCTCCAAACCCTAAAATGAAACACAGAATTCTTTCAACTTCACTAATGGGCGTTAGGACTCGTCGGTCGTGGTATTCTGACCTTGTGTTTTCTCAACAAATCATAGCTCCACAAACGATGGATAACTCCTTATTGGTTGTATCACATATAATTCCTAACTCATTTGTCCTTGTCCTAATCTTATTTCGACATTGAATTTTCTCAACAAATTGAAAGAGATTATTCACTCATACCTTCCATATCATGATGGTCTAAGTATGGTATATGTACCTTATGTTTGCTCAACAATTACATATAGTTATTTTACCTCATCTGTTCAATATAGTAATTATACTTCACATAACATCCCCAGCTTGAGCTTGCTCAATAACTAAGTAGTATGCAAGTAATTTACTAATATATATGATAAAGGACAACATTATATTGAAGATTCATAATCTTTAATATTATATTAAGTGATATTAACCAATGGAACAATATATTTCTTATGAAATACCCTCATGATTCATGTGTCTGATACATCAGAAATCACAGTATATGTACATTTACGTATGTATTTATTTTTTAAGTCTATTTGAGTTTCTTTAGTGTTCCACTTTTAGTTTATACATTCATATAATATAAGTTTTGTTGTTACATAAATTTTTGTATTTCATATTACTTATATGATAGTCTTATGTATATTATTTAATTAATTAAATCTTATTTAATTAATTTTATAATTAATTAGTATTCCAATACAATTTTTATATTGGATATATGTAGCATAACCTTTATAGTGTAACACATATATCTTATATATGTGTATTTTTATTTAATTAATTAACCTTTAACTAATTGATTAATTAAACAATTTTAATTAAATTATATTAATTTCAAAATTTTATTCTATATACATACATATATGCTTATGTTATCTTAAACACTTTAAAATAACATAACATATATCAACATATATAATACATGCATATAAGTATTAATTAATTAACTCATTTAATTAATTTATATTATTAATCTTATTAATAATTTTGAATTTTGAAATAAATATTTACATAGTTTCAAACATTTTGAACTTTTTCATTACATTTTCAAACATTTTGAAAATTTATGTTATATTGTAACCCTTTATAATAAAAATGTTATTAATTTAAATTTAACTTTTAAATTTAAAATCATGTCTTAATTTTCAAAACTATTTTGACGATTAGCCTTGGCCTAATTAAAATTGGGTCTTTTCTATTAGGGGCAACCTATGGGCTCACATCACCTTTTAGGCTAAGCAGGTAACCAGGTAGGACAGGGTACTTGATTATCCAATTCCAATCATATACATTACCTTTCTAGACATCGTACTAAGTGCAAAGCTTTATTAGTTAGCCCTAACATGACAAATTTAGACCGCATAGGCTATTAGGTTCTGATACCATTGTCGTAACTGGGCCAGCCCACAATGGAAGAAATGGATGAATTTCAGAAATATTTACCATTTTGGATCTTTAATGAACCTATGAAGTCTAAATGTACATTAGATCCAATCTAATAAAACATTAAATAAAATATTATTTTATTTAAAGTTGGTTAAAGGAAAGTTTAAAATTAATTTAGTTTAAAATTATAGTGCATCAAATACACTCAGCAATTGTTTTTAAATTAATTTTAGGGAAGGAAACTTTTCATTTCTTTCCCTAAAATAGGTAATTAATAGAGAGTATATTAAAAATTATATGAAGAGAGAAACCTTCCATTTTCTATCTTTTCTAATTAAATTGATTGGGTCAATAATGATATTAATTGGCAACTTATTCATGGCATAAAATGTAACTATTGTCCAAATGTATATGCTGTAATTATGTAAGTGCAAAAAATTAGACAGTGTATAGAGATGATATTTCCTACATATGTGTCTTTATTGTCTATATTATTATTTAAAATACATATACATACATTTATTTATATTTATATGCAACATACATATACATAAATGAGATAAAATTAAGTGTCACTTTTATAACTCCAAAAGGTCAGCAATTTTGAACCTAGTTTTAAAAATGAAAGTTTTTAAGATTAAAAATTATGATTTTACATAAAAGTCCATCACATAAATTCAATTCAATTATATATGTATGTAGGTATATATATACACGCACATAGATTTGTGTCTATATGTATACATATACAAAATTCACTGTAAATAATGTTTCAAACTTAATACATCTTTATGTTAACATTTATAATTTAGTATACGTTCCAATATAAAATAACAACTAAAGCCTAACTTTAATTATAAAAGGAAATCTAAGGGTTTATGATAATTTCCATTAAAGTTCAGTTATGTTCAAAGAGAATTTTTTTAAGTTGAAATAGAAGTACGCAAAAACCTAAACATTGAATTTCAAATATTGAACACAAAACATACATCCAAACATTAATAAACTGCATATGTTTTCTAGTTGAATCAATAATAGGAATATTTCATTAATTAAGACTGAGGTTTTAACTAAAATGTGTTTTTTTTAAATAAAAAAATTGAAACAACAATAAATTAGATGGGACGAGTCAGACACATATGTATATGTTGCAAAGGTTTTAGATCTAAACAATTAAGCAATATGAAAAATAATTAAATATGGGATCATATAATGTAGATCTAATAATGACAACATGAATTGGGGAAAAAAGCAAAATATATCTTAGAACAAATTTAAATTAAACTAACATGGTGAACATATATAATAATTAATTAAGATAGAGAAAAAGGGATCTAATCTGTTTGATCAAATAAAAAAATACATGATTGAGATGATATAGCAGATGGATCTAAATTGCATAAACAAGTTGAATGAAGAATATATATAAAATTAGAATAATCACCTTTAGATGTTGCCAAGAGAATGCACCTTGAATGATGAACCAAAGGTTCTTAGATTCCGTAAATAAATCTTCGAATTTTGCAAGAATTAAGAGATTTGAATCATCTTTTGTTATTAATTTTATTTGATAATTTATTTTGGAAATACAGGGGTTAGGAAGCCATGAAAATTCAAAATTTTCTAATTGAAGCGCAAGAGGGATGATAATGATAGACAAAAAAATTAATTATATAAGAAAATAAAGGTAGAGATGTTTTAAAGAAATGATAGAAACCTTTCCTATTTCTTCCTTAAAACTTTCCTTGCTAATTCCTTTTTAAATGTTAATTAAATGCTCTTTCTCTTCTAGCCATAGATTGTAATGATCCAGAATTTGACCACTTTAAATATGCTATTCAAAGTGATTTTAAGTATAAATTAGGTAAGGCTATATGATTCAAATAATATTAGATAGGATTTGGAAAGAGAAGTATACACAAAATAGTAACATTTTCCTATATCAACAAAAGTGACAAAATATTGATTTCAGAAAAATAAGTTTCAGTGATTAAATTAATTATATTAATTTATTTATGAGTTTTTATATTTTTAAATAACATTATACAAATTTATTTCTAAATTTGGTTTACATAAATAGATAGTTTAACTAAAACGTCAAAATGTGACCGTAAAATATTTTGTCGAAAATCAACGTTTTGTCGATTAAAGTTGTCGCAACGTTGTCTCAACTTTATTTTCTCATATAGAAACATATATTAAAATATGGTAAGTATTAATTAATTCACTAATCAAGTTTACTTTTACTAAACATACTTAGAAAATTCTAGAATATAATTAAGAAAAAGTAAGCACAAAAAGACAAACATGCCATTTCAAAGTAAAAAGTAAACATCAAATCAAACCAAACATAATTATTATAATCCTTACTTACCTCTTAAGTGAAAATTACATAAAGTAATGATTTGAGATGTGACGTTAAGCCTTGAAAAAAATAAGGTTGTTTAAAATATAAGTAAGGGTATTTTTGCCTTTATACAAAATATTATTTTAATCCAAAAAATTTTCTATAAATAAGCATCCACTTTATCACATTTTTTCGCTTCTTGTTCTTTTTTTTCAAGCTTTTCTTCACTTCTTTGATGGCTTCTACTTCTCTCTTTTCCTTACTAACTTTTCTTAAAATCATGTCAAATCAACTCCAAACACCACCAAACTTTGCCAAAGACCTTAGAATATCATCAAAATATGATATATCATCTAAGAAGTGAAGAAAGCTGCCGGAATCAAAAGGAAAGTCTACGGAAAATATTGGTGGAGTGGAACTAATCGTGAGTACTCAAATATTAGTTTTATTCTAATAAAACTTAAGTTGATAATACACAGATTAAATTAGAAATTAATATGTTGAATATTGGATGATATTGGATGATAACTTGGTATATATTATGGTTGATTGTATGTTTCTAATATGGATGATAACTTGGTTTGATAAATGATAAGACAAATGGTTTGTAAGCATAGTTAATTAAATCCATACAAATGGGTGTATGGAAATTATTTAGCCTCTTAATGATTTCAAAATATCTAAAAAGATTGAAAATAATATTATAATTATATAATATTATAATATGAAATGAAAAATGAGTTTTTAATGATGAAAATATTGTTTTAAATGAGTTAAATAGTTTACATATGGTTTAAAACAAATTTGAAGTATTTCGCACAAGTTCCGAAGCAGTTCACAAAATTTATCAAAATCGAGCTCGTCGCGTAGCAGCAGTTCGTAAATTTCGACCCGTAACTTCAAATTAGCGTAGAGAATGATTTATAAGTGAAATTTCTTCGAAATAAAAACTTTTTGATCCATAATGATAATAGTTTTCTAACGAAGAAATAAAATCAAACATTTATCAAGTAGAGTTTGAAATATGTCCAAAACAATTTTCTAAAAACATCGCGGTTTTGCAGTTCGGAATCTAAAAATGGATTTCTTTATAAATGATACTTTTAAATGATTAAAAATATGAAATGAATTTGATATATCTATTAAAATGTTTTAAAAGAGATTTGGAATGGAAAAATATGAATTTTCAAATATTAAAAGTTGTTTAAATCAAATAAGCTTATATAGCACTTTTCGTAGTACTTTTATGCTGCGAATTCTATAACCTTTTGAATATGAGTTTAAACGTAATGAGATTTTCTAGAATCAATTATGAATGCTTTTAAAAGGAAAATTAAGCATTTAAAAGATGATTTGAAGTCTTATAATCAATTCAAAAGTAAAGCTAATAATTGAGTACGGGGAAATGACTAGTACATTTTTCCCGTCTTTGAGATTTGGAAAGATAAAACAAGGTGTTTAACTAAGGTTCGGGATGGAGCAACCAGTGCCCTAAACTTACCTGGCCTATGTTTCTCTTTTTAGGCGAAGGGTGGAATAGATCGAAAGGAAAGCCTGGATGCTCTCAAATATCACATTTAAGTTTTCCAAGATAAAAGAAAAGAAAAAATTCTTTAAATGTTAATTAACCACTTAACATCTTTTATTCGATGATTAGTACGAAGGAACTGGGATCGGATTTGGGTGATTTCTAACCAAAGAATCAGGATCGGATTTGGGTGATTCTTATTCGAAAATCACTTCAAACTAATTTTCAAAACCCTATATGTACTAACATCTTTTCATCAATGATTAACACGAAGGAACCGAGAACGGATTTGGATGATTCCTATCCGAAGAACTCCTTCAAACTAATTTTCAAAATAAAACATATAGAAGACAAAGATCTTCATGATGTAGGATTACTTGCCATTGGTCCCTATAGGTGAAATTTACCATATCTAAGGTGGCACTACTACTCTGTTATGAAAATCTTCGATTTGCAAGAATACGATTTGAATTTAAGAAAGAAATCTTTGATTAAAGATTTAATGAATGATTTGGAAATATTTTTCCTAAGATAAAAGTTATAGCTTGAATACAAGAAATCTTTGATTAAGATTTAATGAATGATTTAGGAAGGTTTCTGGAATTATTCTAGGATTTAAGAAAGGTTTAGTAAACCAAATGATTTTATAAATGAGGCTTAATGATTTCATATACTTTTGAAAAGAAAATGGAATAAATTGAAAGAATATATCTAAGAAAAATATTTTAATAAAAGATAAAGTAATTGATTAATGATTGATATCCACAAATGAACTTAACATCTTTTAAATCGATAGTTGGCTTCGAAGGAACCGGGGTCGGATTAGGTGATTCCTATCTGAAAATTACTTCGAACCAATGTACACATTCAAATGTGAAGACATGTTGAAGATGATGATTATTGAAGGCCATGGATCTTCATAGCGTGAGGATTGCTTGTTAACATGCTTTGGGTCGCTCCCATTATAGAGTTATTTATAGAAGTGGTCACCTCGTTGTGGATATTTTTCGGATTCCAAGGATACGCGCTACTACTGGTAGTAGGAGAGTGCCTTCGATTTTATTCAGTCCCAAAATGAACTTGTATGGACGAATGTCTGACAATACATTTTTGAGACACAATGTTTGATTTTTACAAATGTACATCTGCTTGGTGGCGGAGAAGGCAACTTCACTTAGCTTAACACCCTTCTCTAAGACATATGATCTCAGAGTTGTATGCTTGTAGGAGTCAAATAGTGATCAAAGGAATGGAAATGCGGCATTCAAAGTGGAACATGTTATGATCAAAGCGTGGTTTTGTATGAAAAGTGTGGCTTTGAAGAAATTGATAGTAGCCTCGTGAACCTCACACCCCGGTTATGATGGGATTTTTTGTGTTTAGATGAATGCTCGCATTTCAGATAGTAGTGATTTGGATTATCAGATGTTTTGAGCCCTAGGTACCAGATACATCTGGGTCTCATGGCAGGGATGCGCGAAGTATGAGTCCTAGGATGTTATTCGTAGATTGTATCCCCTTTTAGCCATTTTTGTTGTTGTATAACAGCGTTTGAGTCTTGGACGTAAACCATGGATATAGATTGATCTTTCCACTAGTTTCCTATCATATTGGAAATCCAATCCCAACATGAGATTTACTGTTTTGATTGTATTCTCAAAGTAGCCGTAATGATTTGCAAACATTTCAGCTACCTGTTTTGGTATAATATATTTAGTTCGGTATATTCCGTTGACCCAATCTGGATATATTACCTTAGACTTAGTGCAGGTATTGATGCCATATTTGAATAAGTTTATTTGAAAAGTGATTTTAAAAGAATGTCATTAAAGATAATATCAAATTATTTTGGTAATAAAAGTGTTTTGGTTATCATAAGGTGAAAACACGTCCGTGTATATGTGTGGGTGTGGTCTTATGAGATACCCTTCTTTTCAAAGGTTTGATAGCACTGTCATGATCTATGCATTTAAAATTTCGAGTATCTTATGCTGGTTTATCAAGCCTAATTCGGGTATTTTTAATACTCAGGTCAGATCCGAGTTGTTTCAGGTTGAGTTGAAGACGATTGGAGTTTCCAAAGGAAAGTTGGAGATCTTCATCATCGTATGCACATATTCTATTATCTGATACATCTAATGCATTTCTTTTGTTGTTTTCAGCATTTGTGAGGATAGAAGTTTGTAATTGTCCAGGCTGAATCTAAGTTAGACTCTGATATTGCATTTAAAATTTTCCACTGTAAAGATTATTATTGAAATAATATATGTTATTCCATTCATGTGAGATTATGTTCTGTCTTATTTTTCTTTCCACCCTTAATGATCCGTTTGTTCGTGAAATTTGAGTTGGACATGTGTGGTTTATTGTCGATTCAAAAGGTACCGAAAAATGGGTCATTACATAGAAGGTGCCATATGGGCCCTCAAAAATTTCCAAAATCTCATTAGCATCAATCCCATTTAAATCAACTCAAATGTGCGTGCGTCTATAACTTTTATATATGCACACCATTAAAAGCTATTGTTATTCAAATAAATTAAAATAAATTTTTAATAATTAATATTTCATAAGTACTAATGATTTTAATTTATTTAAATCCCCCTTATTAGCATTTATCATGTTTAAATCAAATTTAAACACTCTAAAGGTACCATATATCAATATGCGCGATTATAACTCATTTATATACGTACTTTACTGAATGCTACGAGAAATAAAACAAATTAAATAAAAATTTAGTAATTAATATTTTATAATTATTAATTAATTAAATTAATTTACAGCAATTATAAATTAATTAAATTATGTTGTTTATTTAGAGCATTCATCATGTCGGTTGTGCGACTCAAAGGTGTTAATTCAGTCAGCGTTTAACATTGAACAATTCAAATATTAACGTTCGCTCGTCACATAGCAGGTGGTGTGACATTTTGGCTGAATTCATCACTTACACATCTTTTGGTAAAATCCGATTTTACTTATTATAAGAGGTGCCTAATAGTGACAATTAGTTACACCAATTCTCTTCTTCAAAACTGTATCAAATTAGATTTATGGAAATTGGTAATGATCAAAATTCCAATATCATCAACATTCAACTTTATAGTCCAAACAAAAAGTCCTTGGTTCAATAACAACAATTATTATTAACCAAAATGCTCTAGCCAGAGACTTTACTTTGAGTTGACTTGAGTTGACCATGGTACTAACCTCATATAACTAAGAAGACGGATCCTTTCTTGAATAGTGCTTCACTTCCACTTGACCCAACTATAGTCTCTCGATGGACCGTCATGCCATGATTTGACTATAATCAAAGCGGGCCTTTCTTATTGAAGATGCACAGTATTCTCTGGTCGAGAGAACTGTGTAAATCGGTCACATTGATATTTTCTTTTTGACCTTAGTTATATTAACCAACAGAAAACTATCGAGTGAGTCGTTCCATAGTTATAAAATAACTATCGGTATGTAACCTCTAGGTGCCCCCAGCAGTCATGAATAATACGCTGCCCAATATTTGGAGAGCGTTACATAATCTAGTCCCAACGGATACACCAATATCCAGTCTCAATGCATCTTGACTAGGAACATTTAAAATGTATATTTGTTTCATTGTGATAAGTTACTCACGGTTACAACACTTTGTAACTACTATCGCAAAACATACCATTTATGGATTTTCTATTAAATATACTTTTAATTAAATTGATTAATTAATACAACCATATTATATCAAGTATATAATAAAAAGAAAACACCTTTATTTCGAACAACGTTGGTCAACGGTTTAGATATATGTAACAAACTATATAATTAGGGCACACCCCTAACTTTGTCATATATGACATAAATAAAACATATAAAAATATATAATTAAATATTAATAAAATATATTAATATGTGTGTGTGAAAATACTTTTGGCTATATAATTTTTTTTCGGTTTAAATTTTTTTAAATTAATTACAAATTCTATACGGAAATAGTTATATAAAATAATTAAATATTATTTGAAAAATTCAAAAATAATTTTTAAACATTACATATCATATTGCAGGTTTTGCAATATTATTATATAATTTTTTTGAATTCATTTTACACAAATTTAAATTTAATTATAAATCAAAAGACATATATACATCTATGTGTGTGTTTGTGTATGGATTTTAATATTTATAAATAAAAACTCAGATTTGGGTACAATATGCATGTATATAAAATCAATAAAATATGCAAATTATCTATATATAGTAATATTTTGTCTTTATGAAAAATAAAAAATGTTTCTTATAGTCGTAAGTATATACTACCATATAAAAAAAGTTACATACTAAAATATAAAATTCATCTTATGGCGGCGACACTTATATATGCAAATTCGTGATATTGAGCATGTAAACAATGTAGCATAATTACATTATGAATGATATATATATGGTATGAAATAGACTATTTCCTTTCACCAAAGCCTAATTGATATAGATATAAATGCTGAATACGTACACTCCTTAAATCAAATCCTGAATCCAGAAATTGCTACTTTCCGAATGCAGATACCATCGACAATGGAACTGAATTCTGTTTGATGTTTTAAAGCTATAATATATGAGGTATGGAGAAAGGGAGAGGCTAGCCTAATCTAGTCTAGAGGAGTAAGAAAGAAAATAACAAAGTGAAGGTTAGAGAGTCTTAAATAGAGGAGATACCAAGGAGAAAAATATGGACCTAGATCCCTATTTTTCTTCTACCTTTTCTCCTCTTTTTAATTCAAAACCAAGCCTCTATATGGTCATTACATGGTTGGCCTCACCACATCTCTATAGCTGGCTATAGCAACCCTCTTCCTAGGCCTCATATTCAATTTAAGCCCGATCAATGATTATCACATTCAAATCCAATTTAAACACGTATTAATATCATATCTCGATTAGTGTATTCATAACTAATATATACACACAATAAATGTCAAATTAAATTTTATAATTGATATTTAAAAAATTATTAATTAATTTAATTAGTTCATTACAATTATAATTTTATTAAATTGGGTGGTAAAAGGACTATTCAACATTTCGATTGCGTGAATCTTAGGTGTGAATACAACTAGCGATTAATATCAAACAATTTGAATATTAACGTTCACACGTCATTAAGCAGGTGATATTATGACCAAATTTATCATTTATTTGGTTTTGATAAGGTCTAATTTTACATTATTAAGCCTTATCTAGTAATAATTTCACCAATTCTCTTTATCAAAACAATTTCACTTTAGACTTATGGAATTTGGTAATGATCAAATTTCCAATGTTATCCATATTCAACTCTATGGTCCAAACATAAAATCATTCATTCAATAATAACAATTACTATTTACCAAACTTCTCTAGCCTGAGACTTTGACATTGAGTTGATTTAAGTTGATCTTGATGTTAATCTCATATAACGGAGGAGACGAATTCTCTTTTGAGTAGTGTCTCACTTCCAATGCTTACACTTGACCAGTTATAGTCCTTCGATGGACACTACTGTGCGATTTAACTATAATAAAAGTGGAGTTTCCATATTGAAGTTCGTTAGTATTCTCAAGTTGAGTAAATTTTGTAATATTGTCACATGGATATTTTCTGTTTGACTTTAGTTATATTAACCAATAGAAAACTATCGAGTGAGTAATTTCGTAGTTACCTAATAACTATCAGCACATAACCCCCTTAGTGCTCCAGTTGTCATGAGTAATACTCTGCCCAACATTTGGAGAGCGTTACATACTCTAGTCTCATTGAATGTATCGATATCCAGTTTCGATACATGTTGACAAGGAATATTTAAAAGGTATGTTTATTTCATTATGATAAATCACTCAGGGTTACAACACACTGTCACTACTATAACGAGATATATCATTTATGGATTTTTTGTTAAATATACTTCTAAATTAATTAATTAATATAAAATATTATATCATGTATATAATAGAAAGAAAATACTTTTTATTTCGAACAATTTTGATCATCGAGTTAGATATATATGTAACAGTTACAAAGTTCCCCCTAGGCTTACCTATAATTCTTGCAAAATCATCCTACCTCTAAACTATCATTATAAATCTCATCATACATTTTATTTAACTAATATTTTACAAATTTCTTATAAAAATATGGAAACTCCATCTGGTCTTGGCAATTTATTGAATAGCATATAATTGATAACCCAAAAATCTCTTCTAAAAATGGACTGTCCAAAGCACCTAAAAAAATCCTTGTATTGTTGGAATGTACCACCTTTCTTTAATTCTACAACATGTGTTTATTCCACAAATACCTTTGTACTATTTAGTGAATGCATTATTGAATTCATCTTGATCAAAAGTTTCCACGTTATTAATTATTAAGGAGTTTATGGTATTACCACGTTTACGAACATTAGCTATTCTATCAAAAAACTTGGTATTCTTACTTATCTATCCATAGGGCTCTAGACTTCCGCTTCCATATTATTCCCTCTTGCATTGTCTTGTTCTTCTTTGAGGTTTAGAAGTACATCTTGGTTAAATAAGTTTAAGATTTTGGATTCTACTAATTTATTTAATTTTAAAATTTTAGAACGTAGTTTCATTTAATCTTAGTGCTGCTAAAATATTCTTATTCTATTTTTTAAGAAATAACCTTAGATCCCTAAGTTTACTTACGAAAATTTTAGCTATATTGTTCAAATATTTATGTTATTGTAACTCATAGAAAGTCATATATTAGTAAGTAAATGAGTAAAATTATTTTATAAAATGCATATTTTTTTCAAACCTAATTGTACTATGAATTAACTGATGCTTCACCCAAGACAGAATAATAAGACAATGATCAGAGTACACAGTTGGAAATTATCAATATACAAAATCTAAAGAGCATCTTCCATTTCTTCATGAAGAAATACGATCGAGGAGCGCCACCAAAAGGGATTTTTTTGGAGTTTAACCTAGTAAAAAAACCTATTACTTTGTGGTAAATCAAACAAATTACCATTAATAACAAATTGATCAAACTCTTTCATAGTAGAAATATTGCCTTCTCTAAGAGAGCATCCTCCCAAAAACCTAGTCACATTGAAACATAACTGCCCAAAGTCCGATGGTAATGGATCTAATTCTAAATATTGACTCTAAATGACTATCTTATTATGCAACCCGTATACATCAGAGACATTTAAAAGTGAGTCATCTCTTACATATGTGAAAATATGATGCATTGAGCGAATGTTAGTCATAATTTGCACAGGTTTAACACGGTTATGTTTTCAACTTACAATTAAACCTCTTGAGCAGCCTTAAAAGGGAGATAGACCTAATTACTAAGATATAGCCCTTTGCCCTATACTTTTTTAGAAACAATAACCGGGACACTCTATTTCAGTTTCTAGAAGAAAAAAACTACATCAATTTATTGTCCTTTAAAAAGACATAAGTTTATTGCATTTATCTAGGTCGTGTAAACTCTTAACATTCTAACTAATGCATCCCATGATCTAAGCAATGTGACCCACTAAAGTTCCTTATTTTTTTAATAATTAGATTGATCTATATCAAAAAAAGAATCATCCTCTTAGCTAGATCAAAAACATAGAATTGGTAGATAAATCATTCAACAGGGTAGGACAATAAGTGCTACCTAAACTTTCAACCAAACGTAAGTTAGAGCTAGAAGCTCTAGTAGTCGCATTGGAAAGTACCCCATACAGCCTATGCTCCTCCTCACGAGCCACCAAGATAAAGAGACTTTCTCCTTGAAGAACGTTTGATCCCACCGATGCATCAACAATCAAAACTAAATTCAATGAATCCTACACTGTAATATCTAAGTAGAGCTCCAATTTGAACCGACCACCCATTATCAAATTCACCCCTCCCATTATCCAAATAGCAACATCATCATACGTTAAAACTTCGACACCAAGCATAACCAGATCTGTTGATTCCCTTTGTGCCACTCTCATAGCATAATCCCTTACCTCACCCTCATTTGAAACATATACATCAAACACAACCATTCACCTACACTCACCTTGTATAACACAAGCAAAATAATCCCTCATTTCCTTACAAAACTACCTGTCAAACCATTCACCCTAACCAATTTTTCATACCCAACAAACTTACCCATACCTTCATCTGTTCCAACAAACACAACATCATCCTCATGTTGTTAGCTAAACAACTAGCCACACCATTCACCCGTTCCCCCATCTACTAAACCACCATGGGCCCAAACTGAACCCATAAATATCTCCTCAGCCACACCATTACCCCACAAACATCGATAACCCCTATCTCATTATCCACTACATCGGCAACCTCGTTATCCCTACATAACCCATCAGCTCCCATCCCATCGAGTCATCTCTATCTTTCCCTAGCCCATCGAGTAAAATCCTCTTTAGCCTTATGATGTGGTATACAAAGAAAAATCCATGGTCCCCCTCGTAAGTGACACATAACATTTGGAACTCGAGCTTCAGTTTTCCTTTAAGCAACAAGAGTATGTCCATAATTACCGCACCCAAAGCATGTGATGGGTTCACGACATGCACTAGTAAGATGTGATGCATTCCTACATCGGAAATAGATCTGGTTGCCTTTCTAATGTTGAATCCATGGCACATATTGAGTTCAAGGGCGAGCGGCTGGTGTGATGTTATGGATGGAGTTCTGTCCACCTCAGCATAGGAGCGATAATTGAGGAAAGAGAAGAAAGTATAGAGTTGAGATGAGTATAATATATATTACCATTGGTTGCTTTTCGTTGTCCCGGTTTTTTTACCTTTTGTAGTTGCATCTCTATTAATTAAAGCATGATTTTGTGTTAGAACCTCTCTTATTGGATTTTAATAACAACAACTGTACAACTATGCCAATGTACCTCGAAGCTAACTCGCAGGTATTTGCTAAAGTATATACATGTTAATATAAGAAAAGACCTACATGATGGAGATACGGCAAAGGAATATATACAAGGAGATACGACAATCGACATCAAAATCAGGCTAAAACTGAAGAAAACAAAAAGTGTTTGTATATTATTTTTGTGGGTCTAAATTATATGTACAATCTCCAATTTGATGATCATACACACATAAATATATTTTGAAAAATATTTTTATATTATGACTATTTTATAATATATATTCAAAAGAAATTAGTCAAAATATTATTTTATAAAAAAAATATAAGATTAAAAGGAAGAAGAACATTTTAGTTGAAAAATAAAAGTCTAACTTTTATCATAGATGTCCGAGGAACATTGCAGTTAAACATCATACATCTGACATTTCATCATAGACATCTTTGAAACATTTTAGTTCAACATCAGACGTCTGACATTTCATCTTGACATATGGTCATATTAAAATAAAATATACTTTTTAGTTCAAACCTGGACTTTTGGATTTTTCATTATAGACATTTGTATTAAATCTAGATGTCCAGTATAAAATATCCAAACGTTTGGATACATCAAGCCAGGTTTTTTATTTCAATTTCTAAAAAGATGTTCTCTCTTCTTCGATAGTTGGATCTCTTTCTTTGAATACTTCTCTCTAATTGGTTGTTGCTATTCAATTAGAACTTTCCAAATTTATCAATAGAGTTGAGAATTCACTTTTTTTAACACAATCGAGAATTCGCTTTTTTTAACACATTCAAGAATCACTTATTTCTATCTTTCTAATCTATAAGCATTTGTAAATTACAAATATTCTCAACAATTTACTTTCTACAATTACACATTCAAATCATCATCTCAAGTAGATTATAAGAAGGGTGTACTTAATAGATTTATCCATGTTATCTAGAACGTAATCAGTCAAGAAACTTACTAACTTTTGTAGAAGTCCTATTGAAGTTTTTTAGGAACAAACTATTCGGCAACTTATGCGGTTTGTAATATATAAGTTCTACTCGACAGCTCAGGAGGTTTGTAAAACCTATTCTCTAGGTTAATTGAGAATTGTTAGTTAAATCTAGAAGAATTTTAGGACCGGATGTATAACGATAAGTTCGAACCACTATAAAAACTCTAGTTTGATTTCTTTTTGCTTTACTTTAATAATAATTTCCACTGCTATTATATTTATATTATTGCTGCTGTGATTGCAGCGTTTTAATTCTAAATCTATATATTTGGCCATCATCGATCTAGTGCATAGTGACTTTCATTTGGTATCAGAGTCGGGAATTCTATTGATTGCAGCATCCTAGAACAATGGCCAAAAAGAGAAGATCTAGTCAGAGCTCAAAAACAATTGAGAAAAAATAAATTTTTGAAACCAAGCAATTGGGAATTGAATCTTGATACATGTGCAATGTAGCTACACACAGATCAAAATTGTACATGATGGTTCTATTTATTATGATATTTAGCATCATATGATAGTTTATTCAAGAAATTTAAATCATTACAAAAGTTCAATAATGTTGCTTTACATAAACTAAAGTATTACAAACTTCAATATGATAAATTAAAGGAACAAAATGATTTCTTAATGAAACAAACTAGAACTTTTGAAACAACTAGTGAACAACTTGTTTCACAAGATAATTTCTTTTCAAAAGAAAATGAGCTTTTGATTGATAATAATGCTAATCTTTTAAGTCTGCGGGTGCGACGCAGTGGAAAGGAGGCTTGAGTTTTTGATAAAAAGACCTAGGTTCGATTCCTACCATGCTAACCTTTTAAAGGAAAATGAATCTTTTCAAAAAAAATTATTTAGATGAATTTAATTCTAAACTTCTGTTTCTTGTAAAAGATAATAGTTCTTTGAATACTAGAAATTTAGATTTAACTAAAAAAATGCAAGCTTTTAAAAATAATAATGTTATTTTGTAGAAGAGATTTTCTGACTCTATAGTAAATTCTGACAAATTAAATGAGCAATTTGAAAAATTCAATAAAGGAAAACATGATTTATCTTCCTTAATGATAAAAACTAAAGTTCACAATAATAAAAGTGGTTTAAGCTATAAGTGCAATAAACATAATAATAGTACTAGATATGCATTCATGTATACATGTTTTAACACTAGTTCTAAAAATAGAGATAGGTCTAAAACCACTTCATGTCATATGGTATTTTACTTAGAAATAGAGAACTTTCTTTGAATACTAAATCAATGACAATTGGTGTTGATATATGGGTTCCTGCTAATCTAACCAATCATTATAGACAATTATATAATAGTAATTATTATGACACTGTGATTAATAATGAAAAATATATTTTTAAGGGATCAACCTCATCCAATTGGATATGGTTTTTTAGTTGTAAACCTTATATTTGTTTGTAGAATGAGTATCGTTGTGCTTACATTTGAAATATCTATTAGATACTCATTAAATTGCATTAATGTTAAGTTATTTTATTCACTCATCTATGTTACTTTTCTCTTTTATATATTAAAAATGGCATGTTTATATATATATATATATAGTGAATATTAGTCACACATCCATAAAACCAAAGTTAATTCAAACGGCATCCTCCCTAAATAAAAGTTGTAAAGCGGATCCCTATAATTATTTTACTGTAACAGCATGTATTTTTCATGCTTTTTTGTGGCAATGGTTAAAAAAATTCAAAAAATTATAAATATTATAACTAGGTTTCTGAAAGAAGAAAAAATAGAATTGTAGAGATACTTGTAATTATTGCAGACATATATGCAATTATTCCATATAATTGCAAATATATCTACAATTATTCACTGAATAATTGCATTTGATAAACATCTGAATAATTGCAGATATGTATGCAATTATTCGATATAATTGCAGACATGTACGTAATTATTCAGTGAATAACTGCATGTAATAAAAATCTATATAATTGCAGAAATGTCTGCAATTATTCCATATATTTGCAGACATGTACGCAATTATTCACTGAATATCAGCACCTTGATTTAAAAATCAGGATATTTACGTAAATAGCTTCACTTATTCCTTAAAATTGTAGACACATCTGCAATTTTTAGTTGCAAAGGCATGCTATCTAGAATAAGTGCAGACATGTCTGCTATTATTCTCTAAAATTGCATACATGTCTGCAAGTATTCCTGAAACATACCGTATGTCATATTTTTTTCCTTTTCATCTTTATTTTTTTGATTTTTTTGATATGAATACGAAGATAAATATTAATTGACATAATTTTTAAAATTTGGAAGTATTTTTTTGTTTTTCGTATGTTTTTTGATGATTTTCAATAAAGAACGACCTAATTTACATTCATGTTTCCATTGGGGTTTTGTGAATTTTGAAACCTATTAAGGACCTGTGCCAAAAGTACCCATATATATATATATATATATCTGTGTGTGTGTAATTAAGTACATAGATTTATTTCTTAAGAGAAATATTATATTTAGTGGTAGTTATTAAAATACAATATGCATATGATCTTATAGCTTTTAGGTAATGACAAAGGGGGATAAATCATATGCATGTTGATAGGGGAGATATGATACTTAGGGAGAGCTTTAATCATATTATGATATCATTTTATATAGAATAAATATTTTCAAAAAATTATACAGTTGTCATCATAAAAAGGAGGGAGAATGTTAGAACCTCTCTTATTGGATTTTAATGACAACAGCTATACAATTATGCCAAAAAACCTCTAAAGTATCTTGTAGGTATATGCCTAAGTATATACATGGAAATACAAGAAGAGATATACACGGTGAAGATAACGTGAAGAATACATAAGGAGATATACGATCGACACCAAAATCAGGCTAAAGCTAAAGAAATAAATAGAGTTTGTGTATTATTTATTTCAGTCTGGATTATATGTACAATCTCCAATTTGACGAGTATACAGAGACGTAATATATTTCGAAAACTTCTTTTACAATATGACTATTTACAATATATGTTAAAAATAAAATAGTCAAAATATTATTTTATAAAAAAATATAACATTTAAAAGGAAGAAGAACATTTTAATTAAAACTAGAAGCCTAACTTTCGTCATAGATGTTTAAGGAATATTTTAGTTCAACGTCGGACATCTAATATTTCATTGTAGACATCTTTGGAATATTTAATTCAACATCAGACATCTGACATTTCATCATACACATCTGGTCGCATCAAAATAAAAACGTACTTTTTAGCTCAACTAGACATTTTGCTTTTTCATAACATAGGTCTATATTGAATCTAAAAGTCTGGTAAGAAATATTCAAACGTTTGGATGCCTATATCCGAGTTTTTTATTTGAATTTTTGAAAAGACATGTCTCATCTTCTTCAGTAGTTGGATCTCTTTCAATGAATAGTTCTCTCCAATGGTTACTACCATTCAATTAGAAATTTTCAAATCTTTAAATAGAGTTGAGAATTCACTATTTTTAACACAATCAAGAATCAATTCTGTGACGAACGGGCAACTCCTACACCCGCCCCGGTAGGCTTTACAACCATCCCGCTACCCTTCTGCTTTTCAACATGGGGGTACTTTTGCTTTTCAACATGGAGGTGACCACAAGTGATACCTCGAATCTGCTTTTACGGCAAGCCTCTCGACGATCAACCAACCCTTTCACACTAGGGACATGTAGGGGCAAGAGTCTAAGCTTCGTCATTGTTCACAAAGCGAGAACGCCCTATCATGCTGAACATAATCAAGCAAAACCGATGTACGTAATCTTTAGAAATGCAATGTCAGACAATAGTCCATACAAGTTGTCCAGGAACAGAACAAACTGAAGGCACTCTCTTACTACTAGTAGTAGCGAGTAGTCCTTGCAATCCAAAAAATCTCCACAACGAGGAGACCACTGCTATATATAACTCGGGAGCTACCCAGAGCAAGTCAACAAGCATTCCTCACGCTATAAAGATCCATGGTCTTCAATAATCATCATCTTCAACATGTCTTCACGTTCGAACGTATACATTGGTTCGAAGTGGTTTTCGGATGGGATTTACCCAAATCCGACCCCAGTTCCTTCGAAATCCAATATCGATAGAAAGTGAATATGAGTATACAAGATTTATTAAGTCGCTTTTCACTTTAATTCTTTTCGGATGATTTCGAAATCTCTTTCTTTTGACTAAGGATAATTTCTAAGAAATTCATTCTTCTTCTTTGGAAAATATCTCAAATTTCCTTACTTAATTCTTGATCAAATTCTTTAACTTTTAGGCGGATCAAAAACAATTATTTAAGACATCGTTTAAGATAAACCCCAAATCAATATTAACAAACATTTTGAAGTAAATAGGATCATAGAAATCATTCATTTTTAGAGATTGCTTAACTTTTGGATAATACCAATCCTCTTTTATTTTGGAAAACTTAACAGAATCTTTTTATTTAAGAGCATCCGGGCTTTCCTTTCGATCTGTTCCACCCCTCGCCTAAGAAAAGAAAACTTAGGCCAGGTAAGTTTAGGGCACTGCTTGCTCCATCCCTAACCTTAGTTAAACACCCTGTTTTATCTTCCCAGATCTCACAGGCGGGACAAATGTATTAGTTGTTTCTGCATACTCAGATTTTCAACTCTATTTTGGAATTTCTTATAAACATTCCAAATTATCTTTCAAAAATCTTAATTATCCTTTTTAAAACATTAAAAATTTATTCGGAAAAATGTCGTTACATTTAAACTCATATTCCAAAAGTTATAGAATTCACAACAGAAAACTGCTACGGAAAGTGCTAAATAAACTTATTTGAATTAAACAGCTTTTAAACATTCGATAATACATATTTTTCAATCCAAATCTCTTTTAAATCATTTAAATAGATTTATCAAATTTATTCCATATTTTTCCATAATTAAAAACATCCATTTAAACAAAATTTCTATTACGGTCACTTAACTACACAAGCGCGATTTTTCTGGAAAATTGATTTGGACTTATTTCAAAATCTACTTATCGAAACTTTGATTATCTTTCTTCGTTTAGAAGATATTGGTATAGTAGTCCAGAATTTTCTTATCTCGAAGAATTCCGAGCCATTTTCCACTCTATACACTCATTTGAACTTTTTGGCGCAAAATCGCGAACTACCGTTGCACGACGCGTCTAGTTTTAACTTATTTTTCAATACATGAAATAATTTATTCAAATTGGATTTCAATACTTGTAAAATCATTACAGATCATTTTAAATAAATATTTTCACTTTTTAATGTATTTAAAATATATTTTCACTATTACCATATGGTAATATTATTATATTCCCATTATTTTAATATTAAATTTTAAATTCCAATTTTAACTCAATTTCAATTCTAATCTCAAATTAAACACATTTAAAACTAAGATTTCAAATCTTATTTCAATTTAAACTTCTATTTAATCTCAAACTAAACTTCGCTTTTTCAAAATCGATTTCAATTTTAATTTCACTATTCATCTCAATTTCAATTTCCATTTAGCTATTCTTTTCAAATCCGTTTCACTTCAAATTTCAAATTCTCTTTCATTTTAACTTTAATTTCATTTCTAAATGAAAAGAGACTTATTTTTCCACAATATCTCATATTACTAAAATATAGTTTTTTTAAACAAAGGGATTACTTAATTAATAGGAATTTGATATCCAAATTATCATGACAACTATACAACTTTCATATAACATTAACATATTCAATACGGTAAATGTCATAACATTAATACGGATTATCCAACATATCCAAACAATCAACCAAACATCCATATCATCAAATAGTGATTATCTAACATAACAATTAAGCATGATAATCAATATAATTTAAAAAGCGGTGAGAATTTCTCACCTTCATATCCACTCCGTCAAACTTTTTCATAGATTACGTGCTTTTGAACAAACACTCTTTTTCCGAACATCTTGAATTCTCGCCTTAGCTTACTTTCTTTCCGAACGCTTATGTTTTTCTTTTCTTTTTTTTTCTTTTCTTTTTTTATTTGGAGAGGAGGGTACGACCTTGGTGTGGAGGAGGGTATGGCCAAGGATATGGCGTGTATGAGGGTGTAGGAGTGTGTAGGCTTGGATTTTTGGTGAGGTGGTGCTCGGGTTTGGAGTGTTTGGGCTCAGCTTGGGCTAGGGTGTGCTCGGTCTTGGGTTTCGATGGTGGGCCATTGGTGTAGGGGGATAGGCCATGGGTGTAGGGGTGAGGAGGAGGTGGGTATGGCTTAAGGAAGGGGTGTTGGGCCAAGGTGGAGCTTTGGAAGAGATGGTGGAAGAGATTGGACGAGGTGAGAAATAATGGAAATGGTGGAAGAAGGAGGGAGTAATGGAAGTGGAAGAGAATGGAGTTTAAAATTTTTGCAGAATGAGAATGTAGTGAAGAAAGAAGGATTTAAACTTGTATTTATAAGTTAGAAAATGTATTAAGTTGCAACAACTAGTCGACAACTTATTTTGGTTGAAAACGGTGTTTTTGTCGATAAATTATATAGTCAAAATTTGACGTTTTTATTAAGCTATATATTGAAGTAAACCAAACCTTAAAATGAAATTTTTACTTCTTTAAATAAATTAAAACAAGTCTCTTTATATTTTAAAATCATATTTAACTAATATCAAAATCTCTATTTTTACAATGTATGTAAAATTGACAAAATGCGACAAATTTTGGTTATTTTGTAAAACGATTATTAACGTACTTTTTAAATATATAAATTTACTTTTATTATCTTTATTAGATGTTTTAAATAAGATTTATATTTTTAAATAAATATTTAAATTCATTTATTTAATCCTTTATTTATTATTAGCAAAACTTAACTTTTGTCGATTTGTCCTAAAATCCAAATTTATACTTTTTAATTTATTAACTATAAGAATATATAATTATTTATTATATGTAAAATATTTATTTTAAGATTTAAATTCCTTTTATGTTTAAAAATAAGTAAAATCTCTCATTTTCGAAGTAGAGAAATTACGGGTCGTTACATTCTCCCCTACTTAAAAGCATTTCGTCCTCGAAATAAAATCAAAGATAAAGGAATTCATCCCATACTCATCTCCTCAAATAATTTGGCTTATTTCTACCGATGATAGAAAATAAGAAGGCCGATATCATAACAACACTAAAATAAATGATGCCAAACATACTTATAAAAATTTCCCACATTAACTTGAGTATCTATCACGTACTTACGGTTATGTATACATACATCAAGTCAAACTTCTATCCTACCAATCCTAGTGCATACTGTACACTTAAGACAATATATACAACAACCAAACAAGACTATGCATCCAAAACAACAACACTAATACTATATCAAGATAAACGAATACCATCACATAACTCATTATCTGACCTGAGCATGTACTTTACCTGACGTCTATATATACATACCACAACATCAGTCCAACCACTATATCTTAGTGCCTACTATTTGAGATAACTATCCAACTACTAAGTAGACAGACCCAACACATCATACTATATGTGATATTTGATTCGATCTATTATTCGAATCCATAACTTTTCTTTTGAACTAGTATCGATCCCTCGATTTTCTAGTGCATACTTTGATCAGACTTCTTGATCACAAACCCTTTCTTTCCTTGCATAGCTCTCAACTATGATAGAAAACTCGTGTACATAATCATAAACTCCCACCAATGCTCGCTGTCAAGAATCGAGTGGTAAATCCTTTTTTGGATTGGTGTAAACACCTCAAAGTTCTGTACTCAAATCATAGATCAAAATTTATGTGCTGAAATGATCTATGTTTATCTTATGTACTTATTCACATTCATATTTACCTAATACATTTCTTTAAAATTTCTATTAATCCAAGTTTATTTCACAACCATTGCTTTCTTCTAAATATATTATTACTTAAGCATACAGATATGACTTAAACTTGTATAATATATCTTTACTTCTTAAGAGTATATATACATATCCTTAATCTTCAAGCCATTATTACTTTAACTGAGGTGTTTAACAAATGTGGAACTCTACTATTATCTCAAATTAATAAGTTATAAAACTCAATCCTTAGTTTTCTTTACCTAAGGTTTCCATTTGGCTATTATTATTTATCCAATCCATATATTAATAAGACAACTTTACTAAGTGTATACCTTTTTCTCACTGATTCTATGATTAACTATTTAACTTATTTACCTATCCATTTTCTAAATCAAATTTCTTAATTTTATATCCATAAAATACCTTATAGTCAAATTGTGAAACTTACTTCACATGGTATTTGTTACTTAAACATTTTCATCCAACAATCAAACTACAAACTATATTATTCAAAAATATCCACTTCTATTCTTACTTCATTTTGAATTACAAATGTTACCCTAAATGTATCACTAATTCAAATTTTTATATTAGGATGATATTTCTTATACCTCTTATTTCTACATTTCACTTTGATTTTAACCTAGTCAAAGTATCTAAATTTCAAATTAACTTAACTCCTTTATAAGTTATACAACTTATCTTTTTATATTATATTTAGTAAGAAGTCTCAATTTAGGTTTATCTTTTTCTATCTTACTGATAAGAATTTTTTTTTCTAAGTACGCATTTTTTCTTTACTTTCTCCAATTACACTTCTAGCTTAAGTATTATCATCAAATATCTTATAATCAAATTGTGGATTTTACTTCACAAGATATCTTTACTTAGCTTTTAGATCCATCCATTATGATAATCACTTAACCATTATTATTTCTTAATACTACATATTTAAGGGTATATGATTAAAGTTCTAAATTCTAGCTTTCAATTAATTGATTCTATATGGAATATCTTATAGTCAAATTGTGTAATTCTAATCACAAGATATTCATATTTTAGTTTTTCTAAGCAAAATTACAATCAATCCTCAATTTCTAACCCAAAAATTATGATATCCCCTTTAATATTTATAATATAAACCCAAGGTAAAATTATTTCATTTACCAATTTCTTTAAAACAAAATAATTTTTTATAAAATTAACAAATAGCGCTCGTATATATTATACTCTCATAACTCATTCTAGGGTGTTGCTAACCCCATCTCTAATGAGTCACTCATCCTAGGATATTACTAATCCTATCTCTGATGAGACTTTACCCATAACAGAGCCAAAGTTCTCGCTTAACCTTCAGCTCTGATACCAAATGTAAAGTCTTATTTTCCCGTACCCTTTGAATCGATAATAAACCACACATGTCCAACTCAAATTGCACGAAAAGACGGATCTTTAAAGGAGATAAAGAAAAGTAGACAGAACAGAATCTCACTCGAATGGAATAAAAGTGATTTATATAATGAATGGTTTTCTTTCTATCTTTCTAATTTATAAGCACTTGTGAATTACAAATATTCTCAAAATTTTACTTTTTATAATTGCACATTCAAATCATCATCTCAAGGAGATTACAGAAAGGGTGTACTTAATAGACTTATCCGTGTTATCTAGAAAACAACCAGTCAAGAAACTTACTACCAGTAGAAGTCTGGTTGAAGTTTTTCAGGCACGAAGCCCTATTCAGTAGTTTACGTGGTTTGTAATATAGAAGTCTTGTTCGGCACTTTGGGCGGTTTGTAAAACCTATTCTTTTGGGTTAAGTGAGGACATTCATTACTTTAATCCAAAAGGAGTCTAGGACTGGACGTAGTACGGGAAGTTCGAACCAGTATAAAAACTATGGTGTGATTGCTTCTTGCTTTACTTTATTATTTATTCCTGCTGCTATTATATGTATATTGCTGTTGTTGTGAATACTGCCCTTTAATTCTGTATATATATACATTTGGCCATTATCGATCTAGTGCGTAGTGACTTTCACCGTGTTCATATAGAAAAAGAAAGTAAAATGCTAATTTATATGCATAATAAGTAATTAAAATCCAAAAATAATCAATAATAAATTATATGTTCTTATCCCGTGTAAATTAAAACATGACTTGCAACCATATAGAAAGAGGACATCAAATAATTTATTTCCGTGCATAATAAATAATTAAAACCACCATCAACTAACTGATTTATGTGCATAATAAATAATTGAAAACGATTTACATACTTATCCATTAATAGTATTCAAACAAATAAACTAATATATTTCAAATCTCTTTTTTAATTGATCGAATATAATAAGTTAATTATGATAATATATGAAAATATAGGATAATGAAGTAGCACCTTTCTTCAAAGATTAAGTGAAGAGGAGTCATTTGAATCGGCAATGCTTCCTCTTCGAGAATTTCTTCTAGAAGTTGTGTAATACCACGAAAATTCGAGCAATATTTTAATTAAACAATAATGATACAATAATATGAAAAATAGTGAAACTAAAAAGTTGAATAGATAAATTATCATAAGGGTATTTTTGTCATTTTCAAAAAAGGGTAAAATAGTCTCTTTTACAAACATTGGAATTTGGCAATGAAACTAGCGTCATTGCAACTATTTAATTTTTCGATTCCTGTAATATATTTATTTGTATCGTTTGTATCTCGTATAAATGAGATATGGTCAAATGGGTGCTACGCGGCCTAAGTTCAAAATTTTAAATTGAGCGGTCATACGGTTGGACGCTTATCTAAAAAGCCTAATTTAAAAATAGATAAACGTGTATATTATTTCATTTTAGAAACTAACTTCTTGTTTCCTCTTCTTCCCTAATTTCTCTGACCTAACCGTACATCCCAAATTTTAAATCAAATTAAGAAATTAAAATTCCAAACATAGGGAGAAGCAAAGATTAACACAGAGGAGTCTCTTGAAGTGATAGAAAAGCAAACTAAGGAGGATTCGATCTCTAGACAACGAAGGCAACTAAATCTAAAGACTGGAACAGGAACGAATGACAAGGGTGAATGAATTTATCTAAAACTAATGTTTACTCTCTTGTTTTCATAGTTTAATATTATTAAAAATGGTAATTAAATAGTTGAATCTCGAAATTAGCCTCTATGACTTTTGGAAAATTTATCTAACCATCGTTTAATGAATGATTATGGAGTAATTAATGGGTCAGTGAAAGTATACAATGTATAGACAAGTTCATATGTGTAAAATTAGGCGAATTTGAGATTAGTAATTAGGAAGTTTATAGTAAAATGGTTAGAAATTTATATGAATAAATTTCTGAGATGAAATATCATTTTGACTGACCTAAACATAATCTTTGTGCATTTTTATATAATTTATATGAATTTATATATATATATTTTGTGACATGTGAAAAATAGGTCTGATATTGTATTTAAATGTTTTAAGACATCTAATCAAGTCAAATTGATATATTATTTTATAAAGTTTTATATGATGATTCAGTCTAAAAAGTATTTTTTATGAAATTTCATTTAATTTATACGAATTTATATAGATATGATTTCGTAATATATGAAAATCTGTCTGATTTTGTGTAAAAAAGATTTCTAAAGTTAAAATGTATGTTTATGTAAATTTTGAAATTTAATTTGGGATTTATAGAAATGTATTTTAATCTATGTGATTTATTTAGTGAGAAATAGAGGGAAAAAAAATAATCTTTTTGAACTATGGAATGAATTATATCAAAATAAATATTTAAAATATGTACAAAAATTATATAAAAATATTTATAAAATGAAAAATGATATATCAAGTCATGTTATGATTTTATTTGGAATTCTTAATGATTTAAAGGTTTTTTTAAGAAATATATATGTGAAAAAGGTTATATTTTCGTTTTCTAAAAGTAGTTTTGAAAACAGTGATCTGTACGATGATTTGGACCGATTTATATTTAAACTTTTTGATGAAATGGAAGAAGATGGGAAGTAGAGAAATATGTCTAAATTTGAAAAAAAAATGGACCGAGAATCAGATCAAAAGTGAGTGAGAAATAAGCAAAATAAAAAACGGAAGAAAAAATTTAGGCAGTCTGTTTCAACTGACGACCATAGGTGCACTAGTGGGCACTATAGGTGCCTTGATAGGACATAGTTTGATCATTTTTACTGACCAAATAAAGAAAAATCAAAGGGGGTTTGGTCTGGAGTTCTTCTGGGGTACTTGAGCAACTGTCAGGCTATATTTTTGAATTAGAATTCCATGTTTGATGTGATTTAGTTTGGTTATTTAAATATCACATGCCTTCACCTTTGATTTGTTCTTCAAATAAAAGTTAATAACTTAAACATGGGCTTGATTTGGCCATGATATATAATTAATTAAAGGCTCCTGCTAGATTCCTTGAGTTGATTTGGCACGAGTGAAGGATTAGAATACCTTCCCTAGCCTAAGTGGGAATGCATGTTAGTACACAGACGTTGCATACCTTCGTGGGGTGATATTTGCGAAATGTAAGATTTTGTAGTTTCCGAATAGGAATAGAGCTGGAAATGGCAGAAAGACATGACGCAGGATGTTGTTAGCTGCAACATGGGTATATCGGGATTCATGATTTGTTCGGTTTTTTGTGACATGACTATATTGCGAGTGTGAATTTACTCATCTCATTTTGGAATGAATACAGTAATATAGCCATAGAAAACATTATGAAATAAATGGTATATCGGATTTAATATAGGTTGAATATGAATGGGGAAGTATAATGATAACATAAATTGATACTGGATTCGGCATAGGTTGAATATGAACTGAAATGTATAATGATGTGGTAGTTTATCATTTTTGATCATGTTATATTATGAAACAAGGTAAATGTTGAAGTTAGTTATATTCACTCACTGGACTTTATGTCCGACCCCCTTTCCACTATGTTTCCTTTGTTTATGATGTGTGATAGGTTGATGGAGATAGGTCAGGTTATGATGATGCTAGAAGCTAGGGTGATGAAAGCGTGTCATGTATTATAATGTGTGTATGTGAATACATGCACATATACAAGATATTTGACTTATTGTATGGATTGGGTTTGTAATTGCATATACCAGTGACATGTGAAAACTATGTACAGGTTTCTTTTGGAATGACAGTGTTATTTGACTATTATATTTTGTATTCCTTCCTCCATGAGTTTCGAAAAACAAATATATGTTTTATGTTTTGTTTTCTTGTATTGATCACCTGATGATCTTTTTTTTGGCTTCTCTAGTCAAATTTATTATTATATGTCGGAAATCAAAGGTAGGAAAATGGTGGGTTACTACAAGTTAGTGGAAATTTTACATGATTTAAGACTAATATTTAAATTTAATTATGGAAGAAGATAATTAGAAGGGATTATAGGATATGCTTTTTCTCTATCTTAATAAATAATGACATATATCACATATTTATAACATCCAATGCTATTATTTGCAAGTAAAGTCATAATTCTCCACATAATCACCACAGCACCTCCTCCCCCCTCCCCTACCACCCCACCACCACACTCACCTCATCCATTGGGATTGATCATATTTTATTATATTGATAATAAAAAGAATCGACCTCAAATAAATATAGGGGCATTTCACTAGAAGGACAAACTTTGCAGTCCAATTAGTTTCTAGGACACACATTCACAGAAATTATTTTCAAGGCCAAATTCAGCAGAATAATTACTTTTAAGGACAAAGCCAGCAGTTCAATTACTTTCAAGAACATTATTTCATAGGTTTTTAGGTCTTAGAAACTAATTATTTTGCATTTTGTCCTTAAAAGTAATTATTTCAGTTGTGTGTCCTAGAAACTAATTGCACTTGCTAAAGTGACCCTTGTGGCTAATTTCCACTAAATAATAATAATATTTATTTCATTTAGCTATTATAGACAATTATATATTTATTAGTTAAAGTAAATGTTCATAAATAATAAGCATGACAATATAACTACTATATTATTTTCTCCACAACAATTAATAAGATATACCAGATAAACAATTATCAGATTCCTAAGCTTGACACTTTGTCCTCAACAGTACTCGAATAATTCGAACATTTAGTCATGTACGAACTTTATCGAAACATAAGAATGTGCACGACGTCATATGCTTACAGATCACCCAGGCCAAGTCTTACTTCATAATCATTTTAAGAAACACTTAAGTAAGATATGTTGTGCACATTATGCTCTTCGTCGATAGTTGGTCACTTACAAAGTCTAGAATTCAATCAATGGTCGAATGTCTAACAATATCCATATTTAATTACGAAGGTTGACCTCTGAAAACACTCGGTTCAATCTTATAACGTTTATTGATTAACTATATTACTTTGATTTTTGATTTTTGATTTATGACTTCATGTCAAATTCTAGTTCGATTGAAGGAATTAACGGACTAACTATGACCTAACTTAACTTACTTATTCAATTCTTTAAGAATTATAACAAAGTATAAGTTAAATATAAAATATTGAATAATAAAGTAAATAGATAAGCACAACAAGATTTTATACTAGTAAAGACATTCCATCCTGCATCCAGTCACGTAACTCTTTTCAAGAATTTCACTCCTCAGTAACCATCACTTAGCCCATAGGAATAGGTTTACACCATTTTCCTAAAGACCTCCAACAAGAATTCACAATAACTTGAAAGTAACCACTGGACATATATTCTATATGCATATTTGTCTTGATTTATATAGAGATCCTATAATCTACACAAATATTAGAGTTTTAAGGCACTAATAGTACTACACATAGCATCCCTACCTTGAGAAAGATTAACAACTAAAGAGTATGCAGATAGTATACTAATATATAAATGGTAGAGGGAAACTTTATATATTAGAGACTCATAATATCTAATATAAATATTGAGTGAAATCAATTTATGGAACAATGTATTTGTTATGAAATACTCTTGTGATTCAAGTGTCGGGTGCGTTTGCAATCATAGTTTACGTATAATACGTATATACATATTCTAAAAATATATTTTGAGTTTATTTTAGTTCTACTTAAGTTATACATATATAGTGTAACGACCCGAAAATTTCGATCCCGAAATTTCCAGATAGTTAGTGAAAAGAAGAAAGAGAAAGAAGAAAGAGATAGAAGAAGAACAGAAAAGGAACACACATTCTCACTTTCACAGCGGATAAAATATAATATCACATAAATAATAGTTATACAAAGGAAACTGTACTAGTCAAATTACACTTTATATTATCAGAGTTACAACAGAATTTACAATCACCGGACAGATAAATTCGACTGTTTCAAATACTATAATATATTAGCATCAGAAGCTCTCCATACGTTCCTGCTCTCCAGCACGCCTCCCGAACTCCAGAACGTCCTTACCTGAAAATCTGTAATACTCGGTCTGACCCGAGCATTACATCAAAGTAACACCCGGGTCAGGCTGGAAACCAGCGTGAGTAAACCCATCTAACAAGGAATACTAAAGCAATCAACTTATATAAACCCGGGGTAACTTATATCAATCTACACTTCACAAGTTATTATACATTAACCATTTCACTCATCAATTTATAAGTGCCAATACTTAGATTTAAATGGTCCAATTTACTTAAGTCATTCCACTTCAGCCTATCAGTTTCACATATCAATTATAAGAATCGAAGTGGTTTCGGGTATTAACTAATACCCGACTCCGGTCTCTTCGAATTCAATACCATCTTATCCTAAATTATTCAAATGAAACACAATTCAAACTTCAAATACAGGGTGTCACCTATACACATTAATTCTTCGCCGATAGATAACCATGTTATCTCAGTTTAGACCCAACATATCATATCACATAGCATCACAAATCACATATCCGAGATACCAACCAATCTAAGGCATGCAATATTATTCAATCGTTCATAAGCAAGATAAATTAATCATACCATTCTAATTAATTTAAACAAATTAAATTAATTACTTCAATTCACCCTTAATCCTGCTTATTTAACGTTAAAAATAAATAAATAAATCAATTAATCATCCTTTAATTATTCATTTAATTCATCATCCTTGATTAATTATTTTCAATTATATAAAGTAATTATCCGATAATTAATTACACAAATTAATTATCCTCAAACAATTTAATACATTAATCAAACTTGATTAATCGCATTAGTAATTAACTTCCCTTAATTACTTATATCCATTAAATCAACTCCTTGATTTATTACATAAATAAATTTTTTAATTACATTGAGTAATTACCCCTTAATTATTTCCCCTAAGTAATTTTCTTTAATTTAATTACTTCACTAAGTAATTACACCTCATAAATTACATTAAGTAATTATACTTAATTCAACACTAAATGATTATCTTTAATTAATTAAAACTTAGTTAATTAACTAATTAACCACATCAACTTAAATAATTATACTGAGTAATTTCATTTAAGTGATTATTCTTCAATTACTTACATTAATAATCATTAACCAACAATTAATTACTAATTCTAATTAATTAAATCCTAATTAATTAAGCAATTATCTTTAACGGAAGTAATTATCATTAACCAATTGCATTAAGTATTAATCCTTGATTAGACATCTTTTAATTAATAGTTAATTAATTAATCACATTAATAAATCGATCTTTTAAATTGATTACACAAATTAATTAACCGTTAATTAATTATCTTAATAAATAAATTGATTATTTTACTCCCTAACTAATTTCATTACCTATCAATCAACCTTAAATAGTTAATCCTTGATTTAATTACCTTATTAAAAACATCTTTGAAAAACATTTATAAGTTTTACTTATTTTACAATTTTCCCTAAACAAACAACTTAACTTGTTAATACATTGTTTAGATCCTAACTTAAATTCCCTTTGCAACTTATTCATTTGATAAACCCCTTTACTCACATCAACCTCTTTGAAACTTACGTGCCCCTTTTTTTTTATTTGGCTAATACTTATCTTAAACCTTGATTTTACTCACATAAATATTTACATACAGACAGCAGCAAAAATAACCCCAAGTTTCAAAACCTGGTACCGAGTCAACCCAACAAATCTCCCGAGCTATTCTCGACTAAAACAATCCACTTCCTTCCCAAAGTAATACATCACCACGACGAACTGATATACCTGGAAATCGTGCACATGCACGAACGATCGCCGACGATTTGATGCCACCACCTATCGTCGACAAGTCACCTAGCAACCCCACTCTTGATTCCGACCATCCAAAACAACTTCCTACATGCGAATCCAAAAATGAAACAACGGTCAATCCTGTATACCAAATCTCATCGGTAAAACACCCTACTGCCGACACCACCGACTCTCGGCACTCACGCCGTCCAACCTAGAGAAACGCTACAACTTCCCACCTCAATTTCCACCACACGCGATCTATTCCAGATCCCTAATCATCACGCAAATTATTTATTTTAACACGATGAAAAAACGAGTGTTTTAAACCCTAGTTTACCCTTGTTCAGTCATCACAGCATTCTAGAATTCTTCTGTGTATTTTTCCTATCATCGGCAACTTCTTAGTCACCTTCGACTACGATCTGGCCTCCATCAATTGTGTCGATCATCGGCAATCGATCGATTTACCCAAAATGATCATCTCAAGAATACACGCTAATTCCCAAATTAAAAATCATGATATATACATTAAAAATCATGATTATCTATACTGAATTCAATTCTGAAATCAATTCTTAAAATTGAGTTGATAAAATTTTTGACTTAAATACAAATTCCACCAAAAATTTGAAATTTTCGAGCCTAATATCCATTTAAAATTCCAGAAATCATTTTTAGGTGTGATGTTACATGATTTAGAACACATTTCATTTACTAACCAAAAACTAACAGTGGTTCGATACTGAGATAATGAATTTAAATAGAAATAACATTCTGTATTCACAACAGAGACTGTATACAGGCAATAGATACTGACACACATGCATGCATTAGATCTAAACAGTTTTAGACTTTAGTTTACTCACCTCATTTTTGGAAACAGAGGAAGGAACTGCAGGTTTGAAATTTTAAAACTCTGACCCATATTAGATGCATGAAGGCCTTGATTCAAAATTGATTCCAGATTTTGCATTTGAATTCCTGATCAACTTAGATGCATGCAGATATGATCTTTAAAACTTTTATTACTGATTTCTTGCTTGAACATAGATTTGCTGCAGGCTTATTGGAAACTGCTTTGAGATATAGAGAGTTACAGGTTTGATGATCTTTTGGTTTTGAGAGGAGCTACAGATCTTAGAGTTTGCTTGAGAACGTTTCAAGATAAATATTTACAGGTTTTTTTTTTTCCTTTCCACTGGTTTGTATTTCAGACTTTAATGTTTCAAACTGAGAAAAAAATCTCTTTTTTTTTGTTTTTCTATTTATTCAAATTAAAAGAAATAATGCCACTTGTTGATAATTTGAACAAATGTCATTCATCTTGCTTAATTACTTTACAAGTGTCTTTAACAAGTTAATATGTTTACACATATTACTTAATTTGTTTTTAAACAAATTTTTTTCTTTTTAATTTAATTTAAATGTAAATATAAACTTACATTTGTCATAATTGTATTTAATTCCTTTACAAAAGTAGTTAAGATAACTAACATAGTTGCACATGTTTTCTTATGTATTTTAATAAACTTTTATTTAATTTAAATGTAAATGTAAACTTAGATTTTTAATTTACTTTATTAAGGAAATATTTTAAAACTAGTTATAATATGAATATACATCTTATACATGTATTTAAAATCTACATTTGTATTTATAACCGTTTAAAAAAAATTAAACATTTTTTTAAAGAAACAAAAATAAAATATTGATTAAATCCCTTTTTAAACTATTATATATTAAAAACAAACAATCATCTTATATTTTGAAAACAAATGAATTAATCTTTAATTTAACTTTTGGAAAATATAAAGTTTTTAAAACAAAGCTTTAAATTACAATTTCATACATATCCAGATTATCAATAGATTTAAATTCAATTTCAAAACAATATCAAATTATAACGTATACATACATATATATTACAATTTGAAAATTATCTTTATTTAAACAAAAGATATTTCTATCCATAATATATATCAATTATATATATTATAAACAGAATAAAATTTCATTAGCTTTTGAAAAACAATTCTTATCAATATTGCAGATTAAAAATTTGTTATCCTTTAAAAGATTAAACCAATTTTAAATTAAAAATTATAAAGAAAATTAACAAACAAATTAAATTATTAACACAGATTATTAAATTGATATGCTTTAAAATTCCGGGCCATCACATATAGTTATATAAGTTTTAATTTATTTGTAACTTTTTTTTCAAAATTGAATACTTGGATGGTATTGCATATTAATACTATTTTCCTTAGGTTGTATACAACATACCACATGTCAACATATGTTTGAATCACGTTATTCATGTTTTGAACATGTGACTTCTCACACCAAAGTTGAAGCACCTAATCACTAGCACAGTGTGCTGGTCATGCTATATAACATACTACATGTCAACTTGATATATTCTTACTTGGAGCCTTTTAGATTGATTTTCCATGTTTAGGAACTTAATTCCCAGTTTGAACTAAAAAACATTCTTCTTTTTTTAACATATGAATAGTTTCTACATTATTTTACCATTTGCTTGGATAATAGTATCAACTAGTTTCTAAAACAACTAATGGACTATTGAAATCATTTTCCCATAGGCACTGCTCACTTTTTCATTGCATCCGAAGTTCGATGACAACTTACCCATCATTATGGTTTTATTGAACTTTTTTTCATTTAAGAAACTATGAAAATAATTATCATTCAGTTGCTTACTTTTTCTCTGACATAAGATCATTAATAAATGATTTAATTCGGTATCACTTTACTATTAGCTATTCCTATTTTATTATGAAATATATATATATATATATATATATATATATATTGGTATTTTCCACTTAAATTTTGTGTAAAGATGTTTTTTATAATATTTTACTAATGTTGTTCCTACACAGGTTTACTTGTGGTTTAGTTTGTTATTCATACCATGTTTGCCTCTTTTCCCATATCAAGTTTCTTTAATTTGATTAGTCGGTTCCTCTTTATTCAACTTTTTACTCAATACATGGTCTGTTGTTTCCCTTGCTAATACAGTAGTAAATCAGTTCATTCTTACTGTTATTAAACTAAAAAGACAAAAATATAATCAAGCAGTAATAATTTTGATAGTAATTGATATGTAGAATTATGGTAGCAATAATAGCGATTCTTATTATTATTATTATTATTATTATTATTATTATTATATATAGTTAGTATTCAGTAAATAGATTTTATTAACATTCTAAAAGTAATAAACTATTTTGGTGTGAATCTATTACATGGTTAATCTACCTCTATCCAAACGACTCTATGATTCGTACTTCAATCGGAAAATAAAATATATCTCGAATTTTGATAATCTATTTAAAGCACATGGAAAAGGTCTAAAGAATAATATGCATGTTATGTGTTTCAATTTCTCATGCAGTTGATTACAATATGCATTAAAACTATGATGCTTAATATGCATAAAAAAATTGTTAAATTGAAAAGGTGCTCCAGTTTGCTTCATTTCTATTACAACATTTATCATATTATAAATGATAGACCTGTTTGTACCAAAAATGGCCACAACACTCGTCTAATGTAATTGAAGAGATTAGAAAGAAGAAATAAAATGGAAATTATGGCTGATCTAACAATCACACCAAGAAAAGTAAGCAGAAGTAAAAGAAGACAAGAATTTATAGTGGTTCGACGTTGTAGCCTACGTCGACTTTGAAGAGTTTGGTGTTTGTTGCTAATTATCGACTGATTTACAACAGTACAATGGCTAACATTCGTGTTACAATGGAGTTTCAGCAGAGCAGCAGCATAAAGGTACTTTTTTAGTTGTAGTGGAGGTGCTATTTATTTGACGTAGAGCTGGAAATATCTGCCTCAAATCTCAAAATACCCTTTCTCATGCGTAGGTAGGCCCACGCAATCGATCTTGAGTCATTTGGGTTTGATCCCTAATTGATCCATGTTGTCTTCGTATCGATCAAGAATGGCTCCAATTGAGCTGCGATTGATAATGGAGGCTCCTGAGTTGGTATGCAAGCTTTTGTGAAAATTTCATGGCATTTAGATTTGATTTTTGAGAGATATGATTGATCTAAGGTTGACTTTGCTAGTAAAGCTAAAGGCTTCGTATCGATCTTCTTCACATCGATGACATGGCGTGCATGCTTTGTAAAGATCTAACATTCACACATAAGGACCGCTTCATTTGGTTTTGACCTCTTCTTTCATATCCATCTGAGGCTATGTTTTCTTGTATCGATCTATGGCCCTGTCCTTCGTATCGATCTCCAGCGTTGTCTTTTGTATCAATCAGATAAGTGATTGATACGAAACATGCAGCAGTTAGTTATGAAGTGGATCGATCCATGGAGTATTGAAGTCCATCGATGCTATTTCAAACCCAATGGATACGAATGATGGATACTGAGTGAAGGGATCATGCTCATTTCGTATCGATCTGGAAGGATACGAAATGATGGATACGGATTTATGGATACGAAATGGACATTTCACTTGGAAATTAATCGATCCATAACTTGAGCATACGGACTCTGATTGAGCTGAAACTTAGAATGTTGCCTTTCATAATTTTGCTTGTCATATCATGCTAATTGTGGCTTGATCTGGACTCGGACCAAGTTTGCCTGTATCCATCGTGAACCTGTAGATAATTGATCTCCAGGGAGGATTGTCTTCAATCTCTAGTCAAGTCTGTCACGGCCTTGCCAAAAGGCGGGATTAAATTTGCTTCTCAAAGTACGTCATGTGTGGGCATGACATGCTTTGAAATGTATTGTTCATGCTGAAAAGGCTCTATATGATTTGCTGAACAGTTGGTGTCCTTTCATCAAGAGATGTAACCCTTCATTAATTTCTAGTAGTGTAAATGTTGGGTTATAAACTGCCAATGATCGTGCAGTTTTTTATTGTAACTAAAGGTCGAGTGCTAGAAATTTGTTGTTCATTGTTCTGGTTGTCATTAGGAAACTATTCGATTCCTAATTACTTTGAAAATCAAATGTCAATATGGCATACATGCACGTATTTTAAACTGAGTTACATTCATGCTGGTACATCCATGTGTCATCGTCAAGTTCTTTTTTATAATAAGCCTTGGTGAAAAGAAGTTCTTGCCATCGATTGATGGTTTCTTTAGAATTGAGTTTCATATCGATCCTCGACTGGATCGATGTGAAACCTGAGTGGAAACAATGATCGATGGTTGTTTTTATCCCTTTCTTCGTATCGATCCTCTCCTGAATCGATATGGGATGCATGAAGGTGAACTTCGTATCGATGGCAATTGATAAAGATATGAATTCGCTTGCTTGAGTTATTGTACAGTGTGCCTTTCGTACCGGTGAATATGAGATTTACAAAGGCTAACTCATGGGAAGGCTTTGTGTCGATGAATAAGAAATATTGGATCTCGAATCGATCTGCATCGATGGATACGAAGTGCTTGGTTTGACATTGATGGATACGAGATGCTTGGCTCCTGATTGCCTTGCGTTGATGGATATGAAATTTTGAAGTTCAAAAGCACTGCGTATCAATTAGCATGTTGACTACTTGAAACGGTTTTGTGACTGGGATGCGAATCATTTTTAAGGTCGATACGAATGAGTATAAATATGTTTTTGTACTTAGAATATTTTATTACTTGTTTCCACTGCTAATTTGTATCCATCGAAAAAGAAACAGACTGTTGAATTCTCGTCTTCAGATAACCAATCTTTAATCTTAAGTCCAGATTCTTTGAGCTAGCTAATAGATTGATAGAACCATTCTTAGGGTGACGAGACTCGAGGTTTTGTGCCATTTCGTTCATGGTAACCGCCATCTCCGGCGTCATTGGTGCCAGAGTGTGGCTAGGGTGAGGTCGAGGACATGGTTAATGGCAATTTGGAGAAGGCGGAGGAGGGTAATTGGGAAGAGTCGATGGAGTCAATTGACGTGGAGTCTATCTCGAACTCGTATTGATCCGAGATGGATTGGCCAAAATACAATGGAGATGGTTGAAGGCAACTTGCATGATTGATCTGTGAAGTGTGGAGCATTACGTAGGTGTGATCGATACGAAACCAACACCTTGGATCGATACGAAACCAACACCTTGGATCGATACGAAGCGGTTGATAAATGGAGTGATCGATACGAACGAGCGATCGATACGAAACGTATTGATGCGAAAAGGTTAATGGTACAAGTCATGGATCGATATGAACATTGCCTCAGGGGAATGATCCAAAGAGAACCATGATACATACGAATTCTATCACCTTTTGCATACTTGAACACTTAACTCCGACAAGCTTCAGCATTGCATATTTGGACTTTATTGTAAAACGACATATATGACTATCCTTCAAAGCTCGTCGATGGAACTGTAACTTGATAAATATAACAAATTTTAAGACGGATCATTTTTTAAAGTTAGAATGGCACGCTTGAGATGGTTAGCGATGATGGTCACTCCGGTCGAATCTTGAAGTCTTGTCTTTTTTGCTATCTTTCAAACTTATAGAAATTTAAAGTATTGCATAGTACTTCACCACACAACATGATCAGTCACTTTGCACCGAGGGGAACACGGGTTTCTTACCATCTAATAATGGTTTTTACTGAGGTCAACAGTTATGGATCCTATAAGCTCAGAGCAACAAGAAGTTCAAAGTCCTATGTTTCCTAGAACTGAAAGGCCAGATATAGCGGCAGATACAGTGTACCCTGCTCCGGATGAACTATGGGATGTAGTATTGGTTATGAATCCAGAAGATTATGTCCAGTTCAAGATTTCAAAAGAAATGCTGGACAGAATTTTTCTTAGGCTATCTTTTGAAGAATTCTGATTACCATGGCTAAAAGATAGAGCACATAATCCTTCCGAAGGGTTTACCATGTGCAATATTTCATGTACTTGGCTAGAACATTGCCATCGTTCAATCAGCTCATTCAAGACTTGTTATTTTTTCAAAGGATCACGCCTTCTCGGCTTCATCTGGATGGATATACGCTACTCAACGGCCTATATATCATCTTTATGGAGCGTCTCCTTCGATCCCCGATCGTCCATGAGATCAGATACTTATTCATTGTCAAGAGTCGGGGGGATGATCCATCGTTCATTTTCCTGGAAGAGGTCAGGAACTGCCAATTGGGGGCAGAAGCATGGAGTAAACTAAGGTACTTCAAAATAGAGTGGTTTTACATGAGATTCCCACCAGGGTTTGCCGGACAATGGTTGGTTAGACGTAAGTACTTTCACTTATTCGTCAATTAACTGGGTAATAAAAATCGATGCTGAATCCACTACTATATTTCTTGCACAGCTTCTATTACATAGCCCGAAGGAGCACATTTCAAAGAGATGGTGAGGACACTTCGGGCGGTGCCTACCAATCTAAGGGAAATCGACGAAGTCCTTATGGATGACAACCTGATTGTCGTTGGGCTTATAGAAAGAGGTCAGAGTATAGGGCTGACGGGTGTTCCAAGAATGGCCCAAGTAAGGCAAAGTGGAAGACAGGCACCTGTCGTTTCTCTAGTCAAGGGAGCTCAGGGTGTTCCTGGCGTAATTGTCATCAAACTTAGCGATGACAAGGGCACAACAGCTAGACATGAGCCTGCGGTCGTGTCTCCACAAAGCTCTTGGCCGTTAGAATCAAAAAGAAAAGGCAAAACCCTTGCCCATAAAGCTAAGAGGCATAAGATTACTAAAGCAACTCATCAGGTTGCAACTTCCATAGGTCCGGAGGCCTCCTCTCCGTAGGTAGAAGGTTCACTGAAAGGGTTGTTGGACGTTCCTATCCAAGATGAAATATCTCTGTTCCATGATCTCGGGTTAGAGGGGCTCCACTCCCCATCAAGAACCGGCACATGCCTATCTTCATTAGATATAGGGAAGCCAACTCCATGAGTAAGGGTACCATAATCGGTCGGTTATGGGGGGTCGCACATGCATATATACACTTCACGGCACCACATGACATCTCATCACATGCTTTTTAACCTTTGGCGATAACTAATTCTACTACCTCTTTTCGTTTTACAGATATGATGGTGAAACAAGGCTTCATGCTCAGTAGACTTCGCTCTTCGCAACATTCCTCTGGATCGCACTCTGAATCACACCGCCGCAAAAGCGAGAGAGACTATAGTCACATTTCTCACTCTAGCCAGGAAAGCAAGCACCACGATAAGAAAAGGAGAGATATCAAAGCAGGCGTCGTTCTAGGTCACGATCTCCACCACCAAAAGGACCTTCCACCCTCTGGCTCCAACCGGCCTTCCTTTGAATCTTCACATCAAATAGCTTCATCTCACGCTTCAAAAGTCGACGATCAATGCCGTAGAATCAAAACAGAAACCCCTGCCGTCATAGAAAAATTGTCGTAGAGCCTACGACAGAGGGAGCCATCCGCATCGCCAAGATGAATGAAGATTTTTCGAACATATGTTTCGATGGCTTCCACTTCCCTCCTAACTTAAAGAAAATTCTAAATGACATTGAGAAGTTGGTGCAGGGCTATGTGCACGATGCGTATAGCCAGTGTTGCAAATGGGTTAAGACGGTAGAACGGGTTTCAATGGTGTCTTTTGAGTGGGCCAAGGCTATCGTAAAACCAGAAGGCGATCTCTCTCATAAGGAAAAAATAATAGAAGTGCTTACTAATGAAATCGAATCTTCGAGAAAAGTCGAGGTTGAGACCAGCCAAAAAGCCGATAAAGCCAGAAAGTCTATCAAGGAGAAGAGGAAACGCACATGGACATCGTGCAGGAAATGGGGCATCGCAAACTATTATCATGCAAGAGACGGATGCCGCATTGAAAGAAGCCGCCGAATTAAAGGCAAAGCTGAATAAGGCCCTTAAAGAGAAAGAAAATGCTAACAAATTTTCCTAGGAGGCATGTGAGGAGATGGTGATGCTTTGCGAAGAAAGGCATTCTGCAAATCAAAAGGCCGAAGAAGCCGATGCCAGGCTGGAAAGGGAAATAAAAGCTATAGAGGCCAAGATGGAAAGTGAATCGGAAGATCTTCTAGTCACCTACAACGCCAATATCTTGAGAAACTGCAACCTAAGCTGGCTTGACAAAGACTATCTTCCAGTTATATAAGGCCTAGAACAGCCTTCCTGAGGAAGAAAAGGCGATCCGCAATGTTGCAACTGTTGACGAGTTTGAATTTGAAACTCAAGTGCTGATTGGAGATGAGCCTAAAGTCCTCCAAGACAACCATCACTCTGCAGAAAGAAAACCTGGCCGCTAAGTATCTAAAAGCTGGGGAAGGATACGGGAGTGAACAACGTGAAGTTTCTTCCAAAGTGCCTCCAACGTCTCTAGATGATCCTTCATCCTCTGTCGATCCCCCAATCGTCCTGGGGTATGACTCTAATAGGTTGCATCTCTCTTCGATTATCGAGCGTGGCTTGGAAGGCACGTCGGATTAATATGGGAGCCTACTCAAGGAAGGTATTCTAGACACTTCTCCTATTCATCCAAACGTAGGAACACTATCGGAAGATATCACTAATATATTCTCTTATCATTATTAAGCCTTAGATTTTGCACCGGCCAACCCTCCTGCAACTCAAAAAATTCATCACAAGAAGGAGGCGCTAACCACAGAAGCAACAACCGTGATGGTCACTCCTTCATTTGGGGAGATGCATGATAATATTTGCATGCTTGATAAGCAATTAATGAAAGCGCTCCTAGGCCATCAAAGTTATCCATGTATTGAAGTGCCCTTTAAGGTAGATGAGGATGTAGTTATCATGGGCTTCTCGGGTCCGGTTGGCAGCATTCCATTAGGTACACATATGGATCGGGAGGAATAGATAATGAGCGAAATCAAGTATAAAATCGAGCAATCCAAGCAGGCTCATAGAGCTGGAGAAAGTATGGTGGGTCTTGGTCCAGCCCTTATTCTTGTGGTTTCTCCAGATGGCACCATTATCGAAACTAGCTCGCCTCCTTCTCTAGCATTGAGAGTGCCACCATTCCACCAGTTCCTCACATAGAGGATATTCCAGTCCCTGTGAGTTCTCAAAAGGAGATTGCATCGATTCCCCTAGCCGGAGACAAGCAGGCTGGAGCAGGCCGGGGATGCAAGAGTTCAAAGAGAGGTTCGGCCGATAGCTCGAGCAGGTCTATGCTGAAGAAAGTCAAGAAGGACAAAAAACCGAAGGCGTAGATTTGTATTTTTGCTCCCTCTTTTGTAAATGGATAGAATAAGCTTTTCTTTTGCTTTTTGTAGGCCATGTGTAGATGTGGCTTGGCCCTTGATTATCAGAATTCATTGAATATATTTTGTACTTACTTTTTCAAAGAATAGTGTGAAAAAAAAATTTCTTTGTTTTAGCATAATTCTATATTTATTTGTTTAAATACTTTAGCACTCACATTTCCATTAAATGTACTCATAAAACTTTAGTCTATGAGTTGAACTTGAGTCCGGTCTTTAAGTCCTTAAGTCATGGCCCCGGGTCATAATCAAGTGTTGAGTCGAGTCCCAACCTTGCACTGTCTCGGTCAGCTGTTGAAACTTGAGTTATGCCCCTAGTTCTAGGGAGAATTGAAGGAGTTAGTTAGCAGTCGTCCTCTGCCTTCACTAACTTCGATTCAACATAGTCAGAATTTTCTTTTAAAGTGAAACGATTCTGAGTGGTCGGGCTACACTCGCTCTCTTGCTAGTATTTGCATCCACACTCTAGGGATTATACTTGTATGCCAACAATCGATCACATCTGCTCAATGTCTATAATTATATCCACATTCAAGGGGCATGAGTTATTTTACGGGCGGGCGGTTGCACCCGTTTAATGTTTATACTCCAGTTCACACTTCGGGAATCTAGAGTCAGTTGACAGACGGTTGATCGCATCTTTTTAAGTATTAGGATCTTATTCACACTCTGGGAACAGGGAGTTGGCCTAGGTTATGGATGGTCGGATTACATCTGCTTTGATCCAGTAAGCAAAGTCGTAGATGGGTGGATCCATCTTCTTCGAGCTTAGAAATGAAGGCGAGGTCGTGGGTGGATGGGTCCACCCTCCTCAAGCCTGGATTGAGGCAAGATCATGGATGGACGGATCCACTCTCCTCGAGCTTGGAATGATTGAAGGTGAAGTCGTGGGTAGATAGGTCCACCCTCCTCGAGCCCCAAAAGAGGCTAGGTCATGGATGGCCGGATCCAACCTCCTCGAGCCTAGATTGACGCAAGGTTACAGATGGACGGATCCATCCTCCTCGAGCCTGGATTAAGGCGAGGTCGTGGAAGGAAGGATCCATCCTCCTTGAGCCTGGATTGAGGTGAGGTCGTGGGCGGACGGATCCACCCTCCTCAAGCCTAGATTGAGGCGAGGTCGTGGATGGATGAATCCATCCTCCTCGAGCCTAGATTTTTGGAGTTTGCACTTCAGCTTGCACTTTGGGAGCCAAAGTTCATTAGAGGATTGTCATATTTTAATCCTTCTTTATTTTATCGTTGCTTTCCCTTAAGCTTGGGGTTTCACTAGCGAGTGACCGATCTGATCACGATCACTCTCTATTTGAACGAGTCCCACCGTAAGATAGAACTTAGCTCTTCGTGCATCATGACCATCGCACGATGCACTTCAAGAACCGTTAATCAGGCTTGGTGAGTCTGCTCGTTATTGCTAAAATAGGAAAGTGCAGAAAAGTTAGTTGCCTTATTACAAGTACAAATTCTAAAATTGCATAAACAAAATTAAGGAAAGCATACTAAATGAATAAAAGTCAGTTATATGTAATAGCGACGAAGACTCTCGTTGTTCCATGCCCTCGGTTGAGTGAGCCATCAACAGTTGATAGCTTGAATGTGCCATCCCCAAGTCTCTGCTCAATGACATACAGTCCCTCCCATGTCGGCTTCATGTGTAAAGGGATCGGATGGATTCATTTATATATGAGATCACCAATTTCAAAGGTTCTGGTTGGACCTTAGCGTTTTACAATTAGGCTACTCGACTACGATGTGCAGCTGCGCTTAAATTAGCCTCTTTATGCTTCTCATCCACTAAATCCAGAGATTCTGCGAGTAGGATGGCATTCGTCTTTAGATCGTAATAAGTCACACAATGAGAAGGTACTTCTATCTCAACTGGAATAGCGGCTTAAGAGCCGTAGGAAAGTGCAAACGGAGTATGGTCAGTCGTAGACTTGTGGGTAGTTTGATATGCCCAAAAGGCCATGGGAACTTGTCAACCAACTTAACTCCAGCCTTCTCCGATCATTTCTTCAAAATGGACTTAATGACTTTGTTAATAGCTTCGAATCATCTATTCCCTTGAGATTGAGCTACTGCTGAGAACTTCTTCTAGATGCGGTAGCGTTGATAGAAATCTTTGAAGTCGACACTATCGGAATATGCTCCATTATCAGTTACAAATGTTCGTGGGAGGCCAAAGTGACAGATGATCTTGCACACAACATAGTTGATTACTTTCTTCGTCGTGATAGTAGCAATGGGCTTAGCTTCCACCCATTAGGTAAAGTAGTCAACTGCAATGATGGCGTACTTCGAACCACCTTTGACCAGAGTTAAAGTCCCTATTATATTAATTCCCCATGTGACAAATCACCAAGGGCTGACCATCTGAGTAAATTCGGTTGGCGAGACCTTGGAATTCTGGCATGTGTCTAGCACCTATCATACCTCTTGGCATAATCTGATGCATCTCGGTTCACGGTTGGACAGTAATATCGATATCTGAGTATCTTTGTTGCAAGGGCTTGCCCGCAATGTGGTTGCCACACACTCCCTTGTTCACATCACGTAACATTCGTTTGATCTCATCGTGGGCAATACATCAGAATAAAGGAACAGAATATCCCCTCCTGTACAGGACACCGTTCTGGATAATAAATCACGAAGCCTTCCGGAGAACCTGTCTTTTCTCACTTCTACATTTGGGTAATGCTCTTTGCTCAAGGCAGTTTCTGATTGGAGTCATCCACAACTCCCTTTGGTGTTGCCTCTTGCACCCAGTCTATCCCTATCCGATTGATACTTGAAGCAGTAAGTGTCTCTATAGGGACGAGTCCTATCCGCTATGCTTCGTCAGTGCTGGCCAGTTTCGCTAAAGAATCGGTTTTCTGATTTTGCTCTCGAGGTATATAGTAGATAACATAATAGTCCAAATGATTCAACACTACTTGAACTTGAGTAAGGTAGACGGCTAATCTTCGGTTTCTGGCTTGATACTCTCCTCGAACCTGGCTTACCACTAGTTACGAATCATAGTAAATCTCCACAGCAATGACTCCCAAGTCTTGGCTAGCCTTAGTCTATAAAGAAAAATTTCATCCTCGGCTTCGTTGTTAGTTGCGCGGAAGTCAAATTTCAAAGCATAACATACTAATCGATCTTCTAGGATTTTGAGTACCACTCTAGTGCCTTAGCAACGATCGTTTGATGCACCATCAATTTATAGCTTCCATGTACACATGAGAGCTGGCTTCGGGTAAATCCTCTGGTATGGAGAATTCAGATATGAAGACTGCCAGAACTTGTTCTTGAGTAGCCTGCCTCGGCATATAAGTGATATCAAATTGACTCGGCTCGATGTTCCACTTAAGTAATCTACCAAACGTCTCAGGTCTTGTTAGGATTTGTCATAATAGATGGTCAGTGTAGACGGTGATCGGATGAGCTTGAAAATATGGACGAAGCTTTCTCTAGGCTATGACGAGAACAATAAGCCAGCTTTTCCACCTTCGGGTAGTTTCTTTCTGCCCCTGTTATTCTTTTACTGATATAATAATAGGATCGTTGAATCCGACCTCTTCTTGAACTGATGCAATGCTGATCGCATTTGTTGAAACAACCAGATAGACATATAATCTCTCATGATGAACCAGCTTTGACAAGACAGGAGGTGTTGAAAAATGTTGAACTAGTGCCTGGAACATACCCTGGCACTCCTCTGTCCACTCGAAGTCCCGTTTTCCTTTTCTGATCAGATTAAAGAAAGGAATGCAATTGTCTGTAGATCTGGAAATGAATCTGCCTAAGTCTGCCACCTTCCCCTTGAGGCTTTGCACCTGCTTTATGGTTCTGGGAGTTTTAAGATTCCGAATCGTACAGATTTTCCAGGATTGGCTTTAATTCCTATGGCGTTGATGATGAATCCAAAGAATTTTCCAGACGCAACTCCGAAATGACACTTTAATGGATTGAGCTTCATTCTGCACTGTCGGTGTTGAACATCGTTTTTGAATCACTAACGTGGTCATTGGATAGTCGCGACTTCACAAGAATATCATCCACATACATCTCCATAGTCTTTACGATCTGGATTGCAAACATCCAGTTAACGTGCCTTTGATAAGTTGCTCCAGCACTTTTAATTCCAAACGACATCACCATGTAGCAATAAAGTCCCAGATCAATGACGAAGCTAGTATGTTCCTTGCCAGGAAGGTGCATCGGGATTTGGTTGTAGCCGGAGTTCACGTCCATGAAAGATAAGAGCTCATGTCCAGTTGTTTAATCCACCAGTTGATCCATTTTGGGAAGCGAGAAATTGTCTTTAGGGCAAGCTTTGTTCAAATCTGAGCAGTCCATACATGTCTGTCATTTTCCATTCGAATTTCTGAAAAGCACTAGATTCGATACCCATTCCGGGTATAAAGCGTCACGAATAAACCCACTAGTCACTAGTTTATTCACTTCTTCCTTCAGGACGGTAGATCTCTCTGGATCCATACTGCGCCTTTTTTGTTTCATTGGTACGTACCGTGGATCGATATTTAATGCATGGCTTGGATGTTTAGCAAGATCCCATACATGTCTGAATGAGTCCAAGCGAACACATCGAGGTTTGCCTGGAGAAAATCAACCAGTCCTGTCTCATCTGGGGGCCAAGTTGAGATCCGACCTTTACCATTCTGGAATTGTCATCGTCGTGGATCGAAACATCAATTGTCAACTCCATCGAGGAAGCCTGGTAATCTTTGACTTCCTCCTCATCATTATTTTCTCTAGGATCAAGGTCCTTAAGGAACTGGTTGTAGTGCCCGAGCTTAGGCCCAGACGTTAATTGTCAATTTTCATAAAGATAGACGCAGAGAGATTACTCTATGCCTTTTCCATTCTCTTTTCACTGCGCATCCCCCGGCTCTGAAACATAATAGGTGCGTCCAACCGCCCGATCACCTTGTATCACTCTGACTCCATTATCAGTGGGAAATTTCAAAGTCAAACACTAAGGGGGAATCGCTGCCCTGAAATCCGCAAGCGCCGGTCGACCTAGAATAGCATTATAAGGGGAATGTATATCTAATACAACAAACTGTAACATCCGAAATCTCCAATGATCTCCAATACCCAACTCAACGGGTAACTCCACTATCCTAGCTGGTGTGGTTGCACTTTCATTAAAACCATGTATATATGACTAACACGGTTTCAAATCTTTCGCTTCCATCCTCATTTGTCATAAGCGCGTATGAAAAGTATGTTTACTAACTTCCCTATCAATTAAGATCCAATTCATTCAAGCAGGACCTATTTGGGTTGAAACAACCAATGGATCAATAGTGGAGGCCTCAACTTTGTCGGTATCATAGTTCCTAAAAACAACGTCATCCAATGTTGCTTTGTCGGTGCCCCATAATCAGTACTACTACAACATTCAAAGTCCACATGCCTAATCGAACTAGCATATGACTCCATTTCCTTCCAGCTCCAATAAGCTGGGTGAGGACCACTACTCACAGTATTAATTACTATCCTCCCGCCAATGCATGTAGGTTCCTAGGGCCTAGCTTGGCCTTGACCCTGATTGGGATTAGATAGGCATGCACCTCCATTCTATGGAGTCCGGACGAATTGCTCTAACTTTCTCTCTTTCATCAATCTCTCGATGATAACTTGCAAATGACGGCACTCATTAGTGTTGTGGTCATAAAAATCTTGGAACCTACAGAGCTTCTCGGTTTGAATGGAGCTAACTTCTTCTACTGCCCGGTATTACGGTCTGAAGATAAACATTTTCCAACTGTGTGTTTAAGGGAGTATATTAGTCAAACACAGGAACTCTGGGTCTCCCGCAATGTGGGTTTCTCTTCATTCCTTGACCTCCATTACCCTTCTACTGGCTTTGTTTATTCTGAATGTTTAACTGTACTTTACCGAAATTTTCCCCGGTCTGCTTCACTGCAACATTGCTCTGAATACCTTCATTACTATGCCCCACGACATCCTACTTCCTAAACCGTCTAGCATCTTCTCTCCTCAAAAACTGGACTACCTTTGCACAGAAATGGTCCAAAACAGTGTGGGGTTTTCCAGCTAATCAATCACCAAATTATGAATTAGGATCGATTCCTTTAGTCAATTCCATTAGAATAGAGTTGTCGTTAGGGTTGCTGACCTCGGCACAAGCAGCGTGGAACCTTTCAAGATAGTGCTTAAGAGTCTCTCCTGGAGCCTGAGTAACAGTGGACAAGGTATTAATATCCTTCGGTCTTGTAGCGTGCATACGAAACTGCTCGACAAACTTAATAGCTAACTGGTCAAAACATGAGACAGATCTGGGTGGTAAATGAGCGAACCACATAATCACGATGCCTCCTAGGAAGATAGGGAAACCTCTATATTTAGCCGCATCGTCAGCTCAAGAGGCATTCATAAGCATTCTTATTTCAAAATATGTTGGTTGGGATCCGAATTTCCTTCATATACCGACAAGGTCGGCATCCTGAATTGATGGGGTGGCTCTGCAAACATAATGTCATTAGTGAACGGAGTGTGACTTCCAAAGATTCCCTGTCATCATTCGTGAAGCCGTGACTTTCTCTAATGCATATCATGGTTGGAATGTCAGGCATCTAGATGTTTGGGGCCAAGGCATGGTCGGCTTCCATGTTACGAGGATGGTCCGGTCGCTGTCTACAGTCCGTTCCATGCCTCCTTGGCTCCAGGTCTTAATGGAAGCGAGGACCCTGAGCATGGATGCAGTGATGAGGGGCTAGATCTGGTTGATTCTATATCTCGGCTTCCAAATCTATAGCAACAACAGCTGCGCGATCATGGGTAGTGTAGTAAGGAAGCATCCCTCCTCGTGAGGAGGGTGCATCTTGGTGCCCTGTAGAAGGACCAATCCCGGCCTGTCTAGGATTTAGAGCATGTTGGTGCCCAAAGGCTTCTGCGTAGTTTCCATCCAACCGGTGGCGTGTAGATCTATGATTAAAGTCAGATGATGCTTAGCTTTCAGATAAGGAATAAGAGGCATGCTCGCTTCTAGATCTCTTAAGACTTTCTTCGTTCAGTTGGTTCGTGAGTTCCATGTTGGCACGGATCTGCTGAGTGAGCTCTTGACAGCTTTGAGTGAGTTCCAGCATAAGGGTCTGGAATTCCTCTCTAGTCACTAAACCACGTGGATTTGGAACTCCAACTGATGTTTGGCCTGTTGTGGTCAGCTATGTAGGATGTTGCCTATCCCTTCCAGATCAGCAGCATTGAAAGCAGTTTTGGTAGTGCACACCATATTGAATGTAGCTCTTCCTAGATCTAGAACAATCTGAATAGAATGGAAGGAACCACTAGAAGATAGATCTAGATCTCCTTCTTAGCTTTAGCAATCCAACAACGATAAGGGATCCACATAATCAGAGAAAAGCATAGTTCTCTCAATAAAGCACTAAAGTGTTTATACCAAAAATGGACGCAACATTCGTTGGATGTAATTGAAGAGATTAGAATGAAGAAATAAAATGACAAATGAGGCTAGTGTAACAATCACACCAAGAAAATTAAGTAGTAAAAGAATACAAGAATTTATAGTGGTTCGGCATTGTAGCTTGCATCCACTTTGAAGATTTTGATGTTTATTGCTAATTATCAACCGAGTTACAATAGTACAATGGCTAACACTCGAGTTACAATAGAGTTTTAGCAGAGCAGGAGCATAAAAGTCCTTCTTAGTTGCAGCGGAGGTGCTATTTATAGGCGTAGAGCTGGAAATATCTGCCTCAAATCTCAAAATACCCTTTCTCATGCGTAGGTAGGCCCACACAATCGATTCGGATACGATTGGGATCAATCCCTGGTTGATCCATGTTGTCTTTATATCGATCAAGAATGGCTCCAATTTATCTACGATTAATCATGGAGGATCTTCAGTTGATATGCAAGCTTCTGCGAAAATTTCATGGCATTTGGATTGTGGTTTGAGAGATATGATGATACAAGGTGGAGTTTGCTATTAAGGCTGAAGGCTTCGTAGCGATTGATTCATATCGATATTCTTCGCATCGATGACGTGGCGCACGCGCCTTTTGGAGATCCAACATTCATGTATAAGACCACTTCCATTGGTTTTGACCTCTTCTTTTGTATCCATCTGAGGCTATGTTTTCTCATATCGATCTCTGGCGTTGTCCTTCGTATCGATCTCTGGCCTTGTCTTTCGTATCGATCAGATAGGTGATCGATACGAAACATGCAGCAGTTGGTTGAATGAATTGTGATCGATCCATGGAGTGTTGAAGTCAATCGATACAGATTCAAGCCTGATGGATACGAACTATGGATGCTGAGTGAAGGGGTCATGCTCATTTCATATCGATCTAGATGGATATGAAATGATGGATATGGATTGATGGATACGAATTGGACATGTTTCACATGGAAGTTGATCGATCCATAACTTGAGCATACGAACTCCGATTGACCTGAAATTGAGAATGTTGTCTTTCATGGATTTGATTATCATACGATGCTAATTATTTATTGATCCAGACTTGGACTAAGTTTTCCTATACCCTTCGTGAACCAGTAGATAACTGATCTCTAGGGTGGATTGTCTTCAGTCTCTAGTCAAGTCCCTGGTGTCACGGCCTTACCAAAAGGTGGGATAACATGACCTATATGTTGTCATCTTTTTAAATGATTGTCTCAATAATTTATTTTAGAAACTTTTATATAATTGTACTTAAAAGTAGTGCATCTAAACATAAAATTGATAGCTTCTACAAGATAATTAAAATGTTTGGCATTAACTTACTATTATCTATTTTTTATATATAAATGAAATGAAGTAGACTTTGCATCATTTGCATTAGATTTCTGACATAGAGACTATATTGTGATATATCATTCAAGATAGTTCATCCTAATAATGATTCATGCAAATGTAGACATATATCACATTTCATTATATTCTGATTGCTGGTATAATTCAGTTTCCAGTATATTTTAGTATTTGAGCCTGCATTTCATGAGCTCGGTTATGTTAAGTATGTCCGGTACCTTTTACGTATGTAACTCAATAAATTGGTACCTTGATTAATATGTATGCAACAGGATGAACCTAATCCATTAGTTTGTACTAGCTATCTAGTATAAAATACATGTATATGCATCTAATAGTTGAAGATATTTAACTTTTATTTAATATAAAATTAATAGACGGATGTGTGTTATAATTGTAAAACATAAGGTAACCACAGCCCTTTTATTTCAAGAAATTTTGTTGAATGTATTTGTGATAAATTGATAGCTAAATCCCATTGATGAATGGTCGAAAAGGGGATTGTCATGGAGTTTGCAAACCGGTGGTGAGTTTCCTTTGATGGATGAGAGTATTTTAAATTTCATAAAGTCACCATGAAAATCATATTCATTGAATTCATTTATTAATAGTAGAGTGGTAGATATATTTCTATCTTTAAATTACCGGTGCATATCAACTCCTATTTTAGAAACCATAAAAATCGATGGTATTTATATAATGACAACTAACTAACGCAATGAAAATTGAAATGAGCAAACTAAATGACATTTTTTAGCCGATCGATTGGTACTACACATTTCTTGTAATGACCTGATTTTCGACTCTCTAATGTTAACACTAAATACATCAACGGTATTCTTTTGTCAAACACTTAAGTGCTAGAAAAACAGAAAGTTAGAGTGAAATAAAAAATAATAAAACAAGAAAATAAGAACACAACATTAGAATCTCACTTACAGAATGATAACATATGATATCAAAAGAACAGTACAAAGGGTTACTTTGAGTATTAAAATTTAGAGTAAGTAAAACCTAAGTAATCACCATTCTGCACAGTTATGACTGCATGTCATCGCAATACTGATACATGCAATATAGCAACGTGGCGAAAATAAGATTATTATAGAAGGTAACCATCCAGCTCTACTCCGTAAGCTCTAAAGCATCGAAAGCCAAATCTGGAATCATACACAAGACTTAGCAAAACATTATAAGAAAATAACACCTGGATTAGTTTGGTAAAGCAGTATGAGAAACTCAAGAAGTATATGTGTCAAGAACAATAGTCATTGAGATCGTTTGGATTCCCATAATGGTTTTTCCCTCAAAAAAACCAATCGTTTATTAAATTTAATACAATGACATGATAGGTACTATCTAGAGTGTAGAATACAAATCATATCAAATACCTGGAATGGTTACATTCATTACAATCAACAACATATTAGATGCAATAATCAAAATAGCTAAGGTACGTTCGCATAATGGATTTTCTGTAGAGATCTTTCTTGTGGCACTAGATCCAAACTCCATGCACAAGAATCAGAAAATATCTTTTGAGCATCATACATTTCTAGATAAAATATACCATAAGATAAACACAAAGGCCCGATACTCGAACATAAACATGAACCACATGATACTAAATATCGTCAACTCCCACGCACAACATCAATAAGCATACTCTAGATCTGGAGTTGATAATATCTTGTCGCGGGACTGCAAAAACCCCAAATTATGCATTATACTCTCTCTTTGGCCATTTCCATGTTGGTGTTACATTCAACATCTTTCACACAAGTCTTAATCACTCGAATAGAACACCAATCCCTAAATGGATCTCATATCTTGAATAGATCATGAATCGCTACATAGGTTTGAGCATCCCGAATGGATCTCCAATGATCACGGGGATTCTTTTTTGCATCCGCTTCTAAAACATTGAATTCATATACTAGTTTTGAAGTGGTATTTCGTAGTAAAACACTTACCAATCCAAGACTCTTTGAATTTCTGGTTAACTCAATTCCCTTTCTTTCAAAAGTAAGCAAAATTTACAGACATTTTATACCAATACTCCTCTATAAGGGTTCTCATTGGTATGAAATCGTAAAGCCTTTCGATTCCTTCTTAAGTTAATATTAGGACAAGTTCGCTAGTCGAATAATTGACAGTCTAATAAAAAACAATTATTATACAAATCAGTATTCGTATATTTAACTCGTTACTGATATTCCAACATAATTGTTGTAACATTCCCATTTTTAAATCAAATTTAAATTGGTAATTTATTTAATTTTAGCAAATTTAATTGTGGGTTAATTTGGTATTTTCCAAATTTAAATAGATATTTGTTTGTTTGTTTATGAAAATGAACATAAATATGATTTTTAAAAATTAAAAATAAATATTTTGGGTTAAAAGTAATATTATAAAAATTGATATAGATAAAAAATTTACAAATACAGTTTAAAAAAAATTATTCAATTATATACTTAATAATTAGATTTGATAAAATAAGGACTTAAAACACATTGTATATAGGTATACAAATAAGTATAACATGTTTTAAAGATATAAAGATCTCACATATCTACATATATACAAAATGGCATCATTTTTTTTTAAAATAATAAAATTTAAAATTACAAGAAACTTTACATCTCCCCATAAGTAATTATATTTACTCTCACCAAATCTGGCCAAATCAGTAACAAGATCTTGCATTGCAAACTCCGACACACAAGCAAGAAAAAAGAAAAGAAAATTTGAACAAAAGGGTTTGGGCATCGCAATATCATAAAGCTGAACCTGTTTCAGTTAATATTCATCAAGCCTACAGTTCGAAATTCCAATAGCAAGATTGAAAACTGAATCAAACAAACCAGAGAAAAAAAAACAGTTCCTCTCCATATTCTCAACCTGAGAATATGAAACAAAGGAAATGAAACCTGAAACAAAGGAAACTCAATACAAACCAAGTATGGGTTTAAAAATCAAATCGGGAAGCATGCAAGTTCAAAGCAAATTCAGATAGAATGCAAAAGCTTTTACCTGGAATAGGCTTCGGTTTTGGCAAGTGCAGTTTCCTTTGAAAATAAATAAAGGCAAAGAGCATCTCAACCTGGGAGAGCAAATGCAAATCCAACCTGAATCAAAAGCATGAAAAGCTCAAGCAACTCAACATGATCAAGAACATCAAGTAAATAAAAAAAAAAGAATAAAGCAAACCTGGACAGCAAGCAAAACTGGTCCAGGCAAATCTAAACAAAACAAGATCAAGCAATCAATATCAAGCTAAGGCTTTGCAATTGTGTCTCTGTTCTTCTCTACATCATCAACACTGTGAGTAAACCTCTTTTTTTAAAACCAGATTTCTTTGCTTCTTTGACCTGTTAGCAAACCCCTTAGCTCTGCCATGTTTTTTCCTTTAAAGTATGATATGAATGATGCTTGAATGATTGTGTTTGCATGCTTTTATATATACATGTATATACATATGAAAGATTGTTAGTGTATAGGCAGAAAAATAATAATAATATAGACCATGCCTCTGTTCATATGCTACAGGTTTTAACCTGTATAAAACAAAAATTCAAAAATCCCTTTCTTTGAACCTTGTTAGGTTAGAAACTTTAAATGGAACATGTATATATATAGACAATATGACTTTTAAAAATAGTCACAGGTGTTAATATGAGATAATTTTTCCAAAATAAGAAATTTACAGTTAAAATCAAATAAGCCAGAAAATTGATCATGATAATTCCACGTTTTGATTATTGGAATTGATTCGTGGTTAGGAATGGTGATTTTTAAAGCTATTTTCATGATTTTTAAGCAAGTGAATGTTGGAAAAATTAGAGTTGAACAGAAAATACATTATCGTCAAATTTCGTTGTTCGTCGTCGAATTATGAGCTGTGGTTCTCGGTGAAGCTAGCTGAGGCATCGATGGGTTTGGGAAAAATACGAACTCAATTTATAAATCACTGTGGCATTAGTTATTAGTCCATCTAGGGTTCGACAGTGTTTCTTTGTTGATGTGATTCTTGGTGGAGCCGCGTCGCCGTCGAGGTGATTCATGCGATCACGCCGGTGGGAGAAGTTGCAGGGGTCATGGGGGAAGCTTTGGTCAAAGTAGCATGGTCGTTGGTGGCCTTGGAGAGGTGGTACGAGGTGGATTTGCGAATTGGGTTTTGGGTTCAGGAAGAATCGAAGTGCTCGATTTCAAGTTTCAAGGAATACGACGAATCTGAATAGTTAAGTGGCTTGGGCAGGTCATCGACGACCTGATAGTGACGAGGACGATGGTCGGAGGCGCGGCGATGGCATGCGCACGTACACGCGTGTCACTATGTATCGGAGGTGATTTGTTTTTTTGGGATGAAGTTTGTCCTCGGGTTCGACTCGAAGGTGCTGAAGGGTTTTCTCGAAGCACGATACGGGGAGGATGAGGTAAGGCTCGGGTAAAACAGAAGGAGTTCGATTTTTTGGGTTAAGGTACCAAGCTTTTGAATTTTAAAGAGAATTTGGTAGCAGGTTTTGAAGCAACCAGTAATTAAAGTTTTAAACAAAGTGAACGTTTTAACTAAGTTTCTTATATAAAGGAAATGTTAACAAGTTTCAAGATTTAACTTTAAAGTAAAATTTGTAAAAAAAAAATTATCAAGGATAATTAATGTTTGTAATGGCAATTCTTAAGCTTATTTAAAACTGAATTAGTAGTGTGATAAAGAATTTAGTATAGAATTAATTGATGATTCAAGTTTAATTAATCAAGTAAGCTATGAATTAATTTATTTAAAATTAATAATTAAGGGTTAGAAGTTAGTTAATTAGAGGTTAACAAATTTATGATTAAGTATAATTAATTAGTAATTAGAGATTATTAATTAATGATTAGAGATTAATTAATTAATCAAGGTTAATTTATTTGTAATTAAAGATTAAAGATAAAGTGATTACTTAATTAACCTTTAATATTGATACTGATTAAATAAATGATTAAGGTTAATAAATTTGTAATTAATTATTAGTTAATTGAGAAGTAATTAATTTTGTAACCAAGTAAGGATAATTAATCAATTTATTAAAGGTCAATTAATTAATTTAAATATTTAATTAAATGGTGAATAAAAAAATTTATTAAAGGTTAATTATTAAAGGTCGATTAATTCATCAGTTAAGGTTAATTAATTATTATTAATGGTTAATTAATAAATGATTAAAGAATAATTAAATCAAAATGATTTGTAATTAACCAGGACTAATAATTATTCATCAGTAATTAAATCTGATTTGAATTTACCAAACGATTAACTGATCTTACTTATGAATGTTTGGATTCGATTGGATGATTGGATTGTTTGATATCCCTGATTGTGATGCTTTGTTTTGATTTAAGCTATGTTTACTGTAATTTATTATCTATGATACATACCTGCGATCTGTGAATGGAAGATAAGCGCTATCATTGGTTGGTACCGCTTATCAAATATAAGCGTTATAATTTATACCGCTTATCAAATATATTGCTGTATTTGGATCTGTGCTGATTGATGATGAGGCACTTTTATTGTGTTGAACCCTGGACCACACTATACACACACAAATATGGATTGCACGCGGAAATGGGTTGAGTCACAGATTTTTGAAATTGTTTTTAAAATTGAATTTTTGAATCCAAAATAGTTTCGGAATTAGAATTGAAGCTTTTGAAAATGAATTTCAAAAATAAAAGTTATTTTAAATAACTTGATTGAGTTTTGAAATTTGAATAATTTGATTAAAATTTGAATTCAATATTTGAATTGAATTCTATGATTTGGGAACTAGGGTTTAAAAGGTTATTCAACTTATAAATGGGTTTATATGGGTTTTTAAACCATCTTAAAAGTGAAGTTTTGGAATTTAAAATTAACCCAAGATTTCAACTTGTATAAATTGGATTTTATTGAAACGAAAACTATTGGTTTCAAATAATAAAAGCTTTCACATAAGAAATGAACTTCCAATTTGTGTTAAAGGGATTTTCAAGTCTAAAATAAAAACGGTCTTCCAAGTTATAAGATAAATCTTTGGAAACGTGTTAAAGATTTAAATGAGTTAATCCAATTAAAATGGAAATTGTTTGAAATCTATGAATGATCTTTGTGAAACTAGGTGAACTTTGTGAAATGAATCTTTTTAGTTAAAGATTTAAAATGGTAATTTGTTTAACCATTTGAAAGAAAAGCTTTGGATTTTCAAGTTGTGACTTAACTGAAATCCCCTATCCATATGTTTTAAACTATTGCGCTCATTATTCGGTTTAGCCGGGAGAGGACCTTGTGTCATATAGCCCATTCCGAATAGTGATATGACGTTATGGATTGCATTTGAAGACCGGTGTTGAAGACCGGGTGCCTTCGAGAACGTTAGGATAACCTATCGATTGTCTCTGCACCGAGTAGCTACGGTATAGAGATTCCCTAAGTGGTGGGAAGTCCGATCGGAATTGTGGATACCCGGATTTGCAAGGGCTTCTTCGGAAGTGCCTTCGGTTCTGTTCGAGCCCGGAACAGACTTGTATGGTCGTGTGTCTGACACTACACTTTGAGATATAAAGCCGATTTCTATCAAATACATATCTGTTGGTGGCGGAGAATTTATTCTCTTAGCTTAACACCCTTCTTTGAGACGTATGAGCTCAGAGGTTATGTAGTTGAAATTTATCAGCGATATACTCCCAATTTGGTAGTGTGGCATGCTAAGTGTTGCTGTGTGATTGAGGATCATTTGTTGATCATTTGTGATCAAAGCATGGCTTTGTGAAAAAGCGTAGCTTTGTGGACGAAACCTCATCGAGCCTCACAAACCAGTAATGGTCGAAACAGGGAAGATGCGGCAAGGTTTCAGGGGTAGCTCCCCTAGGGTATGACCATTCCTTCTGGAAAAAGGTAGTATCATGGTATGGAGCCCAGGTACTTACTCATGTGGGCACTGTAGTATATATTTATTACTGTGTGATGTTGTTGGTGTAGAGGATCCTCGGTTAAAGGTCCCAAAGGACCGGGGGTGGCATATCTGAGGTTTTATTCCCTGGGAAGGGGGTAGCCGGCCTTGTTTGGCAGAGAGCCGGGTAGGTTCTCGGGGCATCCCACCAGAGGCGTTCCCATGTGGCAATAGAAAGTTCCTTAGCCTGACCATTTGTTGGAAATCCATTCATCCAATACGTGCCTTGTACGGTTTTAGTTGTATTACCTGCCATCTACTTATGGTGGCGCCCCACTGTTTGGATGGTAGCTATAGTAGGCATAGTTCGGAATGTCTATGATGGCTAGGATTTATATTATACTTTCGAAATGGTTTTAAGCACTTTGCACTTATAGTAATAATATCAAAGAAATTTCCTCGTATCAAGCATTTTTGACTATCATAAGGAGAAATCTCCTCCAAGTCTGCGTTTGCATTGTGTGTGTGGCGGGAGGCCTTATGGTAGTTTCATTTTCTAAAAAGCATTGCGGATTTCAAATTTAAATTCTGTTGTTTGTTTAAAAAGACCAAATGTTTTTGTTTGCTCATACCAGTCCCACGACTGACCCAGAGTTATTGTTCCCTTTCTAAACTCTGGGTGCCCACCATTTTCCACACGGGCAGTCTAGAGTTTGGTTTTCCAGATAGTCAGGTAGTAGATATCGTTTTGGTAGCCTTCAGCTTTCTATCTGATCATTTTGGAGTCTTTTGAGTCCACGGACTTGCTTATCTTTGTGCAACCTTTATGGTGGATCGAGCTTGGAGTTTTGGGAGCTTTGTCTTTGGAGCTTTTGGATCAGAGTTGCAGTATTGGATTCTGTGAAGACTTATCATATTGTATCGTGTTCCGCTGTATTTTGTATTGTATTCTCTGATGTTGATGATTATCATTGTATCAAATTGATGTATTGGATATTGTATTCATGTTGTATCAGTGATATCATCTTTTATTTCCGCTGTGTTATTTATCATCTAATGTTGTTGCAAGCTCCGGCGATACGAATTTGATGTTGTTTGTCGGACATCGAGTTCGGGTCGTCATAATTGTTCCTCCCAGGAGTGAAGCTCGGTAAGTTAGAGCACTGGTTGCGTATCAAATCCTTGTCTAAACACTTCATTCTTGATCTCACAAATAGATCATCTACCTCGTTGGCTTTTAGTGTTAAGTATAGTATTAATGATTTCCATAAAACAAGTAGGAAATCAACATGATTAACACGTTTCCGACATTTCCAACTTTACCATTCCTCGGCAAGAAGCCAATAGGTTAGAGCACTATAACATCAATCTTAACCCTCACACATAGATAAGCCTACTTTGTCGGGTTTTAGTGTTAAACATTGTTGATTACCTTTCAATCAAGTAACTAAACAATTAATCATTTGGCCATTAATAAATTTCTAACCTCTTTCTAAATATTTTGCTTATACTTTTAAAAACCTTTTTTAAATTATGTATACATATGTATAGTAATTTATTTGTAAAAATAGATATTAAATAAATCATTTTTAAAAGATATTTATTACATAAGATATAAAATAGTCAACATATTGTTACATCCAAATATTCTTTCGACCTTATCGAAACCCATTGAATAGAAAACAAAAAAAAGCAAGAGAAATTAGCTCCAACAAGACCTTCCAAAGAAGTAAAAGGGATGCAACAGCCAAAGACTATAAGTATCAAAACCTTTTGAAGGGGTCGAAAGGGTCGAAAGCATGCTTCCTCTTCAGTGAACACCTTTCGAAGCAGGTGCTTCTGAATGCATGAAGATCTTTCGAATGAGTTAAAAAATAACTTTCGAAGACAATGCATAACAATCCTTCATATGTGCGCTAAACCTTTCGAGACCAAAGTTTTTGCGTTCACACAAATCATTCAGAAGCCCATCTTGGTCAAAACAACCGTTTCAGAAGCAAATTTAAGCCTTTTGAACTAGTCGAAGCGTTTAATATCCAAGGAAGCTTTCGCATCAAGTCGCAAGCATATAATCAAATGCTATTAATAGCATCGAAACTATTAGCATTTCAACACCTTCAAAACCTCTGAAAACAACCCATAGACAGAGTCAAAAGCTTTTACAAAGCAACACAAAGAAGAAAGGTGCAACCTCCCTTTCAATAAAGACGATAGCATTCAAGCCCATTCGAAAGCATAACGAAGGAATACTCGAATGTCAAAGGAGTCGAAAGGTATCTGAAGCGGTCTTTCGACCAGGTAGAAAGCATTGGGTCAAAAGGTGTCACCCTTTTCTATAATTGAGACCCAAGGGGTCCGATTTTAGGGATCCAAATTCACTCATTCCATACTTATATTTACTTAATCTATAAGGTTGTAAACCCTAATTTATAGATCAAATTGGGGAAAATTAATCAATAAAGACTTTGCTGGATTAATAAAGGAAGGTTTCAATATTTTTGATTACACGTAAAACCTTTACTATTTTAAATTCTATTTTCCAAGTTTCGGCCCCATCGAAAGGCATTTTCCATCTTGGTCGAAACCACTGAACTTTCAAATAATCCCAATCCTTAATTCCAGGCTACCATTCACCAAGCTTCTTACTCTTAATGAATTGAAACCATGACATCATTATGTTTCACCTCAGATACTAGACCGTAACCCATGCCACTTAAGATTCTAGCTTTCGACAAGGTTAAAACCATTCATACAAAGCATGCCCTTACTTCCTTAGAGACTTCCTCCAGTGTTCCACATCTATTTTGAAAGGAAGGTTTCAAAGGGATAATCAAACTACTTTAGTAAGCTCGAAAGGCAATAAATAAGGAAGTTTGAGTGTATCGACTGGGATAAAAAGATAATAAGGAAAAAATTTCATAACAGAATTCAATTCGAAAGGGTAGAGTGAAAGGAATACCCTCATCCAATCATCTTGCACTTAACTAACAGCAACCTAAAAAGGGATAATCTTTCCCTGTAATGTACTTTGAGGTGTTAACAAGTTTTCTTCTTAACACTTTGGTGCTAAAAGGAGGACTTGAACCTTTGACTCTATTAAAAATCTAAACACCACCTATCTTTAACCCAATCCTATTTCAAGCTTAACTATTCAAGACATTAATTCATCATGGCTAGTAGAATCAAAAGATCCGAGCAAGGATCCTTGGAACCATACTTGGTAGGATTCTCCCAAAGAACAACTCAAGTTTCCAAACTATATGAAGAGCAAATGCTAAGATTGGAAGCCCTAAGGATTATAAAGAAGAAAATAGCAGAATCATATGATCTAGAAAAATAGAGCTTAAATCCTTTCCATATTGGCCTTACCTCAATCTTTGCCTTAGGAGAAAAGATGAATGGAAGTGACAACCTATTTGACGAAATGAGGAAAATGATTCAACACTATAACAAGGGCATGATATTTGAAAAAGGAATAATAACAGATTACGATGCCTTTTCCCACAAATGGAAATAAGCTACAACTGAAACACTTCCATCACATGAACTCCCAAGGGTATTAAAAGGAAAGATAATCGATGAGGATATGAAGCCAAGTAACAAAAACCCAAAAGCCATTTCCAAGGAACAAGCTTTAGGTAAAGACTTCTCAAAGAATGCAATCCAACACATTTATTGAGAATGTCTACTTGCTGACAAATAATGAGCTCAACTATTGGCCATCACAAATGAAGAAACCAAAATATCAAAGGAATCTGGGAGGATCCTACTGCCATTACCATATAATGAATGGTCATGAAACTAACCATTGGAGAGCCTTGGAAGGGATGATAATAACTTTTTTCGTCAAGGCAAAATCAAAGAGTTTGTTAAGAAACACCGAATGAAATTAATAAAGAGTTATTTTTTTGAAGAAAATCTACATGGTTGGGAGTGAAATGCTCCTTTTATTTAGACATTACCTTAAATGGTCAAAGCCTCTGTCCACGCCGAGTTGTTCAGAGTAGAGCAACTCTTGGAGAGAGGAGTGTAAGCATTTAACCATGCCACGCTATGTCTAGGTTAAAGCATCAAAAAACCCTTGGTCCTACCTTTGGTTAGGTCAAGGCACCTCTTGAAGGTAGGAATGTAAGTCTTTATCTGCGCCACGCTATGGCCAGGTTAAAGCATCGATAAGCTCTTGGCCACACTTTTGGTTAGGTCAAGGCGCCTCCTAAAAGGAGGTTGGGTAAGTCCTTGGTTCCAGCTTGAGAATGAGCTAAATAGGAGCATCAGACAACAGTGGACTATGATGTCCAAGCCTAAGAAGAGGCTCATCAAATGATGGAATAAGATATCCAAGCCCAATAAGTGGCACATCAAATATCAGACTAAGAAGTCCAAGCCTAAGAAGCGAGGTATCAAATAACGGGGTAGGATGTCCAAGCTCGAGAAGCAGCCGATCAAATCATAACTTCATACAAGGCCTAAAAGGTTTACGCATGTCAAAAAAGACAAAATCTATGGAGTAGAGAGGAGCTCCACTTATTAATATTTGAATCCGGGTTTCAGATTTCTCATTTTTCATCTGTTAATGCCCGAATATGGGTTCCGGGTCATTCATTATTGAAATATGAAAATTTATTCATTAATACCGAATCTAATTTACCAATATTTCAATTCATCATTCCCAAATCTGGGTTTCAAAACTAATATCAGGTTTCCCTTGTTAATGCCTTAATCTGGGCTTGAGCGTTCTATTATGAAAAAGTTATCATTGATTTTTGATTATCCATCACTAATACCTGAATGAGGGTTTTGAGACTATTGTTTAGCTTCACTCATTAGTGCCTAAATTTGGGATCAAAGCTTCTTCTAACAAGATTATCATGGATTTCTAGATATTATTCGTTAAGACCCTAATCTGGGTTTTAGACTCCCTAACTTTTGGATTTCGTTTATTAATGCCTAAATCAGGGTCATTGGATTTCTATCACAAGTGTTCGGACGGTGATTTCTGGAATTTTATTACATGGTAATTATTAAATTTCTGTTAGCTATCTCCAGAGGATGACTTCCTAGAAACATTTCTATCATTGGTTAAAACAATGGATATTTGCCATCAAACTTCAGATATTCTGGCAGTATGTTAAAAGTTGAATTCTCGGTTACCTCTTATCATTAACAAAGATGAAACTCAAAACATTTCATCAAGAGCAATTACTTTTCATTTATTTTCAAATCTTGATATGATTATTTATTAATATCCACAAATGATATGGATAAACACCTATACAGATTACAAGCTAACAATAACGAATACAAATTATTTTGTGCTTTTTAGGTAAAGCAAAATAGTAAAAAGGACCAAAATATTAAGCGGATATAGAAATTATAGAACAAGCTATCAAATAGATGTATCAGAAATAACATTACAGGAAAAGACCATGGTCTAGGTGATATTTACAAAATTTTCATAATTCACAAGATCTATAACATTATTACAAGTGTAAAGAATAAATATATACGTATCATTCATAAATATTGAACTACTTTATTTTAAATCTTTAACAATTAAAGGGTCCACGGTATGATGGATAACAATGTGAAGGACCTCTTTTACTTTCTTCTCTTTCTTTCTTATTTTGTCCTCATCATCGATAGTCTCAATATTGTTATTCAAAGCGCAGTTAAAGGCATTGTTTGCACCTTTAGGGATTTTATTTCCCATTTCTAAATCAGCAATGTGCTTTAAGGAAAGATACTTATCGCGCTCTAAATTTTGAATCCTAGCTGCATATTCGTTTATGCGATTCGAGTATCTTGCTTTTGCTATTCGTCAAAATGCTTTATCATCTAAAATATTACTTTCCTGCACCACTCTACCATTACCTTTTCGTCCAAGCTTGGAGGAGGATTTTTTGTAGTGGGAAATTTCTAAGCAGCAAGGGAAGTAGATCTTGTAGATTTTGCAATAAAAGAGATGATAGGAGAAACTAGTAACTCCATGCTTGAGATGTTATTCCTCATGATGAACTCTTATGATTCGCATTGAGCCTGGTTGTCTTTTAATTTCATCTCCAAATTTCTTATTTATTGATGAAATTCTGATATTTTGTGATCAAAGTCGATTGAAGGATTTGACTTGACTTGACGCTTTAACGTGAAAGTTGCTTCACTCTTACTCTTAACATCAGCCTCCAAATTGGCAATTTGATCATTGAAATTTCTGATGATTGTTTTCTGAAGAAAAATATCTTTTATACCATTTTGATGCTTCCGTGTTATCATGAAAACGAGCAGATGATGTATCGTTAAGAAGCTTTTTCTTTTCGTGATCCACCAACAACCTATCTTTGATAGTGATGAAACGAGTTGCCGAATCCAGGTGACTATAACTTCTGTTTAAACAAAAAGGAAGGAAAATAAAGTCAAAGCTTAAGTAATCAATTTCTTTATTACAGCGATGAAGGATTACACTCATATAACAATGAAATAATAAAAAGTATAGTTGGACATTTGCTTTACATCTAAATTTGGGAAACCGCATTTCTAACTTTGTTTAATGAATTAGAAGAAAGGATAACTGTCAAGTCAAAAGGAATATTAACTCCTTCTAAAGTAATAACTGAAGGATATTTACTATAGTCTCATTTTCCTCCAAGAGGACTATCACATCCATGTATTAGTTTAGTATAATATGCTCGGATCTCATTGAGTAGCTTTTCCATTTCTTCACCAAGAAACCAAAGCGATGGCGATGATGTTTCATACAAAGATTTTGTAAATCTCAAAGAAAACAATATCTGGCAAGTTTTGAAGATTTCAAAATTGATTCTTTTTCAAGATAATCTCTTCTTTATCTAACATGTTGGCTTAGATAATCTCTATAAATAAAGTTTCCAAAGGGATATTCACTCTGTATGAAGTAGTGAAATCAAAAAAGTATAAATGGAAAATTAAAACGAACATTCACAAATCATTATTATCACGTAATTACAACTATTCGCCTGGTTCATACAAAAAATTTTTTGTGAAGAATTCTAGAATAAACTTGTCCTTATAATACTTAAGTTTATCAGAGGGCAACTTTTGAAGAATTGATTTGACTCGAGGAAGATTCCAACATGCTCTAGGATGAAGATCGGACCTAGATTTGTCCAGATATCTTATGTGAAGACGCCTAAGAAAACCCACACTATATTCACCTAAATATGAGAAATCTACGGTCGGGTGCCTACAGTAGACTTTATATGGAAAATCCACTAAGATATTTTTCTCCTCAATCAGCATCTCAAAGAGTGTGATCAATTCTCGATTCTCTTTTAGAAGACCATCATAACCCTTAGGCGTAGGTTAGCTTTTTGGTGTTTAAAAGATGCTAATACTGTCGCACTTCTATTTAGTCAATGATATTTATCAGAAAGAATGTTGTGCTCCTTTAATTGTTTGTCTAATTCCCTATATAAACTATTTATCTCCGCTTGTTTTCTTTCAAGTTTGGTTTGATGGGGTGAATAGATTTCCTTTTTATCTTGTTTGCGTAAAAAATGGCCACAAACACCCAATACCGTGAAAGCACCAGTGTATGAATATAAGTCAGCGATATTCAAACACAAATCACAGATCTCAGCAAATAACCCAAATACGTTTGCACAAAAGATGGACGAACAACTTCGAGTCGTATGATTTAGTTGATTTTATGTTGTTCGTAATGATTTAGGTGGTTTATGCAAATACGTAAAAAGCAGGGACTAAACTGTAAAAGACACACAGATTTATAGTGGTTCGGCCAAGATGTGCCTACGTCCACTTTATATGTTATTCTCCTTTTCCAATCCGATTACAAGTACAAAGCTTGTAGTACAAGTGTATGAAAGTTGTTTGAAAGTTCCTTCCAGGTTTGAGCTCTCAAATTTGTCTGCCATTGTTGTACCCCTGCCCCTCTATTTATAGAGTGAGGCTGGGGCAGGGGTCTTGGATGCTTATAGCTGCTGGTGGGCCTGGGCTGATGCAGTTTGGACTGGCAACCTTCTGGTTCGGCGAGGCTTTGGTTCGGCGGTGAGTGGTGTGTCGTTTGGACTGGTGGTGGGTTGGACCGGCAGTGGTATGGTGTGGTTGGAGCTGGTTCGGTGGTAGCATGGTTCGGTAGTTGTTGGCTTGGTGGTAGCATGGTCCGGTGTTGCATGGGAAGGGTTTGGACCGGCAGTACTTGGGAAATGCCGAATGAACTTACATACTCGGGAGTGCCGAACGAGCTCCTGCATTGGGATGCCGGATGAACCAAAGGAGATGGGAATGCCGAATGAGCATACCGAATGAGCTATGCCGAACGACCGAATGAGTTATGCCGAATGACCGAATGAGCTCTGGAATGCCGAATGACCGAATGAGCTCCGGAATGCCGAATGACCGAATGAGCTCCGGAATGCCGAATGAATTTGGGACTCCGAGTGTTGAATGAACTTCTTACTGGATGGACTTTTATATTTGAATTACGAGTGAAATCCTAGACTTATGTACGCTTGCTTGCTTCTTCTTGATCCGGTCGTGGTGGAAACGCATACGACATTGATATTCCAGTTTTGTCCAAAAAATGGGATAACACTTTGCCCCCCAAAACATGCCTTGTGATAACAAGGCGTGTTTTGAATAGTCCCGAATCCAATATCCAAAGTCAATAGCCATATTGCCTGAGTAGATCATCCTTGACTGCTCCAAGTTGATATCCAGTTCCAAATCCAATAACCAAAGCTTGAGCCAATTCCATGTCCATCCGAACTTGACAACCGAGTCCCAAACCATCCTTATCCAATAGCCAACAATCGAATCCAGGACCTCTTTGGGTCGATGCCCAAATTTGTAACCTCTCCGGGCTCTTGCCAAGCGCAATCCACACCTGACGGTCGTGATCCAGTGTCCCTGGACGTTGAGCTAACCTCTCCGGGTTCTTGCCATGCGTAATCCACACTTGACGACCTTGGTCCAGTGTCCCTGGACGTTGAGCTAACCTCTCCGGGTTCTTGCCAAGCGTAATCCATACTTGACGACCTTGGCCCAGTGTCCCTGGGCGCTGTACAATGCCATGGCTTAAGTCCTAAGCCGAATCCTGGTCTCTCCGGACCCTTGCCGAGCATAGTCCATACTCGACGACCTGAAAATAACGATTGATAATATAGGGCCTAAGTCCTAGGCCGAATCCTGGTCACTCCGGACCCTTGCCGAGCATAGTCCATACTCGACGACCTGAATGAGTCAATTTACCACGTTCGGGCAAAGCGACTCACCCCTTGTCAGGCATAATCCATACCCGACGACCGTTTATCAAATATCAGATAAAAATCCAATACAAAATCCAATCCAAAATCCAAATCCAAAATCCAAATCCAAAATCCAAATCCAGAATCCAAATCCAAAATCCAAACCCAGAACCAGAAAACCAGAAATCCAAACCAACATCCAAAACAATTGTCCAAAGGAAAATCCAAATCAAAAAGCAAGGAAAACCAGGAGCTCAATCCAAGCTCCAAAACCGAAAACCAAAAAGAAAAGCAGTGTCCAATCCAAAAGCAAAAGGTAAATTTCACAAACCATAGCATCGCAGTTTATTATCATTCAGAGCATGCCTAGGGGCTATCTCCGTCCCCGTACATGTGTAAATGACTTGGTTGCTTGCCAATAGTTTGCTACTTATTTCATATTAACCTGGTCAAGGGACGATCAACCGACCATCATTCCTGGGCCTCCCACCATCGTAGCTTGAGGTAGGCGGCAGTTGCTCCTGCCTTGCCGTTGCATTCCGAGGTCCAACATATTGTGGCAGCTGTCCATTCCTTACATGCTCCTCAATTATGTCCTTTAAGTGCCTGCAGCTGTTGGTGTCGTGTCCATCCAAATCATGGAAGAGACAGTGCCTTCCTGATGTCCTTTCCCGTTCTGTTGGTTCTCTCCTAGCCGGCCTCCGGTAGTGAAGGCGATTTCGAGTATCCAGGTATATCCGCTCCAATGTCTCGTTCAATCCTGTGTATGTGGAAAACTTTGGATCCTTCCATTGCTTCCTAGAATCACCGTCCAACTTCCTTTTTCCTTTGTTCTTATCCGAACCATTGTTGGATGGTCCTCCCCCTTCAACTGCATTAACCTTTTTCAACTTTAAATCCGTACTCGCATCTTATTGTCGAAGGAACCTTTCTGCCTCATGAAAGAATTCGTCGAGATTCCGTGGGGGATCTCGTATCAGAGATACCTTGAAATCCGAGTTCTCCCTGACTCCTGATACTGCTGCCATTAAAACCATCGACGGATCGGGCCGATCCACCGAAGCAACTGCGGCACTGAATCGAGTTAGAAAAGCTCTAAGCGATTCATCCATCCTTTGCCTTACCGATGTCAATGTCATCACGTTCTTTGGTCTCTTGACATGAACCCGAAACTGTCCCAAGAACCTTTCCACCAATTCCCTCCAAGTCCTGATAGATCCTTCTTCCAGCTGCCTGAACCACATCGCAGCTAAGTCCGTCAAGTACAAAGGGAAGCATCGGGCCATCACCTCCTCCGATGCCCCCAGCACTTCCATGTGTCTGGTGTATCTCATCAAGTGATCCGTAGGGTCTTCCTTGCCATTGTATACCTCCACGCTAGGTAGCTTGAACTTAGGTTGATTCTGAGCCATCCTTATTTCCCGAGTGAACGGACTCCTGTTTACTCCTTCCAAGTCTCCGTTGGTCAAACCACCTCGCATAGTCTTCCTGATTATATCTACCAATCCACCGTTGTCTGTTGGGGGTTGCCTCCGAGGGAACTCCGGTACATACTCTTCGTGTGGCTCGTTAGCAGTCACGTTGGTTCTAGCCTGTTGAACTCCTTCCAAAGGTTCTCCTGTGTTGAATCCTGTGGGCCTGCCCCCAAGCCCTTGTTGATTGCCACCTGGCTCCGTATCCTGTCCTTCATTGGATTCCGTAACCCTGTCTTCTTGTCCTGCATCCACATCCGTTGTAGCTGTTCCTAAGTTCTGCATCCCTGCAGCTCTCATTTGCTCCAAGAAAGTTTGCATCATTTCTTGTTGACTTTTCAACAACCTCTCTTGCAGTGAATTTGTTATGGCTTCCATTTCATCCCGGGTTATGTAGATCGAAGCCGGTCCTTCCTCACTTCCGGAGGATGCTTGTTGACTTCCTCCTTGTTGGCTTCTCTCAGCCCTTAGCCTTCTACTGTTTTGCCTAGTCATTGTCTTCCAAATCCAAACTTCTATCTGATGTAGTGGGAGCTGGTTCCTCTCAATGAAAGCACCAAAATGTTTGCGTAAAAAATGGCCACAAACACCCAATACCGTGAAAGCACCAGTGTATGAATATAAGTCAGCGATATTCAAACACAAATCACAGATCTCAGCAAATAACCCAAATACGTTTGCACAAAAGATGGACGAACAACTTCGAGTCGTATGATTTAGTTGATTTTATGTTGTTCGTAATGATTTAGGTGGTTTATGCAAATACGTAAAAAGCAGGGACTAAACTGTAAAAGACACACAGATTTATAGTGGTTCGGCCAAGATGTGCCTACGTCCACTTTATATGTTATTCTCCTTTTCCAATCCGATTACAAGTACAAAGCTTGTAGTACAAGTGTATGAAAGTTGTTTGAAAGTTCCTTCCAGGTTTGAGCTCTCAAATTTGTCTGCCATTGTTGTACCCCTGCCCCTCTATTTATAGAGTGAGGCTGGGGCAGGGGTCTTGGATGCTTATAGCTGCTGGTGGGCCTGGGCTGATGCAGTTTGGACTGGCAACCTTCTGGTTCGGCGAGACTTTGGTTCGGCGGTGAGTGGTGTGTCGTTTGGACTGGTGGTGGGTTGGACCGGCAGTGGTATGGTGTGGTTGGAGCTGGTTCGGTGGTAGCATGGTTCGGTAGTTGTTGGCTTGGTGGTAGCATGGTCCGGTGTTGCATGGGAAGGGTTTGGACCGGCAGTACTTGGGAAATGCCGAATGAACTTACATACTCGGGAGTGCCGAACGAGCTCCTGCATTGGGATGCCGGATGAACCAAAGGAGATGGGAATGCCGAATGAGCATACCGAATGAGCTATGCCGAACGACCGAATGAGTTATGCCGAATGACCGAATGAGCTCTGGAATGCCGAATGACCGAATGAGCTCCGGAATGCCGAATGACCGAATGAGCTCCGGAATGCCGAATGAATTTGGGACTCCAAGTGTTGAATGAACTTCTTACTGGATGGACTTTTATATTTGAATTACGAGTGAAATCCCAGACTTATGTACGCTTGCTTGCTTCTTCTTGATCCGGTCGTGGTGGAAACGCATACGACATTGATATTCCAGTTTTGTCCAAAAAATGGGATAACATATCTAAAATAAGTTATTAAACTATTACTATCTTTGAAGCAAAAGATGTGTAAACAGAGAATCCCATGACTGAGAAATAGGAATTGATGTTTGAGAAGCCTACTCCTTCTCTTTTGATTCTTTAGCATTAATATAAGCAGGTTCTTCCTAAGGGTTTGAAGGAGCAGGGGTTCAGGCATGCTCGCTTCATGAGAAGATGGATCAGGATTGCCTTTTTCAGAAATTTTCATGTTATCATCTCCATCTTTCTCGGGAGCATCAATTGACCACCTCTACCACCACCTGAAACCTTGACAGCTGTTGATGTTATCATCATCGTTATCATTATTATCATCATCATTTCCACCATCATTGTTGCCACCTTAATCTTCGACAACCTCATCTTTGTCTCCTTTGTCTTCAGAGTCGGATTCGACGTGAAAGGAAGGAATTTCAAAAGATAGGATTTTTGAGGCATCGATCTCCTCCCTCTCGGCAACTTCAGTCCCTTCCTCCATCTTTTTGATTTTATCCATAACCCTATCAACAAGAGCAAGGTCGAGCGATGGAAAGCTCAGATCTAGACATTTCTTGGCATTTTCAGCATAGGAAAGTATCAAAGCTTCCTCGAAAGAATTCAAGATAATGTCTTCAAGAGAAGAATCAAGAAATTATGGCATTCTTTTCTTTACATCGAAAATTGTGCCAATAGCCAGTTTTAAGGAAGCTTTATTCATTGTTAGCTTTTCTTTTAAGGAGGATTGTTTAGCTGCCATTTGTGCCTTTTCTTCTTCGGACTCTTTTAGAGTCATTGTCAATGCTAAGTTTCCATCGATGAGAAGTTGGTTTGCTTTCCTCTCTTCCAAAATAATAGACTCCGAATGGGTGAGAGAAACACTCATCACTCCAATTCAGTCATAGCCTCGCTCTTCTCCGCAAATAAAGGGGAAACCTTACTGTTCAAGGTAGAAATTTCCTCTCGAAATTTAGATGTTTCGGGAGAAGATTTTGACACATTTTCATGCAAGGAGAACCGGCTTTTGGAAATCTGAAAGGAAAAGTACAACATAAGTTAAAAACTTAAAGAAAATAGAAACAATGAAGTTAAGTAATGTAAAACATACCAAGATTTGTTGTTCAAGAAGGGACTGATAGTGAGCTGTCAAATCATAAATAGAAGAGGCAGCTGAATTGAAGAGAATGAAAAAGAGTTTAAGATAGAATGGACCATCCTTTTGAAATCATTCGAAGGTGTAGAAGATGATGGTTCAGGAAGATTCTTCATTTGAGTAGGGATCGTAGTCCCTAAGTCCTTATGCACCAGTTCGATTACACTCGGAGAGCTGGAGATGATGATACAAGAAAGTGGATCAACCTTAATGGTAGTTTCCTTAGGTTGATCTTGAAGATCTTTGATGGTCGGACTTTCAAGAGATCTATCGATATCAAAAAATTCCCCATCGACCAACGGTAGAGAATTGGGAACTTCAACTAATTTGTCTTCTTTAGAGGTGGTTCCACCATAGTCGTTTTAACTAGTTTCCTTTTTGCAACCATCTTTGACCTGGCAATTACCTGAGAAAAAGATGACATATGATAAGTTAAAGAGAGAGGAGCCAGACCACAGGTGTGTTTTTCAACTTGAGGAGGAGTTGGAGAATTCAAACAGATTATAAGTCAGCAAAATAATTTGAAAAACAACATACAATAAATAACAAGCACATCATTTATACTTACCTGAGTGATCGTTGCATATAGGTGACAATGAAAGAAGTTTGATGGGTTTTCCAAAGAGAGAAAGTGTTTGCTTTAGGATGTTTGTTGGACCAAAGGAGGTTGGCCAAGTATCATGTGACCCGTAGGCAAGAGGGAGTGCATTTTTAGATTTGTGGATTCAGCGATGTTAATCTACTCCCAATTTTTCTTGAAGCTGCAACTACAACTCCACTGTTTTCTTGTCTTCTGCCTTTAACTCTTTAGCAAAAGCACCTCACAAAAAGCATAGATCGGCAAAGAAAAATAACTATATAGAAGGATAATAATCTAAAATCCAAGCTAACATGGAGAAGAGAACGTCCCTCTAATGTCGGGGAAGCATCTAACAAAAAAAGCATGTTCACTCCTTCGGAGATCAGTTTCTTAGGAGGATTTCCTCTAAAGATTTGGTTGTTTAAGTTGCTGAGCTTAACCAACTGGACAAGATGATTGAACACTTCAGCATTTAAAGAGGGAATGCTGGACACCAGCACCATCAACTCTAAGGATAAGAGATAAGTGTACATGTTGGGTGATAGTTAAATCGAAAAAATTCCAAGATAAACTAAGAACTTAGATATGAAATCTGGAAAAGGAAGGAATCCTCCGTACTAGAACTGGATTGCAATGTAGGCAAAATATCCTTAAGGAGGGCTGTTGACAGTGTCATTTTCAGTAAGGGGGTAGCTTCCACCCGCACGATTCTAAAGTCATTAAGGAATGCATCCACTTCATCCTTAGTGGATATCAAGGAACAATTGGAGGTAGCTTCAATTTACTTAGGGGAACTCATAATTCTGCCAGGTAAAAACGTTCCAGTTAGAAATTACAGGTTGTTACGAAATTAACATTCTTTCAAGGTTAATAGAAACTTATTACAACAATTTGAACATCAAATAAAACTTCATATTCTTGAAAGAATGTTAAAGTTAAAAAATGAATTTTGCTGAGATTTTGATATAGTCGAAAGGGAAATAGAAGTTAAAACTTAAGAAACACCCTTCAACAATGAAGAAGCCCAAGTATAAACATCTATCGAGCTTTCAATAAAGTCAAAAGGAATGAAATATATGTCCAACCAACCATCTTTAACAGTGTCAGAAGCTTTGTTATTAGATGAGAATAGTTAATGCTTACACAACATATTGGAACAAAGTACACGCTACCAATATTTGGTAAACAAGGGAAACAGACCCTTCGAAGCTGTCGAATTCCACGACCTTTTTTTCTAAGGTAACATGAATGTTGTCGAAACCTTATATACTAATTAATTCAAAAGGTTTTGAGTTGGAGTCGGGTAGATAAAAAATAAAAGGGCTTGAAGCATTTCGACGATATTGGAAAGGGATAATGATTAAATCTCAATCGGTTATAAAAGGTTTCGATAGAGACAAAAAGTGATATATGGTTTTGAAGACATGGCCATAATAAAATTTAAATCAACATAGTAGGTTTCGACTAAGTTTAACGGTAGGTTTCGTCTAAGTCGAAACATTTGATTTGCAACTTATAGAATGTATCTTTTCTTCAGTCTCCTCTACTCTGGTAAGATATATTAGCCAACTTCTTCAAAAGGGTGTCTGAATATGTTAAAATATAAAATATCTTTCGAAAAGGTTGACTGCATGCTAACTTTACTATATAAGCTTTCGACGTGGTCAATCAAATGAAGCGCTATGTTACCTTTCGATCCCATCGAAAGAGGCTAAGAAAGCAAAATAAAAGTTTTTGCCTTAATTCTTTTTGAAGGGGTAGAAAAGTAAATTTGTAGTGCCAACTTTTTGATTCGTAAAACATAAAGCTTCTAGGCGAAGTAAAATTAAATTTTCTACTTCCCCAATCCGATTTCAACCTAGAAAATCAAAGACCAGTGAGCAAATAAATTTGAACACAAATGAACTATTTAAAGATCATTAAGATGGAAATTATAATACACTAAAACAACAACAATAATAAAATCTGAACCGGGAAATTTAAAATGAAAATTAACAAGAAATCAAATCAAATCAAGGTAGGAAACAAAATTACATGTTGTTTCAAAGCGACTAGAAACTTAAACAATATCCACTGAATCTAAAGCAACAATACAGATCTGAGCCAAAAACGTTTTAAGGATTGAAATCCACTGTGAAATAAAAGTTTTGCAAAGAAAAACGAAATAAAAAAGACTTACTGTAAATTTGAATTCTTGTTGTAGATAAAGATTATTTGAGTACTAGAGAACCATGATTTTTTAGCGAAGATGATTTTAATTGCAGGTGAATGAAAGAGATGAAGAGGAAATCATGGTTTATATGAAAAATCCGCAAAGAAAGAAGACCATCTGATTAAATTTAAATGAACAAGCCAGATTCATGCGGTAATATGAAAAAGTGGGAAACATTGAAGGTTTTAAGATGATTGACTTGAAAAGTCAAAGACATCCCTTCGCAAGGGGGTAAATGTTACCACCAAATATCCATTCGACCTTTTCAAAACCCTTTTGAATAGAAAACAAAAAAAAGAAAGAGAAAGTAGCTCCAGCAAGGCCTTCTGAAGGGCTCGAAGCAATGCAACAGCCAAAGACTAGAAGTATGAAAACCTTTCAAAGGGGTCAAAAGGACCAAAGCATGCTTCCACTTCAATGAATACATTTCAAAGCAGGAGCTTCCACATGCATGAAGGCTTTCGAATGAGTTAAAGAAATAGCTAAGATAATGCATAACCCTTCAAATGCGTGCCAAACTGTAACGACCCGTACTTTTGACTATTGTAAGTTATTAAATTTAATGAAATTATTGGGTGAATATGGGTGAAAATATAATGGTTTGTTAATATTAAATTATTAGATAACTTAAATTGTTTAAAATTTAATGTTGGGAATTATTTGAATAATTTCGTTTTGGATTTAAGATGATTGTAATATATATCGGTAATTGATTTAAATTTTAATCAAAATATGAATGAAAATAATTAACATTTAAAATTGGAGTTAACTGCGAATAAGTAGAAATTTGAAATTTTATATTTTAATTGACATGTAAAAATAGCCATTTTGGCCACTGTCTCAAATTTCGATAAAACCAGCTTCATCGGATCTGAAATGGTGAATTATTGTAGGATTTCCAGCTTCGTAGCGATCCGACTTTTCGTTTGGCCGTGCGAGCTTGAAACGCTTATAAATCACTTTACAGGAATTCGATAAAATAAATTGACTTTGTAAAGCTATCTTTTGCAAACGATCGAATTGGCTTCAGAAACTAGTTCCATTGTGTTCGAAACGGGGGTAAAACATTGTGAACGCCAGGCGGCACGCTTCATTTGGAGTTTGGATTTCCGCGGGATAGTCGAGTGAGATATTTATGTAAATATTAATATATATTTTTGTTATTACTTATTGTCTCTCAGTCGTTCATACCCTTTATAGTCGCACCCTCTCTCATTCCTATTCCTTTATATTCGAATCTGCATCATTTTAAAAAAAAAAAAGGAAAACAAAAATCGAAATCTTTGATCGACACTAAAAAAGCAAAAAAATCAACAAAAGATCGAAAAACAAATTGAGGCAGTCGAAGTCGATCGCGATGCGAAGAAGAAGGGTGACGGTGGACGAGGCGAGTCGCGACTCTAGGGTTTTGAACATGCGCGATTTAGGGAGGCGAGTTCTGGCAGCGGCGTTCGTGCTCACGGGCATGAGCCGGAGGAGGGTAGCGAAGGAGAAGAGGCGGGCGCGCATTCTCGTTTTGGTATCGTCTGCTGCGACATGGGTGAGCGATAGTCGGCGGCGAGGTATCGGCACTGGGAGGGTTGCCATTTTTGTCTGCCGAGATGATGGAGGCGTAGGCACTGGTGGCACGATGGTCGCGAGCATGGTAGAGGGGTGGTCGGCGAAGCAATATTTGTGGCAGCATTTAAAAAAAATTGTTATCGCAATCTGAAAGCGACAGTGAGCAGTGAGGAAGAAGGTTATTTTCTTTTAGTTATTTGTTTTGTTAATTAATTTTAATTGCAATTAAATGTTGTCTAATCCGTAAAAAAATTATACGAGGTCGGTTTTGAGTACAACAGATTTGCATTGAAATCGTTTGACGTTGTCTACGCCTTGAAGTAAAAAAAAAATATATTTCGCAGTTTGCTTCATTCGAATTTTCTGATTCGAATGAAGGTGAGGGTTTATTCGCTCACAATTGGCTGAAATGAATTTTATGTTAGTTTAATTAATATTGTGAAGTGATTGAAATTTATCAATTGTTGTTGATAAGTTTAACTGGCATTGAAATTGACATTTGAATTTATTATTGGATTTAAATTGACAGTTAAATTAAACTAGAATTCAATGGCCCGTAAATTACCCGATATTGATAATTATGAAATTGTTGTGAATTTTATTGAGTGTTTGAATGATTAGTTGTGATGGATGCTATTGGTTGCTATTTGAATGTTATTTATTTATTTACTTTGATATATTTTGATATATCATGTTATCACCCTGTATGTAATTTACAGTACATAAAACTGTAAACTGAATTATTTCAAATAAATTAGGGAATAGATTGAAATAATATACCTATGACATCTATTTGAGTTGAAATGATATATATTCATTCTTGAAATTAAATTAAAATAATTATCCACTTGGCCATAGGTTAGAAAATTATATACGGACACCGGGTTGGTTAAATTAAATGATTTTAAAAATTGTTTGAACTAATTAAAGTGAATTGATTTTTAAGACTAATTTTTTTTTTGAAATGCAAGCGAGGTTGGCTGGGCCCCTACCAGTGTTATTAATAGAAGAAATGAACAAAGAAAATTGTGACAAAAACAAGCTTTTGTCACAGCACGTACAAAATGGAGGAAATCAAAAGCAAACAAGATACACCATAAAGTACCACATTGATAAGAAAATCAGCAACCAAGAAACCAGTGATACAACATACAACAAGCATAGAGGGATGTAAATGCAGAAAATTGAAATATTCTTAACCAATAGCAAGAATTCTTAACCAATAGCAAGAATATTTTTAAGACTAAAATTATATTTGTGGAAATTAAATTACTTTGAATTGGAGCTCAAAATGTTGGAATTTAAACTTGGTAAACAGAATTGTTTAGTTAACTGAAGTTTAGATTTTACAAGTTAAAAATGAATTACTGCGAAATTTTTAGAATGTTGATTTGTTTTAAAAAAGATTTGACTTTAATTCGAACTTTGAATATTTCCAAGAAAATTGATATGAAATGATATTTCAAGTTTGAGTTTGGAATTGAAAATTTTGATTTACAATTTGATATTGAAAGTGAATTTGATTTAAGTGTTTAAATAAAAAAATATTTAAGATAGAATTTGGGATTGGAAATTAATTTGAAATTGATATTTAAATTAAGCTGGAAATGGAAATTTAAAGTGAAAGGAATTTGTGAATTGAAATCAGAATTTATATGGGATCAATATTCGAGTTGGAATCAGAATTGAATCGATTAAATCGAACTGGAATTTGGAATTTATTTGATGGAAAATTGGAAGTTGACCGGTTTTACTTTGGAATTATTTTTTTATGAATATTTTAGTATAAAGGATTCAAAAACTATATTCTTTAACTATTCAAATTATTTTGATTTTTCAAACTATTTTACTATATAAACTATTCTTATATTCAAATTATGTTCGATTAAACTATTTAAACATTTTCTATTAAACTATTTTAACTATTTAAACTATTTTCTAAAATTCAAACTGGTTAAAGGGTAAATTGTTTATATTTAAATCTTGGATTTAAATGCGAATTGGGTTAAAGTGAATTATAACCAAAAGTGTAATTTGAATCAAGTTTTGAAGTAAAATCGATATATCGAGTTGAGTTGATATTTTTGAGTAAATATGATGGTTTCGAAATGGATATGATTTTTGAGTAAATATGATGATTTCGAAATGGATTTGATTTTGAAAAGAATATGATAATTTGATATCAAGTACGTATTGTTTTCGAAATGTAAAAGTACCAACCGGTGTGTAAAATGACGATTGGTTGTTAAAGAGACTGAAGCCTCTTATTGAAATACTCTCTTTCAATATTGGAACCACTTTAACGACTGTGTACGCAGTGGATGATGTCCAGAATGTAGTGGTTGAATTAACGACGTTTACTTGAATGAAGTAAGAGAACGATGATGGATAGCCTTGACATTCGTGTCATAATTAAAATGACTAAAACAAGAGCCTATGTCTAGCCATTGAGGTTAGCTATGGGTGCATCTTATTTGTTGTTTGGATTGATTGTCGCGGTTGGCAACGGATGGTTACGACCAGCCAGAAAGGGTAAACTGGTAGAATCCTACCTTGGGCATTGCCTCACGTGCCTTGTCATATTTATCCCTATACGAGCCATTTTGATTTTTGTTTAAACTGTAAATGTGTGAAGGCGGATCAATGTAAAGCCTTAATGCTATTTTGATATTTATTTTACTGACAGACATTAGCTATCATAGCATATACTGTTATATATAAATAGTTTAACGGATCCTTAGGAGATGGAAAATCCCGTAACATCTCTTAAGTTATTACACCCATATTTGCGATATTGATTTGACTTACATAAGAGTATTTTAGTCCTGACTCGAGTGTTTTGTTTTTTCATTACGCTCGGGTTGGTCCTGAGTTTTTTTCCAGCGTATTAAAGACTATTCTCTAGAGGACGAAGACAGAGTTTGGTATATTACTATTATTATTATACTCTACATCATGCTATTCTGCTGTATTGATTATTTATCCCTGATGTATAAATATAACTCTGATAAATGTGTATAGATTATGATCAAATGTATAGTAAATAACTTTTGAATTTTTGTTTGATTATTATATTTTATCATTTATGCTGTGAGATTCTATGTTTGGTTTTCTTCTTCTCTTCTTATTTTTCATATTTAACCCCATTGATTATCTATGTTCCGGATTGTTTAAGTCAGACATGTGTGGATTATTGTCGACTTAAACCTTCCGAAATGTGGGTCGTTACAATTGGTATCAGAGCGAAGGTTAGCGATAACCTTGGCTTTGTGGGGTTTGACTCATTAGAGATAGGGTAGTAATACCCTTGAATAAGTCTGTTTGAGTATGTATATATATGAGAGAGCGTACTTTTTAGTGTTATAAAATGTTTTATATTGTGTTTACTTATCCATTGAGTTGTTTATGAATTCTGGTCGATGTGCGGGACGTCGTGGCATCGATAGGGGTTTCTAAACACTTAAACGAGGTAAGTCGACATAATAATTGTTTTAAAAAAAATCGAGTAAATTAATCAATTCTACCTTATTTATATTATATTTTAAATGAAATTATTGTTAGTAGATGATAATATTTAATTATCAATCAATTATTGAGTGAATTAAAATAAAACAGATACTTTATAAATTTATTTTATGAAGCATTGATAATTAAGTTGAATTGAAATAAAAAAAATTGGTTAAAATGACCAAGTGTAAATTAATGAATATTTTGGTAATAAGGTGAGGAAATTTGAATAGGTATATTTATAATATTGCTTATTTATAGAAATGAAAAAAGAAGAAAAAATTTGAGAATTTGAGAATTTAAAATCCTTTTGTTTTCAAAATTGTTTTTCAAAGCCTTAAAAATTAATAAATAGTATTATTTGCAAGAGTTTTTAGCTAGAAAAATATTTTGAAAGGATTTTGAAGAAAATAAAAGCATTAAAATCGCTTGGTTACTGGGGAATAATCTTGGGGATGACTGTAACATCGCCAGTGTTCATTTCCAGGTTTCTGGGTGAGAATTGCTACCAGAATAAATTTATTTTAAATTAAAACAAATTATGAAAGAAAAATATATTCTAAGTGTGATTTAATAAATATATGAAATTTGTTGAACTTATAATTGAAAATGGTATATAAGAAATAAGTTATAACTTATAAATTTAAATAGGAAAAAAATCAAATATAAAATGGTTAATATTTTGGTTAAGCAAAATAATTGACTTAAGAAATATTAAATTAATCGAGTTAGTAAAATGAAATAAACAAAATACAGTTTAGCTCATGAAAGTTAAATAAAATTGAATTACATTTGAAATGAAGTTAATTAATGAATAAATAGTATAATTTATAGATTGTAGAATATTAAGCTAAAAACAAATTTTAAAATTTGTTGAATGTGAATGCTAAGAAAATTTAACTTGAGGAAGATTAAATAAAATGAGTCAGGGATTAAAATGAAATGAAGTTTAGCTTAAGATTAAATAAATGGAATTGGTTATTAAATGAAACTAGTTAAATTAGCAAAGTGGATTAATTTCGTTTAAGCTATAAAATGATTTAATCAAATGAATACGAACTATTATAAAATGAAATAAAATTTAAGTGTGTAAGAAATTGAATAAAAAATAAATGAATGTTAGTAAAATTAATATGGTCAATCGAATTAAATTTAAATTGGATATAAATAAATAAACGGCAAATGGAGTAGTTTAAATTAAAATTTGAATGTTAACTAATATAATATGGAATAAGTTATTGAATTTTTTTTACAAATTAAAGTGGACTTAAGAGAAGCTGAATGAATTAATTGTGAACAGAAGAAAAAAGGTTATTAATACGAATTGAGTTATAAAATGATACTTACTTTGGTAAATTAATAATGTGAATTTGAATAAATGAAATGAATTGATGAATTAACAATAATATAAGATATGAAGGGATAATAATAAAAGTGAGTTAAGATGTATAAAATATTTATAATAAATCTTGCTAATTTATAATGATATTAGTGTATATAAATAGAAAAGGATATACTAAGTGGAAACAAATTCAACTTAAGCAACGTTAAGTGGAATAATTGTATAATGATTCACTAATGAATTTATATGAAAAAGGTTAAATAAAAAGGTGAAACAAATTGGAATTTCACAAATTGAATTGAATAAAAATTGAATATAATAAATTTGTAATGAATGCTGATAAATTAGAAGAAATCAATGGAATGTAAACGAATTAAAAGTGGATGAAACAAAAATAAAAAATTGAAACAAATCGATTGAATGTGAATATATATTGAATTGAAATAAATCAAATTTGAATGCAATAAATATTGATTGGAAGACAGAATGAATTAAAACCAAATTTATTGAAAGTAAATTAATTAAAATTGAATGAATTAATTATAAATCTATTATATGATTAATGAAATGAATATTAATAAGTGAATGAAAATCAATTTAAAATATATATGGAATGTGGTATGGATTAAATTATTTAAGTGTAACTAATTATTTGAATTATTGAAATGAAATAATGAAAGTGTAGAAAGAAAAATGAATGTAAATATCAATGAGTGTAAATTAATAGAATGTGAATTAATTAATGTTAATAAGTGCATGCAAATTAATTAGAAGTAAGTGAATTAAATGGAAAATCAGTTGAATGTGAATCTAATTAAATAAAAGTTGATTGAATGAAAATAAATTGAAATGAATCAATTAAAATGTTAATAAAATGAATGTTAATAAAATGATTGACATTGGATAATGAAAATTCACATGCTTATGAATTAATTGGATTAATTGGAAGAGTATTGATGGCTGGATGGTTTCTTTTATGGAAAACCATTGTTTTACGGTTTTGATTGCATATGATTGTTATATGCTATGTATTTGTGATTGTCTGTGTTGTTTGGATTCAAAATCCATGTTGTATGGTTATAATAGCCTTATACATGCTTCTATATCGTGTATGTTAACTAATATTGTTGATTTGAGTTGAGATAGGTACATAGGAAGATTGTTTGGACGAATACGTGGGTTTTATATGCTTTGCTTGCTCAATACGAGCGAACTCGCTCGTATTGTAAATAATAAGGTACGTATCTCAGATTACGTACCGCGATTTTACATTTTTGTCCTTCAGGATGCCTCATCATTGAGATGAGATGTATATTTGATATATATTGGTTATATTTGAGTTATATACTGAATCGTAAAAATTTTCCGATCGAGCCGCGCAAAGGAGACTGCCGAAATTTTCCGTAAATCCAGGAGTTAGAAATTTTTTGGAGTTTTAAATTTTTTTATAACTTGTTTATATATGTAAGTTATATTTCCATAAATCTGATATCGGAGTGGCGTAGTTGAAGCGTAGTATTAGTTTCGCAAATAAGATTGTTATGTTTTATAAGTGATTATTTTAAATAAAATATATTGTATGTTAAATTCTTTACTTAACACCTTTTCAAGGACGAAAATTTTTGAGTGGGGGAGTATGTAATGACCCGTACTTTTGACTATTGTAAGTTATTAAATATAATGAAATTATTGGGTGAATATGGGTGAAAATATAATGATTTGTTAATATTAACTTATTAGATAATTTAAATTATTTAAAATTTAATATTGGGAATCATTTGAATAATTTCGTTTTGGATTTAAGATTATTGCAATATATATTGGTAATTGATTTAAATTTTAATCAAAATATGAATGAACATAATTAACATTTAAAATTGGAGTTAACTGTGAATAAGTAGAAATTTGAAATTTTACATTTTAATTGACAAGTAAAAATAGCCATTTTGGCTACTGTCTCGGATTTCGACAAAATCGGCTTTATCGGATCCGAAACGGTGAATTATTATATGATTTCCAGTTTCGTAGCGATCGGACTTATCGTTTGGCTGTGAGAGCTTGAAACGCATAGAAATCAATTTAAAGGAATTCGATAAAATAAATTGACTTTGTAAAGCCATCTTCCGCATACGATCGAATTGGCTTCCAATACTAGTTCCATTGTGTTTGAAATGGAGGTAAAACGTTGACGCCAGGCGGCACGCTTCATTTGGAGTTTGGATTTCCGCGGGATAGTGAGATATTTATGTAAATATTAATATATTTTTATTATTACTTATTATTTCTCAACCGTTCATACCCTTTATAATCATACCTTCTCTCATTCCTTTTCATTTTTATTTGAATCTGCATCATTTTTAAAAAAAAAGGGAAAACAAAAATTGAAATCTCGGATCGACATTAAAAAAAACAAATCAACAAACGATCGAAAAACAAATTGAGGCAGTCGAAGTCGATCGCGATGCGTAGAAAAAAGGCGACGGCGGACGACGTGAGTCACGACCCTAGGGTTTTGAACACGCATGATTTAGGGAGGCGAGTTCTGGCAGCGGCGTTCGTGCTCACGTGCACGAGCCGGAGGAGGGAAGCGAAGGAGAAAAGGTGGACGTGCGTTCTCGTTTTGGCATCATCTACTGCGACGTGAGTGAGGGATGGTCGGCGGCGAGGTACCGGCACTGGGAGGGTCGCGATTTTTGTCTGCCAAGGTGATGGAGGCGTAGGCACTGATGGCACGATGGTCATGAGCATGGTAGAGGGGTGGTCGGCGATGCAATATTGGTGGCAGCGTTCAAAAAATTTTTTATTATCGCGATCTGGAAGCAAGAGTGAGCAGTGAGGAAGAAGGTTATTTTCTTTTAGTTATTCGTTTTGTTAATTAATTTTAATTACAATTGAATGTTGTCTAATCCGTAAAAATTTTATACGAATTCGGTTTTGAGTACAACAGATTTGCATTGAAATCGTTTGACGTTGTCTACGCCTTGGAGTAAAAAAAAATATTTCGTAGTTTGCTTCATTCGAATTTTCTGATTCGAACAAAGATGAGTGTTTATTCACTCACAATTGTCTGAAATGAATTTTATGTTAGTTTAATTAATACTGTGAAGTGATTGAAATTTATTGATTGTTGTTGACAAGTTTAACTGGCATTGAAATTGACATCTGAATTTATTATTGGATTTAAATTGATAGTTAAATTAAACTAGAATTCAATGGCCCATAAATTACTCGATATTGATAATTATGAAATTGTTGTGAATTTTATTGAGTGTTTCAATGATTAGTTGTGATGGATGCTATTGGTTGCTATTTGGATGTTATTTATTTATTTTTTGATATATCATGTTATCACCCTGTACGTAATTTATAGTATATAAAACTGTAAACTAAATTATTTCGAATAAATTAGGGAATAGATTGAAATGATATACCAATGACATCTATTTGAATTGATATGATATATATTCGTTCTTGAAATTAAATTGCAATAATTATCCACTTGGCCATAGGTTAGAAAATTATATACGGACACCGTGTTGGTTAAATTAAATGATTTTAAAAATTGTTTGAAATTATTTAAATGAATTGATTTTTAAGATTAAAATCAGATTTATGGAAATTGAATTATTTTGAATTGGAGCTCAAAATGTTGGAATTTAAACTTGGTAAACAGAATTGTTTGATTAATCGAAGTTTAGATTTTTCAAGTTAAAAATTGAATTACGGCGAAATTTTTAGAAAGTTTGATTTGTTTTAAAAAAGATTTACTTTAATTCGAACTTTGAATATTTCCAAGAAAATTGATATGAAATGATATTTCAAGTTTGAGTTTGGAATTGAAAATTTGGATTTAAAATTTGATATTGAAAGTGAATTTGATTTAAGGTTTTAAATCAAAGGATTTAAGATAGAATTTGGGATTGGATATTAATTTGAAATTGAGATTTAAATTAAGTTGGAAATGGAAACTTAAAGCAAAAGGAATTTGTGAATTGAAATCGGAATTTATATGGGATCAAAATTTATTCGAGTTGGAATTAGAATTGAATCGATTAAATCGAACTGGAATTTGGAATTTATTTAGTGGGAAATTGGGAAGTTGACCGGTTTGACTTTGGAATTATTTTTTTATGAATACTTTAGTATAAAGGATTCAAAATCTATATTCCTTAAATATTTAAATTATTTTGATTTTTCAAACTATTTTACTATATAAACTATTTTTATATTCAAATTATTTTCGATTAAACTATTTAAACATTTTCTATTAAACTATTTTAACTATTTAAACTATTTTCTAAAATTCAAACTGGTTAAAGGGTAAATTGTTTATATTTAAATCTTGGATTTAAATGCGAATTGGGTTAAAGTGAATTATAACCAAAAGTGTAATTCGAATCAAGTTTTGAAGTAAAATCGATATATCGAGTTGAGTTGATATTTTTGGGTAAATACGATGATTTCGAAATAGATATGATTTTTGAGTAAATATGATGATTTCAAAATGGATTTGATTTTGAAATGAATATGATATTTTGATATCAAGTACGAATTGTTTTCGAAATGTAAAAGTACCAACTGGTATGTAAAATGATGATTGGTTGTTAAAGAGACCGTGGCCTCTTATTGAAATACTCTCTTTCAATATTGGAACCACTTTAATAACTGTATACACGGTGGATGGTATCCAGAATGTAGTGGTTGAATTGGCGACGTTTACTGGAATGAAGTAAGAGAACGATGATGGATAGCCTTGGCATTCGTGTCAAAATGACTAAAACATGAGCCTATGTCTGGCCATTGAGGTTAGCTACCTCTAGCGATGGTGATCCCTCACATTATTATTGTGATTTCGGATTAGATGGGTGCACCTTATTTGTCGTTTGGATTGATTATCGCGATCGGCCATGGATGTGTTACGACCAGCCAGAAAGGGCAAACTGGTAGAATCCTACCTTGGGCATTGCCTCACGTGCCTTGTCATATTTATCCCTATACGAGCCATTTCGATTTTGGATTAAACTGTAAATGTGTTAAGGCGGATCCATGTAAAGCCTTCACGCTATTTTGATATTTATTTTACTGATAGACATTATCTATTGTTTGCGCCAAAATTGGACACAAACACCCAAAGTCGTGAAAGCACCCGTTTGCGTGCTCAAATCGATAATAATCAACACAGATCTCAGCAACAATCAATATAGAATTCAGCTCTAAGTAACAAATCACAGCAATTCAGAAACAACAATCACAAACACAGGATTTATAGTGGTTCGGCGTTCGCGCCTACGTCCACTTTGAAGGTTTTCTCTTTATTGCTTTGCTTGATTGAATCGATTACAACGGATTACAGTTGATAATAACTTTGAAATCTGAATACAGCAGTGTTTCTGATGAATAGAATTGAATCCGGCAGAGTCTTGACGTTCAATGGCAGAAGTTCTCGGAAGATCCCCTTTTCTGAAGGCTTCAGGGTGCTATTTATAGGCGTTGGAGGCCCAGATCTTGCTGAAACTTCGGGAGACCTCTTCTGGCACGTGAGTGGGCCCACGCGACCGACCCCACCAAGTTTCGTCTCGATCTGCATCGGTTCGAAGTGATTTCGAACCCATCAAGGAATGGTCCAATCGAGCTGAAACTTGGCAGGAACAATCTTTACCTCGTATGGAAGCTACTGTGAAAACTTGGTTGCATTTGGATGCGTGGTTTAGGAGATATGCTCGGTTCGAAATGGCATTTTTCTTGGTTGGCTGTGTCGTTCGAACCCATGACTTCGAACCCATGATTTCGAACCCATGAGTGCACGTGGGTTTGCAGTGACGTGGCGCGTATCTCTCGAATCGATCCTAACTTATCTCCGAATGGACCGCTTCGACTCCGTGAACTACGGCAAACACGTCATCCAAACCAACTGACTCGGTGGATTCGAACTAAGGAGTATTCCTGGCTTCGAACGTGACCGATTCGAATCAAGGAATCCCTATGGGTTCGAACTCGATCGGTTCGAACAGAGTCGTTTCGAAATGACATGGACTCAAAGCTAGAGGGTTTTCTATGGACTCGAACATACTGGTGAGGATGGATTCGAAGTAAGGGCTTGCATGGATTCGAAGTAAGGATACGAAGGGGCCTTAGTTGGATGGATGCGAAGCTGGGTGGCGCCATGGATTCGAAGGACCGGTGGGTACGAAGGAAGGCTTTCGGACGGTTTCGAACCAGATGGGTTCGAACTGGATGGTTTCGAGGCTGGGACATTGGATGGGTTCGAAGGTGATGGTTTCGAGGCTGGGGCATTGGATGGGTTCGAAGGTGATGGTTTCGAAGACTCCAACGTGATGGTTTCGAAACAGACAATGACTACCATTCTCAAATTGAATCCATCATATCTTGAGCATACGAACTCGGATTGACTTGAAATTTGAAATGATGACTCCTACGACCTTTCTTGTCATGTCCTATCAATTGTGGCCTGATCCGGACTCGGACAAAATTCATCGATATCCATAGCAGAGTGAAGTATAACCAATCTCTGAGACGAACTGTCTTTCGTTTTCGACCAATCTTTTGGTATCACGGCTTTGCCAAAAAGCGGGATAACATTTTGCCCCCCAAAACATGCCTTGCGGTAGGAAGGTGTGTTTTGTAATGCCTTGAGTTGGATGTTCGTATCCGCTCATCAACCTGCAAAGAACTCGATAGTTTCATATGGCCTCAAATGACGATCGTTCGGGATCGAGCTATTTGGAATGAAGCGCGGCCGTTCGTGGTCAAGCGCTTAACTTCAGATGACGATCGTTCGTGATCGAGTCATTCGAGGTGAAGTGCGACCGTGCGCGGTCGAGCGTATAAATCCATGCATCGATCGTTCGGGATCGTATGCTGCTTGAGGTGAATCGGGACCGTTCGCGGTCCGTGCCGTTCGTGGCATAGGATGGAATAGGACCGTTCGCGGTCGATGCCGTTCGCGGCAAATGATGAGATGGGACCGTCCGTGGTCGACTGCCGTTCGTGGCAAATGATGAAATGGGACCGTTCGTGGTCGACTGCCGTTCGTGGCAAATGATGATCGTTCGCGACCAAGTGCCGTTCAAGGCGAATAGTGACCGTTCGAGATCGGATCTCATAATTAGTGAACCATGACCGTTCGCGGTCGATGGCGTTCGAGGCAGAAAGTGATCGTTCGCGATCGTGTGCCGTTCGAGGCGAATTTGTGACCGTTCGCGGTCGGGTGTCGGACCTCAAGTGACGACCGTTCGCGATCAAGCCATTTGAGGTGAGGCGAGTTTGTGACTGTTCGAAGTCGGGTGCCGTTCGAGGCGGATTGTGACCGTTCGAGGTCGGGTGCCGTTCGAGGCGAACTGTGTGCCCGGGAGGGCTTGGTGTTATCGATGCCAGGGTCACGTTCGGGTGAGTTCCTGGATTGTTTGTGTGCCTATTGAAGGCGAATCAGTTTGCCCGGGGGGGCTTGATACTGTTGATACCAGGTTCACGTTCGCGTGGGTCCCTGGATCATTTGTTTAGGTATATCACTATCTCAGAGCATGCCTAAGGACCGTTCGCGACCCCGTACATGTGCAAGTAGCTTAGCCATTTCAGAATTATCAGAATCAAATGTCTATTAAACGAATGAGTTTCAAAAACAATGTCCAAACAAACAGAGTCTAAATGTTCAAATTAAAACGAAATGAAAGTAAAGCATGGATGTCAAAGTGTAAGTTCCCACTACGAAACGGTCAATGATCACTCAGAGCATGCCTGGAGATCGTTCGCGATCTCGCACATGTGTAAATGATTTAATTGCGGTAGTGGAAGCTTACAACTTGTTCATCATTATTTCACTCAATTGATAACCAAACGGTGCCCTGGATCAGGGTTGCCCCTGGTTGATGTGGATGGTGGTCGCTCTGGTTCCGCCACAGGAGCTCGCCTCCTTACATATTGAAGGAGCATACCGTTCCTGATATGCCCTTCCACCTCATCCTTCAGGTGCCTACAATCATTAGTATTATGACCATTTAATTCATGGAATACACAGAACTTATCTGATTTCCTTTCGTCAGAGCTAGGATCCCTTCGCATTGGCCTACGATACGGAATCTGTTCTTTGGTATCCTGGTAAATTCGCTCCAGGCTCTCGTTCAACTCAGTGTAGGTGGTGAATCGCGGCTCCCTCCGTTGCCGCTTTGATCTGTCTCCGTCATTCTCGATCTTTCTTTTACCTTTATCCTTGTCCGAATCCTTTTTAAGAGGCTTTTCGTCTTTAAGTGCATAAACTTCTATCCCATCTCCTTCTTCTCTCTCGGCATTCGCATCTTCTAATCGTAAAAATTTTTCTGCCTCGTGATAGAATTCCTCTAGATCTATAGGTGGGTCTTTAGTCAATGAATTCTTGAACTCTGTGCCGTCAGCTATTCCGGACACAGCTGCCATTACCACCATGGACGGATCCGCTCGATCCACTGAAGCTGCTGCTGCATTGAATCGCGCTAGATAACTCCTCAGGGTCTCTCCGGCTTTTTGCTTTAAAGTTGCCAAAGTCATCACATTCTTGGGTCTTATAATATGAACCCTGAATTGCCTCATAAATCTCTCAACTAAACCATTCCATGTTCCGATGGATCCGTTCTCCAACTGTCTAAACCACAGTGCAGCGATATCTGTCAAGTATAATGGAAAGCACCAGGCCATAACCTCCTCCGATGCCCCCAGCACTTCCATATGCCTCATATATTTTGTCAGATGGACCGTGGGGTCCGTTCTCCCGTCATACATATCCAACGATGGTAGTTTGAAATTCGGTGGGTTCCTAGCTTGCCTGATTGCTGAAGTAAAAGGACTTCTATTAACATCCTCCAAATCTTTGTTCACCAAACCGCCTCTCAAGGCTCTTCTAACCATCTCTGCTAACCTGTCATTGTCTCCGAGATGTAATCCTTGTTCACTACTTTCAACCTGCCCTCCGAGTTCACGAGGGAACTCTGGGATCTGCCCCCTTGACTGAGCGTTCACTCCTCTACTGTTCCTAGGTTGCGCAGATCCTGCTCTCTCTCTTTCCAAGATTGGGTCAACATTTTCCATATGCGTGCCCCCTAGCCCTGGCGCTACGCCGGATGGTCCTGCTCCGTTCTGGACTTCATTGGCTTCCCTATTCTGTGCTCCAAGCTGTCCTATCTGTTGAAATAAGCTCTGGATCAACTCCTCTTGCTTCTTCATCATCGTCTCCATCCCGTCCCTAGTGATGTAGATCGATGGTTGATTCGCTCCTGAGGAAGCCTCCTGACTTCCTTGTTGTTCACTTCTCTCTGGCCTTGGCCTTCGGCTTGATTGTCTCATCATAATTTCTCAAATCTGAACTTTCAAATTCTCTCTGAATCTGCTATCAATTGGTAGCACTCCTGAGTTCAATTCTCAGTGAAAGCACCAAAATGTTTGCGCCAAAATTGGGCACAAACACCCAAAGTCGTGAAAGCACCCGTTTGCGTGCTCAAATCGATAATAATCAACACAGATCTCAGCAACAATCAATATAGAATTCAGCTCTAAGTAACAAATCACAGCAATTCAGAAACAACAATCACAAACACATGATTTATAGTGGTTCGGCGTTCGCGCCTACGTCCACTTTGAAGGTTTTCTCTTTATTGCTTTGCTTGATTGAATCGATTACAACGGATTACAGTTGATAATAACTTTGAAATCTGAATACAACAGTGTTTCTGATGAATAGAATTGAATCCGGCAGAGTCTTGGCGTTCAATGGCAGAAGTTCTCGGAAGATCCCCTTTTCTGAAGGCTTCAGGGTGCTATTTATAGGCGTTGGAGGCCCAGATCTTGCTGAAACTTCGGGAGACCTCTTCTGGCACGTGAGTGGGCCCACGCGACCGACCCCACCAAGTTTCGTCTCGATCTGCATCGGTTCGAAGTGATTTCGAACCCATCAAGGAATGGTCCAATCGAGCTGAAACTTGGCAGGAACAATCTTTACCTCGTATGGAAGCTACTGTGAAAACTTGGTTGCATTTGGATGCGTGGTTTAGGAGATATGCTCGGTTCGAAATGGCATTTTTCTTGGTTGGCTGTGTCGTTCGAACCCATGACTTCGAACCCATGATTTCGAACCCATGAGTGCACGTGGGTTTGCAGTGACGTGGCGCGTATATCTCGAATCGATCCTAACTTATCTCCGAATGGACCGCTTCGACTCCGTGAACTACGGCAAACACGTCATCCAAACCAACTGACTCGGTGGATTCGAACTAAGGAGTATTCCTGGCTTCGAACGTGACCGATTCGAATCAAGGAATCCCTATGGGTTCGAACTCGATCGGTTCGAACAGAATCGTTTAGAAATGACATGGACTCAAAGCTAGAGGGTTTTCTATGGACTCGAACATACTGGTGAGGATGGATTCGAAGTAAGGGCTTGCATGGATTCGAAGTAAGGATACGAAGGGGCCTTAGTTGGATGGATGCGAAGCTGGGTGGCGCCATGGATTCGAAGGACCGGTGGGTACGAAGGAAGGCTTTCGGACGGTTTCGAACCAGATGGGTTCGAACTGGATGGTTTCGAGGCTGGGACATTGGATGGGTTCGAAGGTGATGGTTTCGAGGCTGGGGCATTGGATGGGTTCGAAGGTGATGGTTTCGAAGACTCCAACGTGATGGTTTCGAAACAGACAATGACTACCATTCTCAAATTGAATCCATCATATCTTGAGCATACGAACTCGGATTGACTTGAAATTTGAAATGATGACTCCTACGACCTTTCTTGTCATGTCCTATCAATTGTGGCCTGATCCGGACTCGGACAAAATTCATCGATATCCATAGCAGAGTGAAGTATAACCAATCTCTGAGACGAACTGTCTTTCGTTTTCGACCAATCTTTTGGTATCACGGCTTTGCCAAAAAGCGGGATAACATCTATTATAGCGTATACTATTATATATAAATAGTTTAAAGAATCCTTAGGAGATGGAAAATCCTGTAATCATCTCTTAAGTTATTGCACCAATATTTGCAATATTGATTTGACTTACATAAGAGTATTTTAGTCCTAACTCGAGTATTTCGTTTTTTTTCATTACGCTCGGGTCAGTCCTGAGTTTTTTCAGCATATTGAAGACTATTCTCTGGAGGACGAAGACGGAGTTTGGTATATTACTATTATTAGTATCCACTACATCATGCTATTCTGCTGTATTGATTATTTATCCCTGATGTATAAATACGACTCTGATAAATGTGTATAGATTATGATCAGATGTATAGTAAACAACTTATGAATTTTTATCTGATTATTATATTTTATCATTTCTGCTGTGAGATTCTATGCTTTGTTTTCTTCTTCTCTTCTTATTTTTCTTATTTAACCTCACTGATTATTTACGTTCCGGATTGTTTAAGTCGGACATGTGTGGATTATTATCGATTTAAACCTTCCGAAATGTGGGTCGTTACACAAACCTTTCGAGACCAAAGGTTTCGCTTTCACACAAATCACTCAGAAGCATATCTGGTCAGGACAACCCTTTCGGAAGCAAATTCAAGCCTTTCGAACTGGTCGAAGACTTTAATATCCAGGGAAGGTTCCGCATCAAGTCGCAAGCATATGTTCAGAAGCTACTAACAACACCGAAACCATCATTATTTCAACACCTTTGAAACCTCGAGAAAAAGCCCACGGACAGAGTCGAAAGCTCCTACAAGCAACATTAAGAAGAAAGGCGCAACCATTCCTTTCGACAAAGACGAAAGCATTCAAGCCCATTTGAAAGCATTATAGAGGAATATGTGAATTTCAAAGGAGTTAAAAGACATTTAAAGTAGTCTTTCGACCAGGTCGAAAGCACTGAGTCGAATGATTTCATTCCGCATCTATATATAAGACTCAAGGGGTCTAGTTTTGAGCATGTTAATTCACTCATTTCATACTTGTATTTTCCAATTCTATAAGGCCGTAAACCCTAATTTGTAGATCGAATTGGGGAAAATTGATAAATAAAGACTTTGGATTAATAAAGGAAAGACTTTGATATTTTTGATTACATAACTTTCGTGAAAACCTTTATTTCTGTTTTCCAGGTTCCGATCCCATAGAAAGGCATCTTCCATCTTGGTCGAAATCCCTAAACTTTCAAATAATCCAGGTCCTTAATTCCAGGCTACCACTCACCAAGCTTCTTCCTTTTGGTGAATCGAAACCATAACTCCATCCCGTTTCACCTCAGATCCCAGACCTTAACCCAAGCCACTAAAGATTCTGGCTTTCGACAAGGTTGAAACCATTCAAAACAAACCATACCCCTGTGTCCTTCAAGATTTCCTCTAGTGTTCCGCATCTATTTCGAAAGGAAGGTTTCAAAGGGATAATCAAACTACTCTCTAGTAAGCTTGGAAGGCAAGAAAGAAGGAAGTTTGAGTGTATTGACTGGGAAAAAAGGACAATAAGGAAAAAATTTCATAACAGAATTCAATTTGAAAGGGTAAATCAAAAGGAACACCCTCATCCAATCATCTTACACTTGATTAAGAGCAACCTAAAATGGGCTAACCTTTCCCTTTAACCTTTGGCGTTAGAAGGAGGGCTTGAACCTTTGACTCTGGTAAACATCCAACACCACCTATCTCTAACCCAATCATATTTCAATCTTAACTATCAAGACCATAATTCATCATGGCTAGCAAAATAAAAGGATCCGAGAAAGGATCCTTGGACAATGCCTGATAAAATTCTCCTAAATAACAACTCAAGACTCCAAACTATATGAAGAGAAAATGCTAAGATTGGAAGATCTAAGTATTATAAAGAAGAAAAGAGCAAAATCATATGACCCAGAAAAATGGAGCTTAAATCCTTTCCATAATATCCCTATCCCAATCTTTCCATTAGGTGAAAAGACAAATGGAAGTGACAACTATTTGGCCAAATGAGGAAAATGATTCAACGCCATAAAAAGGGCACAACCTTTGAAAATGGAACAGTATAAGATTATGACGCCTTTACCCACAAATGGCAACCAGTTGCAAATGAAATACTTCTAGCACATGACTCCTAAGGATGTTAATAAGAAAAACAATTGATGAGGATATGAATCCAAGTAATAAAAAACCCAGAAGCCATTCTCAAGGAACAAGCTTCAGGTCAAGACTTCTCAAAAATGCAATCTAATAAAATCTATCGAGAATGTCAACTTGCTGACAAAAGATGATCTCAACTATTGGCCATCACAAGAGAAGAAACCAAAATATGAAAGGAATCTGGGAGGATCCTACTGCCATTACCATATGATGAATGGTCATGAAACTAACCTCTGTAGAGCCTTAGAAGGGATGATAATCAACTTTTTCTGTCAAGGCAAAATCAATGAGTTTGTAATGAAACACTAAATTAAATCAATAAAGAGTTACTTTTCTAAAGAGAATCTACATGGTGGGGAGTGAAATGATCCTTTTATTTGGATATTACCTTAAACAGTCAAAGCCTTTATCCAAGCCAAGTTAGCCAGAGCAGAGCACTCTTGGAGGAAGGAGTGTAAGCCTTTAACCACACCACGTTATGGCTAGATTAAAGCATCGACAAGCCATTGGTCCCGCCTCTGGTTAGGTCAAGGCACCCCTGGAGGATGGAGTGTAAGCCTTTATCCACGCCACGCTATGGCCAGGTTAAAGCATCAAAAAAACCCCTTTCTGTGCCATGCTATGGCCAGGGCACCTCCTGTAGGGAAAGTGTAAGCCTTTATTCGCGCTATGCTATGGCCAAGTTAAAGCATCGACAAGCCCTTGGCCACGCCTATGGTCAGGTCAAGGTGCCTCTTGGAGGGAGGTTGGCTAAGTCCTTAGTTCCAGCTTGAGAATGAGCTAACCTGGAGGCTCATCAAATAATTGACTAAGATGTCCAAGCCCAAGAAAAGGCTCATCAGACAATGAACTAAGATGTCCAAGCCCAAGAAGAGGCTCATCAAAAAATGAACTAAGATGTCCAAGCCCAATAAGTAGCACACCAAACATTGACTAAGATGTCCAAGCCCGAGAAATGACATATCGAATGAAGGACTAAGATGTCCAAGATTGAGACGCAGCCCATCAAACCACAACTTCATCAAGGCCTAAAGCGTTTATATATTTCAAAGAAGACTGAATCTAAGGAGTAGAGAGGAGATCCGCTTATTAATACCCGAATCTGGGTTGTGGATTTCTTATTTCCAAACTTTATCCATTAATGCCCAAATATGGGTTCCGGGTCATTCATTATTGAAATATGAAACTTCATTCATTTATGTTCGAATCTGGGTTACGGATCTTTCAATTCATTACACCCAAATCTGGGTTTCAAAACTATTATTTGGCTTCACTTGTTTCAACGTTAAGCCACATGTTATATAAGTCCATTCAAGTTTGTTCAAGTCCATACATATGCCACTTGCTTTCAAAGTAAAAACCAAAACCAATGTTTTAACATATGTCAATATTAATTCAAACGGCTCAAACACAATCAAACACAACTTATACATGTTATATTTTCCATTCAAATTAGTGTGTTAACACACCTTTAACCGAACCAAGTCTAAACCCAACCTTGCAACCACCTTTCCTTCCCTTCCTCCTCTTTGCTTAACTTCCTTCTACCTCCCCTTTCAACAAATTGCTTGTCGCCTATTAAGAAGGGGGAGGTGTGCTTCACTCCTTCCAAAACAAACTAAGTAGAAGGTGTCGTAATATGGTAGTAAGTCTTCACTCCATATTTGAATTGAATTGGTTAAGTTTTGCAATTATTTTATTTAGAATATAAGAGAAGAAGAAGATATTAAAAAACTTTGTTTTGCTTTGTGGATTTGGGATTTATTAACATAGGTACACTTCTCCTTATATAGGCTTAAGAATGGTGTCTCTTAGCCTTGTTCTCATCCTCCACCATGCCATGGAAGACTCACGTCCCATAACTTCTCCTTTATTTAAATTATCTTATACCCTTCACATGATAATATCTCTTATCCACTTGGAAACTTCTAGAATCTTATATAGTATTATAAAGAGGAGTATGTATTAGTTAGTTGCTAATGTGTTCATTTGATCATTAGACAAGTGCAAAAGAGTATGAACAACTTATATCAATCAAAAAGCTATTTACTGATAAACCGATTTCCGATCATATCGATTTTTTTTCGAAGAATATATTTTTGTAAACTATTTTCAAAAAAAAGCTTCATATCACTATCCATTAATTAAATGATGTTTAACAAGGTTATAAAATCATATTCATAACACTTCATTGTATTTTAAATTATTTCGATATTCGAAGACGAAGTGTTCGAATTTTTAGGTTGCTACATTCTCACACATTTAGAACATTTTATCCTTGAAATTCAAAGAAGAATGATAATCAAAGAAGAATGATAATCAAAGAAGCCAGATGAAACAAGATGCATATATAGAGTACTGTTGAGAACGTACAAATTAAACTATAAATCAACATGCATACTTAGCGACTCTACCTCAAGTGGTGAGTATACTACGAAGACATACAATACTAAGATAAGAAGGAACCTTTAGTCTGTAGGCAACTCTAGATAGCACTTCTTTAAACCGTCTTCCATATGGTACTATCTTCAGTACCTGTTCGTCGATGGGAACTCTATCGAGTTAGAAATCCATCGAACGAATTAAAATTAAAATTTACCGCAAACGCACGGTGGACAAATGTTAGTATGCGACGAGTGCGGGTCGATCCGCATGGAATTGTTAGATTTCAAAATTCTATTCAATCAAATTAACCAAGATTTGAGATGTTTGAGCTAAAAATGTAAGAAAACTAACAAAAAGAAATGGAAAAATATATGAGAGTAGAATATAATTTAGAGGTAATTTCCACTCTCTAGATCATATAGAAATTATGATCTCTCATTTCCTATCATAAGTGAATTTAAATGATGTGTTTATCATAAATATGGCATATTTGTGCTATTAGTTAGTCCAAAATAAGCCATCAAACTATAACATTTAATCACTTTTAATTCTCATAAAATGACAATGAAGTAGAAAATAAATTCTATCTTATGTATGGTCTATTAACTATTAATTAGAAATATAGACCAACAAATTTTGATTTCAATATTCGCTTCATTACCATCATCATATGTAGATGAAGAGGTAATTATTGTTTATGACTGTTTAAGCAAAGCCCATTTGTTATGAACAACATAGACTATCAAATTCAACATGAAACAATAAATCACATCAACATTCATTTTTCCATGAAACACAAAAGAAATCAAAACTATCAAATTATGTTAAATCTACATACTGGAGAACTTCATTACCCCTAAATTGAAGGGGTTTTGCTTCTCATATTTGTTATCAAATCAGTAGATGTAGATAGCAACATGAAAAAAAAGAAGAGAAAAAGAGAGCAAAGTAGATATGAGCTAATTAAAAGAAAATGAAAGCTACTCTACTTGCATGAAAGATAAATCTACACTACTAACATGAAAGGAAATAAACAAGTAAAAGGAAAAAGCATGTATTAAATTGCATAAAAAATTACATAAAAGAAACGGTTAAGTAGCCATGAAAAGAAAGAAGTACCTTGATTTATTTTTGATCCTAAACTAAGAGCTAAGAGGAAGAGAGCCTAATAGAAGAGAGGAGGGTCACATGAACATGTATGGTATTTAAACATATTTTAAAACCCTAATTCATTTTTTTGGGAACAACCCAAACTACCCTCTTAGGAAGTGTAGGGGCCAACTAATCATTAGCATAAGATGATCCTTCATTTAAATTTACATGAAGATTTGATGGGAATTAGCTCTAATTTGTACATCATGGTTGGTGTGTAGTTGAGGTCCTCCATGATCCATGAAATGAATTATTTCCATTTTTATTTGTTTCTCTTCTCACTTGTGCATGCATATATCTTCATGAAGCCACTTGTATTTGAATTAAAATTCCTATAAAATAATATATAAATTTTCAATTAAATTTTCTAAAATTAATATATGCGCAAAAATGACCATTTTGCCCCTATATGAAGTTAAATATATGACGATTTGAAAATAATATGAATATTGGTTTAACCATGTTAAAATAACCAGTATGATCATTTATTTAATTTAATAAGAATAAATATGGTTGTAAAAATATGCACATTTACATGCACATCAAATACCATCACACTTATATTTTTATTTGTCCTCGAATAAACTAAAACTAAGATAAATCCATTTTTCTAGGGAGAATGATTGCATTGAGCGTATGTAACAATCCGTTAAATCTCTAGGTGTGCCCAGTAGGACGAGTGTTGTCTTGTGAGGGTTTTCAGCGGATACTACCGACAAAATCCAAATGCAATATGAAAATATTTACAAAATGAAAGACTCGTAAATGCAAGATTTATTTACAAAGAGATGTAAGTAAACTTTTGAAAATATTTACAATGAAAGATTTACTTTTAAATAGACACGAATAAGTTAAATATAAGTTTTGGTCATCATAATGAATTTTAAGTCATTTTATTTGTCAAAATTTCGAACAAAAACCAAGTTATCATAACAAATAAACAATAGTTTAACTCGTTGTTTCGGTTGATAATAAAGTGTAACTATGAAATAGATCCTTAGTCGACTATCAAAGTTTATCAAAGTGGTATTTTTATTTTTTTCAATAACAAGTCAAATCAAATAAGTAAATATAGTGCTTATATTTCATTTGCTTACTCTCTATTTTTTTTGAAAATTTTATTGATATTAACAATATTCACATATGTCTAACTCAGAAAACTAAGGCCAGATATATTACCCGTGCACTACCTTGTAGAGTTTTGTGAGGGGAATACAGAGCGTGGTGAGTGAACATACAAGTGTGAACATTTATCGATTTAGGCTTTATTATAAATAATTTTTATATGTATACACCTAACTCAGATAAACCGAGGCCAGGTATACCGATCGTACACTGCCTTTCGAGCTTATGTGAGAAGGGTACAGAGCATGGCGAGTGAACACACGAGTGTGAACACATGACTCTTGGTGTTTATTAAGAAAAATATATACATACATACAAGAAATTTTTTTTGTTTTTTTTGTGAAGAGAGAGTTTTGCAAAATCATCTTAGCATCATTTGACTTAGAAGACAAAAAAAATGTTATATCCTTTTATTTGAATTCACCACTTTTTAAAACAAAGATTTTCAATTAGGATATTTCATAATCAACATGTATGAATCTTCCTATATACTAATTAAACCATAGTTATTCGTGATCAAACTTAATTTTTATTTTTGTTGAGACAAATAACTTTTCAAAAATTTCAATCTAATTAACCAAAACCATATATTTATTCTATAGTGTTTCTTTAAAAATAAATCAAAATGCTTTTAAAAAAATTATTTTTGAGATTTTTTTATTTTGGAAAGAAAAAGTAAAAATAAACAAAAAAATAAAATAAAAAAATAAAAACGTAGATGAGCTCCTCCCACACTTGATTTTGATTGTGTCCCTATTGTCAACCCAAGTGAAAGGATAAAAAGAAAATAAAAATATGACCTATATTTACATGAAAATGAACTGTATTTACACAAGATCAAAAAGTATATCGTCAAAGAGTAAAAGAAACGGTCTTTCAAAGACCGATTCATTTGTCTCGTTAAGTGTGAAAGACGCAGCTTAAGCTCGAAAAACCAAACCATATAATATTTCAGAGTTGAATGTTGATTCGAAAAAACGAATGTCGTTTTATTAAAAATTGTATGAGTTGTTTTATGTTCAATGATTTTTGGGGTAGATAGAATAAATAGTCGGAGTTCAAGTTTATTTTCACCAATTTCAAATTGAAGCTCGTCATTGAAAAATTCTTCAGAATCATTGGTTTCAAAATCAAAATGGCGATTTAAATCATCCCCTTCAGAATTTGACAACTTGTTTTCGAAAAGTCCAAAAAATTCATGTTCATTGAATTCGTCTTATTTTATTAAATTGTCAACAACTTCGTTGCAAGTGTTAGGTCCAAAATCCAAAGTTGTTGTGTTCAAATTTTTAAAATCGATAAATGGAAGATTGAATCTTAAATCAAGTTTCTCATGCTTAATAGAATTGAAATCCAAAGTTGTTGTGTTCAAATTTTTAAAATAGATAAATGGAAGATTGAATCTTAAATCAAGTTTCACATGCTTAATAGAATTGAAATCCAAAGTTGTTGTGTTCAAATTTTTAAAATCGATAAATGGAAGATTGAATCTTAAATCAAGTTTCTCATGCTTAATAGAATTGAAATCCAATTCATTTACCGTTTTTTCAACAACTACATTAGGATGGTAATTTTCAATTCCAAAAGTTGTTATTCGAAAATCGTCGAATTGGGTAAAAGATGGATTATTATTTAACTCATCACATGTTGGGATTTGATTTTTCATATATTTTCGAGCAATAAATCTGTGTGATCATTGTAGATTTCATCCACTTGCTCAACAAAATCTAATTTATAGTTATTAACTTGAGAATTTTCGATTTGGATTTCTTGAGAACAAGAATTTTCATTCGCATCGTAGTCAAGATTATTCCCATTGCCAAATTAATTGAAAAGTGGATTACATTTTTGTCTTGATTTTGAAATTCATTTTGGAGTTCTAAATTGAATTAGCATGGGTTATACTTGAAATCGTTTGGATTTTGAGTTGAATTCAAATTTTGATCATTTTGAAAACTTGACTTGAATCATTGCAAAATATGAATTACATAATTCATTTATCCTTTGATCGTTTTGTGTAGTGAGTTCAAGTAACGAAGAAATCGTTTCGATGCTTTTTTCAAGATTCGAGGGTTGTTCATTATTTTGAAATTTTGTTGTTTAAAATTCGGATTGTTTAAACAATAGTTGTTGTTGAAATATCCATAAGAATTTGGTGTGAAATTATACAGATTATATTGATTTTCAAAACTATCATAGAATTCATGTGAAATACATGCAGACATTTTCAAGAATGTTTTTGGTTTTTTTTGTAAAGAAAAAAATATTCACAAAGAATTTATTTTTCAAAAAAAATAAATTTGATTTTTGTTTTGTTTTTGGATTTTTTTTATTTCCAAAAAAAACTAACTAAATTTTTCTCTGGATTTTTGGATTTAATATTTTGAAAATTTTCAAAGGAAAAGAATTTAAAAACAAAAAACTAAGTTGAAGAATATTTACGATTTTTTTGTTTTTGATTTTGAATTTTTTTTTGGTTGTTTTAAATATACGTATGTCTTAATGCAACTAAATGAATGCAAAAGGTTTAATTACAAATGTTTTATCCAAAGTAGCTCCAAACCCAAAATTCTATAATCACGGTTTGTCTTAAATCAACAAGATAGTTCTCAGCCAGGTAACGGGCAAGATTTATCGGTATACCACGAATTATCATAGCAATGCAACCAAAGTTTAAGTACCTCCAGAGGAACAACCACTGTAGTATTTACGAATCGCTGTAATATTTATAAATGGTTATTACTTTGTAGTAGCATAGACATTGAGAAATTAAATTGTCGAAAAAGGACAACTTGTCAATATTCAATTAAGTGTTATCGATGTCTAGCCATTTTTATTAATCAAAATTCTAAGATGAAATGCAAAGCAGGAGGTAAACGTGTATTAACAATTCAACTACAAATGAAAATTTGTTTTTGGTTTTTTTTAATTTTTGTTTTGTATAAAATGCAAGCAATCAACAATACATAGCGAATAAAAACAATAGATAGGGGTTAAAAGCAGCAAAAAAAATTATAAACAAGCAAGTAGTTATTTTTTTGGCAAGCTAAGCGAATCAAGCAACTTTTTCAATCTGCTTTGGTAACCTAAAAATAAAAATAAGATATATATATATAGACACACACACACAAAAGTTTTTGTTATCAAAGAAAGAAAAAGAAATTAAAACAAAACAAAGTAAACCAAAAACAGTTGAAAACAAAAAAAATTTATTTAATATATTAGGGTGGAACTTATAACAATTTAAAACTACACAAACTAAAACAAAACTTTTTGTTTTTTTTAGATAAATTAAATTAAACAAAAATAAAACAAATCAAACAACACAAAAACAAAACAAAGTAAACAAATTAATAAGAAAATGCTTTGTTTTTTTTTGTTTTTTGGATTTTAAAATAAATGAAAGCCAAAAATTATTTTTATACAAGGAAGAGAGAACATAACAAAACTAAGCTCGTGTGCTTTTCTTAAACAAACTTGTGTGTTTATATAAGGAAGAGAAGAAAACTTAAAGCTAAAACAAATTTAACAAATAAAAAGAAAAAATAAAATAAAATTTCTTCACCAAATTTTAAACACAGCCCGGCCCATTAGAGATGATATTCCCATAAATAATAGTTGTAATACCTTTGGTGTCACACTTTTTTGGTATCAACGTGAACTACCAAAAATACCCCTCTACAGATATTATTAAATATTATTGCTTAAAAATAGGATCTAACAGTTAATCTTTTTAACAATTCAAAACGTACTTATCTTATTTTCACTTAGAAATAGGATCTTACGAATAATTTTTTTTCAAAGTCATTTTTTACCAATTAATAACAGAAATAAAAAATTAAACCAATATAAAATTAAATCAATTCTTTAGTAATTAATAATAGAAATAAAAACGCCCGTAAAAGTAGGATCTAATAATTAAACATACTCTACAAATTCAAAACGCTTCTAAAGATAGGATATAAAATTAAACTTTCTTTAAAATTCAAAATACTTCTCTACAAATATACAAATTTTAGTATCACTTGAAATAAAAAATTATTTTTTTGACTGATTTAAATATATACAATTTATAATAAAAATAGTCCACGCGCGAAGCGCGTGCCATTACACTCGTTCCCATAAATGAATTACAACTTGGAATACGTCCGCGGCTGCCGCCCAGTCAAAAAGAAGATTTGGGTACGGGGCTTGGATTATCCTTCACGTTAAATTCGCAGATTAAAAACGTAATTCAGAAATGCGCAGATTCAAATCGCGATTCACTTAGAAATGAATTTCGATCGCGGTTGCTACGAGGATAGATGAATTTAGGTGGAGTGCTGAAGATCATAATTGGGATTTCGGGGAATTGGATGCGTCGAGGTGGTTTTGGGTATGAGGAGGTTCTCGAGTGCGCGTTCATAAGGTTGGTTTTAGTTTTGACTGTGGGCAGTTGGCTTGGGGATTGTCTGTTCGATAGGTGGTTTGTTGAAAAGTCGCGGTGGTGCTGCTTAAAGTCGTGGTTTAATTAGGGGACGAGGCGATTGGGGTTCTTGCGGTTGTGACTTTGGTTGGGTTGCGTGTTATGATGTCGGAGGAGTTTGACTGTGATTGAGCGATACGGTGAAGGAGGTCTGTGAATCAGAGGCAGATGTCCGGAAGGTGAAGGTTTTTTTTGGGTTTGAAATGGGTTGTAGTTGAGAAGGAGTACTACTGCTTGTACTTACTGTATCGTTGTTTGAAAGTTGATGGCAGTGTGGTGTATGATGAAGGCTGTCGAATGTAGTGTATGATGATGTGCACAGTGATATGTGCACAGAGTGTATGTAGCAGTGTTTGAATTTCGAACAGGGGGATTTGGTCAGAGGTGAGGAGTATATGCTATCGAGTTTGACAAGTGCAGAGAGTTTGCCTGTTGAGAAGGAGGGGCAAGTCAGTATGTAGGTGATTGAAATGGTGGCAGCAGTCAAGTTGATTGATATGGTGGCAGCAGTCTTGAACTTGAAGGAGATAGCAGTGTGATTGTTTGGTAGGGGAGATGCTTGCTAGTCGTGTGGTGATAGATGGTCTGAATGACAGTGGTAGAGTAGTGACGTTGTTGCCAGTTATGGCATGGTGGTTGAAATGCAATGACTATTGTGTTGATGTCAGTTATGTGCACGTTAATTGGGAGAAGCAGTAATGTTTTTGGGAGAAGTGAGTGTGTACAACTGTTGTAATAAGTATGGATGTTTGGTTATGGATTTTGAATGCAGTCAGTGGTTGAATGCAACAGTTGTATGAAGTATTTGTTGCTGCTGTCAGAAGTAGAGGTAGTGGATTATAGATGGTCAGGCGATCATGGCTGCAGGTATGTAGGTTGCTGCTGCTGTTTGAAGTGCAAATGAGTTTGTGAATTTGTTTGATAGCAGTTAATGAATGTCTTGCAGGGGATGATGAATTGTATATGAGTTTATCAGTGAAGGTATGTTTGATAGCTGTGCATTGTTGTAGTAGTGGTTGTTTGCGACAGTGGCACAGTGAGTTGTGGATGGTTTGTGGTGGATGTGGTGAGGGTTTTGTATGGCTACAATAGTGAGTGTTTGTCGGCAAAAGCCAGTGAGTGTTTGCAGGCAACTGCAGTAACATTTGGAGATAGTGTTTGGTGGAATTTTGAGTATGGATATGCAGTTTTCGAAATGGTAGTTGGCAATGAATCAAAAAGGAGATGGTAATGTATTGGTGGTTGGAGAGATGATGATGTAATGTAGTGAAATGGCACTGATGGACTGTGAACGGGTTGAAGTTTGGAGAGGATTGTTGAACTGCAATTTGTTATGTGAAGCATGCAGTGGAACATCGAAGTTAGGTGGGAGGTATGTGATAGCAGTGACAATGCTGAAGTTTGTCGAGTTTGTTTCAGGTTGACGAGTGGATGACTGGTAGGGAAAGGGGACAGAGGTGAGTTGCTGTGATATGGTAAAGGGTTGCAGTTGTGTTGTATGGACGTGCACTTGATATATTGATTGTTTGATGGCTGTGGTGGTTCAGGAAGGAGATGGAAATGTTGTCAATGATGGGTTGGTGCAGAGTGGTTCGGAAAGGCAGCAGTAAGGCAGTTATGAAGGTGATAAGAAATGTTTGACAGAGCAGTTTTAGGCAATGCAAGTTTGTAAAAAGAAATTGATTTATAAATTGAATTGTAACTTGTAACAGAAAATCGAAATGTAAATTGAAAAATGCAATCAAATTTTTTTTTCTCTAAATGAAATTGTGTTTATGTTTTTTTCAATATGCAAATGCAAATCGAAAACTAAAACAACATACACACAAACAAAATGTCACAAACACCAAAACACACTTTTTTTTTAAATGCAAAACACATAAAATAAAAACATTCAAAAGTCAAACGAAAATAATTAGAAGAATAGAAATCAAAAATCAAAACAATCACCAGCAACGGCGCAAAAAACTTGTTCGTCGACGGGAATTCTATCGAGTTAGAAATCCGTCGATCGAATTTAAATTAAATTTACCGCAAACGCACGATGTACAAATGTCAGTATGTGGCGAGTACGGGTTGATCCGCAGAAAATTATTATTTCTATTCAATCAAATTAACCAAGATTTGAGACGTTTAAGGTAAAATTGTAAGAAAACTAACAAAAAGAAATTGATAAAAATATGAGAGTAGAAAGCAATTCAGAAGTAATTTCCACTCTCTAGATCATATAGAAATTATGAAATTATGATCTCTCTTTTCTTGTCATAAGTGAACTTAAATAATGTGTTTATCATAAGTATAACATATTTGTGCTATTAGTAGCCCAAAATAAGCCATCAAACTATAATACAATCTTTAAATCACTTTTAATTCTCATGAAAAATGACAATGAAGTAGAAAATAAAATTTATTTAAGTATAACCAATTAAATATTAATTGGAAATATAGACCAACAAATTTTGATTTCAGTATTCATTTCATTGTCATCATCATACGTAGATAAAGCGGTAATTATTTTTTGTGATTGTTTAAACATAGTCTATTTGTTATGTACAACATAGACTATCAAATTCAACTTGAAACAATAAATCACATCAACATTCATTTTTCCACGAAGCACAAAGAGATCATAACTATCAAATTATGTTAAATCTACATACTAGAGAGCTTCATTACCCCTAAATTGAAGGAGTTTAGCCTCTCATATTTTTTATCAAATCAACAAATGTAGATTGCAATATAGACAACAATGAAAGGAAAATGAGAGCAAAGTAAATAGAGAGCTAATTAAAAGAAAATGAAAGCTATTCTACTTGCATGAAAGATAAATCTTCAGTATTAACATGAAAGAAAATAAACAAGTAAAAGGAAAGAGCGCGTATTAAATTGCATAAAAATATATTACATAAAAGAAATGGCTAAATAGCCATGAAAAGAAAGAAGAACTTTGATTTATTTTTGATCCTAAACCAAGAGCTAAGAGGAAGAGAGTCTAAGTGAAGAGAGAAATGTTATATGAACATATAGGGTATTTATACGTGTTTTAAAACCCTAATCCATTTTTTTGAAACTACCCAAACTACCCTCTTAGGAAGTGTGGTGACCAAGTAATCATTAGCATAAAATAATCCTTCATTTAAATGTGCATGAAGATTTAATGGTCATTGACATATGCATTAGCTCTAATTTGTATATCAAGGTAGGTGGGTAGGTGGAATTCTTCATGATCCATGAAATGAATTATTTTCATCTTCAATTGTTTCTCTCCTCTCTTGCGCATGCATATATCTTCATGAAACCACTTGTATTTGAATTAAAATTCCTACAAAATAACATAGGAATTTTCAATTAAATTTTGTAAAATTAATATATGCACCAAAATGACCGTTTTGCCCCTATATGAAGATGAATATATGATGATTTGAAACGAATATGAATTTTGGTTTAAACATGTTAAAATACTCAGTATGATCATTTATCTAATTAATTAGAATAAATATGGTAATAAAAATATTCACATTACGTGCACATCAGCGCCCTCATTCCATGTCATTATCTAACCTTAACAATGGAACATGTATACAATTACTCAAATAGCATTCACAATCACTAGCAAGTAAAGCTTATGGTTTTCTTAGGTTCAAAACTCTCCAATCATCTAAAGACGACAATCAATATACTAAACATACCTTACATTGAATAGCCTCAAGTCATTACTAAGACAATTATTCATGCTACGTTATAACAAATTAAAGAGACATTACTCAAACTCTTCGTAAGCTAACACAACACATTATACAAGAGTATTAAAGCCCGTACGATGCACGTGGACCATCCGTACGCAATATCTGATCTAATCACTTACTCAGTGACATATATTTCACTTTCAAACTAGTATAGATCACTTGACCTCTCCATTGTGGATTCCAATTTGGTTCCTTGATCAGAAAACTCTGTTTTCATCCAAATACTATGATAGAAAACATATAGATCGGATTACGAATCCATATCGAGTGTTTGCCATGGAGAATACAGTGAAAAATCCTTGTTTGAACTGGTGTAAACCACCTCAAAAATCATGTACTCGAATATTAGATCAAGAACAGTTATGCAACTAAAATGATCGATGTATAAGTTGCGTAATCATCCTATCGGTTTCTTCACTATACTAATTCTTTTATATCATGTACTTTTATACCAATATTATATCTAAGTACTAAAATCCATTGAGAACCATATCCTAAAAGCCTAACTTTAACTTTATAAAAAAGTTATTCATACTCGTAGAATACACAACTACATCCGAAGAGTGTATAGCAAAACATCCAATTCGTTTTACATAAAAATATGTTTGAAATTTAACACTTGTTTTAACTTACTACCATTACGTTTCAAGTGTTATATAAACTCATTTATATACTTTCAAAAACACTTAACTATAAGTTCTATAACAACAAGGAAGTTTCCATCTATCCAAAATTGCCTAAAATTTCCGTTTTGATTCAACAAATGAAAACTTTAACCAATATATCATACATGGTGCATATACAATACTTTCCTAATGCATAGACTATAGGTGTCCATAAGGTAATTTAACAAGAAAACTTTAGAATTAAATACCGAATTTCATTTCAAATCATTTTGAAATATCATGTACATATAGCTTTGTATATAAAATCATACTTTTGAGATTTAAATCAAAATCCATTTTACCAAAGCAATTTTGTAGCATTCCCTACTTAAAAACCCAAAAATGAGTTCCGATGATGCTGCAGTCATCACCAAAATTATTTTCAAGTGACAGAAGTGAGTTTAATACATCCAACCCTACTTTTGGTACTTAACCAAAATCATCTCAAAGAGGTATCAACTACTTCATAAAATATTAAGTATCATGATCTTAGTTTCATAAACCAATTTCCTAAATATTTACTTTCAAATAATACTATACTACTTTTCCAAAATCTTGAAAAACATTCTCAAAAACTTCGAGATTTATGTCCTTAAATTCTTAGTTTAAATGCTTTTCGTTTATAAAAATACTTATCTAAAATCACTTTCTTATATAAAATCTTTTCACCAATATTTATTTCCAAAATAGTCTATACTTCCTTTTTGATTACAATAAACATCTTTTACTAAATTTAACTTCAAACCCACAATATCACTTAATGCCTTATAATCAAACCGTGATACCCAATTCACAAGGTATTCATTTCAATGTACCCATAATTATTGTCTACCCAGTAATAATTTCGGCTATATCGAAGCAAAGTCTTTCGGTGGTCGAACATGCACCACTTCTTTTACTGTAATGATCCAGAATTTTAGTCATTCGGAATTCATATATTTAATTGATTTTAAATATTCACAAGTTAATTTTATAAGTTGAATAACTTATATTTGAAATATAGTGATTCAATTTGATAATTAAATTGTTAATTTAATATTTGAAATTGCATAAATAAATGGAATTTGAATGTAATGTGAATAAAAATGAGATATAAATGTTATCCCACTTTTTGGTCAAAACGGGAATAACAACAAATTGGCAAGGAATTATAGATAGCAGGACTGGGGATAAGGCTACGATGGATATCGTCAAAATTTTGTTGAACTACAATCGGGACGAAATTGATTGGAAATGATGATAAGGACTATGAAAGGCTATGTTTCAAATATCAGGTTAATCGGAGTTCGTATGAAGGAAATATGATGGATTCAAGGTGGGAGAGGAATGTTGTTCGAACCCATCAGGTTCGAACCCATCAGGTTCGAACCCATCAGGTTCGAACCCATCAGGTTCGGACCCATCAGATTCGAATCAATGGGAACTAGATGGGTTCGAAAGGAATAACTTCAGTGCAATGGACATGGACTCGAATGATGGACATGGACTCGAAGATAGTGGATTCGAATGATGGACATGGACTCGAAGATAGTGGATTCGAACGATGGATATGGATTCGAAGATGATGGATACGAAGCAATGGAGATGGACTCGAAGAAGGAAATGGATTCGAAGTTTATGATGGATTCGTAGAAAGGAAATGGATTCGAAGTTTATGATGGATTCGTAGAAAGTAATGGATTCGAAGTATATGATGGATTCGTAGAAAGGAAATGGATTCGAAGTTTATGATGGATTCGTAGAAAGGGATGGATTCGAAGTTTGTGATGGATTCGTAGAAAGTGATGGATTCGAAAGTGAAGATGGACTCGAAGAAGGAAATGGATTCGAAGTTTGCATGGATTCGAAAGTTATGGAGTCGAAGGACTGAAGATGGATTCGAAGGTCATGGAGTCGAAGGATTGTGGATGGATTCGAAGGGTATGGGTTCGAGAGAGTTGGCCTTATGGGTTCGAAATACATGGTTTCGAAATGGACAGAGCATGGGTTCGAACCAATCAGGACGCACGAATTCTAGAACTTGGATCGATCATATCTTCCAAACCGTTGATCCAAATGCAATGAAATTTTTATAGGAGCTTACATACATGTTGAAGAATGTTCACACCAAATTTCAGCTCAATTGGATGGATTCTTGATCGATTCGAAAGTCACTTCGAATCGATCCCAAACTGGGCACGGATTCCGAGAACACGGGCCTGTGGGCCCCCCTCACGTGCCAAACAACCTCCCCAGGTTTTAGGCGGGATTTCAACCTTCCACGCCTATAAATAGAGCCCCTGGTCATTCAGAAAAGGGGTCGGAAAATTTGGAGAGGAAAAGCAAGCCTAGACGCTGCTAAAATCATTCCATAGCATCATTACTGCTATTTTCTTCTGATTTGGTCGCTACAACTGTTGTATTCACTTGTAATCCTCTAGGATAATCAATAAAAAGAAAAAATTGGAGTGGACGTAGGCCGGAGATAGCCGAACCACTATAAAACTTGTGTCTCTGTTCTTTACTTTTGGATTGCTGTGTATTATATGTTGAGATTTGTTGTTTGTGTTTGAATATCATTAATTTATATTCATACACTGGTGCTTTCACGGTATTGGGTGTTTGTGGCCAATTTTGGCGCAAACAATAAAGTTGAATTAAATTCTATTTGAATTAGAATGATGTTAGAGAACTTTTAAAATTGAATTAAAAGTTAATTTATTGAAGTTGAATATTTTAATATTTAATTGACGTGTAAAAACACTCATTTTTCACACAATCTCGGATTTCGATGAAACCAGTTTCATTGGATCCGTAATGTTATATTATTGTAACGTCCCGTCTTTTGTACGTTTTAAATCGACGATAAACCACACACGTCAGACTCAAACCATACAAAATGACGGAGCGATATTATAATCAAGTAAACAGTTCATGAAGCTGTTTTACAAAATATTTGATTATACTTATACAATACATATCAGAGTTACACATACCAGAGAATAATAAATAATAATGCAGCAGAATAATGTAGTAAATAATAGTAATAATAAAATCTTCGTCTTCGTCCTCTAGAAATAAGGTCTTCAATCCTAAAATGCTCAGACTGACCCGAGCGACTTGAAAAGACAAGACACTCGAGTCAGAACTAGAAGATCTTATGTGAGTTAAATCAACAGAAATAAATATGAGTGAAACGGCGTCAGAGATGTTTACAGGATTTGACATCTCCTATCCAGTGTCTAACGTAAGTGCAATAACTTAAGAGATGCTCGGGATTCACATCTCCTAAGTATCCGTTAAACTATTTACCATGTAATAATATTTCGCTATTTAATAACGTCTATAGTAAAATAAACTTACTTTTAAATAGCGTTAAGGAGTTACCCAATCTCCCCCTTAACACAATAATAGTCCCAGTAGTCCATCCAGTATCAGCGCATCACCAGATCGGGAGACTACCCTAAATACTCCATGGGCTACGGGAGAAAACCAAACTCGTATAAGACGTGCTAGGGTGGGTGAAACGGCACAACTAGGCAATACCAAGGTAGATATACCAATTATGCTTCCAGACCGGTGGTAACGCGTAACAGCTACTACCGCCCACCTCGAGCCATGCCCCTAAAATCGAAGGGCCCCAATCAATCACAATGTAATAGAATGGTATCGAAGGAGTGTGTCCGATAAAAGGTGCTACCTTCTTAGCCCATCGATCGCTCCTGTTTTAGCCATCTTACGCCAACTCATGGGAGTCGGGTCAACGTATATACCTCAAAGGAACGCCGTCACCAACATACTTCATTCTGGAATCTCCACCGCGTACATGGTTGTTAAAGTGATTTTCGAAGTTGGCAGAGAGTATGACAACTTCCGATCCCAGTCTCTTTAACAACTAAACGTTATTATAACACCGCGGTCATTTCAAAATAATTATACTTCAAAACCAGAATATACTATCCATTTCAAAACCATATAAATACGATATCATTTCCTTTTTAAAAACCAAATCAATATGATATCGTTTTTATTTCAAATATATCCTTTTTATAAACCATAACACTTTCAAAGTTATAATATTTCGAAACCAAACGCTTGAAATATAACCTTTCAAAACATAAAACTTTGAATTTCATCGCTTTGAAACATAACTACACCACTTAAATGGCTTAAGTATTAAATTACTTTATATAATAAAATAGCTTCTTCGATTCCACAAATCAATTCCAAATACAGATTTGAACCCCCAAATAAACCATCTCAATTTCCATATATTTCAAAGCTTTAAATATTCCACCATTTCAAAACTAATTCTTTGATAATTCCATATATATCAAATTCAATTAATATTATTTAGTTTCGAAATGTTCACTTAATAAATCCATTATCCTTTAAGTAAAACTTTTAGCTTCAAATAACTAGATCTTCTTTTAATATATTTAACTTGATATATTCATTTAAATCAACTTGATATTCATATAAATCACTCTAAATCAAAATCCAGTTATAAAATCATACCCTTTAAAATCTCAATTTTATTTAAATTTCAAATCAAATTTATTCGAGTATAATCCTTAAATAATTAAATTCAAATCAATTTCATATTTATCTTCCAACCCTAATTTTATTTAAGTCATTATAAACTCTATATACAATATAATTTAAACAGATACTTAACTATATTATATAAAACAATCAAACTTTATTATTTAACTTATTTTATATTTCAAAACAAATTTATACATAGCTAAAAACCAATAATAAAATAACATTTATATAACATCTAAAATCAATATTTATATAACCTGTATATTCCTTTACAAAACAGTAGAAATCATATCAAAATATTTTTATATATAGACCACAGTGTCTGTATATATTTTTCTATCCTATGGTCAAGTGATATGGATATTTATCATTTCAATCCGTAATTTAAAATATAAATACGGTTATATATCATTTCAAACCGCAATCCTGAATGTGATAAAATCTATAACAGCTTGAAGTTTATAACAATATAAAATACAACATCCATTCATCCAATATCAATCGTCAAACATTTAACACAATCATCATCCAGTTCAATCAATAACATCAATATAGAACAAATAATAAATATCAAGCATTTACTGGCAGTTTATATTCAATAATAAATTAAATAACTATTTAACTGGCAGTTTATATGCTATAATAAATTAAATAACAATTTAATTCAAATAAATTCAATTTAACTGGGATGATGATTAAAAATATGTCGAACAGTCATAAATAAATTTCTAATCACATCATAAATCAACTTAACAAACATAAGAAATTTTAGAAGTTGTTAGTGGGTTAAAATACTCATATTTTGAATTTAAATTGAATTTAAATCCAATTTAAACGCAAAATTTGAACAGTCTCAGACTTCATCCAAACTAGCGTCAAATTGTCTGGAATTCCAATAGGATCGCAGCGGAGAAAACCGCGCATGAATTGACCTCGTATGTGAAAGTTACATCGATTAGAACATATAAAAATTTGAATTAAATTTAAATAAAATAATACAGTTTGATTTCCACGCCACATATCTCCTTCCTTCAGGAAGACCTAATGCACGCACGAAGCTTCAGCCGCCAGAAGCCCTAACTACGACTCCAACTCCGATACGCCGCACGCCTCCGGTCGATCGTTACCTTGCCATCACCTCGCAAACACCCCTCAAGCCTCGCGATGAACGCCGCGCGCCGCCCACGACTGAGAATCACGAGCAGCCGCCACAAATAAAACGTGACCTACTTGAATTTTTCAACCCGATCCATCCATCAAATCGACGAACAAACTATACCGATAAACACCCCTTGGTCCACTCTACAAAACCCCTTAGACAATTTGGCGATCAGTCACAGTTCATCACGACCCGATGAACAGCCGAGAATTGATCATCAATTTTCGGACAAACCGAGCTTCAAATTGGTAAACGAATTATAGATCTGATATGCTCTCGTCGAGAGCTTTAGATCGATATATAATTTGGTATGTATTGAGGAATTTGAATGTTGAAGTAGAAATTTTTGATTTGCAATTGACTGTGAAATTTAAGGTGTGTCTGTCATTAAGAAAGAGGAGCAATCAGAATTGTACGTATAAAAAAATGAATATAAGAAATAGGCTAGGGTTTATAACGAGGTATATATATGCAAAGCTGAAATTAGAATGGACCGGATTAATTTGATCGAAAGTTGAATGTTAAATGGCCCAAAAAGCTCGTTCTGACTCCAGTACGAAATTGGGTCAAACCATATGTCAAAATAGATGTTTTAAAATATTTTAAACATAATGGAACAGGTTTTAAGTCCAAATTCCATAGTATGAATAAGTAATGCTAAAATCAATTTATTTTAAATTGATTTCAATCAAATTGATTTTCTAGGCGTTCGAGCCCGTATGATCAACCGACAAGTCCAATCGTTACGAAACTTGAAATCCTATAATAGTTCACCGTTACAGATCAGATGAAACTGGTTTCGTCGAAATCTGAGTCAGCGGCCAAAATGGCTATTTTTACATTAATTAAATAAATTAATAATTAATTAATTAAATCAAATTTTCGATTTCAATTCTAAAATTGACAATTCTTATTATTTTTAATTTATTACTCAATTACACTAATTTAACAAATTTAGAAGTCAATTTAGAGCTGATTAATTTATCAATTTCAGTGTTAAATCTCAATTTCATTTAAATTCGGAAATTATAAATTTAAAATTCCAAAATCCATTTATTTACTTTTAAACCTTGTTATTCAAGTCTTTTGTTTCAATAAGGACATAATTAACATTGGTTTGTAACATGGTACATTAATATTTCCCAATTTCATCTTAATTCCTATTTACGTAATATTTAAATATTAATTTTCATTAAATTCCAACTAATCCAATTATTAGATTTAAATTAATAAATCTTAATTCCCATTCTTTTTTTATTCAATCTATCATTATCCTATTCATGCTTTATTATCACCCAACAATTATTACAATTAATTATCTAATATTAGTTTTTCCAAATTACAACTTATTACATATTATTTCATCAATTAATATAACTTTAAATTTTATTTTCCAATTTACTATTTACAATCAATTATGACTTTGTAATTCTTTCAATTAATTGGGTTTGCACTAAATTAGTTATCTGTTAACTTGCATTAACATTATTACCTTTATTTTAGGGATTTCATTGTTAAATTACAGACTTTTTTTTATTTTCTTTTCGAATTAAATTACCAAAACTTAATAAATTAACAAAATTTAATTATCGAAAATTACGGGTCGTTACAATTATTGTAGGATTTCAAATTTTATGTCAATTGGATTTATGGTTTAGTCGTGGCAAGCTGAAATGTGTAGAAATTTGTTTAAGTAAATTTTTAATTGTAATAAGTCGATTCAAAAACCTATCTTCCAAATATGATCGAATTGGCTCCTGATATATATTCCATTATGTTCGGAATAGGGGAAAACATTATAAACCCCAAATGGCACATTTCGTTTGGAGTTCGAAAAAATTTCGGATGAATAGTTTTGCAAAATTTTCTACAAAAGGTCATATAAATTTTCTTTTGCACTCAAAACCCTAGCTAGGGTTACAACATCCACCCTAGCTTAAATGGACGAAAATCGCTCTCCTTATTTCTCCAATCTCTCCCAATCCATCAGCTTTTAGCAAAAACTTTCTTATGCAATGTTGTAGAGCTTGATGAGCCATATCAATCCAACAGTCGTGATTGGATATGGCACCGTGAATTCGTGACAATTTCCATTTGTTCGTGTTGCCTTTGCGTACATTTTTCGAGGTCCACACGCGACCAAGCTTCACACGGTTATGGCCGATGGTGCGTGTGCGTTAGGGCTTCAATGTGGTGGTATTCGATCGGTGAACAGACGAGAGATGGTGGAGCATAAATTCATGGAAGAGTGGCGGCTTTGGGTTCTTACGAACATGAGTTTGAACGATGGAGGAAGGAAGAGAGTAATGGCCACAATCTGATGTACATTAAATCAACAGCCCTGATTAAAAGTAGGGTTTTAAAATAAAATTACACTTTATAAATTATATTATATAAATTCATGCAATGTTTAAAATGTCATAACTTCTTCATACGAGGTCCATTTTTTACGAAACAAGTTGCGTTGGGTCCGTATTAACTAGCACTACATTTCATAGCTTGTTTGAAGTTGATTGAAGCTAGTGAATTTTGGGTAAAATTAAACGTCTGTTTAATTTTATTCGGAATAAAACACTGCAACTGCTATTGGAACCAAAGTTAGTACAACTCACTCTTTCTGACTCACTGATATTTTTATATAAATGAGAATAAATTTATTTTGTGTTGATTGTTGATTATTTGGATGACATACGATATATTATATATACATATATATTGATGGGTATTTGGATTTATTCCTGCCTATTGGAGCAGATAAGACCCTATACGTTCTCGTGTATGAGCAGATGACCCTTTGTACGCGCGTCTGCCTCGAAACGGGTATTGTACATATTTTCTAATATGTATATTTGTTGAAGGTGACAGGTTGGTGGGATCCAGCTGGATTCCTCACCGGTATTGATTTTATTTATAGACATTGATATATATGTTGTTATTATATGATATATGATGTTTGAATGATATATTGATATGTATCACCTTATTTAGTGATGTTGCAGCATTGCGCCTATTTTTGGAATTTTTAGTATGTTAAAGTGATGATTTCAAATTGAAAAGGATTTTCAAAGTGATTTTGAAAATAGATGTTCCATTAAATTTTGAATTGCTAAGAAATGAATTTATTTTAACTAAAAAGTTATACTTTTTACGTTATAAAAATTATGATTTTGTGACATAAAAACGAAATGTGATTTTTGAAATACGAAGTGAACTATTTGGTAAAATGGTTTAAATTAAGATTTTTGAATTATTATAAACGGTTTATATATAATATTTATAAAATTGATATTTTATAAATTGAAGTAAGGGAATCATAAGGCATTTTATAAGTGTTAAAATAAAGTATAAAGGAATCTTATAAGTGAATAAGATTTATGATTGTGAAGTTATAAAAAAGTGATGAATTTGCAAATAAGAGATTTAAAAGTGAATTAATTCATAAATTGGATTTGGGCATGTAAATGAGGTATAAATAGAATGGGTTAATAAAGAGAATTTATAAATTGAAGTTTTTACAAAATAGAAATGTGAATTATAAACATTGCTTTATAAATCCGAAATCAACTTATTTTGATAAGTTAAATATGAAATTTTATTAAAGGAATTCACGATTTTGGACAGTGGATAATCCTTCAATAAATGCATAGGAGTATTGATTTGGTAAATGAATTAGATTAACGATTCTAGACAGTGAATAACCTTTCAAGTTAAATAAATGTTTTGAGAAGCGATATTTTTAAATGGATTTAATTGGTTTAAAGATGTTTTAAAATGTGTTAAGTATCGAATACATATATTTCAACATTCATTGTTGAAATATACGTTTTCGAGAAGCGAGGAAATGATGGATTATAACACTATTTATAGTAAATGATTTTCGAAGGAGATGTTTTGTGTAGTATATAGGATTTATATATCTATCTAATTATCATATCCCTATACTAATGATTTTGGGTGGTAGTAACGATGTTTTACGCAACATTCATTTTGACCCAAATAAATATGTTTAAGAGAATGTTTTTCCTTAAAGAATAAAATATATACTTAATTATGATTTATTTATATGTAATATTTTCTATGTGTTGAAAATAAATTGAATTGTGAACTACTTATTATCAAATAAGTATATGGAAGTGTTTACCAGTGTTGAAATATTGAAATGGTTTTGAGATTATATCTTTTTAAAGATAATTTGAAGTGAATATTCGGCAGGTGATATAATTAATAAAAGATTAATTAAAAGGGCCTAGTGGTTGCTTATGGTGCTAGATATTTGTTGTTTGCTTTGATAGTTAAATAACCGACTATTAAATTTGGCCATTTTAGTTTTTCGACTTAATGCGAGAACTATTTAGTCATACACTTAGTGCGTAGCCTTTTGTGTAGGCTTGATTATCATTTGTGTTGAGGATGTTAATTCGTGTAGTGTGGGGTATTACTCCATTCTATTAAGCTTCCTTCTTGGCCGAAGGATAGCAAGTTGAAAGTTGGAGATGTGATAAGTTTATGAGACTTAGTTTCTATGTGAGGTTGAAAAACGCTTTTGCGTTGTTGGTGCGAAGAGACCAGGATCGGTTTATCCGAAAACCATTTCAGACCAACATTTATACGACGATTTTTGCAGGTTGGTTGTAATGATATTGATATTTGAGATTTTCAAAGTTGAGGATTGCTGGTTGATCGTTTGGGGTTAAAATTCCAATATGCATATAGTAGACCATTATGAAATATCCAATGCAAGGACTATTCGCTACTAATCTTAGGGATTTCCCGACAGCATGTGGTAGGAAAGTACCTTCGGTTTGTCATGTTCTTGGACAACTTGTAAGGACATTTGTCTGATATTACATTTCTAAGATTATGTACATTGGTTTTTACAAATGTACGTCAGTGGTGGCAAAGAAGGCAAATTCTCTTAGCTTAACACCCTCCTTGAGACATACGAGCTCAAGAGTTGTATTTTCGTGGAAGCAATTAGTAGTCAACGGAAAAGGCCATGTGTCATTCAAAGTTATGTGATTTGTGATATGTGAAAGGTAATCTTTACCTTAGTCCTCATCAACCGGAAATGACTGAAACAAGGTTAGATGCGGCAAGGCTAAGTGGGTCATTCTCAATTAGGTTATGATCATCCTCTTCTAGATATATTTCTTCCCGCTATGACGTTCAGGATGTAAATTATTGTGGTTTGTATGCTATGATGGCCCTCAGAAAGGTCGGTAACGACCGAAGGATGATATATTTGGTACTACTTAGTTATAGAGGTAGGTCGGTCTTGTGTTGGTAAAGGTTTCTTTGTGATGTCCCTCGGTACATTCCTCTATAGATGTACTGCCGGAAGGTAGTCCCTGCACCTGGTCACTTGTATGGAAATCCAAACTCCACTACGTGCCTTCCATTTTGATTGTATTCACATTTTGGGCTATATGCTGGAATTTAATCAATGTAACAATTTCAGCTATGATTAATATTATTTGTGCAATAGACATTATTATAATATAAGAGGATTGGATATGAAATGTTTTAGTTACCATAAGGTAAAAAAAACGTCCGTGTTTATGTATGGGCGTGTCTTACGAGATACTTTTATCTTGAAAGGAAAAGTTTGGTAATCTAATAAATTCAGTTGAGTGTGTTTCTCATGCTAGTTTAACAGACTGATCCAGGCGTTCTTCCTTTTTAATGTTTGGGTCAGACCGAGTATATTTACAGGTTCAAATTTGGTGCTTTTGAAGCATCATCAGGCGAGCTGGAGATATTTATTTTCATATACACGTATCTGTTTATTATCTGCATTGTGCATTATTAGTTGTTGTATATTATCTGTAATCGTAAGGACATGTTACTATAATTGTCATGGCTGATGACTAGTGATTGTTTTTTGAACTCTGATTGATGTATGTATATACAGTTTCTGTTTTGTAAAGATCATTGATACAATATTATATGTTTTCTGCTGCGATGTGATATTATGTATTGTTCTGTTTGGTTCTATCTTCTCTCTTTCTTCTCTTCTCTTCTTCTTTCTTCTTTTCTTTCTCATGACTTTCCATTAGTCGATGCTTTTTGGGTCGGACATGTGTGGATTATTGTCGATTCGAAGGGTACGGATTTGCGGTTCGTCACAGTTGGTATCAGAGCTTAGATTTGTATATTCCTAGGCTTTGATGTGTACTCGGTATAGATAGGGACAATAGCACCCTAGATTGAGTTTGAATGTATTATACATACATACATACATATATATATATATATATATATATATATATGAGCTCGTATTTGTTAGTGATAAAAAAATGTTTTATATTGTGTTTACTTATCTGTTGAGCTGTTTGTGAATTCTGGTCGGTATATGGGACGCCATGTTATCGATAGGGATTTCTAAACAATTAAACGAGGCAAGTCGACATGGTATTATCTTTTAAAGTGGGTGAATGAAATAATTTTACCTTAATTATATTTTATATATAAAGGAATAATTTTTCAAAAATTATTAAGGTGTATATAAATTGATTGTTTGGTTGTTTGAAAATGTAAATATATATATAAGTTAATAAAACTATTTGAATAATCTAAATAAAAGCAACAACTGTAAAAGAATAAATTATATAAGAAAATGAATTATAAAGTATGGAATTATAGTTAATGTGATTTATGTTAGCGCCAAAATTGGTCATTAACACCCAAATTCTAATGAAAGCACCAAACAATAGTCACAGATCACAGATAGAACGTATGTAGAGAGTATAGATATGAAGAATGGTAAAAATTAAAAAGAAAGCAGTAAAGACACAAGGTTTATAGTAGTTCGGCTGATTCCGGCCTACGTCCACTCTAGAAATTTCCTTTTTATTGCTGTAATAATCGATTACAGTTACAAAATGGTATAGTAGCATTAGCCTTAGAAAATAGAAAGGAAGAGAGCCGAAAAGAAGATCTGTGACGACCCGAAATTTTTGAGCATTTGAAATTGGAATATTTAATTGATTTTAAATATTTAAAAGTTAATTTTAACTTGAATTCAAGTATCACTATTTATCTGGTAATTAAACTATTGAATAAAATAATTTAAAGTTGGGTAAAATGTTGAATCTGGAGTTCCAAGCCTGTTAAAAATAATTTGAAGGCTTGTAAAATTTATATTGATAGTGCGGAAGATAATAGAAGTTTTAAAATTAAATTTAACGGTACTTTGTTCAATTTTGAAATTTTATCGTTTAAATTGAATTTAAAAATAGCCTTCCAAGGCATAGTCTTGGAATTCGACGAAACCAGTTTCATTGGATCCGTAATATTGTATTATTATCAGATTTCAAGTTTCGTATTGATTGGAGTTGTTGTGTGAGCATACGATATATAAACGCGCTGAAAATTTAATTGATAATAATCGATTCGAAAAGCTATCTTCCCCATACGATCGAATTAGGACTCGAAACCTTTTCCGTTGCCTCCGAAATAGGGATATAACATTAGAAACGCCTAGCGGCATGCCTCGATAGGAATTCAACATTGTGAGTTGCATTTTCGAGACTATTCGAATTTGAGTTTAAAAATAAGTAAAATACTGTACTTGATTAGTCAAACTTAATTTACATCAGAATCTTTCCAGTTCTTTCCTTAGCATGCTACCTTGTCTTCCTTTGGAAGCAATTCGACCCTTAAAGATTCGTCTCTAACGAACAAATCAGTTCGATCCCTAATAAAAAAAAATAAAAATGGCCGAAACTAAAATAAAGTAGTCGAAGTCTTAGATAAAAAAAAGTGGAATCAAGGCCGAGCCTTTCTCAAAATCATGGCTGCTCGTTCCTTTTCATTGCAATTCGAAACGAATCGAAATTAATCCTCCTCTTAGTCAATCGATTTTGCAAATAAATAGAGGAAGTATGGATATGGGTCGCGGCGGCTTCGAAGTGACATCGGGAAGGAGTCCTTCGCGAGGGTTAGGGTTTTGTGATGTCGCGTACTCGATTCGAGATATGGTAAGCTCAAGGCCGTGGAAGGCGTAAGGTTCTGGTTAGTTCAGGTTGGAGGAAAATCGAAGGGCATTGGGTTCGCTACTATGGTTCGCGGGCCAGTGTGGTCATCGCGCTTTCAGGTGGAGAGGAGGTAGCGAGGTCGATGTTGGGTGGAGCGACGATCGAAGAATGGAAGCGTGGATGGGTCATGACTTTGGGCGTCGCTGTTAGGGCTTCGATGAAGGGGTCGTATGGTGGTCTAGGCTTTGGAAAAATGGAAACTTGCGATGGTGAGGTTTCTGTTTTTTACTTAAGTATTTCTCTTAATCAAATTTTAGTTTAAAAAAAAAGAGAATCTGGGGCTTAAAATCGATCGTATAGGCTTGTTAAATAAGATCAAAAAGTTTTGAATATTACTTATATACTTACTGAAATAAAATAAGTCTGACTATAAGATTTTGGAAGAAAATATAATAATGTGTTGTAGGAATTAACTTTCTTAATAAACTTTTTTAGTTATTTTCATTGTTAAAAATATTTATTATAGGAAGATTAATTTAAATAAAATAAAAAAATTATTATTAAATGGAAATTTAATCATTATATTGGCTCGAATATTGATACAAAATTATAAATGTTTATACAAGGTTATAACCCAGGAAACCAAGTTGAAATTGAAGTGGGCTGTAAACAAATTCAAATGTGAGTTAATCTCACTTAGCTGAATTTTAGTTTAAATTTAAATCGTTAAATTTAAACAATTGATTGATTGATTTGATTTGGTGTGTTATACTATATATAGTAGTATATAGTATATCTTGGAATGTTTGATTTCCCGCATTATATAGCGGATGAGACCCTATGTGCCGCATAATAGCGGATGATTTACATTAATCCCATATACCGCGATATTCCACCTCGAAATGGATTGGGTATTTATATTATGCTAACGTCTGTGGATGCAGGGAAAACAGGTTGGAGGGATCCAACTGGATCCCTCAACATTTATTTAAATTGTTTAATATTCTCTGTTGTGATTATTTGATATTCTATGATGAATTATGGTGGAATATTGGATGCTATGGTTTGATTGAATATATTTGGGTATAATGTGCTACCAAAAATATATAAATTGGATTTTGGAAAGAAAATAAAAGAAGTGAATTTGTAAACGAAATAATTATAGAAAATTTGAATAAATTAAGAATGGATCGAAAAGAAATGGAAGTGATATTAAAATACTAATAAATAACTTCGAGTATGAAAAGAGAAAAAAATTTGAATAAACAGAAATTGATGAATTGTAAATTTAAGTGATATTATTTTAAAGGAATAAAAAAATTAAATTTAAAGGTTAAATTTATTTAAAAGGATTAAGAAGTAATTTGAGAAATCTAAAATTGGTATTTTCAGTTAAAGATATTTTAAATTACAATTAAGGAATAAAATCTGAAATTAATGCATTTTGGAATAACAGGGAGTAAATTGGAAATCAATTTGGAAATTGATTCAAGTGTTTGAAATTAGAAATTTAAAGAAGAATGTGAAGAGAAGTATATTTCTCTGGATAGCCAAGTACATTCAAAGTAAATTTTTAAATATAAGATAAAAAGTTTTAATGTTGTTTTAAAAAGCATGTTTTAGGAATTTAATATTTTTAAATATCTAAATTCTGAAGTAAATATTTTTCAAATCTATTATCGTAGTAATTATTTAAAAGGTGACTTAGTATTTTGTTTTAAAATGTGAAAACCTAGTTTTATATTTTATATAGTAACTTTATTTTCAAATATTCATATAGTATGTATTTATTTAACAAGCTATTGAAGTAGTTTAACTTAAATGTTTTAAAGTATATTTCAAGGTAAAGCGTTTTAAATTATTTTAAAAATCTAAAGTTTTGTGCTTGGTGATTTCAGTGGAAACAGAAATATTTGGGAAAATTTATCCTGAGAATGTAAGATAGTTGGAAACTGTTTTCAAAATGGTTTGAAAGTGAAAATATATCTTGTGAAGATATTTTTGGGATTAATAAATAATTTGGGAAAATTATTTATTGTTTGACGGATGTTGTGAATGTTAATTGATAGTTAAATAACCGACTATCAATATTGGCCAAAAGCGCTGATCGTTTCGAAGAGACCGGGATCGAGATTTATTTCTCGAAAACCACTTCGATTCGGTTTGTACATTTCCGTAGGAAAAACGAGTTCGGAGTCGAAGATGGAGTAGTGAAGTGCAAGGGCTAGGCGCTACTAATCCTGAGGATATTTCCAAAATGGATGTAGTAGGAATAGTGCCTTCGGTTCCGTTCGAACCCGGGACGGACTTGTATGGATGAATGCTTTCGGGACATCGTCAGGTGGACGATAGGCATTCTAAGTGAAACGATCTAAAAAGGTAAAGCTTAGCCTCAAGCCTCATCAACCGGGAATGACTGAAAATCAGGGGTTATGCAGCAAGGTTAGGTGGGTAGCACCCATTTCAGGCGGAGGTCATCCCTGTCTATATGTCCCTTTTATTTCGGCTTAGTGGTGCGGTTGCTGATCACAACCGTGGGGTGATCTTACTCGAGATTACCCAGTAAGGGGTAGTCCCGGCCTTGTGTTGCAGGGGAGTCAGCGTGGCTCCTCGGTATGCTGATCTAGACCAGGTACCGTGACAGGTGGTACCCCAGTGTCTAGTCATTAGTTGGAAATCCATTCTCCCTATGAGCCTTTTACGAGTTTTGTTTGTATTACCCACTCTGTGACTAGTAGCTAGAATTTAATCATGTAACAATTTCGGCTATTTTAATAAGTATTTGTACATAGACCCTATTATAATATCAGAGGATTTTAATAAAAAGTGTTTTAGCTATCGTAAGGTGAAAACCCGACATGTTTATTTGTGGCGTGGTCTTACGAGATGCTTTTGTTTTCAAAAGGATTTTGAAACTTTAATAATCAATTTGAGTGTGATTTCTCATGCTGGTATTCCAGACTGACTCGGGTGTTATTTAACTATAATGCTCGGGTCAGACCGAGTATTATAGGATACAGGATATGATGCTGTGGAGCTCATAAGACGAGCTGGATGACGATACGTATTTTCGTACTTGTTTTATATATATTCCGATGTGTTGTGTAGCTGTGTATCCAGTTGTATGTTATTGATGTTGAACTGTGATTGATATACACTGATAATGTAATATATAAAAAGATATATTTGTTTTTGGGTAAAGACCATTTATTATCTATTATATTTTATTCCGCTGCGATGGTAAGATTCTGTTGTTGTTTTCTGTATTCTCTTCTTCTTTAACCCAAATGGTTCGTATTTCTGTTCAACTTGAGTTGATTGATGTAGAATAGTGTCGACTCAAGGGGTACGGATTTGCTGGTTGTTACAGTTGGTATCAGAGCTTAGGTTGGTGATAACCTTGGCTCTAGTGGGAATTACTCATTTAAATTAGAGTCCGTTGTACTCTATATTGAGTTTGAGCGTATTAATAGATATGAGCGGTACTTTTTAGTGAATATAAATTGTTTTAATATTGTGTTGATTGATTTATTGAGTGGCATATGAACCTTCGTCGGCACAGTCTGGACAACTGTACCGAAGGGGTTTCTAAACACTTGATAGAACCGTTTGACACGGTATTGTTTTAAATGCGGGTGAATGAAATAATTTTATCCAAAAATATATTTTAATATAAAGAAAAGTTTTTGTAAACTATTTTAGCTAATATATGGTTGCTTGGATGTTAGGAAGAATAATATTAAATTATTATCATTGTTAAGTGGAAATTTAACTAGAAATTGAAAATGTAACCAAGGGTTAAGGAAAATAAATTCATTTATAAAAAGAAATTTATAAATATAAACTAACAACATGATTTATAAATTGAAATATGATCAAATGGGAATTTATACAAATGAATTATAGTTAAAATTGATTTAAGCAGCATTTGGAAATTTAAAATCCCGGAGATTTTGGAAGTGTTTGTCGAAGTGTTTTGAAGATAAATAATAGCATTATTGTTTTAGAGGTATTTCTGAAAGGAAATTTGTTTTAAATGGATCTTGAAAGTGATATAGCATTGAAATCACTTGGATTATTGGGAAATAATTCTGATGATGACGGCCGCATCATCAGTATTCATTTTCGAATTTCTAAGTGACAAATTGCTGCCAAATTGATTTGTTCAGAAAAGCAAGTTGTTTTTGAAAATTTCAAAGGAAATTTGTTGGGGATAAAAACCAGGATTGGTTTAAAATTTTTGAGAAGTGTGATTTGAGATGTTGAGATTTCAAAATGTTTTGAAACCAAAGCCGAATGTTTAAAATCCTGATGGGATAGGTTATAAGCTTGTAAATTAAGACGATTTTTAAATCAGGGAGGAAATATGAGCTTTGAATGTCGGAATTTAAATTTAAAGTGAAAAGTTAAAAATAAAATTTACTTAGATTGAGGAAGGAAATTGAATCGAATTGAATTAAATAAATCTGAGTTAAAATAAAATTGAATTGGAATAAAAATTCAGTTGAGTTATTGAATGGAATTAGATTCTTACTTGAATAAATGGAAGTAAGTTAGATAAGAAATAAGTTGGAATAAATAAATTAGAATAACTTATAAAAGAATTTAAAACCCATAGAATAAAATATACTTGAGTTATAAATAAGCGTAAATCTTGAGTTAAAAATAAATGATAAATATATTCAAGCCTAGAATGAATGGAAATGTGTAAAATAATAAATTGTGACTTATAAAATTGAAAAGTGGGATAGAAAACCCAAAATAAATATTTTTGATGAATTGGATAATGAAACGAAAAATCCTAACTTGAATTATAAAATAAAATAAATTTAAGAAAATTAAATGAAGTGATTTTTGGAATTAAAAGCAAGTATTGAATTTTAACCGGGGGGAGAACTAATTAGATAATAAATTAGTTAATAAAATATGTAAATGGAACTTAATGTAGTTAAATAGAAGCTGAATTGTGAGATAAGAATGAAGTTTGGAAATAAAATTCGAGTTATACATCAAGTTCGACTCGAATCGTTAGTGAAGTAAATATAATTGAAAATGGCCTTGCAATTAATTAAATGAATTGAGGATGAAACTGAATTGTGAGTTAATAAAGTTGGATGGTAAATTAAAAGTGAATGGTAGAATCAGAACTTGAGTTATTAATTAAAATTCGACTTGAAGTGTTAACAAATTAAATATAATTGAAATTGTTGCCAAACAAAAAGAAATTGGATTAAAGTGGTAATGGTTTGTATTGCAAATAAATCCAAATAAGTAGAAATAAATTGGAAATGGCTTGTTATTAATAAAATAATTTCAGATGAATTGAGTATGGAAATTAAAATTCATAATGGATTGAGTGAATAAATTAATTATATTGAATAAATAAATGGATGGAATTTGATTAAATAAGAATCAAATGAAAGATGGAAATAGAACTTGTTGTAAAAAGAAATGGAGGTTGGCTAAATGGAAATGAACTTAAGTTATTAACTTAAGTAAGTGTTGAATGAAAGCTGAACTTAAATAAAAGCGTGGTTAAATAAGTTGGGAAATAGTTATTGAATGAATTAGCTTGGATTGTTTTCGAGCTAAATAAAATAGTTTGGAATAAACAAATATGGATATGAAAGGAAAATGGTTCAAGCTTAATAAAATGGTCTCAAATGAAATGAAGGCAATATGGAATGGAACGTAAATGAATGGATCGTGAATAAAATTAAAAAGGAATAAAATTTAAATGGAATGTGTCGAGCTAAATAAAATGGTTGTGAATGAATTAAAATGGAAGGAATTAAATATGAATTGAGTTGGAATCAATGTAAATTGATTATAAACCTTAAGTAATTATTTATTCACATGGATGTCGTAAAATTGCATAGAATAAATTGTCGTTTGACGTAAACGAAAATAATTAAAATTCTCTGAGTTGATAGAAGTTAAAAAAATTGATGTTGTGATCAATTGAATTAAATATGAGTTTGATTTGTTTAAAAATAAAGTGAATGTAAGCATGTGAGTTATTAACCTTTCGGATTAAGTAAAACGATGTGTGATTTGGTTGTAAGCAATTAAAATTGGTAGCGAAATCTTGCATGTGCTTATGAAGATTGTATAACATGCATTGTTCATAGAATTCATGTTTTAGCTATGTAAGTAAAAGTGAAATTTTAATAAATCGCATATATTTCATACTTACATGTTTTAGTTGAGTAAGTACAGGTTCAGGGAAGTCATTGGGCTGGATTTGATTTTGCTAACTGCTAATTAAATAAGCTATTTGCTTAAAAATGCTAAATAAGGTACGCCTACACAATAAAAATAGGAAATATGAACTGTTTTTATTTTTCTGATCGGATGGGTCGATGTATATATATTTATATCTTTTGTCAAATTGCAAAAGCTTCTCCGTATAAAGGAGACTCTGCCAAAAAAATTTCGAAAATTTTGGGAGTTAGAAATTTTTTGAATTTTTTTGGAAAAACTTTTGTTAGCGACAAATGATTTTAATTTGGAAATTGAAATACATTAGTGGATGAAACTAATTTAAAATAATGACATGAATCAGATATAAAAGGGAAAATAAAATTCAAATATTCTGAATTAAAAATAAATTGAATTCATATGGAAATGGGAGAACCAAATTGAATAGAAGTAGATATAAATTAAAGTGGTGAAAAGAAAATAAATAAAGAAACATATAAAATGCTTATACTAACGTAAGAAGGGAATGGTGAATTCTTGATTGGAAATTGATATTACAAATATAATCTAAGTTAATATTTGAATGAATAAATATTGACATTAGTAAGGAAGTAGATAAAATGTTTTTGAATTTTGTGATTGGACATATTGCTATGTAGGATATACAAGTATTATAAAGAGAAAGGAAAATTGGTTTTGATTTCAGATGATAAATTTGAATTGCCCGACTAAAAAGGTATGTGTTTAAATTTCTATATGAAATTTGATTGGGTTTTTGATCTAGCCACTTGGCTTTTTGTTTTCGTTTGGAATTTGGGAGCCCGTAGAGGCCTTTTGTAGTTGTAGCGACCTAGCCGCGCAAAGGAGACGCTGGCGAAATTTTTCGGAAATTTAGAGAGAATTTTTGAGAAAATTTTGATAATTTAAATTTGGATTTAAATTTAAATTTGAATGGTTGAACAAATAAAGTTATTTGAAAACTATGGAAGGTTTAGGAAAGTTGGTTGAAGTAATAGTGGGTCTTTAATAAAAGATATGTTATGGCAAGTTGATAAAACTGTTTGGTTTTAGAAAATAGTGATGGGTATTGGATCATTCTTCCTAACTAGTAATTTTGGGGATGAAATTCTTTTAAAGGGGGAGGAATGCGACGACCCGGAATTTTTGAGCATTTGAAATTGGAATATTTAATTGATTTTAAATATTTAAAAGTTAATTTTAACTTGAATTAAAGTATCACTATTTATCTGAAATTAAACTATTGAATTAAATAATTTGAAGTTCGGTAAAATGTTGAATCTGGAGTTCTAAGCCTGTTAAAAATAATTTGAAGGCTTGTAAAATTTATATTGATAGTGCGGAAGATAATAGAATTTTTAAAATTAAATTTAACAGTACTTTGTTCAGTTTTGAAATTTTATCGTTTAAATTGAATTTAAAAATAGCCTTCCGAGGCACAGTCTCGGAATTCGACGAAACCAGTTCCATTGGATCCGTAATATTGTATTATTATCGGATTTCAAGTTTCGTATTGATCAGAGTTGTTGTGTGAGCGTGCGATATATAAACGCGCTGAAAATTTAATTGATAATAATCAATTCAGAAAGCTATCTTCCCCATACGATCGAATTAGGACTCGAAAGCTTTTCCGTTGCGTCCGGAATAGGGATATAACATTAGGAACGCCTAGCGCACGCCTTGATAGGAATTCAAAATTGTGAGTTGCATTTTCGAGACTATTCGAATTTGAATTTAAAAATAAGTAAAATACTGTACTTGATTAGTTAAACTTAATTTACATCGGAATCTTTCAAGTTCTTTCCTTAGCACGCTACCTAGGTCTTCCTTTGGAAGCAATTCGACCCTTAAAGATTCGTCTCTATCAAACAAATCAGTTCGATCCCTAATAAAAAAAAATGGACGAAACTAAAATGAAGTAGTCGAAGTCTCAGATAAAAAAAAGAGGAATCAAGGCCGAGCCTTTCTCAAAATCATGGCTGCTCATCCCTTTTCATTGCAATTCAAAACGAATCAAAATTAATCCTCCTCTTAGTCAATCGATTTCGCAAATAAATGGGGGAAGTATGGATATGGGTCACGGCGGCTTCGAAGTGACATCGGGAAGGAGTCGTTCGCGAGGGTTAGGATTTTGTGGCGTCGCGTACTCGATTCGAGATAGGGTAAGCTCGAGGCAGTGGAAGGCATAAGGTTCTCGTTAGTTCAGGTTGGAGGAAAATCGAAGGGCATTGGGTTCGCTACTGTGGTTCGCGGGCCAGTGTGGTCGTCGCGCTTTCAGGTGGAGCGGAGGTAGCGAGGTCGATGTTGAGTGGAGCGACGATCGAAGAATGGAAGCGTGGATGGGTCGTGACTTTGGGCGTCGCTGTTAGGGCTTCGATGAAGGGGTCGTATGGTGGTCTAGGCTTTTGGCAAAATGGAAACTTGCGATGTTGAGGTTTCTTAAGTATTTTTCTTAATCAAATTATAGTTTAAAAAAAAAGAGAATCTGGGGCTTAAAATCGATCGTATAGGCTTGTTAAATAAGATCAAAAAGTTTTGAATATTACTTATATACTTATTGAAATAAAATAAGTCTGACTATAAGATTTTGGAAGAAAATATAATAATGTGTTGTAGGAATTAACTTGCTTATAAACTTCTTTAATTATTTTCATTGTTAAAAATATTTATTATAGGAAGATTAATTTAAATAAAATAAAAAAATTATTATTAAATGGAAATTTAATCGTTCTATTGGCTCGAATATTGATACAAAATTATAAATGTTTATACAAGGTTATAACCCAGGAAACCAAGTTGAAATTGAAGTGGGCTGCAAACAAATTCAAAGGTGAGTTCATCTCACTCAGCTGAATTTTAGTTTAAATTTAAATAGTTAAATTTAAACAACTGATTGATTGATTTGATTTGGTGTTTTATACTATATGTAGTAGTATATAGTATATCTTGGAATGTTTGATTTCCCGCATTATATAGCGGATGAGACCCTATGCGCCGCATAATAGCGGATGATTTATATTAATCCCATATACCACGATATTCCACCTCAAAGTGGAATGGGTATTTATATCGTGCTAATGTCTATGGATGCAAGGAAAACAGGTTGGAGGGATCCAACTGGATCCCTCAACATTTATTTAAATTATTTAATATTCTCTGTTGTGATTATTTGATATTCTATGATGAATTATAGTGGAATATTGAATGATATGGTTTGATTGAATGTATTTGGGTATAATGAGCTACCAAAAATATATAAATAGGATTTTGGAAAGAAAATAAAAGAAGTGAATTTGTAAGCGAAATAATTATAGAAAATTTAAATAAATTAAGAATGAATCGAAAAGAAATGGAAGTGATATTAAAATACTAATAAATAATTTCGAGTATGAAAAGCGAAAAAAAATTTGAAAAAACAGAAATTGATGAATTGTAAATTTAAGTGATATTATTTTAAAGGAATAAAAAAAATATTTTAAAATTTAAAGGTTAAATTTATTTAAAAGGATTAAGAAGTAATTTGAGAAATATAAAATTGGTATTTTCAGTTAAAGATATTTTAAATCATAATTAAGGAATAAAAGCTGAAATTAATGGATTATGGAATAACAGGGAGTAAATTGGAAATCAATCTGGAAATTGATTCAAGTGTTTGAAATTGGAAAGTTAAAGAAGAATGTGAAGAGAAGTATATTTCTCTGGATAGCCAAGTACGTTCAAAGTAAATTTTTAAATATAAGATAAAAAGTTTTAATGTTGTTTTAAAAAGCATGTTTTAGGAATTTACTATTTTTAAATATCTAAATTCTAAAGTCAATATTTTTCAAATCTATTATCGTAGTAATTATTTAAAAGGTGACTTAGTATTTTGTTTTAAAAAGTGAAAACCTAGTTTTATATTTTATAAAGTAACCTTATTTTCAAATATTCATATAGTATGTATTTTTTTAACAAGTTATTGAAGTAGTTTAACTTAAATGTTTTAAAGTATATTTCAAGGTAAAGCGTTTTAAATTATTTTAAAAATCTAAAGTTTTGTGCTTGGTGATTTCAGTGGAAATAGAAATATTTGGGAAAATTTATCCTGAGAAAGGAAGATAGTTGGAAGCTGTTTTCAAAAGGGTTTGAAAGTGAAAATATATCTTGTGAAGATAATTTTGGGATTAATAAATAATTTGGGAAAATTATTTATTGTTTGACGGATGTTGTGAATGTTAATTGATAGTTAAATAACCGACTATCAATATTGGCCAAATGCGCTGATCGTTCCGAAGAGACCAGGATCGGGATTTATTTCTCGAAAACCATTTCGATCCGGTTTGTACGTTTTCGTGGGAAAAACGAGTTTGGAGTCGAAGATGGAGCAATGAAGTGAAATGGCTAGTCGCTACTAATCTTGAGGATATTTCCAAAATGGATGTAGTAGGAATAGTGCCTTGAGTTCCGTTCGAACCCGGGACGGACTTGTATGGATGAATGCTTTCGGGACATCGTCAGATGGACGATGGGCATTCTAAGTGAAACGATCTAAAAAGGTAATGCTTAGCCTCAAGCCTCATCAATCAGGAATGACTGAAAATTAGGGGTTATGTAGCAAGGCTTGGTGGGTAGCACCTATTTTAGGGTGAGGTCATCCCTGTCTAGATGTTCCTTTTATTTCGGCTTAGTGGTGCGGTTGCTGATCACAACCGTGGGGTGATCTTACTTGGGATTATCCAGTTAGGGGTAGTCCCAGCCTTGTGTTGCAGGGGAGTTAGGGTGGCTCCTCGGTATGCTGATCTACACCAGGTACCGTGACAGGTGGTACCCCAGTGCCTAGTCATTAGTTGGAAATCCATTCTCCCTACGAGCCTTTTACGAGTTTTGTTTGTATTACCCACTCTGTGGCTAGTAGCTGAAATTTAATCATGTAACATTTTCGGCTATTTTAATAAGTATTTGTATGTAGACCCTATTATCATATCATAGGATTTTAATAAAAAGTGTTTTAGCTATCGTAGGTAAACACTCGACATGTTTATTTGTAGCGTGGTCTTACGAGATGCTTTTGTTTTCAAAAGGATTTTGAAACTTTAATAACCAATTTGAGTGTGATTTCTCACGCTGGTATTCCAGACTAACTCGGGTGTTATTTAACTATAATGCTCGGGTCAGACTGAGTATTATAGGATACAGGATATGATGCTATGGAGCTCAGGAGACGTGCTGGATGACGATACGTATTTTCGTACTTGTTTTATATATATTCCGATGTGTCATGTAGCTGTGTATCCAGTTGTATGTTATTGATGTTGAACTGTGATTGATGTACTCTGATAATGTAATATATAAACAGATATATTTGTTTTTGGGTAAAGACCATTTATTATCTATTATATTTTATTCCGCTGCGATGATAAGATTCTGTTGTTGTTTTCTATATTCTCTTCTTCTACCTCTTCTTCTTTAACCCAAATGGTTCATATTTTGGTTCAACTTGAGTTGATTGATGTAGAATAGTGTCAACTCAAGGGGTATAGATTTGCGGATCGTTACAAGATTCCCCAATCTGGAGACCCACATGTTGAATTATAGGCAAATCCAGGTAGTTGGGCCTCTTGGGTGACCCAAGGCCCATTAAATCCTTAGTTGATTCAGAATCCATAGTTGCGACCAGTTCCATATCCAAATGTTGCCGACCTACAAAAACCACCAAGGCGACTCGAAGCACAGCCACCTTTGACTCGAAGCAGAGCATCCCTGGACTCGAAGTAGCTAAATGCCAAACCATGAAAACACCAACCCGCGAAGTCACGAAGCCGACCCGAAGGATGTGGACAAAAGATTCGAAGCAACCCAAAAGCCTTAAGTGATCGACCCACAAAACAAGATCGACCCACCTTGGTTCTGACCGAACCACACCACCAACTCGAAGTAAGGAGCCTGGAGACTCAAAGCACTGAATCACCTTCAAACGTCAACCCACTTTCCATCATACCGACCACATCCTAGGAGATGAACCATAAAGACTCGAAGCAAGGAGCTAGAGGACACTGAGCGACACCCCAAGCAACCACAACGATCCACCTGATACTCCACCGAGCTACCCGAGTGATGACCTGAAGTCATATGCCTCAAGACTCGAAGTTGTCGAGCGACAACTAAGGCCGAACCACCATTTAGCTAAGCCGAGCCACCCTCCATGATGAGCCACCAACACGGCCGAGCCACCTATGCCGAACCACTTCCTACGCGGAACCACCTACACGGTCGAGCCACTTATGCCGAACCACTTCCTACGCCGAACCACCTACACGGCCGAGCGACTTATGCCGGATCACTTCCTATGCCGAACCACCAACACGGCCTTTCCACCAATGCAAGAACCACTTCCTACGCCGAACCACCTTCCATGGCTATCGAATGACCTCGACTCAAAATATTACTCCAAAAGACTTGAAGCTCAACTCCGTACGAATTGAAGCAAGTCAAGGGCGAGCCGAGACTCGTCGAAACCTAAGCTTCAAGTATTGAATAGCCTGTGTCCATCGACTATGCTGAATCTTGGCTGTATAGCCATGCTTATTATCCATGCTTGATTGTCCATTCATCCTGTCAACTAAATCCATCGTAAACCAGCCTCGACGAACAAGCAGTCGATTTAGTTAAATCCGTCCATTCACGGCCTTGCCAAAAGGCGGGTTAACAACTTACAATTGTGAAATAATCTTATATATAAGAAATGAAACTAAATGAGTATATTTGTAAGTATGAGTTATAAATAAAAATGAATTTAAACTAAAAACTGAGAATTTGAATCCCGTTTATTTTGAAAGTTATTTTTCAAAGTTTAAGAAGATTATATTATTATAAATCTTATTTAGGTAAATAAATTTGAAATGAATCTTATATAAGTAAAGTAAAATAGTGAAATTGTATAAGTAAAAAGATTTATAAATGTGATTTATAAATAAAAAAGGATTTTTAAAAAGAATACAAAGCATTGAATTCACTATCGTTGCTAGGAAAATAATAAAGGTGATGACTGCAACATCATTAGTATCATTTTCGAGTTCCTATGTGATGGATTTGCTACCAATAGTAAATTGGAAATTGAAGTTTTATTGTGATAAACAAATTTGAATTCAAAATCCAAGTTGTAATTGACAAATATAAGATAAACTAGTTTGGACTTATAATATGGAATAAAAATTTAATTTTGGTAAAGTTAAATAAATTTGAATTAGCATAATAAAATATATGATTTGAAATTTAACTAAAGGAAAGTTAAATAAATTGAATTGGATTTGAACTAGATTAGATAAGTTATTGAAATGGAAATTAAACTTAAGTGGTAAGTGATTATATAATATGAATTTGAAAGTTTAAATAAATAAGTTGTATAACTTATAAAGTGAGAAAATGCAAGTAAAACCAAATATTAAAATGGTTAAACAATTTTGTTAAGCAAGACAAAATCTAAATTTGAACAGTGATATGAAATTTGACTTAAGTAAAAGTTAAATAAAATGATTTTAGAGATGAAATTTAAGTTAAGTCAAATAGAATGAAATGTTGTGATGAAACGTAACTTAAGTGATGTTGAATGAAAGTCAATTAGATATCAAACAAATTGAAATTAAAAGTGTTAAACTAAATTAAATGTAAGCGAATGAAATAAATCTGGTTATGTTGAATATACATTGGTTGTTAGATGGATGTTAGTTGATTGAATAGAAATTAATTAAAATGTTAATGAAATTGAAAGCTAAATAATTGAACAAATTGGAAGTTAAGTGAATCTAAATGGAATTTAATTTGATTTGGAAGTGAACTAACTTGAATGTAAATTAGTGAATGTTAACTAATTGAAAATGAATAAATGAATATCAGTAAAATCCAATGTTAATAAATCAAATGAGATTTAAATTTAAGACCAATTCAATGAATATTGATGAGAAATGAATGTATATTGATCTGGTTATAGATTGAATGGATAGATATTGGTTTATTGGATGATAGTTGATTGATGGTTGGATTTGTTGCTTTTGATTGAATTTGCTATATTGGCATATATAGTTGTTGTATAGGTATATGTTGTATATTGATTTTACTCTCTATACACATGATTCTCATTTGTTGTTGAGTGTTTAGTAGGTGCGGATGACGTATGCTTCACATTTGGAGCTCGCTTTCGTGCTATATTGGACGTATATGCTCGCTAATAATATATAAGGTACGTATCTCGGGTTACATATCATACTTTTACACTTTTTTCCTACGGGATGCCTCATCCTCGAAGATGAGATGTATATTTGTAACATGTATATGTTGCCATCCTACTATGATCAAACCGCGCAAACGAGGCTATGGAGAAATTTTCTGAAAATTTAAGGCGTTAGAATTTTTTTGAGAATTTTAGGAAAATTTTTGATAACTAAAATTATGATTTTGTTTAAAGTTAAATGATATTAGTTAGTTTTGAAAGATAACTATGAATGGATTTGAAAACTTAGAAAAGTTTTTATAAGAAGTCTAACGAATGGATTTTGGGAAAAGTTAAAAGGTTAAATGAATTTGAAATCTAGTTTGAACGAGTTGTTTTTGAAAAGTTAATGGATTTTGTGACCTTTTCTTACTTGGTAATTTCGGGGACGAAATTCTTTTAAGTAGGGGAGAATGAAATGACCCAGAATTTTAATCATTCGGAATTCATATTTTGATTGATTTTAAATATTGACGAGTTAATTTTATAAGCTGAATAACTTATATTTGAAGTATAGTGATTTAATTGGATAATTAAATTTATTTGAAATTGCAGAAATAATTGGAATTTGAATTTAATATGAATAAAAATGATTTATAAAGTTGAATTAAATTCTATTTGAATTAGAATGATGTTAGAGAACTTTTAAATTGAATTAAAAGTTAATTTATTGAAGTTGAATATTTTAATATTTAATTAATGTGTAAAAATAGTCGTTTTTCACACAGTTTTGGATTTTGCTGAAACCAGTTTTATTGCATCCTAATGTTATATTATTGTAGGATTTCAAATTTCGTGTCAATCAGATTTACGGTTCAGTCGTGGCAAGCAAAAACGCATAGAAATTTGTTTAAGTAAATTTTTAATTTAAATAAATCGATTCAAAAACCAATCTTCCAAATATGATTGAATTGGCTCCCGATATATATTCCATTGTGTCTGAAATAGGCGTATAATATTATAAATACCAGGCAGCACGCTTCGTTTAGAGTTCAAAATTTTTTTGGATGAATAGTGTCGCAAAATTTTCCATAAAAGGCCGTATAAATATTCTTTTGCACTCAAAACCCTAGCTAGGGTTACATCCACCACCCCTATCTTCAATGGTAGAAAATCACTCTCCTTCTTTCTCCAATCTCTCCCAGTCCATCATCTTTTAGCAAAAACTTTCTTCTGCAATGTTGTAGAGCTCGATGAGCACTATTAACCCAACGGTCGTGATTGGGTATGGCATCGTGAATTCGCGATAATTTCCATCTGTTCATGCTACCTTTGTGCATTTTTTTCGAGGTCCACATGCGATCGAGCTTCACACGGTTATGGACAATGGTGCACGTGCGTAGGGGCCTCAACGTGATGGTATTCGATCAATGAATAGACGAGAGATGGTAGAGCATAAATTCGAGGAAGAGTGGCGGCTTTGGGTTCTCGTGAACATAAGTTTGAACGATGGTGGAAGAATGAAAGTAGCGGCAGTGATCTGATGTAAATGAAATCAACAGCCCTGATTAAAAGTAGGGTTTTGAAATAAAATTAAACTTTATAAATTATATTATATAAATTCATGTAATGTTTAAAATGTCAAGACTTCTTCATACGAGGTCCGTTTTTGACGAAACAAGTCGTGTTAGGTCCCTATTGACGAGCAATATATTTTAGAGCTTGTTTGAAGTTGATTGGAGCTAGTGAAAATTTTGGATAAAATTAAATGCCTTTTAATTTTATTCGGAATAAAACACTGCAACTACTATTGGAACCAAAGTGAGTACAACTCACTCTTTTTGGCTCACTGATATTTTTATATAAATGAGAATAAATTTATTTTGTGTTCATTAATGATTGTTTGGATGATATATGCTATATATATTGATTGGTATTTGGATATATTCCTACTTATTGGAGCAAATGAGATCCTATACATTCCCGTGCATGAGCGGATGACCCTTTGTATGCGCGTCTGCCTCGAAGCGGACATTGTACATATCTTTTAATATGTATATTTGTTGTTGTGACAGGTTGGAGGGATCCAGCTGGATTCCTCACCGGTATTGATTTTATTTACAGATATTGATATATATGTTGTTATCATATGATATATGATGTACGAATGATATGATTGATATATATCACCTTATTTAGTATTGTTGCAGCATTGGGCCTATTTTTGGAATTTTTAATATGTTAAAGTGATGATTTCAAATTGAAAAGGATTCTCAAAATGATTTTGAAAATAGATGTTCTATTAAATTTTGAATTGTTAAGAAATGAATTTATTTTGAATAAATAAAAGTTAATAATTTTTATGTTATAAAAATTATGAATTTTGTGAAATAAAAACGAAATGTTTTTTTTTGAAATATGAAGTGAACTATTTGGTAAAATAGTCTAAATTGAGATATTTGAATTATTATAAACGGTTTATGTATTAGATTTATAAAATTTATATTTTATATATCGAAGTAAGGGAATCATAAAGGAGTTTTATAAGTGTTAAAATGAAGTATAAAGGAATCTTATAAGTGAGAATTTGTGAAGTTATTAAAAATTAATGAATTTGCAAATAAGAGATTTATAAGTGAATTAATTCATAAATCGGATTTTGGCATGTAGATGAGGTATAGATAGAATGGGTTAATAAAGAGAATTTACAAATTGAATTTTTATAAAATAGAAATGTTAATTTATAAACATTGTTTTATAAATCCAAAATCAACTTATTTTGATAATCTAAATACGAAAGTTTATTAAAGGAATTTCATTTATGATTTTGGACAGTGGATAATCCTTCAATAAATGCGTAGGAGTATTGATTTGGTAAATGAATTATATTCATAATTTTGGATAGTGAATAACCTTTCAAGTTAAATAAATGTTTTGTAAAGTGGTATTATTAAATGGAGTTAACTGGTTTAAAGATGTTTTAAAATGTGATAAGTGTAGAATACATAGATTTTAAGATTCATCATTGAAATAGACGTTTTCGAGAAGTAAGGAAATGATGGACTATAACACTGTTGTTATAGTAAATGATTTTCGAAGGAGATATTTTGTATAGTATATGGGATTTATTTATCTATTTAATTATTGAATCCCTATACTAATGATTTTAGGTTGTCGTGACGATGTTTTACGCAACATTCATTTTGACCCAAATAAATATGTTTAAGAGAATGTTTTTCCTTAAAAAGTAAAATATATACTTAATCGTGATTTAAGTATATGTAATATTTTCTAAATGTTGAAAATAAATTGAATTGTGAACTACTTATTATCAAATAAGTGTATGGAAATGTTTTGCAACGTTGAAATATTGAAATGGCTTTGAGATATATATTTTTTAGTATAATTTGAAGTGAATATTTGGCAAGTATTTAATTCATAAAAGATTAATTAAAAGGGCCTAGTGATTGCTTATGATGCTAGATATTTGTTGTTTGCTTCGATAGTTAAATAACCGACCATCAAATTTGGCCATTTTAGTTCCTCGACTTGACGTGGGAACTATTTAGTCGTACACTTAGTATGTAGCCTTCTGTGTAGGCTTGATTATCGTTTGTGTTAAGGATGTTGATTCGTGTAGTGCGAAGTATTATTCCAATCTATCTAGTTCCTTCTTGGTCGAAGGATAGCAAGTTGAAAGTTGCAGACGTGATAAGTCTGTGAGATTTAGTTTCTGTGTGAGGTTGAGAAATGCTTTTGCCTTGTTGGTGTGAAGAGATCGGGATCGGTTTACCCGAAAACCATTTCGGACCAACACTTATATGACAACTTGTGCAGGTTGGTTGTGATGATATTGATATTTAGGATTTTTATAGTGGAGGACTGCTTGTTGATCGTTTGGGGTTAAAATCCAAATATACATATAGTAGCATTGGTCTCTTCATTATGAAATATCCAATGCAAGGACTATTCGCTACTAATCCTAGGGATTTTCTCACAGGATGTGTTAGGAAAGTACCTTTGGTTTGTCTTGTTCCTGAACAACTTGTATGGACATTTATCTGACACTGCATTTCTAAGATTACGTACATTGGTTTTTACAAACGTACATCAGTGATGGGGAGAAGGCAACTTCTCTTAGCTTAACACCCTCCTTGAGGTATACGAGCTTGTATTTTTGTGGAAGGCAATTAGTAGTCAACAAAAATGGCCATGTGGCATTCAAAGTGATGTGATTTGTGATATGTGAAAGGTACCATTACCTCAGACCTCATCAACCGGAAATAACCGAAACAAGGTTAGATGCGGCAAGGCTAAGTGGTTCATTCCCAATTAGGATCTAATCATTCTCTTCTAGATATATTTCTTCCTTCTATGATGTTTAGGATGTAAACTATTATGGTGTGTATGCTATGAGGGCCCTCGGAAAGGTCAGTAACGACTGAATGATGATATATTCGGTACTACCTAGTTATAGAGGTAGGCCGGTCTTGTGTTAGTAGAGGTTCCTTTGTGATGTTGCTCGGTACATTCCTCTAGAGATGTACTGCTGGAAGGTAGTCCCTTCACCTAGTCTTTTGTATGGAAATCGAAACTCCGCTATGTGTCTGCCATTTGGATTGTTTTACCCATTTTGGGAATTTAATCAATGTAACAATTTCGGCTATGATTAATATTATTTGTGCAATAGACACTATTATAATACAAGAGGATTAGACATGAAATGTTTTAGTTATCGTAAGATAAAAACATGTCCGTATTTATGTGTGGGTGTGTCTTACGAGATACTTTTGTCTTGAAAGGAAAAGTTTGGTAATCTAATAAATTCAGTTGAGTGTGTTTATCATGCTTGTTTACCAGACTGATCTAGGCGCTCTTCCCTTTCAATGCTTGGGTCAGACCGAATATATTTACAGGTTCAGATTTCATGCTTTTGGAGCTTCAGTAGGCGAGCTGGAGATCTTCATTTTCGTATACACGTATCTGTTTATTATCCGCTTTACGCAATGTTAGTTTTTGTATATTATCGGCAATTGTAAGGACATATTATTATAACTATCCAGACTGATGACTAGCGTTTGATTGTTGAATTCTGATTGACGTACAAATATATAGTTTCTGTTTTGTAAAGATCATTGATATTATATTATATGTTTTCCACTGCAATGTGAGATTCTATGATGTTATGTTCTGTTTGGTTCTATCTTCTCTCTTTCTTCTCTTCTTTTCTTCTTTCTTCTTTTTTTTCTTATGACTTTCCATAATTTTGTGCTTTTTTCGGTCGGACATGTATGGATTATTATCGACTCAAAGGGTACGGATTTGCAGTTTGTCATATTTACTATATTTCCTGTAGCATTAGAATCCTTATTATTTATAGTTCTTACAGCTTAATCAAAGAGAAACAGCATTAGGAAACTAAAGGATGGAGTTATTTCAAAAAAGAAGTCACTAAGAGATATTCCTAAGGAATAATTTTAAAAGTATAGTTTTGAGAGTACAAATATGCACTCATATGTATAATACACTCTGCTCATTCTAGGGTGTCGCTTACTCCATCTTTAATGAGCCATACCCGACCAAAGCCAAGGTTTTTCTCAACCTTGTGCTTTGTTACCAAACGCAACGACCTGACTTTTTGACCCTCCTATGTCGATACTAAATACATACATGGTATTACGTGTGTCAAACATCACAGTGCCAAAAAGACTGAAAGTTAGGGAAAACTAAAAAAAAGAATAGAATAAGAAAGGAAGAACACAACATCAGAATCTCATTAGCGGAACAATAACATATAATATCAAAAGAACGATATAAGGGTTAAATATGAGTACAAAAATTCGAAGTTACTAAAACCTAAGTACTATCATCAACCTGGACAGTTATAACCATCTGTCCATATGATGTTGATAAATACAATACAGTAATGCAGTGTAAATAAGAATACTACAAAAGATAATCATCCAACTCTTCTCCATAAGCTCCAAAACGTCCAATGCTAAACCTAGAAACATACATGGGGCTGACCCGAGTATTATAAGAAAACAACACTCGAATCGGTCAAGTAAACCAGCATGAGAAACTTAAGAAGTATGCATGACAAGAACAGTAACCATTGTGACATGAGTCTTAATCACTCGAATCGAACATGAATACCCAAATGGATTCAATCATCTTCAACAGATCACGAATCGGTATATGGATTCAAAATGTAACGACCCGTATTTTACGTGTCGTTAGATCGTAGAATTTGCAGGTCATTAGTGTTGTTTATGATTGTCTCTAGCCTGAGTCGGTTAGGAAGTTATCTCGCGTTCAAGTGATGAGTCGTGTTTGAGTTAACAAGGCTTTGAGCCGTTAACGGGTCATAAGAGTTTGAGTCTTGAGCCGTAGACGACTCATAGGATGACCGACTCATAGTGTTAGGGACCTAGTAGTTCAGACCGACTCATAGAGGTAGCGACCTATAGGGTTGGCCGAGTTAGTGAGTTGCCGAATCAAGTGAAGACTGACTCATAGGGTCAACGGGTTTTAGGGTTTGGCCGACTTAAGTGTTAGCCGACTCATAAGGTGTAGCGACTTAAGGAACCAACGGCTTAAAGGGTATGCCGACTCATGGGTTAGCGGCTTAAGGGGTTTAGGCTTAGGTCGTGGGTAGTTGAGTCGGCAGGGTCTTGAGTCGTAGGTCGTTGGAACTTAGGCTAGGTCGAGTGGTTCTAAGTCGTAAGTCGTATTACAGTTGAGTCGTGTGTGTCCTAGGTCGTGTGTATGTCCTAGGTTGTGTTGTTAAGTCGGTAGGACTTGAGTCGTTAGGACCTTAGTACGACTTAAGAAGAAAGGGTGAGTCGTTGGGCCTGATGAGTCGTTATAAGGTAGTTGACTCGGGGTTGAGTTGAGTCGGTGGGTGTTGAGTCGGCAGAGGCTGGTTGAGTCGTGTCTAGGATAAGTCGGCTTGGTGAATGAGTCGTGAGTCGTGTAGTTGACTGGGTCGTATGAAGGTTAGGTCGCCTGGTCTTTGAGTCGTGTTCATGCTATCGTGTGTGTGTGTCTCTAGACAGTTGAGTCGTGGGATGTAGGCTATGTGTTGAGTCGTTGATGCTTGAGTCGTATACGACTCACGAGATAAGTCGTGGGCGACTCATGGGCGGCCGACTCATGGTGGTTTCAGCCTATAAATAGAGGGGTTTGGCTCACTTTTTGGCACCGGTTTTTGAAGCGACGAAGTGCTGCCATTTTGGGAACTCGACTACAACATTTCTTCATCTTCTTTTCTCCATTCCAATCAAGTGCTAGCATCCATCCAAGATCGAAGATCGAGATTGAAGATTGAAGAGCCAGAGTTGAAGATCTTCATCCGTTCGAGTGAGATTTCTTCATTTCAAGCGAGATATTGCCGGATCGAGCCTTGATCTCCGCTGTCCAGATCTGAAGTGTTTAGTTTTTGAAGTGTTTGGGTGTTTTGGTGAGTGGTGGTTATCTCTCACACGGACCCAAAGGAGTATATTGGATCGGTGGCTTGTTTATATGTTTAAGATAATGATTTCTCGCATTTCTCTTAAGTCTGCATGTAGATCCATTGTTTGTGAAGATGTTTACCTATGCAAGTTCATTTACTAAGTTGTAGAGACAAAACCCATGTTTTATATTTGATAGATCTATGCTAAAAACCTATGATTCATGCATGTTGGACTTATGCTCTTTTAATTACGAAATTGCCATTATAGTTAATATTGCTTAATAGATCTTGCTTGAATGATTGATTGTTTGAATGTATGATTGATTGGATTGTTTCAAGTTAGCTAGTGGTTGATTTGGAACAAGATGGTTGGAGATGATTCAAAAGCTAAGTGGAAAGGCTCTTGAATGGTGAAAGCTGCCTGTGACATATGAAGCAGATGTGGAAGCTCATATGGATGGATTCGATGATGATGGTCTTTGCCATGATGCGAGGAAGCAAAGCATGATATTGAGATGGGACTTTGCTATGATGTGATGAGGCAAGGCATGAGATCGAGATGGGACTTTGCTATGATGCGATGAAGCAAAGTGTGATGTTGAGATGGGACGGGTCATGATGACGTTCCAAGCACGGGCTGCGACGACGTGCAAAGTTATGTGGATAACTCGGTGATGCGATCCGGGTTGGTGATAATGGTTAGCTTGAGAGGCGCTTGAGCTAGTATGGAAATAGTCGTCGAGGAGGATGACTAGAAGGCTGAGATCTTATCGTTGTTGAAGGTTCTAGCATGCTCAAAGCAAGAGTACGTTGGAACGGGCTGCGACGACGTTCCAGGCACGGGCTGCGACGACGTGCTAGTACTCTGGGTAGTTGCGAAAATTCCTAGGCACGGGCTGCGACGGCGTGCGGAGTTATGTCTAGAACCGGGGTTACCATTAGCCCTTGACGGGTGGTCATTCAACTAACGGTGAAATCAAGGCAATGATAACAGTGATAGCCAGAGTCATGGATGTTTGGATGTTTGGTTGTATTATCATTCGATCTCAAGAGCGGTGTTTTCTGGGTGCTTATCTGATCTTGGTTTAGGCCTTGGGGGTTCGTATTTGGAAAACATCGACCTTGACTCGAGTGATTATTGCTTTACCTTAATTGTTTGCTATGTTATGTTTGCTTCTCCTTAGTGTGTGTCTGGGGGCTATCACTGTAGAAAGAGGTGGAGTGGGATGGTTTGGTTCCTATTCCTTTTATCCCTTATGCTCTTTTGGTATGTTTGATAGTTGATTTACTGCTCACTAAGACTTTGTCTGACTCAAGGTTTTATGTCTCCTCTTATTACCTTGGGCTGTTCATCCATGTTTGGGATGGGCAGACTAGGTAGCAGGTGACAGGTGCTGTTCTTGGAGATCTACGCTGATGATGACGAAGACGAGCAGGAGGCTTTTGCATATTATTTCATATTATGTACTGGGTATCCGCTGCTGTATTTGATTGAGTGTTTGTAGTGAGGCTTTGATGTATGGATGACTCATTTGATTGTATAAGACTACTGTGATGCTTATATGATGATGTTCTGTTCTGTGGAGCCTTACTATATTTTATTTCTCTATTGTATTTTATCCATGCGCTGTGAGTTGTACGATAGATTCTGCGATTTTTATTCTACCCTGACTATCGTCCATGGCTGCCTGGCACATTTTTTTTAGCGCATTATTTCCTTGTTTTGGTGCGGGGGTCATGGGCGGTCGTCACACAAAAGGATCTCAAATCATCACATAGATTATCTTTTATAATTGCTTCCAAAATATAGAACGTGTATACTATTTTTAAAATGGTATACGGTAAGTAAAACACTTACCAATCTCAGACTCTTTAAAACCAATCAATGAATTTACGGTTAATTCAATTCCTTTTCTTCCAAAAGTAATCGAAAGATAAAGACGTTTCATACCAATACCCCTCCTCGGGGGTTCTCATTAGTATGGAAATCGCGAAGCCTTTCAATTACTTCGTAAGTTAATATTAGGTCAAGTTCGATAGTCGACTAATCGTCTATCTAGTCAAAAACAATTGCATATACATATCAATATTTGTATACCTAACTCGTTTATGACATTTCAACTTAACTGTTCCTCATCCAAGAGTGAATATAAATAAGTTAGAGCATTGGTGGCATATCAAAGCTTTGCATAGATACTTCATACTTGAACTTTACAAATAGATAAGTCTACATCGTCGGCTTTTAATGTTGAGTATAGTATTAATGATTTCCTTAAGCAAGAAACCAACACGATTAACATGTTTTTGACATTTCTACCATAACTATTAGAGGGAAGTCGGTAGATTAGATCTCTATTGCTCATAATCTTATTCGAACGTTGATCTTAAGTCTCACAAATAGATAAGCATACTTGTAATGACCTAGAATTTCATCCATTTGATTTTGAAATATTTAATTAATTCTAAATATTGAAATATTATTTTATAAGTAAAATAGCATAAATTTCAAATAATTGGAATTATTTAATAATTGAATCTTGGTATTTATGTTAATGAAAATGATTTCGAAATCTTAACAAAATTCAATATAAATAAGAGTCATGATAATAGATCTTTAAAATTAGAATATAAAGGTAATCAAAAGCGATTGAAATCGTTTTAATAATAAATTTGTTTAAATTAACATATAAAAATAGCCTTTCGAGGCACTGTATTGGATTTCAACAAAACCATTTTCATTAGATTCGTAGTACTAAACTATTGTATGTTAACGAATTTTATTGTGATCGGATTTATCGGTGCACAACGAATCGCCATAGCAATGCAGCCGAAGATTTAAGTGCCTTCAGAGAAACAATCACTATAATATTTATTTATGATCGTAATATTTATAAATGGCTATTGTGCTACCATAGCAGTAGACACCAAAAAATTAAATGGTCAAAAGAGAACAACTTGTATATATACAATTAAGCATTATCGATGCCTAACCGTTATTGTTAATCAAAATTCTATGATGAAATGCAAAAATAAAATTAAACGTGTACTAGTAATGCAACTATGAATGAAATTTGTTTTTGTATTTGAAACTTTTTTCTTAAAATGCAACAACCAACAATATAAAGCAAAATAAAAAAAAGGGATGAAAGCTCAATACCAGAGCATGTAAATTATTATCAATTTATTTTTTTAACAGCGATTATTTTTATGAGCAAGCAAAGCAATTATCTTAGCAGCACTTCTTCTTTTGATATTCTGCTTTGGCAACCTGAAAATAAACATCATACATATACAAGCTTTATTTTTTTAGAAGATGCAACATAGGAATTTGAAACAAATTAAAATAAAAAATATTAATTTTTTTAATATATAAGGATAAAACAAAGTAAAAAAAGAAATTTCACCCTTTTTTATAACAAGAAGTTTCCTTCCGAAGTCAAATTTTAAAATGAAATTCACTACCAACCAGGCCCAAACTTCTGTAAATTAACTTATCGCTTGTTTAACTTCAGAAAACCCCAAAACTATTTCAACGGAGAATCAAATTCCAAATGCATACCAGAAATCCCAATTTTTTAGAAATCAACACGAATTAAAACCCAAAAGAATACCTACGAATCAAATTTCTCAATTGAATGTGAGTTGATGGTTCCCGGTTGGGGAATTTGGGTCGCGATGGTGATGCTTCGGGGTTATGCGATTGCGTGCAGTGGAGATGTTGGAAATCGTGAGTGATAGTTTTGAGGGTGGTGTTTGTACCAAAAATAGGCACAGCACTCTTCGGAAGTCTTTGAAGAGATAAAAATGAAGAATTAAAATGTAAAATGTGGATTATCTAACAAAAAGTTCAAAAACATATATGTAAATGCACAGACACACGGCAATTTAGAGTGGTTCAGCATGTTGCCTACGTCCACTATGAACTTTGATTATTTTATTGATATTCTTTGGATGATTACAATTGATTTCAGTGGATTACAGCGAGTTACAGTTGTGAAATTCGAGTACAACAGCAGTAATGGAAAGCAATGTTGAATCCGGTAGAGTTTGGGCATTGAAGAGTCAAAAGATTCTTCTTCTGTAGGCCCTGGGATCTATTTATAGGCGTAGGAGGTGATATCTCGCTCATATCTTGGGACACTTCTTCTGGCACGTGGGCAGGCCCACGTGATCAATCCCATGAAGTTTTGACTCAATCCGTGATCGATACGAACGCAATTCGTGTCGATCATGATTTTGTCCAATGGAGTCGAAACTTGGTGTGAACATTCTTTAGCTTGTACATATGCTCTTGCGAAAATTTCATAGCATTTGGACTTGTGGATCTCGAGTTATGATCGATACGAGTTGGATTTTTTGGCAGGCTGTTTGGTTCGAATCGATAGCTTTGAACCAATCCATTCAAATCGATCGTTGCACTCGTCCAGGTGATGACGTGGGGCATGATTTGTGGATCGATCTACTTTCGACGCCAAGTTGACCGAGTCTCCCAAGATTCTCGCCTTGTTCGTATCGAAGTCATTGTTTTGTTTGAATCGATCAATAGCATGCTTTTCGTATCGATCTGCGGTATGCCATGTTCATATCGATAGGAGCTACACAGTTCGTATCGATTGTGTTAGCTTGTTCGCATCGATCCTGGTCGCTCCAACTTGATGGATGCGAATGACCGATAACTTGATGGATACGAATAGGGAGCGACTTTGTTAGGCCCTGATGGATACGAACATCAGTTTCATGATGGGTGCGAACTAGCGAAGCTTTGTGGATACGAACAGGGCTCTCCCTGAGGGATACGAACAGTGCAGTCTACTTGATGGATTCGAAGAAATGTGGGTCGATGGATACGAACAAGGTCGATGTAAAGGAGGCTGGCTCTGGAAGGATATGAAATAGACTTCCATGTGATAGTTGATGGATGCGAAATAGGAAGTGGTCGACTGGTTCCAAATGAGCCTATCTGCTGATGGATGCGAAACTGACCAATGCGAAATGATTCGATTGATTCGAAATAATGGATACGAATGAATCGACCTCCTTGGTTTGCATCGATCATAACTTGAGCATACGAACTCGGATTGACTTGAAAATTGAAACATTGGGTGTCACAGCTTCGCTTGTCGTGTCTTGTCAATTGTAGCTTGATCCGGACTCGGACAAAATTCATCGATATCCATGGTGAACCTATGCGTACTCGATATCCGGGATGAGCGATCCTTGGTTTTCAGTCAACTCCATGATATCTCGGCCTTGCCAAAAGGCAGAATAACATTTCCCCTCATAGTACATCTTGTGTGAACATGACATGCTTTAAATAGCTGCAACCTTCACTTTGGACAGCCATCGTCTCTTCGTTGAAAGTTGTAATCTTTGGCTGATTTCCTCAGTAATGTGAACTGTTGGTTGTCAACTGTTGTATCCTATACTATTGTAACTGATTTCTGTACGATAGTAATTAGCTGTTTGTTGTCGTAATCGTTATCAGATGAGTATCCAATTCCTGTGGATGTTGAAAATTGAATATTAGTTTGACATACATGCATATATGTTAATCTGACTTTCATTAACGTTGCACGTTCACGAGTCGTTGTCAGTTTTCTCGTATCGAATTCCGTATCGATCCTCTCCTGAATCGATGTGAAATTTCAGTTTCAAAACGCTTGATGGTCATTTTTGAATGTCCCTCCGCATCGATCCTCTTCTAGATCGATGTAAAAGGTTAAGAGGCAATTTTCATACCGATGCGATCCCAACGATGGATACGAAATGAACGTTCGCATCGATAGATATGAGCTTTAGTGGAGTCCAATGTAGTGGGCATCAGGTTGCGATTTCATGTTGATGAACTTATGCTGTTGTGGGTTGAGCGCTGATGGATACGAAATAAACATTTCGTATCGATGGAGTTTAATGCTTTCAGAACAACCTTTGTTGTGCGCTTCGCATCGATGAACCTTGTGTTGTTGGATACGAACAGTCAATTCGCATCGATGGATACGGGCCTTGGAGGCTGTGACTCGATGGATTCGAATAACTAAGTTCGTATCGATAAACTATGGTTGGAGTCAAAAACAATGGATACGAACAATAGTTTCGTATCGATGGACCCTGGTGACTCAAAAAAATCCCTATTGACAATTTTTTCTCGATGAAGGCTCAAGCTTATGGATTCGAATAGCTTGTTCGAATCGATTTGGTGGAACCATTGTCACCGGTCGAGTCTACCGGGAGGCGAAACGCCTTTTCCCTTCACACTCGAGTCCATATAAATACTCTGGACTTAGCCATTTTTTCCTCATTTGCCATTCTTGCTCTCTGCCTTCGTATCGCTTGGGAAATTTGGAAAATGAAAATCTACTCGCCTTCATATCGAACCAAACCTTCAATCCATTGAACTAGACGTTGCAAATAGGTAATTTATCGAATGAATTTAACCTAATTATGATGAGATTTGCATTCTCGTGCCATCTTTATTATGTTCGCGTCCAAGTGTAGCCATGAAGGAAACTGGAGAAGGTTGATGCGAGGTTGAGGCAGGTCATGGCATTTATGCCATGTGGAGAAGAAGGAGTCTGGGATACATAGGATTTGTGGAGGAACGGCTTGACCTTCGTTTCGTGTCGATCTGGAGTAGGAGCGCTTGAATTGATCTAGATGTTAAGATTTCGCATCGGAGTTCGTATCGATCCTGAAAATGTTGAATGGAACGACCAGATTTGCATCGAACGAGGTTGATTGGAACTCATATTCATCTTGGGTGATCGATATGAAGACTTGGCCCGTACGATCGATATGAAGTTCTGACACCACTGATCGATACGAAGACTAGGCTAGTGATCGATAAGAAGCCTTGCTCCTGGTGATCGATATGAAATCTAGACTGTTGATTGATGCAAAGCCAAAGGTTTCAGATTGATGTGAATCCTTAGATTTACTTGAATGATACGAACTTGAACATTGGTGATCGAGTCGAAGCTACTGGCCTTGATCGATACGAAACTAAGACCTCTTCTGATCGATGCGAAACAGACTTCTGGTGATCGATCCCAGCCTGAACCATGATGGATACGAAACCTTGTACAATCGATCACATGATTCCGACGAGCTTCATTCTTGTACAACTGGACTTAGCTGTTAAACTGCATATTCGACTTCCCTTCGAAGCTCGTCGATGGAACTGTAACTTGACAAAATGATAACGAACTTTAACTCGGATCGATCGCTAGCATCTGGATGGCACGGTTGTGTTGGTCAGCGATGACGGTCACTCCAATCGAATTTCGAAGTCTTATCGTTTGCATGTTTATTCATACTTTGTTGAATCTTTTCAAGTAATATACAGCACTGCACTGCACAACACATTCACACACTTCACACTGGGGGATGCACGGGCTTATTATCGTCTAATGATGACTTCTCATAAGTTAGTTAGTTATGGAACCTTCAAGCTCACAACAACAGGAAGTTCAGAGTTCATCTCCTCCAGTAATCGGCATACCGATCATCGTGGCCGAAGTCATAGATCCAGCCTCGGATGAGGTAACTGGTGCATATTTCATCGGTAATCTGCCAGACTCCGTTCCTTCCAATATTTCCGAAGACATGTTGGGATGGATATGCTTAAGGCATGGACTGTCACTGGATGACTTGTTATTACCGGGACCAAATGACAGACCACACCATCCACCTGAAGGGTATACCGCATTCAATTGTCATGCGTGCACAGCCGGGACGCTTCCTCCGTTTAACCGGTATGTCAGGGAAGTATTATCTTTCCTTGGGATCGCTCCATCTCAGCTACACCCCAATGGATACGCGTTGTTGAACAGTGTATTCATAGTATTCATGGAGCATCTCTTTCAACCACCGATCCCGATCGCAATCAGATATCTACTCAACGTTAAGAGCCGGGGAGATAGCCCATCTTTCACATTCCTGGAGGTAGTTAGAAACTGCCAGGTAGTCCCCGGATCTTGGACTAGGCTAAGTTACTTCAAGACAGAGTGGTTTTATGTTCGATGCCCCTTTAGGATTTGCCAATCAATGGCTATTCAGACGTAAGTATTGCAGTCTTTTTAAGTAGCTAATAAGACAATCACGACTGATGCCAAACTTATATCACTTTTTTCTTTACAGCTGCGATCCCACGGCCTGAAGGTGTGCGTTTCAAGGAGATAGTTCGGGTACTCAAAGAAATTCCGAGCGAAGAACGGAACATTGACTCGGTTCTGACGGATAGGAAATTGAGAATTGTTGGATTGATTGAGAAGAACCAAAGTATTAGGCTCGAGTGAACGCTAAGGTCCGTCTTGAAGAAACAAGCCAAGCGTAAGACGTCCGGAATTGTTATAACCGAAGGGCTGATTCGGAGAGAACACCCACTGATGACGAACTCTTGGTCGGGCCTACGGATGCGGTTTAGAGCTCCAAAAGAAAGAGAAAAGGCAAGGTTGCTGTTTTAAGCATCCTAAGTCCGGTAGAAGGAAATCTGTGGTTGTATCTTTGCCCGTTTCTGGGATTAACATTTTAGAGGCTCATCTTTTGCAGGAGGAAAACCTTTTTGAAGGGCTCACCGATATTCCGATTCCAGATTATGTGCCATTCCAACATGATGCCGGATTGGAGGAGCTTCATTAGGTTTTAGACTTAAGCGAGTCTCTTCTAACTAGCACGGTTGACATTTCCGGTTGATCGAGGGGTTGCACATTCATACACACTTCATGACTCTACATAATTCCTGACCGTAAGCTAAGCACTTTGGGAGATTACTAACTCTGCTCTTCTTTTACTTTGCAGGTACAATGTCCGATCGAGACTCGATGCTACGTAGTCTTCGAAAAGCTCGCTGATCTTCTACATATTATGAGAAACACAGAAGAGAGGCGGATAGGAATTATGACCGTGGGTACTCCAGTCAGGAGCGGTATGACAGAGACAGGAGTACAGGCAACAATCTCGATCTCGTTCTCCTCCTCCTAGAAATCCTGTACAGCCTCTGGTCTACGTCTCATGCCCTCTAGAAACTTTGCGGCACAAGCCGTCTCCTCATGCTTCAAGGCCTGAAACTCAACCGCATAGAACTGAAATAGCGGCTCCCATTATTGCAGAGCAGGTCCTCGCCGAGCCTACGGGGGAAGGAGCGATTAAACTTGCTCAATTGAAGAAAGATTTTCCGAACTTCTGCTTCGACGGTTATATTTTTCCCCCGCATTTAAAGAGAATTCCAATGGAGGCTGAGAACACTGTGCACGGCTATGTTGCCGATATTTATTTCCAATATAAGGAGTGGGCGAAAGCCGTGAAAAAGCATCGAAGGTGGCCTTTGATCGGGCAGCCGTGATTGAGAAGTTAGAGAAAGAGCTAGCTCAGAAAGACCATATCATCCGGGTGCTCAATACTGAGGCCAAGTCCTCTCGAAAATCAGAAATGGAAGCTCTCAAAAAGATAAACGAGGCCAACTTAGCCATGGAGAGGATGGGACAATCTCACCATGCTATGATGATGGAGGACATGGGTCATCGGAACACCACCGTCACTGCCGAGCGAGACGCGGCTCTCAAAGAGCTCAACGAACTTAAGTCCCTGTTTTCTAAAATCATTTAAGAGAGGGATGCCGCCAACACTTCAGCATAAGAGGCATGTGATTAAGCGGTGGTGCTTCACAGCGAAAGGGATGTGGCTATGGAGAGAGTCCACGCAGTGGAGGTTGAGGTTGAGGAAAAAGTTCGGACGGTGGAGTCCAAGCTAGAGGCTGACATTGAAGACCTTCTCATCACCTACAACGCCAACGTGTTGAGACGTAGAAATTTGACTTGGCTCAAAAATTATTCGACACATCTCTATAATGCTTGAAACCAGTTAGTGGAGGAGGAGAAGGCGGTTCATCTGGGTGAATCCTTCGATGAGTTCAAATTTGAGAATCGCTTGCTGACCGAAGACGAAAGGAAAATTCTCCATGAATCAATCATATCTCTTGAAATGGAGAAACTCAGCACCCAGCACCAGGAAATTGGGGAAGGCTCGGGTGTCGAGCATCATGCCACATGTTCTGAGATTACTGCTCCACCTCAATATGTTCCTATACCAACGGTTGAGCCTCAGTCTGTCCCGGTCTATAATCCAGAACAGCCGTACCTATCCCCTATTAAGGAGCACACCTCCGAAGCCGCTCATCCATCCGTGAGCCAAACTGAGGAAGGTAATCTTTAACAAATCTTATGTATGTTTGAAATAAGGAAGTTTCCTTGAAACGCTTGCTAACAGTTTTTCTTCTTCTTTGTTCAGTGACCGGTGTTACACCGATAGCGCCTCCTGCAATCCAAGAATTTCATCAAGCGCAGGAGGCCATTATTACTGAAGCGACCACTACGACAATGACTGCGCCAATCTAAGGAACGCAGGGAAGCTCACTTTCTTTCGACGAGCAGATGATGAATGAGCTTCTAGGTCGACACAGTGACCCCTTTGCGGACATTCTATTTGTCATTAGTGGACTCACGCACGTTTTTGGTTCTTCAACGCAGACCACTACTGCCCCCAGCGAAGCCCAATATATTCGCAAAGAAGAAATACTGGCTGAAATCAATGCTGAGTTGGAGGCAACGACACATAGTGGTAGCTTGAGAGGTGGAATGGCGACGCCTGGTCCGGCCCCACTACGAATGATATCACCTGGAGGTACACTTGTTGATACTAGTGTGCCCATATGGCCCCCTATAGTAGATCCGACTCCTCCGACCCCTCCTGCAGGAAGTATTTTTGTACATTCAAGTTTGGGGGAGGATGTTGACATCATGCTTCCGTCTGGAGATGATCCGCTAAAGGGAAAAATCTCAAAGAGAAAAATCACTAGCGGCTCCAGCGGATGCACACCGAAGAGGAAGCCGAAGAAGAAAAGGGAATAGATAGGCCTCTTCGGCTCATTTTTTGGTAGATAGAAACTTTTTTTTGCTTTCCTTTCATAGGCCGTGTATAGACGCGAGTTCGGCCCCTGCTAGTAGGAGCTTTGAAAAAACTTGTACATTAACTTCATTTACAGTTAGTTGAGATGAAATTTTGTTTTCGACTTTGAATCTACTACTATCTCTTATTCTTAAGTGTTCCAGTATTCGAATTTCAGTTCAGTGCATTTGTGGAGTTTCAACCTTTGAGTTGAATTTGTTTTCATTTGCCAAGTCTGGGACCATGAACACGAGTTTCAACCGGAGATCAAGTTGCACTCTGACGCTGCACTACTTCGGTCAATGATTAACACTTAAGTCCTACCCCCAGTTCCGGGGACAAGTTGCAAAGATCAGTTAGCGATCGTAATTTGTCTCTATTTCTTCGAGTTTAACATCGTCATATCGATGCTAAAACAAGTGAGAGTCGAGCGGTCGAACACACTCGCTTACTCATAAATGGTCACATCCGCACTCCGGGGATCTGCATTTGTATTTCGATGGTCAATCGCGCCTATTGAAGTTTTAAGTACATGTCCATGCTCTGGGGACTTAAGTTAGTTTATGAGTAGTCATTCGCACTAGATTCGTGTTTATACTCTGACCGCACTCCGGGGATTCAGAGTTGTTTACAATCGATAATCTGGTTCGCACTCCGGGAATCCGAAGATAATCGATGTTTGTAATCCAGTTCGCACTCCAGGGACTTGGATTTGGTGTTTATACCCAAATTCGCACTCTGAGAATTCGAGGTTGACGTTTATACTCTGGTTCGCTCTTCGGCAACCTAGAGTTGATGTTTATACTCCAATTCACACAATGGGAATTCGGAGTTGGCCGACAGATGGTCAGTCACATCTGTTTAGGCTTTAAGGACTTCGTTCGCACTATGGGAACGATGGATTTATTGGGATCATGGATGTCGGTTCACATCCACCCCGAGTTAACAAGTGAGTTCATTAGATGGACGGATCCATCCTCCTCAAACTTGGCTAGGATATGATTGAAGCCGTTAGGTGGACGGGTCCACCCTCTTCAATACCGTATTTATGAGTTTACACTCCAACTCGCACTCTAGTATTTTGGAGTTAGTTAAAGGATTGTCGTGTATCAATCCTTTTATGGCTTTAGTGTAGTGATTTGCCCCCGAGCTCAGGTTTCACTAAGCGAGTGGTCGGTCGTATCACAGTCACTTCTTTTTTAAATAAACCCCATCGTATGATGGAACTTAGCTCTTCATACATCGTGATGTTGTATGTCACATTCAATAAATCACAACTCTGGTTCGAAGAGATGGCATTTTATTGTTGAAATGAGAAAATACGGCAGAAGCAGTTGCCTTATTACAAATTCACATTTCGAAATGTAGAAACAAATTGCAAATAAAAGAATGAACAAAATAAATAAAGTCTGTCATGTGTAGTAGCGACGGAGACTCTCGTTGTTCCAGGCTCTCGGCAAAGTAAGACCGTTAATGGTTGATAACTTAAACGTGCCATTCTGAGCTTTCGTTCAATCACATACGACCCTTTCCAATTTGGCTTCATGTGTAAAGGAATCAGATAGATTCTCTTGAGGATGAGATTGCCAAGTTCAAAGGTTCATGGTCAGACCTTGGCATTGTATAATCGGGAGACTCGACCCCAATATGCGGCTGCCCTCAAATCAGCCTCTTCACGCTTCTCATCCAATAGATCCAGGGACTCAACATGTGATATGGCACTTTTCTTGGATCATAGTAAGTCCACGATGAGAAGGTACTTCCATCTCGACTGGAATGATGTCTTGTGAGCCATAAGATAGAGAAAATGGAGTGTGTCTGGTCATGGACTTGTGGGTCGTTCGGTAAGCCCATAAAGCCATAGGAAGTTCATCAACCCACTTGCCCGCCGCCTTTTCCAGTCGTTTCTTCAGAATAGACTTGATAACCTTATTAACAGCTTCAACTTGGCCATTCGCTTGAAGGTGTGCAACTGCAAAGGATTTCTTGTGGATATGGAATCGATGACAGAAATCCTTGAAGTCAACACTGTCGAACTAGGCTCCATTATAAGTGATGATGGTATGCGGGAGACCAAATCGGGCAGATAATATTGCGAACTACAAAGTTGATCACCTTCTTCATCGTGATTGTTGCAAGAGGTTCAGCTTCAGCCCACCTAGTAAAGTAATCAACTGCGACGATGGCATACTTTGCACCACCTTTGGCCAGAGGTAGAGTCCCAACGATATCAATGCCCTTTACTGCAAACGGCCATGGACTGACCATTTGGGTTATCTCAGTAGGTGGGGCTCTAGGAATTCGAGCATGTTTCTGACATTTATCAAATTTCCTGATGTAGGCTGATGCATCACGGTTTACAGTTGGCTAGTAATACCCATATCGGAGTACTTTTTTAGCGAGGGCTTGCCCTCCGGTGTGATCGCCACATTTTACTTCATGTACACCATCTAACACTTGTTTAATTTCATCATGTGCGATACATCGGAGGAGAGGAACAGAATATCCTCTTCTATACATGACTCCATTCTGAATGGTGAACCGTGAGGCTTTTCGAAGAATCTGTCTTCTCTCACTTCTGCGCTCAGGCAGCTTTCCATGCTCGATGTAATTTTGATACGGAGTCATCCACGACTCCTTACTGGGAGCGATTTCAAACATAAAGTCGGTCTCCATCTGATCAATGCTTGGGGATGATAAAGTTTCAATAGGAACGAGTCCCATTTGCTGTGCTTCGCCTGTGCTGGCTAACTTTGCTAATGAGTTAGCCTTTTGATTGTGCTCATAGGGTATGTAAAAGATGTTATAATAGTCAAACTGATCAAGTATTTCTTGGACTCGGGCAAGAAGCAGCTAGTCTTCGATCTTTGGCTTGGTATTCACCCTGAACCTGGCATGCGACTAATTGTGAATCACAATAAATTTCCACAACAATAATTCTCAAATCGCAGGCGAGCTTCAGTCCAGTAAGAAAAGCTTCATACTCAGCTTCATTCTTGGTAGCACAAAAATCAAATTTCAGAGTATAGCATATGGATCGGCCTTTGGGGGTTTCAAGTACTACTTCAGCACCCGAGCACAGATCGTCGGATGCACCATCGGTATGCAACTTCTAGATGTATTTGGAAGATTTACTGGTCTCAGGCATGTCTTCTAGAATGGTAAATTTGGCTATGAAGTCTACTAGGACTTGTCCTTGAATAGCTCTCCTTGGAGTATAAGTGATATCAAACTGACTCGGTTCAATGTTCTACTTGAGTAACCTACCAGACGTCTCAGGCCACGTAAGGACCTGTTATAACGGCCGATCGATGTAAACAGTGATAGCATGAGCTTGTAAGTATGGATGGAGCTTCCTTGAGGAAATAACGGGATAATAAGCCAATTTCTCGAGCTTCGGATAATTTCTCTCAACTTGAGTTAGTCGTTTACTAACATAGTAGAACGGTTTATGCACTCGGTCTTCCTTTCGAACTAAGGCAGGACTGTTTGCGTTTTTTGATACTGCCAGGTAAAGGTACAATTGCTCGAGGTCGATAGGCTTTGACAAAATCGAGGTGTAGAGAGATGTTGAACTAGTGCTCTGAATGCGTCTTCACATTCCATGGTCCATTCAAAGTTTCGCTTTCCTTTTCGGATCAGATCGAAGAAGGCGATGCACTTGTCGGTGGACTTTGAAATGAACCTGCTCAATGCTGCTACTTTCCCATTGAGACTCTGGACTTGCTTTATGGTCTCGGAGTTTGCAGACTTCTGATCGTCCAGATCTTTTCGGGATTTGCTTCTATTCCTCGAGGTTGACGATGAACCCAAGGAATTTTCCAGATGCGACTTTAAAATAACATTTCAGTGGATTGAGCTTCATCTTGCATTCTCGAAGGATGTTGAACATTGATTCTAAGTCTTTTACATGATCAATGGAGATCCGCGACTTTACCAGCATGTCATCCGCATACACCTCCATGGTTTTCCCGATTTGGTTGGCGAACATCCTGTTGACTAGGCGTTGGTACGTTGCTCCGGCGTTCTTGAGTCCGAAGGGCATGACTATTTAGCAGTAGAGTCCTAGATCGGTCACAAAGTCGGTATGCTCTTGGTTGGGTAAGTGCATGGGTATTTGGTTGTAGCCGGAATAAGCATCCATGAAAGATAATAACTCGTGCCCAGCCATCGAATCTACAAGCTGACCAATTCGAGGAAGTGAAAAGCTGTCTTTCGGGCAAGCTTTGTTTAAGTCAGAATAATCAACACACATCCTTCGTTTCTCATTCGGCTTTTGGACAAGTAAGGGGTTGGATTCCTACTCTGGGTATAAAGCATCTCGGATAAAACCATTTGATTTCAACTTATCGATCTCTTCTTTAAGGGTGGCTGATCTCTCTGGATCCATACCATGCATTTTCTGCTTGATCGGGATACACCGCGGGTCAATATTCAGGGTGTAGCATGCGATGTCCGGCGAGATCCCATACATGTTAGAATGCATCCAGGCAAATACGTCGAGATTCGTCCGGAGAAATTCAAACAATTCATGTTGCTTCTGTTGGCTTAACTGAGACCCAATCTTTATCATCTTTGAATCCTCATCATTGTCGATCAAAACATCAATCGTCGGTTCAGCCGGGGAAGCTTGACTATCTTTAGTTTCATCTTTACTTTCAGTTTCTTTCGGGTCAAGATCCCTCTGGAATTGGTTGGGATGCCCGGGCCTGGGCCCAGGCACCAATTGTCAATTATCGGCAAAACGGATGTAGAGAGATTCCTCCACGCCCTTTCCTTTCTCCCTTCGCTGCGCCCCACGCAGCCCAGCAAGATAACAGGCTCTTCCAGCAGCTTGATCTCCTTGAACGACTCCGAACCCATGATCGGTAGAATTTCATAGTCAAGCACCCTGGGCAATAGCTGCCCTGAGTTCAGAAAGGGTCAGTCGGCCCAAAAAAACATTATAAAGGGAGTCAATGTCTAAAACAACAAACTGCAATATCCGGACTCTCCAGCGTTCTCCAACCCCTAATTCCACTAGCATTTCCACCACTCCAGTGGGTATAGTAGCACTTCCATTGAAGCTGTGGATTCGAGATTGACAAGGTTTCAAATCCTTGGCTTCCAACTTCATCAAATCATAAGCTCGACTGAACAAAATATTCACAGAACTCCCACTGTCAACCAGGATCCTCTTCATCCAAGCAGGACCTACTTGGGAAGATATGACAAGTAGGCCGATAGTGCGGGCTTCGACCATATCAACATCTTTGTTTCTAAATACGATGTCATCTGTCATTGTCCTTTGTTACTTGGCCAGAGTCCCGTCATCGCAACTGCTACAACATTCCAAGTCTGCATGCCTGATAGAACTGGCATACGACTCCATTTCCCTCCAGCTTCAGTCTGTTGGATGAGGACCACCACTTATTGTATTTATAACTAACCTCCTACCGGTACGAGCAGGTTCCTCCTGTCTTTCATGGTTCGGTATATGATTTTGAGTTGATGGGCCCGCACCACCTGACTGCGGCGCGTGCACAAACTGATCCAACTTCCTTTCTCTAATCAATTTCTCGATGAGATCCTGCAAATGACGACTTTCATTTATGTTGTGGCCATAACTCTCATGAAACCTACAAAACTTTCATGTTTGGATCTGCCTCTCCGATGATGGCTTCGGAACAGGCTTCTTGTATTGCATAGTATTCTAGGTCTGCAAATACACATTCTCTAACGACATATTCAATGGAGTGTAATTGTCAAACATTGGAGCCCTACGTCACGGACCACGGTTTTGATCTTGCTTCTTATTTTGATTGCCATTATTCATCTGCTGGGTTTGCTTGTTCTGGATATTTAACTGAACTTTTCCGAAACTCTCCCTGGACTGCTTAATTGCAACATTACTTCGTATCTCTTCCAAACTGGGTCCCGCGTCATCATGCTTCCTAGACTGTTTCGCGTCCTCCCTCCTCAAGAATTGGACGGCTTTGGAGTAGAAACAGTCCAATTATGCGGGAGGCTTCCTAGCCAACCAATTTTCGAACTCTAAATCAGGGTCAATCCCCTTAGTCAATGCCATTAAGATAGAGTTGTCATTGGGATTACTAATCTTCACACATGCACTCGAAATTGTTCTACAAACTTAGTGGCCAATTGGTCAAAGGAAGAAATGGACCAAGGTGGCAAGCATGTAAATCACATAGTAGCTATGCCCCACAAGGAAATGGGAAAACTACGGTATTTTACCGCATCATCAGCTCTCGCAACACTCGTTGACCATTCATACTTTAGGATACGTTGATTGGGATCAGAATTTCCTTCATACATCGGTAGAGCGGCATCCTGAATCGCCGAGGGGTTTCGGCATAAAGTATCTCATCTGTGAAAGGGGTATGACTCTGGGAGATTCCCAGTCGTCATTAGTGAGACCCTGGCTTTCTCGAATCATCTTCCGAATCATAGCTGGAATATCTGGCATCTGTATATTCTGTGCACGATGAGCCAAAGTGTAGTCAGGCTCCATAATGCGAGGCTGGACCGGGCGCTGTCGACGGTCCATGTCTCGCCTCCTTGGCTCCAAGTCTTTAGGGACGTATGGTTCAAGAGTATGCCCACGCTGATGATGGTTCAGATCTGGCTGATTCCGGGCATCAACCCCTAGTTCAACCACGGCGGTGGTAGCACGGTTGTCTGTGGTGTATTGAGGAATGGTACCTTACCGGAAGGAGGGTCCAGTGTGGAAACTGGCCGACGGGCTAACTCTCAGTTGTCCAACGGTCATTGCAGGCTGATGTCTGGTGGCTTATGTGTAACTCCGGTCTAACTGGGGAAGGGTGGATCTATGGTGGTAGTCAGACGATGATGAACTCTTAGTAGAGGAGTAAGAGGCGTGATCCCTCCTGGATCTCCTATGCCTTTGGCGGTTCAACTGGTTAGTCAATTCAGCATTAGCGTGGAGCTTTTCAGTCAATTGCTGCTGACTTTGGGTCAACTCTTGAAGCAGCATCTGAAATTCTTGTCTTGTAACCAGGCCTGACGGATCTGAGGGTCCGGTAGCATTTTGGTTGGATGGAGGAAATTGCACGGGATTCTGTCTATCACATCCTTCTTGATCTACAGCAGTGGAGGCGGTCCTTGTGCTAACCATTGTGATAGGTGAAGTCCTTTCCTAGAGTTTGTGCAAATCTGAATACTTTGGAAGGATGTTGAACTTGAGATCTGGATCTTCTTCTTAGATTTGTGCAATCCGGTTTCGACAGTAGATCCAAGGAGTAGGAGAAAAGCTATGTTTTCTTAGTGAAAGCACCAAAGTGTTTGTACCAAAAATGCGCACAGTACTCTTCGGAAGTCTTTGAAGAGATAAAAATGTAAAATGTGGATTATCTAACAAAAACTTCAAAAACAGATATGTACATGCATAGACACATGGAAATTTAGAGTGGTTCGGCGTGTTACCTACGTCCACTATGAAGTTTGATGACTGTATTGATATTCTTTGGATGATTACGATTGATTGCAATGGATTATAGCGAGTTACAATTGTAAAATTCGAGTACAACAGCATTAATGGAATGCAAAGTTGAATCCAGCAAATTCTGGGCATTGAAGAGTCAAAAGATCCTTCTTCTATAGGCCTTGGGGCTCCATTTATATGCGTAGGAGGCTGATATCTCGCTCAGATCTCTGAAGACTTCTTCTGGCATGTGGGTGGGCCCACGCGATCGATCCCATGAAGTTTCGACTTGATCTGTGATCGATACGAACACAATTCGTATCGATCAAGATTTTGTCCAATGGAGTCGAAACTTGGTGTGAACGTTCTTTAGCTTGTACGTAAGCTTTTATGAAAATTTCATAGCATTTGGATTTGTGGATCTCGAGTTATGATCGATACGAGTTGGATTTTTCGACGGGCTGTTTGATCTTAATCGATAGCTTCGAATTGATCGTTGCAAGCATCCAGGTGATGACATGGGGCATGATTTATGGATCGATTCACTTTTGACGCCGAGTTGACTGAGTCGTCCCAAGATTCTCGCCTTGTTCGTATCAAAGTTGTTGTCGTGTTTGAATCGATCGATAGCTTGCTTTTCGTGTCAATCTGCAGCATGCTCTGTTTGTGTCGATAGGAGCTGCACAGTTCGTATCAATTGTGTTGGCTTGTTCGCATCGATCCAAGTCGCTCCAACTTGATGGATGCGAATGACTGATAACTTGATGGATAAGTATAGGGAGCGGCTTTGTTAGGCCCTGATGGATACAAACATCAGTTCCATGATGGGTGCGAACTAGCAAAGCTAGGTGGATACGAACAGGGCTCTCCCTGAGGGATACGAACAGTGCAGTCTACTTGATGGATTCGAACAAATGTGGGTCGATGGATACGAACAAGATCGATGTGAAGGAGGCCGCCTTTGGAAGGATACGAAGTAGAGCTTGATGTGATAGTTGATTGATGTGAAATAGGCAATGGTCGACCGGTTTGAAATGAGCCTATCTGCTGATGGACGCGAAACTGACCGATGCGAAACGATTCGATTAATTCGAAATAATGGATACGAATGAATTGACCTGCTTGGTTTGCATCATTGATAACTTGAGCACACAAACTTGGATTGACTTGAAACTTTGAACGTTGGCTTTCATGGCTTCACTTATCGTGTCTTGTCAATTGTAGCTTGATCCGGACTTGGACAAAATTCATCGATATCCGAGACGAGCGATCCTTTGTTTTCAGTCAACTCCTTGATATCTCGGTCTTGCCAAAAGGCGGAATAACAGGTGGTTCAAAGGTTGAGGCTATGGGATCGATGTCAGAGATGGTTCAGAGTTGTGGTGTTTGAAGTTGTTTGTAGAAGGAATTAGATGGTTTTGGGCAGAAACAAGATGAAAGATTGATGCGATGATTGAAGTCGCTATGGGTAGTGTAGTTCATGTCGGGTTGCGAGTTTGCGGTGCCTTGGAGTTCGGTGATTTGGGTTTGCTGACAGTGGTTGGTGGTGGATTATCTGAATGTATATGCAGTTTTTGAAGTGTTGGATGGAGGCGCGGTAGGGTATTATTGATGTACAGCTCTGAACTGGTTTGGGAAGAGGAGATGTTGTATGTTGGTGAACGGTGGATATGGTAGTGCAGTGGAGCAACTGGTGATGGAAGTCAGAAGTGAAGGCAATGTGCTGCAGTGTGGTGATTGGAATGTTGGTGGTGAACTGCAAAGGTGATGGTGGATAGTGGAGTTTAATAGTAGCTTTTGGTTTATAGTGGAATGATGGTAAGGTTAGGGTGTACTATGGTGAATGATGAAGTGGTTTGTATTGATGAATGCAGTAGTATGAGATGATGAAGTAGGAATTAGATGATTTGTGTGTTGGCAGTATCAATGAAGGATTGATGGTCAGAGAAGTTTGATGCAATGGGAGTGAATGATGGAAGGAAGTAGTGTTTTGTGAAGTTGTTGATGGTTTGTGCAGTTGGTGTTGTGTGGGTTAGAGGCAGTGAAGGATGGTTTTTTCTGAGGAGGTGAATGACAGTAAAGTTATGGGTGGTGAAGTGACAGTTTTGAGTTTAAGCACGGGACTAGTGATGCAGCAGTAGGTTATAGTTGAAGATGATAGTGGTGCAGTGATACTACAGTTTGGAAATGTTAGTGGTTTGCAGAGGTTGCGTGGTTCAAAGGGCAGAGTAGTTGTATGGGATGTTCAGTGTTTTTGTTGCACTAATGTGAATAGTGGGTGGTAAAATTGAGGTGATGTGGGTGTTTTGTATGGTAGGTTGCCGAAATGTGAATAGCAAGGCAGTAAATGGAGCAGCAGATGTCGGTGGTGCAGATATGCACAGTTGACACTAAAGTATGTGTTGTTAGTCAGTGTTTGTTAGAACTGTGGATGGTGGATGTTGAAGTGGGGTGAGCATTGTGCAGTTGGTTGTTTTATGTGGGAGCAGATGTGGGATAGTTATGATGGCAGCCAGTTTATTATATGGACGAGGAGGAACAACTGACTTTTGTTGAGGCAGCGAAAGTTTTGATAACGGCGCCAAAAACTTGTTCGAATGGATAAATCTCCTTCGAATTGGAAAATAGCCGATCGAATTTAAATTAAAATAACCGTAAGCGCACGGCGTACAATGCTAGCACGTGGCGAGTACAGGTCGATTTGTAGGGAATTGTTTAGAGTTTAAATTTTCTATTCAGTCAAATTAACCAAAGTTAATAGTATCGTTAAGCTAAAATGAAAAATGGATGAAACTATGAGAGTTTGAAGGCAATTTAAAGATAAATCCACTCTCTTAATCACATAAATCAACATAATATGAAATTATGATCTTTTTTTTGTCATTAGTAAGTTTAATTGATGTGTTTATCATAAGCATGGAAGATTTGTGCTATTAAGTAGCGCAATGTAAAACATCAAACTATAACATACCCATTAAACCATTTCTTAACTCTCATGAAAATTGCAATGAAATTGAAAATAAAATTTACTCTATGCATGACGTATTAGCTATTAATTAGAAATATAGACCATCAAATTTTGATTTTAACTTCACTTCATCACCAACATCATATGTAGATGAAGATGTAATTTGTGTTTTGTTTGTTTAAGCATAACCTATTTGATGTCAACAATATAGGCTATCAAATTCAAAGCTAAAATAACAAAAATTAATTCATTCAAACATTTCCACTAAGTAAATAAAGAGATCACAAATTATCAAAAAGATGTATCTACATAATAAAAGAGCTTCATTACCCCTAAATTGAAGGGGTTTAGCCTCTCATATTTGTTATCACTTCAACAAATTTAGATTGTAAAATGAAACAAAAACAATAAGAAAAGAGAGCTAATTAAATTGAAATAAAAACTGAATCTACTTGCATAAATAAAAATATCCACACCACTAACATAGAAGGAAAGAGAGCATGTAAATAAGAAAGAGTATGAATTAATATTGCATAAAAAAGAGAATTACATGGAAGAAAAATGACTAACTAGCCATGAAATAAAAAGAGAGCTTGTATTTTATTTTTGAGCCTAGAACTAAAATAAAGTGGAGGCTCAAGAGGCTAAGAGGAAGAGAGGAATACATATACATGTTTTGAAACCCTAATCCTATTTTTGGGAGCTACCCTTGAGGAATTATAGCCATCAAGTTATCATTAGCATGAGCTAATCCACCATTTAAATGTGTATGAAACTTTAAGCTCTATTAACATGTACATTAGCTTCTAATAGGTGATTATGGTAAGTGGGCAGGTAGGGTCTTCCATGTTGCATGGTTTGAATTATTTCCATCTTCATTCCTTTGTTTTCTCTTGTGCATGCATATTTCAATAAAGACCTCTTCCATTTGAATCCAAATTCCTACAAAATAATATTAAAATATCCAAGTAAATTTTTTAAAATTAATATATGCAAAAAAACGACCATTTTTCCCCTATATGAAGATGAATATATAACGATTTGAAAATAATTTGAATTTTGGTTTAGACATGTTAAAATACCCAACATGATTATTTATTTAATTTAATTAGATTAAATATGGAAGAAAAAGCATGCAAATTTACGTGCACGTCATGGACACCATGGTTTATGACATTGTTATTTGTTCAACATTTAAACCGGCCTGTAGTGATAGAAAATCAATATCAATATTGGTTAACTATTTGGTAGCTATTGGCCTTAGATCGATATTTTAAAAATAATATAAATTGTTATTTGAATTGGAATTGGTTTTTGAGACAAGAAATGATTTCAAATCCGTAATGGGTTTCAGCAATATTTTGTTTTAAAGGATTTAACTTCTATTTTATTCCAGCTTTTTTATCAATCTTTTTCTAAGTTATTTATTTATATCTAATATTGTTTTAAGATTATTTTAATTTAATATTGTTTTAAAGTAATTCATTTTTATTTAATCTTGTTTTAATGTTATTTATTTGTAATATTGTTTTTAAGGTTATTTACCAATATGTTAATAATTTGAAGTTTAACTAATTAAATAATTAATTTGTTTGAAATTAATAGTAATGATTTATTAATACTGTCTTAGAATTAATTATTACTATTTTTAACAAGGTTGAAAATTTATATTTAGTGTTTCATTAAAAATATTTTTAAATTATTAATTATTATTTTTAAGATGTTGGAGTTAATGATAATTATTAATTATAGTGCTTATTATTAATAATTATTATTATATAATAGTGTTAAAGTAAATGGTTAGACTTCATTTATAAATGTTTTAGAGATTTATAAATAGAGTTTTATCAACAGACTTGAGTTTTACAAGAGGATATTTATAGGAAGATTAGTTAAAGGATAAAAACGGTTTTATAAATGCTTTTACGTATTCATAAAGAATTTTAGAAATGGGTTATAGAGCTATAAAAGTAGTTTTATAAATGGTTTTACGGACTTATAAAGAAGTTATAAATGATTTGAGGAATGAATAAAAGAGTTTTATAAATGGCTCTATAGATTTATAAAATATTTTTAAATGGTTTTAGGAATTTATAATGGAGTTTATAAATGATTTAGAACTGTATAAAAAGAAAATCTTCCTCAGAGTTTCATGAATATACTTATAACATTGAGAAAAGTATATGGATATTTTCCAAGTATTGAAATATAAGGGCTTGTGAATAAATCTTTGCAAAAATTATCTTGATACAGTTATTACAAAGTGATTCTAATTAATGAAAGGATTAATTTAAGAGGCTAGTGATTTCTTGTGTGCTTAACCTATGTTGGTTTTCCCATTTTGATTTAAATCCCTGATTTGAATGTGCGTTTAATGGTAGTTAAATAACCGACTATCAAATATAGACCCAAAATGCAACTTTAGAAATATCTAGAAGAAATACTTGAATTATATAGCACAATCATCTCCGATGATGTTCTGCTATGCGTATAAGTCTCGCTTTGTCCTCCTAGGAGAAATGATAAGAAAATTCGTCCACTAACGGTTAGGAGATGATCTCTGCTCTTATCTTTGATTGTTTATCTCCTAAAAAAACCCGGGTTGAGTTTATTGAAAACTATCGAATGTTGTTTCAAAGAGACCAGGATCAGATCTGTTATCCGAAAACTACTTTGATCCAACTCATGTATTTTGAAGTGAAGACAACTTGGAGATGATGGAATTGAAGATGGATCTCTTAAGCGTTTCGATCTGTCCCAGAACAAGCTTGTATGGATGAATGCTGACATTGCATTACTGCCTAGACGCAATGTTAGCATTCCAAGTGGGAAGTGCTATATAAAAGGTAAAACGTAACCTCAAGCCTCATTAATCAGGAATGACAAAAACATGGAAGACGCGGCAGGGCTAAGTGGATCGCTCCCAAGTTGGGTATAATCATCCCTATCTAGAGTCGATATTATCTCTCATTTGTATGCTTTAGGGCCCATTAGCAGAGGGGTGATTATATTCGGTACTGCTAGTCAAGTGTAGGCCGGTCCTGTGCTACCAGGGGATCTCGGCGAGGTCCTTGATGTTATTTTATCTGAAGATGCACTATGACAGGCGATACCCAATAGACCGGTCATTATATGAAATCCATTCTCCAATAAGCACTGTACGGATTTAGTTGTGCCCAACTATGCTCAAGCATGAAATGCAAGCATTTCAGCTATTTTCATATTTTACTTTGACCCCTATACATCATTATAATATCAATGGATTTTCTATAGAAAATGTTTTGGTTAGCGTAGGGTAAAAACCCGTTTGTGTTTATATGCGGCGTGGTCTTACGAGATACTTTTGATTTCAAAGGTTTTTATAACTTAAAAATCCAATTGTGTGTGTTTTTATCACGCTGGTATTCCATACTGACTTGGATGTTATTTTACTATAATGTTCAGGTTAGACCGAGCATATTACAGATTGCTTTAGATACTTTGGAGCTTCAGGAGTCAAGTTGGAGGCCTAGGGATGTATTCATGTGTAGTTATTTTTCTGTTGTATTCATTCTTGTATTTCTCAAAAATTGTGAGGACTTGATTGTTACAACTGTTCAGGCTGAAATAAGTTAATATACACTGATTGATGTACGCATGTTACATTTCTTTTTGTGCATATATTTATTGCATATTATAGATTATTCGTCCCGTTGTGAGATTTTGTGTTGTTTGTTTCCTTATTCTCTTCTTTCTCCATTCTTCTTCTTCTTTTTTCCTAACAATTGGGTTTTCCAACATTCGATTACTTGGCATGCAATACGGTGGACTTACTAGTGTTGATTTTCAAGGGTCGAAAAGCCCAACAATTTCTCTACTCGTTGACTTTTAGTGTTAAGGATTATTAACTACCTTTCAAACTAGTAATTAAACAATTAACCATTTGGCCACTAAAAAATTTATAACCCCTTTCTAAATATTTTTTTAGCAAAGCTAGCCGGCTTTATAATGGGCTATGCCACTGTATATTAAAAAAAGAACAAGTGAATTGCACATGCACAGAACAACTAAACGGAAAAAAAATTCCAAAAACACATAGGAAAATAAAGCACAGGAGCTAGATAAAAGTGCCTAGACTGCAAATTAATAGGATTATGCACCCTCCAAAAGGGGACTGCCAACGCCAACATCAAAAGATGGGCCAACAACATGAACATAACTAGATAAAAGAGTGGCCAGCTTCGGATCATAGCCTTCAGACGAAGGAGAGTAAATAAACTTCCTATCCCAAGTGAGTCATAAAAATTATTTTTGTTCTCCTCACCTATCTCACCAACCCTAGTAAGGGTCGGACCCTCACCCTCAATGTGATAAAAAAGACAACGAATTTCTCCCTCCTCTTCACTTATAAAAGCATAATAATTGTCAGACTTAGGCAAGTACCTCATTTCAAACGGAACATGTATTCAGGCCCACTCCTCAGAATTCCAAGTAATGGAATCTGACAACAGGGAAGAACCATGTTGCGCCAGGGCCACACCATCAAGTGCCACAGATCAATAGTGACGGGATCAGGCTCAACACAAGCTGGACCAGAAGGAGCAATAGGTGCAACAACAGCAGAAGGTACACCATCGATCATCAAAGAAGATTCTGGGTCTACCAGGGCCGCACCATCAGGAGCAAAGTACAGAGTGACATCAGCAGGAGTAACAATCGAAGATGGAAAAGTAGGGGAGAAGCAACCTTCAAAACCTACTTCCTGGCAGGAGGTCGAGAGAGAAGAAACTGAGAGGATAGCGGAACAATGGTAGAAATGGAAGAATTAGGACAATCATCAGAAAAAAGCCTAAAAGATTGTCAGGACGTACAAATCTTCGGCTACCAACTATAGTGAACTCTAACATCAACAAAAAGGCCCTCAACAAGCTTGACTTTCAAAACAGAAGGCAATGGTTTGGCAGGTGTTATTTCAACCAGGGCTTTGGCATACACTAATATCTTTCTAGCTACTATATTTTCATTATAGCATATGACCTTAGTACAAGGCCAGCTAACCAATCAATCCCGAGAAAAGGTTGAAGAACGGAAGGAATATGAGATATGTGGACCTAAATAGGTATAGACAAAACCTAATCCATAGCCCTATCAACAGACAGAATTCAGGTGGTAATAATAAAAGGTTTCCCACCAATGAGAATAGGATCGGCCTCCAGAATGCGTTGTCTTTTATCGCTATGCGTGAATTTAAAGAAGAACATTGCATTATCAAAATGAACTGATAATCCACCTTTGGGCTTCCATACCTGGTTGCGTCGAGCCTTAATAAGTTGGTAGGGAGGAATGGAGTCGATGAAAAATCCCACCAAAAAATCCTTTCAACAATCAACTCCAGCCTCAATCACTTCCATTGGAGGGATCATAATACCGTCTATAGAAGGAATGGGGAGAATGCACACCTGCATTGTTTGGCAACTTGGAGAACAGAGACGTCCACTTCGGGACAGCCCCAAGGATGAAGCATCCTGAGTAAAAGGCTTAGAACTACAAGGATGTTTACTGGGTGAATGGAATTTAGGCTGGGTATTTTCGCGAACAGATGGTGGGATGATACAAGACTGAACAACGATAGCAGACTCAAATCCCGAAGCCACAACAACAACAATGTTTCCGACTTTGATATCGACTGCCACAGTCGAGCCCACAAATTCAGATGATGCAATGCGTGCCATAGCTGAAACAACTTCACTGCCTCCAATTTCATTAATCTCATATTCAACAAAACCCTCATCAACCTCAACAACCAAAGAAAAAACATCACACGACCAAACATTATGATCGGCGACGACAAGAAAAGGAGACAGAGGATTCAAGCGCAATTTCAAAGGGCTGTCAAGCACCAGCTTGGAGAGCGGAAGCAATTTAATGTCATTAATAATCCCAGAAATTATGTCGACAACACTTATTGGCAATGGAGGCGCAATAACAGGCTCGAAAGGAGAAATGGTTGTATCAGGCCACCCAATTAGACAACGGAGGATCGACAATGTGATGGGATCCAGATTGTGGAAAGGATTAATCGAACAAAGAAGTCAGTTGCTTATTATTATCCATAGGGAGCCACATACGAGACAAAATCAGACAGAAAAGTTCGATCGCAAAGTCGCCAGAGAAGAAGACAACATGAATTGGTTCGATCGCAAAGTTGATATTGCTATAAAATAAAAAATGAAAAAATGACCCTTCCTAAACCTTCTACTTATACTTTTAAAAATATTTTTAAAATGATATCTATATATATATATACAATAATTTATTTGTAAAACTAGATATTAAATAAAACATTTTTAGAAGATATTTATTACTTAAGATATAAAATAGTCGACATATTTTCTAAAAACTATATATTAAAAATGATTTTAGAATACTCTATAATTATTATAATAAGTTTTAAAACATTTTCTCAACATGTCTTGAAAATAACAACATTATAATTTCCTGAGAAACTTAGAAAAACAGGTTTTCATTTTAAAAATGTCTTCTCTAAAAATTCACAACTAGTTCTTAGAAATCCATTATGAGTGAGTATACACTTGTAGAAAGAATGAAACAATATAATTAAATTTAAATATCTTTTCAAACTTTTAAAATCTAAAAAGCATAGCGAAATGGGGCAGTTTTGCACAAGTGAAGTTTTGGTCACTTTTCAAGTTGTTACTTGACTTTGTACTATCCAAACATTTTATGGCAACAAAGTTCCATAGAAATAGCCAAAATCAAGGAAATTTCAAAGTGCATCCATAACGACTATCGCTATAAGTGAACTTTCAAATTCTTGTCCAATCTAAACAAAGTCTATACATAACCATTGTGCTTTGTTTCAAGGTTATACCACGTATTATACAAGTCCATTCAAGTCCGTTCAAGTTCATACGTGTGCCACTGCTTTCAAAGCGAGAATCAAAACCAATGCTTTAACATATGTCAATATTAATTCAAACATCTTTAACATAATCAAACACAACATATACATGTTATATTTTCCACTCAAAGTGGTGTGTTAGCTCACTTTTAACCCATCAAACAACCAAGTCCAAGCTAATTAAGTCAAAACCCAAAGCCACCTTTCCTTCCCTTCCTCCTCCTTACTTCACTTCCTTTCACCTTCCCTTTCAACAAATTGCTCACATTAATTTAAGAGGAGGAGATAAGTGCATCACTTTTTCCAAAACAAACTAGGTAGAAGGTGTTGTATGTGGTATTGAGGCTTTATTACAAACTTGAGTTGATTTGGATGAGTTTTGCAATTCTCTTTAGAACATAAGAAGAAGAAGACATTAAAAATCTTGGTTTTTCTTTGTGAATTCATGATTTATTAACTTGGGTATGCCCCTCCCTATATGTGCTAAAAAATGGAGTAGTTAGCCTTGTTCTCACTCCCACCATGTCATGGAAGGCTCACCTTTCATCACTTCTCCTTTAGTTAAATACTCTTATATCCTTCTCATGATAATATCTCTTATCCTCTTGGAAGCTTATAGAACCTTTCATTGTTTTATGAAGAGGAATGTGTGTTAATTAGTTGCTAACGTGTTTATTTGATCATTAGACAAGCGCAACTTATATCGATCAAAAGCTATTTATCGAAAATCGATTTTCGATCGCATTATCGATTCTTCGAAGAATATAATTTTGTAAAAAAAAATTCAAAAACAATTTTTTTCATGATTCATTAATTAAATGATGTTTAATAAGGTTGTAAAATCATATCTATAACACTTCATTGTATTTCAAAATGTTTCGATATTCGAAGTCGAAGTATTCAAATTTCAAGATCAGTGCTTTTATTCACTTTAGCATTATACATTTCTGAATCATCTCACTTTGATCATGTTCTCATCATTTATGTTTCTTTGACCATGTTAGTAATATCTTAGAAATGATGGCATATTGGCATTTGTGGATTGTAGCACATTTGTTGCATTTCATTTGCATGTGACAAAGGTAAAATGAATTGCATGTTTTTAATATGATTACAAAACATTCATAATTTTGTTTTATTTGTGTGCATGATAAAATAACTTATGCTCGAATGCACAAGTTCTTTTTTCTATATTATCTTCATTATAAGTGAACATGCCACTATGAGCCAATGTCTTAGTTCAGCCAATCGTTCATATTTTGGATAGTAAGTGGACTTAGATATCCAATCATTCAACTTTGGATTTTAAGTGGATTGTAGCTCATTGTAAGTGTGCATGATAAATTTGATGGTTTCTTGCCTTATAAAGTGTTCAGTTTTGGATGAGATCCATTTTGATGTTAATAATATTAGGAGAGTAATTAAGCAAAATGTGGCCCTTAACATATGTCTCTTTATCCAAATTTATTTATAACTTTTACAATTAAATTAACTTATATATGTATGTATGTATCTTACTAACTGAATCTATTTGATCAATTTTAAATCTAATTGATTCATATTAAATTAATTTTAATTTTACTAGTTAATTCATATTTAATTAAATTAAATTATATAAATTTTTTGACATTTTATTTTTTCCGTTAAAACTATTTAAGATAAATACTTAACTATAACATTTATAGTTTGTTTATATAAACATATCAATATACGTATATATATTATTTAATTCATCTATTTTTTTTAAAATAATTTAATTAATTATTGAAATTAATTCTAAAATTTAATATGATTTATCTTAAACATATCTAAGATAAATATAAACAATAACAATTATAGTTACATATATATATATATATATATATCAACATATGTGTTAACTAATAATTAATTATTTATTTAATTAAATTGAATTAATCAAATTAATTAAATATATTAAAATTTTGAAGCTAACTATTTTAATTTCTTAAAGCAATTTTAAAAAGTTTGAATTCGTTTCATAACTTTTATAAATATTTCCTTCTATATTGTAAACCAAACTTTTAAATTTAAAATGCACTTTAAAATTTCAAACTAAATTTCGAAAATTAGCCCAATGCCCTCATCAATTTAGTCCTTTACAATTGGACTAACCTTTTGGACTTACCACGTCATCGAGCCAGAACAGTGGCCAGGGAGGGAAGAATACTTAATTCTCTAACCCTAAGCCTAGACACTACTATTATAAACACCCAAATGATAGGTAGGTTTTATTAGTTGGTTCTAATGTTGCTAATTAGAACCCACAGAGCATTTGGACTCTAATAGCGTTACAGGTCTGCAGTGGGTGAAATAAGAGTATATTTCAAAATTTTCCCTATTTGGATCATAGCGAGCATATGAAGTCTAATGTCTAATACTAGATCCAATCTAATTGTTTAACAAAATCAAATTTTATTGTGAATATGTATTGCTTCCTTTAATTAATCTCATTAAGCAAATGTATTTAATCTGAATCAAATTCAATTAAATAAATGAAGGAATTTTATTTTATTTAGAGAAAGAAACCTTTCATTTCTCTCTTTAAACCTTTTTCATTAATTATATGAAACTTTATTTTATTTTGTTAACTAACCATAATAGTTAATTCAACCAAATATTAATTTTGATTAATCCCATTAATCAAATACATTCAATAATAACATAACATGATAGCATAGCTTAATAACATGAAATAACGAAATATAAACATGTGTACAACTGTATATACACATATAGATATTGGGATTTATATTTATTGTATTCACATATACATTATACTTACATATACATATGATAATTCCACATTTTTATCAGGAATATAAATATCTAAATATATACGTACGTCTGAATATACTATGATATATATATATGGTTTGTGTACACATGTTTATAGCACCATACACATGCGCGCACACGCACACGCACAAACACACACACACACACACATATATATAGACACACACACACACATGCGCTCACACACGTACACACACAAACATATATATATATATATATGTATGTATATGTATATATACGTATATATATACGTATATATATACGTATATATATATATATATATATGAAAATCTATTGAGACATAAAATATAGACACAATTGATGACACAATGGATGTTCATCATTGGATTTTCCCTTGATTTCCACCTCCTACAAAAGAATAAAAAGATCCAACGGTCCGTATCTTTTGTGTCACCGATTGTGTTTTACTCTGGGTCTAAATAGCCGACTATATATGTGTGTGTGTGTGTGTGTGCGCGCGCGCGCGCGCGTGCGTCACGAACTTAGATGTTGGTTTTTTGATGACAATAACCTTTTTAAAATATATACTAACACTATTGTCTAGATAGATATGTATACGCAGGAATTATGTAGGATATAAATATATATGCATGTATTGATTACTGAAGACTGATCAGTATAAAGACTCATTCAGAATTGAGATATCAAGATTAAAGACTCTAGAGTATCAAGATCAATATTTCAAGATAAATGTTTAGTTTTTGTCAAAACTTCATAATAGCACGGAAATCTTCATTCCAAATTTCATTTGAGATGGAACCTATTTCTATCTTCTTAGTGGCTTACATACCCACGTGTAGCTTACAAACCTACGACAAGTGCCTTACAAACCCACAAACGTCCTGGTTTTGTACAAGTTCTCGAGTCCTGATGTGATGAGATATTCTGCAGGAAGAAGCTTGCAAAATACTTCAAAATGGTTTTTCAAAATTATTTTTAAAACTGCTTTTCAAAATGTTTTAGCCTTAAAAATTATCTTTTCAAATAATTTTCAAAAAGATGTTTTAGCCTTAAAATATTCTTTGTTTTTGTTTTTAAATAAACTCTTGTTTTAAACTTCATTTATTTTTTATAAAATTATCTTCTGATTTTTAAATATTCTTTATAATATATATATATATATATATATATATACACTTGAGATTTAAAATCAAATTTATATATACATTCCAAAAATATATTTTTCTACTCTTCTTTATTTTAAAACATAGGAAGATTACTTTATTTTACTCCAGAATCATTTCATCTTGTTTTCCTTTCAATACCATTTTCAAAATAAATTTTACATTATTTTTTAACTAAGGGATGTCGACATCATGGGATACCCTTTGTCGACATGGTGGTTGTTAAATTTAAAAGTTTCAATTTTCAAAAGAAGTGTCTATTCGTTTAAATCTCTTCATGAATGGTTATGACCATTACTGGACTATAAATAGCCTTCACAAACGAATTTTTTAACTAACTAACTTCTTATTTTCTTCACTCCTTCCTCTCCATAAATCCATATTCTAAAAAAATTCATATTTTTAAGATCGTGCCGAAATTCTCAAGTGAATCAAATTAGAATCTCATTTTTGTTTGATTCTCTGCCCTCTCTCGAAGATCAAAGTGCTATTCAGAGCTATATGATCAATTTGCAATTAAAAGTTTATCGAGTCTCTCTATAAGGTATGATTGTGCCTGGAAATCAATTGGGTGATCTTGTATCCCGTAAATCAAGAGAATTTGCCCCGGAATCGAAGACGGGAGGGTACCTCAAGGCCTTTAGAAATTGAGGATTGTAATCTTGACATTGGTATAATAAAAATCTTTACAAGGTGTTTGCCTTGGTGTGGGATTGGACGTAGGGTAATTCCGAACCAGTATAAAATCTGGTGTGTTCTTTCCTTTTACCGCTTTTAATTTGCTTTCTGCATCTGTGTTTGATTCTGTGATTGTTCTGCGATTTAGTTCTGCATTTGTTTATATCATAATTTTTAAATTATTCCACATAAGTCTTAGAATCCAATAAACACTATTCATCCCCCTCTAGTGTTAAATTAGCCTTAAGATCCTTAATCCGCACTTCCTTTCAATTGGCATCAAAGCATTGGTTTTCATAGTTTTCATAATCTGAAACTGGAAAAAAAATTAATGGGTACCAACACTGGTAATGTCAACTCTGGCACTAGTTTGTTAACAATAACACTATTTCATTTGTAGAAGGTCAGTATACTATCAGACCATCATTTTTCAATGGAAGTAATTATGCATATTAGGCTTGTAGAATGAAAATTTATTTATAATCAATAGGATTAGATACTTGGAATATCACACAAACTGAGTATGTTGAACCAACTACCAACTTTTCTCGGTGGACTGCTGAGAAAAAGGGTGTTGCACAAAGTAACTCAAAGGTCATGAATATATTATTTTGGAGTGTTTGTTTGTAAGTCTGCATTTGAAATCTGAAAAACTTTGCAAGTTACTCATGAAGGAACAATCAAAGTTAAACAGACTAAAAATTTCCATATTAACCAATCAGTTTCAATTGTTTAAAATGCATGCAAATGAGTCCATTTTTGACATGTATTGTCGATTTCAGGATATTATTCATTCACTAGTTGCACTGGGAAAAAGCTTTTTGGAGGAAGACCAAGTCAGAAAAATTCTAAATTCACTTACTCTAGAATGGGATCAAAAGACACTTGCATTCAAAGAAGCAAATGATATCAGTCTAATGAAAATAGAAGAATTGATTGGGAATCTGATGTCTTATAAAGCTCATCTGCAAGGAAGAAGAGAAAACAAGGCTACAGAAAAGAAGTCATTAGCATTTAATGCAAAAACTGAAGATTCAGAACTAGACAGTGATGAGGAGATTGCTTTCACAACAAGAAACTTCCAAAAATTCCTTGAATACAGAAAAGTGAATAATTACAAAAGAAATGATAAAAGGAATTTCAGAAATAATACGGAGAACGTCAACCATGATAAACGCTACAATTGCAATAAAGTCGGACATCATAGGAAAGATTGTCCATATCTAGATAAACAGTTGTTTCCTCCAAACAATGATTCGTCAAGGAAAATAAAAAAAGCATACACAGCAACTCTTGATAACTCAGACTCATCATCCAGTGATGATAAAAAGAAGACGGATAATTCAAATCTATGTTTCATCGCTATTCATGAATCAAACGACAATGGAAGTATGGATCTAAAAATAGGTATGCATTTACATTATTTTAATTTTTGCTTGTTTGAATGGATGCTTGTCTGTTTGCTTGATTTTTTTAAAAAATTCCTTGAATTTAAATTCAAATTTATCCCTTGAAATTTGAATTTTAAATTCAAAAATAATATTATTTTAACAATATTTTAAATATTAAATTATTAATATTTAAGTACTATTATATTTAATGTTATCACAGGAATTATATAAGTAGACTATAGGATATAATATATACATTTATTAGAAACTAGGAATATATACTTGTCCTTTGATTCAATAGGCACATGTCGACATTCTTGGATTCCCATGTCGACATGCCCTTTAGAAATTTGATTTCAAAATTTGAATTCAAACTTTTGAATTTCCCTCCATCTTTTCACCAACTTCAATGCTCTGGAAAGATGCCTCTTGACAAGAGAACATGTCTATAGAATCTCTATTTAATTCACTCTCCATATCATCACTTTGCACTTTTATTTCAAATTTATCTTCATTATCTTCAACTCCTCTCAAACTTCTTCAATGGCATCTTCAAGCACTCCTAACACCATTAGACTTCCAAAAGCTATCAAAACTTTCTTTTTAATGACACGAAAGCTTTCAAAGGCTACATCAACTATGTAAACTTTGGTAAAATTCATATGGGGAAATTTGCTATTTTTGAAGACTTTCCTTCTTATGAAATTGAAAATCTTTTTCAACTATGTTCCATTCTTAGTGTAGTAGATAACAAACAAAATGATTTTGTACGTTATCCAAATCTTGTTAATATGTTTTATGCGAATTTGAACCGTGGTTTTTATGATGGGCAAGATGGACAAATTTGGAGTAATGTTAAAGGAACAAAGATAGTTTTGGATTGTGAAATTTTAGGAAATATTTTGGGATGCAAATATAGCGGAATGAATCTCTCAGAATTTCAAATAAATGAAAATGATCGAGAGACATTTCATCACATCTTTGAAGGGGATGACAATTTTGAATTCAAAAATCGTTATTTTCGTCCAAAAGCAAGAATTGTGAACCTTCTTATTCAACACACTCTTATACCAAGATCGAGAAACTACAACAACCCAACTTTGAAAGTTTGCAATTTTTGAAAATAATGATATCAATCGGTCTCAAGTTACTTTGTATGAGCTAAGACCCAAGAATTTTACTATCGGTGAAAACACATTATATCATGGAGTTTATCTCACTCGGATTTTTAATTACTTTGCAGTTAATTTCAAAAGGGAAGAATTTATAACTAGAAAAGTGTTCAACCATGGAAACATTTCCCTTATGCAAATTCGATTAACGTTTCAACCATATGAAACACTTATGGAAAAGGAAGAAAGGCTTGCTCACGAAGAGAAGGAGGAAATGGAGGAAGAAGAAGAAGAGGAAGAGGAAGGAATGGAAATTGAAGAGGAGGAAGAGGAAGATCAAGAAACTTCCTTAGAGAGTATTGAATATCCTACTAATCCTGCTAATCCATCCAATAAGACCATTCTCAATAATCAAAGAATTATAGTGGAAAATCAGAAGACACTCAAAAGATCAATAAGTAAGAAAATGGATAAGATTTCCACTAAAATCAACAAGTTCTTCGAGAAAGTTAGAAGAAAGCTTGGACTATCATCTTCTTCATCTTCATCTAATTAGTTTTAGTTCATGTTATCTTGTTTGCTTCAAGTTCTATCCATGTATTTTCCTTTATTTTAGTTAATATTATATTATTTTATGTAATGTTGTCTAGAATCATTAATGAAATCTTTTATTTCTTGTTATTCAACTTCACTTGTCTCTGTAGTTGCTTGTTTTAATATTATACAAATTTTAGTTGCATAAATTTGTTCATAATATTCAAAACAAAGCAAAATGTCACTTTAGGCAGAGGCATGTCGACATTCCCCATCCCCCCATGTCGACATGCAGCGGGCAGAAAGTAGTTGCGCTTTTAAATTGTAATTTCATGTAAATAACTTGTGTCTATTCATTTTAAACGACTTTCTACCCTTATTCTTACCCGTTTCTTCCAGAATAAATTATCAAACTTCATTTCTAATCACTCCCTTTTATATTTCTTCCTATTTATTGAATTATGGCTTCTTCTATTAAGAATCTAAGTGATAATCTTGAGGAAACTCTCACTTCCTTTAAGAATATCCTTACATTCATACTTCGTAATCAGCGTCACTTAGAATTGAGTCAAATGCTAATGATCAAGGAGCAAGAGAGACATTTCGACGCCCTTCATTGGATGATCTCAGCCCTTAACAAGGACGATCTCGAAGGAAATCCACAAGTCACTCTCGACAAAGATAAAGAAGAATGGGATGCCATCAAAGCAGACCCTATCTTTGGAGAAGATGGATGGATGGAAGTACCAAGGAATGTCTAGTCATTCTGTATGTTATGTGTTTGATTTGATTGGTGTGTTTTAAACTTGATTGACTTAACCTAATTAAAACATTTGGTATGGTTTGTATATATGATTGGAATGAATAATTATTGTAAATATGATGATGATTAATTTACTTCTGGATTACATTTATGATCACACTCATGATCACATTTCACATTTATGATCACATTTCATACCTATGAGCACACTTAGCACTTATTGCACTTATATATGGACTACTCTATTGTATTATGGTTGATTATCTTATGCGAAGTTCAGAGAATTTATTAGTAAGAAGTTTTTGTTGATGACAAAGGGGGAGAAGTTATAAAATAGTAGTTGACTTGGAGTAAGGGGGAGTTATGATTGGAGTAAGGGGGGTCATGGAGTAAGGGGGAGTTATGGAATGGTAAGTATATTTTATAAATACAAGCTGTCATCATCAAAAAAAGGGAGATTGATAGGAACTGAGATGTTGGTTTTGATGACAACAACCTTTTTAAAATATAGACTAATACTATTGTCTAGATAGATATGTATATGCAGGAACTATGCAAGATATATATATACATATATATACACACACACACATACATATATATATATATATACAGGTATTGATTACTGAAGACTGATCAGTATAAAGACTCAAGACTCAAGATTCAGAATGGAGATGTCAAGATTAAAGACTCTAGAGTATCAAGATCAAGATTTCAAGATAAGTGTCTATTTTTTGTTAAAATTCATATTTGCACGGAAATCTTTATTTCAAATTTCATTTGGGACGGAACCCATTTCTATCTTCTTAGTGGCTTACGAACCACGACAAGTAGCTTACAAAGCTACTACAAGTGGCTTACAAACCCACGAACATCCTAGTTTTGTACAAGTTCTCAAGTCCTGATGTGATGAGATATTCTACAGGAAGAAGCTTGCAAAACTACTTCAAAATGGTTTTTCAAAATTATTTTCAAAACTTCTTTTCAAAATGTTTTAGCCTTAAAAATTATCTTTTCAAATAATTTTCAAAAAGATGTTTAGCCTTAAAATATTCTTTTTTTGTTTTTAAATAAATTCTTTATTAAACTTCGTTTGTTTTTAAAATTATCTTCTGATTTTTAAATATTATATATATATATACACACACACACACACACACTTGAGATTTAAAATCAAATTTATGTATACATTCTAAAAATATATTTTTCTACTCTTCTTTATTTTAAAACATAGGAAAATTAGTTTATTTTACTCCAGAATAATTTCATCTTGTTTTCCTTTTAATGCCATTTTCAACACAAATTTTACATTGTATTTTAACTAAGAGATGTCGACATCATGGGATACCCCATATCGACACGGTGGCTGTTAAGTTCAGAAATTTTAATTTTCAAAAGAAGTGTCTATTCATTTAAATCTTTTCACGAATGGTTATGACCGTTACTAGTCTATAAATAGCCTTCACAAACGAATTTTTTAACTAACCAGTTTCTTATTTTCTTCACTCCTTCCTCTCCACAAATCCATATTCTAAAAAAATTCATATTTTTAAGATCGTGCCGAAATTCTGCCAAATTCTAAAGCGAATCAAATTAGAATCTCATTCTTGTTTGATTCTCTGCCCTCTCTCGAAGATCAAAGTGCTATTCAGAGTTACAGGATCAATTTGTAATCAAAAGTTTATCGAGTCTCTCTATAAGGTGTGGTTGTGCATGCAAATCAATTGGATGATCTTGTGCCTCGTAAATCAAGAGAGTTTGCCCCGAACTCGAAGAAAGGAGGGTACCTCAAGGCCTTTAGAAATTGAGAATTGTAATCTCGACATTGGTATAATAAAAATCTATACGAGGTGTTTGCCTTGGTGTAGGACTGGACGTAGGATAACTCCGAACCAGTATAAAATCTGATGTGTTCTTTCCTTTTACTGTTTTTATTTACTTTCTGCGTTTGTGTTTGATTCTGTGATTGTTCTGTGATTAATTTCTGCATTTGTTTATATCATAATTTTGAAATTAGTCCATATAAGTCTTAGAATTCATTAAACACTATTCGCGCCCCCCCCTCCAGTGTTAAATTAGCCTTAAGATTCTTAATCCGCACTCCCTTTCAATATACATACATATATATATGTATGTATGTATGTATGTATATAGTTTACACATACATATGTAATATTTTGTTGCCACTTGTGTATATAAACAAATATATATAACAAAACTAGATATTTTCAAAAATAAGGGAATGCTTAAAAACAATTAGAAAGTTGAAATAAATTATCTCATTAGATCTAGGTCTTATCAAATCGGGATTAAATGGGGAAATTGAATTAATGCAATTCGAATTTCCTCTTTTACAAAAAATAATCAATAATAAATCCAAAATCAGTACAAAAATAACCCAATACTTATTCACAACAAAATACCTTTGTTTTAAAATTACAGATCTGAAAATATATACAACATGAAACTGAATTGTAAAATATCATAACCAAATTGTAAGATATTAAAATATACATTCAACGTGAGGTGTTATATATATATGTGTGTGTGTATGTGTGTGTGTACACATATATGTATATATATATATATGTATATATACGTGTGTGTGTACACATATATGTATATATATATATATATGTATACACACACACACATATATATACATGTATATATATACATATATATATATAGAGAGAGAGAGAGCGGGAGGAAAAATTCAACTAATTAAACATTGAAACCATGTTTATATGTGAATTTAAATTATAATGATAAAAGAAAAAAAAACTACAACAAAACAGATCTACATTAACCAATAATATCAGATCTAACAAAAAATATCAATACACAAAATAATCAAACACAAGTTGAATTTAATAAATTTAATTAGGATAACAAAATAAATTTTGCTGCAAATCAGATCTATATTAACTAATGATTTAAAATCCAACAACAAAATCAATACACAAAATAATTATACATAAGTTATATTTTACATTTAAATAACAATGCACAAGAGGTTAAAAATAGATTCAACAAGTGACGGGCCAATATGTATGTATGTGTATGTTTGTATATATGTATAAATGAATGTATGTGTACGTATGTACATATATGTTTATATAAATACTAATGGCGGAACAAGGCAGGCAGGAGGCAGTTACACATGATGGAATCGCCTTAAACCACAAGATCCTATTAGATCTACATTATCGGCACTGGAAGAGGAAGGAATTTCAACAAGGCAAACCACGAAGCAACAGTCAGATGATCCATACTTAACTTCAATGAAAGGTACAGCGGACTGGTCAAAATCTTAGGCAGAAACAATAAAGGAGTTAATTACATATAAGAACAAAGAACTGACAGATCTGAAATTCCATGCACCAACTACAAATGATGCGAAAGTGAGGGGATAGTTACCAAGATCTGTTATTACCTGATTAGAAGATAAATGAAGAAATACATTGGTTGTTTACATTTTGGTAAAAAGACCACTACAAGATAATTTTGAGGGATTTGTTGACAATATCTGGCAACCCAATGAAGATTGTGACATGTATTACAAGAGGAATGGATTCATATTAATTAAGTTATATTACGTTGATGATTGTTCAAAGATTGTAAAATCTAGGTCATATACTTAAATTCAGTAATCTTGATCAAATGGACTAGGTTTGAACTTGACCAAAGTAGTCTTTTCTAATATTTCAATACGGGTGCGACTGATAGATTTAAAGTTAGAATACTGGAACAGTAAAGGCATAAGTAGGATTGCTAATGCTACAGGCAACAATTCTACTTTGCCCGAAGCATTTTTTGTCAAAACTTGCGAATTAGAAAGAGAGAATGGACCCCTCTGAATTTCAGCCTTCAAATCCGGAGCAAAATTACACTGTTAACCGTATTTGACAAAATATATTTCGGGTGCTGTAACAATACTCGTGCTACAGGTTATCTTATTAAAATGGATGTGACTACTACAAAGGAAACCTGATTAAGTTATGCCAGAGTATTAATTGAAGTGGATGTAAACTTTTATTATCCTTCAGAAGTTGAAATCGAATTGCATACATGCGAAATAGAAATAAGTCATATAGAGTATGACCAAAAAATTAAGCCATGCTCATTATGTAATGCATATGGTCATCATGAGAATTATTGTACTGTAGCGACCATAAAAATTTGGCAACCGAAGCATAAAAATAAAGTACAACATTACATCAGATACAACAATATCCCATGATGAAGTTGCAACTCTCATTAAACATACGGATTCAAACCAAGTGATGTAACAACCCTGTATTTTGTGATTATTTTAATTGTTTATTTTAATTATTTCAGATTAAATTTCTGATTTAAAAACTTTATTTATTTATTTAAAATGGATAAAACTTTATTTTATTTATAAAATGAATAATTTTGTTATTTTAAATATATATTTTGATTTGTATGTAAATTAGAATTCCAAGCATGAATAAATTGGATATTTCTAGAAAATGTGAATTTTGGTCAATCTGGTCAAACTTTGACTTTTAAATTTAAATTTTAAAATTTTTAAAATTTTAATTTTACCTTTTGTTATGAAAGTAAATAAAATTTCAAGAACAATGCTTTTCGTTTCGTTGAAATCCGAATAATACTGTAAAAGTTATGTACATTTCAATTTTGAGTGTAATTTGTTTTATTTTGCAATTTTGTCTATTTTAAATTATATAAATTATATTTTATTTGTCACATTTTTTTTTAATATGTTATCGTATGTATATATTTGTTTTTTATTTTTTTTAAGTGATAATATAATTTTTCCAAAGCTTATTGAATTTATTTTCTAATTTTCAAGCCTAGTTTACATTTTCTTTGCTATTTTCTTAATTTAATTATATATAATTAAAATTTATTTATTTATTTTATGCATTCACTATTGTTTGCTGTGTTTTACTTTATTTTATTCATTTTACATGTAATTAAATTTAAATAAAATTTTCCAAAGTCTATTGAAGTTATTTCTAATTTTTAAAGCCTAATTTGCAAAGTTTAGCCATTTTCTTAATTTAAATTTTATTTAATTAAAATTTAATTATTAATTTTGTATTTTTATTTTCATATCTGAGTTTTTATCTTTATTTATCAGTTTTATATGTATTTATAAATTAAAATTTATATAAAAGAAATTCGAAGAGTTTTGTGACTCTTTAGCTGCTTGAGACCTTTTGTTTTCCACTTCTTCGTTTTCCAACCTCTTGCATTCAATTGCTTTTAGCCGTACATTTCCCATTGCCTTTCACGTGAAAATACTTCTCATCCACTTAAAATCACGTCTATTCCTCATTTGAGAAATTTTTTTTCAAGTTAATGGCTTCTCTTTATTCTTTTCTACCTTTCTTCCTTAAATTTGCCATGTTTTCTCCTTAAATCTGCCTTGACTTCACATATGATTCTCGGCCTATCACCTCCACCATAAGTTCCACCATCTCCTACACCATCTACAGCAGTAAACATCTCCTCCTCCTCTGACCATGACAAGCCATGCCATCCAATTGAAGCCATCTCCACAAAACTTTGCTTAAAACTCCAAATATTGCCTAGCCGGGCTTTGTATTCCCATTTCCTTCATGTTTAGCCTTGGTCACCACCTCTAACACCACCACCACTTGCTGCCATGACCTATACCCATCATCATCCCCTCTGACCTGACCTGAAGATGCACCAGGCCGAGCCTATGTACACCAAAACCTTCCATTCCTTGACCCAAACCCCTTGCCTCCTTTACCTTCCACTTGTTTTGCCTTCACCTTCCACTTTCATGCCCTAAGCCTTGTCTCTAGGCCATGGCCAAGCCATATTGACACCTAGGCTGAGCCTAGTGTGGTGAGATCAAGCTCATTTGATCATGTGACAAGCTTATGTTGTCGTGCGCAAGTCTTTTGCTTCTAAGGTTTGGTCATCTCTTTTGTTTTGCAACTGTTTTGCAAACTAAAGTTGTTAATTATATTTGTATGTCGATATCTATATTTGTGTTTATGTATGTTATATTTTGTGTTGTATACAAGGGTCTCCATCTATTCAAATCAAATCGTGCTTGTCGTGCCTTTGGAATCGCTCTTGTGTGTGTTGTTTGTCTCTAGCTTTGATAAATGTGAGTCTTTCTCACTCTGACATTTATACTTATGAAATAGTGAATTGATGACAAGTGTTTAGTAATATAAAATGTTTATGCAAGTTAATGATGATCATATGATATGCTATGCCATGTTGTTACCATGTTAAAACTGTTAATTATAACCTGACATCTGATATGTGACATTATATTGTGACATTGACATTGTTTATATTGTTTATGCATATATTCACACTGCAAGTTCCCTGTTAGAATAGAATCATTATGGGTTGAAATGATACATACCCGAACGGACTTTAGAATAGGAAAAAATCGTTATGGGCTGAAATGATAGGCGTGAGCGATTTTTATTGTATTTTATTTGACTTGGGATTGCGGGTTTGAAATGATAAAACCCGGTTTTCTTTGTAAATTACGGATTGAAATGATATATATCTGTATCACTTGACCTAGGTTAGAAAATTATATACAGACCCCGTGGTATATTTTTAAATGATTTTTTTATGTATTTTCAAAAGTATGAAATTTTGATTTAAAAATATATATATTATGGTTTTAAGAAAGTTAAATATTGAATCTTGAAATTGTGAATTTAAGTGAATTCAAGTATGTAAATTTGGAGTAAATGTGACGTTTGACTTTAAATTTTATTTTAAGATGTAAATAAATAATGGAAATTAAATTTAAAGTTTTGAAATGATATTTGAAGTAAAATGTTAAGTTTATTAAATTTATAAATAAATAAACAGTGAATTTTGACTTAATAAATGAATGGAGTTTGTAAAATTGAATATTTGATCTTAAAATTTTATTGTGTTAAATCATATGTTAAAATGATTTTTAATGTAAAATTTTGAAGTCTAGAAATATGATTTTTAAGTTTTAATAATAAAAATTTGGAGTTTTATTATTATTTTTGAAAAGCTAAGATGAAACCTGGAATTTTATAGCATTTTCAAAATGCTGTAGTCTTTTGACAACATTTTTAAATGCTATTGTTTTGAATCTAACAATGTTTGAAATAACTAAATATCTATTATGACATTTTATAAATGTCGTTATTCTTGAACTAAACCATTTTGGAAACTATAAGCTACGATAGCACTTTATAAATGCTTTCGTTGCTATAATTTGACAATGTTTTGAAATGTTATAGATTTTTACACTGTTTGGGCTATATTTTAAAGTGTTAAATAATTTAACTTTTGAAATGGATTATTTGTGAAATTTTAGAAGTTTTGAATATTTAAATTTGAATTTTTAAGGAATTTAAATTGAATTTGAATTTAAATAAAGTTTACTTGGTTATGTGTTAAACGGAATGAGATGTAATGAGATAAATGAATTTTTGAATGGAATTTTGAAATGTATTTTGTAATGATGTTTGAAATAATTAATGAATGAAACATTTGATTTTTAATGATATTTAAATTTGAATATTTGGATTTGAATTCAAATAATGATTTGATTATGAAGTTTTGAAAGGATGTAATATTTTAATGATTTTGAAATGATTGGAAATGATTTGATCTTTATTTTAGTAAAGAATGTGAATGTGGAATGATATTTGATTTTGATTTATTTGATAAAGGAATATTGAAGTTTATATTTGTATGAAAAGATATTTGGTTTAATTGTAATGTAAGTTTATTTAAATATTATTGGATTTATGAAATGAATATTTCAAAACTACATAATAATGAAATTAGATTTGAGATATGAATATACGGAATTATAAAGTTTAGTTTTGAAATGTGGGATATTAAAGTTTAGAAATATATTAAATTGGATTTTTTTATCTTGTAGATCAAATCTATATTTGAAATTTGTAAGATTCGAAATGTTTTGTTATAAAACTAAACTGAATTGAAACTGATGGTTTGAATTGAATTAAATTGAAAATTTGAAATTTTGGTTTCATTGAATAAATTTGTAAAGTGTTATGAATTAAAAGATTGATTTCAAATGAATGATTTCGGAATGTTAGGATTTTCAAAGTGTAATTGTTTCAAGTATTTTTGGTTTCGAAAGAGTTATACTTTGAAAATATTATGATTTTGAAATGAATATATGTTTGAAATGTTTTTGGTTTCGAAGTATAAACTATTTTGATTGAATAAATAGTTTTGAAATAAAAATGGTTTTGGTTTCGAAGTATAAACTATTTTGAAAGAAATATAGTTTGAAATGAAATGATTTGATCCTTTTTGAAGTATAAACTATTTTGAAATGACCACGGCGTTATAACAACGTTTGGTTGTTAAAGAGACCGGGATCGGAAGTTGTCATACTCTCTGCCAACTCCGAAAACCTCTTTAACAACCGTGTACGCGGTGGAGATTCCAGAATGAAGTAGGATGGTGGCGACGTTCTTGAGGTGTATTACGTGGACCCAACTCTCGTGAGTTGGCATAAGGTGGCTAAAACAGGAGCGATCTCGGGCCAAAGGAGGTAGCACCTCTGGTCGGACACATTCCTTCGATACTATACTCTTACCAGTGATTGATTAGATGGCCATCCTCCGATTTTGATTGGAAGTGTGTTCCGAAGTGGGCGTATGTGGCTGCTGCGTTACCACCAGCCCGTGTGCGTAATTGGTATATCTACCCTGGCATTGCCTTGTGTGCCGTGTCACCTACCATACCGAGCCTTTACTACGAGTTTGTTTTTCTCCTGTAGCCCGTGTGGTATCCTCTGACAGTCACCCAGAGTGGAGATGGCATGATATTGGATGGACTACTGGGACTATTATGTGTGAAGGGTGATATGAGTAGCCCGGAACGCTATTTAAAAGTATGTTTATTTTACTGTAGACATTATTATAGTAGCGCAATATTACTACATAGTAAATAGTTTAACGGATCCTTAAAGGATGGACGATCCCAAGCATCCTTTAAGTTACTGATGCATTTTTGTTACTGTTCACTTGAGTTTATTTACAGTTCATAAGTATTTATGTCCTGACTCGAGTGTTTTGTATTTTGCTTTACGCTCGAGTCAGATTGAGTGAGTTAGCATTCAAGATTCACCTTTAAAGTTGGAGCTTTCCTTGAAGATCCAGCCATCTATTTTGCTTTCTGTATCCAGTGATTTCAGTGATGTATTCTGATTTGTACCGGATGTATCTTGTTACTTTTTGTTGTATCATGTTTAACTCTGATGTATCTTATTTTAATATAGTAGCTTCATGAACTACTATTTCTTTTAAATTCCGCTGCATTATTAAATACTCTGTGTCTGTGATCTGTGATTATGTATTTACTGTATATTCTGAGATTTGCCAAATTTTATTTACAACGCGGTATTTTGAGCAATTCAAGTCCGACATGTGCGGATGCGAATGGTTGAAAATATCGGGTCGTTACAAGTGATCTTTGAGCGTCACAGTCCCCTTGTTATCCAACCTTCGATGAAAGTACGAAGCGAGGTTTGTGAAGTACAATTGCATAACCCTTTCTCAATTCTGGATTCTACTAAAGAAACTACCTTACCTCGTAGGGCTTATCCGGCTAGAAGTACACAACAGAAGGGCAATGTTAGTAACTTGCAAACAAGTAATGTTCCTGAAAAGAGTGCCAACGTACCAAATTTAAAATAAGCAAATAAAGAGACTGCAATGGAAGCACGTCAATAATAAAATATTTATTGCTCTGTTATCATTGAGGATGCAGAAACAACTTCAGAAGAAGAAGAAATAGCATCAGGAAATTATGAGCCCTAAAAACAGAAAACCATTAATCATGTTGCTGCACATATTCAAGAAACTGGAAATCAATCTACAATTGACAAAATGTCTTCCTTGTGCTATCATGAAACTCTAGATATAAACAGAAGCGTGAGATACAAATAAGCCCAATTTTCTACTATAACTCCTATTAAAACATCTACAAGGAGCCCTACAACATGTAAAATAATGATACTTTATGGACCGTTAGAGGTATGAATGCTAACGACATGATCAATCATGCATTCACATTTCTAAAATCCCACAAGCTTATTGTACTTAGCTTAGTGGGGAATAAATTAAGTACAAAAATATTGAGAAATTGAAGCCTAGATTACAATCAAACAAGACCTTACTGCATAATAATCAAACTGGTAGCAAAGGCAGAATATGTGTAATCATTGATACAACCATACGGATATTCAATCTAATCAGCATGATGAAACAACACATTAATATGTTACTAAACAACAACTGTAGCTTGTAGTGTACTAGAACAATTTTTTTTGCTAGCAATTCATTACAATAGACATAAATTATAGGAAACTTTGTGTCTCGATGCTTCAATAAAAAGGATGTCGTGGGTTATGATAGGAGATTTTAATAATGATCCTAATCCAAAAGATAAAAAGTGAGGTTTTCCTATCCCTTTTACCTATTTAAATACCTTTAAAAACTTCCTTTTAAACGGTGGTCTGGTTGAATCTTATATGCAGGGGTGTAAATACATCTGGAGACGAAGGGCATTGCAAGAAACATAGACAAGATGTTGGTGAATTATGAATTTTATTTATGTTTCCACAATTTGCCACTATGCCATCCCTTCACCGATTAGTGATCACACTCCCTTTCTTATAATTTTCATCAAACAAAAATAATCAGAAAGGGTATGTCATTTAGATATGCAAATAATAGGCACCATATGCAAGGTTACAATCAATGTATCATAGAGGGACTTACTGTAGAAACATGGGGCTTGACAACCTATAAATTTATACATAAGTTGAAGGCAGTTAAAAAACAAATTGAAAGTATTAACCCGCTTTTTGACTAAAGAAGATTTCAATTAGAATTCGAAGGTTAAAATAAAGATGAAATAATTCGTGAACTTGGAAATATGATCAGAAGGACTAGAGATTGGAGCTCAAGAAGTTTTATTGGATAATAAGCTGAGTAAAGGACTCAATACCGAGAGGAACCTCTCGGTACTAAGAGGGTTTTCTTCTGATCCACACTTTCGAGACCCATGCATTTCATCCTCAGCTTCAACCACTCGTCAACAAGTGATTTTCTCAGGGTTTGGATGAGCAATTCTTAGAATTGATGAGAAGATAGCAAAGGAAGCAGGATAGTTCAAGTGTTATCGAAGAAATCATGAAATCAACTTGAAGTCTATGGAAAAGAGGTCGAAGCACATCAAGTAGGATATAAAAGGACGATATAAGTGAAATTCAAGAATTTGTAACTAAGTAACCCCCTTGCCACCGAGAGGAATTTGAGGCTAAATAGGCTGGCATGCTCACTCATATGCACTTGGACTTGTATCTGAACTTCAATGCAAGTGGTCTGCTGAACCTATGCAGTAATCTCTCTATAAATATGTAATGACCATAATTTTAATAATATTATTTAGAAAATTTAATCAGCTAAATTAAATAAAATAATATGTTAATTAGAGAATTGAGATTTCATTCATAATCAAGGGTAGCCATGCCATGTTAATGTATAAATAAAAATGAGATAACATGAATAAAATGTGTTAGGAAATAAGTAAGTGGTAAAATAAGAAAATAGACATTCTAACACCCTAAACCCTTAGTCATGAGTTCTCACTTTCACTCATTTACCAAAAATCAAAACTAAAAGAGAGTCCGACCACCATTTTCAAGAGCAAGAGAAAGAAAGATAAAGAGGAAGCTTAATCAACATCAAATATATTCAAATCTCACATCTTTAATCACAAAGCTAAGGTGAATAATTACTACATCTAATTTTCTTATGTTTTTCAGTATCAAGGATAACTTGAACATATTTTGCATGATAATGGAATGTTTAGAATGACTAAAGGCTTATACATGCTTGTTGATGATTTATGCATGTTCATATTGATTTTCATGATATGTTTTGGTATGAAAACCCTATTAATTGACATCTAAATACCCAATGATTTTAGATATAGATCAGGAATAATATTTTAGATATGGGTTTCAATTTTCATAATTTTTGAATTAATGCGGATTTTATAGTAATTTTCCATGAAGAAAATGATCTTTTGAATTTTTAATTATTTAGGGCTAAATAATATATTATCTGGGTCTGAAATTTATATATGTTAGAAAATATATTGAAAAGGATTTTCGGGAATTTTTATAGAATTTTCTTAAGTATTTTGATGAATATATAAAATTATTTAAGGTATGCGATTTAAATGTTTTATATATTTATTTAAGGAGAAGGGTATTTTGTAAAATAAAATTACTGTTTATTTTTGAAATATTGGCAGCACTTTTGAAAACGAAATTTAGTAACCAATGAAATTTATAAACATAGCAGGTTAGTTGAAAAGTGTTTCTCTTTTAAGTCAAAATTTTTTTTGCATGATTTTATCATGTTCCGCCACTTTCGGCACAAAGGGTTCCGACTAGTACATTTCGCCATTATGCTTTCGAAACCAATACGCATGGTATCAATTTACTAGGTATGTAGCATATTGGACAAATGCGGAAGGTACATAGCCGAAACCGTGTGTTCTGAAGGGGTTGTGGTATGCCTTTGTTTTAAATTAAAGTAGCGCTTGCTTTGCTTTCGAAGGTTTAGCTTTCGACACGGTTGGCTTTTGACCGAGTTAAATATTTAAAAAAAAAAGATTTCGAATGGGTTGCACTCTACTGTTTTAAATAAAGCTTTCAAAGGGTCGAAACCCCAAGCTACTGCATTTCTACCTTTCGACACAATGGTTTCGGAAGGTTTATCTTATTTTATAATTAGTCACTTCTCCAATGCTTTCGGAAGGGTAGTTTCGACACCATCACTTATTTGCTTAGGGATGCTTTCAAAATGATTAGACCTTTTTGTTCTGTTGAAATAAAACCCAATGGTTTCGAAAGAGATGGCTTAAATGGTTTCGAAAGGTATTTTCCACATGTTTTAAATTGAACCCAAGTGTTTTCGAAAGGTTTGAGTTTATAAAGGTCTGATGCTTTCGAAACGTTTTAAAAATGGTTTCAAAGGGGTGGTTCCTCAAGGGTTTTCAGATGTTCGAAAGGGTAGGGTTTTTTTTATTGTTTCGAAAGCGTTGAAAGGAAATGTTTTTCCTAAGGGTTTCTAAAGGCAATATTTTAAAGTGTTTTAAGATATTGATGTCTAATAGTTTATAGCCTTCGAAAGAAAGGTTTTTCAATGGTTTCGAAAGGTTTTGAGAATGATTTCGAAAAGAAAGTTTTGACCTTTCGGCCTAGTAAATGAAGGGTTTTACTTGGTTTCGAAAGAGGTGCTTTCAATAGATTCGAAAGGGGTACTTTCAAAGATTTAAGTGTTTTCATCAACTAATATTTGAGTAAAGTATATATCTATCTATCTATATATATAAGATGGAAAGGTGATTTTGAGTAAAGCATAGAGTATATGTAGTTTCCTTGTGTGAGTTTGATTTAAAGGTTTTAAATCATTTTGAAAAGGTTTTCAAGGAAAATTTATGGGAATATTTCCCTAATTAAAATGACTCAGATATTAGAATACCAGATGAGACTAGTATAGGGTCGTGTCCTGTACATTAACTTTTAGCCGCAGCTTATTTTGTCTGAAATTCCAATGTATAAGAGTCATAGGTAAGACTAAAATTATGATTATACATAGAAGGGAATATATATTTGTATACAGATTGGTTATTGACGAGCCTACAAAACCATTAGGATCAGATGATCCTATGAGATGTTAAGTTAGAGACAGACCATCCAGAAGAGAATCATTTAACAGACAGTTAAGGACAGACCGTCCAGAAGAGGAGTGTAACGGATGTTAGATAAATTTTATTTGTATTGTCTGATACGCCCAGGTCAACCATAGGTTAATAGTCAGCCAAACAATACTAGTGTTAGAATCAATAGTTCATTTATTACCCGAAATGTTATGTTTACATAATGATGTTTTACAGTTTTTAACCAGCTTTGGTTGCAGGAAAAGGTTTGCAAAAGAAAGATATATTTTAAGAGAATGTTAGTGAGAGGAAACCAATTCTACTAAGCGGTTTGATATCACTTAACATTAATAATCGGGATGTCTAGTATTATTCACACCAGACTTATTGTTTAACTCGAAGTTATGTTTTTCCCCTTATAATCTTGGGTGCTCAAAGTTGATTTGAGTAAGCTGAGGGTTGAGGTATACGGGTTCCTAGTAGGATGACGAATAAAACTGCCGAAGGCGAGCAGGAGGATAACAGATAGCTTTTTAGGAGTTATAGTTCTTGTTTTGTTGTTTATTTCCGTTGTATGTATCAATTCGGTTATGACTATATTATTATGATCATCCAAGGGGGCATCTTCATATGTTGCTCTTGGCGTATTTTGTAATAAATATACATGATCGTTGCTTGGAAAACGTTTTGGGATTGTGTAATCTGGATACGGAACATATGTTTGAAATGTAATGGAAAATGCTATTTTGAAATCTGTGATTTGTTTCATATTCAAGTACTTTTTGTATTATAGATACCATTAACATGGTCGTATTTAGCCATCGGAAGTTAATACTATAGATGGTTGCAGAATCTATAGCGCTTAGCTTTGGGCCTCTAGATAGGGGATGTTACAAAATACCAACCCTATGGCAACTAAAAGAAGGTCTTCTTCTTCTCCAGACCAGACTCTCTGACATTAAAGCCTTTCTTTTCTTCTTGAATTCTTACCTCTCCTCAATTAGTGTAACCTAGGACACTACTATTTACGGTCTAGGACTTAGATCGGGAAATCTCTTATATTTATGACTCTAAAACACTCCAGAAATTCTATACTAAATTGGGATCCACTAGTGGTTAAATATGATATAATTCATTGTAATCCGGAGAGAAGACAACTGATAACAAAATATAGAGTGGATGTAGGTCAGAGACTGCCGAACCACCATAAAATGCTTGTGTGTTTTTTTACTTTCATGTTGTTTTCTCTTGTTTGATTTGGATTTTTAATAGAACTACTGCTCATATGTTACTTGGGCATAGGTGCCATTATTGGCGTCAATAAAGAGTATGGAATGGAATAAGAGCAAAAGAAAACAAGTTTTCGAATTTCAAAAGGAATTTAATGCAACATTTACCCAAAGTGATGAGGATCCATAAAATAAAGGCTTATTTGATTATATGTATCGCATATGTATACAGCTAAATGAGCAACAAAGAGGCGGTAGGAATTGTTAAGACAACAAAGCAAAGTACTATCATTGCACCAAGGTGACATTAACTCAAAAAAAAAATTAAGCAAAAATGTCTATGAGAAGGCATGAGAACAAAATCCTGCTTTGTTACATGCTCAAGGAGATTATATTTATGATGGTGGTAAATTAAGGAGGAAGCAATGTCATACCATAGCTCCCTCTTTAATGGAGACCAGAATTTTTCTTTCCCCACGGTCCATACAAGACTAATACTAAATGATAGTGGAAAAATGTACTTATCTTCAGCAATCTCCTTGGAAGAAATTAAAGTAGCCTTATTATCTATTGATGACTCTAAAAGCCCAAGACTAGATGATTTGTCCTTAAAGTTTTTTAAACTTTACTGGAATTCGTTGCATCATGGAATGATGGAAGTTATATCAGAAACATTTCAAATAAGGAAATTACAAAGGGTGTAAACCTTAATTTCATAACCCTAATTCTTAAAAAAAAAGATAATCCATAATCAATTTCTTGTTATAGGCCTATTTCTTATGCCAATGTATTGTATAAAATTTTAGTAGTAGAATAAGAAAAATTACCTTTCTAATTGCAGAGAATCAATCCTCTTTCATCCTTACAAAGAATATTGGAGAAAATATCCTACTAACTCATGAACAAGTACGAGACTTCGCAAAAAAAGGCAAGGGAAAACTGTGCATTAAGATAGATCTGCAAAGGGAATATGATATGGTAAATCAGTAATTTGTATGTCACATGTTGAGTACTATGGGTTTTCCAAAATTGACTATTGACATAATTTATGAATGTGTATCAACACCTACATTTTCTATAATGGTTGATGGATGACCAAATGGCTTTATTGGATCAAATAGAGGCTTATCACAAATGGATCCTCCATTCCCTTATCTCTTTTGTATAGCAATGAAAAACTTTTCCTTCCTAATAGAAGAGGGTGCTAAGGAAGGTAAGCTAAAACCTATTTCCAACCTACAGCCTAACATAACACATCTCCTATATACAGATGATGTAATGAAGTTTCTAGTAGCTACCGTGGAGAATTCACATTATATGAATAATTATAACAAACTAGAAGAAATGGTAGGAATAAAAATCAACCAAATCAATTCCAAAGTTTTCTTCAGTAGAGATTCGGCTCAAAGAGTAGAAATTTCAAGTATTTTTACATATTATAGAAGAGGAATTATCTGTCAAGTATCGAGGTGTCCCCCTCACATCAGATTATTTACATGCAAAACCCATTGTACGCCCCTGCTAAATAGAATTAGCAATAAATTAGAGGGATAGGATAACAAATTATTATCTACAGTGGGAAGAGCAAAAATTTTCCAAAGTACAGTCACACTAATCATTATGTACTGCTTTCATACCACTTATCATTGGGACTCGGTGATGGAGAATCTGGAGCTTCCACTAACTACCAATCTGAGCCTGCTGTAAATAATTGAGGTAATCAGCGATATGTTTCGCTCAAAAGGGATTTTGCAAGATCTCGCCTACACCACAATCTCAACAATAATTCATCGGATTTAGATAGAGAGAAATCGATGGAAGTTCGAATGGAAAGCATGCTAAGCAGCTCAACGGTTCAAGCTAATTGAAATAGATGTCATAATACATATTAAAAGAGAGGGATAAAGTAATTGCAATTTAGAAAGGGAAAAGGAATTGCTGTGAAAATGGGGAGTTGAGCTAAATGACAGTGGATACGTATGGCACTGATGATAATATTGTTGTTTGGATGGGTTTGTAGATGAAGAACAATGGAGATATCCTTACAGTTTCGGTCGATAAAAGGCTGGGGTGTTCTACTCCATCTTTTATGTGAAATTTCTTTGTATTGATGATGTATGGTGCATTAGTATTTAATTGGGAATGTTCTCTTTTTTACATTGGTAAGATTTTTTAAGAAAGCGAATTGTCTGTTGGTTCTTTCGCGTCATTAATAAAGAATCTAATTTCAATATATATATGGAGGTCAAGGTTAAACATCATAAATGATTATATAAATAAAAATAAAAAAACCCGAAAGGTGTTGTCCTTTATAACACATCGTGTGAAATTTCTCCTCAGATTTCTAAGACCTACAACTAATCCTTGCCAGAAATGGACAAACCACTTATGTTTTATTTCATTTGATGTTTTTCAATTGATTTGGAGTTGTCTTATTTTGGGTGGGGACATTTTCATTTTTTGCTATGGCATGGAAGGAGAGAGGAAAAATGAATAAAAGAATGAATCAAAAAAGGAAATGAATTAGTGGATTTGTTTTAATTAAAAGAATAAAACATATCTCATTCTTTTAATTAAAACCTTCTTAGTTAATTCCATTAGTTTTCTTTCTCTCGACTCCTCTAATTTTCATTATATGGCCAACCATATATAGCCATCTTTGGTGCAAAAATACCAAAATCCGTTAAAGTAAACTCGTTTATACACTGATATCGTATATCGATACACGCAAATATAACTCATATATACACATCAAATAATTACAAATAACCCCAAACATCAAATAATAATTAATAATTTTAAAATATTAGTTAATTTACAACATTTTAAATTAATTAAATCATGTGTTTTTTTAAAAGAATTCCTAATATGATTGTGTGACTCAGAGGTATGAATTCATTTGGCGATTAATTTTGAAAATTCAAATATTAATGTTCACGTCACCTTAGCTGGTGTGTAACAGTATGACCGCTTATAGTACTTTCACAAAAATCAAAATTTAAATTTTCTTAAGCGGTACTTTTAGGTAACAATTATTTACATTAATTCTCTTCTTTCGCACTATATCACTTTAGGATTTATATTATTTGGTCTCCTGTCCAAGTTCAGTATCATCCATATTCAACTTGGTTAATCCTTAAACAAAATCCTTGTTTTATTAACAGCGTTTATTATTAAATATACTGCTTTGGTAAGAGATTTTAACTATGAGTAGACTATAGACGATCGTGATACTAACCTCATATAATGAAAGATATGAATTCTTTATTAAATATTATTTGACTTCTAGTGATTCAACTTAGGTCAAACTATAGTCATTCGATAGATATTATGTCATGATTAATTATAATCAAAGTGGATTATACACAATGAATTTCAAAAGTATTCTCAAGTCAAGAGTACTGTGTAATATCATCACTTCAAGATTTCCTATTTGACCTTAGTTATTATTAACCAGCAAGAAACTTTTGAGTGGATCATTTCATAGTTATCCAGTAACTATTAGTATGCAACCAGTTGGTGCCCTTAGCAAGCATGAGTAACACACTATCCAACATTTGGAGAGCATTACGTGTTCTAGTCTCAATGGATGCATCGATATCCTTTCTCGAAATATCTAGACCATGATTATTTAAAATAAATGGTTATTTTATATTGTGATCAATTATTCATGATTACAACTATTTACAACTATAATTACATAACATTTTATTAAAGGAATTTCTTATTTATATATTTTAATTAAATTACATAATTAATTATATCATTATGTAACAAAGAATACAATACAGATAACTTTAATATAAAAAAGATTGGTCATAGAGTTAGATATATGTAACAAATTATATAATTGCCCTTAGGGCATACCCTAACTATGGCATAAATAAGTTATACCAAGCTAGAAATTAAAAATTATCCTAAAACATAAAGAAGGTATGAAAAAATTGTGTCATTTGAACCTTTTTTGCGAATCTTGCTTCGGAAGATAAAATTTCTCAAGCAGAGTTTGTTATCATCAGAAATTGCACCAACTTTTTGGAAATCTTAAAGAATACAGAAGAAGGATTCATGAAGAATAATAGCAATAGTAAGACCTTTCGAAAGAGTCGAAGGGATGCTTCTGCAACATGTTGGATAAGCAGTGGACTTTCAAAGAGGTCGAACGGGGATGAGGCTGTTATTCCGCCTTTTGGCAAGGCCACGATGCCAAAAGATTGATCGAAAAATCAAAGATAGTCCGTCTTAAAGATTGGTTATACATAGCTTCGCTATGGATATCGATGAATTTTATCCGAGTCCGGATCAGGCCACAATCGACCAGACATGACAAGCAAATCCATAGAAGCCAGCATCTCAAATTTCAGGTTAATCGGAGTTCGTATGAATGAGATATGATCGATACAAGTTAGAAAAAGTATGCTGGTTCGTATCCATCCATGTTCGTATCGATGGGTTTCGTATCCATCGAAGAACCACGGTCTGTATCCATCAGGTTGGTGCGTTTCGTATCCACCAACCATACATAGTTCGTATCCATCGTTCGCATCCATCAGAAAATCATGCATTGGTCTATTCGAATCCATCAGATTCGTATCCACCATGTTCGAATCGACGACGTTCGCATCGATCAATCCACACCGCTTCGCATCCATCGGTGCACCCTACTTTGAGTCGATCGGTCTCATATCCATCCCCAAGCACTGCTTCGCATCGATCGACCTCGCATCCATCAACAGTGACGAGTCACTATTTCATATCCATGAAATATGCCCTGTTCGTATCCACTCGGTTCGTCTCGATCCAGTTCGTATCGATCAATGATTCGTATCCATCGATGCAAACTGGGTCATGGCACTCGATACGAACAAGGCGAAATTCGTGGATACGACGCGGTCAACTCGGAGCAAAAGGTGGCTCGATGCGAGATGTGTGCGCCACGTCGTCTCGAATACACGTGCTTCCATCGATTCGAAGGCATGGATTCGAAGCAATCGACTCGAAGCGAACAGCCAACCGAGGAACTCCAACTCGTATCGATCATATCTCCCAAACCACAATGACGAATGCTATGAAATTTTCAGGGGAGCTTACGTACAAGGTAAAGAATGTTCATGCCAAGTTTCAGCTCGATTAGACTAATTCTTGATGGATACGAAATCAATTTGAATCGATCACAGATCGAGCCAAAACTTAGTGGGGTCGGTCGCATGGGCCCCCTCACGTGCCAGAACGAGTCTCCCGAAGTTTGGGCGCTGTTAATGGGTTTGGTATGAAATATAATTTGTAAGAATAGACATGGAGAAGAAAGCAAAAGCAACTTCTTTTATTATTCCATCTCTTTGATATACCAGAAGAGGTGTTTATATATCACACCAAATAGTTAAACCAGGAAAGTTTATAATCGAAAAGTTTATAATAGGAAAGTTAATAAAAGGAAACAATTACGCCCTATATTTAACACTCCCCCTCAAGTTGGAGCATAGATGTTAATCAGGCCCAACTTGTTGCATAAGTAATTAATTCTGACTCCATTCAAAGCTTTGGTGAAGATATATGCAATCTGCTCTTCTGTCTCCATATACTCTGTAGATATTAAACCATCTTGTATTTTATCCCGAACAAAATGACAGTCAATCTCTATGTGCTTGGTTCGTTCATGGAACACAGGATTAGATGCAATATAAATAGCAGCTTTGTTATCACACCATAATTTAGCTGGAATAATAGTTTTCAGTCCTATTTCATTCAAGAGTTGATATATCCAAACTATCTCACACACAGATTTTGCCATAGCTCGATACTCTGACTCTGCACTTGAACGTGAGACAACATTTTGCTTCTTACTTTTCCATGATATTAAGTTTCCTCCAATAAAGACAGAAAACCCCGTTGTAGATCTTCTATCTATCTTAGAACCTTCCCAATCAGCATCTGAAAAGCATTCAACCCGGTTATGTCCATGATTTTTATATACAATACCAAGCCCAACTGTTCCTTTTAAGTAGCATAAAATCTGTTCTAAAGCAGTCCAATGATGAACTGTCGGAGATGACATAAATTGACTTACAACACTAACAGAATATGCAATGTCTGGACGAGTAACAGTAAGATAATTCAATTATCCAACCAATCTTCTATACATTTCTGGATTTTCAAATAATTTGCCTTCTTTTGTTAGTTGCATATTTGGAATCATCGGAGTACTGCATGGTTTTGATCCTAGCTTTCCTGTATCTTTTAGTAAGTCAAGCACATACTTTCTTTGAGATAAAAGAATACCTTTGTTACTCCTTAAAACCTCAACACCTAAAAAAATATTTTAGTTCTCCCAAATCTGTTGTATGAAACTGAGTGTGAATAAATTGTTTAAGAGACTCAATCCCTTCTTTGTTGCTTCCTGTAATAACAATATCATCCACATAGACAACTAGCAAAATAATTCCATTCTCTAAATTTTTATAGAATACCGAGTGATCTGCTTTGCTTTTCTTCAATCCAAAATTCTTAATAGCTTGACTAAATTTTCCAAACCAAGCACGAGGACTTTGTTTTAGTCCGTATAGAGTTTTTTTAAGGCGGCATACTAAACCATTCTCCCCCCGAGCAACAAAGCCAGGTGGTTGCTCCATATATACTTCCTCTTTGAGGTCGCCATGAAGAAAAGAATTTTTAATATCAAGTTGATGTAAAGACCAGTTATATGTAGCAGCAAGTGAAATAAATAATCATATGGTCGTTAGTTTTGCAACAGGAGAAAATGTTTCAGAATAATCCACTCCATAAGTTTGAGCAAATCCTTTCGCAACTAATCGAGCTTTTAAACGAGCAACTGATCCATTTGGATTAATTTTCACAGAGAATACCCATTTTCATCCTATAGCTTTTTTTACCAATAGGTAATTTTACTAAATCTCATATATTATTAAACTCCAAAGCATTCATTTCATCAATCATTGCTTTTCGCCAATCAGGAATAGATAGGGCTTTAGTAACAGATTTAGGAATTGAAATTGAGTCAAGAGAAGTGATGAACAAATATGAAGAAGTGGCTAAGTTATTATATGAGACAAACGATGAGATATGGAAAGTACATTTGTGTTTTCCCTTTCTTAAAGCAATTGGGAGATCTAACTCAGAGGAAGTTATTATGTTTTGTTCCGTAATGGGATCAATTGGAGAAGATATATTAGATATATCTGTATTTTGGTCCGAAGATGTTTCAAAGTTTTGGATGAATGGGTCAGTAGGAACAGTTTGAGTATAATATATAAGAAAATCATCACTGTCTTGAATAGTAGAGGTAGTGGTAGAATCAGATTTTGAAAAGAAAGGTGTATTTTCGAAAAAATTGACATCAATGGAGACTATATATTTATTAAGGCAAGGACAAAAACAACGATATCCTTTTTGAAGTCGTGAATAGCCAACAAAAATACATTTCAAAGATTTTGGATCAAGTTTAGTTACTTGTGGCCTTACATCTCTAATAAAGCAAGTACTACCAAAAATTTTAGGGCTAACAGAGAATAACGGTTTGTTGGGGAACAAAACTTTATATGGAATTTCCCAATTAAGTATAGAAGATGGCATACGATTTATGAGAAAGCAGGCCGTAGAAACTGCATCGGCCCAAAAAAATTTAGGAACATTCATTGAAAATAAAAGAGTGTGTGCAGTTTCAAGAAGATGTCTATTTTTCCTTTCTGCCACACCATTTTGTGATGGAGTGTCAACACACGATGTTTCATGAAGTATTCCATGCTGAGTCATATAAGAGTGAAATACAGCAGATGTATATTCTTTAGCATTATCACTTCGTAATGTACGAATGCAAGTATTAAATTGATTTTTGATTTCAGCACAGAAGCCAGAGAATATAGAAAATAACTCAGATCGATTTTTCATAAGATAAAGCCAAGTTGTACGAGAATAATCGTCTACAAATGTAACAAAATATCTGAATCCAGATTTAGACAAAATTGAACAAGGGCCCCAAATATCAGAATGTACTAGTTCAAAAGGAGCACTAGCACGTTTATTAATTCTAAGACTTGTACTGTGACGATGATGTTTAGCAAACTGACATGCTTCACAATCTAGTGTAGACAAAGAATTATATTGAGGACAAATCTTCTTGAGGAGAGAAAGAGATGGGTGGCCTAACTGGTAATGAATCTTGAGGGCAGAGGTGATACTTGAACAAGTTATGGAAGGTGATGAATCAAGAATATACAGCCCTCCAGACTCATGCCCCTTACCAATAATCTGCTTCGTCGTTAGGTCCTGAAAAATACAATGATTCGAAAAAAAGGATATAGAACAATTTAGATTGCGAGTGATCTGACTAACAGAAAGTAAATTAAAAGATAATGATGGCAAATGTAAGACAGAGGGTAAAGAGAGAGTAGGAGTAGGGTTAACAACCCCAGTTCCTTGGACATGAGAAAGAGATCCATCGGCTAAAATAACAGAGCGATTAGAAGCGTTTAAATGATAGTTCGAAAGAAGTGAGGAGTTACCTGTCATATGTTCAGTTGCACCGGAATCAATGACCCATCTATTTCCTGAATTAGCTAGAGCAGTTACCGATGAAGAGTCCTTTGAAGTTCCTTGATGTTTTAGGAATTTAGCAAATTCATCAATGTAATCATGCATTGTCTTATTACCAGATGTTCCAGGGGTATGATCATTAGTTCCCAAAATTTGACTGGCCCCAATATTTGTTTGTCCAGCATTCACCTGATCCAAGTTATTACTACCAGCAAAATTTGAATTTGCAATTTGCCTATTTCCTCCAAACTGCCCTGTTCCAACCTGACTTGAGCCAGTGCCGATAGATTGCCTCTGCATATTTTTATATTGAAGTTTTCTGCATTCCAACTTAGTATGCCCAGATTTCTTACAGTGGTTGCATAGAATATTTCGAGAGTCAGGTTTTCCTACGTTCTGATTTCTCCAGTTCATATTCCTAGAGACAAGGGCATTGTTGTGAACAGAGTTATTACCTGAAGAAGCTACGTTTTCTGCTCGAAGAAGTTGACTAAACACATCACGTAATGAAGACATGTCAGTTCTAGACAGGATTTGTGTTTTAGCAGAATCAAACTCAGAAGGCAATCCACCAAGAAAACTCATGACCGCCATCTGATCGCGCTGTTTTTGTTGAACCTTTACGTCTGAACTTAAGGGCAGAAGCAAATTAAACTCTTCATAGGTCTTCTTGAAATTCATGAAGTAGGTCATCAACGATTGTTCATTCTTCTCAGCTCGGTAAAAAGATTTACAGACCTCATACATACGAGACAAATTTCCTTTTCCAGAGTACAAAAATGCCAAATAATCCAATAGTTCTTTAATGAATTCACAATGGTTGATTAAGCCAATTATTTCATTATCAATCGAATTTCGAATTTGAAGGAAGAGGCGAGCATCATCACGAAGCCAAATCGGGTGGGCTTTCTCAGTTGAATCTGGTGGTGGTGGTTCGTCGCTTAGATGATTATCTTTCTCAATACTCCAGAGATAGATGCGCACAGTTTTGCTCCAATCTAGGTAGTTGGCTCCGTTCAACTTGTGATCAGTGATTTTTGATAGTATCGGTACGACGTCTACCATAGTCGATACCTTTTCTACAACCATTTAATCCGAGAAGAATATTAAATACTTGATATGATATCCCAAAATTGATACAGAGGAGATCTGACTACAAGAGATCCCAAAATTATCTTACTACACAAAACCAATTCAAACAAGGGAAAACAGCTCAAAAGGCACTCAGGCCTTCAATTCAACCCGTCCCCAACTCAAATTCTAAATCCCTAAACTCAAAGTACACAATTTATTCGAATTTGCTGTTGTCACAGTATCAGTTCCCAAATTCGAGATTGATTCCTAAAATTCGAAATTTGTTCGAAGGCGATGGTTTCACGATTGGGCGGTGGGTGTTCTCGACTTGTTGGTGAGGATTTCGAGTGTCGTGCGTTTCAGGTGATTGGAGTGGAGGCAAGAAGAGGTCGCGATTGAGGTTGTTGGGTGGTTAAGTGCTCTGCGTTGTAGGGATATTAGGAATCGATGACGGCGACGGTCGTAGGTGGAACCGATTATGAGCTGCTTGGCGATTGTGGAGTTTGTTCACGAAGTTTGATTGTAGGTGAAGTCGGAGAAGCAAGTGAAGATTGTGATCGGGTTTCAATTTGAGTTCGAGGTGGATTGGAAGGCAGCGATTTTGGGTTTCAAAGTTTTTGAGATTGGGTATTGCTTGGTTTGGCAGTGGTGGTTGTTTGGGGGGATGTGGTGAATCGCTGCTCGTAGATGGTGAAGATGGCAGTAGGTTATGGTGAAGATGGCAGATGGTTGAGTTTTTTTATTTTATTTTCTGGAATCGGGATTATGAACCTAATTTTGGTTAAAGGTAATTTTATAAGATGCTTTGATACCATGTTAATGGGTTTGGTATGAAATATAATTTGTAAGAATAGACATAGAGGAGAAAGCAAAAGCAACTTCTTTTATTATTCTATCTCTTTGATATACCAGAAGAGGTGTTTATATATCACACCAAATAGTTAAACCACGAAAGTTTATAATAGGAAAGTTTATAATAGGAAAGTTAATAAAAGGAAATAATTACGCCCTATATTTAACAGGCGCGATCTCAGCCTTCTACGCCTATAAATAGCCCCCTGAAGCCTTCAGAAAAGGGATTTTTCGACTGGAGAACGTCCAAACTCTGCCGGATTCAATTCTACTTTACTATCGCTGTTGTAATCAAATTTCAGAGCTATTATCAACTGTAATCTGCTGTAATTGATTGAAATTATCAAGTGAATCAATAAAGTCATCAACTTTAGAGTGGACGTAGGCAAGATCGTCGAACCACTATAAATCCTTTGTAATTTACTGCTTTATTGTGAATTTTCTGAGTGATTTTAGTACTTATTGTTCATCTGAGATCTGTGACTGTGAATAATCAACTATTGGGTGTTTGTAACCAATTTTGGTTCAAACATTTTGGTGCTTTCACTGAGAAAGCTAATTCAGGGATTTTACCGCCTGGAAGTTGAAGATTTAAGAGTTCAGATCTGAAAGGCTATGACGAGGCAATCAAGCAGAAGGCTAAGGCCAGAGCGAAGTCAACACGAAGGGAGTCAAGAGGCTTCCTCAAGAGCAAACCAAGCTTCAGTCTTCATCACCCGGGATGAGAGGGAGACAATGATGAGAAGACAAGAAGAGATGACCCAGAATTTGCTTTAACAGATTGGACAACTTGGAGCGCAGAATCAAGGAGCAACCAGAGTTCAGAACAAAGTAGGACCATCTGGCGCAGCGCCAGAGTTGGGGGACACACACTTAGAGCATGTTGATCCAATCCCGGGAAGAGAGTTAGGGACATCCGGGCAACCTGGCGGCAATAGAGGGATGAACACTCAGCCAGGGGGCATACTCCTGAAAGCTCCCGCGGACTCGAAGGGCAGAACGGAGGCAACACTCAAAGATCACAGCCTGACGACAATGACAGGTTGGCAGAGATGGTTAGACGGGCCATGAGAGGCGGACTAGTCAATAGAGATCTGGAGGATGTACATAGAAGTCCCTTTACTTCTACAATTAGGCAAACCAGGAATCCACCAGACTTCAAGCTACCATTAGTAGAAATGTATGATGGGCGGACGGATCTGACGGTCCATCTAACGAAGTATATGAGGCACATGGAAGTGCTAGGGGCATCGCAGGAAGTCATGGCCCGGTGCTTTCCATTGTATTTGACGGACATTGCAGCGCTATGGTTTAGACAACTAGAGGGTGGCTCCATTGGGACTTGGACAGATTTGACAGAGATGTTCATGAGATAATTCAGGGTTCATATTTCGAGACCCAAGAACGTGATGAGTTTGGCGACTTTAAAGAAAAAGGCCAGGGAATCTTTGAGGAGTTTTCTAACGTGATTTAATGCGGCAGCAGCATCAGTGGATTCGACCAGATCCATCTATGGTCATGATGGCAGCTGTATCTGGAATATCTGATGGCACGGAGTTCAAGAATTCACCAAAATAAGGAACCACCCACGGACCTGGGAGAGTTTTATCATGAGGCCGAAATTTTTTTTCGATTAGAGGATGCTCGTATGGAAAGAGAAGAAAAAATCGATGTTTACACAGTTGGAGGCGGTAATTCACCTGGAAAAGGTGCAGAGACTGGTAAAGGGAAGCGAAAGGCTGAAGAAAATGATGACAGGTCAAAGCGGCAACGGAGGGAGCCGCGATTTATCACCTATTCAGAACTGAACGAGGGTTTGGAGCGAATCTACCAAGATACCCGAGAGCAAGTTGCCTATCGTAGACCAATGCGATGGGATCCAACTACCAACGAGAGAAAATCTGAAAAATATTGCATATTCCACGAGTTGAACGGTCATAGCACAAATGACTGTAGACACTTGAGGGATGAGATAGAAGGGCATATTAGGAACGGTAGGCTACTTCAGTATATGAGAATGCGAGCTCTAGCGGTGGAGCCCGAGCGACCACCGTCTGCATCAAATAGGGGTGAGCCTGAACCGGGATGTCGGATGGTCATCAGTTGATTTGAATAACGATGAACAAGTCGTAAACCTCTCGCTAACACAGATAGATCATTTACACATGTATGAGATTGCGAACGATCCCCATGCATGCTCTGAATGACTACTAATCGTATCGTAGCAAGAGGTTACACTTTGACATCTTTGCTTTGTTTCTGTTTTACTTTGGTTCAAACATTTTGGTGCTTGTTTATTTGGACGTTTCTGTTGTGGAAGTCATATGATCTTTAATTTGATATTTGCAATTATGTGAAAAAAGTTACTTTTATATGCGTGGAATCGCGAACGGTCCGCAAGCAAGTTTAGTATGATGGCAAATCGCCAACGTCATTAAGTCAGAAATTCACCTGAACGTGATATCTGACTCTAGTGATACCAAGCCCCCTTAAACACCTGATCGCGAACGATCACATTCTGCCTTGAGCGGCATTCGATCGCGAACGATCACATTCTGCCTCGAGCGGCATTCGATCGCGAACGATCATACCCTGCCTCGTACGGCATCCGACCGTGAACGGTCACACTTCACCTAGTATAACATTCGATTGCGAACAATCATACCCTGCCTCGTACGACATCCGACCGCGAACGGTCACACTTCACCTAGTATAACATTCGATCGCGAACGATCACACCTTGCCTCGTGCGGCACCCGACCACGAACGGTCATGATTCACCCAGTATGATATTCGATCGCGAACGATCACATTCTGCCTCGTACGGCACCAGGTCGTGAACGATCAAACTCCACCTAGTGCGGCATACGACCACGAACGGTCACAATCCATCATAATTCGTCTAGAACGACACCCGATCGCGAACGATCACAACTCATCTAGAACAATATCCGATCGCGAACGTTCACGATTCATTTAAAAATAACACCTGACCTCGAACAGTCATAATTCGCTTTGTGCGACACCCGATCACGAACGATCACCATTTGCCGTGAACGGCATCGACCGCGAACGGTCCCGATTCACCTCAAATGGCATACGGTCCCAAACGATCGTCATTCGAGGTCATATGAAATTATCAAGTTCTTTACAGGTTGTTGACAGGATATGAACATCCAGATTATGACATTACAAAACACACCTTCCTATCGCAAGGAATGTTTTGGGGGGAAAATGTTATCCTGCCTTTTGGCAAGGCCGCGATACCAAAAGATTGGTCGAAAAATCAAAGATAGTTCGTCTCAAAGATTGGTTATACATTGCTTCGCTATGGATATCGATGAATTTTGTCCGAGTCCAGATCGGGCCACAATCGACCAGATATGACAAGCAAAGCCATAGAAGCCAACATCTCAAATTTCAGGTTAATCGGAGTTCGTATGAATATGATGGATACAAGTTAGAAAAAGTATGCTGGTTCATATCCATCCATGTTTGTATCGATGGGTTTCGTATCCATCGAAGAACCACGGTTCGTATCCATCAGGTTGGTGCGTTTCGTATCCATCAACCATACATAGTTCGTATCCATCGTTCGCATCATCAAAAAATCATGCATTGGTCTATTTGAATCCATCAGATTCGTATCCACCAGGTTCGAATCGATGACGTTCGCATCGATCAGTCCACACCGCTTCGCATCCATCGGTGCACCCTACTCCGAGTCGATCGGTCTCGTATCCATCCCCAAGCACTGCTTTGCATCGATCGACCTCGCATCCATCAACATTGACGAGTCACTATTTCGTATCCATGAAATCTGCCCTGTTTGTATCCACTCGGTTCGTCTCGATCCAGTTCGTATCGATCAATGATTCGTATCCATCGATGCAAACTAGGTCATGGCACTCAATACGAACAAGGCGAAATTCATGGATACGACGCGGTCAACTCGGAGCAAAAGGTGGCTCGATGCGAGATGTGCGTGCCACGTCGTCTCGAAGACACGTGCTTCCATCGATTCGAAGCAATCGACTCAAAGCGAACAGCCAACCCAAGAACTCCAACTCATATCGATCATATCTCCCAAACCACAATGCCAAATGCTATGAAATTTTCAGGGGAGCTTACGTACAAGGTAAAGAATGTTCATGCGAAGTTTCAGCTCGATTGGACTAATTCTTGACGAATACGAAATCAATTCGAATCGATTACAGATCGAGCCGAAACTTGATGGGGTCGGTCGCATGGCCTCACTCACGTGCCAGAACAAGTCTTCCGAAGTTTGGGCATGATCTCAGCCTTCTACGCCTATAAATAGCCCCCTGAAACCTTTAGAAAAGGGATCTTTCGACTGGAGAATGTCCAGACTCTGCCGGATTCAATTCTACACTTCACTACTGTTGTTCTAATCAAATTTCAGAGCTATTATCAACTGTAATCTGCTGTAATTGATTGAAATTATCAAGTAAATCAATAAAGTCATCAACTTCAGAGTGGTCGTCGGCAAGATCGCCGAACCACTATAAATCTTGTGTCATTTACTGTTTTATTGTGAATTTGCTGAGTGATTTTAGTACTTATTGTTCATCTGAGATCTGTGACTGTGAATAATCGACTATTGGGTGTTTGTGAACAATTTTGGTTCAAATAGAGGCTACCATTCCGCTTCAGTTAACCCCTTTCGAAATAGTTGGTGACACATGCATAAAAGAGTTTTGTATGGGTCAAAAGCACCTTTCGAAGGTATCAAACAACAGGCTTCCACATATGTATCTGATTCGAAATGAATGGTTCCACCATTGTTTATCTTCCATAGAAGAAAGTTTTTCCAAAGAAACTTCTTTGAAAGCATAGATCAGCCTTCCAAATCTATTGAAACCTTCCATGAATATAAAGAAGGTCTCACATGTGACCAATATTGCTTCCTCGGACACAAAACGATGGAGGTTCCACATTAATCAACGGGAATGCTTTCGAAAGCTACCTTCTACAACTAAGCCTTCTTCTATGCTTCAAGTCATTTGAAACCCTGAAAATACTCCTTTTGACAGCGTCGAAAGGCAGCATCTTTCCCTACTTATACAGCACATCAACAACAAGGTGAAGGATGCTTCTACACCTTTTGATGTAGTCGAAAGTACCCAAGTTCCATTCAAAAATGGAGTTAGAAGGACGCTCCGAATTCAATAGAGACGAAAGGTCTTCAAGGCACCTTTTTGACTAAGTCAAAAGGACTGATGTGAAAGGGTCCAACACACGCCTATAAATAAGACCCTAAGGATATTTGTTTAGGGGATCCAAATTCATTCATCCTATACTTGTTCTTTTCTTGAATTCGTAAGCCCTAAATCTTTAAACCAAATTAGGATTTCACTTCCTTGTAATACTTAAGCCTCTTGTATTCATGAAAAATTATTAATAAAACAAGTGCGTGGTATTTTCAAATACGTAGAATCTGATTCAATGCTCATATATGGATTCAACTATTGAGTGCTTGCATCAAAGCTTATCGAAAGGATACCTTTCGAAGAATTATAACCCCGGTGACACGGTTAAAACCATTAGACACCATTAGACCACAACCTTAAATTTCCTCAACCATTTCGAAAGGTGGTTTTGAAGGAGTCTTAGATTACCCATGACTGATTCAAAAGGTAGTTTAGAAGAGGTCGCTCTCACTTTTAATCCTACTTTGAGGTGTTGATAAGATTTCTTGTTAACATTTTTGGTGCTAAAAGGAGGGGTTGAATCTCTGACTTTGTTAAATTCCCAACCTTACGTTCCTATATCCCTATTTTAATTCAAGTTAACTTCAGATCCTACACCATAGTGCTTAGAAAAATCAAAAAATCCAAGCAAAGATCTTCAAAACTACACTTGGATGGATTCTCTCGTAATACTATTAAAGATTCTAAGCTATGTGAAGAATAAATGTTAAGATTAGAGGCTTTAAGAATCATGAAAAAGAAGAAAGCCGAGTCTTATGATCTGAACAATTGGAGCTTAAACCCATTTCATATTGGCCCTCCACCCATCTTTGTTTTAAGCACTAAGTAGGGGTGATAATATGTTTGATCAAATGAGAAAGATAATCCAATTCTATATAAAAGGCACTATCTTTGAAGAAGGGATGGTGGCTGATTATTGCACTTTTTCTCAAACATGGCATAAAGCAACAAGTGGATCATTACCTATATATAAGCTTCTAATGGTTCTAAAAAGAAAATTAGTCATTGAGGGTGGAGCTCCTGGATCAAGCTACGAAAGATCTAGAAATCATCCTCAAAAGACAAGCTTCAAATCAAGACTCCCTAAAGAATGCAATTTGACTACTTCAATTAAGATTGTCTACTTACTAACAAGGGAGGAACTCAACTATTGGTAGTCTAAAAAGAAAAGGCCCAAATATGAAAGGAACATGGGAAGATCTTACTGTCACTATCTTATGATGAATGGGAACGAAACAAATCATTGTAGAGATCTTGAAGGAATGGTCATCAACTTTTTCAGATAAGGGAAAATTTAACAGATTTATAAAGCAATCCTAGAGAAATTCAATAAAGGACCTTTTCAAGTAAATTTGCATGGTTGGAAGAAAAATTCTGCTTAATCTTGGAAACTAGCTCAAATTGCTATAAGCCTTTGTCTGCGCTAAGTTAGCCAGGTCAAAGTGCCTCCTGGAGGGAGACTAGAGTAAACCTTTATTCGCCCCGCTTTATGCTTAGGTTTAAGTATCTACAAGCCCTTGATCGCGCCATGCTATAACCGGATCTAGGCGCCTTTGGAGGGGGACGGAGCAAGCCCTTGAAAGCATCATGCTATGGCCAGGTCAAGACACTGACCAGCCTTCAGTCCCGTTATAAGGCCTAGTTGGAGCGCCTCCTGGAGGGAGCACGAAGTTAGCCCTTGATCCCACCACACTATGGCATGGTCAAGGCACCAAACAAGCCTTCAATCCCACCTATGAGGCCTGGCTAGAGCATCAACTTAGAGGGTGGTTGGGTAAGTCCTTGAGTCTTGCTTATGGATAAGCTAACCAAATGCATCGAACAACAACGGATAAAGACATCCAAGCCCTGGAAGTGGCACACAAAAAACTTCAACAATATGCAAAGCCAATAGGATGGCATGTATCAAAGAAATCAAACACCATGAATCAAACAAGCAGCATGAAGCATTAGTAATAGATTTCTAATCTTTTAATAGCAATCAGATTATACAAGAATTCACCGTCATCGGCTAATTTTCAAAAAGACGATTTTTGGATTTCACTCATTAATACCCAAATATGGGTTTCGAATCTTCTATTATGAACCATGAGCTTCATTATATCCATAAGATGATTTTAAATTTCACTAATCAATAACTAAATTTGGGTTTCAGATCTTCTGTTATAAAGCATCTCTGGTTCTCTATTAACTTCCTAATAATAATTTCTGGATCTCTCTTAATAAATACCCGTATTTGGGTCTCATGTCTCCTAGTTTTAACATTTGGATGACACTTATCAATACTCAAATTTGGGTATGAAATCTTATTTGATTTCCAGATAAGGATTTTTGAATTTTTTTATGGTTTACTTTCGGACGATAATTTCTAGGTTTTAATCATTATGAGACCATTATTGTTAATCATATACCGGTGATTTCCAGAAGAAGATTTCTTAACTTCTACTAAATAGAGACAAGTTTCCTATCTCTTCTCATTATTACCAAAGTTGATTTCAGGACTCCTATTATTATCGAACAAGAATTTTCTTACCATTGATTCTTTCCAACTATTGGATTTCTCATCACTTATTACTTTCACATGATGATATATTAACTTCCTCGCCAATAGTATAGATGAATTACTAAGTATGTTCTTACAATAATTTCAAAACAATAACAAATAAATGTTGCGTACTTTGTACTTTTCAAGAAAACAAGATTAATAAAGGAGATCGAACGGTTCAACAAAAACCATAGCCAAAGTTATCAGGAAGCAGAATCGAAAACAACATTACAAATACAAGAAAGGCTGACAAACCAGGTGATATTTACATTTACAAATATATTTACAATAATATTGTATGGCATTAGTATACATCTGTTAGCATCAAACTTGGTCACTAATACCCCTGAATAGATTTATGTGGCGAGAGAATTAAGAAGTTAAATGGAAAAAGAAGAGTAACATAATATATTGCAAAATAGAATAATAGAAAGCAAGTACAATAGAATTTATAGTGGTTCGATGTTGATTGCATATGTCCCCTCTGAATATCATCTTTATTGCTTTATCAATCACTTGATTGCAGGTACAATTGATAAGGAAAATCTTGAATACAAGTTGGAGTAAAAAGAAAGCGAGTACAAAAAATGGTAGAGTCTTCCTCAGGTTCTGCCACAAAAGGATCCCTAAAAGTGGACCCCTTCCCCTGTATTTATAGATGGAGGTAGCCTGACATCTCAGAGCTCGGACTTCCCTCTGGTCACATAGGCCCATTACCAAGAGAACTCAGTCCAACATTATTATGTTATCAACACTGACCTGATAGTCCCGATCCCACAAGGCCGATCCTATAATACTGATCGCTCCTCATATGCTGACTCGGGCTCCAAATATGTCGAACCGAAGTATGCCGAACAGAAGCACATAATCCTTATGCCAACCCGAGTGCAAATATGTAGATGTCGACCTGGACTTCAACCTATGCCATGCCAACCCGAGACCCATTCTATGCAATGCCGACCTGAGCTTTTGTCGATCTGATATAGGTAGCCAATCTGATATAGGTATGCCGACCTCTTTTGGTGACTTTCGACCCCTAGTATTTCTCATTGTTGACCCAAATATTGACCCGGAATAAACACCGTACTTACCCTAAGCAGACCAATGTATGACTCGAAGTAGAACCTAAGCAGTTTATCCTCTTCCAAAACCTATATACCAAATACTCTACTCCATTCACTCATCAACCATGCTCCCATTGGTAACCAATTCTAATTCCTGAAGCTACCTTCTTGTAGCCGAGCCAAGGCACCGGGTAACGTTTGCACACGAAAGTGTGTCGTGCGAATAACAAATAACCCTTGCTTCCAGAAGTAAGCTCGTGCAAGTCATTAACTGATCGTTGTCTTTCACTAACCTTCCGACCAAGTCCTGTCCCATCAGAATGTGTGAGTCTAGTCATATAGATCCCTCAGATTTTCCTGGTTTAACCATTCAAAGTTTGAATTTGCAAGGAACCTTTTCAATCCTGCAATCATCCTGCTATTTTAAGTCAATTCATTGCTTGCTGTCTTCTATTTCCTTTATTTTCTTTTTTATTACGATATACATATATCTTATATATTTTTGTTTTATATATTATTATTATCATCTTTTTTTGAAAGGAGCGGTCGACATAAGAATGTCAATGCCTTCCTGGATCAACATAGATTGGGGTCGGCATGTACAATGGCCAACCACTTTAACTGTTACGACCAAGTCCCTTGGAAGAGACCAGTTCAACTTCCTACCCCCTTCCATATAAAAAACCCTATCCATACCCTCCTCCATCTCTTTACCTTCATTTTCACTAAGCTTTTACCTCTCACCCGAACCTCCAAGATTTCTCTTTGCCGAACCGTTACAGCAATCCCTTCCTTCAATCATAACTTCCCATTAGTCCTCCACTTCGTGCCTCGACATCCACCCGCACAGCTCGAAAAAGTATATAGGTAAGAATTCATGCTTTGCTTTGAATTTTGGGGTCTTATTCTTTAGTTTGACCTAATTCGTGTGTCTTGCTTGATAAATATGATTTTCATTGATTAGAGGAGGATAGTGTGAGGGAGAAAAAGCAAGAGAAGGTAAGGGTAGAAGAAGAGGCTTAGATGCGAGGTGACGTCGGTCTGAGAGCTCGGCTTGGGCTGGAATGCTCATGGTTGGTGAGCATTCAGCATGAGGAATATAGGGAATGGGGTCGGCATATGTTTAGGGTGCCAATGTGTATGGAGAGAGAGAGAGAGAAAGGGATCGGTATAGGGATGGAAAGAGTGAGGGATTGGTATAGGGTGGAGCGAGTGAGGGATTGACATAGGGATGAGAGAGCGAGGGATTAAAATAGGGATGAGAGAGCGAGGGATTGGTGCAGCGTGGAGTAAATGAGGGATCGGCATAGGGACGAGAGAGTGAGTGATCGGCATTTCTCTAAGGAAGTTGGGGTCAGCATATACGTTAGAGAGATGGGGTCGGCATATATGGGTGGATTGATGTTGACATACCTAAACTATTTTAACTTGATTCACTCAAGCACCAGACTGCACACTCCATTGCCCCAGCATAATGTGACCAAAAATAACATGACTAGCCTATATGAACTGACGAACTCGAACTTCAATGAACAAATTCTATTCCGTCAAACACGAGTTAAGTATAAAGCTGGCCCAACATATTCAAATAACAGAAGCCGATACTTCTAAATGTCAACCTCTAACCATAAGCCTTTGTTGCCGATCACCTTCCATGTTGTCTAAGGCCGTCAGCGATGACGGTCTCTCTGGATGTAAACTAAGGAATATGATGTTTTACTTTCGCTCTTTCGGTCTTAAGCTTGTTCGCATTTATTTCAAGTTTATCGCACTAGTTCACACATAGCATGGGAAGATATATCATTATTACTTCTAATATTGATTGTCTTTTGAGTATAGCTAACAAAGGTATCGAGTTCTACAAAGTGCCTTCCCGCCTGTCTTCTAGATCTGATAGGAAATCGAGCTCTGCTACTTTGCCCGACAAACCCGAACCAAGTCAACAACGAGAAGTAGTAGAGACATCAGACCAGAAGTCCAACCTTTTTTTGACATTCCAAATCTTCCTGCTAAGGTTATAGATCTGGCCCCCAACGCAGTAGAAGATGCCATTGTCTTAGATAACCGACCAATTCACAGGCTTCGAGAATCGACGAAAGGGCTCTTCGTCGAATATGCTTGATTCACGGGATTCCATTCGAAGATGTCCTGGTTCCGTCGAGGCAAGACCGACCGCACTTACCCCCAGCCGGGTACACTATATGTAATAATTTTAAGTGTTGGGCCGAATATGTGCCACCCTTCAACTCATTTATCCACGAAGTGCTAAAGTATATGGGAATTGCCCCTATTCAATTGCATCCCAACAGCAAAGCGTTTATCCACGATACCTTCTTACTTTTCTTGAGCGTCATGTTCCGTCCGCTAACTCCTGAGGACATTCGATATATTTATAACTTTAAGAGATGAGCCGATAGCCCTTCGTACATATTTCTCGAGCCACTATCCAGATGTCAAATCCTGGCGAGTGCATGGAACAAGCTCTACTTTTCAAATAGGAGTGGTTCTACATGCGATGTCCTCCCGACTTGCGAGAAGATGGCTGGAAGGATGTAAGTTTTATTCCTGTTTCCGCCTTTAGTTCAATGATTTAAATCACACACTCTCTAATTCACATGAACTCATTCAACTTTTCCAGGTGCTCACCCTCGATCCGAAGGCGTTAGATATTCCAGGACAGTTGAGGCCATCCGTGCTACTTCGGTAGAGGACCGAGATATTAAATTTCTAGTGATTGATGAACTGCTCTCGTTATTTGGTCTGCTAGAAGATAGTCGTAGAATCGGCCTTCCAAGAAGTAGAGCGATCTCAAGGGTGATCATCGATAGGAAGGGAGAATGGATCAACCCTTTAGTACCCTCTGTCGAAGAAATCCAAGAAGGCACGAAGAGGGTGAAATAAATGAAAAAGAAGACATGGAGCCAAAGGATAAAGATACAGGCCTAGGATAAGTGCTAACTGTCGATGCACCACATACAAACCAGCTGCAACCTTCCTTAAAAGGAGAAAGACTCTAGTGTATAGGATCAAGAAAAGGGAGAGTGTAAAGACCCCAAAATTCATTGTAACTCCAGTTGAAAAAGTCTCATCCTCTCAACAGATGGAGAGCTCCTTCAAGGGACTTTCTGACATCTCTATCCCGAGCGATTTGCTGAATTATGACTTTGCTAACCTCGGTGTTGAAGGGCTTAAATCTCCTACAAGAAGCGGTGAAGGAATACTCACTTAAAGGAGAAAGAACTCCAATAAGTAAAGCAAACATCACTGGTCCGTTGGGGTGATGCACTAGGATACATACAAGCACATACAGCTCACTACTCACTTGCACTTTTCTTCTGGCGTAACTTCTATTAATACACTCTCGTTTAACCTTGTTTACAGGTGCAATGACTTGCTCACATAGCTTCGACTGCCTTCACGACTCTTCTATTTTCCACCATTCGGGTTGGGATTCCCAGTCTGAGAGACGTAGAGAGATATGAAGGTGGGGGGAGCGATTATCATTCTCGAGAATCCTCCTCGTCTTCCAAAAGGAAATCCCAGGAATACTTTACATCAAAGCGATCCTTCAAACCCTCTTGCACGTGGTAGGGACAAGCCCAGACGCCAAAGCTCTCATTTCGATGCTCCCCGCGACCAGCACTCTAGCTCCTTAAGCATAGGCTATCTTGTGAGCATCGGAAGCAAACACTGATTTTTCCTGAGAAAACTCCTCCAGTTTCTGCTCATGATCCAACTATGGCGGAGAAATTAGCCAAGCTCAAGGCCACCTTCCTAAAAATTTGCTTCAATGGTCTAAAGTTCTTTCCGGCCATACATCCCATCCCTGGGAACGCCAAAGAAGATTTACTTGCATGCATGAATGATGTATATCTGCAACATGAGGCGTTCATACACGTGGTCGAAAAGGTTTCAGAGGTTTCTATTGAACGTCAACATGAGATCGACTGTCTTAAGTTGGAAGCTGTCCACGACAAGGATATCATAAAGCATCAGGATAGTGAATTGCTCTTATTCAAATTCCGTCTTGAGGATGCAATAAAGAATGCCAAAGAGGTGGCCGAGGTGGTTTGTAGTTTAGAGGCTACCCATAAAAAGGAATTAAACGATGCCCTCCAACTTAGCAGCACTTTGGCTTTGGAAAAAGATTCCCTAAAAAAGGAGAAAGACGTCTAGCCCGCCGCATGGAGAAGTTAGAGAAATTTCCATCTAAGGAAAGAGAGGAGAAAATGAAGGCGCAAAGGAGTCATAGAGATATTGCAAGGAGATCATTGAGACATGAAACCTAAAGGCAAGCTCGACGAACAACTTTCCCAGATCGAAGTACTAAAAGAAAACGCTTGCGAAGAGGGCAAGAAAGCAGCTCTCATAGAAGCCGACTTCCAAATTGAAACGGTGGATGAATTCGACCAGGAGGAGATCAAGTGCTTGTTCGTCCAACTCATCGTAGAATATAATGCAAGGGTTCTCCTGCACCGTAACTTAACCTTCTTAGGGATGGCTATCTCGAGTCGCTTACCGAAGCCTGGGATACTCTCGTCCAAATCAAGAAAGCGGAGTTGGGCGCGGTAGAGCTTGACGCGGAGGCTTTGAAATGAAAGAAGAAATGAGAAATCCGACTTAGCTGCTGCCAAGCTTCAATTTTGAAAAATCCCCTCACCGCCTAGGAAAAAGGAGTTATCGTCGAGCCATCTAGTATTGAGCCTCAGGGCCCTTCTCCCGCTCAACCTGTTAGGATCTCATCTTCCCAACCTCTTGAGCAGCATATCGATTATGATCCGAAGAAACCTGGTGTGACGACCCGAAATTTTTGAGCATTTGAAATTGGAATATTTGATTGATTTTAAATATTTGAAAGGTTAATTTTAACTTGAATTCAAAAATCACTATTTATTTGATAATTTAATTATTAAATTAAATAATTTGAAGTGGGATAAAATTTTGAATCTGGAGTTTTCAACCAGTTAAAGATAATTTGAAGGCTTGTAAAATTTATATTGATGGCACTAAAAATAGTTAAAGTGCTAAAATTGAATATGGAAGTGTTTTGTTAAGTTTTGAAAATATATCGTTTAAATCGATATTTAAAATAGCCTTACGAGGCACAGTCTCGGAATTTGACAAAACCAGTTCCATTGGATCCGTAATAGTGTAATATTATTGGATTCCAAATTTCGGAATGTTTGGAGTTGTGGTGTGAGCATATGATACATAAACGTGCTAAAATTTATATCGAAAATTTAATAAAATAACTGGTCCAAAAAGCTATCTTCTCCATACGATCGAATTAGGACTCGAAACCTTTTCCATTGTGTTCGGAATAGGGGTTTAACATTATAAACGCCTAGCGACACTCCTCGATAGGGGTTCGAAATTTCAGAATGCGTAAATCGAGACAATTTGTGTTCAAATTTGAATTTAAATTAATATTAAAAAAAGAACCCCCTGTCAGCCTCGACCGAAATTATATCCATGTCAAAATATTTCCCTCATCATCATTTTCTTTATTTCAAATCATGTCCCCTCTCCCTCATAATATCTCGTATCTTATATAATTCCATTCCTTTTCATCGGAAAGAAAAACAAGCCTCGTTCCTCCTCTTCAGTTCAGAAATCAAATCAAAAAAAAATGAAGAGAATGTCGAGCCTTGCTTATCTTCTTTAAGAAGGAATTCGAGATTTATGCTCGAGAGTTAATAATGGCCTATGAAATCAATTCTTTCCTCTTCTAAAAAAAAGGGGGGGCACATCGTCTCCTATTTTAATCAGCCGCCTTCCTTCTCATTTCTCTCTTGAACGAATTGGAGTCCCTACTTTCTCGAATTCGAATTGTATGTGACTGGAAAGGAAATTAGGGATCGCGAAGAGAAGTATACACGATTGGATCGCGTTCGATTTGGAGGAATCTATGCTGTGTGGAAGTCGAGATTAATTCGTTTTGGTTATCACTGTTGAGTGGGAAGGTTTCGATCGCGTTGCCAGAGGGTGTCGCCGTAGGGTGGCTTGGGATTGAGTCGGGTGGCACGATTGTTCAGGAGCAAGTGGGATGGAAGCTTGGCACGGCTCTGAGGGTTTTGGGTCGCGAGGACTGTGGGATGGTGTGGTGTCGCGTTGGCATGGGGTTTTGGGGATAAGGTCGTAAAAATGATAGCTCAAGATGAGGTGATGGAGTTGAGGTTATGTCTTCGATGGCGTCGCTATGGAGGCTGCTGCTACTAGAGGCCGATGTAGTCGAGTCGAAGTAAAGGGCAGATGAGTTCTAGCTAGCCTGGGAGGTATCAAATTTCTGTTCTTACTGAATTTTATAAACATATGTATTTTGATTATAAAAAACATTTACAGTAAGATATATATATATATATATATATACATACGTGTATATAACTTGGTATTTGATTTACAGTAAGGTATTTTTTGAGTTTATGTAAAACAGAAAAGAATTTATGAAGATAAGATTTAGGAAAATAGAACTTCAAATGATAATACCAATTATTTTTATAAGTGTATATCTATAGTTTCAAAGATAAGACTTCGAAAATTTATGAGGATTATAAAAAGTAGAAGAGTATTTAAAAAATTGGATTTTGAATCTATATAAGTTATTTTATAAGTATATATTTGTGATTCCAAAAGAGAAAGAAGGAATAAATATAAATATATATATTTACTTACTATATCATCTTAAAAATAAATATTAAGATGGTTAACTTATTTAATTGGTGGATTGCTAAAATATTCTGTAAATGGAATCGATTTAAAATTAAATTTATTTGTTTAGAATGAAATCTTTGGTCAATTAATTATCAAATGAAAATTTAATTATTCAATTGACTTGAATATTGATAAAAATTATAAATGTTTATACAAGGTTATAACCCAGGAAACCAAGTTGAAATTGAAGTGGACTGCAAACAAAATAAAGGTGAGTTGATCTCACCCATCTGGATTTAACTTAAATTTAAATGGTTAAATTTAAATAATTGGTTGAATGATTGAATTGATTGGTTGTGCTATATTATATATAGTAGTATATATGAAGTATATATATTGGAGTGATTGATTTCCCGCATTATATAGCGGATGAGACCCTATGCGCCGCATAATAGCGGATGATATTTTATAAATCCCATATACTGCGATATTCCACTTTGAAGTGGAATTGGTATTTTATATTGTGCTAACATATGTGGATGCAGGGAAACAGGTTGGAGGAATTCAACTGAATTCGTCAATATTTATTTAGATTATTTAATATTCTCTGTTATGATTATTTGTTATCCTGTGAGGAATTATATTGATAATTAGAAATAAAAGAGTGAATTTTTAAGTAAAATAATTATAAAGAATTTGGATAAAAATAAGAAGGAATTGAAAAGGAATAAAAGTGATTTTTCAATCCTAATAAATTCTGGGTATGAAAAAGGTATTTTGAATAAACAGAGAGATAATGAATTTTAAACTTAAGTGATGTTATATCAAGAAGTAAAGAATTTATTTTAAAAAAAAAATCAAGGTTTGAACTTATTTAAAAGAATAAAGAAGGATTTTTGGGAAAAATCTGAAATTGGTGTTTTCAGTTAAAGGATTTTAAATCATAATTAAGGAATATAAAATCTGAAGTCAAAGGGTTTTGAAATAAACGAGTAAATAAAGGAATTTATTTCAAATGGAGTAAATTGGAAATCAATTTGGAAATTGATTAAAGTGTTTGAAATTGGAAAGTTAATGGAGAATGTGACTATGAATTTATAAACTAGGTTTATAAAAGCGAAGTTGAAAGAATAAATTCACGATGGGAATTTATTAAAGAAATGGGAAATTTTGTTTAAAAATAAATAGTGATTTATTTTTAAAGGATGTGTGAAGAGAAGTATATTTCCCTGGATAGCCAAGTACGTTTTCAAAGTAAATTTTTAAATATAAGTTAAAGGTTTTAATGTTATTTTAAAAAGCATGTTTTGGAAAATTTATTATTTCTAAAATATTTAAATTCTAAAGTAAGTATTTTCAAATCTATTATCGTAGTAATTATGTAAAGATGACTTGGTATTTTGATTTAGAAAGAGAAAATCTAGTTTTATATTTTATAAAGTAACCTCATTTTAAATATTCCTAAAGATATATTTTTATTAAAGTATTGAAGTAGTTTTTAACTTAATGTTTTAAAGTATATCTCAAAATAAAGCGTTTTAAGTTATTTTAAAAATCTAGAGTTTTTGTGCTTGGTGCTTTCAGTGGAAATATATAGTTGGGAATTTACTTCATGAAAAAAAAGTGTGGTTTGGAAACTGTTTCAAAATGGTGAAAATGGAAATATATCTTGCGAAGATATTTTGAGATAAATAAATAATATGGAGAAATTATTTATAGCTGATGGTTGTTGTGAATGTTAATTGATAGTTAAATAACCGACTATGAATATTGCCCAATGCGCTGATCGTTTCGAAGAGACCGAGATCGGGATCTATTTCCTGAAAACCACTTCGATCTGGTTTGAACATTTTCGTGTGAAAAACAAGAGTTGGATTCGAAGGTGGAGCAGTTAAGTGCAAGGGCTAGTCGCTACTAATCCTGAAGTGATTCCAAAATGGATGTAGTAGGAGTAGTGCCTTCGATTCCGTTCGAACCCGGGACAGACTTGTATGGATGAATGCTTTCAGAACATCGTCAGGTGGACGGTGAGCATTCTAAGGGATATGTTCTAAAAAGTTAACGCTTAGCCTTAAGCCTCATCAACCGGGAATGACTGAAAATCAGGGGTTATGCAGCAAGGCTAGGTAGGTAGCACCCATCAGGGTGAGGTCATCCATGTCTAGATGTCCCTTTTTATTCGGCTTAGTGGTGCGGTTGCTGATCACAACTGTGGGGTGATCTTGGATTATCCAGTAAGGGGTAGTCCCGGCCTTGTGTTGCAGGGGATTGGGAGTAATCCTCGGTACAGTGATCTAGGCCACGTACTGTGACAGGTGGTACCCCAGTGCCTAGTCATTAGTTGAAAATTCACTCTCCCTACGTGCCTTTACGTTTTTGTTTGTATTACACATTTTGTGGCTAGTAGCTAGAATTTAATCATGTAACAATTTCGACTATTTTAATAAGTATTTGTAAATAGACCCTATTATAATATCAGAGGATTTTAATAAAAAGTGTTTTAGCTATCGTAGGGTAAAAACCCGACATGCTTATTTGTGGCGTGGTCTTACGAGATGCTTTTGATTTCAAAAGAATTTTGAAACTTTAATAATCAACTTGAGTGTGGTTTTCTCACGCTGGTTTTTCAGACTAACTCGAGTGTTATTTAACTATAATGCTCGGGTCAGACCGAGTATTATAGAATACAAGATATGATGCTATGGAGCTCAAGAGACGAGCTGGATGGCGATATGTACTTCCGTACTTGATTATTATGCCGCTGTGTATTCAGTTTTGAGGATGAGTTTATATGACTGTCCAATTGTATGTTATTGATGATGTTGAACTCTAATGATGTATATATATAAAGCAGATATAGTTTTCTTTTGTGTAAAGATCTGTTATTATCTATTATATTTTATTTCGCAGCGATGGTTAGATTCTGATGTTGTTTTCTACTTTCTTCTTCTATCTCTTCTTCTTTAACCCAAATGGTTCGTCTTTCCATTCATCTTGAGTTGAGTGATGGAGAATAGTGTCGACTCAAAGGGTATAGATTTACGGGTTGTTATAGTGGTATCAGAGCTTAGGTTGGTGATAACCTTGGCTCTGGTGGGAATTACTTATAGAATAGAGTCCGTAGTACTCTAAAATGAACTTGAGTGTATTAATAGTATGAGCGCGTATTTGTTAGTGAATATAAAAATTATTTTTATATCGTGTTGAGTTATTGGTTGAGTGTTTATGGATTCTGATCGATGTATGGGACGCCATGTCATCGATAGGGGTTTCTAAACTCTTAAACAAGATAAACCGACGCAGTATTATTTTAAATAGGGTAAATGAAATAATTTTACCCAAATTATTTTTCTATATGAAAGAAAAGTTTTTGTAAATTGTTTTAGTTAATATATGGTTGCTTGGTTGTTGGAAAATGATAATATTAAATTATTATCATTCATGTGTAAAATTGAATAAGAAATTGAAATTAAAACTAAAGCTAAGGAATAAATTCATATACAAAGGAAGTTTGAAATGTAAACTGTAAATGAGATTTATAAATTGAAATTAGATTTCAGAATAATATTTGAATATGAATTGGAAGAATTCAGAACTTGAAATTTTGGGGAAGTTTAATTCATTTGGATTGAAATTGATTTTCAAAGATTTTGGGGAGGAATAATAGGAATATTATTCGAAAATATTTTGAATTGGATATGAAATCTGGTGAGACTTGAAATTAAGGACATTTGAAGATGTTTTTAAAGAGATAAAAGCATTGAACTCTTTGGTTGCTAGAAAATAACTTCGGTGATGACTGCAGCATCATGATGTTCATTTTCGAGTTTCCAAGAGAGAAATTGCTACCAAATTGTTTTGAATTGGAATTGTTTGCAAAACTGGATTGGTTTTGAAATTTAAATAGATAATTGAATTTACCAAAGGATTTTGGATATAAATAATTTCAAAAAGGATTTTGAAATACTTATGTGATTATTGAAAACTCTGGAGTTGGTTTAAAATATTTTAGAATGTTTAAGCAATAGCTTAAAACTTTGGAAGTAAACTGCAAATGCTTAAAGAATAAATTTGGGAACTTATATAAGCTTGAAATTTGTTTAGAATAGAAATTTAACTTAAGAAGAGTTAGATTAAAATAAGTGGGAAGGCTTATAAAAGTTAAAATTTGAATAAAAATATATACTTGGCTAAATTAAATGTATAATCCCGAGATAAAAAATAAAATGTGAACGGGATTGATTGTAAATAGATGGGGAAGTATGAATATTAATAAGTGAGTAGCTTATAAAAAATTAAAAAGGGAATAAATAAGCCGGAATAAAAGTATTGATATTCTGGAAATGAAATAAAAAAATCCAAACTTCGGATATAAAGTAAGATTGAACTCAAGAAAATTAAATAAAATGGTTTTGAAGATTAAAAAAAATCAAGTATAGGATCATAAATTGAAAGTGTGGTCGAATGAAATTGAATTAGATTAAAATAGATTTGGTGTGAGTTGTAAACAATTCCAATTCAAGCATAAATTGAATGGCCTTATTATTAATAAATTCAATAATGAATTGTTAATGTGAATTAAAATTTAAAAATGGATAAAAGAATAAATTAATCGAATAAATTAGTAAAATGGTTGGGATTTGATCAAAGGAAAATCAAATCAAAGAAGTTGGTTGAATAAAATAAACTTAAGTTATTGGGTGGAATAGTTTGAAGAAAATAAATAACTTAAGTAAATTGTGAAATGGTTATTTAATATATTGTTTATCGAGTTTAATAAAATAGTTTGGAATCAAACTTTTTGGATATGAAAGAAAATGCAACGAAAAGATTGTGAATAAATTAAAATGGGATGGAATCCAGTGTAAATTGAGTTGGAATCAATTTAAACGGTTATAAAGCTTAAGTAATTATGTATTCACATTAATATTGTCGAATTGCATAAGAAAATGGGTCGTTCGATGTAAACGGGATTAGTTAAAATTCTATGAGTTATTAGAAGTGAAATAGGATGATTTTGAAATCAATTGGAAGGAATATGAGTTTGTTTTTCTTGGAATGAATTAAATATAAGCAAGTAAGTTGTAAATCACTTAAACTGAATGGAATGGTTTGAGAATTGGTTGTAAGCAATTGTAATAAGTGTCGGAACCTTATATGTGCTTATGGAAATTATATAACGTGCATTATATGTGAAATTTATGTGTTAGCTATTGAAAGTAAGTGAAATTTTAATAGATTGCATATATTTAGTGCTTATATGTTTGAATTGAGTAAATACAAGTACCGGGAAGCCGTTTGGCTGGATTAGATCGCGCAAAATGCTAAAATAATAAGCCGCTTACTTAAAAATGCTGAATAGAGGTATGCCTACGTAATATAAAATAGGAAATATGAACTGTTTTTGTTTTTCCGATCGGGTGGGTCAATGTGTATATATTTATATCCCTTGTCAAATTGCAAAAGCTCCTCCGTACAAAGGAGACTCTGCCAAAATTTTCGAAAATTTTGGGAGTTAGAAAAATTTTTGGGAATAATTTTTGTTAACGACAAAAAGATTTCAAATTGGAAATCGAAATGAATTAGTGGATGAAACTAATTTAAAATAAAGATATGAATCAGTTATAAATGGAAGATAAATATAAGAAGCATATAAAATACTTATATTGAACTTAAGAAGAAATGGTGAAATTCTTAAGTAATATGGGTGTCGGGAAAATATATTGAATAAGCATTCGAGTGAAGATTTAATAAAAATATATGTACATCGTACGGCTTGAATGAATAGATATTGACATTTTGTAAGGAAGTCAATAAAATGTTTTTGAATGTTGTGATTGGATATTATTACTAAGTAGGATATGCAGGTATTATAAAGGGAAAGGAAAATTGGTTTTGATTTCAGAAGATAAATTTGAATTGCCCGACTAAAAAGGTATGTGTTTAAATTTCTGTATGAAATTTGATTGGGTTTTTGATCTAGCCACTTGGCTTTTTGTTTTCTTTTGAAATCTGGGGGCCCATAGAGGCATTTTGTAGTTGTACCAAGCTAGCCGCGCAAAGGAGACGCTGGCAAAAAATTTCGAAAATTTAGGGAGTTAGAAAATTTTTGAGAAAGTTTTGATAATTTAAATTTGGATTTGAATTTATATTTGAATAAGTGGAGTAAATAATGTTGTTGGAAACTATAGGAGAGTTTGGGAAGTTAGTAAGAATGATAATGGGTTTTTTTATAAAAAGATAGTTGGTAAGATGTTGAATTGTTTGGTTTTGGGGATAAGTAAACGGGTATTGGACCATTTTTCATAATCAGCAATTTCGGGGACGAAATTCTTTTAAAGGGGGAGGAATGTGACGACCCGGAATTTTTGAGCATTTGAAATTGGAATATTTGATTGATTTTAAATATTTGAAAGGTTAATTTTAACTTGAATTCAAAAATCACTATTTATTTGATAATTTAAGTATTAAATTAAATAATTTGAAGTGGGATAAAATGTTGAATCTGAAGTTTTCAGCCAGTTAAAGATAACTTGAAGGCTTGTAAAAATTATATTAATAGCACTGAAAATAGTAAAAGTGTTAAATTTGAATTTGGAAGTGTTTTGTTAAGTTTTGAAAATATATTGTTTAAATCGATATTTAAAAATAGCCTTCCGAGGCACAGTCTCGGAATTCGATGAAACCAGTTCCATTGGATCCGTAATAGTGTAATATTATGGGATTCCAAATTTTGGAATGTTTGGAGTTATGCTGTGAACATACGATATATAAATGTGCTGAAATTTATATCAAAAATTTAATAAAATAACTGGTCCAAAAAGCCATCTTCTCCATACGATCGAATTAGGACCCGAAACCTTTTCCATTGTATTCGGAATAGGGGTTTAACATTATAAACGCCTAGCGGCACTCCTAGATAGGGGTTCGAAATTTCAGACTGCGTAAAAAAATAACCCCAGTCAACCTCAGACGAAATTATATCCATGTCAAAACTTTTCCCTCGTCAGCTTTTTCTTTATTTCAAATCATGTCCTCTGTCCCTCATAATATCTCGTATCTTATATACAATTCCATTCCTTTTCATCAAAAAGAAAAACAAGCCTCGTTCTTCCTCTTCAGCTTAGAAATCAAATTGAAAAAAAATAAAGAGAATGTTGAGCCTTGCTTATCTTCTTTAAGCAGGAATTCACGATTTATGTTCGAGAGTTAATAATGGCTTACGAAATCAATTCGTTCCTCTTCTAAAAAAAGAGGGGGCACATCGTCTCTTATTTTAATCAGTCGCCTTCCTTCTCATTTTTCTCTCGAACGAATTGGAGTCCCTACTTTCTCGAATTCGAATTGTATGCGACCGGAAGGGAAATTAGGAATCGCGAAGAGAAGTATACGCAATTGGATTGCGTTCGATTTGGAGGAATCTGTGCCGTGTGGAAGTCGAGATTAGTTCGTTTTGGTTATCGCTGTTGAGTGGGAGGGTTTCGATCGCGTTGCTAGAGGGTGTCACCGCAGGGTGGCTTGGGATTGAGTCGCGTGGCGTGATTGTTCAGGAGCAAGTGGGATGGAAGCTTGGCACGGCGCTAAGGGTTTTGGGTCGTGAGGACTGTGGGATGGAATTGTGTCGCGTTGGCATGGGGTTTTGGGGATGAGGTCGTAAAAATGGAAGCTCGAGATGAGGTGATGGAGTTGAGGTTACGTCTTCGATGGCGTCGCTATGGAGGCTGATGCTACGGAGGCTGATGTAGTCGAGTCGAAGTAAAGGGCAGATGAGTTCTTGCTAGCCTGGGAGGTATCAGATTTACGTTCTTACTGAATTTTATAAACATATATATTTTGATTGTAAAAAAAACATTTACAGTAAGAGATATATATATATATATACATATGTGTGTATATAACTTGGTGTTTGATTTTACAGTATGGTATTTTTGAGTTTATATAAAACAGAAAAGAATTTATGAAGATAAGATTTAGGAAAATAGAACTTCAAATAGTAATATAAATTATTTTTATAAGTGTATATCTATAGGTTCAAAGATAAGACTTTGAAAATTTATGAGGATTTTAAAAAGTTGAAGAGTATTTAAAAAATTGGATTTTGAATCTATATAAGTTATTTTATAAGTATATATTTGTGATTCCAAAAGAGAAAGAAGGAATATATATATATATATATATATATATTTACTTACTATTTCATCTTAAAAATAAATATTAAGATGGTTAATTATTTAATTGTTGGATTGCTAAAATATTCTGTAAATGGAAATCGGTTTAAAATCAAATTTATTTGTTTAGAATGAAATCTATGGTTAATTAAATTATCAAATGAAAATTTAATTATTCAATTGACTCGAATATTGATAAAAATTATAAATGTTTATACAAGGTTATAACCTAGGAAACCAAGTTGAAATTGAAGTGGACTGCAAACAAAATAAAGGCGAGTTAATCTCACTATCTGGGTTTAATTTAAATTTAAGTGGTTAAATTTAAATAATTGGTTGAATGATTGAATTGATTGGTTGTGCTATATTATATATAGTAGTATATATATAGCATATATATTGGAGTGATTGATTTTCCGCATTATATAGCGAATGAGACCATATGCACCGCATAATAGTGAAAATGGTGTAAGTGTATACGAATGCACGTACTAATATAGTACACACGGATCGTGTAATATGGAATATAATATAAATGCGGAAATAGATGATAGTAGCAAAGTAAATAAAAAATAGAAAAATCACACCAGAGATTTTTATACTGGTTCGGAGCACCGTCCTACGTCCAGTCCCAGACTTCTATCTGGATTTTCACTATTAACTACCTCGCTTCACCCGGAGGAACAGGTTTACAACACCCGAGCAAACGAACGGGATTTCACGCCTCTAATATACTGAGGACTTCAACACTTGCCTCTAATAACCCCGAGGACTTCAACACTTGCCTCTTACAACACGAGGACTTCAACAAAGATGAATATAATTGTTTGTTGACGGTATGTGTTCTTGCTAACACAGTTTTGTCACTTGTAGTACAAACTTCCTATAATCTTATCCTCAAAATATGTGAATGATGTTTTGTGAAGATTAAGGGAAGTATATTACTTATTGAATCAAAAGATATTAAATAATTTCAATGATTCAATAAGCAATTAAAATAATTGAGAGCTTTTAGAATGCAGGAGTATTTAGAAAGTAAGATCAGAAATTAGAGTAAAAACGTATGTAATCATTGTTGTTTTAATCAACGATTTAGATGAGTTTATATAGAGAAGAATGGTTGTAACTCTTTGTGAGCAGTTGCCATTAAGAGATATGATCTTTGATGAAAGGTAAGAGATGCAACCTTTGGAGAAAAGAAGTGTCTTTTGGAAAAATTGCTTTCTGTTTAAAAACGGTCGACAGGTCAAAAAGTGACCAGTAGACAGGAATTCAAATATATATACGTTATGTGCATGTGTGCACGTTCAGTGTGCAAATTATACAGGAACGGTCGACCGCCTATATTATGACCGGTCGACCGGTCCCTGTAAAGTTGCATACTGAATGTGCAACTGCAATTTAGTCGTATATATATTGATTTCCTTGAAATGCATGATTATTTGAGGATAGATTTTAACAAGTTTATCACTATTACAATATCAAATAATCAACCTACAATCTAGAGTACCATATGTAGCTCTTTATAGCCATAATGACCTTGTTTTGTCGATCGCCTTTATTTCTTTGTTAGAAATCAAAACCTTCATAAAACTTGTGACTCAACATTCTCCCCCTTTTTGATTGATGACAATATATATCTGCAAATCTGAATCTCCCCCTGAGTATGTGATCTCCCTCTTTGAATTTTTATATATATGTATGTTCCTGCAAACAATTGTTAGCCCTTTCTTCCTCTTTGTCATCGACAAAAAGGAGTAACAAATACTAGAATAATAGAGAAGTGTAATTACCATAATATGCATAGCAAAATAAAACTTTAACACATCCAAAACATAACAGAGTATAATACAGACCGTAATGTCAAACGAAAAAATAAGAATAACGACACTATTTAGTACAAGTGTCGATTAATGTTTTTAAAGTGCTAAACCATAATAGACAATAGAATCTAAGATGAGGCAGATCCTATCTCCTCTTCATCATCATCGTCGTCGTCGTCATCATCATCTTCTTCTTCTTCATCATTGTTCCCTCTAGATGATTCTCCATGTCCATGTCCACTCATACCAGTAGACTCCTCAGATGATGTCCAGGTGAAAACAGGAGGAGCAGGACGTTTTCCTGGGTCTTGTGCTTGAACAGAGGTGGATGTGGAACATGATATAGCATCCCATAGCATACCAAAGAATGACTTGACCTTATTGAAGCGTTTATCAATTTTAGAGTCCATGCGCTTGAGACGTGATTCAAGCAAAAATTGGTTACGCGCAATAGTTTCAAGTGATTCTTTTGTGGATGATTTTGATTTTAACAACTTCACTTCATCGGAACGAGGTCGAGTGGAAGTAGCTTGTTGTTTTGTTTGACCTCTTTGTTGCCATTGTTCAAATGGCATAATCTCAAGATAAGGAGGAGGAAGCTTCATGCATTTGATAGTTACGGAATCAATGCATTTTGGTTTCGAGGTTGCAGAATCAGGAGGCTTTACCCCACAAGCTAACAAAAGTCGCATGATATATTCATTGTAGAAGAAATGAGGTCGTGTAGAGTTATTTACCTTGAGAATTTCATCAAAAAGCATGTGAACCCAATTTATTTGGATATCCCCATAAATAGCATAGAGAGCCTTGAAGTTTTCTTTATATACAGCATCATAATTTCCAAGTCTAGGAAACAGAGAATGCATCAAGACACGATGAAGTAGTCTGGCTGTGGGTCGAAGTCCAATAGACTTTGTGCCATCACTATTATCCTCTATGAACTGATGACTGATGTTATTACGAGTGAAGACTTCACAGAAAGTAGATGAGAACTCATCGCCTCGATTTGGTATACCAAGTATAGAGGCAATTCTATCATGAGTAAGAAAAATTTGTTTGCCACAGACGACAGACCAGATGAATCCGTTTGGATTATCAGGTTGATACTCGTCGAGATTCATGTTGGCGTAAAACAATTTTATCATCAAATGATTTATCTCCACATTGTTTTCTGAAAAATCTATCAATGGAGAAATGTTGGAATTATTGGCTAACCTACGAACTCCATAAGACGTGAAATCATCAAACTTGATGAAAGAGCCCGGATGAAACTTATAGTTTGTCATTTGATTCCATCTTGTTATAGCTATTGGACTTTCGAGCCACTTCTTGGCGGAGATGTTGAGAGATGAAGTTTCGGAGGATGTTCCTTTATTGGATTTCTTTTGCGGAGGAGCCATTGTTGGAAGATTTGGAAATTTGGGAATTGAAATTAAGAAACTAGGGTTTGTGAGTTTGGGAAAAATAACAGGTTGAGTCAAAAGAGAAGGAGGGTAGAAAGAAAATGACGCATAGGATATATATAAAAACCGGAAATACGTCAACCGGTCGACCTATGGATTATGGCCGGTCGACCGTTTTCAACCAGAGGGCAAACGGTCGACCGACTATAAATGTGGGGGTCGACCGGTTTTGCTTGCTGAATAAAAACAGTTTTGTTTTGCAAGTTTTTATAATATATCAAGCTATATATATTATATTTCACTCTTATTACAAAATATAAACGTTATTACAAGAGTGATAGATAAAGATACAATAACTATATATAAATCTAATGAGAAGTGGAAGGTTCGTCATTAGAATTATCGTTGTTTCCTTCAATACGTTTTGACCATGGACTCCAGTTTTTCTGAGCACCTTCATTCCTCTCATAGTTCCGATCCCAAGAGTTAGGACTTTTAGATGTTGATGGCCTAGACGGCATTGGTTCATGCACGTCATGCTTGTTGGAACTACAGAAAAATGATGCCAACTTTTCTAAAACGGATAATCGTGCCGATGTCCGTTGTTGCTCATGATAAAGTTGGCTTTGCCCATAATGGAGCTGTCTCTGAAGATCTATTTGATGTTTTTGATAGTGGTGAATCTCATCGATTTGTGCTTTGGTACGAGGAGAACAAAACAGCGTCCTCTTCACTCGTTTTGAATTTGGAGTATTATCAGGAATACAAGAGCATTGATGATGACAACTTGGTTTTTGTTTTGGTGTTGTAGGAGAATAATATTCCTCCGACTCAGAACTCGTAATAGAAATGTGTGATTCTTGAGCACATTTATCACAAATGTGAGCCATATAGAATTTTGTATAGAATTTTATGGTTAGAAAAGAGAAGATGAAATGAAATAAGAAATTTTGACAAGCTTATATACGTGTTTCTTATGTATAAACCTATGGATGTGAGTGAATAGAAAATTTTGACCATGAAAACATAAGCAGAGGCTTTATGTTAACTCTAAAAATAGCTCTCCTTCTAAAACTGAAATTATAAAATAGGAAAGGAAAGGACGATCACTAAAAGAATGAAAATGAGTAAAGATAATTAACCATTAAAGCAAGCAGTGGCTTAAATTTAATGTTAAAAAAAAATAGCTTAAGCAAAAGCTATGGTTAAAGAATAACTAAAAGAGAAGACGTTCATTAGAAATTACTAGTCAAGATTTTTTCTTGAAATTAAACCAAGCTCTCTTCGTAATCTAATAAAATTAGGTTCGAGCAGAGGCTTAGTAAAAATGTCCGCTAATTGATTGTCAGTATGGACATATTCAAGACATATATTTCCTTTTTCAATATTATCTCGAAGGAAATGATGACGGATATCAATGTGTTTGGTTCTAGAGTGATTCACTGGATTTTTAGAGAGATTTATAGCACTTGTGTTATCACAGTATATAATAGAATTTGATAAATGAATATCAAAATCTTGAAGTGTTTGTTGCATACATAGTACTTGAGTACAAGCGAGAGCCGCTGATATATATTCAGCTTCACATGTTGATAGTGAAACACAATTCTGTTTCTTACTAAACCAAGAGACAAGTGATTTTCCAATAAAATGGCACGTACCACATGTACTTTTTCTATCCGTTCGTGAGCTACCGAAATCAGCATCACTATATGATACTAATTCAAATGGACATTCTTTTGGATAAAAAAGACCGAAATCTTTGGTATTATTAAGATAACGAATTATACATTTCACTGCTCGTAGATGTGATTCCTTTGGATCGGCTTAAAAACGAGCATATAAACAAACACTCATTATTATATCTGGACGACTAGCTGTAAGATAAAGAAGAGAACCAATCATGCTTCGATATAATTTCTGGTCAACACTCTTACCACTTTCATCTTTTTCAAGATGTGTAGTTGTACTCATAGGAGTTGGTTTACCAGATGTATTTTCTAATCCGAAGCGTTTGATAAGATTTTCACAGTATTTTTCTTGATTGATAAAAATACCGTTTGAAAGTTGCTTGATTTGAAGTCCAAGAAAATAAGATAGTTCTCCCATATGAGACATTTTGAATTCTTTGGTCATAATACTTGCAAATTCCTTGCAGAGTTTATCGTTTGTTGAACCAAATATGATATCGTCTACATATATCTGGATAACTAGAATATCTTTTTGAGAATGTTTAATAAACAAAGTTTGATCGACTTTGCCTATTTGAAATCCTGAGTTAATAAGATAGCTACGTAGTCGTTCATACCAAGCACGAGGTGCTTGTTTTAAACCATACAGAGCTTTCTTAAGTTTGAACACATGGTCAGGATATTTTTCATGTACGAACAAAGGAGGTTGTTCGACATAGACATTCTCTTTGATAAATCCATTGAGAAAAGCACTTTTGACATCCATCTGATAAAGTTTGAACTTATGGTGACAAGCAAAAGATAATAGGATTCTAATAGCTTCTAGTCGAGCAACTGGTGCAAAAGTTTCTTCATAATCGATACCTTCTTCCTGATTATACCCTTGTGCTACTAATCTTGCTTTATTTTTGGTGATATTTCCTTGTTCGTCAGCCTTATTTTTATAGACCCATTTAGTACCAATAACTGACTGATCAGTTGGTCTTGGAACAAGTTCCCAAACATCATTGCGCTCAAACTGATTTAGTTCTTCCTGCATGGCAATGATCCAGTAATCATCTGTAGTAGCTTCTTTTGGATTCTTAGGTTCGATATTTGAGAGAAAAGCGACATGACCCATTTGATTGAGTTGACTCCTTGTTCTGACATGTGATGTTATTTCATCGATTATATTTTGGGCCGGATGGTCTCTTAATATTCTTGGTGGTGATTGTAACTCACATATTTGAGGAATATTCTCAATAATTATTTCCGAGTCAGAATCAATATTCGTGATGATTGGATTTTCAGTGACTATTGATTCGTCATCATCTGATATAGTGTGAGGATGCTGATAGATTTCATCAAAAGAGACATGAAGTGATTCTTCAATAGTTTTGGTTCGTTTATTAAATATACGATAGGCCTTACTTCGTTCCGAATAACCGACAAATATTCCTTCATCGGCTTTTGGATCGAATTTGCCAAGCTGGTCTTTCGTATTTAAAATAAAGCACTTGGAACCAAAAACTTTGAAGTATGAGATTTTAGGCTTCCTTTTGTTAAATAATTCATAAGGAGTATTCTTGGTAAGAGGTCTTATGGACACACGATTTAAAACATAACAGGCAGTTGCGACAGCTTCCGCCCAGAAATGTTTTGGTAAGGTGGTTCCATTCAATAATGTTCTTGCACATTCTTGTAAAGTTCGGTTCTTCCGTTCTACAACTCCGTTCTGTTGTGGAGTTCTGGGAAACGAAAAATTATGATATATACCTTTCTTTGTACAAAAATGTTCAAATTCATTATTTTCAAACTCTCCGCCATGATCACTTCTTATATTTTTAACTTTAATCCCTTTTGATTTTTGAATTATTTTGACGAAAGATTTGAAATGATCGAAAGTGTCACTTTTATTTTTTAAGAAAATTGTCCATGTATAACGAGAGAAATCATCAACAATTACAAGCACATATCGACTGTGATTTATTGATTGAACCCTAGTAGGTCCAAATAAATCCATGTGTAGTAACTCAAGTGGTTGTAATGTTGATATGACTTTCTTGGATTTAAAAGATGATTTGGTCAATTTTCCTATTTGACATGCATCACAAATGTTGTTAACTTTAAAACTTATTTTGGGTAGTCCTCTAACTAGATTGTTTTTGGCTAGCTTGTCAATAGTTCTGAAGTTTATATGACAGAAGCGTTTGTGCCATAGCCATGGATCATTATCATTAGCCACAAGACACGTATCCGAATTATGATTAATATTCATATTCAGAATATATATTTCTGTCTCTATAACCTTCGAAAACTAAATTATGGTCTTTATCTAAAATACTACACTTATTATTCGAAAAGGAAATTATAAAACCCTTGTCACATAACTGACTAATACTAAGTAAATTGTGTTTTAAATTTCTAACTAGCATGACATTAGTAATAAGAGGTAAGTTAGATGTACCGCCATTGCTCACATCGCCTTTGCCGATGATATAGCCTTTTGAATTGTCTCCAAAAGTGACGGAGCCACCATCTGAGTATGTAATATTTGTTAATAAGCTCTTGTCTCCCGTCATGTGCTTTGAGCAACCACTGTCCAATATCCACTTTCCTCTTTTCTTAAGTGGGACCTGCAAAAAATAGAATTAAGTCCATGGTACCCACTTTTTATAGGGTCCTAAGAGTTAGGTCTTAGGAGTCCAAACCCATATGGGTCCGGTATCCCCTTTATATATATAATTATTATTAAGATGCACAGTATTCATGAATTGCTGAATGTATTTGTTCCTAATCAAATTGTTATTTGTTTTAGGAACCCATATTTTGATAGTCTTGACATTTTTCTTTTGAAATTTCACAACTGGTTTTGGTTTGGAATATAATAAACTAAGATTTTTCTTACCTTCAGTTTTTTGTACTTTCTTCTTCCTTTTATTTCCAAGATGTTTCTTGGTTTCTTGTTTATTATATCCCAAACCTTGTTTGTCTGAAATAGATTGTGAACTTTCAATGATTTTTGTCAAATTTTCTCGACCTTTGTTAAAGTTAGAAACATTTTGAGTAATGTCATCAAATTTTGTTTGTAAACTAGCTTTTTCTAGGTCTAGAATTTTGACTTTTGCTTTAAGCTCATGATTTTCAGTAGTGAGAGCATTATTTTTCTCTTTTTGAGCTTCTATTTCTTGACTCAAAAGAGATATTTGAGAGTCAACATTAGATGATGATTCTTGAATTTTTTCAAGTTCCTCTTCTAATATTTTCTTCTCATCTTTTAACATATCTTGTTCAAACTTTGCTCTACTTAAATCTGCTTTGACTACTTTTAATTGACGTTTTATGTCTTTATATTTGACTATCAATTCAGCATTAATATCAAGTAATTCATCAAATGTAGGAATTTGTACCTCATCTTCTGTTGCCATAAAACAAACATTAGCTTGTTCATTCTCCGAATCACTTTCACTTTCTGATGAAGATGACTCTGAATCATCCCATGTTACTGAGAAGGCTCGTTTCTTTGATTTTTCCTTCTTATATTTGAATTTGTCATTTTCTGACTTCTTCTTTTGTTCTAGACAATCCTTCTGCATGTGTCCCTTTTTGTGGAAGTTGAAACATTCTATAGCAGATGAAGATGGTTTATTTGATCTAGGTTTCCTTTTATTGTAACGACTGGCTTTTCGATATTTTAGGAATTTTTTGAATCCTTTCGCAATGAATGCCAAATCTTCGTCTTCAGAATCTGATTCATTTTCATCTTTCTCAACATGAAATGCTACATTTTTCTTTTCTTCTTTTAGTTCTTTTCTAGCCTGCAAATTTGCTTCATAGGACATTAAATTTCCTATCAATTCATCTGGCTTCATGACGGAAAGGTCATTAGCTTCTTCAATTGCTAATACTTTTCCTTCCCATTCACTAGTCAGAGAATGTAGGACTGTTGAAACAACATCAAAATCAGAATACTTTTGTCCTAACCCAATAAGTGCATGGTGAATAGTTTGAAACCGTGAATACATGTCATTGATTGTCTCATTTGGTTTCATTTTGAAATTTTGAAATTGACTTTTCAGCATGGCTATTTTGGCTTGTTTAACCTTGTTAGTACCTTCATGAGTGATTTTTAGCGTTTGCCAAATTTGATATGCAGTAGTGCAGATACTAACACGGTTATATTCATTTTGGTCTAATGCACAGAACAACATATTTATTGCTCTTGCATTTACGGCTGCTGCCGTTTTCTCAGCCGCAGTCCATTCTGAATAATCAGTTGTTGGATTCACTATTTCTCTTTGAGTGGCATTCCAAGCATCATAGCTATTTGATTGCATAAAGAATGACATACGTGTTGCCCAATAACTATAGTTAAGACCATTGAAAAATGGAGGTCTTTGTGTCGATTGACCTTCCGTGTAAGTGGTGTTTTGAGTGCTAGTACTTGCGTTATTTGCCATATTACAAGAATATATCAAATAACTGTGTTACGGTTATGTGATAACCTTGCTCTGATACCAAATGAAAATAGTGTAAGTGTATACGAATGCACGTACTAATATAGTACACACGGATCGTGTAATATGGAATATAATATAAATGCGGAAATAGATGATAGTAGCAAAGTAAATAAAAAATAGAAAAATCACAACAGGGATTTTTATACTGGTTCGGAGCACCGTCCTACGTCCAGTCCCAGACTTCTATCAGGATTTTCACTATTAACTACCTCGCTTCACCCGGAGGAACAGGTTTACAACACCCAAGCAAACGAACGGGATTTCACGCCTCTAATATACTGAGGACTTCAACACTTGCCTCTTACAACCCCGAGGACTTCAACACTTGCCTCTTACAACACGAGGACTTCAACAAAGATGAATATAATTGTTTGTTGACGGTATGTGTTCTTGCTAACACAGTTTTGTCACTTGTAGTACAAACTTCCTATAATCTTATCCTCAAAATATGTGAATGATGTTTTGTGAAGATTAAGGGAAGTATATTACTTATTGAATCAAAAGATATTAAATAATTTCAATGATTCAATAAGCAATTAAAATAATTGAGAGCTTTTAGAATGCAGGAGTATTTAGAAAGTAAGATCAGAAATTAGAGTAAAAACGTATGTAATCATTGTTGTTTTAATCAACGATTTAGATGAGTTTATATAGAGAAGAATGGTTGTAACTCTTTGTGAGCAGTTGCCATTAAGAGATATGATCTTTGATGAAAGGTAAGAGATGCAACCTTTGGAGAAAAGAAGTGTCTTTTGGAAAAATTGCTTTCTGTTTAAAAATGGTCGACAGGTCAAAAAGTGACCAGTAGACAGGAATTCAAATATATATACGTTATGTGCATGTGTGCACGTTCAGTGTGCAAATTATACAGGAACGGTCGACCGCCTATATTATGACCGGTCGACCGGTCCCTGTAAAGTTGCATACTGAATGTGCAACTGCAATTTAGTCGTATATATATTGATTTCCTTGAAATGCATGATTATTTGAGGATAGATTTTAACAAGTTTATCACTATTACAATATCAAATAATCAACCTACAATCTAGAGTACCATATGTAGCTCTTTATAGCCATAATGACCTTGTTTTGTCGATCGCCTTTATTTCTTTGTCAGAAATCAAAACCTTCATAAAACTTGTGACTCAACAAATAGCGGATGATATTTTATAAATCCCATATACTGCGATATTCCACCTCGAAGTGGAATTGGTATTTTATATTGTGCTAACGTCTGTAGATGTAGAGAAACAGGTTGGAGGTATTCAATTGAATTCCTCAACATTTATTTAGATTATTTAATATTCTCTTTTATGATTATTTGATATCCTATGAGGAATTATATTGATAATTGAAAATAAAAGAGTGAATTTTTAAGTAAAATAATTATAAATAATTTGGATAAAAATAAGAAGGAATTGGAAAGGAATAAAAGTGATTTTTAAATCCTAATAAATTCTGGGTATGAAAAAGGGACTTTGAATAAACAGAGAAATAATGAATTTTAAACTTAAGTGATGTTATATCAAGAAATAAAGAATTTATTTTAAAAATAAATAAATTCAAGGTTTGAATTTATTTAAAAGAATAAAAAAGGATTTTTGGGAAAATCTGAAATTGGTGTTTTCAGTTAAAGGATTTTAAATCATAATTAAGTAATATAAAATCTGAAGTCAAAGGGTTTTGAAATAAACGAGTAAGTAAAGGAATTTATTTCAAATGGAGTAAATTGGAAATCAATTTGGAAATTGATTAAAGTGTTTGAAACTGGAAAGTTAAAGGAGAATGTGACTATGAAATTTATAAACTGGGTTTATAAAAGCGAAACAATATATCAATGGATATTTAAAAGAATAAATTCACGATGGGAATTTATTAAAGAAATGGGAAATTTTATTTAAAAATAAATAGTGATTTATTTTTAAAGGATGTGAAGAGAAGTATATTTCCCTGGATAGCCAAGTACGTTTTCAAAGTAAACTTTTAAATATAAGTTAAAGGTTTTAATGTTGTTCTAAAAAGCATGTTTTGAAAAAAAAATATTTCTAAAATATTTAAATTCTAAAGTAAGTATTTTTCAAATCTATCATCGTAGTAATTATTTAAAGATGACTTGGTATTTTGATTTAAAAAGAGAAAATCTAGTTTTATATTTTATAAAGTAACTTCATTTTAAATAATTTCTAAAGAATATATTTTTAATAAAGTATTGAAATAGTTTTTAACTTAAATGTTTTAAAGTATATTTCATAATAAAGCGTTTTAAGTTATTTTAAAAATCTAGAGTTTTTCCTACCGCCTACAACTCCCTGTGAAAACATGTAATGGCGTCTGCATCATCTTCTTTTTCCTCTTCCTCCTTCTCTCTTGATTCCGCCTCTTTTCCTCCTCTCTCTACTTCAGCCTCTGTTCTTTCATCTTCTTCCCTTCCTAATTCTGTTGCCTCTTAGTCTGTTTCTTTGGCTTCATCCAATAACATTGATTCTCATTCTTTGAATTCAAACTGGTCATCCCTCTTCAAATCTTTACCTCGTAATGCTGGATCATACAAACCGATTCATTTTGATATTTCGCGTGACAAACCCTCTTTAGATTTACCTGATCTAGTTAGAGAGGAAGTTTAAAATACTGGAATAATCACTTAGTTGGGTTCTTTTTGGATGGTACGCTCTCTTTCTTGACTGTTGTTAATTTCTTGAAAAAATTTTGGAAACTTAAAGGTGAAGTTGAGTATAAATCGGATGGATATAATTTCTATTTCAACTTTTCCAATCAAGAAGATAAGGACCATGTTCTCAACTCGGATCCTTTCTTTATTAGGGGTAGAATGTTCATAATCGCAAAATGGGATCCATCTATTGGTATATCTTAGGCTCAGATTAAAAAAGTGCCGGTGTGGATCCATTTTCATAGGATTCCAATCATTCTCTGGACTTTAGTTGGTATTAACTGGCTGGCCTGTCATGTTGGTAGATTAATCTGTTTTGACAGTAGCACTGAAAAGCTGCAAAGATTCAAGTATGCAAAAGCACTAGTGGAAATTTCGCCTGATTTTGATTTACTTGATTCTATTCATATTCCACGGTTGGGTAGTAACTGTCCTGATGTTCAACTGACTTATGATTGGAAGCCTAAAATTTGCACACATTGTAAAATCTTTGGTCATGATACTGTATCTTGTGAATTTGTAAACAAGGCCATAGATACTGATGGTAGTAAAAAGCATGATTTGGGGGAGAATGTAAATAGGATTCAAGGTGATAATGATGCTAATACAGTTGATCATACTTGGAGAATTGTTAATAGAAGAAATAAAGGGGTATGGAAGAAGAAAGAATTAGTGGTTAGAGAAAATAATAAATCAAATGTTGATTCTTTCAGTAGTATGAAAGTTGGCAAGGCAATTGAGTCTGAAGTACATCATGTAAATAGTTCCTGCCCTACAGACAATTCTAACTCATTTGCAGTTTTATTAAACTCCTCTCATGATACAACTAAGGATAGTATATCTGTTAGTGATGCTATTCCTTCTGTTTCATCTTTATCAACTCAAAATCTTTCCAATCTTTCATCTGAATCTGTTTCTAAAGTTGTCTCATCTGTTAGTAATGCTTTTTCTATTGTTACATCTTCATCAGCTGAAATCCAATCATTCATTTGGATCTGTTACTAAAGTTGTCTCACCTGTATTTTCTAATGCATCTACCTCTGTTTCAACTTCATGTAGTTCTCAATTTAGTTCAAAATCTCCATCCTTGATTGTTCCTAATCTTTCATCACCATATCTGCATTTGTCACCTCCAAATCATATTTTACTTCCACCTCCTTCTGTACCTAGTGAGTGTTCAATTGTCATGTCTAATTCTGGCACTACAAGTATTGTGAACACTGGTGATCTCAATAAAGGTAAGGATTATAAGCCTCATGAGGTCCTACCTTTATCCTCATCAAAAAATAATTCTCATCCAAGGCATACTAGGAAGAATCCTTCACCTTTGCTTCCTCCACTTCCTCTTAAATGAATAATATTGCTTTTTGGAATATAAGGGGGGCTAACTTACCATCTAAGCAACTTGAGATTAAGAATCTTATAGAGGATTAAAATATTCATTTGATGTGTGTTTCTGAAACTAAGCTTGACATTCAATCTACCATTAAGGCTATGCGTTTGATTGCTCTATCTTGGTTATTTGATAACAATTTTCTTGAATCTAATTATGGTAGACTGCTTACTTTATGGAATCCTCATATTTTCAAACTTTCCAGAATAATTGCCTCTGATCAATATATTCATTGCAATTGTATTCACTTGCCTTCCAATTTAATTTTCCATCTTACCTCTGTTTATGCTCAAAATTCATTATCTTTGAGACAGGTTTTTCTGGATTTTCTTCCATCTTTAAATTCATCTTCTATTCCTTGGCTAATTGGTGGTGATTTTAATTGTATGTTTGCAAGTAATCAAAAACTTGGTGGCTGTCCTTTATCTCTTAAGGATATTTCTCCATTAAACAGTGCTTTAATTCAATCAAATCTTTTCTCTGCTAAATATCTTGGTTCTGATTTCACTTGGTCAAACAGTAATAGGAGTGGAAATCCCACCTTATGTAAGCTTGATCATATTTTCATAAATCTTCCTTTTCTTCATTTTTGGCCAAAATCTTTTTATCACATTTTACAGCCTTCTTTATCTGACCATTGTCCATTAATTTTTCATTGGGGAGTTGATGATTTTCGTGGTGGGAAGCACTCTTTTAAATTTTTTAATTTCTGGACTAAACAAATTGATTATCAGGTTATTTTAAAACAGGTTTGGAATATGCAATACGGCAAGGATCCTCTAACAAATATTATTCTTAAGATGAAAGCTCTTAAATTTCAATTAAGGAATTGGTCTGCTGCTAATTTTGGTAAGGATTCTAAACTATCTACTCAGATTAGGAATGAGCTTATTAGAATACAAGAAATCCTGAGTGCTAGACCATTTGATTCTACTTTACTTCATATTGAATTGCAATTAAAAAATGCTCTGGAACAAGTTATACAAAAGGAAGTTTCATCACTCAAGCAGAAAATTCATTTGAGAATGGAAAGAGAGGCAGATAGGAATACTAAGTATTTCCATAATTTCCTAAAAGTTAAAAGGAACCGTGAATGTATTTTTCAGATAAAAGATATGTTTGGCAACATGGTGAATACTTTTGATGGAATTAATGAAGCTTTTGTTCAATATTTTACTTCTATCTTAGCACCAACCAACTTATTCATTCCTGATATCAAACCACTTTATGACATCACTCTTCCAACCAGTCTTCAGTTTGGATAGTGATAGTTGTGGTGGTCCTGATGGTTATAATGCACATTTTATTCAGCAGAGTTGGAAAATAATTGGGTCAGATATTGTAAAGGCTATTCAACATTTTTTTCTTTATAACAAACTCCCTATTGGACTTGCTGCCACTGCTATTGCTTTAATTCCTAAGATTGTTAATCCTTCTTCAGTTGATGATTTTAGGCCAATTTCATGTTGTAATATCATTTACAAAATCATCTCAAAAGTTTTAGCTAATAGATTACAATTATTTTTGCCATCCATTATCTCAAACAATCAAGCTGCATATATTACCGGTAGATCAATAAGTGATAATATTCTCTTGACTCAAGAATTGTTGTATGGTTATGAGAGGAAAAACATTTCACCAAGGTGCATGTTAAAGCTAGACATTAAGAAGGCTTTTGATTCTATTGCTTGGTCCTCTATTTTAGCTATTATGTCTAGAATGAATTTCCCAAAACCTTTTCTAGCTTGGATTTGCACATGCATATCTTCACCTATGTACTCTATTTGGAGAGAAGGTGGGCTGTATGGTTATTTCAAAGGTGTTCAAGGTGTTAGGCAAGGTGATCCAATCTCTGCATATTTGTTCATAATAGTTATGGAACTTCTTAATCCTGTTCTGATGGATCTAGTTGTGAAAAAAGACCTTCAGCTTCATCCCAAATGTAAAAAACCAACCATTACTCGCCTTCTCTTTGCAGATGATCTTATCATTTTTACAAAGCCTACTTATCACAATATTCAATGTATTATTTCATCTCTAAAATTTTTCTATTCAATCACTGGCCTACAAATTAATCTTCATAAATCAAATATCTTGGTTGCTGGTTTAAATACTCTTCAGAGGAATGATATTATTAAGTACTCAGGTCTTCAAGAATTGTCTAAAAATTCTTACTATTTAGGCCTACCTATCTTAAGTTCTAGAATCACTAAGAAAAATTGCTTGCCACTCTTTGAGAAAATTATTGAAAGGCTTCAGTTATGGCCAATTGATAAACTGTCGCAAGCTGGTAGGCTTACAATCATCCAATCCATTGCAGTGGCTATGACAAATTATTGGACTAGACATTATATACTCCCTGTGAGGCTTCTTAATATGATTTCTAGTGCCCTCAATAAATTCCTCTGGCATGGTGATCCTTTTTCCAGAAAGCTTATCCCTATTTCATTTTATAAGCTGTTTGAATCTAAGAAGAATGGTGGACTTGGTATTACTAACATTTTTCTATGGAATAAGGCTGCTATGTCGGTATATTTTAATAAGATCTTTGAAACTGATAGAAATTTATGGTCTCTATGGGTTAATCACAATCTTATTGGTAAGAGGAATTTTTGGACTATGCCAATTCCACAAAACTGCAGTTGGAGTTGGAGATGTATTCTCAAGATTAGGGAGACCTTTATTCCTTTCTTACAATGTAATTATGTTTTGATTAAAGGTCTATCTTTCTGGCATTCTCCATGGGCTAAACAAGGATTGATTTTAAGTTCTGTTGTTGATTATAATCTGAGAAGTAATTCTGGTATTTCTGAATTGACAACAGTTGATGATTTTATACATGATGATTGTATAGTACTACCTTATTCTAGTTCCTTTCAACTTCGGAATTTATGGAATGTCATCACCAGTAATCCTATTAAGAATAATGGTAATGTTTTGATCTGGTCAGACAAAGGTAAGCTTCATTCTATCAGGCATGTTTATAATTCTCTCTGCAGAGGTGGTTCCCAATTTCCCTGGCATTCAAGAATTTGGAAAATTGGTGGAAGTGCTAAAGAAAACTTATTGTTGTGGAAAGTGATGGCAAATGCATTAAACACTAAGGATAAACTCTATAAAATGGGTATTATTTCAGAGGATATATGTGTTCTCTGCAGATCAGAAACTGAAACCAATACTCATTTGTTTTTTGAGTGTACCTTTGTATATAAGATATGGTATAGGCTATTGTCAAATGGTGGATTTTATAAACCATCACCAGTTAGTTCAATTGAATGGTTTAATGTGTTTAAAGCAACAAGATGGAAGACCCGTGTGACCAAGTTGCTCCTAAAGATTCTTAAGAGACTGATATATGTAGTTTGGTCTGAAAGAAATAACAGAGTTTTTGGTATTGGTAGTAAAAATTCATCACAACTCTATAATATGGTTCATGGCAGTATACTCAGAGATTTGAAAATAGATTGTATCTGAAGTTTTGAAAGAATTTTACCACTTCTAGCTGATGGCCTTATTATGGAATGTTGGATATAACATGAATGGATTCTCAGGTTGTATGCAGTATGCTGTAATGCTTGGATTGGTTGATTGTTACTTTGTATTTGGTTGTTTAATTATGTCTGTAGCTGTTAAGATGGTTGTAATTTTTGTATGCTGTCAAGATGCTTGTATTTTTGTGGAATTGTAACTGTTAACTGTTTGTAATTTTACATAAGTCAATAAAATGAGTTCTTGCTCTTGCCTTTCAAAAAAAAATCTAGAGTTTTTGTGCTTGGTGCTTTCAGTGGAAATAAATAGTTGGGAATTTATTTCATGAAAAAAAGTGTGGTTTGGAAACTTTTTCAAAAGGGTGAAAATGGAAATATATCTTGCGAAGATATTTTGAGATAAATAAATAATATGGAGATATTATTTATCTCTGATATTGTGAATGTTAATTGATAGTTAAATAACCGACTATCTATATTGGCCAATGCGCTGATCGTTTCGAAAAGATCGGGATTTATTTCTTGAAAACCACTTCGATCCGGTTTTAACGTTTTCGTGTGGAAAACAAGAGTTGGATTCGAAGGTGGAGCAGTGAAGTGCAAGGGTTAGTCGCTACTAATCCTGAGGTGATTCCAAAATGGATGTAGTAGGAGTAGTGCCTTCGATTCGATTCGAACCCGGGACAGACTTGTATGGATGAATACTTTCAGAACATCGTCAGGTGGAAGGTGAGCATTCTAAGGGATATGTTCTAAAAAGGTAACGCTTAGCCTCAAGCCTCATCAACCGAAAATGACTGAAAATCAGGGGTTATGCAGTAAGGCTAGGTAGGTAGCGCCCATTAGGGTGAGGTCATCCCTGTCTTGATGTCCCTTTTTATTCGGCTTAGTGGTGCGGTTGCTGATCCCAACCGTCTGGTGATCTTACTCAGGATTATCCAGTAAGGGGTAGTCCCGGCCTTGTGTTGCACGGGATTGGGAGTAATCCTCGGTACAGTTATTGTTATCCCAACTTTTGGCAAAGTTGAGATATCCAAAATTTACTAGAAATCAATGATTACTATTCATGAATATCAACCATGCATTGCAGGATAACCATGGATATCGATGAATTTTGTCCGAGTCCGGAACGGGCCACAATTGATAGGACACGACAAAAAAGATCATAGAAGTCCGCATTTCAAATTTCAAGTCAATCCGAGGTCGTATTCTCAAGTTATGATGGATTCAAGTTAAGGAGGATGGACATTGCTCAGTTCGAACCCATCAAGTTCGAAACCATCACTTTCGAATCCATCATGTTCGAATCCATACGAAGAGGTGACATTCGAATCCATCAGCCTCGACTCCATCATGAAGTCCTCTCTTCGAATCGGTCCAGGATATAAAGTTCGAACCCATGGAGTTGCCATACTTCGAATCCATAAGAAATGCCCCTGCTTCGACTCCATGTGGTTCGAATCGATCAGACGTCCGTTGCTTCGAATCCATGACCTAGACCTTGCTTCGAATCCATCAAGCAAACACCCAAACAGCCTTGCCTCGAATCCATCCATGGCCTATCTTCGAATCCATGAACCGAACCTTTGCTTCGACTCCATCCAAGCAGCCATACTTCGACTCCATCAACTATGCGCTGGTTCGAATCCACCTTCACACGACCACAAATCCACTGTGCGGCATCACGCTGTCTTCGAATCCAACATGCCAAGACAACTTCGAATCGATCCAAGGTGACACAGTTGGATCGATTCGAATGAACACCGCCCCATCGATTCGAAGACACACTTCGAATCCAACCACACGGCAAAAGACAGGGATCGACTCGAAGAAAGGCGCCCTGGGATCGATTCGAAGTACTCGAATCAAACAGATCGATTCGAACAAGACCATTTCATCGATTCGAACCAAACAGAAGGCCGAAGACACCAATTTCGAACCGATCATAACTTCCAATCCACTGATCCAAATCCTATGAAATTTTTACAGTAGTTCACCTACATGTTGAAGAATGTTCACGCCAAGTTTCATCACGATTGGACAAGATCTTGATCGATTCGAACCAAGGGTCGAATCGATCCCAAAGTGGGCCCGGATCTCCAGAACTCGGCCATGTGGGCCCCCTCACGTGCTGGAAGTGGTCTACCTGATTTCTAGGAGATATATCAGCCTCCTACGCCTATAAATAGACTCCCAGATCATTCAGAAAAGGGACTGGATTCTCTTTGGCAAGATCAAGACTCTGAAGCATCAAGACTCCACCAAGGCTCTACTTTGCACTCAACAACCACCGTTGTACTTGAATTTTAGAACTACAATTCATTGTAATCCGCTGTAATCGATTGTAATCAGCGAAGAACATCAATGAAAAGGGAAAACCTTTGAAGTGGACGTAGGCCGGAGATAGCCGAACCACTATAAATCGTGTGTTCTTGTTCATATTTACTATTTTGTTGCTTAGATCTGTGATTTGTGTTTGGATATTGCTGATTTATATTCCGACACTGGTGCTTTCACATTCATCGGGGTTTGTGACCAATTTTGGCGCAAACACTTTGGTGCTTCCACCGAGAAGAACTCAGGACCCGCTACATCAAATTCGGAATTCAGATTCAAAAGTTCGAAGAACCCCAATTCAGAGACAATGACTCGACAAACGAGACAGAGAGTTGATAGGAGCCAACAAGGAGGAAGCCAAGAAGCATCCTCTAGATCAAGGGAAGGACCGGCTTCCGTCTACATCACTAGAGACGAGATGGAGGCTATGGCTAATTCACTACGCGATAGCATGATGAAAACCCAACAGGAGATGCTGCAGAATTTCCTCGAGCAAATGAGAACAGCAAACATGCAAAACCTTGGACCAACTGCAACGGCTACGAGTACGGGACAAGGAATCAGGATTGCAGAAGCAAATGAAGGACAGGCTCAAGGCCAGAATACAGGAGTTGAAGGTGGTCAGCAAGGCCTTGGGGGCAGACCCTCAGGGTCCGATACTGGAAGACCAACAGACGGAGCTCAACAGACTGGAGCCAATGCTTACGCTAACGAGCCACCAGAAGAATACGTACCACAATTCCCTTCAAGGCTCGGGGGGCAGGATAGGAACTTGACAAGGGGCCAACCCCTAGATGGAGACGAGAGAATGATTGGCCTCATGCGAAAAATCATGAGAGGAGGATTGCCTAGCGGAGGCTTAGAAGAAGTTAGTCGGAGTCCATTCACTCCAAACATCTGAAATGCAAGGAATCCTCCAAAGTTCAAACTACCAACGATAGAACCTTATGACGGGAGATCAGACCCGACCATGCATATTACCAGATATATCAGGCACATGGAAGTGCTGGGGGCATCAGAGGAAGTGATGGCACGATGCTTCCCTCTATATTTATCAGATTTAGCTGCACTGTGGTTCAGACAACTAGAGACTGGATCAATCGGAACATGGAGCGAGCTTGTAGATTGCTTCATGAGACAGTTTAGGGTCCACGTAACGCGACCCAAGAGCGTGATGACCTTAGCATCGATCAAGCAAAGGACGGGAGAGTCCATAAAAGATTTTCTGCTAAGATTCAACGTGACAGTGACTTCTGTAGATCGCCCGGATCCATCAATGATTTTAATGGCGGTGGTGGCGGGAGTCGCGGAAGGCACCAAGTTTAAAGATTCTCTAACCAAAGATCCACCGCAAAATCTTGGAGAATTCTTTCATAAAGCCGAGAAGTTCATTCGGTTAGAAGAATCACAAGCCGAGAGTCGAGAAATAAATACCACGCGAAGCGACGAAGTCCCCAGAGAACAGTCTGTAGTAGACAAAGGAAAAAGGAAACAGGATGACAGACATGATGGTCCTGATAAACGGAAGAAATTACGAGAACCAAGATTCAGGCAGTACACAGATCTGAATGCGAGCCTAGAAAGAATCTTCACTGAAACTAGGGGGCAACTCCATTATCGTAAGCCACCTATAAGGGATCCCACCGAGCGGGAGCGCAGGACTGGAAAATATTGCCTATTCCATGAGCTGGATGGGCACACTACAGATGAATGCCGACACCTGAAGGATGAGGTGGAAGAGCATGCCAGAGGTGGTAGATTGCCACAATATGTCAGAGAACGGGCAGCGGCAACAAGACCTGAACAATTACCGCCTCCACCAAGCAGGAACGATCCTGGATCGGGATCACGACTCGTCATCAATTGATTAAAGATGGCAAGGGCCAAGTCCAGGATTTGGACTTCGGTCGAATAATTTTTATTTAGATTTATTTCCAAAATAAACGGTTACTCCACTTACACATGTACGGGAACCGGAGAGATCCCTAGGCATGCTCTGAAATGGAAATAAACCGCTATGCCCGGAGAGGCAATCCTTAGTTTTTTCTTGATGTTTGAGATTGAACATCTAGAACTCGAATTTTAATAAATAAATTAGAACTTCTTGCAATAAACCTTTTGACCGGAGAGTCAAAGGATGAACATTAAACACCAATATAACCATGATCGCTTTATGACCCTACCCGGAGAGACGGGGTCCGGAGTGCAAGAAGTGAGTTGCTTCGCCGGAGAGCGACAGGATCGACTCACTTAAGCGCTGTTTCCCCTTCACCGGAGAGTGACAGGATGGGATCCAGCAAGAGCCCGGAGAGGCTATGATCGGTCCCGAACGACCATGACATCGCTTAATGTTCAGATACACTGAACCGGAGTGCAAGAAGTGAGTTGCTTCGCCGGAGAGCGACAGGATCGACTCACTTAAGCGCTGTTTCCCCTTCATCGGAGAGTAACAGGATGGGATCCAGCAAGAGCCCGGAGAGGCTATGATCGGCCTAGAACGACCATGGTATCGCTGTACGTCCTACAAGGGACCAGAGTGCAAGGGATAGAAGGCGACGCCAGAGAGCAACAGGATCTTTCTATTCAATCACTAAGTCTAGAATGAGCTTAGTAAGGGTTCAGAACAGCCAATAATAGTCCGAAAAGACTACCAGACTTCATTCTCAATTTCTACGGAAAGAACGAATATTGATTCGGCTTCGAACAGCTACAAACTTGATTGATAATACCACAGCTATGAATGAAACATGAATTTATTACACTTGATTTAAGACTGTTCAAAACATACCTTTTACAAATAGGCATGTTTTGGGGGGCAAAATGTTATCCCAACTTTTGGCAAAGTTGAGATATCCAAAATTTACTAGAAATCAATGATTACTATTCATGAATATCAACCATGCATTGCAGGATAACCATGGATATCGATGAATTTTGTCCGAGTCCGGAACAGGCCACAATTGATAGGACACGACAAAAAAGATCATAGAAGTCCGCATTTCAAATTTCAAGTCAATCCGAGGTCGTATGCTCAAGTTATGATGGATTCAAGTTAAGGAGGATGGACATTGCTCAGTTCGAACCCATCAAGTTCGAAACCATCACTTTCGAATCCATCATGTTCGAATCCATACGAAGAGGTGACATTCGAATCCATTAGCCTCGACTCCATCATGAAGTCCTCTCTTCGAATCGGTCCAGGATATAAAGTTCGAACCCATGGAGTTGCTATACTTCGAATCCATAAGAAATGCCCCTGCTTCGACTCCATGTGGTTCGAATCGATCAGACGTCCGTTGCTTCGAATCCATGACCTAGACCTTGCTTCGAATCCATCAAGCAAACACCCAGACAGCCTTGCCTCGAATCCATCCATGGCCTACCTTCGAATCCATGAACCGAACCTTTGCTTCGACTCCATCCAAGCAGCCATACTTCGACTCCATCAACTATGCGCTGGTTCGAATCCACCTTCACACGACCACAAATCCACTGTGCGGCATCACGCTGTCTTCGAATCCAACATGCCAAGACAACTTCGAATCGATCCAAGGTGACACAGTTGGATCGATTCGAATGAACACCGCCCCATCGATTCGAAGACACACTTCGAATCCAACACACGGCAAAAGACAGGGATCGACTCGAAGAAAGGCGCCCTGGGATCGATTCGAAGTACTCGAATCAAACAGATCGATTCGAACAAGACCATTTCATCGATTCGAACCAAACAGAAGGCCGAAGACACCAATTTCGAACCGATCATAACTTCCAATCCACTGATCCAAATCCTATGAAATTTTTACAGTAGTTCACCTACATGTTGAAGAACGTTCACGCCAAGTTTCATCACGATTGGACAAGATCTTGATCGATTCGAACCAAGGGTCGAATCGATCCCAAAGTGGGCCCGGATCTCCAGAACTCGGCCATGTGGGCCCCATCACGTGCTGGAAGTGGTCTACCTGATTTCTAGGAGATATATCAGCCTCCTACGCCTATAAATAGACTCCCAGATCATTCAGAAAAGGGACTGGATTCTCTTTGGCAAGATCAAGACTCTGAAGCATCAAGACTCCACCAAGGCTCTACTTTGCACTCAACAACCACCGTTGTACTTGAATTTTAGAACTACAATTCATTGTAATCCGCTGTAATCGATTGTAATCAGCGAAGAACATCAATGAAAAGGGAAAACCTTTGAAGTGGATGTAGGCCGGAGATAGCCGAACCACTATAAATCGTGTGTTCTTGTTCATATTTACTATTTTGTTGCTTAGATTTGTGATTTGTGTTTGGATATTGCTGATTTATATTCCGACACTGGTGCTTTCACATTCATCGGGGTTTGTGACCAATTTTGGCGCAAATAGTTATCTAGGCCACATACTGTGACGGGTGGTACCCAGTGCCCAGTCATTAGTTGGAAATCCATTCTCCCTACGTGCCTTTATGATTTTGTTTGTATTACCCACTTTGTGGCTAGTAGCTGGAATTTAATCATGTAACAATTTCCGCTATTTTAATAAGTATTTCTAAATAGACCCTATTATAATATCAGAGGATTTTAATAAAAAATGTTTTAGCTATCTCAAGGTAAAAACCCGACATGTTTATTTGTGGCGTGGTCTTACGAGATGCTTTTGATTTCAAAATCATTTTGAAACTTTAATAATCAACTTGAGTGTGGTTTTCTCACGCTGGTTTTTCAGACTGACTCGGGTGTTATTTAACTATAATTCTTGGGTCGGACCGAGTATTATAGAATACAGGATATGATGCTGTGGAACTCAGGAGACGAGCTGGATAGCGATACGTACTTCCGTACTTGATTATTATGCCACTGTGTATTTAGTTTTGAGGATGAGTTTATATGACTGTCCAGTTGTATGTTATTGATGTTGTTGAACTCTGATGATGTGTGTGTATATATATATAACAGATATAGTTTCCTTTTGTGTAAAGATCTGTTATTATCTATTATATTTTATTTCGCTGCGATGGTTAGATTCTGATGTTGTTTTCTACTTTCTTCTTCTACCTCTTCTTCTTTAACCCAAATGGTTCGTATTTCCGTTCATCTTGAGTTGAGTGATGGACAATAGTGTCGACTCAATGGGTACGGATTTACGGGCTGTTACACCTAGACTCGTCTTTCACTCGTTATCTCTAATCATTGAAGGGAGCACTCATATGACCACCGAGAGTCAACCAGACGCTGGTACTATCTTGTATCCTCCTTAATCTAAAAAATTTATCGTTCTCAATGGATGAATGACCGTAATCTAATATTTGCTTTTAACTAAACCTTGTAGGCCACCCTGATCCCGGGTCAACCCCAAGGTGTGATGTCGTCATGGAATAGGAGGTAAAAGACACCTAGGCTCCGACCGTCGCAGATGTCCCTAGGCCTGATGCTCAAGTGATTGAGGCGCTCGATAAGAAAAAATTTGAAGACCCATCACATAAAGAGGAACCCGATGACGTTATAGTTGCTGACGCTTCTGAACATACTACTAAACTCACCATGAAGGAGAAGATTGAAGAGGAGGAGATGTCAAAACTCAAAGTCATTGGTGATCCTGTTGTGGTAGAGGTCAACGATCCCCTCGATAGGCCATTGCAATTCATCCTCGCTGGAAGGTTTGTTCCTATGGCAGTTCCCCCTCCTTCCTCAAGTTCCTCCTCTTAAGGCAGTAAGGGGTCTAGAAAGAAATGTTCGAGTGAAACGCACTTTGAAAAGCTAACAAAAGAGAAAAAGATGAAGTAATAGCGTGTGTCTCGTAACATTATGTATTGCCCAAATAAATTAGACTTGCGTAGTTGTATTTCCCTCTTTTGTTTTTCTTTTTGACCTCTGAAACTTCAGATGTAAGGAAATTTTAGAGTTGTGAACAATTTCTTTTTACTTAGTCAATCATCGAATGTGTTATTATTGCAGTAAGAGAGTAACTTCTCCTGCTCCAAACGTTTTTCTGGATCTTTCCAGGTTTCATTGGTAATTTGTTATCTTTTTCAGAGCTCCTTACAGGATCCATCGGGGGTCGCCATCAACCCCGGGCCTTAATCGTAACCAATAGTCAAATTTCGATGCTAATGGTTTGAGCGTCTTCATTGATCTTAGATCGGTGTACGCAGGGTGTTAAGTGGTCGAAAGTCTTTATGCCCGTCCGTCGGTTCGGACACTTGGCATTTTTAAGTCCGCGTTGTGGATTTAGAGATATTTTCAAATCATTAATACTCTATTCTACGCTCTAGGGTTCAGAGTACTCTAGTCCACACTTTGGGGATTTAGAGATTTTTTCAAATCGTTGATACTCTAATCTGCACTCTGGGGATTCATTGTACTCTAGTCCACACTCTGGGGACTTAGAAATTATTTATAAATTGTTTATACGCTAATCTGCACTATGGGGATCTAGAGCACTCTAGTCCACACTTTGGGGACTTGGAGATTTTTCTATATCGTTTATACTCTAATCCGCTCTCTAGGGATTAAGAGTACTCTAGTCCACACTCTACGGACTTAGAGATTTTTTCAAGTCATTTATACTCTAATCCGCACTCTGAGGATTAAGAGTACTCTAGTCCACACTCTAGGGACGTGGAGATTTTTTCAAATCGTTTATACTCTTGTCCGCACTTCGGGGATTCAGAGTACTCTAGTCCACACTCTGGGGACTTAGAGATTTTTTCAAATCATTTATTCTCTAATTCGCACTCTGGAGATTTGGAGTACTCTAGTCCACACTCTGGGGACTTAATGATTTTTCCAAGTCGTTTATACTCTAATACGCACTTCGGGGATTCATAGTACTATATTCCACACTCTGGGGACTTAATGATTTTTTTTAAATTGTTTATACTCTAATCCTCACTTCGGGGATACATAGTACTCTATTCCACACTCTAGGGAATTAAAGATTTTTTTCAAATTGTTTATACTCTAATCCGCACTTCGAGGGTTTAGAGTACTCTTGTCCACACTCTAGGGACATAGAGATTTTTCCAAATCGTTCATACTCTAATCCTCGCTCTAGGGATTCAGAGTACTCTAGTCTACACTCTAGGGACTTAGAAACTTTTTCAAATCATTTTTTATTTTAGTTTTTATGTGTATGTTCATACATCACAAATGCAAATGTTCATATCAATAAGTTCCCTCACATAATCAACACAAAATGAAATAGCAGTAGTTTGTCTAAAAGTAGTTTCAAGCCTTTATTCATCGAAAAACATAAGGACAAAATAATTTGTCTTATTACATAGCAAAAATAAACCCAACACAAAACAAATACTAAAAAAACTATCATTGAAATGCGAGAGAAACAATCTAGGTAAAATAACAGCGTAAATGCTCGCTTTCCATGCCTTGGGAAGCATTACACCATCAATGATCGCTACCTTGAAAGTTCCTTCCCCAAGCCACTGCTCGATGACATATGGTCCTTCCCATATAGGATTCATATGTGACGGGACTGGAAAAATTTGCTTTAGGACAAGGTCGCAAACATCAAAGGTTCTTAGTTGGACCTTTAAATTATAACATCGGGCGACTCGGTGCCGGTGCGTGGCCACTCTCAAATCAGCCTCTTCACGGTTTTCGTCTATAAGGTCCAAAGATTCCAATAAGAGGTCTCAGTTCATTTTGGGATTATAGTAAGTTATTCGATGGGAAGGGACTTTGAGGTCCACAGGTATAACTGCCTCAGTCCCATAGGGTAAAGTGAATGTGGTATAGCCAGTCGCTGACTTATGAGTGGTCCTGTACGGCCATAGCACCATGGGAAGTTTATCCACCCACTTGTCCCTGGCTTTCTCCAAGTGTTGTTTTCAAGATGGACTTTATTATTTTTTTAGTGCTTCAACCTGTCCATTTGCTCGAGGATGAGAGACCGCCGCAAACCTCTTCTCAATACCATACTTCCGACAAAAATCCTTGAACTCGGCACTATTAAATTGGGCCCCGTTATCCGTCACAATGGTCCGTGGGAGACCAAAACGGCACATAATGAGTTGCACAACAAAATTAATGACTTTTTTGGTTGTGATTGTATCTAGTGGTTGTGCTTCGGCCCACTTGGTGAAGTAGTCGACCACGACGATTGCATATCTTGCACCGCCTTCGGGAATCGGCAATGAACCGACATTACTAATTCCTCACATTGGGGACAACCTTGGACTGACCATTTGCGTGATTTTTGTCGGTAGCGCTCTCAGGAATTTTGCATATATTTATCATTTCTCACATCACCTAACGAAATCCGCGACATCCCGATTCACGATCGGCTAGAAATATCCATAACGGAGCTTTTAAGCCAGCATCTGTCCCCAGTGTGATTAGCACATTCTCCTCCATAGACCTCTACCAGCACTCATTTCACCTCGTCATAAGCGATGCACCTAAGCAAAGGAACAGAGAATCCCTTTCGTTACATAATTCCATCTTGCATAACATATTGGGTGGCTTTATGGAGGATTTTCCGCTTCTCGTTCTTTTTCTTAGGCGGGGTTCCATGCAGCAAGTACTCTTTAAATGGGGGCATCCATGATTCCCTCTCAGGTTCCATTTCCAGCACCTGATCAACTTCCATCGCATTTATACTTGGGGTATGTAGAGTTTTGATCGAAACCAAGCCCATATGTTGTGCATTGCCAGTGCTTTCGAACTTGGCCAGTGAGTCGGCTTCCCCATTCTGCTCCCGTGGGATATGCGAAATGTCATAGTATTCAAGATCCGCCAGTGCGTAAGTCGTTGTCCCTACACTTGGTAGTCCCCTCTAATCTGGTACACCACCAGTTGTGAGTCACAGAAGATTTCGACTGATTTCACACCGAGCTCTTTGGCGAGCTTGAGTCCAGCGATCAACGCCTCGTATTCGGCTTCATTATTCATAGCGGGGAAGTTGAGCTTCAAATCATGGTAAATTGATCGGTTCTTGGGGGTCACTAGAACCACTCCAGCTCTAGAACAATGATCATTGGATGCCCCATTAGTAAAAAATTTCCATCGGGCCACATGGACTTCACTACCTCCAACTGGCTTATCCTACATGGTAAACTCCGTTATGAAATCCTCCGGTGCTTGTCCTTGGACAGCTCTTTGAGGAAGATAAGTGATGTCAAATTGGATGAGCTCGATGTTCCATTTCAGTAGCCTTTCAGATGTCTCGGGTCACTGCAAGACTTGTCGCAAAGGTGGGTCGGTGTAAATATTGATCAAACGCGCCTGGTAGTACGGGTGAAGCTTGCATGACACGACCATAAAGCAATATGTCAGCTTTTCTATCTTGGGGTAATTTCTCTCCACTCCTGTTAACCACTTACTAACATGATACACCGGTTTCTGGACTTGGTCCTCTTCATGAATCAAAGTAGCACTTATGGCATATGGTGATACAGCCAGATAAATATACAGCTCCTTATGGTCTATGGGCTTTGATAGAACAAAAGGTCTCTCCAAAAGATTCACCAAAGCTCGAAACACGTTTTCACATTCTTACATCCACACGAAATTCCTCTTCCCTTTCCTTATCAAATCAAAGAAAGGAATGCACTTGTCGGTTGCCCTGGAGATAAATCGACTTAAAGCGGCGATCTTCTCATTCAAGCTTTGTACTTGGTTAATAGTTCTGGGTGCTTGTGTATCCCGGATGGCCTGAATCTTTTCTGGATTCACTTCAATCCCTCGTGCATTGATAATGAAGCCCAGAAATTTTCCTAAAGCAACACCAAAGAAGCACTTCAATGGATTGATTTTCATACTATAGAATCTGAGGATGTCGAACATCTCCGCTAAGTCTGGAACATGGTCGTTTGATTGCCGTGACTTCACGAGCATATCATCCACATAGACTTCCATCGTTCTATCGATTTGATCTTTAAACATTCAATTAACCAAGAGCTGATAAGTCACTCCCACATTTTTTAACACGAATGGCATCACTACATAACAATATAACTGGACGTCTACAACGAAACTGGTGTGCTTCTGATCTGGGTATGCATTAGAATTTGATTGTATCTCGAATATGCATCCATAAACGACAACAATTCATGACCCATGATTGAGTCAACCATCTGATCGATTCTAGGCAAGGGAAGGCTATCCTTATGGCATGCCATATTCAAGTTTGAGTAATCAACACACGTTCTCCATTTCCCATTTTCCTTCCTTACTAGCGCAGGGTTAGATATCCATTCAGGGTAGAGGGCTTTGCAAATAAACCTAATGGCTTTAAGTTTATCCACCTCCTACTTAAGAGTAATAGACCTCTCTGCATCTATACCTCGTGTTTTTTGATATTCAGTGTGTGGCTTGATATGGCGGGCGAGATCCCACACATATCAGAATGGCTACAAGCGAACATATCAAGGTTTGCTTGGAGAAAATCAGTAAGCTCCCTCATCATCGAAGGGCTGAGTTGTGACCCAATTTTTAATACTCGTGATGGGTCATTGCGGTTGACTGTGATATCGATTGTTAATTCACCTGGCGCTGCCTTGGCTTCTTTAGGCTCCTCCTCATCGTCTCTTGGATCTATATCCCTAAAACTGCCTATAGTGCCAAGGCCAAGGCTTAGGCATTATTTGTCAATTCTCGGTAACTTGAATGCAGATAGATTAGTCCACACCCTTCCTTTTCTCTTTATGTTTGGATTCTCTCAGCTCAACCATATAGCAAACATGGCCAATCGCCTGATCGCCATGCACTACACTAACTGCTTTGTCTGTGGGAAATTTCAAAGTCAAGCACCAACGGGCAAGAGCTGCCCTGAACTCGACCAAGGCCGGGCGGCCCAGAAATACATTATACGGCGAATCAACATCTAAAACAACAAATGATAGGATCTGCAATCTCCTACGTTCACCATCACCTAACTCAACCGGTAACTCAACAGAACATATTGCTTCGGTAGTTACACCGTTGAAACCATGTATGCAGGCCTTAGATGGCTTCAAATCCTTAGCCTCTATCCTCATCTGGTTGTAAGCCTTCTTAAAAATGATGCTCACTGAACTCCCACAATCAACTTATATTTTCCTTACCAGAGCAGGTCCAATTATGGAAGAGTAACCATCAGATCAATAGTAGGAGCCTCCATTCGATCAGCATCTCTACTCCTGAACACTATTTCGTCTGTCATCATGCGTTGTTGCTTTGTTGAAGCTCCATCCTCGATGTTTGAACAACATTCAAAGTCTGCATGCCTCATCGAGCTGGCATATCGCTCCATCTCCTGCCAACTCCTGTCTGCATGATATGGTCCACTAAGTGTTTACCATCAATCTCCTGCTAGTCTGAGCAGAATGCAAGGGTCGGGGCGGAAGTGGTCCTCGATTCAATTTCGATGTTCCTTGTTCACCGTCCTTTGGATTTTTGACAAACTGATGTAACTTTTTATAGTGAATCAGCTTCTCAACAGCATCATGGAGGTGCCTACACTTATCAATTTTATGCCCATAGGACTTGTGAAACTGATAGTACTTCCTGGTTTGTTTCTGTTTCTTAGTTGATTTCGGACGTGGCTTCCTGTACTGGAAAGTATTGCAGGAGGACATGTAGATGTTTTCTAATGAAGCATTTAGGGAGCGTGTAATCTTTACAAGTAGGGATTCATGGCTTCCACTTTCCAGACTCCCTCTTTTGATTGGGATTTCCTCCTCCTGTCCTCCTTTGTCACCCAATTTTATTTTGGATGTTAACCTAAACCTTTCCAGAGCTTTCGCTAGATTGCTTCACTATAGTGTTGCTTTGCACCACTTTGCTACTTGGTCCTATAGAATTAATCCTTCTGGACGACTTAGCTTCCTCCTTTCTCATGAACTGATTAGATTTCGAGTAGAAATGCTCCAACATAGCAGGCGGTTTTCCAGCTAGCCAATCACCAAACTCGGATTCTATGTCAGCCTCCCTTGTCACAGCCATAAGAATGGCAGGGTCATTAGGATTACTAACCTCTATAGCAGCAACGTGGAACCTCTATAAATAATCTCTCAGTGACTCACCTGGGGCCTGGTCACACTAGATAGTGACATTACATCTTTGGGGTGAGTAGCATGAATTCGAAACAGTTCTATGAATCCCATTGCTAGTTTGTCAAATCTCGAGATTGGCCGCGGGGGTAATCTCGTGAACAACATTGTAGCAATTCCAGATGGAGTTATAAGGAAAAATCTGCACTTGGTTGCGTCATTTTCCGTAACTGAATCCATCGGCCACTCATACGTCATAATGTGCTGTCGGGGATCAGTGTTCCCTTCGTAAACAGGCATTGTAGGCATGCTGAACCTCCGAGGATATTCAGTCTGTAAGATGTTATCAATAAACAAAGTATGACTCCTAAAGGCCCCTCGGTTGTCATTAATCAACCCTTGGTTTTCTCTCATCAGCTGCCTGACCATTGCGGATAAGTCCGAATTTTGTATAGGAGGTGCCAATCCGGGTTCTATCTTCCACGAAGGTTCCAACTGGCGCCTAACGGGCATTTCTTGTCTCCTTGGCCCGTTGTCCTCCAGGTGTATATTCTGAGTGTCCCTTTAATTATCTTCCTGGCGAGGTAGTTAGCCAATTTCCACCCATACCCCAGTGCAAATGTTCTCCATTCCAGGTTGAGCATGACTACCCAGGCGTACATAAGGAGCTATTCTCCCAGTTAAGGGATTAGTGCCGACTTTGTAAACTGGCCGTGATGGCCTGCCACAAGTTGGTCTGTTGCTCCAATTTGCATTATTTTAATTCTACGATGCCTACACCTGCGGTGCTCATCTGATATAGTTGAGCTACCAAACACCGAGCCTGAAGCGAGGCTTCCTCCGGCATTCCGACATCGCTGTTGGGCAATCTGGTTCATCAGATTAATTTTCTCTTGATTTTCTCATTTAGCTGCCACCGGCTTTCCGTTAGCTCCCTCATTAGGTTATTGAATTCGGTTTGGATGACAGGATCAGCAGAATTTTGAGGCGCAACGGGTTCCACATTTGCATTGGTTGGCTGGCTGCTTGGCCCTCCTTGTTGGACACTAGCAATCTCATTGGCGTCGATATTGTAGGTGGTAGATCCGGTGTGTCTGACCATCTTGGTTTCCTTCGCTTAGATCCTAAGAGATCTGAACAATATCTACAAAATCTTGAGAATGAAAATGGTACTTCGAGGAATTTCTTCAATCCAATAGCAATGAAGACGATCCTAATACCTTGATAATCAGCCTCTCGGTGAAAGCACTAAAATGTTAGCACAAACTTGGCCACTAACACCCCTGAATAGATTTTTGTAGCGAGATAAATGAAGAAATTAAGTGGAATGAAGAGTAACATAATATATCGCAAAACATAACATAAAAGTAAGTACAACATATTTATAGTGGTTTGGCGTTGATTGCCTATGTCCACTTTGAATATCTTATTTATTACTTTATCAATCACTTGATTACAGGTACAATTCGCAATGAAAAGCCTAAATACAAGTTAGAAAAAAATAAAGAGAGTATAAAAAATGGCAAAATCTTCCTTAGGTTCTTCCAAAAAAGGATCCCTAAAAGTGGACCCCTGTCCCTGTATTTATAGATGGAGGTAGCCTGATGTTTCAGAACTCGAACTTCCCTCTGGTCACCTGGGCCCATTGCCAAGAGAACTCAGCCCAACATTGCTATGTTATCAACACCGACCTAACAGTGTCGACCCAGAGATACCGACCCCATGAGGCCGATCCCATAATACCGATCGCTCTCATTATGCCAACCCGGACTCCAAATATGCCAAACCGAAGTATGTTGAACAGAAGCACTTACTCCTTATGCTGACCCGAGTGCAAACATGTGGGATGCTGACCTTGGCTTCATCTTATGCATGCCGATCTGAGACCCATTATATGTAATGCCGACTTGAGCTTTTGTCGATCTGATATAGGTATGCCGATCTGATATAGGCATGCCAACCTCTTTTGGTGATTGCCGACCCCTAGTATTTCTTATCACCGACCGAACATTGACCTGGAATAAACACCGTGCTTACCCCAAGCAAACCATGGCGTGACTCAAAGTAGACCCTAAGAAGTTTATCCTCTTCCAAACCTGTATCCCAAATATTTTGCATCGTTCACTCATCAACCATGCTCCCATTGATAACCAATTCTTATTCCTGAAGCTGCCTTCTTGTAGCTGGGCCAAGGCACCAGGTAACAACATCATAGATCTTGAATAACCTTATCTACATTCTCAATAATTAGAGGATCGACAACATAAAAAATTGCTATGCAAAGAATTTCTTTGAGCTTTTTTTCCTTCTTCTTAGTTTCTTCAACATTATCGGTAGATTTAATATGAGTCTTCAAGCATGATTGAAAGCATTGTTAGTACCATTCAGGGTCATGTTTTGTCTTTCTAAATCGGCAATACGCTTTTGAAGAATATATTTTTCATGTTCAAGCCTTTAGATTTTGGCTGCATTCTCATTGATGCATTGCGAATACCTCACTTTCTGTTGATCGTCAAAATATCTTATCATTTCAAATTTAACTTTTCTACACCATTCACTTACCGTCTTCTCATCTGAATCTGGGGTAGGGTTTGTTGTAGCAGGGAAGTTTTGAATAAATAATGACGAAGACCTTTTCGATTTCACAATAGATGAGGTGATTGGAGAAGTTGGTAAATTGATATTAGGAATGTTGCTTTCCATGATAAATTTCAAGGATTTACACTGAGCTTGAATATCTTTCAATTTTATCTCCAAATGGCTTACCCTTGGAAAAACTTAGACATACATGATCAAAATCGATCGAAGGATTTGATTTGATTTGGCATTTCAATTAGGAAATTGTTTCATCTTTATTCTTGGCATCCACTTCGAGACTAGTGATTTGATCATTAAAATCTCTAATAATCGCCTTTTGAAGCAAAAATTTCCTATGCCATTCCAACGCTTCAGTATTACCTTGAAATCGGGCAGACAAAAGATCTTTAAATATGCTTCTCTTTTCAAGATCTGCCATTAACCTATCTCTAATACTAGTGAAACAAGATAACGGATCTAGTTAGAGTGGTGTGGTAGCTAACTGTAATTATTATTCAAATAAACAAGAAACAAATTAACACCCAAAGAACAAATTCCTTTTATTACAATAGTAGATGTTATAACTCAAAAAGAAATAAAATAAAGCGTACATTATCAATGTTATAGTCAAATACTTGCTTTTCCCTGTCACACTTAAAGTCTATAAACAACATTTTTAACTCTATTCAAAGAGTTAGCCAAAATTGTAATGGTAGATTCAAAAGTTGTATTAAATCCTTCTTAAGTAATAATTGAAGGACATCTGTTATAATCTCAATCTCCGGCTGGAGGACTACCATGACTACCAATCAATTTTGTATGATATATATGAATTTTCTTAAGGAGCTCTCCTTTTCTTCGCCTAGGAAATCAAAGTAAAGGAAAGGATATTGCATATAAATCTTTTGTAGATATCTAAGAAAGCAATATCTAGCCAATCTTGAGGATTTCAAGAGCGAGACCTTTCCTAAGTAATCTCTTCTTAATTTGACATATTTGCCTAAGTAATCCTGGTAACAAGGCTACTTGAGAGACGTTTACTTTGTATTAACATAATAAAAGACGACTTAGTATAAAATAAAACTAAAGCGGAAAATTTACATATCAATATAATTACAGGGTTACAAATTTTCATCTGATTCATACAAGAATGATTTTTTGAATAATATGGAAATGAATGTATCCTTATAATATTTGATTTTTTTGGTGACAATACGCAAGGAATTGAGTTGACTCATGGTAAATTCCAGCAAGCCCCCTGATGAGGATCGGGTCAAAAAATTTCTAAGTACCTCCTATGTTGATATCTAAGTAGACCCTGACTTAAATCACCCAAGTATGAAAAATTTACCATTGGATGTCTGCAATAAGCTTTACATAGGAAGCCTACTAGGATATCTCTGTCCTCGATCAATCCAAAAGAGTTTTATCAATTCTCTGTTATCTTCTAAGAGCTTGTCATAGGAAAGCGCACCCTTTTCAGTCGAGGGACCGCTTTTTGATCTTTAAAAGAACCAAATTCCGCAGTGCTTTTATTAAGCTTATAATACTTGTCAAAGAGTGCATTTTGTTCTTTAATTGTTTATCTAACTCCCTATATAGGCAATTTATTTCATCATATTTTATTTCAAGCTTTGTTTCTTAAAGATGAATGGATTTCTTCCTTATCTAAAATGGAAAGATATTAACTAATGTTATCATAGAAATGAAAGTCGTTTTAAAAAAGAAGTCCATACTTGAAAAATAGGGATTGAAGTTTGCAGGATCTGCTTTTCCCCTATTGCTCTCCGGTGTTAATATCGACATCTTTTTCATGAAGATTAAAGGGTTCATGAAATTCAGTTTGACCCGCTTCACGGGAACTAGTATAAAGGATAACTTTATCTGAAGCCTTGGAAGTGTCATCGTCACCCCCTTCTTGAGAATCATCACGATCATCCCATTGCCGCCAGAAGCCTGACCTCTGTCATCATTACCAGGGCTATCGTCATTATTGTCATCATCGTTGCTATCTTCTTTAACATTGACGTCATCATCTTCATCGTCTTCCTCCTCGTCTGAATCGGAATCACCTTCTATGGGAGGGACTACGAAAGATAGGAGCTTTGAGGCATCAATTTATTCTCTATCAGGGACCTTAATCCCTTATCCATTTGTTTGAGTTTGTCCATGAATATTTTTACCAACACAGGATCAAGTGAGGGAAAGCTTAAATCTGGGCACTTCTCTATATTATTGGAGTAGACTAGCATGAGTGCATCCTCATAAGAATTTACGATGATATCATTCAAAGAACTACTCAGAAATTGAGACACATTTTGCTTAGCATCGAATGATTTTGATGGCCCTTATTAAAGAATTCTTTTATGTTCCAATTTCTTTTTGAAAAATGTACATCTCTTCTTGAGAGAAACACGTTTAGCATTTATCCTGGCCTTTTCGTCATTCGACTCTTTCAGAGTTATTTTCAAATCTAAAACCTCATCGGTTAAGATTTCTTTAGTCTCCCTCTCCTTGAAAATTGTAGATTCCACTTGTACAAGAGAAGCCCTCAATCCTTCTTATTCCCTCACTGCATTGTCTTTAGCAGTAATGAGGGAAGTAATCTGGTTACTTAAAGTTGAGACTTCTTCTATGAGCTTTGATGTCTCAGCAGAAGACTTTGAAATATTTTCTTGGAGGAGGTACCAGCTTTTGGAGATCTAAAAGGAAAAGTAAAACGTGATTCGAGATTCAATATAAAGTAATAAGAAAAGTATGAAACATACCAGAAGTTGTTGTTCAATGAGAGATCGAAGGTGACTTGTTGGATGGGTATAGAGGAAGGTGGTTGAATAAAAGTGAATAACGGAGAATGCATAATTGGTTGTACAACATTCTCAAAATCATTAAGAGGCACTGGTGATGAGAGTCTAGAGGGAATCAAATCCTAGAAAGGACTTGAAGTTCCTAAATCATTTTGCATCTGCTCAATGACGTTGGGAGAATCGGACACAACTATGCGAGACATGAAGTCATTATTGAGGGAATCATTCTGGATTGGTCAACAGTGGCATCAAGAGCAGGACTTGCTAGAGCTTTTCCTACATCAACAATTTTACCCTCTTTTGGAGGAAGAGAAGGCTGGATATTAGCGGTTTTAATTTTCTTAGAAGTAGCACCTGCGGCAGTCACTCCGCTTAATTTTCTTTTAGCAATCAATCTCAACTTCGCAATGGCATAGGTAAGAGCTAAAGCACAAGATTTAAAGGGTGGAGGGAGTGGATCTCTTGTAGTTAATTTAGTTGAAGGAACAGCTGTTAAAACAAAAAGCATACTTTAGGAAAGAAATCTAAAGAGTAACACAATGGTAAGTTATAAATGTTACACTTAAGTTTACCAAGTTGGTCGAGGCAATTCGGAGATAAAGATGAAAAAAATTTAGGATCACCCAAAGATAAGAAGCGTTTTCTTTTGTAAGTGTGTTGGATATGAGGAGGTTGTCCAAGAACCCTCTGGCCTTCTGGAAGGAGAGAATATTTTTGAAGGTTGCTAGGGGTCAGTAATGTGAGCATATTCCTAATGCTACTTGAGGCAGCAGTTAACAACTTCACAATTCTCTTGCCTTCATCATCTAGATCCTTGGGAGTAGGACCTATAAGAAAATGCAATTTAGAAAAGAAAATAATTTAATGAAAACAGTGGTAATGATCTACTTACGAGGAGAAGAGAAAGCCCCACTAATACTTGAAAAAAATTTGATATAAAAATAATTACGTCTCTCAATCCTTGAACTTGTTTACTCCCTATGAAACTAACTTCTTATGGGGGTAAGGCTTGAAAATTTGGCTGTTCAAATTGCTAAGCTTAGCGAGACACACCAAGTAATTGAGAACTTCAGCACTTATAGAAGGAATGCCCGATTCTAAGGCCATGAGCACCAAGGAGATGAGATATGTATATACATTGAGCGATAATTGAACAGGAGCTATGCCAAGGTGACTTAGAAATCTTGACAAGAACTTAGCAAATGGAATAAAACCTCGATGCCAAATATGGATGGAAGTGTAAGTAAAATATCCCTCGGGAGAATTTTGAATGGTGTCATTGTTGCCAGGAGGAATAGCTTCAACTCCTATCATTTCGAAGTCATTAAGGATTGCGTCTGCTTCGTCTTGATAAGATATAAGGGAATTCCTTGAAACTGTTTTAGTCCTCTTTAGGGAAGATTCTAGTTCTGAAATTATTTTCTTTTCTGATTTCTTGGAAGCTCTTTTTAAATTCATGTTCTTGCTAGGAAAAATAATCTCATTAAAGTTATAATTCATTTCATTATTAATGCCTTTCAAAGGTGTCAAAAGCATATTGCAATGGCTCAAATATCCGTCGAAGCATATGGTTCCATGCCTTCAAAAGGGGGTTAAAGTTAACAAGAATTATGAAATTCGTTGAGCTTCTAATGATATTGAATGGGGGATGGAATACGGGCACTTGAACACTCCATTCAACCAAGTCGAAAGCCTAATTTTTTCGTTTTATCATTTATAAGTGCAGCTATCCACACAATACCAATTTGGATATATGTATACATTGTTAAAACACTATACCCTGATTAATTTAAATTTTATTGAAACAAAGTGGCATTGACCCTCATAAAAGGGCATTGAGACGTTTTAACGATATCTATAATGAGACGTGATGATAGTTCACTCCAATTAACCATTATGGGTTTCGAATGAGTGGAAAGGATATAACACAATATTAGAGGCACTAACACTAAGTTGAAATAATGCAAATAAATGTGGTTATTTGAGTTTTGAGGTTTCGATTAAGTTGATATGTGGATTTAAGGTTTCGATAGTAATAAAAAGTGTTTCGTACTCAATCTAATTAACCGGAGATATAAATTTCTAACCTTTAATATCTTCCAAAGTAAATTACATTGGGCACGGTAGGGGTCAATCTTGAATCTGCGTACAACAATGGCAAATATCCCCAAATTTGACAAATTCAAGTTCGAACTCGAAATACCATAGATTAAACAAAATCAGCATAAAAAATGAATCTAAAAATCATTTTATACGAACGATAAACTTACATCAAATTCAAATTTTAAAATAGTAACGTAAATTCGAATGCTAAGAATTTGAAATTGAAATTAAATGTAAAAAATCGATCCGTAATATAGAACGATATATGCTTACCTTAAATCTGAACCTGCGTCCCCTGAAATTAAGAATGTAATAAGAAGTTGAAATTTTTGATTCTTGCTATAAGATTTTTAATTGTAGAAAAATGAAAAGGGGAAAGAAGGAAGCGTGATTTATAAGCAAAGGAAATGCAAGGGAAGCCATTTGATCGGGTTTAAATGAACAGCCAAGATTCATTTGGGAATATAAAATGGCGGGAAAATTTTATGTTGAAATAATGATGGGTGTCGAAACAGCTGACTAGAAAAGTCAAGAGCATCCCTTCGCTAGGGGACAAGTGTTATCATCAGAAATCACTCCAACTTTTTCGAAACCTTAAAGAATATAGAAGAAGGATTCAAGAAGAATAATAGCAATAGTAAGACCTATCGAAAGAGTCGAAGGAATGCTTTTGCAAAATATTGGATGAGCAACGGATTTTCGAAGAGGTCGAAAGAGAACGAGGCTACACTTCCGCTTCAGTTAACCCCTTTCAAAATAATTGATTCTACATGCATAAAAGAGTTTTATATGACTCAAAAGCACCTTTCGAAGGTATCTAATAACAGGCTTCCGCACATGTAACCGACCTTTCAAAATGGATGGTTTCACCGTTATTTATATTTTATAGAATAACATTTTCCAAAGCAACCTCTTTGAAAGCATCGATCAAACCTTTCAAATCGGTTGAAACCTTCCACGAATATAAAAAAGATCTCATATGTGACCAATATTGCTTCCTCAAACACCAAAAGATAGGGATTCTGCATCAATTAATTGGAAAGCTTTTGAAAGCCACCTTCCATGACTAAGCCTTCTACTATGCTTCATGCCATTTAAAACCCCGTAAATACCCCTTTCGATGTTGTCGAAATCCAACATCCTTTCCTACTTGCACGGCACATCAACAACAAGGTGAAGGACTCTTCTATACTTGTCGATGGAGTTGAAAGCACTCAAATTCCATTCAAAAGCAAAGTTAGAAGGGCACCCTAAATTCAACAGCAAGGAAAGGTCTTCAAGGCACCCTTTCGACAGTTGAAAGGACTGATGCGATAGGATCCAACATGCGCCTAGAAATAAGACCTAGGGGTATGCTTTAGGGGATCTAAATTCATTCATTATATACTTGTTTTTTCTTGAATTGCAAACCCTAAACCTATAAATCAAATTGGGGATTTCACTTCCTTAAATTATTAATAAAGCAAGTGCATGATGTTTTCAAATACATAGAATTTGATTTGATGCCCATATATGGACTCAACAGCTCAGTACATGCATCAAAGCTTATCAAAAGGGTACCTTTTGAAGAATTATAACACTGGGACACAGTTAAAACCCTTAGGCATCATTAGACCACAACCTTAAATTTCTTTAAGCATTTTGAAAGGTGGTTTCGAAGGAGTCTTAGATTACCTTGATTTATTCGAAAGGCGGTCTACAAAAGATTGTTCTCATTTTTAATCCTACTTTAGGGTATTGACAAGATTTGTTGTTAACAGAGTCATTGGAAAAACTGGAAAGTTTGCAAGGAGCGTAAGAAATGAGATTATCCTGATGATATCAAGTAGCATAGATACTTCAATGGTGGAAAGGTCTCAAACAACTCAAAAATAGTTAAATAAGGATCCTCATAAAAAGGTAAATACAGAAGAGCTTGTTGATCCTGTGATAAGAATTTTCATGAGTGATCAATAGAGATCATTATGCTAATAAGAGGATAACATGTATAGTAGAATACTTGGAAAAAAGACAGAAATGAAGCTAGAAAGGGTCAAGTATTATGCTCCTTCTTAATGATGATTAATGGAACTATTTACAAGAAAGGACATTTAGTGTCATACTTGCAATGATTATCTAGTGAAAATGGAATAATCTTACTAGTCAAATCTGGATATCTCTGTTAGTACCTTAGGTATTGGTTTTGATGATAACAACTATAGATCATTATATATACATACATACATACATATATATATATATATATATATGTTATCCCACCTTTTAGCAAGGTCGAGATACCAAGGATCACTCTTCCTAGATATCGAGCATACGTGGATTTGCTATGAATATTGATGAATTTTGTCCGAGTCCGGATTGAGAAACAATTGATTGGACATAGCAAGCAAGGCCAAGAGAGCTAACGTTCCAAATTTCAAGTCAATCCGAGTTTGTATGTTCAAGTTATGATTGATTCAATTTGAGAAAAGAGGCTTCAGTTTCGAATCCATCCCCAGGCTTCATTTCGAATCCATAATTTTCGTATCGATCAGAGAAACAGCGACTTTGAATCAGTTGAGGGAATTCAGTTCGCATCGATCGAGTTCGAATCCATCGGGATACCTCGGTTCGACTCGATCGCCTTCGAATCCATTGACGTCCCCCTGTCTCGCCTCCATCAAACAAGGCAATAGTCACTGCTTCGAATCCATCGTAGAAGCATCAGTTCGTATCCATCAGTCGACCTCGGTTTCGTATCCATCCAGCTCGTGTCCATCCTCCGCTTCGCATCGGTCTGTTTTCATGAGTTCGTATCGGTCAAGTAGGTAGAGTTCGAAACCATCGAGTTCGCATTGATCGGATTCGTATCCATCAGATAACCTAAGTTTGTAACGATCCCAATTTTGAATTGAATTTAAATTGATAGTTAATATAAAATTTGAATAAATTTTGGAACAAATTTGAATTTGAAATATATAAGTATATATGAGTAAAATCTGAATTTGACTTTCGAAATTGTTTTTGAAATATTGAATTTGTATTTGAAAATTCGAACTAATGACTTAGAAAAAAAATATTTGGAATTCTGCGTTAACATAAATTAATGTTTGATAGTGGAACTTCAAAACATGTATATGAAGGTATGAAGCTTGGAGGAGAAGACAAAGCAATAAATGCTAGTATCTTAGTACACAAAATATAATCTAGCTCATGACTAAAATTTGCTTTCAACCGAAATTATGTTTAATCAAATGGAAAAAAAATAAAATAGTGACACATAACTCTATTAGGTGTCCATGTGTAGAAACATCTTAAGACACCTAAGTAGACATGTGTCAACATTCTAAAGCTTGTGCAAAGAGAAGTAGACAAGTGTCCAAAACTAAAATTACCAAAACATAAGTATGTAAGCTTGTATAGGAAGACAAAGAAAAGTAATACAAAAATCACCTCAGCACAAACGAACAAAAATATATACACATGGGTGAAGCTTGCAAAAGAAGGAACAAATAAATATGTATTTTGTACAAGGCAATTAATGCAAGCTTACAAAACAAGACAACAAACAAAATAATATGCCACCCTGTTGTACAAAACATATTATAACCTGTAAACTTCATTTCCCATATATTCAAGCAACCTCATTTCAATTCATTCATCAAACATAAGCAAAGAATTGAAGTAAGCATCATATACAAACTAAAACAAAATTCAATTTAAACAATCTACTCAAACCAAAGATCAAAGGATGAGGATTTCAGCTAGCAGTTTCTCAAGCCTGTTCAACATTATCAAGCTCTGTTCTTTCTTCTGAAACAGGTGAGAACAACTATTTAAATTTCTATTATTCATGTTATTCTTGAAAAGATGATAGTTGTAAGTAAAAGTAGCTCGTTCCTATCAAAAACGCAGCTTATTAATTTGACCATAACTTTCTCAATTCTGAATGAAATTTCGATTTCTTTGATGTTCTGTAAAGCTTATTTCATGTGCTACAACTTTGATGTTTTGTGTTTTCTGTAATTTGGAAGTTAGCTATGTCAAAATTGAATTTTTCTACTGTAATCCCGAGAGCAAAACCAATAATAGCTCTGTGCTTAAGGCTGAAATTAAATAGACTATAACTTCTTCGTTCCTCAACCGATTTCGATAAATTTAGATGTTCCAGAAATCTTAGACTTTGTTCTAAAACTTTTATGTTTTGAGTTTTCCAAAATTTCGATGTTATCGTGACCAAAATTATAATTGTTTATCGCTGTCCCGAGACCAAAATGACAGAAGTTGTGAAATTCAAATCTCAGAATTCTTTTATCCATAACTTTTACAATTCTTATCAGAATTTGATAATTTTTAATGTTTCGGAAAGCTTAGAAATTAGGCTACAACTTTTGTTTTATTAATTTTACCTGATTTCGATGTTTTCTATGCTAAAATTTCAATTGTTGGTCGCTGTCCTGCAAATATATAAGTTCAAGCTAAGTTTAATGTTTTTAGTAAAATGGTCATAACTTTTGAACCATTGATCCAAATTCGATGATCTTGGTCATTATGGAAAGCTAACGGAAAGATCTATAACTTTATTTTGTATCAATTTCTGAAATTCGTTGATTAAGATATTGAAAAACCTCTTACAAACTCGCTGTCCTGTTGTTGTAGAGTACTCAGTGTTTTGTGCAAACCTGAGCGAGTATTTTGTGAATAACTTTTGCGTTTCTTATCCAAATCTTATAATTTTTAAAGTTTTGGAAACTTCAGAAAGAGAGTGACAACTATTATTTGTATTACTTTTTAAAATTCGGCCATCTATATATATGTAATTGAGGTGCAAGCTCGGGTTAAATTTCTACCCGAAATGAACATGTTTGTTTCTAAGGAAAGGACTTTCTATTTAGGACTTTGAAAACACATTGTTTTAAATACTTTGATTATGTAAGAAATGTTTTAACTTAAAGATAAATAGAATCTAATGATTTGGATTCATTAATTTTTTTAAGATAATTAAAACGGATAAGTAACTTATTTAATTAAATGGGAATCAAGGTTTACCATTTATAAACGATTAAGGGGTAATTTGGATTCATTAACTTATTTAATTAAGCAATAATCAGATATTTGTGATTAAACAATTAAAGTTGATTAATTAATAAACGATTAAAGGATAATTAATCAAATGATTTGAAATCAATTAAAGTTAACTAACCACGATCCCTGACTCATCTGATTTAAGTTAATCAGATAATTTATTGAGCTCACTTATGGATGTTTTGAACCCTATTGATTGTTGAACTGTTTGATATTTCTAAGATGCTATGCTTTGTGCTATGAATTGTTTTTAGTGTGATCTATGATGAATGTAATTTTATTTATTTATAATGCATTCATACTTTCTATTTGTGAATCTGCGTATATAGATAAGCGTTATTGGGATATACCGCTTATCGATATTGGGTGATTGTGAATCTGTGATGGTGAATGATGTTGCACTATTGTGTTGAACCCATGGACCACACTTATACACACACAAATATGGATTTCACGAGGAAATCGATTAAGTCACAAATTTTTGAAGTGATATTTAAATAGACAATTTGAATTCAAACGTTATGAAAATGGATTGGGTTTAAAGTGGAAAGCTTTTGAAATGGAATTTCAAAGATGAAATATATTTTGAATAACTCGATTGAGTTTTCAAATTTAAATATTTTGATTTAAATTTGAATTCAATATTTGAAATTGAATTCTATGATCTGGAAACTAGGGACTAAAGATGTTATACCAGTTTATATGGGTTAAACTATTTTAAAGGTATTGATTTGGAAATTTGAATTTAAATACAAAGGCTTTAACTTGTATAAATAAAATTGGATCTTTTTGGAACGAAAATTATTTGTTTTCAAATAATAAAAGCTTTCACTTAAGTAATGAACGTCCAATTTGTGTTAAAAGGATTTCAAGTTAAAGATGATTTTCCCAGTTATGGAAACGATTTGAAAGTTATGAGTTAAATCTTTAATTTAAAGATTTTAAACGAGTTAATCCAAGTGTAATGGAAATTGTTTTGAAATCCGTAAATGATTTTTTTTTGTGAAGCTGGGTGAACTTAGTGAAATAAATCTTTTTGTTTAAAAGATTTGAAATGGTAATTGGTTTAAACCATTTGAAAGAAAGTTTGAAATTGTTAAGTTGTGACTTAATTGAAATCCCATATCCATTTGTTTTAAATGTTGCGCTCACTATTCGGTTTAGCCGGGAAAGGACCTTTGTGTCGTATAACCCATTTTGAATAGTGATACGACGTTATGGATGGCATTTGAAGACCGGTGTTGAAGACCGGGTATTTGTGAGAACGATAGGATGACCTATCGATTGTCTCTGCACCGAGTAGCTACGGTATAGAGATTCCCTTAGTGATGGGAAGTCCGATCGGGATTGTGAATACCCGGATTTGCAAGGTCTTCTTCGGAAGTGCCTTCGGTTCTGTTCGAACCCAAAACAGACTTGTATGGTTGTATGTCTGACACTACACTTTGAGATATAAAGAAGATTTCTTTCAAATACATTTCTATTGGTGGCGGAGAATTTATTCTCTTAGTTTAACACCCTTCTCTGAGACGTACGAGCTCAGAGGTTATGTAGTTGAAGGTTATCAGCGATATACTCCCAATTTGATAGTTTGGCATGCTGAGTGCTGCTGTGTGTTGATGATCATTTGTGATCATTTGTGATCAGAGCATGGCTTTTGTATAAAGCGTAGCTTTGTGGACGAGACTGCATCAGGACCTCACACCCCGGAAATGGTCGAAACAGGAAAGATGCGGCAAGGTTATGAGGGTCGCTCCCTTTAGGGTGTGTCATTCCCTTCTGGTAAAGGGTGGTATTAGGTATGGAGCCCTGATATTTAACCTATGTGGTTGCTCCAATCTCATTTTCTGTGTGGTTGTTGCTTAGAGGTACCTCGGATAAAGGTCCCAAAGGACCGGGGGATGGCTTGCTCGAGTAGTAGTTACCTAGTTACAGAGGTAACCCGGCCTTGTGTTGGCAGAGATCCGGTTAGGTTCTCGGGACGTCCCGCCAGAGGCGATCCCATGTGGCAGTAGGAAGTTCCTTAGCCTGACCATTTGTTGGAAATCCAATCAAAACAATACGAGCCTTTTACGATTGCAATTGTATAACCTGCCTCCTCAGGAGGTAGCTATAGCGGGCATAATATAATGGTACCTATGCTGGCTAAGATTTATATTCTACTTTCGAAATGTTTTTCTACACTATGCACTAATAATAATATAAATCAAATGATTTTGCGTAGTAAGCATGTTTGACTATCATAAGAAGAAATCTCCTCCAATTCTGCGTTTGCATTGTGTGTGTGGCGGGAGGTCTTATGGTAGTTTCATTTTCTAAAAAGCATTGCGAATTACTTAAAATTCTCTTGCAGTTTGTGTTTAAAAGATAAACTATTTTTGTTACTCACACCAGTCCCATGACTGACCCAGAGTTTATTGTTCCTTTCCTAAACTCTGGGTGCTCAATATTTTCCACACGAGCAGTCTAGAGTTGGGTTTTTCAGATAGTTAGGTTCAGTAGATGGTCTGTAGCTAGTTTCAGTCTTTGGATATGGACGAGACTTGCTTGTCTTAGTGTATCGAGTTGATGGTTCGAGCTGCTGTTGGAGTTCTCTCTTGAAGGCTATCTTTAGAGTTATTTGTTCCGCTGTTAGTGTTATCTATTTTCTTTTCCGCTGCTATTTTATTGTATCAGATCTCTGATGTATATCGATATCTATTGTATCATCTGTTATATCAGGATGTTGTATCAGATGTTGTATATTGATATTCATTATATTCTTCCGCTATGTTGTTTACTTAATGGTGTTATAAGCTCCGGCGACTCGGATTTGAACGGTCGAATCTATGGCATTCGAGTACGATGTAAAGTATGGATGTCGATTTTTGAACGGGCAAAATCCGCTTCGTCACATTTGGTATTCGTATCCATCGAATCTCTGCTCCTCGAACCCATCCGAGGACCTTACTTCGAATACATCAAAAGTCCTTCGTTTGAACCCATGGCAAACGGTTCGTTCGAGTCAGAAGGACCTGGTCTAACACAACGGTCTTCATTTCGAACGAGGCGAGATATATGGAGTCGACACGGTCAACTCGGCGCGAATACCGGATCGAGGCGAAATGCGCGTGCCGCGTCACCGGATATCCACGTGAAGAGGTCGATTCGAAAGCATCGATTCGAAATGATCGAATCGAACCGGATATTCAACGAAAAATCCCATTTCGTACCGACGATATCTCGTGATCCACTGATCCAAATGACACCAAATTTTCACAGGAGATTAAGCACAAGACAAAGATTACCTCCACCAAATTTCAGCTCGATTGGACATCGTCTTGATCGATACGAAATGTTTTCGTATCGATCACAGAACGGGCTGAAACTTTCAGGAAACGGTCGCGTGGGCCCCCTCACGTGCCAGACCAAGTCTCACGAAGTTTGGGCGAGATCTCAGCTTCCTACGCCTATAAATAGAGCCCTACCGCCTATAGAAAATGGATCTTTTGATTCTCAAGCGCCCAGACTCTGCCGGATCAAGACTTGCATCTTCCCATTGCTGCTGATTTCGAATTTCAAGTTATTTTTCGCTGTTGTTCGCTGTAATCACTTGTAACTATTCAAAGAGAATCAATAAAGCTGCAAAAAACTTCACAGTGGACATAGGCAACACGCCGAACCACTATAAATTGCTTGTCTGTGCATTTTTATTTTCGTTACTTGGAGTTTTTGTTAGATAATCTTCATTTTCAATTTACTTTCTTCATTGTTATCTCTTCAAAAACTTACGAAGAGTGTTGTGCCCAATTTTGGTACAAACACTTTGGTGCTATCACTGAGAGAACCCAGTTTTTCTCCTGCTCCCTGGATCTGTCATCGATACCGGATTGCATAAATCTAAGAGAGAGATCCAGATTTCAATCTCAGATTCCTTCCATTCTATTCAGATTTACCAAAGTCTAGGAAAGGATTCTACATCTCAGGATGGTTAGTACCAGAACCACCTCCAACGTTTGCGACCAAGAAGGCCGGGACAGACAGAATCCCGCGCAGTTACCACCAACCAATCAGAACGCAACCGGACCCTCAGATTCGCAAGGCCTGGTAACTAGACAGGAATTTCAACTACTACTTCAGGAATTGATGCAAAGCCGTCAGCAGTTGACTGAACAACTGCGGGCGAACGCAGAGATGACACACCAGTTAAATCGCCAGAAGCGTAAAAGGCGTAGGAGGGACCAAGGCTCTCATTCCTCCATAGAAAGCTCTGCCTCTTCTGGATATAATCACAGATCCATCCGTCCTCGACCGGATGAAGTTTATGCACAGGCCACGGGACAACCACCCGCGTTGACCGTTGGGCGGATAAGGGTTGGACCATCAGCTAGTTACCACACTGGACCCTCCTCCAGGGGAGGGACTGCGCCTCAATACACAACGGATAATCATGCTGCCACAGCCACCGTAGTTGACATAGGGGTTGATACCCGAAATCAGCAAGGGCGTACTCCTGAACCGTACGTCCCAGAAGACATCGAGCCAAGGAGGCGAGATGCGGATCATCGACAGCGCCCGATCCCACCTCGCGATGTGGAACCCGACCACACTTTGGCTCGCCACGCCCAGAATATGGCTACACCGGACCTCTCAGCTATGGTACGCCAAATGATTCGCGAGAGTCAGGGCTTAACAAATGACGATTGGGGAATCTCCCGAAGTCATACTCCGTTTACTGATGACATATTATATGCTGAACCTCCTCGGCGATTCAGGATGCCGACTCTGCCTGTGTATGAAGTGAGTTCCGACCCTAATCAGCATATTCTGAAATACGAATGGTCGATGACTGCTGCAAGAGCTGATGATGCAGTAAAGTGCCGTAGTTTTCCCATTTCTTTAGGGGGAATTGCGAAAATGTGGTTTACGCGGTTACCTCCACGGTCTATCTCTTCGTTTGATCAGTTGGCTACGAAATTTGTCGAACAATTTCGTATGCACATTGCCCGGCCTAAAGATGTTAACACTTTATCTAGTGTCACTCAGGCTCCTGGAGAGACACTCAGGCGATACTTGGAAAGGTTCAATGCCTCTTGTGCAGAGATCACTAACCCCAATGATAATTCGATATTGATGGCCTTGACTAAAGGGATTGACCCCGATTCTGAGTTTGGGAATTGGTTGGCTGGGAAGCCTCCCACATCGTTGGATCGTTTCTATTCCAAAGCCGCTTAATTCTTAAGGCATGAGGATGCGAAACAATCTAGGAAATAGGACGATGCGAGACCCAGCAATGAAGGGATTCAGAGTAATGTTGCAGTTAAACAATTTGGTGAAAGTTCAGGAAAAGTCCAGTTAAATATTCAGAATAAATAAGCTCAACAGCCGAGGAATAATGATGGTCAGGGCAGAAAACAGGATCAAAATCGTGGCCTACGACGTAGGGCTCTGATGTTTGACACTTATACACCGTTGAACACGTCACTGGAGAACGTATATCTACAAAATTGCAATGCTATGCAGTATAAGAAGCCTGCTCCGAAGCCATCGTCGGAGAGGCAGATCCAAACAGGGAAGTTCTGTAGATTCCATGAAAGTTATGGACATAATACCAATGAGTGTAGACATTTGCAAGACCTCATTGAGAAGTTGATCAGGGAGAGGAAGCTGGATCAGTTCGTTCAGGCGCCACAGTCTGGTGGTGCGGGCCCATCCGCTGGGACCGAAGTTGGAAGGAGATGGAGTCTTATGCCAGTTCAATCGGGCATGTTGATTTTGAATGTTGTAGTAGTTTTGATGAAGGGACTCCGGGCAAATTGCAAAGGACGATGACGGATGACATCGTATTCATAACTCGAGATGCCGATAGGGTCGAAGCCCCAACTATTGACCCACTTGTCATATCTGCCCAGGTTGGTCCTGCTTGGATGAAGAGGATCCTGATTGACAGTGGGAGTTCGGTAAACATTTTGTTTAAAAGAGCATATGATCAAATGAAGATGGAAGCCAAAGATTTAAAACCCTGTCAATCTAGAATACATGGCTTCGATGGAAGTGCTAATATACCCACTGGAGTGGTGGAGTTGCCAGTGGAGTTTGGAGTTGGAGAACGCAGAAGGGTTCGAATGTTACAGTTTGTTGTTTTGGATATTCATTCTCCGTACAATGCCTTTTTGGGCCGACCGGCCCTTGCTGAATTCAGGGCAGCGATTGCCCCGTGGTGTTTGACATTGAAATTCCCCATTGATCATGGGATTGGAGTCGTTCAGGGAGATCAAGTTGCTGGAAGAGCCTGTTATGTTGCGAAGCTGCGCGAGGCGCAGCGAAGAGAGAAAGGGAAGGACGTAGAGGAATCTCTCTGCGTCCGTTTTGCGGACAATTGAAAATTGGTGCCTGGGCCTCGGCCCGGGCACCACAACCAATTCCAAAAGGATCTTGACCCGAGAGACAACGATAACAAAGAGGAATCCACGGAGAGTCAAGCTTCTCCGGCTGAGCTGACGATTGATGTTCCAATCGACGACGATGACGATGACTCAAGAATGTTGAAGGTTGGGTCTCAGTTAAGCTAAGAGACACAACAGGAATTGGTTGATTTTCTCCAGGCGAATCTCGACGTATTCGCCTGGACGCATTCTGATATGTGTGGAATCTCGCCGGACATCGCGAGCCACACCTTGAATATTGACCCGCGGTATATCCCGGTCAAACAAAAAAGGCGCGGTATGGATCCAGAGAGATATGCCGCCCTCAAAGAAGAAGTTGATAAGCTGAAGGCGAATGGGTTTATCCGAGATGCTCTATACCCAGAGTGGGTATCCAACCCTGTACTTGTCCGAAAACCAAATGGGAAATGGAGAAGGTGCATTGATTATTCCGATTTAAATAAAGCTTGTCCGAAAGACAGCTTTCCACTTCCCCGAATCGATCAACTTGTGGATTCAACAGCCGGACACGAATTACTATCTTTCATAGATGCTTACTCTGGCTACAATCAGATACCCATGCATGTGCCCGACCTGGAGCATACGAGCTTCGTAACCGATCTGGGACTATACTGCTACAAGGTCATGCCTTTTGGATTAAAGAATGCCGGAGCAACTTACCAACGCTTAGTCAACCGGATGTTTGCCGACCAACGCTTAGTCAAAGACTTGGAGTCAATGTTCAATATTCTTCGAAAATACGGGATGAAACTCAATCCGCTAAAGTGTCATTTTGGAGTCGCATCCGGAAAGTTCCTCGGGTTCATCGTCAACGCCAGAGGGATAGAGGCCAACCCCGAAAACATCTGGGCTATCCAAAACTTACAAACTCCGAGAACTATAAAGCAAGTTCAGAGTCTCAATGGAAAAGTAGCAGCGCTAAGCAGGTTCATATCAAAGTCCACTGACAAATGCATCCCCTTCTTTGACCTGATCCGAAAAGGGAAACGAAACTTCGAATGGACTACGGAATGCGAGGGCGCATTTCAAGCACTGGTTCAACATCTTTCTACGCCGCCAATTCTTTCAAAGCCTGTTGGCCATGAACAGTTATATCTCTACTTGGCGGTATCTGAAAACGCAATCAGCACTGCGCTAGTTCGGGAAGAAGACCGAGTGCAGAAACCGGTCTACTATGTGAGTAAACGATTAACAGGAGCCGAGAGAAATTATCCAAGGCTGAAAAAATTAGCATATTGCTTAGTCATTGCCTCGAGGAAGCTCCGTCCATATTTCCAAGCTCATCCCATCACTGTGTACACCGACCAGCTGTTACGACAGGTCCTCACGCGGCCTGAGACGTCTGGGAGGTTACTAAAATGGAACATTGAACTGAGTCAATTCGACATCACATATACTCCGAGAAGGGCCATACACGGCCAAGTCCTCGCAGATTTCATTGCCGAATTCACTGTTCCTGAAGACTTACCTAAGACTAGCAAATCTCCCGAGTACATATGGAAGCTGTACACTGATGGTGCATCCAATGATCGGTGCTCGGGCGCAGGGATAGTACTTGAAACCCCCGAGGGCCGATCCATATGCTACGCTCTAAAGTTCGAGTTCCGTGCGACCAACAATGAAGCTGAATATGAAGCTTTGCTTACCGGGTTGAAGCTGGCCCATGACCAGCGAATTTTCGCCGTAGAGGTTTAATGTGACTCCCAATTGATCCTATGTCAGGTCCGGGGTGAATATCAGGCTAAGGATCGAAGACTAGCTGCTTATCTAACTCGAGTCCGGGAGATTCTTGATCAGTTTGATTACTAGGCCATTTTCTACATCCCCCGGGAGCATAATCAGAAGGCCGATTCATTGGCAAAATTAGCAAGTACGAGAGAAGCTCAGCAGTTGGGGCTGGTTCTCGTTGAAACTCTATCTTCTCCAAGCATTGATCAGATGGAGACTAATTACGCATTTGAGGCTACCACCAACAGGGAGTCATGGACGACCCCCTATCGAAATTACATTGAGCATGGGATATTTCCCGAGCGCAGGAGTGAGAAAAGGCAGGTCCTTCGAAAAGCCTCGCGGTTTGTCATTCAGAACGGAGTTATGTAAAGAAGAGGGTACTCTGTTCCTCTTCTCCGGTGTATCGCGCACGATGAAATCAAACGAGTGTTACGCGATGTACATGAAGGAGAATGTGGCGATCACACTGAGGGGCAAGCACTCGCCAAGAAAGTACTCCGATATGGATATTATTGGCCTACTGTTAATCGAGACGCAACAGACTATGCCAAAAAATGTGACAAATCCCAGAAACATGCTCAGATTACTAGAGCCCCGCCTACTAAGATAACCCAAATGGTTAGCCCTTGGCCGTTTGCAGTATGGGGGATTGATATAATTGGTGCGTTGCCTCTAGCTAAAGGTGGCGCGAAGTACGCCATCGTTGCAGTTGATTACTTCACCAAATGGGCCGAAGCCGAACCTCTTGCAACAATTACGACAAAGAAAGTAATCAACTTTGTAGTACGCAACATCATCTGCCTGTTTGGTCTCCCGCATACTATTATCACCGATAACGGAGCCCAATTCGACAGTATTGAATTCAAGAATTTCTGTCAACGATTTCACATCCATAAGAAATTCTCTGCAGTAGCGCACCCTCAAGCGAATGGTCAAGTCGAAGCTGTTAACAAGGTTATCAAATCTATTTTGAAGAAATGACTGGAAAAGGCCGGGGGCAAGTGGGTTGATGAACTTCCTATGGCTTTATGGGCTTACCGAACAACCCACAAGACTGCAACCGGGCATACTCCGTTTTCTTTATCTTATGGCTCAGAATCCGTCATTCCAGTCGAGATGGAAGTGCCTTCCCATCATGTGACATACTACGATCTGAAAACGAATGCCATATTACTTGTTGAATCCTTGGATCTACTCGATGAGAAGCGTGAAGAGGCTGATTTGAGGACAGCCGCATATCGGGGTTGAGTCGCCCGAATGTACAATGCCAAGGTCCGACCGCGAACCTTCGAACTTGGCGATCTTGTACTCAAAAGAATTTATCCGGTTCCCTCTCACATGAAACCAATTTGGGAAGGACCGTATGTGATTTCACAAAAGCTCGGAGATGGCACGTTCAAGTTATCGACCGTTGACGGTCTCACTCTGCCGAGAGCCTGGAATAACGAGAGTCTCCGTCGCTACTAAATATAACATGCTCTGTTTACTTTGAATTTTCCATCCATTTGCTATTTGTTTCCGCATTTCGAAATTTTAATTTGTAATAAGGCAACTGACTTTGCCATATTTTCTTATTTCAGCAATAAAATGCCATCTCTTCGAGCCAGAGCTATGATTTATTGAATATGACGTACAACATCACAATGCACGAAGAGCTAAGTTCCATCATACGATGGGATTTATTCAAGTAGGGAGTGACTGTGATACGACCGATCACTCACTATGTGAAACCCGAGCTCGAGGGCATGTCACCACATTAATATCTAAAAGGATTGATACACGACAATCCTCACACTAACTCCAGATTCCCAGAGTGCGAACTGGAGTATAAAACATCGAAATAACTCTAAGTCCCCGAAGCACGGACTGGAGTATAAACACTAACTCCAGATTTCTAGAGTGCGAACTGGAGTATAAAACATTGAAATAACTCTAAGTCCCCGGAGCACGGACTGGAGTATAAACACTAACTCCAGATTCCCAGAGTGCGAACTGGTGTATAAAACATTGAAATAACTCTAAGTCCCCGGAGCGCGGACTGGAGTATAAACACTCACTCCAGATTCCCAGAGTGCGAACTGGAGTATAAAACATCGAAATAACTCTAAGTCCCCAGAGCGTGGACTGGAGTATAAACACTAACTCCAGATTCCCAGAGTGCGAACTGGAGTATACAACATTGAAATAACTCTAAGTCCTCGGAGCGCGGACTGGAGTATAAACACTCACTCCAGATTCCCAGAGTGTGAACTGGAGTATAAAACATTGAAATAACTCTAAGTCCCTGGAGCGCGGACTGGAGTACAATCACTAACTCCAGATTCCCAGAGCACGAACTGGAATATAAACGTTGAAATAACTCTAAGTCCTTGGAGCGCGGACTGGAGCATGAACACTAACTCTAGATTCCTAGAGTGCGAACCGGAGTACAAACATTAAAATAATTCTATCCCCGGAGCGCGAACTGGGGTACAAGCCTTAACTCCAAGTTCCCGAAGTGCGAACTGTATCATAAGCACCGATAATTATCGGGCTCTCGGAGCATGAACCGAATTGTTGCTCGCAAATTATTCTAAGTCCCCGGAGCGTGGACATGCGCTCAAAATTCGCAAAAAAGCGCGGTCGTAAACCAATCATTACAACACCAGGAAAAACAGTTGGAATGAGAAAAGCAATATTTTATTTCAACTAACTAGAAACATGGACTTACATGCAAATAAGTTCTTCCAAAAAAGAATCCCTACTAGCAGGGGCCGAACCTGCATCTATACACGACCTACTAAAGGAAAACGAAAACAAGTTCCTATCTACCAAAACATCCGCTTAAGTGGCCGATCTACTTCTTCTTTTTTGACCGCCTTATCAGCGGTTCGTCCTCGGACTCGCTAGAAACAGAGATCCTTCGTGCAGAGAACTTCCTCTTCGGTGGCTGCTCTCCGGCTGGGGGCATAATGTCAATGTCCTCCTCAGAGCTTGAATCTAAATGAATGCTTCCCACTGGAGGAGTTGGAAGGACTGGATCCGCAACAGAAGACAGGGCGGACACCCGAGTATCGACCACAGTGCCACTTGGCAGTATCACATTTAGAGGCGCTGGACTATGCACCGTAGTCCTAATTCCATCACTGCCCTCATGCCCCGCAGCCTCTATTTCGGCGTTGATCTCGGCCAAGATTTCCTCGTCTCGAGCTGATTGGGCCTGGCTGGGGGTAACTGTGGTCTGCGTTACAGAACTAGAAGCCGGCGGGAGCTCACTGATGATAAACGGCAGATCTCTGAAGGGGTCACCATGTTGGCCAAGTAACTCACTCACCATTTTCTCATCAAGAGATAGGGAGCTCCCCTGCATCATCTTAGTAGATGCTGCCGTCGTCACAACAGTCGTTTCGGTGATGATGGCCTTCTGCCCCTGAGTAGACTCCTGAGCCGTAGATGTCGGCGTAACTCCGGTTACTGAACAAAGAAGGGAAGGAGTTATTAGAAATCATTTCAAAACAAACTCTCTATTTGAAACACACTTGAGATATGTTCAGAATACCTTCCTCAGTTTGGCTTGCTGGCGGCTGAGCGGCCTCGGAAACATGCTCCCGAATAGGAGATAGCCGCGGCTGTTTTGGTCATAAGCTAGAATGGATTGTGAATCACCCACAGATACAGGCTCTAACGAAGGTGGAGCAGTAATTTCAAGAATAGTAGCGTAGTGCTCAACACCCAATCCTTCCCCTATCTCCCGGTGCTGGCCACTAATCATCTCCTTCTCATGAGAAATTATGGCATCATGAAGGAACTTCTTTTCATCTTTGGTCAGCAACCGGTTCTCAAGCTCAAACTGGTCAATCGATTCATCCGGGTGCGCTTCTCCTTCCTCCTCAACTAATCGGCCCCAAGCATTACGAAGATGTACTGGATAATCCTGAAGCTAGGCCAAATTTCTATGCCTCAGCACATTGGCATTGTAAGTAATAAGGAGATCTTCAATGTCGGCCTCCAGCCTGGCCTCAGCTTGTTGAACTCTTTCCTCAACCTCCATCTCGACCGCCTGAACCTTGGCCACTCCACATCCCGTTCAGTCCGAAGCATAACGGCCTGTTCACACGCCTCCTGGGCTGCGTTGTTTGCTTCATCCCTATCCTTGGAGATTTCGGCAAATTTGGACTTAAGCTCATTTAGCTCCTTCAGGGCTGCGTCCCTTTCGGCAGTTACCATGGTGTTTCGATGGCCCATATCCTCCACCGTGGCATAATGCTCAAGTTTCATCCTATCCATCATTGCCTGGGCTTCATCGGCTTTCTTGATAGCTTCCATTTTAGATTTCCGAGAAGATTCAGCCTCAGTATTTAGCACTTCAATAATACGGCTCTTTTGAGCTAACTCAGCCTGCAACTTCTCGATAGTGGCCCCTCGTTCAAAGGCCAATGCCGATGCTTTCTCAGCCGCTTTAAACCATGCCTTATACTGGGGGTAGAAGTCGTGCACATAGTCGTGCACCAACTATTCAGCCTCCATCGGGATTCTCTTCAAGTGAGGAGGGAAAATGTAATTATCAAAACAAATAGTCGGGAAATCCTTCTTTAGCTGGGCGAGCCTGATCGACCCTTCCCCCGAGATTTCCGTGGGAGGCTGTTCCGTGACTATTGGGGTTATCGCCTCAGATCTAGGGTGACGGGATTCGTGCCTAGAAGATTGAGAAGTCGACTTGTAACGTGAAGGTTCAGAGGGACGAGAAACATAAGCAGGAGTTTGTATAGGATCCCTGGAAGGAGGAGGAGTACGCGATCGAGATCGACGCTTATAGCATCTGTCTTTATCATATCTTTCTTGGCTAGAATACCCAGAGTATCCCTGGTCGTAATCCCTGTCCCCTTCTCGTCTGCGCGACTCGTGGTACGAAGACTTGCGGGCATGTGGAGACTTCCTAACATTAACCTCGCCCAGACATAGTATCTGCAGAGCAAAATAAAGTAGAATTAGTCACCTTCCGAAATAGATAATTCACAGTCAAAGGTTATGCAGTGTTGTGAAATATGTATGAGTGTGCAACCCCCCGACCAACCGGATGTGTCTGCCACACCAGTGGGAAAAGACTCACTTAAAACTAAGGCTTGTGAGGTTTCATCCATTCCGACGTCCTGCTGCAAGGACACATCGTCCGGAATCGGAAGATCGGCAAGTCCTTCATGAAGATTCTCCATTCTAGAGGGAGACATTTCCGAAATTCTAATTCCTGAAACGGGCCGAGACGTAACCACAGATTTCCATCTTCCTTTTTTAGGAGATTTAGAGACGGCAGCCTTGCCTTTTCTCTGCTCAGCGATATCCTGGGCAATATCTACGGGCCCGGCTAGGGGTTCCTCATCGGTATGGGTTCTCTCGGAATCAGCCTCCTCGACTACAACAACTTTGCGCTTTCTTCATTTGACTCGCTCTTTCGAGGCTGTTTTTAGAGCACTATCAAGCAATATGCTTTGTCTTCGCCCAATTGGCCCAAGAGTTCTGAGATTCCTGTCAGTCAAGAGCAGTTCAATGTCCCTGTCTTCACTCGGGACTTCTTGAAGCACCCGAACTATCTCCTCGAAATGTCTACCTTCTGGACGCTGAATTATGGCTGTAAAAAGGAAAAGATATGAATTTTACTTCAAATGCAAACGCTTTAGTAATTATTTGAGGGCTCAGCTATACTCACGTCTGAATAACTATCGCCGGGCGAACCCTGGAGGACATCGGACATAAAACCATTCCGTCCTATAGTAGCTTCCAAAAATGTAAAAGATGGAGTATCGTTTCGGCTTTTGAAGTTGAACAAATATCTGATCTCAGTTGGGATTGGTGGCCGATGAAGGTATTCCATGAAGACGATAAACAAGCTATTGAGCGAAGCATACCCATTCGGGTGTAGTTGAGATGGAGCGATTCCCAAGAATGACAACGCTTCTCTTATGTAATCATTAAATGGAGGCAGCGTTCCAGCAGCACACGCATGATGGTTAAATGCAGTGTATCCCTTCGGTGGATTGTGTGGCCTGTCATTTGGTCCCGGCAACAACACGTCATCCATCGACAGGCTATGCCTTAAGCATACTCTCCCTAACATATCTTCAAAGATGTGAGACGGGATAGAATCTCGTGGATTAGGAATGAATGATGCATCGGGTAGTTCATCCGGGGCTGGACCGACTACTTCGGGCTCAATGTCTGGAACCTCTAGTCTCGGAGGAACTGTACTTTAGATTTCTTGCGGGTTTTCTTGCGGCGGCGAACTTGATGGTTCCATAACTGACTAACTTATGAGAAATTATCGTTAGGCGATAAAAAACCCGTGCATTCCCCGGTGTAAAGTGTATGAATGTGTCGTGTAGTGCAGTGCATTACTTGAGCAGATCCTACGGAATTAAAAGAAGTTTATAGACGACGAGATCCTGAAAACCAGATTGGAATGACCGTCATCACTGACCGTCACAACCGTATCATCCAAATGTCAATGATCGATTTTAGTTAAAGTTCGTTGTCACGATGTCAAGTTATAGTTCCATCAACGAGCTTCGAAAGGTGGTCAAATATGCAGTTTAATTACCAAGTCCAGATATGCAAGAATGAAGCTCGTCGGAAGTATGCTAAAAAAGTGTCAAAATTTTCGTATCCATCGTGGAGGAGTTCGAACCGACTATAGGAAGCTCGTTCGAATCCATCAAGGTACTAGTTCGAATCGATACAGAGGGACACGTTTCGAATCGATGATCAATGGCCGGTTTCGTATCGACCAAATTAGAATGACTTCGAAACGATCCTTGGTTGCCTGGTTCGTACCGATCAGGAAGGCCTCAACTTGACATCGATCGCGTTCGAATCGATATCTTTCATATCGATCATAAAAATGTCGTTCGTATCGATCTAAAGTTCAGGACCTCGAATCGACCGTAAGCTTGCTTTTCGTATCGATCATTTCGTATCGATACGATCCATCGCCATAACCATCGGTACGAACTGCTTCGTTTTCAGTAGAGCATTCCAAGGATTGACGTGAAAATTCAAAGAGAAGTACAGCCGCCTTCATTGATTCGAACACAAGTCACCAGATCGATTCGATCTTGACCTTCCCACTCTTTCTTCTTCGAACCAGATCTGGTTTTACCAAGTACCAAAAGTGGATGATCGATGAAGGAAAACTGGATCTGAAACAATTTCGTTGTTTGGATTCGAGTTTGATTACCTTATTTGGATGTGGGATTCGAAGAATTTAAGGAATGAATTTTATCGAGTCAAGGACGTGATGCAGTTTCGTTTTCTCTCTACTTCGAATCGATGCGAAAATTAGAGACGGCAGTGAAAAGTAAAAAGTGAAAAAGTGAAAGAGCCCGAAGTATTTATATGGGGAGAAGGGGCGACCGGGTCGATTCGCCACCCGGTCTCCATGACCGGCCACACCCAGTCCAGTCATGCCTCGGTTCGAATGGTTCGTTCGAACCCATCAGACTCTGCTTTCATCGAGGCGAAGTTGCTTCCAGACCTTATCGTTTCGAAGCCGCTACTCGACTCGATTCCACCCCGAAGCTTCCAAAGTAATCCATATCGATTGAATCATGCAAGCCTTCGCCTCCAGGAGCCAACGTCCATCGATACGAATCCAGAAAATCTGGATCGATTCGAAATGTCCATTTCGCAACCATCGAAACAAGCAATGCAGGTCCATCGATACGAACGCCAGCGATTTCGTTTCTATCACAACTCGAGCATCAGCATCGACACGAACGAACATTTCGTATCCAACGAACTCCTAATTTATTGATGCGAAGTTAATTTTTACAACCTTCTATATCGATTCAGGAGAGGATCGATGCGAAGGAACTCCATAAAACAACTATCAAACGTTGTTGCAACTCAAATTTCACGTCGATTCAGGAGATGATCGGCAGGAAATTCATATATAACAAACAGCTAATCTCTGTCACATAGTAATCAATTACAACAATATGGGATGCAACTTTCAGCAGAGAACACAACCTTTGGCAATAGAATGATGATTGTTCAAAATAAAGACCGCGGCTTTTCAAAGCACGTCATGTTCCCACAAGACGCACTTTGGGGGGCAAATGTTATCCCACCTTTTAGCAAGGTCGAGATACCAAGGATCGCTCTTCCTGGATATCGAGCATACGCGGGTTTGCTATGGATATCGATTAATTTTGTCTGAGTCCGGATTGAGAAACAATTGATTGGACATAGCAAGCAAGGCCAAGAGAGCTAACGTTCCAAATTTCAAGTCAATCCGAATTTGTATGTTCAAGTTATGATCGATTCAATTTGAGAGAAGAGGCTTCAGTTTCGAATCCATCCTCAGGCTTCATTTCGAATCCATAATTTTCGTATCGATCAGAGAAACAGCGACTTCGAATCAGTTGACGGAATTCAGTTCGCATCGATCGAGTTCGAATCCACCGGGATACCTCGGTTCGACTCGATCGCCTTCGAATCCATTGACGTCCCCCTGTCTCACCTCCATCAGACAAGGCAATAGTCACTGCTTTGAATCCATCGTAGAAGCATCAGTTCGTATCCATCGGTGGACCTCGGTTTCGTATCCATCTAGCTCGTGTCCATCCTCCGCTTCGCATCGATCTGTTTTCATGAGTTCGTATCGGTCAAGTAGGTAGAGTTCGAAACCATCGAGTTCGCATTGATCGGATTCGTATCCATTAGATAACCTAAGTTCGTATCCATCGAATCTCTGCTCCTCGAACCCATCGGAGGACCTTACTTCGAATCCATCAAAAGTCCTTCGTTCGAACCCATGGCAAACAGTTCGTTCGAGTCAGAAGGACCTGGTCTAACACAACGGTCTTCATTTTGAACGAGGCGAGTTATATGGAGTCGACACGGTCAACTCGGCGCAAATACCGGATTGAGGCGAAATGCGCGTGCCGCGTCACCGGATATCCACGTGAAGAGATCGATTCGAAAGCATCGATTCGAAATGATCGAATCGAACCGAACATTCAACGGAAAATCCCATTTCGTACCGACGATATCTCGTGATCCACTGATCCAAATGGCACCAAATTTTCACAGGAGATTAAGCACAAGACAAAGATTACCTCCACCAAATTTCAGCTCGATTGGACATCGTCTTGATCGATACGATATGGTTTCGTATCGATCAAAGAACGGGCTGAAACTTTCAGGAAACGGTCGCGTGGGCCACCTCATGTGCCAGACCAAGTCTCACGAAGTTTGGGCGAGATCTCAGCTTCCTACGCCTATAAATAGAGCCCTACCGCCTACAGAAAATGGATCTTTTGATTCTCAAGCGCCCAGACTCTGCCGGGTCAAGACTTGCATCTTCCCCTTGCCGCTGATTTCGAATTTCAAGTTGTTTTTCGCTGTTGTTCGCTGTAATCACTTGTAACTATTCAAAGAGAATAAATAAAGCTGCAAAAAACTTCACAATGGACATAGCCAACACGCCGAACCACTATAAATTGCTTGTCTGTGCTTTTTATTTTCGTTACTTGGAGTTTTTGTTAGATAATCTTCATTTTCAATTTACTTTCTTCATTGTTATCTCTTCAAAAACTTCTGAAGAGTGTTGTGCCCAATTTTGGTACAAACAATATATATATTAATGTTTTGTCAAGTTATATATAGTATATACTGCAGGATATTAGGTAGGTGTTGATTAAGAAGACTATACATTATCAAGAGTAGATTCAAGATGCTGATATTGTGTTTCAAGAGTTCGAAGGCTCATGAATATTGAAGAGTTCAAGATATTCCAGGTAAGTTGTAGAGTCATAGAATTTATGTTAATACCCTGATTCTTGATCTCTCTTTCAAATAAGTTTCTAAATATTTTTCAAATATTTTGGTTTTTAAAATAATCTTTTCAAACGTTTATTCAAAATATTACTCAAAATAAATTCTTGACCTTTATATTTACAATGATATTATATTAAGTTTTTAAGTATTTTTTAATCTATTATATTTTTGCTATTTTAGTTTATATCTTCCTTATGTTTATTTTTGATATTTCTATTTTTATTTTAGATATTTACTTATAATTGTTAACTATATTGATTTTATATTATTTATATTATATTCATTACTCTTATTAAATCTTTCAAAATTATTTTATGAAGTTCTAATATGATTAAAACAAGTATAATCTATGATTAAATGTTTGTATAAAGTTTCAAAATATTTTACAAAAATTAATATTTTCAAAACAATTTTTATTAAGTGATTTTTTAAAATACAAAGGGATATGTTGACATATCCTCTCCAAATATGTCGATATATGGGCCGGGAATATCAAAATGCAAATTTGAATGGAAGTGTCTTTTGTCGTATCTCTTCGCGAATAAATTTTCAATATCTACTTTCTTATTCTTCTCTCCTCTTTTCACTTCCCCACGCACATACACCAGAGTTCTAAATAAACTTTTAATCTACTTTCTTATCCTTCTCTTTTCTTTTCACCTTCTTGATTTCTATATCAATTTCTACCCAAAGTCTGCCAAAATTCAACCATGATCAAATTCAATCATCACTAGTTTGATTCTCCTTCATCTACTCTCTGATTTCTCTTATCTCTCTCAAGATCAAAGTATTGTTCAAGAGTTATAGGATCAATTGTAATCAAGGTCAAGATCTGATTCTGTAAAATTCTATCAAATCATATACTTATGGGTGTGATTATAGCCTGTAAATCAATTCGTCATGCTTAGTAGCCAGTAAATCTAGTGTATGTGTGCATGTACCCTGATAATCAAGTGATTCTACCCAGAGATTAAGATTTTTGAAGGTTTGTGTCATAGCCTTGAAATCGAGATTGTATTCATATTTACCAATTGAAAAGAAATCCGTACAAGGAACTGTGCAAAATCAGATGTAGGATAACTTCGAACTAGTACAAAATCCTGGTGTGTTCTTTTCTTTTTACTTTTATTGTGTCTACTTTTATCTGCACTTCGATTATATGATTATTAATTACATCATTCCAATTAGAATCTTAAAGAATTTGGAAAATTATCATATAATCAATTAAACACTATTCAGCTCCTTCATCTTGTGTTAATTTAGCCTAAGATCCATATTCCGATGTCTCACATTTGGAATCAGAGCATTGGTTTTCAAATTATTTATAATCTGATTTTTGAAAAAAGTTTCAATGGTAATTTTTGATAATATTTTTAACACTATTTTCAAAAGGATAATTTACAAATTCATCATACTATTGTTTCATAAATTTGCATCAATTCATTATAAAAACCACGTGATCTTTTCAAAAGGTATGAAGGAACAAATGTAACATGGCTTTTGAAGAATAGATACCTGATGGTCAAACGCTAAAGATCAAAAAGGATAAATTCATATTGAATAGTGGATGCTCAAGACACATGACTAGAAATCTGAGATTTTGAAAGATATAGTTTACAAGGACGGTGGATTAGTAAATTTTTGAGACAACTCTAAAGGATGTGTGATTGGCACCGGCAATGTTGATAATTCTAAAAATCCTACTATTTCCAGTGTTTTGTTAATGATGAATCTAAAGCATAATCTGCTGAGTATTAGTCAATTGTGTGACAAGGGTTCCGTAATTAAATTCGTAAAAGATAAATCTCATATTGAAGGTAACCAATCAAACATTATCTTTGAAGGCATTTGGAAACAAAACATCTATATACTAAGTATGAAAATCTCAAATGATAACTTGTGTCTTTTGGTTGAATAAGTAACCCTTGGATTTGGCAGAAAAGATTTGGTCATTTGAATTTCAAACTAATATCTAAAATTGCTAAAAACGATCTAGTTAGAGGTCTTCCCAAAATGAATTCTAAACTTAATAATTTATGTGATGCATGTCAATTAGGAAAACTTTGAAAAAGTTCTTTTAAATCAAAAATATGATTTCAACCTCTGAACCCCTTGAACTTCTTCACTTAGATCTTTTCGGTCCCTCACAGATACAACTTATAAAACATAGTAGATATGTATTTATATTCGTAGATGATTATTCTAGGTTTACCTAGATGATTTTTTTAAAACTTAATGATGCTTTTAAAACGTCTAAAATCATTGTTAAACGATTTCAAAATCAAATGACCGGAAAGTTAAAACTATTCGAAGTGATCATGGTGGAGAATTCAAAAATAAAAATTTTGAAATTTTCTACAATAAGAAAGGTATGACTCATAAATTTTATTTTCTAAGAACCCCACAACAACATGGAGTGGTAGAGCATAAAAAAGGATGATTCAAGAGTGCGCTAGAATTATGCTAAACGATAGCAATTTACCTAAAAAAAATTGAGCCGAAGTAGTTTATATTGAATGTTATATATTAAATAGAATTTTAATAAGACCATTAACTATGAAAATACCATATGAGTTGTTCGATAATAAAAAGTCTAACGTTTCATACTTTGGAGTATTTGGTAGTGAATGTTTTATTTTAAATATTAAAGATAATTTGGATAAATTTGACGTTAAATAACATAAAGAAATCTTTATTAGATATTTTAATAGAAGTAAAGCTTGTAGAGTTTTCAATACTAGAACTAATAATATTGAAGAGGCGCCACATGTCTCATTTGATGAGAATTTTAAAGTTTATAATCCAAATATTGATAAAGAAGACAATATTGATAATCTACACGAATTAATAATGAGATTATCAAAAACGTAAAAAATAATAAATCAGAAAATTCACATCCAACTAAAAGAACAAAATACTTGAAAGATCTTCCTATACAAAATATACCTGAAAATACTAAATCTGTTGTTAAAACTAGAAATAAAGTAAATAAAATGAGTAACATTGCTTTTATTTCAACTATTGAACCTAAAAATCCAAAGGAAGCATCAATTTATAAATAGTGGATTCTTTCTATGCAAGATGAATTGAATCAATTTACAAGAAATGATATATGGGAATTAGTCCCAAGACCTAAAGATAAATCCATAATAGAAACTAAATAGGTATATAGAAACAAAATGAGTGAATAAGGAGAGGTTGTGAGAAATAAAGCTCGACTAGTTGCACAACGTTATTGTCAAGAAGAAGGAATACATTTTGATGAAACCTTTTCACCCATAACAAGATTAGAAGCTATAAGAATTTTACTTGCTTACGCTAAACATAATAATTTTAAGTTATATCAAATGGATGTTAAAAGTGCATTTTTAAATGGTTTTATTAAAGAAGAAGACGTATACGTAAAACAACCACCACTTTTTGAAGATGCAAAACTACCTAATCATGTTTACAAATTAAAGAAGGCTTTGTATGGTCTGAAATAGGCTCTAAAAGCTTGGTATTACAGACTTAATCCTGTCTATTACCATCAAATTTTGAAATAGGCAAGGTAGATAGTACATTATTTTAATTAAAAAGGATAAAAATGATATTCAGTTAATACAAATTTATGTGGATGATATTACATTTGTATCCAATGATAAACTAAATAAGGAATTCTCATAAATAATGACTAAGGAATTTGAAATGAGTCATATGGAAAAACTAAATTATTTTCTAGGATTACAAATAAAATAACTAATTAATGGAATTTATTGGTCAAGAAAAATATGCTAAAGAATTAGCTAAGTAATTCGGCATGTCAATTATCGGTTGTAAACCAACTTCCATGGAAACTAATGAAAAATTAAATAAAGAAGAAAATTAAAAAGATGTAGATCAAAAATTATATAGAGGAATGATTGGATCATGACTCTATATAACTGTTAGCAGACCTGATATAACTCATAGTGTTTGACCTTGTGTAAGATATCGATCCCAATCTAAAGAAACTCATTTATAATTCATAAAATGAATTTTGAGATATGTAAACAACAACAATAGTCTATGGACTCTTTTATCCAAAAGCAGAATCCTTCGAATTAATTTCATATAGTGATGCTGACTATGATGGTTGCAAATCAGAACAAAAAGTACTAGTGGACCCTGTCACTTTTTGGGACACTGTCCGATTTCCTGGTTTGTTAAGAAGCAAAACTTTGTATCTCTTCTACGGCAGAAGCAGAATATATATCAACAGTATTAGCCTATTCATAGGTTATCTATATGCAACAAACATCAAAATATTTTGGTTTAAATTTTACTAAATTGCTAATATATTATGATAATACAAGTGCGATCAATCTATCAAAAAATCCAACTCATCATGCTAGAACTAAACATATTGATATAAGACACCATTTTTTAAGAGATAATGTAAACAAAGAAATAATATCACTTGAATTTATAAACATTGAAAAACAAATAGCTGATATATTAACAAAACCATTGGATCAAACATCTTTTACTAAGTTAAGAAGAGAGTTAGCAATTTGTTCTCTATAAAAAATATAATAAAATAATAAAGTAAAAATTACAAAACGTAAAGAAAAACAAAATAATCAAAATTATAACATATATGTCGACATATAACGGTAAATTCTATTTTTTTAAATTTCCCTATAAAATTCAAATTGGTGGTTATTTAATAACCAAATTTTGACTTTCTTCTTCATTTCTATGCATTCTCTCTATTTTAAACTTCTAAAACAAATAAACTATAGCCTTCCCTAATCCCAAACGTTCTAGAGAAGAGAATTCATCGTTTTACTTCCCTTCTCTTACCCAAGACCCCTTCCAGAACTCTATTATGGCCAAAGTTATTAAATTAGAAGAAGAAATGAAGAATGTTCTAGAGATGTTAAGTGAAATATAAGTTGTACAACTTCGCACTTCCAAAGAACAAGAGAAACAAAGTATGTTTCGATCAAGATGGAAATCTTATTTAACAAAGGGGAACTTTTGCCTTCATTATCCTTATTATCCTATTCACAAATCCTCATCATTAGGAAATAAGTTGGGATAATATTTGATTTCTTTAAATATGTGGTATGTATATTTTATTTGATTTGACAATTTTACTTTGAACTTTAATGTATAGTTTAGGATCTCATGGGTGATTACTTTGTATTGTGATATGGAATGAATATTGTTATCCCACATTTTGGCAAGGCCGAGATACCAAAAAATTGTGATTACTTGTCCCGAATATCGATTATACGTCACAAGTTCACTATGGATATCGATGAATTTTGTTTGAGTCCGGATCGAACTAAAAATGATACGACATAACAAGAAAAGTTGTGGAAGCCAAAATTTCAAATTTCAAGGCAATCAGAGTTCATATGCTCAAGATATGATCGATGTGAGCTAAGGAAATCAACATACTCGTGTCCATCTATTCGTATCCATCCAAAAATGCTACTTCATATCCATTGAGGCTCGGTATAGTCTGTTATTCGTATCCATCAAACAGCCGTCTATTCGTATCCATTGCCATGCAACTGCCTTGATCGCATCCATTGAAGGCGGTCTTCTTCGTATCCACCATCAGACAGGCCCACTTCGAATCGATCAGATATTGCCCATTTCGTATCCATCGACTGCAATACAAGTGTCTAATTCGTACCGATCAAACATGATACATACTTCGTATCGATCAACCATAGATCGATACGAAGCAGACATTTCCCATCGATACGAACAGGACCAAGCATTATATGAATATAACGTGGCAGTCGATTGATATGAATAAGAGCATTGTGATCGATACGAACAAAGCAAAGATGATCGATACGGATAAGGCACATATGCACGAATAAGACTTGGTCACTGGGCAAGAAAAGTGGATCGGTCCGAGGAGTTAGCGCCACGTTGACTTGTAAGCACGTGCCAAAAAAGCGATACGAACAGACGGATATGAAAACTATCGATTTGAACACGACAGCCTATGTAAAACCCAAGTTTGCATCGATCATAACGCACAATCTACAAGTCCAAATGCTATGAAATTTTCACAGGAGCTTGCGTACAACCTAAAGAATGTTCTTGCCAAATTTAGACTCGAATGGATCAAATCTTGATCAATACGAAATTCGTTCGTATCGATTATGGATCGAGTTGAAATCGCTTGGGATCAATCGCGTGGGCCCACCCACGTGCCAGAAGAGTTCTCTCGAGATCCGAGCGAGATATTTGCCTCCTATGCCTATAAATAGCATCCCAAAGCCTACAGAAAAGGGACTTTTGATCCGAGAACGTCTAGACTCTGCCAAAATCACCATAGCACTCAAACCCTATTGTTGTACTCGAAAACTACTGCTGTAATTCACTGTAACCAGCAAGCACATCAATACAAGATTATCCTTCAAAGTGGACGTAGGTCGGAGATAGCCGAACCAATATGAATCTGGTGTTTCTGTTTGTTATTTTTCAATTGTTGTTCTCTACTTTGTCTGGATCTGAGATTTGCGTTAAAATACTACTGACCTGCATTCATACACGGGTGCTTTTGTGATATTCGGGATAAGACCAATTTTGGCGCAAACACTTTGGTGCTTTCATTGAGAGCGCCTAACTCAGGGTTTCTACCACTTAGGTATTGGATTTGAAAGATTAAAGAATTCAGATTTGAAAGACAATGACGCGACAATCAACAAGTAGGCAGAGAGGAGAGAGGAGCCAACAAGAGGAGAGTCAAGAGACCTCTTCTGGAGATGGAGTAGGTCCAGCTTTGATCTACATCACTAGGGAAAAGATGGAAGCTATGATGGATTCAATGCACGAAAGATTATTGAAGAGCCAACAATAAACGATGCAAAGCTTCTTTGACCAAATGAGAGCAGCCGGAGCACAGAACCTTGGAACAGCTACAGTTGCTGCTAATATAGGACAAGGAGCTGGGGCTACAGAGAATGCCGAAGGTCAGATCCAAGACCAGAATGCTGAGCAAGAGGGCAATCGACAAGAACCTGGGGCCAGACTCTCGGGATCTAAAACTGGAAGACCCATAGATGTAGCTCAGCAGGCCGGAGCCAATGCCAACATGAATGAACCACATGAAGAATATTACCTAGAATACCATCAGGGACATGGAGGTAGGGTGTTAAACATGCTAAGGAGACAACCCCTGGATGGAGACAAACGAATGGCTGGATTAGTGCGACAGATTATGAGGGGAGGATTTCCAAGCGGAGGCTTAAAAGAAGTTAGTCGTAGTCTGTTCACTCCGAATATCAGAAATGCCAGAAACCCTCTTAAATTCAAGCTACCTACATTGGAGGCTTATGATGGAAAGTCAGATCTGACCATGCATATTACCAGATACATCAGGCATATGGAAGTGCTGGGGCATCCGAGGAAGTGATAACACGGTATTTCCCTCTATATTTGACAGATTTGGCTGCGCTTTGGTTTAGGCAGCTAGAGAATGGATCAATTAGAACATGGGATGAACTGGTGGAACGCTACATGACACAGTTTAGGGTCCACGTGATGCGACCCAAGAGTGTAATGACCTTAGCTTCGATGAAGCAAAGGACCGGAAGTCCATAAGAGATTTTTTACTACGATTCAATGCAAACGTGGCTTCAGTAGATCGCCTGGATCCATCAATGAATTTAATGGCGGTAGTAGGAGGAGTTGTAGAAGGCACAGAATTTAAGGAATCTTTGGTAAGAGATCCACCACAAGATCTTGGAGAATTCTATCATGAAGCTGAAAGATTCATTCGATTAGAAGATTCACGCACCGAGAGGCAAGAGACAAACGTTGTGCAAGGTGAAGGAACATCCAAAGAATAATTTGGAGCAGACAAAAGGAAGCGAAAGCAGGACAACAGATATGATGGTCTTGACAGATAGAAGAAATTCCAAGAACCCAGGTTCAGGCAATACACGGACTTAACGGCAAACCTGAAACAGATTTACACGGAGACTCGAGGGCATCTCCCCTATCGAAAACCACCCAGGAGTGATCCCACAGAACGGGAACATAAAAGTGGAACGTATTGCCTATTCCATGAGCTGAAAGGGATTACTACCGATGAATGTCGCCATCTGAAGGATGAGGTGGAAGAGCATGTCAGAAGTGGTAGATTTCCACAATACACCAGAGATCGGACAGCGGCCGTTGGACCTGAGCAACTACCGCCTGCACCCAACAGAACTAATCCTGGATCGAGATCACGACTCGTCTTCAATTGATCGTGATGGCAAAGGCCAAGTTCGGGACTTGAACTTTGTCGATTACATAAAATTTCTTACATTTGATTTCACAATAAAACGGCTATTCCACTAACAAATGTAAGGGAACTGGAGAGATCCCCAGGCATGCTCTAAGATGGCAATAGACCGCTCTGCCTGGAGAGGTAGTATTTAATTTTTCTGTATTTGTGATTGAACATTTGGAATTTGAATTTAATAAATGAACTTGAATTTCTCAAAATAATCCTTTCACCGGAGAGACAAAGGATGAATGTTGAAAGTCAATTTGGCATTGATCGCTTGACCCTACCTGGAGAGACATGGTCCGAAGTGCAAGAAGTGAGTTGCTTCACCGTAGAGGGACAAGATCAACTCACTTATCGTCATTCCCCATTCACCAGAGAGTGATTGGATCGGGGTTCGATAAGAGCCCGGAGTAGCTATGATCGGCCTAGGATTTAGGCCATGACATCGCATAATATTCGGAGACACTGAATCGGAGTGCAGGGGGTGTTGCCGCTTCGTCGAAGAACGACTAGATCGGCTCACTCGGCGTTGTTTACGCTTCACCGGAGAGTGACCAGATGGGATCCAGCAAGAGCCCGGAGAGACTATGATTGGTCTAGGATGACCAAGACATCGCTATAAGCCCTCGCTGGGGCCAGAGTGCAAGGGATTGAAAGCAATGCCAAAGCGCGACATGATCTTTCTATTCGATCGTTAAGTTTAGAATGGACTTAGCAAGGGTTCGAAGTGGCCATCAATTGTCTAAAGAGGCCGTAGGATTTGATTACTGATTTCCATAAGTTGAAATGGATACTGATTCGGCTTTGAACAGCCATGAACTTGGTTGAGAATACTAAAGCTATGGATAAAACATGGACTCATAGCATTTGATTTGAAGTTATTCAAAACACGGCTCATATGGTAAAATGGACATCTTCATGTTAGGAGAGCTAAGTTCAAAAATTAGAAAAGGCATGTTTTATGGGGCAATGTGTTATCATATCTTTTAGCAAGGCCGAGATATCAAGAAATTAACTGAGAATCAATGATTACTTGTCCCGAATATTGATTATACGTCACAGGTTCATAATAGATATCGATGAATTTTGTCCGAATCCGGATCGAACTACAAATTACAAGACATGGCAAGAAAAGTTATTGAAGCCAAAATTTCAAATTTCAAGTCAATCGGAGTTTAAATGCTCAAGATATGATCAATGCAAGCTAAGGAAATCAACATATTCGTGTCCATCTATTCGTGTCCATCCAAAAGAGCTACTTCGTATCCATCGAGCCTCGGTATAATCTGTCATTCATATCCATCAAGCAGCCATCTATTCATATCATTTTCATGCAACTACTTTGTTTGCATCCATCGAAGACGGTCTTCTTCGTATCCATCATCAGGCAAGCCCACTTCGAATCGATCAACTATTGTCCATTTCGTATCCATCGACTACAATACAAATGTCTAAATCATATCGATCAAACATGATACATACTTCGTATAGATCAACCATAGATCGATAGGAAATAGACATTTCCCATCGATACGAATAGGACCAAGCATTATATGAATATAATGTGGTAGTCGATCGATACGAATAAGAGCAATGCGATCGATACGAATGAAGCAAAGATGATTGATACGTTTAAGGCACATATGCACTAATAAGACTCAATCACTTGGCATGAAAATTGGATCGATCTGAGGAGTTAGCACCACGTCGACTTGTAAGCATGTGCCAAAAGAGGGGTACGAACGGACGGATATGAAAACTTTCGATTCGAACACGACAACTTATGTAAAACCCAAGTTTGCATCGATTTTAACTCATAATCTACAAGTCCAAATGCTATGAAATTTTCACAGGAGCTTGCGTACAACCTAAAGAATGTTCTTTCCAAATTTCGACTCGAATGGATCAAATCTTGACCGATACGAAATTCGTTCGTATCAATCACGGATCAAGTGAAATCGCCTGGGAACGATTGCATGGGCCCACCCACGTGCCAAAAGAGTTTACACGAGATCTGAGCAAGATATTTGCCTCCTATGCCTATAAATAGCATCCCAAAGCCTAAAGAAAAGGGACTTTTGATCCGAGAACGTCCAGACTCTGCCAAAATTATGATTGCACTCAAACCCCATTGTCGTACTCGAAAACTAGCTGTAATTCACTATAACCGGGAAGCACATCAATAAAAGATTATCCTTCAAAGTGGACGTAGGCCGGAGATAGCCGAACCACTATAAATCTGGTGTTTCTGTTTGTTATTTTTCAGTTGTTGCTCTCTACTTTGTCTGGATCTGAGATTTGCGTTAGAATACTACTGATCTGTATTCATACATGGGTGCTTTTGTGATATTTGGGGTTTGTGACCAATTTTGGCGCAAACAAATATATAGTTTAGTATGGTTACTATTAATAATTTGTGTTGTCACTCATCATTCCTTATATTTCATTCTTATCTTTATTACTATAGTATCTTAGTTAGGGGAAGTTATAGTTAGTTAGTTTTTGTTCATGATAATGGGGGAGAAATATGTAAACTTGAGGCATAGATTAAGGGGGAGTTTTGTAACTCAAGGGGAGTTATATCATATTTTATATACAGGGTTTTCATCATCAAAAAGGGGGAGATTATTAGTACCCTAGGTAGTGATTTTGATGATAATAAGTGTAGGACATTATATAAAATATAGATAGTAATGTTTTATCAGGTTTTATATAGTATATAGTGCAGGATATTAGATAGATGTTGATTATGAAGACTATGCAGTATTAAGAGTAGTTTAAGATGCTGATATAGAATTTTAAGAGTTCAAGAATGAAGACTCGTGAATATTGAAGAGCTCAAGATTTCAAGATATTCCAAATAAGTTATTTGATCATAGAAATTATGTTAAAACCCTAATAGCACTTTCTTGATCTCTCTCTCTCTATATTTCAAAAATGTTTTTAAATATTTTTCAAATATTTTGGTTTTCAAAACAATCTTTTCAAACTCTATTCAAAATATTTTTAAAATAAACTGTTAATCTTTTATACTTACAAGGACATTATATTGAGTTTTTATGTATTTTTTAATCTATTATATTTTTTGGTATTTTAGTTTTTATCTTCTGTGACGCTCCACCTCTATACTCACACTAGACAAGGACACTACGGAGTAATGCCATCAACTAGCATAAAGAATAAGGTTGTTGAGGAGCGACCATCTGTGTAATTGCTTTGTGCGAGTACCGATATGTCAGATAGTATTATATGCATTTCATTTCAAGAGGAAATCCGACATACCGATACAAAATCAAAACTACTACAGAGTGGCTATGTGGTCTTCGGAAATAAATATAAAATAAGCATAACATAAATCAGTCACAGATATTCGTATCACTAAGGCGGGAATAGATATAAATACAATACATAAGAGTGTACATTAAAGTAGTGGTCATATAAGATCCACTACATCACAAAAGAGTAGTTACAAGTGCAAGACGAAGAATATGTATACATCAAGGAGTCTCTATCTCGAATGTATAATAACAAAAACTACTAAGCTAAAGTAGTTAGCCCAAAAGTCAGATGAAGGATCATGATAAGAAGTCAAGCAGAAGCACCTGAAATACCTCGGTCTGACCCGAGTATTATTTAAGAAGAAAATAATAAATGGATCAGTCTAGTTATAAATATCATATAAAATGAGATAGGATAAGAGATATGAAAAAAAACGTATGATAACAATAATGCCATACTATGACAATATACATCAAATAACAACAAAAATCATACAATACCTCAAATTCTCTCAAACACAAAAAAGAATGTCATATTCTTTATTTTATTCACCAAACCACAAATATTATCAAAACATATCAATGCTAATTGCAAAAATGGTGAAACACAAATTCAAGAAATCATCAATTGGAAATCCAGAAATCACAAAAGGGGGAGACCTTTCATAAAAGGGAGCATGAAAACTCACCAACACGTGCATCACAAACGAGACGCTATCTCATAAACCAAACATCGACGCACCTAAAAAGATACGCCCCATGCATAGTCGAACATCGATGCACTAAAAAGACACGCCCCATGTATAATCGAACGTCGACGCACCTAAAGAGATACGCCCCATGCATAGTCGAACATCAACGCACCTAAAAAGATACTCCCCATGCACCGACTTATCGAGCCGATTGCTCCACGAACGGTCCAAAGACCATGGGTCGCTAGCCCATAAAAATGAGTCGAAGCTCCATAGAATAAGTGTAAATTACATCAAGCTAGTAAATAAATGAGTTTAGCTTCATGTCCCATAACCGCTGACCTAAATTAAATATTTACGAACAAATTGTAGATTTCCACTCAAAACACAAAATGATCATCATTGATAAAAAAAGAAGTGTGAAATTACACTAAGCTAGTAAATAAAATGAGTTTAGCTTCATATCCCATAACCACTGACTTAACTTAAATATTTATGAACAAACTGTAGATTTCCACTCGAAAATTGTCACAAGAGTTTCAATCGAACAAGTCTAAGAATTAACCGACAAAGTAAACACAAGCGTTTCATACCACTTGTTTTGCTAAGTCGTTTAATTGGATTTCTCGAACGAATGAGGTAAAGGTTTGTATATACTAATAGATTGGAAAACGGTTTTAAAAGCGAGCTTTATGTTGAAAACAATTGTTGAAATCATTTTGATGAAAGAGTTTTAGTATTTACTACTAGTATAGAAATCTTTGCATTTTAAAGTGATAAATAATAGAAATGATTATAGAAATAATCAATCACCAAATATTCACATATGAAGACGTGAATCAAATCCATAGAAATCGATACCAAATCCATCAAAATGGATATTCCCAAAAAAATCCATAAATGAAGTCATCAAAGTCGATAATAATCGACAACAACTAACCGGATCAACAAAAATCGATAAAAATTGGAAATCCACTCAAAAAAATTCAAAATAGACAAATTTGACAGTTCCAGATGTCTGGTAGGTATTTCCAGACGTCTGGCCCTAGGTTCTGGAAGTATATGTGTTTTTCTCCTTTCTCTTTTTAATTCCTAATCCATTTCAGATGTTTGGATTTTCCAACCAGACGTCTGAATTTGGTTTCAGACGTCTGAATTTTGTTTTAGGCGTTTGGATTTTGTTTTTGCCTTTTTTCTATTTCCAGAACCATTTCAAACGTCTGGATTCAGCCAGACGTTTGAATTTGGTTTTAGACGTCTGAATTTTGTTTCAGACGTCTAAATTTTTCTGCTAGGCAAAAAAACAGCCTCGTCCAAAAAGGGCAAATCCAAATCGAAATGCGATCGACCGAGCGATGGATGCTAATGATTTATGCCGGTTGACAACCCAGCCCTCTAAGTTCTTCGATACACCACCAAAAACATGTCCAAACATCCAAGATAGGATCTTTAAAGATTTTGACTTCAAAATACCAAAATTGAAAAATCACCAATTCAAATCAAAAGCAATTGAACATGAATAGATGTTAGGAATTCATACGTAACAACAATGAAAGCTATAGTCATAGATATGAGCTCAAAAACTCACCTTTAAACCCAAATATAGCAATGAGAAGCTCTAAAACAAGCAAAGATTGATTTCTCTTCCACAACACCTCTAGAATCTTCAATCTATTATCAAATGAAATGAATTTCCTAAGTTAAGTTATAGGAATTTCTGAAAATTGAAGAGAGATTGAGATGGAGAAGATGAAGAGGATTCTTACTTAATCTTCTCTTTGATTTAAAACTTGAATTTGAATTCCTAAGAGAAACTAGGGCTTAGGAATTTTAATTTCCTCTTCCCGCCATTCTTTCTAGGGCTTGAAAGTATTAGAAAATGAAAACGAATGAAGAGGGAAGGAGTGGAGTGGGAGTTATTATGTAGAGGAGTTGGGTTCTCTTAGTGGGCTGAAACCTAAACCCAAAGCCCCAAACAAAAATATCAAAATCCTAATCAACTCCAAACATGTCGATGTTTATACTCAAAAAGGCCGCAAAAGCCATTTTGAAATCAATGGAAGTGGTCTCGAGTCATAATTCGACAGTTTACAAAAAGTAGCATTTTGGATTTTAATCCGACTAACGATACTATATTTAGATAAATCATTTAAAAATAAAATCGTAAAATGTACTGGTTGTTACATCTTCCTTATGTTTATTTTTTATATTTATATTTTGATTTTAGATGTTTATAAGTATACTGATTTTATATTGTTTACATTATATTGAATACTTTTATTGAATATTTCAAAATTATTTTACCTTTAATATGATTAAATATGTATAAATTATTTTAAATGTTTTGTACAAAGTTTCAAAATATTTTACAAAACGTAATATTTTCAAAACAATTCTTATTAAGTGATTTTCAAAATACAAAGGGATATGTTGACATATCCTCTCCAAGTATGCCAATGTATGGGTCGGAAATTTCAAAATTCAAATTTAAATGGAAGTGTCTTTTCATCGTATCTCTTCGCGAATGGACATGACGGTTGTTTCCTTACATATACCAAACATCTAAACGAATTTTTAATGTCTACTTTCTTATTCTTCCCTCTTCTTTTCACTTTTTTGATTTCTAAATCAATTTCCACCCAAACTTTCCCGAAATTCAACTACAATCAAATTCAATCATCACTGGTTTGAATCTTCTTCATCTACTCTCAGATTTCTCTAATCTCTCTCAAGATCAAAGTGTTATTCAAAAGTTATAGAATCAATTGTAATCAGGATCAAAGATCTGAGTCTATAAAACTTGGTCAAATCATACTGCTATACTTGTGGGTGTGATTATAGCCCGTAAATCAATTGGGTACACTTAGTAGCCTGTAAATCTAATGGGTGTGCTTGTAGCTTGGAAATCATGCGACTATATCTAGAGGTTGGGATACTGGAGGGTGTATCTCATAACCTTGAAATCGAGATTGTATTTGCATTTACTAGTTGAAAAGAAATCCATACAAAGAGTTGTGCGGGACGGATGTACGGTAACTCCGAACCAGTATAAAATACTGGTGTGTTCTTTCATTTTCACTTTTACTACATTTACTTTTATCTGCGCTTTGATTCTGTGATTGTTTCTGTAATTGTTAATTACATCATTCCAAGTAGAATCTTAAAGAATTTGAAAAAAAATCATATAATCAATTAAACACTATTCACCCTCTCTGGTGTTAATTTAGCCTTAAGAACCTTATTCCACTGACTCACAATCCCTAGGGTCAGCCATGAGCATATTGTTTTTGTGATAGGGACATGCTCTTATTCGCTAGACATGTTTAGAGCTAACTTGAGGGTCTTCCTAGGTATTCCCTAGTGCCTAACCGAAGTTCTGAACGAGACATGTTTTGATGTCAAAATTTCGATAGGGACTAGTTTTATGTCAAAATTTTGAATCAGAATACTCCCAACGTAGAATCAGCCATGAGCGATTGTTTTCGCAATAGGGACATGTTCTTATCAACTAGACATGTTTACTTCGAGCTGACTTGGGGATTTTCCCGGGTTATTCCCTAGAGCTTATCCCAAAATATGTTAGGGACATGTTTTGGTTTCAAAATTTAGATAGACATTGGTTTCTTGTCAAAATTTCGAGAGGTACTAGTATAAATGTGTTCTCATACTTTTCTCAACTCGATTTTAGATTTTTTCCAAGCATTTATTCTTATCATTTTTGAAACATCCTCGATTTCGAGACCTAAAAATGAACGTCGATGATTCTACCGCCATCATTAAAACTATTTTCAAGCAATAAAATGAGATCATTTTATTTAAACAACACAAGTAAATAGAGCAACTAAAGAATTTATTACGATATTCAATAATTTTTCTGCAACTTCATTAATTCCCATATGGAGTAGATACGATAAAAACATAGATAATGATGTTATTCCTGTGCATGTAGATACTACACATTCATCTAACCAGTTATATATCCCAGTTGAGTACATAGCAATATAAAAATTAATAAGCACGAGCATCCTGCTCATAATTTCCTTCTTTATTCCCTAATCCAAAGTTCTTACTAACATGCTAATATAAACTCAACCTGCTTGAGTGAGCACTCATGTGTTTATGGGGAAAAATAATTAAACACGAGTCAGACAATAATCCGACGTGAATAGTATTAGTCCCATTTTTAACATATGATAATATGATGGTGAGACCACTTCGTAAAGTGAAATTGGTTTTCCCCTTCACTAAATCGAACATAACATCGTCATTAACATTATATGCATATCATTATGTATAAAATGGTAGGGTGCTTTACGTATTGATTCTTTAATTAATTAGGGTGCTTTACATTCAATAACTACTAGCATTAAATGTCTCCTACCATTTAGCATTGATAATTGTCTCATAATCATCGTTTGTTCATCTACATTCAAGCATCATAAAAATGTATCAATTTCACTTCATTAGTTCATTCGAGTAAAAATTTAACCACATACCTAGGTTACTACCACTCTTTAGTTTATTATGCGACACATTTTTGAAGGGTTACGTCGACCCTTGGTTACATAGCCTGATTAGAATACTTCACATAACCTTGGATTACATCCACCCAAAAAACGTCCTTGTCATTAACATCCAAAGCTTCTCCTAATTCTGAAAAACCCATTGGTTTAGTTACACTTCATTTATTATAAGTGGTTAATTAGATCTCACATTTGATCCTTTTGATCTCTCGGATGCAATTCTTCTCACACGAGAGTCAATCCTAATTAGAACCACTTTATAACATTCATAAGCTATTCGCTATCCCATACATAAGTGATTATCATAAGTATAGAACATAGAATTGGGTTCACTCATAATCATTATCATCACACATTACTTTTTTGAGTAAAATGAGTGACTCTCTCAAGGAGAAGAGCACTCACATAATTTTATTCTATACTTAAAAAAGATGTTGTCAACATGCTTGATAGATAAAAAAAACCCTTACAAAATAAGGAAAAGAAAAGTCCTCCCCATCCTAGAGTCTAATGTACAAAAGAAGATACTAATGTCACGAGCAGATCTCCCCTAAGTGCTACCAAGGAAAGTTTGAGGTAGCTGGGTTGGAGTGATATGGGTGGTCATAGTTAGCTTTCCAATCAAAAACTTGGTCAGTAGCAAAAGGTGACCAATCATAGAAGGTGCCCATGATGTAGTCATTTAAACCATCATAACCTATAAATCTGTATAATCTCGACAAAAGACCCGAGTCCATCTCATACACATAAACACACATATGTAAAAGAGTAAAGGTAGAAAAATAGAAAATAAGTAGAAAAAAGAGAATAGATTTAGCAATCAAGTGTGTGAGAAGTGAAAGCGTTGCTATCATTGTTATGAGGATCCATTAGGTCAATATTTAAGGCCATATTATGTCTCTCGTTGTTATAAATAATTTTTACCCTTAAAGAGTTGCTTCGAGTTTTTAATTTTTTGCAATCCAATTGTAAGTAAACAGCATAATTATATGATGCCAAACATAACAAAAGAGATCAACAACATTTAATTCATAATGAACTAATCATAATTATTAACTACCATCAAATTATTAGCTTAAACTTAGCTAAATAAATACATTTCTCATCCCAAATTAAATTAAACATTCTATTATCTTAGTTACCATACCATTGAAATATTTTACAAACTCCAAAGTATGTGATGTTATGCCAATAATCTTAATGCATCGATTAATGTTGAGATCTAGTCATAAGAAAACAAAGTTGAGATTCGTCATATTACATAGAAAATGTTATAAACTAAATTAGGTCATTTTCCTTAATGACAATTAGCAAATCACATTCTTCAATTAATATTTCGTTCAAATCTAGCAAGCATTAATGGTTTTTAAACTAAAAATTTTATTCTTCATCTATCAGGTACAATAATCCCTAACAGTGGATTTTGCATTAATTTATTTCAAAGATTGAAATACATAATTACGAAAATGAACAACAACAAAAATTGCTAAAGGATACATAAATCATCAATTATTATTTTAATTTCAAATTCAGATATGCATCCATAAATCAGAACAAAATAAAGATTATTTGGTTAAATTTAAAAAAGGAGTTCAAATGAAAAATTAGATTAAAGAAAATAATACAATAGAGATTTGACTAGACGACGATTATGGATTCACAATTGAATTTAGAAAATGATACTAATCACTAAAAAAATATTGTAAAAAAATACCTAACAGTGAAACAAGGGTTTCTTCTCTTTAGGTAAAACTATCGATATTGTTATCATAACACAAATCATGAAAATGCTATCTGTTTGTGTAGTTTTGTGTGCTATGCTACCAATCTTGATAATCACATTGTGAAATTATCAATATGCATCTCTTTAAATATGATATAGCTTTAAAAACCATAATATGTTACTAATTTGGCTGAGACCCACATTAACAAAGAGTATTACTGAGTGATACTGTCTGCTAATACAGAGAATAGGGCTAGTTAGGAGCGACCATTCATAGCTTTGTCTTAAACATCTATTGAATACGTCGATTGGGTGCTCTAATTTTTTTCTTTCTCAAGTGGATCAACACAGTCAATAAATGCTTAATATAAAATTATAATGGCTAACGGATCTATCAGAACAGAATACAACAGCAATAAATACACCATATCATAGAAGATCAGTCGCATGTACATACATATACACAAATGCATCCCAGTACAATAAAAAATGATAGAAAACCAAGATAGACTTTGTCTTGTTGAATGGGCTAACTAATAAATTCTCTTACATGGCACAAAAAATTTATACGAGGCCTATCGAAAGTGGATGCTTCATGCCAGTGCATTATTTGCATTACAGTTAAGCCAACCCAAGCAACTAGGAACACTATGTATTGTAAGTATGATTTATCATAATAAAAGCATTTAATGAACATATATTTAATTTTAGCTAGATACCCGACATGTGGGCATAAATGTTGATACATTAAAAGCATTTGTTATTCTTATAGTATATTTTATGCTACAACGCAAGTGGGCAACTAATTGGGAATATGCAATTTTTTTGGTATCACATAAGGTGCTACAATATGATTTTAATGAGGATTTGTCACAAATGAAAAGAGAAAATCTGATTATATCTAATTTGGATAGGCTACTATATTTAACCGATCTTTTAAACATCATAAAAATCAACCCAGTTATTAATTGTCTTATGTACCATGATTTTTTTGTTGGGCGAGAATAATGCAAGTGAGGGTAAGTTTTTTGGGAACCATAAAATGTTGCTCTAACAAAACTGAAATCTGCAGATTGTAGATCATGCATGTCGGAAGGTCTATCAAACTGAAAATCACATTGAACATTAACAAACCATAAAAGAACTGCATAAAACCACAAATGTGATGGTTTATTTACGGATATTTTTGTGCATGTCTAAAGGTCTATAAAATTGAAAATCACATCGAACTTTAATCAAACCATAGAACAACTCCACAAAACCATGAATGTGATGGTTTATTTAAGGATATTTTTTTGTGAATTGCACGGTTTTAAATTTAAATCAGTTTTTATAGTTATTTTCATTTACTATTTCAAATTTATTTATTTGCATAAAAATTACAGCTACCATAATTTGATCAAAAGTGAATCATACATGCATTCTTTTGGCACATGAAAGGGGTAGAGGAATGGGGGTACAAACGAATATTGGTTGATGAAAGTAGTATGCATTCAGGATCATTTGGAAAAGGCATAAAAGTAGATGTTAATTTTGTTATTGTAATTAAATTGTTAATGTATTTGTATTTTTTTAGATGTATTGTGAGAATATGACTTAATTTGAAAACTTGATAATTCAACTAAAATAATGGTACAAGTACAATTACAGTAATATAAAAATTTCAAGTTACAGATACAATAAGAATACAAGTGCAATTACAAATTCCAAATTGCTATTTTTATGCAAATAGTTCCTAACATAGTTTAGTAGTAATTAGTTCATTTTATATGTTATCACGAACAATTTCCATGGAACTTGTTGCATTTCTTTCAATTGGTTCACGAATATTATTCCTGATCATTCGAATATTATAGTACTCTTCCAAAAATTCTTTAGGAACTGGATTAGGTCATTGTTATATGCCATAAATTCAGGGTACCATTCATTGTATCTAAAGGAACTAGGTTAGATGGAATCAGATTAAATGGATGAATTTCAAATATTTTTCCATTTTGGATCTTTATAGACTTATGAAGTCCTGTTGATTTTAGATCTAATGTAAAATTTGTTTTGAATAAAATCTTATTTTACTTAATTTGCTTAAAATGGAGTTTTAATTTAATATAAATTAAATATAATATAACGAGTCATATGCATATAGTGCGACTGCAACATATTACCAGTGTAGGTGGTCAATATGTACATTTAAAGGTATTGGAATTTACACCGCAATAGACATGTACGCTCTTTATATATATATATATATATATATATATATATCTTTGTTGTCTATTGTTTTAATTTAAAATTAAGTAAAATTTTACACACACATATTAAAGCTAATTTTGAAAAATCAAAATTTTAGAATAAGCATTTTGAAATCTAGCTTTTTTTGGAAGAATATAAAATTAGACCTATGTTTATAAACAAAATCTATTTTAGAATTAGAAACACTAGTTTAAAAAACCATTTAAACTTTATATAACAAGTTAAAAATTAAATTTCAGCCTTTGCAGCCATTGTTTTAAATGAATGCCATTAAACCAAATTCAAGTGGTTTATAATGATGTTTTCATAGATATATTTTGAATCTGAATCTGAATACTTATTTTAAAAAATTATTTAAAATGTATATAACTTGAAAATTTTAACCTTTAATCTTTATAACCATTGTTTTAGATAAGTGCCTTTAAAACAAATTCAATTGGTATTACAATGATGTTTTCATAATTCAATTTTAAAATTTGATTTGGAACATTTATTTAAAGAAATTGTTTAACTTTATATAGCTTGTTAAAATTTGACCTTAAACCTTAACAACCATTGTTTTAAATGAATACCTTTATACCAAATTCAGTTGGGTTTATTTTTTTTCGTGTTTCCTTCTTTTAATTTAAACAATTTGAATATGCAAATTGAATCACACAACACGTGCATATATAAATTTGTCATAGAATATATAATACCTAATTAACATAAGCAAATGATGTATATATAAATGATAATGAAAATAAAAGATTACATAAAGAGGTAGCCTATGGTTTGTACGTTAAATGAAGAATAACTCCTAGATCTAACCAATCAACCTTCAGATTCTGCTACGATTTAGAGACGAACACCATCTTATATTAATTTGATTTTATTTGGGGAATTTTAATGGATTTTGTACAACATCCCCCTACTTAGAGGCCCAAAGCTAACGGCTACGAGTGCTGCAGTCATCCACAGTTATTAACTTTCAACGACCAAATACGGCGGTGTTAGAATAGTTGATACATATATCATAGAAATATGTAAAAAAAATAACAATTCAAAAACATATTTCCACATTCATATCAAAACATTTCATGTTCATTACATAATTCCCAAATTATGTTAACCACGTTCAGCAAAATATAATTATTACAAATACGCCAAGAGCGACATATGAAGATGCCCATTGGTTGATCAAAATATATAGCAAGGCTAATAAATACGCCTTTACAAACAAAACACACAGCGGAAAGGAAACTCTAATTAACTATCTACCTCCTGCACACCTTCCTAAGCTTTATTCATCTAAGAAGAAACCTGAAAACCCTAAATCTCAAACTACTCAAAACCAATTGAGCACCCGTGAGTTTAAGGGGAAAACAAAAAATTTGAGTCGGAAATAAACCTAGTATGAATAATAATCTAACATCTCGATCCTTTTTAGATATCTAGTTAGACCATTTCTCTTAGTGGAATGGGTTTTCCCCTCACTAGTATCCTAAAGCCTTTATAAAACCACATACTGTACTCCTGCATCCACAATGGTTAAAACATACATTTTCAAAATAATATGATGATATGCATACTTGAAAATAATTAAGATTTCCTTTTAGTTTTCATGGGTTTACTAATAACCTTTAAATAATTAAAAAACACCACGTCCTATTCATAGTTTTCATGGGATCACTAAGAACCAATAAGCTCCTGCCAATTAACTTAATTAATTCATAGATCCCCCATGCACCTGTTGGTCATTCCAATAACTAATCACTTTATCCTAGTTTTCATGGGTTGACTAGGAACCTATGAATTTATCCAATAACTCACTTCACTTCCTAGTTTTCATGGGTTGGCTAGGAACCTGTTGATACTTCCATTAGCCATTTTCTTATCCTAGTTTTCATGGGTTTACTAGGAACCTATTGACTGATGTCAATTCTTAGTCCGGATATAGTTTTCATGGGTTCACTACAAACCCCTTAGCTCCTGCTAGTCCTTAATGCATAATTTTCATGGGTTAACTATGAACCTGTTGGTTTCCTCAAAAAACTACTTAATCATAGTTTTCATGGGTTTACTATGAACTTGTTGGTTTCCTCCAATAACTACTTAATCATAGTTTCCATGGTTTTGCTATGAACCTTTTGGTTTACCTCCATTACTACAAAGTTTAGGCATCCTATAGTTTTGGTCCCCTGACTCCATGGATGCACTTCTACTCATTCAGGAGTTTAAGCAATTTATATTCATTACTGAGTTAACTTAGATTGTTCTTCTATACCTTCTTCCCCAAATACAGTTATGAGTTATCATGTGAATATATTTATATTTGAAGAAGCAAAATACAATTTAAAAATACCGCTCCCATGGTTTAAAGTCCTTGAAATACATTTTATATAACATAGTCAATCATGCTTAACTTATATTTTTATCAAGGCCATACTTCTTCAAAATTTTATACTTAAAGTCATTACAAAATTTCTTTATATAAGCAGTGGGTTTTCCTTAAAAATTTAGAGTATGGGTTTTTAAGACCTTTTGAAATCATTAGAAAGCAAACCTTTCGAAAGCTTTAAACAACATTAAAACTTTTTAAAACCCAACCCTTAGACTTTGTCGAAGGGTCTCCTAAATCCTTTCAAAACCAAACCTTTCGACCTTGTCGAAAGGTCTTCAAAACATTCTTTTGAATCCAAACCTTTCGAAACCATTCAGCAATTCAAACCTTTTGAAATCATTCAATTATTAAAATATAAACCTTTCAAAGACTTCCTGAGTTTAATTTAAAATATGTAGAATATCCTCTTGTAAAACCTTTCGACTACATTGGAAGCAACCTTTCGACTTTATCGGAAGGTTTGCTTTGAAGGCTTTGAAGACCTATCTCTAAAACAGTTAACTTCATCTTTAAACACCTCCTTCGAAAGCTTTGGGTTTTACTTCAATTAAAAACAATGGTAAATCATCTAAGCAAAGGCTTTGATACCTTTCGAAAACAATGAGAGAAGCGGCTGGTTTTTAAAATAGGTAAACCTTTCGTCTTTGTCGAAAGCAATGACCTCGAAAGGTTGGAAAAAACGGCAAATGCCTTTCGAATGTGTTGGAAGGTTCAAACCAAAACAATGCTAAGTGGAGGTAACCTTTCGAATTTGTCGAAAGATTTAAAACCTTTGTTGTTAAATAATTAACCTGGTCGAAAGCAACCAATTCAAAATCTCTTATTTGAAAGCAAAGCAGAAAACCTTTGATTTATAAAACAAACATACCCCAACCTTTTTGGCAACCAACCTTTCGACAAAGAACCATTCGACCTTGTCCAATTTATTATGTACCAAGTAACTTGATACCATATGCATTGAACTTTGATCTTGTCGAAAGCTTACCTTTCGACTAAATTGGAAGGTCATGGTCGGAAGGCTTGATGCTAAAACTGGTTGAAACATGCTAAAAGTATGATTTCTTTGTCATTAACTTAAAAAGGTAACTTTTAAACTAACCTGCATTTATTCATCAAATTCCTATTAGTTAACAAATACTTTTCAAAAAGTGCTGCCACTAATTTCAGAATTTAAACAATAATTTTATTTTATAAAATGCCTATTCTCCTTAATAAAATATGTAAAACATTTAAGTGTAATACCAAAAATAATTTTATATATTCATAAAAAACCTAGGAAAAATCTAGAAAAATTCCAGAAATCTATTTTAATATGTTTTCCAATATATAAAAAATTCAAACCCAAATAATAATTATTTTAGCCGTAAATAATTTATAATCCAATAAATCATTTTCTTCACTAGAAAATTAATATGAATTCCAACTTACTTCCGAAAATTATAAAAATTGAAACCCATCTCCAAAATTATGTTTTCAATGATATAAAATTTTCCCATCGCATTTAATAATAATTTTATCTTGGTTTTACCCTAAACTGTATATATCTTCTTTTAAACAACCATGTTTAAACATATAGATAAATCATAATCAAGCTTATCATCAGTCAATATCATAAAAAATGATTTATTTTTAAATCTGAAATCATAAGATGGTAAAATCAAAATAGAGATGTAGAAATTATTATTCACCTTAGATTGGATAAGGAAATTTAAGTTTGGTTGAGATTGGTTCCTTCTAACTTGAATCCTAAGCTTTAAATTGATTTTATCTTCTCTTCTTCCTAATGACCGACCTGGCTTTCTTCTTACGTTTAAAATTTTGTTTGAGATAAAAATGAATGTGTATGACTAAGGGGATAGTTTAAAAGTGGGAAATATGGGCGGCTATTTACCATAATGCCCATGTGTTCCATTGCTTAATCATTTTCATAAGTTCATTTGATTTAATTAAGCATGTCCACCTAGTTTATTAATCAAGCTCAATCTCCTTATCCACATTATTCTATTAATTTATTCTAATTAAATCTCTTGAATGATGTCATTAAATTTGGGGTGTTACATTTTGAGCGATGTTATTTTCTACTAAAATGAAGAGAGGGAGAGAAATAAATGACAACCAATTTTGTTTAAGTGGGCATTTAAGAAAAGGAAAAGATGGAGGAATTTTCTCCTTCCTTTACTCATTCTTTTAATACCATTTCAAACTATTTTTGAGCACTTAAAGTCTTCCTCTCCTTACCCCTTAGGCTAGCCATGATCGAGGCTACATGAGGCTTTAAAATTCCCAAACATATTATATAATTAGTAAATTTAAATCAAATTTAAATATTTATCGATATGCATATATACAGTTTTCGTATACTCACTTTGTTAAATATTAATGACACCCAAAAATCAAAATAAAATATAAGAATTGATATATCATAAATATTAATTAATTTACAATAACTATAAATTAATTAATTATGTGGTATTTCAGAGTATTCATCATTATCTCAAATGTGTAAATTCAATCAGTGATTAATATTGAACAATTTAAATATTAATGTCCACGTGTCACCTTAGCTAATGGAGTAATAATTTGGCTGCATTTATCGCTTAGACGTCTTTTCGGTAAACGATATGTTTACTATATTAAACGGTAGTCAATATTAATGATTATTACATAAATTTTCTTTGTCAAAACTATATCATTTTAGTAATCATGTAATATGACTTTAGTCAAAATTCCAATATTATCCACATTCAACTTGGTTAGTCCTAGTAATAACAATTATTATGAAACTGTACTACTTTGGGTAGACACTTTGACTTTGAGTTAACTATTAAATAGCGTTTAACTCTCAATGCATTAACTCAAACCCAACTATAGTCATTCGATTGTCGCTATACCATGATTCAACCAAAATCAAAGTGGAATGTCCACAATGAAGTTTAATAATATTTCCTAATCGAAAGAATTATGTAATAACATCACCATCACTTCAAGATTCTTCATTTGACTTTAAATATATTAATCGGAAAAAAATTCTCGACTGATTCGTTCCATGGTTATCCAAGAACTATCAGTACGTAACCCCTTGGTACTCTTAATAGTAATGAGTGCACTGCTCAACATTTGGACAGCGTTACGTACTCTATACTCGATCTCAACAAATGTACCGATATCCTATATCTTGATTAGGAATATTTAAATAATATGTTATCTTAAGGTGACAAATTTCTCATGATTACAACATATTGTAATTACTGTCACACAACACATTACTTAAAAGGATTTTCTATTCAATATACTTAGATTAAATAATTATTAATATATCATAATATGATGAGTATATAATAGAAAGAAATACACATTTTATTCTGAATGAGATTTTATTACATAGTGAATAATTTATAATAAACTACAGAATTTCCCTAGGGCACCCCTAACTTTATTTGTATCTTCATATGAAATTGTAAATATCCATTATAACAGTAACAACCTTAGTTAGACTTTATATTTGTATGTCGACATGTTACGTAAGATTGCAAATTTTTTCTTCCAAATTCCTAAGGTTCTTTCGATTGCCATATGTAAACTCGAATAGTGGTAGTTGGAAACTTCATTTTTAATCTTTGGTTAGTTTTATATTTTATTAAACTAGCATTGTGGTGAGCATAAGTATCCGTCCATTAATGGGTATCCTAAGTCAACTAAATAATATGGTCCTAATGGTGGATAAGAAAAATTCAAATTTCCACTATTTAAAGCTAAATGAAAAACTTTTGCATCATGTGCAGTTCCTTTCCCCCGCCCCTATAAACATAAATGTTGAATCAAATGCACATACAACTATGATATACTGCGTAGTAAAGCTTTTATGTCCAACATATCATTGCATTTCTGAAGTTCACATGTGCAACTATATTGCACCATCAGTAGCTCTGATAGAATATCTAAAGAACGAATAATAATATGTGATGCCTTAATCTGTTCTCAGACTGTATTAAATTGAGTGTCTATCGGTCTACTAATATCCTTAGACATTAATTCAACAAAATTTAAAATTTCATGAAAATAAACACAAACTGTTTTGTTCGATCATTGAAATTTTTCACCAACCTATTATATAGGAAGAGCAAAATAGCATAGTAAAGATAGCTACATCTTCCATAATGTACATATCGGATGTTGCCTTCAAATCGTAAGCTCTCAACTGCTCACACACTGTTAGAAAACAAAGTCGTTTCATTCAGATGTTTTATTGAAAACATTCATTATGATCGCATAATATATCGTTAACCCAATGAATTTCTTTATATTCAAATGTATAAATTTGGTCATTGGAGTTTCTATAGCTCTCTAATTTTCGTAATAGGTTGTATATAAGCCAAACATTCGGTTTTAGAATTTGGATGATCACCTTCATCATACGGTTCAGCCATTGAAATTTTGTTCGGCGCTAAGCAAAGTGAAAATGAAACGAAGGTAAACAGGATGATGGAATGGAGATGGAGGGGAACTGGAGTGTAGTGTGACGACCCATCTTACATTCCACAGAAAGACGCATCATCAATAAGAAAGAAATAGGTAGAAGAAGAATAGATAGAAAGAAAGAACAAAAATATCAGAATCTCAAAGCGGAAAACGGAACAAAATATAATATTTCACATAGATATTACATAGTCATTATACATCAGAGTTACACAGTAACACAACATCATTAGACGGTCGCGAAGACCCGTCTATCCATTTCATTTCAAAATACAACAGACAAAAGACTACAACATAGTGGAAATAGATAGATATAGCTATGCCAAACTCCTAGTCCGAGCTTCCCAAAATTTGTCAAGCCAAACCTGATCACTTGGCTACTCATAAAATTTTAAGTACCCAATAGTTTAAGAAAAACAGAATAAACTCCGGGTCAGACATGTGTCTGGTGTGAGTAAACGGTTAAGTTGTTTAACTTGAAAAATCTTTGAAATAAAAAGTATCTTGTAAGACTCTCCGCAATTAAACACGAACAAGTTTTTCCCTTACGATAACCAAAACTTTTGATAGGAAATCCAGTTATATTATAATAGTGTCTAGGGTTTTTAGTATAAAATATTCACATAGCTGAAATTGTCACATTATTAAATTCCAGCATATTAGCCACAAAGTGGGTTCTAAAATCAAAACCGTAAAAGGCAACGTAGGGAGAATGGATTCTATACAATGGCAAGGCTACTGGGGTACCGACCGTCACAATACGTGGCGTAGATCACCGTATCGAGGATCCACCCCGATCCCCTGCATCATAAAGCCGGAGCTACCCCTTACTAGATAGTCCAAATAAGACAACCCCACGGTTGTGGCCAAACAACCGCCCACACAGCTGAATAAAGGGACCTTTAGACAGGGGAAAATCTTATCCTACTTGAGTGCTACCCACTTAGCCTTGCATGCACCTCCCCTGTTTTAGCCATTCCCGGTTGATGAGGTTTGAGGCCACGATTACCTTTTAAGAACACATAAATTGGAATGCTCATCGTCCTTCATTGACAGTGGTCTGATAGCATTCATCCATACAAGTTCGTTCCAGGTTCGAACGAAACCGAAGGCACTATCTCCCTACACTCATTTTGGAATCACCCTCAGAGTTAACGACAATAGCCCTTGCACTCTGAAACTTCATCTCGATCTTCACTTGAGATTTCACGACCTACCGTTTAACTTGGATCGATGTGGTTTTCGGATAATCAAATCTGATATCTGATCCCGGTCTCATCGAAATCCAAACGCCATCTTAAAGGTCAAGTTGTTTAAGGTTTTAAACAATTTAATTCGATCCAGAATATTGAATTCACACAGCATTTATCACAGATAAATAACATACATTTATCACGTCTATATCCAAAGTATATCACATCACAGAATATCACAGATTACATACTATAAATATCAATCAATCCAGACATTCTATACAATCAATCATCCATAAGCAGGAATTATTAATCCATATTATAATTAATTTGATTAACTCAAATTAAATTAAATTAATTAACTCAAATTAAATTAATTACTTAAGAATTAATCACCTAACCCTGCTTAATAAATCATTAATTAATTACAACCATTTGAATTTATTAATCATTCTTTAATTACCTTATAAATCAATTAATTAATCTTTAATTACTGAAACTTTATACTTAATTATTAATTAATAAACCTTAATTATTAATTAATAAAACTTAATTACTAATTAATCAAACCTTAATTAGAATTAATTAATCTATAATTACCAATTAGTTAATCTCTAATTAATTAATTAATGCTTAATTAGAAATTAATTAATCTTCAATTACTTAATTAATTAATCTTCAATTACTTAATTAATTAATCTTTAATTACTTAATTAATTAATCTCTAATTATAAATTAATTAATCCTAATTAATTAACCATAACCCTTAATTATTAATTATTTAATTCTTAATCATTGATTAATTGAATTAATTAATTTCACTTTAATTACTTTATTAATTTAATTAATCTTCAAAACCTTAAGTAAATTTAAGATAAACTATTTATCTTATTAATTATTTAATTATCATTAACATATAAATTTAAAACATTTTCTCTTTTAATTTAACAGTTAATTACATTTCTAAATTAAGTTTAAAATAACTTAAAATTTTAGCTTAACAAATTCAAGTTAAACAAATTATATAACTTTCTTAAATTGATGATTTAAAAACATTTATTATATAAAGAAACTGATTTTAAGAAATGGATTTAAACTTGATTTACATTAAATTTAAAAACTTGTTTTCAATTGAATTTTTAAAACGGTTATCCATTACTTCGGGTTCAACCCGGCTCTTACCCGAGTCAAGCCTTAAGAAAATCACCCTTCTCTTTTTTTTAAAAAAAAACTTGTTAAAATTTTAAACTGTTAACATGTTAATAACTTTCACGTTCCTACTCAAATTCGAACCCGAGCAATTCTCTCTCCTTTTCCAGAGTTCCCATCCGAGGATGCTTCTCCTCCTCCACGAGCACAACATCACTGACACAACCAGACACATGTGCAGATGCACATATCAACGGCGATGCTCCAATCACCCATGATACCACCATCGAGTCGACGATGACTTACCCATTTGATTCCGACCACCCAAAGTTCATCTGGAACCCAAAATCAAAAAAAGAGCCAACTGATCGAACTGGAACAAATCCAATCCGACCCAAAAACTGCCTCGTCCTTTTGAATCCGACCACTAGCAACCTCAAAACCATGTCCATAGCTCCGTCGGCCATCCACGCTTCCATCCCCTACCTCCGATGAACCCCAATGCTCCAGTGACGACGCAGCAATCCCATTCCTAGCCTCGACCAAAAACTTGACCTAAACCCTAACCTGACACCGTGTCGCTGCCTCGGTGGACTAATAACCCACATAACATTTTTGCCAAGACCACCAAACTTCCCTCTACCTCCAGTAGAGACCCCGACCACCCCGAGCCCTCTGCTCACTGGAAAAGCCTCAAAACCCAATTCACGTTCAACCTCGATTTCCTCACTCGATACAACACTAGAAATCATGAATTTTCTTTTAAAAATCATAGTTTTCAAAGTCGATTCAGATTATAAACCTGAATCAGCAAATCATAATGTTTGGTTTTAATATATTTTAAAAAAATTACTGTCATTTCCATTTTCCAGATGATATTTCAACTTATAATACTTAAACATATTTTTAAAACTTAATTTATGTTCAAACAAACATAATTTGTTTGAAAATCAAAGCCTATCAGAGATTAGATGAGGAGATTAGGAATTTTGATCTAAATTTTAACCTGTAACTATAAAACAGAGATATATATATGTGTGTGTGTGTGTGTGTGTGTGTGTTGTGTGTGTGTGTGTGTGTGTGTGTGTGTGTACAGACATGCATACTTAACAACTTCCTATTTTAAACATGCAAACATAATTTTCATCTATACAATAATTATCACATCATACTTCATATAATTATCACATGCACTAAGATAAAACAGGATATTGTTTAGTTTACTCACTAAGAAAATGTTGAACAGAGAGCTATAACTGAAATGCTTTTGATCTTTTGAAACTGGTAAAAAATACTTGATCCTTTGAAAACTTATTAACTGGAAACTTTGTTGAGTTGCTCTAGCTTAAATCTGAGATGAATTTGATTTGCTAAATGATGCTCTAAGCTTTGATTTAGTTTGAGGTTGGAAATCTTGCTTTGATGATTTAGATTTTAAATTTGTAAAGAGTGGTTGCTTTTTGAATTTTCTGGTTGCTAACTTTTCTTTTACAGGCTTTGTTCTTTAAGTTTTTGAAATTGAAGATGGAAAAAGAAATAAAAGAGAAGAGATTGATATATTTATAGACTTAATTTATGATTTTAAAAAAATAAAAGAAAATAAAATAAATTGTGACACTTGTTTAATTAACTTCCATTGGGCATTTGCATATGTTAATCATCTTACATTTGTTATTAGCATGTATTAATTAACTTACATGTGTAATTATGCATGTGTTTATTATTTTTAAATGTTTTTTATAAATCTTTATATTTAATTTTCTATTTAGCAAACACATTATCTTAATTTATATTTATAAAAGCCTTCAAAAAAAATAATATATAACAAATTATATGCTAATATAATCATCTATATATATTATTTTTAAATCTAAATTTATTTTAAAGATATTTGTCTAATTGAATTTAAATTCAAATTCAGATTCTAATTCAAATTTTAAAATCAACTCACATATATACATTTATAAACAACACCTAGTTAATTTGTTTAAAAATAATAATTCTATTTAAAACCTTATAAATATATATATATATACATACATATAAACAATCCATTATTATTTGTTTTAAAAGAATAATTTTGTCAATTTTGAAAAATTTATAAAAGAGATTATCACATTTTAATTGCTTGACATTTCCGGGATATCACATTCCTCCTCCTTTAATAGAATTTCGTCCCTGAAATTTAAAAGCAAAAGATAATCCAAAAACTTTATTTCAAACAATCCAAGCATACATATAAGTCATACACTAGCATCCAAACAAACATTTCATTTAAACAAACATTACTAGCATCCGGACACAAATCCGGATAGGCTTTCCTAAAACTATCCAGAGTTTTCCAGGTACAATCTTTGGGATCCTCGCTCCACTGAACCTTGACCAGCTTCACCACTTTGTTTTCGAGTTGCTTCTCAACTTGATCAACTATCTGGATTGAATGCCTGACAACAGATAAGTCCGGTTCGATCTCTAAATCTTCTTGCACTGCCGGCTCCACAACAAGAGATAGGTCGTGCACATACTTCCTCAGATGGGATACATGAAAAACATTGTGAATTCTAGCCATCCGGACTGGAAATTCAATCCTGCAGGCTACATCACCAATTCTCTCAAGCACTCGGAATGGTCCAATATACCTTGGGGCAAGTTTTCCCATCTTTCCAAACCTGATCGCTCCTTTTATTGGGGAAACCTTGATAAAACTACATCCCCGACTTCAAATTCCAATTTCCTTCGTCTCTTGTCCGCATAACTCTTTTGGCGATCCTGGGTTGCTTTCGTTCTTTTCTTGATAATCTCCACCTTTGCAGATGCTTCTCGGATCAAATCTAGACCAAGAACAAGACGATCTCCTGACACTACCCAACAGGATGGTGATCTACAAGGTCTCCTGTACAAAACTTCATAGGGTTCCATCTTGATACTCGCCTGATAACTATTATTATATAAGAATTCCACTAAATGCAGATGGTCCTCCCAAGACCCACCAAAATCCAGAACACAAGCCCTCGGCATATCCTCAAGAATTCGATTCAGCCTTTCCGTTTGTCCATCGGTCTGGGGATGATATGTTGTACTCAAATTCAATCTCGTACCCAAAGCTATCTGCAAAGCCTCTCAAAATTTACTGGTAAAGATTGGGTCACAGTCACTAACTATGCTGATAAGAACACCATGCAGTATGATAGTCTCCTTCAAGAAGATCTCTGCCAAAGATGCTGCAGTCTTGGTCGCCTTAACGGGAAGAAAATGGGCGCTCTTGGTCAACCGGTCTACGATTACCCATATTCCTTCGTTTCCCTTTCTGGTCCTTGGCAAACCATTGGCAAAATCCATAGAAATCATTTCCCACTTCCACTCAGGGACTTCCAAAGGCTGCAACAAACCTGCGGTCTTCCGTTGATCACCTTTCATCTGCTGACAGATCGCACATCCATTGACAAAAGCAGCAACCCTCTTCTTCATGTTTGGCCACTAGAAAACTCTCTTCATATCCTTATACATTTTTGAAATCCTTGGGTGGATACTCAGCCTGGAGCGATGACTCCCTGAAAACTTCTTGCTTCAAATCCTTGAAAATTGGAACACAAATCCTTCCGTTAATCCTCAAAGTCCCCTGGTCATCAATCTCAAAACTGGAACACTGACCATTCTTGACTCTCCTGATGATTCCTCTGAATCTTGTATCTGATCCCTGCTTACTCGCGATCCTTTCCAGAAGAGATGGAACAACTTCCAATACAGACAGAACTGCATTCCTACTCAGAGAATCCGCCACAACATTCGCTTTCCCTAGAGTATAGAGGATATCCAGATCATAAGATGCCAAAAATTCTACCCACCTCTAGTGCCTCAAATTCAGATCCTTCTAGGAGAAAAGGTACTTCAAAGGTTTGTGATCCGTGAAAAGCTCGAACTTCTCTCCCAATAGATAGTGCCTCCAGATCTTCAAAGCAAAGACGATGGCCAACAATTCCAGATTGTGCATAGCGTAATTCTTTTCATGTGGCTTCAACTGTCTGCTCGCATATGTAATCACTTTCGCATTCTACATCAGCACTGCACCCAGCCTAACTCCACAAGCATCCATGTAGACTTCAAATTTAATCTTACCATCAGGAATAGCTAGAACATGTGCACTAGTCAGCCTTGCTTTCAAATCCAGTAAAAGCTTCTTCACACTTGGGGGTCCACTTAAACTTTGTTCCTTTCCGAGTCAACTTAGTTAAGTGAGAAGAAATCTTAGAGTAGTCTTTGATAAATTTCCTGTAGTACCCTGCTAAACCCAGATAACTACGGACTTCTGTAGGAGTCTGTGGTTGCTACCATTCCTGTATAATTGCTAACTTATCCGGATCTATAGAAATACCCTCACCAGAAACAATATGCCCCAAAAATCTAACATTCGACATCCAAAAATGGCGTTTCGAAAACTTAGCCTTCAGAATATGCCTCCTTAAAGTCTCCAACAGTATCTCCAAATGTTGCATATGCTCCTCTTCAGATTTGGAGTAGACAAGAATGTCATCGATAAACACGAGCACGAACTTGTTCGGCACATCTCGAAAAACTCGGTTCTTCAAATCCACAAAACAGGCAGGAGCGTTGGTTAGCCCAAAAGGCATAACCAACCACTCATAAAAACAATTGGGTCCCATGAACGCAGTCAAGGGTATACTGTCCTCAGCTACCCTTAACTGGTGGAAACCCGAAGCTAAAGTTAACTGAGAGAAAATAGAAGCTCCATTGAGTTGATCAAAAAGATCGTCTATGCGGGGCAAGGGTACTTATTCCTAATAGTAACCTTATTCAACTCCTGATAATCCACACAGAATCTCAAAGACCCATCCGAATTGGTCACAACGACAACGGCAGAACCCCAACTGGAAAAACTGGGCCGTACCAAACCTTTCTCTAAGAAATCTTAGGTCTGCTTCATCAGCTCTAGTCTCTGTAACGACCCGAAATTTTCGAACTCGCCAGATAGTTATGAGAAAGAAGAAAGAGATAGAAAAAGAAGAACAGAAACATCAACAACTCACATTCGCAGCGGGAAAAATATAATAATAAATAATAACAGTTTACAAAGGAATATTATATCTGTCGATTACATTTAATATACATCAGAGTTTCACATACACCCCATCACTGATCATATACAAATCACGTATCTGATATATAATAATATACTGCAGCGGAAAAATATTCTATACGTACTTGTCATCCAACTCGTCTCCTGAGCTCCAGAAACGTACCTACCTGAAAAATCTGTAATACTCGGTCTGACCCGAGCATTACATCAAAGTAACACCCGGGTCAGGCTGGAAACCAGCGTGAGTAAACCCATTTAATATGAAATACAAAAAAAAATTAACTGATATAAACCCGGGTAACTTATATCAATTCAACAAATTCACAGTTTGTTATAAACAACGCTTATTTCACACGTCCATTTCTAAGTACCAAACTTTGATAAAGCAATCCAATTCACTTAAATCATTTCATCCCAGCCTATTGATTTCACAAATCAATTTATAAAAATTCAAAGCGGTTTCGGGTATTTCCAAATACCCGACCCCGGCCTCTTCGAAACTCATGTTATCTCATTCCAAATTATTCCAGTGAAATATACAACATTTCATATCAGAGATATCAACTCATTCAAGCATTCAATACCAATCAGTCATCCATCACATACAAATTAATTAAATGGTTCTAATTAAATTTTTAACCACATTCATTTAGATTCCTTCATTCAATATTAGTTAGTTCCAAAATCAATTAATTAGTCAACCCTTCACTACTCATCTTAATTAATCGATCTTGATTAATTATTTTTCAATTACATTCAAGTAATTACCTTAAATTAACTTCACAATATTAATTAGTCTCAACTAAGATCATTGAGTAATCTTAATTACTTCATGAATTATTTAATTATATAATTACATCAGTCCTTAATTACTTATACTAATTAACTTCCCATAAGTCACTTATTACTGATTATTTCATCTTATTTACTCGATCTTCAATTACATCTTTAATTACAGAAATTAATTATTTCCAATTATATTTTAATTTGTTCCAAACTAAATTAATTACTTTAATTCAACCAAAATATTAATCAATCTCGATTACCCCCAACCTGTAATTAACTATCTTTCATTTTACTTTATTCAGTTACTTACTCCTTACTTCACTATCTTAATTAATCAAGTGTTTATTTATCACATCATCAAATGATTTTTCTGAATTACTTATCTTAGTAAATTGATTTAACCTTAATTAATTAATTCAAACCCTTAGTAACTTTTAAAATGGAAGTATTTCCTTATTTATGTTGAAGTTTAAAACAACTTAAAATTTACCAATATTTCGAGTTAAGCAACAATTAACTCGAGAACCATCCAAACCAAAATCACCAGATCAATCAATTCACGGTGCATATCAAATCAATTCAATCATTCAACCACATATTTAAATTTAACCATTTAAATTTGAATAGAAATCCAACAAAGTGAGATTTACTCACCTTTAATTCATGTTTCGCAACCCACTTCATTCTCGATTTATTTCCACGAGTTTCAGACCTTGTATAAACATTATAGGTCTTATCAATACTTGAAATAATAATTAAATTATCAATTACCATTTAATAAAAATTCGATTTGCCATTTATTTTATTCAAACCTATTTTCTAATAATAAATAATTATTTCTTTTCTTGTGACACCCATGTATTAATGATCAATCTATAGTTTCACAATCTAATTTTATATAAATAAGTAAATTATAGCATTCCACTTATATTTATTCATACTTGTATAAAAATTTCACATACTGATATTACTCCTCTGTGAATTTTCTCTTCTGTGTAGATATATAAATAAATAAAACAAAAAAGAACATACACTCACCTTGTCACCGAGCAACAGCCCCCTCTCCCCTCTTCCAGTCGCGACTGAAACCAAGCATCGAAAATCGCGAAGCAACCCTAGCGAACGACGCACTCCACCATACTAGTCGCGCCTCACGTTCACGACCCCATAATCCATGCTCATCCCGGTCGCACGCCTCCAGTTCGCGAAAACACGCTTCCCATAATTCGCCTTCGCCAAGTTTCAAATCATCGCGACGACGAAGTGGTCGCCGTCCAAACGCAGCCAACAAGCGACGCCCTTCCTCTCTCTCTCTTTTCCCTTTGATTTCTAATTTCGAACGAGGGTTCGGTGATCGATTTGGGTTTTTTTTTTCTGTGGGTTACTGCCATTATTATTTTGAAGGAAGACGAAAATCAATGGGAATTCAAGCAGAATTGGCTTCAGCCATTTTTTTTTTCCGAATCGATTTGTTTTACTGAAGAAGAAAGGGAAGATTTTTATTATTAGGAGTAAAAGATAGATTGCGAGATTAAAAGAAGCAATAGGCGTATAAGAGAAGTAACCATATTTGACTTGGTCAATACGTAAAAATAAACAAGTGTTCAAAATATTTCGTTATAAATTTTAGCGCGTTCACATGTCGTACGTCCCCACAACAATCCCAAACACTATGAAACTTGAAATCCGATAATAATGCAATATTACAGACCCAATGTAACTGATTTTGTCGAAATCCGAGACTGTGCCTCGGAATGCTATTTTTAAATTCAATTGAAATGATATATTATTACAATTGAACAAATTACTTTTAAATTAAATTTCAACCATTCTATTATCTTCAGTATCATCATTATAGATCTTATAAGCCTTCAAATTATTTTAAACAGGATTAGCATCTTTGATTCAACAATTTTTCCAATTTCAATTATACAATTTAATACTTTAATTATCTAATAAATATTAATATTTTGGAATTCAAGCTGAAATTAATCTTTCAAATGTTAAAATCAATTTATTATTCCATTTCAAATCGTTAAAATTCTCGGGTCGTCACATTCCTTCCCCCTTAAAAGAATTTCGTCCCCGAAATTACTAGTTAGGAAGAATGGACCCCTACCCGTTTACCTCTTTTCCAAAACTCACAATTCAACATTCTACCCACTATCTTTTATTAAAGGCCCATTGTCACGTTAAGCAACTTCCAAAATCTTCTATAGTTTCAAACAATAACACTTTTCTCAAACATTTAAATTTCAATTTAAAACTAAATTAAATTATCAAAATTTCCTCTAAATTTTTCTAATTCCCTAAATTCCCGAAATTTTTTGCCAGCGTCTCCTTTGCGCTGCTAGCTCGGTACTACTACAAAAGGCCTCTACGGGCTTCCCAAATACCAAAAAGAAAACAAAAGCCAAGTGGCTACATCAAAAACTCAATCCAATTTCATACAGAATTTTAAATACATACCTTTTTGTCGGGCAATTCAAATTTATCTGCTAATATCAAATCCAATCTTTTTTTTTCTTTATACTACCTGCATAACATACTTAGCAATAATATCCAATCATAGCCCTTTCATATCTTTACATACCTTTCCTTACAGAAGTTTTCATATCCATTTTTATTCAAACTAGTCCCCACTTCCATACGAATTCAATTTATTTTAAATTTTGAATATTAAATTTTATCTTTCATTTATAACTGATTCACATTAGTTCAATCTACAAATTTACTTTAATTCCCAATTTGTAATCGTTTAATTGTTTAACTAAAATTTTCTCAAAAATTTTCTAACTCCCAAAAATTTGGAAATTTTTTGGCAGAGTCTCCTTTGTACGGAGGAGCTTTTGCAATTTGACAAGAGATATAAATATATATACATCGACCCACCCGGTCGAAAAAAGCAAAAACAGTTCATATTTCCTATTTTTATTGCGTATGCGTACCTTATTTAGCATTTTAAGCAAGCAGCTTATTAATTTAAGCAATTAGCGCAATCCAAACCAGCCAAACGGCATCCAGATACCTGTACTTACTCAATTTAAACATATAAGTACTATATATATACGAAGTTTATAACATTTCTCTTACTCAAACAACTATAACACTTCAATTCTAAAGGAAATGCATTCAAAATAACTTCTATGAGCAATTTATATATATATTCAAAACTAATTCATTTGCTTTCAACCAATTTATATACCATTTCATTCAATTACAATGGTTTACAATGCAATTGCTCACATTCAATTCATTTTTAAGCAAAATAAACTCATATTCACTTCAATTACCTCAAAAATAAATTATATTTGCTCTCACTAATTCATAAAATTTAATTAAATCTAGTTTACGTTAAACGGAAATTATTTCTACGCAATTTGATAATACCCATGTGAGTAAATAATTACTTAAGTTTTATAACCTATTAAAATTGATTCCAACTCAATTTTATTTACTTCAATTCCATTTTAATTTATTCACAATCATTTTATTTAGCTCGACACATTTCATTCTTGTATACTATTAGCCATTCTTCAATCCAAGCTTTTATTTTAATGGGCTTTCACTCTTATTCGAAGCCAAGCTTCCATAAACTTTAAACTTAAGTTCACTTATTTAAATTTATTCCAACATCAAACTTAAGTCTACTTCTATTTGATTCTCATTTAATCAACTTCCATTAAATTCAGTTAGTCATCCATTTTAAATTTTAATTTTAAATTCACCTTTTAATTTATCAAAATAATATCCAAGCACATACTTATCTCATTTATACTTCAAATTAATATACCACCAAATTTAAGTTCAGTCTGATAATCCAATTCCAATCACAACTTTGATTTAGTTTTTATTCAACCAGACTTCATCCATTTATTATTCAACTCAATTAACCCACTTAAAATTTTTAATTTACTTACTTAATTCGTTATCGCATTTATTTTATTAATACAAAGTCATTTTCAATTTATTTCTATTCATTTGGGTTTTGTTTGCAACCCAACCATTTCTATTATTATTTACTTCCATATCATATGACAACACTTCTCTTATATCCAATTTACTTGCAAATTTCATTAAATATTATTCAAATCACACTTGAATTTTATTTATAATTCAAACCATCACATTTTTCAATCCAACCCTATTTTATTTTAATTTTACAACATCTCCTCTTATTTAATTCATTATCAAATCCAAGTCGAATTCTATTAACAATCGAATTCACTTCCAAATTCCATTATTAACTTACAATCCATTTATTTACCCAAGATAAATTTTATTTATATACTCAATCAAATAATTCTTTAACCAATTAGCTTATTTCCAACTTCTAAATCGATATTCGATTTTTAATTACAAATTCACTTCATAAAAATTCCAGTTTGGATTTCCTTGATTTTCCAAAATTCCAACATCTTCATTTAAAAATTGTTAGAAATGCCTTTTAAATTTACATCATACTATTAAAATAACCCTTTATAAAAATACTTTTTATAACTCGATGTCTCAACCAGTCCATCCTTGTTCTCACAGAAATTCAATCTTACGTTGATCAGGCGTAGGACTGAAAATCTATAAGTACTTGGTAAACCCGCTTTCAACATCCAGTGAAAATATTCGGAAATAAATTTTATTAAAAATATAGAAAACAGTTTTTGAAAATAGAGGAAATATCTTTGGTGATAATGCTCTGAAAATCATCACCCCATCCATGGTCACAGTTACATCCCAGGGTTACGTTGCCGTCGCAGCAAAAGTCCATGTAACTGCAGGCTCTCCGTGGCTTCTCGATTACGCCATGAAATCCACACAACAGATCACAGTTACATCCAGGGTTGCGTTGCCGTCACAGCAAAAGTCCATATAACTGCAAGCTCTCCGCGACCTCTGATCTCGCTATCGAAATGAAACCTCTCCACTCCTACATAGGTCGCAGTCTACCGAGATAAACTCAAACGCAGACTGTTGGCTCTCAACAGCACACACGACTTTCGCTATGTGGTATACCATAGGGTCGCAGTCTACCGATATAAAATCAAACGCAGACTGTTAGCTCTCAGCGGCACACACGACTTATGCTATGGTATACTCAACTCATAATCCTCAGGAACTTGTTTTGTCCGGACTCCTCACAGGATCAACTTTAGAATCCCCCCTTGGGTTCAAGGCAGCACCACCCGGTGGCACTCCTGAGAAGTTCATTTCAAGGGGCGCCTTTTTCCCCAGAGCCATCATCAAAATATTTTATACTATATACATATAGTATCATCAAATCATACACCTAGTATGATATCACACAAATCTCCTTTACACAAAATCGATCATCCCAAAATCGATAATTCTCAAATTAGGATTTCCAAATTCTAACATTGATTTTACCCAAAATCAAAAGCCTTTCCAAATTCAAAAGTTCCCAAAACCCTTTTCCCAAAATCCTCATAAGATCATTTATATATATATTCAAATATATATAACTTTCAAAAATTTGGATCATTCCAATCTCGTATAAAACTCCCTTTTATACTTCAAACATGTTCAAAAATTCTTTTCTTCCAGCAATAGATTCAACAATGGAAGATTTGTCTTATATAACAAAGATATATAACCTTGTTTGTTCAAAATCAAATATTCAAATTTGATTACTTTTTCCAAGATCAATTTCCTTTCTATTCACATTTCCTTTAATTCCCATTGAATTGTCACTTCAATTCTTACCTCAGTTGGGTATTTAAACCAATTAACAGTTTGAACTCCGACCAGTTTTAGTAAATAGCTTGAAATTTTTTAAAATAGATAAGTAGTTGAAAATAATTATTAATTCACCAAATAGCTATAAAATAATTAACTAATTGTAAAATAGTCGAAAACTAATTGAATAGTTTCAAAGATTCCAAATAATTGCAAAATAGTTGTAAAATATAAATTAGTTTGTGAAATAGTTGAAAAATAGTAATTAGTTTAAGAAAACAGTTGAAAAATAATTAAATAGCTCCAAAATAATGGTAAACAATTATAAAATAAGTTAGTTTTAAAAAGAAAGGTTGTATATATTTAATAGCTTAGAAAAATAAGTTTATATTAAGACAATTTATATCGAAAATAGTTTAGAGCCAACTGTTCACTTCCCCAACAATTCAATTTAAATCTCCTTTTAAATTGACCCAATTCCAATTCAAATAACTCTAAATTCCATTGGACTTGATTAATTCCCAATTCAAGTTGAATCAATCCTGATTCCTTTCCAAATTTAAATCAATTCTAGTTGATTTTAATCCCGTTCAATTTTAATTATAATTTTATATTATTCCAATCAATTTGAATTATCATCAATTTAATTTCAGAATCCACTTCAAATTTTCCATTAAAATTTTAAACTTATCCATCTTCAATCACAAATCCAATTAAATTGAATCAGATTCAATTTGAACTAATTCAATTCCAATCCCAGGTTTAAACCATCTCGAATTATATAAATTCGAGTTAAATTCTCAAAGGTTGATTTAACTCTTTAAACCAAATTTCTGAGTCCAATTCTCGAAATCCCATTTTAAATTATCTTTACTTATGTATTTCAAGGTGCAAATGAGAGTTCAATACAATTTTATTTTAAAATTTTAATTTATTATTAAATTTTATCTTCCCGTTTGAAGTCGGTTCTTTAAACAAGTTTATTTTACAATTCAATTGTTCAAATTTATTTTATTAACAATAGGATGATAACATCCAATCTATTCTAAAACATCCATCCATTTTCAATTTTTAGCTCTCAAACCCGTTTTGAGGTTACACAAATTCCCAATTCAAATCAACCATTTAACTTTCCAAGTTAAATTCCAATTTCATCTTGAAATTTCTAATTCTGGTTGCTTTTTCTACACTTATTTAACTTCCCAAAGTTAAATTTCAATTTACTTAATCCAAACAATCTTACTCAATTTGAATTTCTGCTTCAAACTTCAAAATTCTTTCCTTCTTATAAGCTCAAAACTTATACCACTTTGGGTTTTTACATCACAACTCAGGGAAAAATCAAAACTCAACCTCTTAGAGTTTATTTCAAATTATCTTTAATATCATGTATATCCATACGTATATACATATTTATTTCTTGGCCCTCCCAGCCATGTTTTACAATTTTAAACCACCTTTGGTTTTAAATTCAAATAAATTTTCAAACAATCCATTGTTTGCAACAAGTCCCAATTATCCAATTAATACTTTATTTACTATTTTTTTTTCTTTGAAAACAAAATTTTCAAATTCTGGGACCAGATTTAGAATTTCATTTTCAACCCATTAAATTTTTAATTTGGTTGTATTTTTATTTTTACTTAATTTAATTCCAATTCTAGACTTCAGTTTGGTTGTATTATATTACTTCTTAATTTTAATTTCAATAATTAACAACCAATCACCTTAATATTTATTAGAAGGAAATATTGCTTTATATATATATCAAAATATATTTTATATAAAATCATTTAAAATCTTTATATAAGAAAATAACAAGTACGCGCTCATATATATATTCTCGACTCATTCTAGAGCACTACAGACTCTATTTAATGAGTAATCCCCACTAGAGCCAAGGTTCTCGCTTAACCTTTCAGCTCTGATACCAACTGTAACGACCCGAAATTTTCGAACTCGAAAATTCCAGATGGTTATGAGAAAGAAGAAAGAGATAGAAAAAGAAGAACAGAAACATCAACAACTCACATTCGCAGCGGGAAAAATATAATAATAAATAATAACAGTTTACAAAGGAAAATTATATCTGTCGATTACATTTAATATACATCAGAGTTTCACATACATCCCGTCACTGATCATATACAAATCATGTATCTGATATATAATAATATACTGCAGCGGAAAAATACTCTATACGTACTTGTCATCCAGCTCGTCTCCTGAGCTCCAGAAATGTACCTACCTGAAAAATCTGTATTACTCGGTCTGACCCGAGCATTACATCAAAGTAACACCCGGGTCAGGCTGGAAACCAGCGTGAGTAAACTCATTTAATACGAAATACAAAAAAAAAATTAACTGATATAAACCCGGGTAACTTATATCAATTCAACAAATTCACAGTTTGTTATAAACAACGCTTATTTCACACGTCCATTACTAAGTAACAAACTTTGATAAAGCAATCCAATTCACTTAAATCATTTCATCCCAGCCTATTGATTTCACAAATCAATTTATAAAAATTCAAAGCGGTTTCGGGTATTTCCAAATACCCGACCCCGGCCTCTTCGAAACTCATGTTATCTCATTCCAAATTATTCCAGTGAAATACACAACATTTCATATCAGAGATATCAACTCATTCAAGCATTCAATACCAATCAGTCATCCATCACATACAAATTAATTAAATGGTTCTAATTAAATTTTTAACCACATTCATTTAGATTCCTTCATTCAATATTAGTTAGTTCCAAAATCAATTAATTAGTCAACCCTTCACTATTCATCTTAATTAATCGATCTTGATTAATTATTTTTCAATTACATTCAAGTAATTACCTTAAATTAATTTCACAATATTAATTAGTCTCAACTAAGATCATTGAGTAATCTTAATTACTTCATGAATTACTTAATTATATAATTACATCAGTCCTTAATTACTTATACTAATTAACTTCCCATAAGTCACTTATTACTGATTATTTCATCTTATTTACTCGATCTTCAATTATATCTTTAATTACAGAAATTAATTATTTCCAATTATATTTTAATTTGTTCCAAACTAAATTAATTACTTTATTTCAACCAAAATATTAATCAATCTCGATTACCCCCAACCTGTAATTAACTATCTTTCATTTTACTTTATTCAGTTACTTACTCCTTACTTCACTATCTTAATTAATCAAGTGATTATTTATCACATCATCAAATGATTTTTATGAATTACTTATCTTAGTAAATTGATTTAACCTTAATTAATTATTTCAAACCCTTAGTAACTTTTAAAATGGAAGTATTTCCTTATTTATGTTGAAGTTTAAAACAACTTAAAATTTACCAATATTTCGAGTTAAGCAACAATTAACTCGAGAACCATCCAAACCAAAATCACCAGATCAATCAATTCACGGTGCATATCAAATCAATTCAATCATTCAACCACATATTTAAATTTAACCATTTAAATTTGAATAGAAATCCAACAAAGTGAGATTTACTCACCTGTAATTCCTGTTTCGCAACCCACTTCATTCTCGATTTATTTCCACGAGTTTCAGACCTTGTATAAACATTATAGGTCTTATCAATACTTGAAATAATAATTAAATTATCAATTACCATTTAATAAAAATTCGATTTGCCATTTATTTTATTCAAACCTATTTTCTAATAATAAATAATTATTTCTTTTCTTGTGACACCCATGTATTAATGATCAATCTATAGTTTCACAATCCAATTTTATATAAATAAGTAAATTATAGCATGCCACTTATATTTATTCATACTTGTATAAAATTTTCACATACTGGTATTACTCCTCTGTGAATTTTCTCTTCTGTGTAGATATATAAATAAATAAAACAAAAAAGAACATACACTCACCTTGTCACCGAGCAACAGCCCCTTCTCCCCTCTTCCAGTCGCGACTGAAACCAAGCATCGAAAATCGCGAAGCAACCCTAGCGAACGACGCACTCCACCATACTAGTCGCGCCTCACGTTCACGACCCCATAATCCATGCTCATCCCGGTCGCACGCCTCCAGTTCGCGAAAACGCGCTTCCCACAATTCGCCTTCGCCAAGTTTCAAATCATCGCGACGACGAAGTGGTCGCCGTCCAAACGCAGCCAACAAGCGACGCCCTTTCTCTCTCTCTTTTCCCTTTGATTTCGAATTTTGAACGAGGGTTCGGTGATCTATTTGGGTTTTTTTTCTGTGGGTTACTGCCATTATTATTTTGAAGGAAGACGAAAATCAATGGGAATTCAAGCAGAATTGGCTTCGGCCATTTTTTTTTCGAATCGATTTGTTTTACTGAAGAAGAAAGGGAAGATTTTTATTTTTAGGAGTAAAAGATAGACTGCGAGATTAAAAGAAGCAACAGGCGTATACGAGAAGCAACCATATTTGACTTGGTCAATACGTAAAAATAAACAAGTGTTCAAAATATTTTGTTATAAATTTTAGCACGTTCACATGTCGTACGTCCCCACAACAATCCCAAACACTATGAAACTTGAAATCCGATAATAATCCAATATTACGGACCCAATGTAACTGATTTTGTCGAAATCCGAGACTGTGCCTCGGAATGCTATTTTTAAATTTAATTGAAATGATATATTATTACAATTGAACAAATTACTTTAAAATTAAATTTCAATCATTCTATTATCTTCAGTATCATCATTATAGATCTTATAAGCCTTCAAATTATTTTAAACAGGCTTAGCATCTCGGATTCAACAATTTTTCCAATTTCAATTATATAATTTAATACTTTAATTATCTAATAAATATTAATATTTTGGAATTCAAGCTAAAATTAATCTTTCAAATGTTAAAATGAATTTATTATTCCATTTCAAATCGTTAAAATTCCCGGGTCGTCACAGTCTCTCTCGGTGCCATCCTTCTACTGGGTTGAACAACAGGTATTGCTCCCGGAACTAAGTCGATCCAAAACTCTATCTTCCAATGCGGGGGAAAACCTTTAACTTCCTCGAAGACATCCGAAATTTTTTTAACCACTTCGATGGATTCTACGCCTTCTGAATATGCCTCGATTCCATGCAAAAGATTACTCAAGTGAGCTCCAGAACAATCGCAAGTCACTTTTGTGATCCTTCCCAACTCAGTCTCCAAAGACACAATTCTCTCTTCATAAATCAAAATAGCCTTATGCTTATCCGATCAATCCATTCCCAGAATAAGGTCAAACCCTTTGAAATCCAATACAAATGGGTCGTAAGAAAAACTATGAGACAGATAAGAAATCCTTAGGTCTCTACAGATCTTATCTAACTTAGTTACTCCGCCTATAGGATTAGGTACGAAAATAGGGCGGTCTACCAAACTAGGGGAAAGATGAAACTTCTCTACTTATTTCAAAGAAATAAAACTAAGAGATGCACCGGAATCAAATAGAACGCTAATAAAATTGTCATCTAAAAGCAAAGTACCTTCCAAAACACCTTTGCCTTTAGAAGAAGAAGTTGATGGTCCACCTTCAAGAGCAAAAACCTTGTTCTGCCGGGCCTTCGAAAGAAGCGGACATGCCTTTACAATGTGCCTCGGCTGATGACAATTGAAACATAAGGACTTTTGAACCAATGCTGAACCGGGTCCACTCTGACGCTGCTGCTACTGAGATCTTCCTCTGGGACACTGCTTAGCCAGATGTCCCTCTTGCTGACACACATAGCACTTACGAGGTACATTGTTGTCTCCCTATTTCCCTTTGCCTTGCTTCTTCCAATTTGGGTTGAATTTCCTCTTATTTGGATTGGAAGAAGTTCCACTTGGTGCTGTTGCAGATGCCAATGGTTTCTTGTTCATAAGCTCCTCATACCTTAATGCCATGTCGATTAATTCCACGAAAGATCCCTTAAGATGAGCCATCGTCTTCTCGTGGAACTCGTGCCTCATTCCTAACACAAACATCTCATTCTTCTTGAAGGGTGTGTCGATAAGTCCAGGTCCGTAGCGAGATAATTCATTGAACTTGTTCTCATATTCGAAAACCAACATACTCCCTTGCTTTAGATCCATAAAATCTCTATACAGATGAGTCTCCCTACTGTAGGCATGAACTGTTCCTCAAATAATTCAATAAACTTGTTCCACGAAATATCGTCCTTTGAAATATTCACTGTAACTACATTCCACCAAGCTGCAATACCTTCTTGAAGTGGCCATGATACCATCACTCTCTTCTGGTCGTCAGATAGATCCAAACTCTTAAAAATACGCTCACATGAGCGTAAACAAGCTTGAAATTCAATGATGGACTCTGATCCTTTAAAAGGTCTTCCTCCCAGATTGGTGAAATTCTTACACAAAGCAGCAAAACTTACTCGAGGCAGCGTTGGATTCACAACCTTGCTAGTAGTCAGATCTCTTCCATTATTGGTCGTCGTGCTTCCCACGACTCTGCCTCTCCTTCCTCTAGAACTCATGTAGCAACCTAGACAGGCAACCCAACAATTTAGATAGGCATATAGATATATAAAAATTACAAATACGCACTCTCAAGATAGATACTACTCCAAAGCCTAGGTATTATCTCAACCTAGCGCTCTGATACCAACTGTGACGACCCGCCTTTCATTGCACAGAAAGACGCATCATCAATAAGAAAGAATTAGGTAGAAATAGAATAGATAGAAAGAAAGAACAACAATATCAAAATCTCATAACGAAAAACGGAACAAAATATAATATTTCACATAGATATTACATAGTCGTTATACATCAGAGTTACAGAGTTACACAACATCATCACATTAGACGGTCATGAACACCCGTCTATCCATTTCATTTCAAAATACAACAGACAAAAGACTCCATCATAGCAGAAATAGATAGATATAGCTACGCCAAGACTCCTGCTCCAAGCTTCCCAAAATTCATCAAGCCAAACCTGATCACTTGGCTACTCATAAAAACTTGAGTACCCAAGAGTTTAATAAAAACAGAATAAACTCCGGGTCAGACATGGGTCTGGTGTGAGTAAACGGTTAAGTTGTTTAACTCGAAAAACCTTTGAAATAAAAGGTATCTCGTAAGACTCTCCACAATTAAACACGAACAAGTTTTTCCCTTACGATAACCAAAACGTTTGATAGGAAATCCAGTTATATTATAATAGCGTCTAGGGTTTTCAATATAAATTATTCACATAGCTGAAATTGTTACATTATTAAATTCCAGCATACTTGGGTTCTAAAATCAAAACCATAAAGGGGAATGTAGGAAGAATGGATTCCGTACAATGGCAGGGCTACTGGGGTACCGTCGTCACAGTACGTGGCCTAGATCACCGTACCGAGGATCCATCCTGATCCCCTGCATCACAAAGCCGGAGCTACCCCTTACTGGATAGTCTGAATAAGACAACCCCGCGATCGTGACCAAACAACCACCCACATGGCCGAATAAAGGGACCTCTAGACAGGGGAAAATCTTATTCTACTTGGATGCTACCCACTTAGCCTTGCATGCACCTCCCCTGTTTTAGCCATTCTCGGTTGATGAGGCTTGAGGCTACGATTACCTTTTAAGAACACATAACTTGGAATGCTCATCGTCCTCCATTGACGACGGTCTAATAACATTCATTCATACAAGTTCGTTCCAGGTTCGAACGAAACCGAAGGTACTATCTCGTTACACTCATTTTGGAATCACCCTCAGAGTTAACGACAATAGCCCTTGCACTTTGAAACTTCATCTCGATGTTCACTTGAGATTTCATGACCTATCGTTTAACTTGGATCGATGTGGTTTTCGGATAATCAAATCTGATATCCGATCCCGGTCTCATCGAAATCCAAACGCCGTCTTAAAGGTCAAGTTGTTTAAGGTTTTAAACAATTTAATTCAATCCAGAATATTGAATTCACAGAGCATTCATCACAGATAAATAGCATACATTTATCACATCTATATCCAAAGTATATCACATCACAGAATATCACAGATTATCATACTATAGATATCAATCAATCTAGACATTCTATACAATCAATCATCTATAAGCAGGAATTATTAATCCATATTATGATTAATTTAATTAACTCAAATTAAATTAATTACTTAAGAATTAATCACCTAACCCTAATCATTAATTAATTACAACCATTCGAATTAATTAATCATTCTTTAATTACCTTATAAATCAATTAATTAATATTTAATTAATTATACTTAATTATTAATTAATAAACCTTAATTATTAATTAATAAAACTTAATTACTAATTAATCAAACCTTAATTACCAATTAATTAACCTCTAATTATTAACTAATTAATCTCTAATTACTTAATTAATTAATGCTTAATTACAAGCTAATTAATCCTTAATTACTTAATTAATTATCTTTAATTACTTAATTAATCAATCCTAATTAATTAACTATAACCCTTAATTATTAAATAATTAATCCTTAATCATTAATTGAATTAATTAATTAGTTTCTCTTTAATTACTTTATTAATTTAATCAATCTTTAATCTTCAAAACCTTAATTAAATTTAAGATAAACCATTTATCTTATTAATTATTTAATTATCATTGACATATAATTTAAAACATTTTATCTTTTTAATTAACACTTAGTTACATTTCTAAGTTAAGTTTAAAATAACTTAAAATTTTAGCTTAACGTATTCAGGTTAAACAAATTATATAACTTTCTTAAATTGATGATTTAAAAACATTTATTATATAAAGAAATAGATTTAAACTTGATTTATTTTAAATTTAAAAACTTGTTTTCAATTGAATTTTTAAAACTGTTACCCATTACTTCGGGTTCAACCCGGCTCTTACCCGAGTCCAGCCCCGAGAAAATCACCCTTCTTTTTTTAAAAAAAAACTTATTAAAATTTTAAACCGTTAACATGTTAATAACTCTTACGTTCCTACTCGAATACGAACTCGAGCAATCCTCTCCTTTTCCCGAGTTCCCACCCGAGGATGCTTCTCCTCCTCCACGAGCACAACATCACTGACACAACCAGACACATGTGCACATGCACAGATCAACGGCGACGCTCCAATCACCCATGCTACCACCGCCGAGTCGACGATGACCTACCCCTTCGATTCCGACCACCCAAAGTTCATCTGGAACCCAAAATCAAAAACGAGCCAACTGATCGAACTGGAACAAACCCAATCCGACCCAAGACCGCCTCGTCCTTTCAACTCCGACCACCAGCGACCTCGAAACCCTGTCCATAGCTCCACCGACCATCCACGCTTCCATCCCCCAACCTCCGATGAACCCCGATGCTCCAGAGACAACACAACGATCCCATTCCTAGCCTCGACCAAAAACTTGACCTAAACCCTAACCTGACGCCGTGCCTCCGCCTCGGTGGACTAATAACCCACCTACCATTTTTGTAGAGCCACCAAACTTCCCTCTACCTCCAGTAGAGATCCGGACCACCCCGAGCCCTCTGATCACCAGAAAAGACTCAAAACCAATTTCATGTTCAACCTCGGTTTCCTCACTCGATACAACACTAGAAATCGTGAATTTTCTTTTAGAAATCATAGTTTTCAAAGTCGATTCAGATTATATGCCTGAATCAGCAAATCATAATGTTTGATTTTAATATGTTTTAAATTTTTTACTGTCTTTTCCATTTTCCAAATGATATTTCAACTTATAACACTTAAACATATTTTTAAGACTTAATTTATGTTCAAACAAACATAATTTGTTTGAAAACCAAAGCCTATTAAAGATTAGATGAAGAGATTAGAAATTTTGATCTAAATTTTTAACCTGTAACTATAAAATAGATATACATACACACACACACATATATATATACATACAGACATGCATACTTAACAACTTCCTATTTTTGAACATGCAAACATAATTTTCATCTATACAACAATTATCACATCATACTTCATATAATTATCACATGCACTAAGATAAAACAAGATATTGTTTAGTTTACTCACTAGGAAAATGTTGAACAGAGAGCTATAACTGAAATGCATTTGATCTTTGAAACTAGAAAAACATACTTGATCCTTTGAAAACTTGTTAACTGGAAACTTTGTTAAGTTGCTCCAGCTTAAATCTGAGATGAATTTGATTTGCTATCTGAGATGATCTAAGCTTTGATTTAGTTTGAAGTTGGAAATCTTGCTTTGATGATTCAGGTTTTAAATTTGTAAAGAGTGGTTTCTCTTTGAATTTTCTGGTTGCTAACTTTTCTTTTATAGGCTATGTTCTTTGAGTTTTTGAAAATTGAAGATACAAAAAGAAATCAAAAAGAGAAGAGATTGGTATATTTATAGACTTAATTTATGATTATAAAAAAATAAAAGAAAATAAAATAAATTGTGACACTTGCTTAATTAACTTCCGTTTGGCATTTGCATATGTTAATCATCTTACATTAATTATTAGCATGTATTAATTAACTTACATGTGTAATTATGCATGTGTTTATTATTTTTAAATGTTTTTTATAATTCTTTATATTTAATTTTCTATTTAGTAAATACATTATCTTAATTTATATTTATAAAATTCTTTAAAGAAAATAATATAAAACAAATTATATACTAATAAAATTCATATATATATATATATATTATTTTTAAATCCAAATTTATTTTAAAGATATTTGTCTAATTGAATTTCAAATTCAAATTCAAATTTTAAAATCAACTCACGTATATACATATATACATTTATAAACAACACATATTTATTTTGTTTGAAAATAATAATTCTATTTGAAACCTTATAAATATGTATATATACATATAAACAATCCATTATTATTTGTTTTAAAAGAATAATTTTGCCAATTTTAAATAATTCATAAAAGAGATTATCGCATTATAATTGCTTGAAATTTCTGGGATATCACATGCAGAAAGGTGGCTTATAGGGCCAATTAACCGTTGTCACTGACTAATCGTTGGTGTCAAACACCAATGGTTGATTTTCAACCGTTCTCCTCCAATAGACCATATATGTGGAGCACAGCCATAATGTGTAATCAGCAGCGAAGTTCCAAAGGATGCATTCTTGAACGATAGACGAAAGGGATATACGAAAGGAGCATGAAACGATAACAATTTGCGAAAGGGGAATGCATTTCTATATTAAGACTTAAGAGAGGGGCATTCTGAATGGGAAATTTTAATTGTTTCGTAATTAATAAAAAAAATTGTTATATTTGTTATATTTTTTAATTGATACATTAACATGAATCAATATTATTAATAAAATATAAAACGCAGAAAAAAAATGCAAAAAAAGAACAGTTTTTATTTCTTACTAGAAATTCGAAATGCAAATAAAAATCTACACATCGCCTCTAAATTTCTTTACCATATACAAAACTATTCATCTGAGCATCACGGGCTTGTTCAGCAGCAAACAGACAGCTCTGTAGTCCTACTCACCGTTGATGAGAATATACATGATTTTCCACTCTTCAACTGGGTCATTCTCCTCTAGTGCAGTCAAACTTCTCTCGATGATCTGTGCCATATCCTCGTCTTTCGTAGAAACTCTACTCGGTTGAAATCTGCGGGATGAAGTACCAACCAAGTGATGCAGGGGTGTAGGACTGTGAGTGGTGCGACTATTGATCTCTGTTGAACCGCCCTTCGAAAAGCCAATATATATCTAAGTGTCGAATGTGGCATTGGATGGTGGAGCATTTGGAATTGAAAACTTACAGATTGGTGTCCCGATGCAGCCTTCGAGGATCACATTGAGTTATCTGAATTTTGGAGATGAGCCCACTTTAGAATTTCTTGTACCCACTAGCCATCAAGTCCAACTACTCGTTAGCCTCTGACAATGTCCCTCTCCGCATTTCATAAACCAGCTTCAGTCTGTAGAAGGTTGTCCCACGGGTACCAGCCACGCTTGTGGTTATCGAATTTGTTCTTTATCTACTATCAGTATATTGGACGTCCATTCGTTCGTTGAATATGGCAGCGACATCCTGATGCCAATAGCCAATCTAACATTTCCCTTCTCTAATATTCTTGTAACAAATATCTAAGAACGCCAACGTTCTTTCATTTGTTTAATCGATGATATGACAGGTAGAGCTGAAAGATCCATCGACCAACATTATGTAAAAAAGAAATTCAAAAATTCGAGAAAAATAGAAAAGATATATAGCAATACGTAACGACGGATAATCTGTAGAAATCAATGGAATTTCGGGATAAGAGTTGTTTGTATTGTGGAGGGAAGTTTATAGAAGATGAATTTAGATGAAAACAAGACGACTGTTTGAAAAGCCGGTGGCATTGGACACGTGAAACACCTTTTAACGTCGTTAATTTAATTTTCAACGGTTGGTTCAAATGGTTCATACATTGGGTTCCACCTCTCGAAAATAACGCCAACGGGCCAAAAACTGACGGCAAAGGCACCAAAGAAAAAAAATGTGCTGCGAAATGCTACCGCAGCAAAATAGCATAGGGGCACACCCATCACTTGCAGGCTTTTCCTCTAATACACCCAGCATAATACTCCTAAATTTTGAAAATTAAAACAGATTAATAAAAAAATAAAAAATGCAGCGATGTATCTCCAATCTTCTCCGCCGCCGTCCTCTTCTCGCCGCAGCCAAACTACGTCCGTTCAATCAGCCAGAAGCCCTTGTGGTTTCACCCATTTCCAAGCTCATTTCTGTAACTCACTTAGGGTTCCAGTCCCCACTGAATAATTTTCAGGTTATCGAAATTTAACTCATTTAGTTCGTTCTTATTGTTTTTATGGGCTGATTTGTACTTTATCAGTTAGATTCGTAGTGGTTCTGTTTTTGGTTGAACGATAGCAGTCAATTTATACATTCGATATATTTTGATTAATCAAAATGGCTTTTTTTTTTCTGGGTCTAATTCATTGCAATAATCTTTTACCCGGATCTGATTTTATTTGAATCATCTCATAAGTAAATATTATTGGGATCTGTTTAAAATTTAATGCCAGGGACCTGGAAGGAAGGGTTTATTTTAAAAAACGTTCTGCACTATGCTGAGAATATTTGAACCTGTGGTCATTATGTTCAATCGAAGTACAGTATTTTTAGAGGCATTGATTGGATGATATGTGATTAGTAGGTTTCATTTCGTTTTTAGGGCATTGCTGTAATGCAAGTTCGGCATTTTGCAGCTGAGGATAGTGGAAAGAAGACAAAGTCGAAAATTCAGAGAAAATCTAAATCAAGATTAGTCAAGAAGAAGAAGAAAAAGGAGAGATCAAGGGCTCCGATGACTCCACATACATCAAAATTGAAGAAGTACAAAATTAAGGGTTACTCGTAAGTAGACTGATTGATGCTTATATAGATACATATTTACATACACGTATATGCACGTACATATGAACAAACACACACACATGCGTGTGTGTGTGTCTACTATACACACACATAACATCCCTTTTATGCTATAATTCCGCTATGTCTAGTGTGAGATTATGTGAAATTAATTCTGGGGTGTTCGATCAACGCTATGAGAACTATGTTCACAAAAATACGAGACCATTTTGAAAATTATAATATATGTTCAGAATGTTGACTCAAAAGAACCGTTAGAATTATTTTAACCGTCCACTTGAAATGTTTTTTTGAATATGCTAAGGTGGTTCAAATTAACCAAAATTTTGTAGATATGATTTTTAAATGTGTAGAGATGTATTTACAAATTTTCTTTTGCTTTCAAATTTTGTAGCTTGAAAGATCGTAGAGATGTAAGTGGGGGTGTAGCATAACCCTCGTGCGCTCTCTCCCTCCCTCTATATATATATATATACACACATACATACATTAGAGATGTAAGTGGGGGTGTAGCATAACCATCGTGCGCTCTCTCTCTCCCTCTATATATATAAATATATGTATGTATGTATGTATACACACACACGCGCACGGGCATGCGCGCGCACGCACACACACACACATGAAAAGGATTGATTACACCGGACTTATGTTGCATCATTTTTCCACTTCTGTACTTTTTAGAGCTACACGATGCAAAATGAACCCCAAACATGGTAGTTTTGTCCTTGTATCATTGAAGATCATCTTCACAAAAACTTCATCTTAACATAATCAAGAAAATAGTTCAAATTAGTGGTCAACAATAAATAGATATCGACTGACATCAACTTGATATTTTGAACTTACTAATTTTTTTTGAAATGATTTCAGCTTTACGGGGACATTGTTTGTAATGTACAGTAAACATCTTTAAAAATTTTGTTCCATTTCGAATTGTATAACTTTAAAAGGCATCGAAGTGTGGAATTGGATGTACTATGGTGGGAACCCTCACCATATGTGTGTGCATGTGTATATAAGTAGGGTCAATGGGATACCACTTTTATGACACCCCTTTAGTACCCATCTTATATCTTTAGTTACACTATTTGAAATGCTTTTAAATTTTCTTGATCTTTAGTTCACATTATGAATGTTACTTCTACAAAAATGAGATTCGGAATTTTTAACATGTTTAAAATTGTAAGTTAATATTAACCATTAATGATTTGCAATATCAATTTCATTTAATTAAAAATACTCAAGTAACACAAATTTATGGAGATGATCACAAGTATAATATGAACAAATCTATAAGATTTCAAATGCTTTAACATAGTGCAACTCAAACTCTGATACGGATGCTAAATGGGTGATACAAATGATGGATGCCATGGAACTTTATATACATATGTATATGTACACATGTATGCATATGTACGTACGTACATATGTATACATATACACACATGCACGTGTGTGTTTAGGCTCTGCCCATGGCCGCATGTTTTTGTTTCTATGTTCCATCAAAAAAAATTCATGTCTAAGAGTTCTGATTTATCTCAATCTTTTGTTAATCTTCCATTTATGCATATCATATTTATAAATAATGAGTAGGTTTCAAAACCTTTTTGTCCTTTTAAAACATGTACTTAGTACGAGCCAACAAAAAAATTTCTCCTAATAATCAATTTAGATTAAAATGGTATTTTGTAAGGTTAGAAATTTCAAAATAATCCAAGATTTCATAAAGATGATATTCCTATTCTATTCCTAAGAATAGGAATCTGTATGCAAAAATTATAGTATGAAGAAGAAGAAAAATCAATGGAAGATAAACAAGAAATAAAAGAATGGAGAATATGTATACAGCAGTATTCTGATATGTGCGCTGCTGGTGTGCATGTTAATATCCCCTAGAAATATATACACCGATTATAAAGTCAAAATCTAGCTTTGCGTGTAGTTTAATAAGAGGATAATTAGGCTTGAAAATCAAGAGTAAAATAAGCAGGTTATTGGATGTACGAATGTAAACTGAAATGACGATGAATGAGTATTTAGAAAGAATATGAATTGTTATTTAAAATATATTAAACGTAAACCAAATTAAAAAGGAGAAAAAGCATGAAGTTTTTGTCAAAAATGATATTCAAACATGTGGCCTCCTTCATATATCTATTTTTACATCCAAAATTAAAATATAATTGGTAAGCACAGTGATTTGGAAAATGGCCTCATTTGCACAATAGAAACATTTTGTGAAGTTTGTTGTTTATGTCGAAAATGTCAAATTAAACGTTCTACAATTATTTTAAAGCTGTATATGTATTTGATGTTATGATTAATCGGTAATTTGTTGTGTCTGCAGGTCATTTAAGTCAAGATTTAAGCCTCTAGGCGATGGGACAATCCGAAGGTGGAGAGCTGGAAAGCTTCATAATGCTCATGGAAAGGCAAGTCAGTTGAAAACATTAGAAATTTTATTGTTCGCACTAGCTCTATGCATGTTCGATTCACTGTTCATGAGCTCGTGTGCTTTCATACCACATGATGCAAAAAGGGTACTTTTGGAGCTTATTGGAACTATAATCATTAAAAGAATAGAGCAACTGTCCTTTCTCCATTTATAACTTTATGATTCCTTTTTCTAAAGAAGGATTGATAGACCCAAAAAAAAAGTACCTATTTCTCTAGGGGAGTGATAAATATACTTTCCGTTTTTCTCTTATGACTATTCCCACTCTTATTTTTCCCGTTCTTTATTTTCTGCGACTAACTTTTCATTATTTATTTACTAATTAGCATTTTATTACTCTTCAAGATTTTACTAAAATATGAAGAAAAAACGAACAAAATGATAAACAATATTCAAATCGAAAAATGAAAGAAAAAGGAAGAGATGATAATAAGTGCGATAAAGGTGGAGTATATTTTGTTACTACCTTTAGTTTCATCGCTTCTATTTGCATTTATGGTAGAGATCTACCGCTTTGTCTCACATTATAATAACTTTCATATGATCTATCACTTGGTTCTCCATATATATCATCCACATCGTAAATGCTGTATAAGCTAATATACCATGACTTTGTGCATCGTAAGTGTTGCAACACAATTTTTTCAATATCAATTTAGTTCTACGATTTTATGTTATGTTAGAATGCCTGCTTTACCACAATTTAGTTCTACGATTTTGTGTTATGTTAGAATGCCCGCTTTATCATAATTTAGTTCCATTTCTTTAATATCAAACAGCGTGTTCTTAAGCCGATAGTTTTTGACTCGATATAGAATTAACTATTCATCCAATCTTTCAAATTGACAGAAACCCTAGATTTGGAATTCTGTATGGAAGAATGTCTAGAGAAAGTAATGAATGAAGTTTGTGTAATTCGAATGGGCCTCAAACGTGACTCCTTGGTATATTTTTATTTTAATAATTAAAAGAGCAAAATGAATCGTGTCAAGGATTAATAGCTCAAGTAGTACATTTTAGACTTTGATTCTAGATGTCATGAGTTTGAACCCCAAGACATCAAAATGAGTGCTATGTTTGAATGAATAAAGTACCGCTCTTATCTTAGGAAAAAAGAAAGAGCAAAACGACTCTTGATTTCAAGGTATGTTATACAACATTACCATATAGCTCTTGCACCACTGATGTAAATAAGAATATGTATATCGATACAAATACAATATACAATATACAAAGTTTTAACCCATTATCGAGATACTGATTCTGATGTTTGACCATTCAACCGAACCCAAAAAATAGAATTCAATGATTAATCCGAGAATAAAGTTCATAGTAGGCTAGCGTAATTAAAGCAAAGTTTGTCACAGAATAACATGTGTTTTTCTATCTGCCCATAACCTAAATGTCTAACCAATTAATTTTTGCGAGCAACGTATGCACGGTTAACTTTTTCTTTTTCTTTTTAGTTGTATCCACTTGCACTTTAACTGATGTAAAAGTGGATAATACCATTTCTTTTGCAAATGGAAATGTGGTTGTCTGTAGTTGAACTGATAACATGATCAAATATGTATGCATATAGTCAACATATTTTTAACATGATTATTACTCGTGTACATTGTATCTAATTAAAATTGTGTTTTGCTGCAGTCGAAGAAGGCAAAACGCAGACTTCGAAAACCAGAGCTTGTGCACCTAGCTTATGCCAAGGTTCTCAAGAAGCTCAACTTTTGCAATTCAGCTCGCAAAACTTGAAATCAATTTTTCATTTTTCCCCCTTTCCCTTTGTATCCACATTCGAATTATGTTTTGTATTCTAAATACGGCCATTTTGGCTTGGTAAGTTTAAACAAATTTTCCAATCAAATTGAAATGATACGTGGTATTTGAATGCTTTACTGGCTTTTTAATGAAATGGCCAGTGTAATAAGTAAAAGCTGTATAATTTTCATTACTGACTTTGTTAATGATAGTTCAAATGCATGCCGGATAAATTATTTATGCAATAGTTAACTGATTACTTTTACTAACGGATTTCTTATCCATTTATTCACACTTTCTTGGAAGTTGATTACAATGTACCGGTGCTTTTCAAAACTATGCCGGTGCAAATTTTTCAAAAAAGATATTTGAAAATTCACCGATACAATATTACATTTTCTATATATTTTTATATTTAAATAAAAAAAGAAATTTATTGTTTTTATTAATATGAATATGATATACACGTCAGAATCAACTTTTTTTTTAGGATAACAGTTGTGTTTGCAACTGCACGACCTAAAATGCATAAAAGGAAAGTTTAAAGTCCTCCGACCAAAATACCTGCTCCGGGTCTGGGCCGGAATCATTAGGTCTTCTATATAAAGATCCGAAGGTGAAGTTGCCATTATTCCTATATATAAGTCCCTAGGGAATGCGATCCGGGTTGGGAGAGAGGGAGAAGAGGTAGCGAAGCTGACTGAGGGCAGGTCTGGTGTGATAGCACGGTCGAATTGCAGGCAGTGAAGGCCCGGGTTGAAGACATTGTGAACAGTGATTGTTTTGTTTGAGGAACCGTTAAAAAGGTCAGGTCAGCCCTGTCAAAATTTGATCCAACCCATTAACCCAACCCATTTACCTTACTTATAAATGGGTTGGGTCAACTCATTTATGAATATTATAAAATGGGTTATGGGTTGGGTTGACCCATTTTTAAAAGGGTTATAAATGGGTAACTCATTTACCCATTTATTAAAAATATTAAATTTTAATATAAATTTAAAAAATAAGAATTTTGAACATACATTATAATTTTTCATGAAGACTGACAGTTGTACTTAGAAAATAACAGACTACCACATCTCCATATTTGAATCCACCTAGTGCAGAAGCCGTTATTTTTTTTGTTCAGACTGCAATAACTTCTTCATTCTAACTCGGAATCAAAAGAGACTTCGACCGATCAACTCCAACTTAAATTACGAACAGTATGAGACATTCGGATACTTCATCGTGTGAACGCACACTATAGTTCTCCAAGGAGACTGACAGTTGTACTTAGAAAATAACAGGCTACTACATCCCTATATTTGAACTCCGTCTAGTGCAGAAGCCGCTATTTTTTTTGTTCGGACTGCAATATCTCCTTCGTTCTAATTCGGAATCAGACGAGACTTCGACCGATCAACTCCCATCTAAATTACGGACAGTATGTAACACTCGGATACTTGATCGTGTGAACGCACACTGTAGTTCTCCAAGAGGACTGACAGTTGTACTTAGAAAATAACAGGCTACCACACTTGCATATTGAACTCCGCCTAGTGCAGAAGCCGCTTTTTTTTGTTCAGACTGCAATAACTCCTTCGTTCTAACTCGGAATCAGGCGAGACTTCGACCGATCAACTCCCACCTAAATTACGGATAGTATGGAACACTCGGATACTTCATCGTATGAACGCACACTGTAGTTCTCCGAGGGGACTGACAGTTGTACTTAGAAAATAACAGGCTAGCACACCTGCATATTGAACTCCGCCTAGTGCAGAAGCCGCAATTTTTTTGTTCAGACTGCAATAACTCATTCGTTCTAACTCGTAATCAGGCGAGACTTCGACCGATCAACTCCCACCTAAATTACGGACAGTATGAAACACTCGGATACTTCATCGTGTGAACGTACACTGTAGTTCTTCAAGGAAACCGACAATTGTACTTAGAAAATAATAGGCTACCCCATCCCCATATTTGAATTTTGATGAAAATTAGAATTAAAATTTTAAATTTTTGTCGGATCTCAAAACATAAAACTTGAAATTAGAATTATTTTATATTTATTTGTTTTTTATTAGTCAAATTAAATTTAAATCTTTAAATGAGTTAGATGGGTAACCCGCTTATTAGGGTTGGGTCATAAATGTGTTGGGTCATAAATGGGTCATAAACGGGTTGGGTCGAACTCGACCCAGCCCATTTTGACCCAACCCAACCCATTTGACAGGCCTAAGGTCAGGTATGAGATTCTTTAGAGGAGTTGGGTAAACCAGGCATATAACCAAAAGAAGCATCTTTCTCCCTTACCAACGAGCACAAGGATGCAAGCGTTAAACCATTCCAAAGAAAAGAGAACCCCAGACCAGAAAGAAGAGGGTTTGCAGTTGGAAATAGGTCGTGGAGGTTAATTGAGGAGGAGTTCCCATAGTATTTGCTTAAATTCCACGTCAGCCAAATGTGATTATCATCCACGTCCAATCCGCGATCACCAGACTATAGGACTGTCAATGGATACTCGAAAAATTCGAAATCCGTCCGCATCCGCGTTCGAAAAGCGGATAAATATTCGATATCCGTAAAAACAGATGCAGATATGAAGACATCCGCATTCGAAATTTATCCGTTCGGTATTTTTTTAATATTATAGTTTAAATTATGTGTATTTTAGTATGGTGAATAATATTTATGATTTTATTAAGTTAGAAGTATATATTATATGCATTAAATGCGTGTTAACTATTCAATACTATTTGTTCATTTTAAACACTTTTATAATCAATGAGATTGAAAAAAGTTTATGCTAAACTAAAATTTTTCATTTGTATTTCTTGATTTATCGGTCGTTGACGGATAAGATAATTATCCAATATGCAATATCCAAAAATAATTTCGGATGCGAATGCGGATATGACACTATCGGCATCCGAAAGTATCCGTTGACAAACCTATGAGACAATTAACCATAGAGCTATAAGCATGACATGCCGTAGGTAGTCTCGTCGGTCGATATCACCTTTTCAAATCTCGTTTATCTCATCCGAGATTTCGTTCGAGATCTTATTTTCGAACTTGAGGGTGATAAGATTTAGCGAAACGAAACATCAAACTTTGTTTATATACTATTTGACGCTCATCTTGTCCAAGATAGTGAAATTTCAGATGAGTCTCAATAGAAGATCTTATACGAAGTTATGTCTTTTCATTTACATGTTTCTTTTACTAGTTACGTGGATTTAGAAGAAATTACACTCTAATAACTTTTACTGGTCCTTTAGTTCTTTTTTTACATTTCAATAAGCAAGCAAAATTAAAAGATTATTTATTTATTTATTTATTGCTTTTAATATTTGGATGAGTGGAATCCATTCAGTTAATACCAAATCAATCGTGTTATCACTCTGATCTAAAAGGTAAAATTAATATTATCGTTTTATATAAATTATCTATGGCAAGAATTATATTTAGATAATAATTATTAAAAAATCTTTGAAGTATCAAATTTAGACGCTCATTACTCCTAGGTAATCCCGAGATGGACTTTTAACTGAATTAAATTTATGTTATGTGATCTTTCAAATATCAAATTTATGTTATGTGATCAATATATTTTTATAGTTGAATTAAATTTCCTTTTATCATTTTTGTTAATATAAAACAGACACGTTAAAATTGCCATATATTTTTAGAATTTATTAGAAAAATAGATTGTCTTTTAACTGAATTTATTCAAATAGTTTAAATTTGATATTTTGCATATAGTTTAAATATAGTGGAAATTTAGATCGCATCCTTAAAACGAAAGAATATTGCAAAGCGGGTCCCTGTGTAAGTTTCATTATAAAGCGAGTCTCTGTTTTTGCTGCAGAATAATTGCTAACATTTCAGCAACTATTCAGGAATACTTGCTGATAGTAAATATTGTTGCTGAAATGTCGGCAACATTGAATATTATTGCTGATAATCATGCAATTGTTGTTGAATAATTATATATCAACTAAAATTTATATTAGTGCAACAATATGTGCAATTATTCTACATTGTTGCTGATATGTGCACAGCTATTCCATAAAATAAGGTACTTTTGAATTGTTATTGCTGATTTATATGCAACTTTTATGAATTATTGCTTTTTTCGCTGCAATTATTGGAAATAAGCTATCTGTTCTATGTAATATTGATTATTTTTCAATTATACGCAATTTCATCATTTTTTCCTTGATTGTTGTGCAATAATGTATTGTTTGAATAAATGTAGATAGTAAACTTTGAAGATTGAACTAAACAGAAAAAATTGCGCGAAACAACGCAATTTTTTACTAAAGTTGCTGAAATATCGGCAATTTCAAGAAAAATTGCAGAATTTCCCGAAGTGCGAATTTTGTTGTTTTTTTGGGTTTTGATGATTTTTTTGTGTTTTTCTTGCATTGATATGAAGATGATTATATGTTGAAATAAGTTTTGAAGTTTGGCCATTCTTTACGATGTTTTTTGTTGTTTTTTGTTGATTTTCGAAAAACGGAGACCTTATTTATAAAGTTTTAAGACAGGGACTTTTCGTATATTTTGAAACCTACCAGGGACCTGTGCAAAAAGTACCCTTAAATATATGGATTCAACTATAAAATATTATGAAACAATTGGAGGGAGTGTGTAAATAATCATAGAAATGTTAAAATGTAGGCATTTGAAGCTAAAAGTATAATTTTTTAATGAAATGTATGATAAATTTATTGAGATAAATGAGAAATAAATTAAATTTCTTAATATTATTTATGTACATTATTAATGTTATGTAATTTATATATGTTTATGTTTGAACGAAAAAATAATTTCATCACTTTTGTTGTTATGAATATGACATAATATTGACATCATCATATTTTATGATTTATTGGATGAATTAACAAATATTTGTTAATTGAATTTATTCAAATTAAATTCAGGATTATATAATAATTTAAGTAATTGGCTTAAAATATACAATATTACGTGATATTGTTGAGAGTTTTCAAATGCCGTTGAAATTTTAAATGTAGGTATTTGAAGTTAAAAAGGAGATTTTACAATGCAAGGCATGGTAAATATATTGATATAAATGAATTATAAATTAAATTTGACATTATTATGTATATGATTTACATTATGTGATTGGTTTGTTTATATATATTTAAATGTTTTTTTTTCATTTGGTTTAGATGAATATGATATACAGACTGAAATTTTCATATTTTTATGATTTACTAGACGAATCAACAAATAATAGTTTACGTAATTGATTTAAATATTTTAAGGTTATCTAATTAATATGGACTTAAATGTAAAATATAATAAGGGAATTGAGCTAAATTTGTAAGTGATTGTAGAAATTTAAAATGCGGGTATTTAAAGTAAAAGAAAAAGAATCGTGTAATGTACCATATGATAAATTTACTAAGATTGATGAATTACAAATTGAAGTTGTTATTATTGTTTACATACATACTTTATATTAGTGACTTATGTATCTTAACTTTAATGAATTTCTTTTTCTATTATTGTTAGTATGAATATGGTGTGCATATTGAAAATGTTATATTATCATAATTTAGTAACTGAATTACCAAATATTGACTAATTGGATTCATCTAATTCGTTTAAATTTAAGATTTCATAATTAATTAAAAAATATGGATCGAAATATAAAATATTAGGAGAAAAACGAGGTGAGCTTTGTGAACAATTTTGGTAATTTTAAATGTAATTGTTTGAAGTTAGAATTTTACAATGCAGCGTATAATAAATTTATCGAGATAAATGAATTACAAATTAAATTTGTTATTATTTTTTATGTGATATCTTTATGGGCGAATAAAAAAATATTTTAGCGTTTTGGTCGATATAACAGTGGTATACATACTGAAATTTTCGTTCTTTAGTATTTACAAAAAATATTAATAAATATTAATGAACTAAATTTGTTATCCCGCCTTTTGGTCAAGGCTGTGATATCAACAAATTGGCTGTAAAGGATGGATATCAGGATTGGAGAACGATTGGAAACAAGGCTATGATCGATGCCATCAAAATTTGACCGAGCTTCAATCAAGGCGGGATCGATTGGGTATGATGAACAAGGCTAGGTGAGACTAAGTTTCGAATTTCAAGTCAATCGAAGTTCGTATGCTCGAGATATGAATGGATCAAGATTCATGGAGGTTGGTTCGTATCGATACTGTTCGTATCGATCACGTGGCAGTATGGATAGCACTCATGGATTTGGGCCGATAGAAGTTCGTATTGATCGAGGATGGATGCAGCATCGACGATTTCGTATCGATCGGAATTGAAATGGCGGCATACTTCGAATAGAAGATTTCGTATCGATACAGCACACATCGATTGAATGGATACGGCGAGGCATACTTCGTATCGATCAAAGCTTGGATCGATATGAAGGGACATAACTTTGGACCGATACGAACAAGGCAACGCAAATAGGACATATGCAGAGGATCGATACAAACAGAGGAGCGGCCGAAGGATACGAACAGAGGGTCGGTCGATGGATAGGAAGAAGCACATGCCGATGGATTCGAAGCATGGATACAAGGCAGTGGAGTTGGTCAAGCGATGAAGCGTTCAACATGGATGTAGGCGTGGAACTCGGATCGATGCGGAGGCTACAGCTATGGAAATGGGGACAAATGGATGCGGATTATGATGGATACGAAGTTGATCGATGTCAATCGATCGATACAAAGAGGTATCGATACGAATTAGTATCGATACGGGCTCAGCAACGTACCAAAAACAACACTTGCATTGATCATAACTCTCACTCTACAAGTCCAAACGCTACGAAATTTTCAGAGGAGCTTTCTGATACACTCGTGAACCTCCACGATCGATCTCAACTCGATTGGACCACTTTTGGATCGATACGAAATGAATACGCATCGACCCCAAATCGCTCCGGATCGGTCTGATGGGCCCACTTGCGCGAGAGAAGAGGTATTTCAGGTTTTGGGGCAGAAATCTTCGGATCTACACCTATAAATAGGAGTCATATGACAACTGCAAAGGGGATCTCCTTGGACTCTAGATGCCGGAACTCTGCTATTTTTGTTTACAAATCGAAAGGGCTTATAATTGTAACTTCAACAACACAAAATCAATAAAAAAGGATTGATTCCAAGTGGACGCAGGCCGGATTGCCGAACCACTATAAATCTTATGTTCTTTCCTACTTTCTTCCATTATAACTTTACTGTTTCCTCATTTTTGTTCTCTACATTATCTAAATTTGAGATTTATGTGTGAATATTGTGGATCCGTGTGTGAACACTGGTGCCTTCAAGGCTTTTAGGGTTTGTGACCAATTTTAGAGCAAATACTTTGATGCTTTCAGTGAGAAGGACTAGCACCCACTATATCGGATTCGGAGTTCAGATTTGGAAAGCTAAAAAATCAGATCTGAAAGGGACCATGGTTAGGCAATCTGCTAGAAAGACATTACCAGAAAGGAGTCATCATAAAGGGAGTCAGGAGGCTTCCTCAAAAGCAAATCAGACCTCAACTTTCATCACAAGAGATGAAGAGATGATGATGGGAGCTATGCAGGAAAAATTATTGAAGAGACATGAGGAAATGATGCAGAACCTTCTCAGACAGTTTGGACAGGCAGGAACAGCTGGAGCTGCTGGAGTTCAGATTCACGGAGCTCAAATGGAAGGACCCAACAAGCAGTCGGATGGAGCAGCTCAACAGAGCGCAGCCCCCAATCAGCATACAACTGTTAATTCGAAGGGATCCAGGCTCAGGGGCACACCACCTGGCAACGGTGGACCGATTCATGGAGGGACTCTAGGTGACACCACACGACGAGATGCTGGCAGAAGCACAAGAGTACGTGATGAAGAGTTTGTACCAGAATTCCCTTGGGGAATCAGGGGGCAACCCTTGGTGGACAACTTGGATTGGCTGAGATTATTAGCGAACTATGTGCGGAGGTTTAGCAAACAGAGATCTAGAAGGAGTAAATAGAAGTCCGTTCACCCATGACATCAGAATGGCTCGGAACCCACCAGAGTTCAAGCTACCTACTCTGGAGGTATACAATGGCAAGGCTGGTCCTACTGGTCACTTGATGAGGTATACGAGGCACATGGAAGTGCTGGGGGCATCGAAGGAAGTTAAGGCCCGATGTTTCCCCTTGTACTTGACGGATATAGCTGCTATGTGCTTTAGACAGTTGGAAAAGGGATCTATCCGGACATGGATTCTAAAGAAGTTTCGGGTTCATATCAAAAGGCCGAAGAATGTGATGACACTAACGTCGGTGAAGCAAAGGACAGGGGAATCGCTCAGAGCTTTCTTGACTCGGTTCAATGCAGCGGTTGCTTTGGTAGATCGGCCGGATCCATCAATGGTTTTGATGGCAGCAGTGTCAGGAGTCAGAGATGATGCAAATTTCAAAGTGTCATTGATACATGACCCACCAATGGATCTCGGGGAATTCTTTCACGAAGCCGAGAGATTCCTTCGACAGGAGGATGCATGTTCAGATATGAAGTTGAAGAAAGTGAACGCGGCCGAGGATGGAGAACCATCCAACGGAAGCTTGGTTAAAGATAAAGATAAAGGAAAGAGGAAGTTGGTGACGAAACGGGAAAAGCTAGGAAGCGATGGAGAGAGCCGAAATTCTCCACCTACACAGGATAGAACGAGCCGTTAGAAATGATATTCATGGAGACTCGGGATCGCCTTCCCTATTGAAGGCCGGCAAGAAGAGAACCCTCGGAACATGAAAGGGCATCAGGAAGGCACTGTCTCTTTCACGATTTTGGCGGATATGATACCAACAACTGCAGGCATCTAAAGGATATAATCGAGGAGCATGTAAGGAGCGGTCAGTTGCGACAATATGTCGGAGTTCGAAATGCAGCGGTAGAATAGGAGCAGCCACCATCTACCTCAAACAACAATGACACGAGGTCCAGGAATGATGGTCGACTGGTTATCAACTGACATGAATGATGTGGAATAAGTATCAAACTCTGGACGAACGACCAAGTCACTTACTCATGTACGAGGACGAAGATAGCCCCTAGGCATGCTCTGAGATGATGATGAACCGTGACACTATAGTTTGTGAAATCTTTTTTTTTTGGTTTGGACATTTGCTTTTTTCTGGTTTGGTTTCAGAGTTTGGTTTGAACTCATGGTTTTGTTTGCTTTCTGGTTTGGACTTTAGTTTGGATGCTTGTTTTCTGGTTTGGATATTGATTTGGATTTCTGGTATGGATTTTTGGTTTTCTGATTTGATCTGGATTTTGGATTGGTTTTTGATTGGATTTTTATCTGGTTTTTGGTGAATGGTCATCGGGTATGTATTATGCCTGGCAAGGGGTAAGTCTGTTCGTCCGAACGTGGCGAATTTGCTTGTTCAGGTCGTCGAGTATGGACTATGCTCAGCAAGGGTCCAAAGAGATCATGATTCGGCTTAGGACTTAGGCCCCATAATATCTATCGTTTACTATTTCAGGTCGTCGAGTATGAACCATGCTCGGCAAGGGTCCGGAGCGACCAGGATTCGGCTTAGGATTTAAGCCATGACATTACTCAGCATTCAGGGACACTGAACCAAGAACCCCAAGGCGTTAATCAATACAGGTCGTCGAGTGTGGACTACGCTTGGCAAGAACTCGGAAAGGTTATGGATTCGAACATCGACTCGGAGCAGTCGCAGATTTGGATCAGGATATGGCTGTGGCACTCGGATAGGATGACTTGGTAATGGATTGGATAATGAATCAGATAGTGTGTCTATGGATGAAATATGGACTTCGGATGTCGGAATCAGAGCTTTTCAAACCACACCTTCTTACCACAAGGCATGTTTTGGGGGGCAAATGTTATCCCGCCTTTTGGTCAAGGCTAGGATATCGACAAATTGGCTAGAAAGGATGGATATCAGGATTGGAGAACGATTGGAAACAAGACTATGATCGATGTCGTCAAAATTTGGCTAAGCTTCAATCAAGGCGGGATCGATTGTGAATGATGAACAAGACTAGGTGAGGCTACGTTTCGAATTTCAAGTCAATCGAAGTTTGTATGCTCGAGATATGGATGGATCAAGATTCATGGAGGTTGGTTCGTATCGATACTGTTCGTATCGATCACGTGGCAGTACGGATAGTACTCATGGATTTGGGCCGATGGAAGTTCGAATCGATCAGGGATGGACGCAACATCGTTGATTTTGTATCGATCGAAATTGAAATGGCAGCATACTTCGAATCGATGATTTCGTATCGATACAGCACACATCGATTGAATGGATACGGCGAGGCATACTTCGTATCGATCAAAGCTTGGATCGATATGAAGGGACATAACTTTGGACCGATACGAACAAGGCAACACAAAAAGGACATATGCAGAGGATCGATACGAACAGAGGAGCGGTCGAAGGATACGAACAGAGGGTCGGTCGATGGATACGAAGAAGCACATGCCGATGGATTCGAAGCATGGATACAAGGCAGTAGAGTTGGTCAAGCGATGAAGCGTTCAACATGGATGTAGGCGTGGAACTCGGATCGATGCGGAGGCTACGGCTATGGAAATGGGGACAGATGGATGCGGATTACGATGGATACAAAGTCGATCGATGTCGATCGATCGATGTGAAGAGGTATCGATACGAATTAGTATCGATATGGGCTCAGCAGCGAACCAAAAAACAACACTTGCATCGATCATAACTTTCACTCTACAAGTCCAAACGCTATGAAATTTTCAGAGAAGCTTTCTAATACACTCGAGAACCTCCATGATCGATCTCAGCTCGATTGGACCACTTTTGGATCGATACGAAATGAACACGCATTGATCTCAAATCGCTCTGGATCGGTCTGATGGGCCCACTTGCGCGAGAGAAGAGGTATTCCAGGTTTTGGGGTGGATATCTTCGAATCTACACCTATAAATAGGAGTCTTATGACAACTGCAAAGGGGATCTCCTTGGACTCTGAACACCAGAACTCTGCTATTTTTGTTTACAAATCAAAAAGGCTTGTAATTATAACTTCAACAACACAAAATCAATAAAAAAGGATTGATTCCAAGTGCATGTAGACCAGATTGCCGAACAACTATAAATCTTGTGTTATTTCCTGCTTTCTTTCATTTTAACTTTACCGTTTCTTCATTTTTGTTCTCTACATTATCTAAATCTGAAATCTGTGTGTGAATATTGTGGATTTGTATGTAAACACCTGGTGTCTTCAAGGCTTTTGGGTGTGACCAATTTTGAAGGAAATAGAATCTATTTAAATTATTCAAATTTTGGATCATGTAAATAATATATTAGAAGCTAAATGATCCATTATTTGCAAATAATTGTACAAATTTTAAAATGTCCATGCAAAACTGGAAAATGATTTAAGAAAAATAGTAAAATGAGGGTAATTGTGATAAATTAAAGAGATTTAAAAATAAAATATCAAAAAAGAAGAAAGAAGAAGAGAGGAAACCTCTAAAATTAATAAGAAAGCTAGAAATGCTTTACTATTATTTAATAGATTAATAAATATATAACGGGCTTAGCAAACTAAGTGGGTAAAAAGGACATTTCACCATATGCTTTCATGCACATTCATTTGCAAAGAGAAAACAAAGACTCATGATTTTATCAAGTACTACAGCTCATCATCAACTCAAATTTAGGCAAAATTTTCCAGTAATATATATTGCATATATTCATGTACAATACAAGATGATTTGTTTAAAATGAAAAGTTGAAATTCACTAAAATTATCTTTTATATTACAAAATTTCATGCCAAAGGACGAGTTTTACAGTGAAGCAGCAATTGCTTTTCCTTTGGGATCATCAACTAAAGATCTTTGTTGTGCTTTCTGCATGTATGTTTCCAGCTGCTCTTGCAGTTCTTTCCTCTTTTGTAGTTCTTCTTCAGTCTGCCGTTTTAGATCTTCAATCTCTTTCTTCAGATTCTGGTAAAAAGTCGCCATGATTAGAGACAATAGTTCTAACATAAGTAAAAAACACAAATATTTGCAAATTTTACTGAAAATAATTTCATAGATGTTTCATGAAACTTGTTTGTCTAAGGAATAGAAGTGTAATTTGAAACGTATAGAAGGATGTTTTAAAAAACATTCCAATATACGATCATAGAAACATTTATGCATTATGTCATAGTAACATAAAGATTATCAATTTGAACTTAGTTCTTGAAATGAAAATTCGATATTACAAGCTCAGGTAAATTCGAGGAAGAAGATGGATAGATTTTACCTCTATTTGGATTTTCATCATATCAGTGCTAAGTTGAGTTTGATTAATATTAGCTGAAGACCTGCAAAAATCCATTTTTAGTAAAACTATTAATATATTTGAATTCTTGATATAATATTTCAAAAAATGTTTTTGAAGAAAGTTTATGAGAATTTTCCTGGACCATTGAGCATTTACAATGATCCAAAGCAAAAGAAATGACACTAAATGAAAGGTTCAAGCGTGTTTGCCAATAAGTAGTAAATAGCAGAAGTAGATAGCAAGTTACTTTTGTAATTTTTTTTGACAACAACTTAATCATTTGACTGAAAAGTAACAAATAAGTTGATAATTCATAAGCAACAAACATTTGCTTATGACTAAAATTTGTCACATTTTCAACTTATCTACCCGAACATTTTTCTGTATTACTGTTCGTTTGGAGGTGTACTCATAAGTCACAATTCAAAACGTCTTTTAAGAAGACTTGAAATAAGTTGTTGCCAAACACAGTATTTGTGTTTTCAAATATACGAGGATTTTCTCCTGGATATACTAGATATCTACTAGCTTGTCAGTAAGAAGTGGAAGGGCGAAAAAGAAAAACATACCCGAAGAAAGTGTTTGTATGTGAAATGAAAGATTTTCCATATATGGAAGCAGCCAGCGAAGCAGCCTTAAGCCTTGCTTGGTGTGGATTCAAGAAATTGTCACCTGCTGCATTTTGAGAATTTGATGTGGAGGCGGCATTTTCAGTTATTCCTGATTATATAGATTAAATCGCAAAAGGCCTTAGTATCTTATAATACACACACACTCAACCAACATAAAATTAAGAGGAAAAAAACGGATACCAGCATGACTATGAGATGTTGATAAAGAATTATCTCTGGATTCGACAGATGCTCTACAAGTGGGGCAAGTGTTTTGCCTTTCTAACCAAGATTTCAAACAGTGCTCGTGGAATATATGTCCGCAGGGCAATTTTTTAGCCGTGGTCATCTCCTCACGACATATGATACATGTGGCATCACCTCTATATGCAATAATAATTCATATGCTATGTTAAAAAATATCAAATTTTTTATTCACTAAAATAATTCCTAATTTTTCAACATTTGGTTTTGTGTTAACAATGCTTTAATTATTATAATAGACTTCTAAACAGAGGTTTTAAAATAGTTAAACAAACAATTTTTAACATTAATTTTTAAGCTTTCAATAGTTATTCCTGAAAGTTCTGCCTTTTTCCTTTTTTTAAAGCAAGTTATGTTCAAGTGTTTCAAGTGGAGAATAGCAGTGGTAGATAAGGGAAAAGCGAACTACCTACAATTTATTGACCAAAAAAGAAAAAGAAAAGGAAAAGAAAGAGAAAAAAAGAAGCAAAAAAACAATATGCAAATAAAGACATACGTATTAATTTCTTCAGGAGTTGCAGTTGGGAATCGCTCGTCCATGTTTGAAGTAATTTTTCGATACCGGATGTAATCAGCAAGACGGGCTCGAAAATTGCGAAATGTGTCATATAGCTCACGTATCAAATGCAGTGGGGGATTGTAATTCCTGAAAACAATTGCTCGTTATTAATTTTCTAATTTACTTTTGTTAAGATTGATAGGGATATTGATTATTTGCATCCACTGAAATTTATTATAATTTATATGTAGCATTTGACTAATCATGGTAAGAAGAACAGTACTTACGAGCATATCACGAAGAAGTAGCAAAAATATGCAGTCAAATGGAATAGGTCCCTGATCAGTTCAAGATAGAACGTAAATGCAGCCTTTTTCTCCCATCGGCCTTCCATATAGTTGTCGAAGACGTGAAAAGTATACTTTAAGATTGTTGATATTGTTGATGATACCAGTATCGTATATCTGAAACACCAAAGCAATGTTTTTAACATGGGGGATTCAAATCCTAAATCATAAAGTTTAAAGTTCAAATCATAACGAGATATTAATTATAGATTCAAAAGGTTCGTGAAATTGATTTTAATGTTTGAACTTCTACATCTAAACCTAAAACCCAATTTTCTCTCTTGTTCCATTTTTATTTTACTTAAAAAAACATTGGAATGAGAATAGTGCACCATAATACGTTTAATGAATATAACGGTACGCATTGAATGATATTTCTCAATTGTGGTGTTAACGGAGTCTGAATCGAACGTGAATCAAATTGTAAAGGGACGGATCTGGTCCGAAACGAGGGTAAATTGAGATTTTTGAAAAAAAATGCACCATAGTGCAAGGTCAAAGTGCAATCTCCATAGATGGGGTGTAGAAAAACAGATGAAAATAAAATCCAGCTAACAATCAAACTGGGATAAGTACAATGACCAGATAACAAAAAATCAAACTGGTCACACGGCCGCATATAATTTCTCTCTTAATCTACAGTCGATGTAATTTGTATGGCTCGTTAAATAATGGAAGAAGTAAAAGTAATCAAAGATTCCAAAAAGAAAAAAAAGCATGGCAAAATCCAGAAAACCTTTTTTGTGGAGATGTAAGATAAGGTTTTCAGATTTCAAGGGTAAGCTTTGGATAAATTTAATCCACCATAATTTATAAGACAAAGGATAGTACTATGAGGAGCTTAGTTGGTTCTACGCTAATTTGGTTTCACCTGGTTTCACCACTAAACACATCAAAGGTATTATAACAGTATAACTACATACTATAGAGTTAAAAAATCAGACGAAAATACATGGATAATGGGTCTAGATATAGGTACCATGATAAGCTCAAGTGGACAATAAGAGTATTTTAAATGAACATGTTAATGTACTTGATGATCCATGCCAAATACATCATAGCTTAAGTGATGATGGCAGGCAATATCAACATAAACATACATATGATATGGTAACAAAAGTCTCAAGCGCATAAAAGCAAAACACTAGTGTCGGAGTTATATTACCCATGTATGGTTGCATGCATTGACATACTAACACTAATTAACAAATAACAATAAAATAACTCAAATAGAACTTTGTTCTAAGTCTATGAGAAAAATAGCTTACTCAAATGTGAAGAAAATGGCGAACGACGCAGGCCATGATTTCAACATCGAATCAGCATAGCTCCACAACAAACAACAATCCACTACAAGAAGGAACATCATGAAGGAAACAATGCGAGCATGGAACAACAATGAAACAAACGGAGTCATCTCAACATATTCCACTCTCTTTTGTGCCAACCAATGTAGCGCTTTAATCATTATCAAACCAGTCACCATTGCAAGAGAAACAACAGTAAGATCTTGACGAAATATGGTGATTGCCCAAAGGATTTCAACGACTTCTCTCCAAGCTTGTTCATTCAAACGTTCAACTTCAGCTTCTCGTAGTTTGCCCAAAAATATATGCCTCACTAGTTGCCATGTAACACACATGATAACTAGTCCCATGTTCAAAAGAAGCAAATAGCATATTTTTGACTTGGATAGATAAACTAGTGATGGGTAGAATTGCTCTCTGGTGTAAAATGCATGGAATATAGCTATGACCGCCGCCAGGAAACTAAAGACTGCATAATTCTGCAGCTTTATCATTTTCACTCACTACCGGTATTTCAGTCGGAATAAGCTAAATTTTGCAGTTTAATGCTCACAAAACAAACCTAATGGATATGATTTCAGTTAGTCATACAAAACGCAATCAATAAAGGGGGGAAATTCCATACAAAACAAATTGCAATCGTATATTACAGGAACATGAATTGATAATAGAAATTGTCCAAACGCTCCATTATCTCGTAAAGACGAAATAACAGAACATTTTTGTGTAAAAAAAAAAAGTATCAAATTTAGGCCCCAAATCGAAAATTGAACAAACTTTGAATCTAATCAACATAAATTCATGTTAATTGAACAATGTAACTGAAAGCGTTTATGAATCGTTACCTTCTCCGATTAGGGTTTGGCGCGAGAGAAAAGCGAAATGGAAAAACTTTGAAAAGCGATTACGAGGATTCAAAATATGAAATTGGTTGCTAGAAGCTCCGCGTATAAAAGAATTAGCGGGTGGATCTTCATCATGCATAAATCCGACGGTCGAAACTGTGCGCACGTAATCAAATGAGTATTGTATGCGTGTTGGGGCAAATTAGAACAAGCCACGTGGCATCACTTGCGTGTATTTCTCAATTTAATCGGGCTCCCATCAAGCATTTATTTCTGTGTTGTTTCTCTGTGCCGAAAGGATTTTGGATGTTTTGTCAATGGAAGTATCTATTACTTGGTATTAAAGCAGAATCTTTACCCACTGACGTGGACTTCTAAGGTCTTCCATTTCAAAATAGCGTTTTATTACCAGCTTCTGCATTTTTTTTTTCCTTCCTTGCAACCGCTTGCGTTTTTTCGTCTCTACCTCAAAAAAAACCAGCTACAACCCATCCTCCTTTCAAATCCATCATTTTTCCTTTTCCTTGCCCTCTTCCTCCCGAATTGCTTCCAATCCTCCCCTCCTTCCTCTTCCGATTCACCGCCTCCTTCCCTGCCTCGATGTCCCTCCTCCAACCCAAATACTCAACCCCAACCGGCTCCGTTCTCACTCAACTTCGGCCGTAACCACCTACCTTTCCTGACTTGCAGTTGTCCTTCTGTCAATCTTCCTGACGGCTGCCCATTTACCTTCTCTGTTCCCACTCAACTTATTTACTTTCTCCGCTGTCGTCTTCCTCCATAATAGAGCGAATTTGACAATTTTAATCACACCCTGCTAACTATCGAATTTGTCTGACTCTATTTTTCATTTACCACGACCGTTTAGATTTCTCACCAGTCGACGAATAAAGGATGTGAGTATCTGGATGATGCCTTCTGGGTACTGGTTTCCCTAGATTTTTCTCTTAACCTTATTATGTTTCTACGGAAATTTTAATTGCTGTTCCATGTTTGATTGCGACAGCCGAGGCCTGAATATGTTATACATAATTTATGATCCTTTCCTAAGCGAAAAACACAATTTAAAACTGATTTATCACTTACCTTTCCTAAGCGAAGAATACAATTTAAAAGTGATTTATCGCTTACAGGTTGATGTGGAATTATTGATGCAGTGATCTATTGTTTCCATCCGTTCATGATTTTTTTCTTGACTTCGTGCATTCTGGGCCTTGAAATTTATTCCACTGTGTAGTGTTTAGATTATTCACCCACCTTCCTTGTAAAGAAAGACCAATTCACATTAAGCGCTACTTTCCACATTTCTCTACGGCTTCATTCAAAATATATGTTATATTAAAGATGGACGTTACTACTGTTTATTAATGACTGACTGTGCATATGAACTGCATCTTGAATGTACAAAAAAAATATTGTGCTTTCGATATATAATTAGCTTCGGAGAAGGCAAATATCCCCAACTCTTGATCATTGATAATGTAAAATATAAACTTCATTTGCAACATTGCTTTTTGTTGAATCATGATTTTGATTCATGACGAAGAACATCAACAAGCATTGACGATCATAGATCACAAGATGATGGAAAATAGCGACAAAAAGAGAATAGAACTTCAAACAAAGACAAGACTTCATTTCAGAATATAGTATGTATATTTGAGTCTTGGTTCTATTAAAATACTGTTAAAATCATTCCTCAAGAAGTCACACTCACACACAAAAAGATTTCACTTCAAAATATTGTGTTTTAAAGTGATCTGTGCAACATAGCACATGTCAGTCGACTGACTCAGACCAGCCAGTCGACTGACCTGTGTCAGTGCACATAAAATAGCTATGAAGTGCACGTTTTTGAATTTCAGTCGACTGGCACTTCTGAGTCAGTTGACTGAACGTTAAATAACGACTATTTTACTGAAAAGACACCTTCTTTCATGAAGGGGTTTCAATCCAATTTCAAGAGGAACGGATGCAACTTTTGATTAAGATCTTTCACGAACGATTGCATCCCCATATCTTCTATATAAACATGCTTTGATTCTTTTCACAATTACCGAATTTTTACTTTTCTCTCGTAATCTATTCTTGCTATATACTCTTTGCAATTCAAAGCATTCACAAACTTTATATCACTTAGAATCTTTGAGTTAATAAATATATTCTTTGATTCTAAGTGTTTTACTTCCTTTCAATCAATATACACACAAAATACTCTTGAGGATTTGATTATAGGAAGGGTGTACTTCAAGACATGTCTATGTTATCAAGAACATACTAGTCAACAAAATTTTCTGTATATAGCAGAAGTCCTGTTCGGTTGTTCAGGCAGAAAGGCATCTTCAGCTGTTGAGGCAGAAATCCAGCTCTGCTGTTCAGGTATTGTATAGACCTGTTCTTACAGGTTAAGTGAGGGATATTGTTTGTAGTATAATTCCAGAAAGAGTCTGAGACTGGACGTAGGACGGTGCTCCGAACCAGTATAAAAATCTCTGGTGTTATTTTCTTACTGCTTTTACTTTCCGCATTATTAATTATATTGTTATCTACATTATTCTCTGCATTATTGTATATCCATATTGCACGATCCATAGCATAGCACACTTAAACTTTTTTCAAAATATATGATGTATAAGTCAAATAGTATCGGCAACACCTCATTTACATTACATGCTTTGTTGGCACTACTGCTGACTCATATATTTTCGATATATTTTCCATACAGTTTATTTTTTGTTCATGCATTTATCTACGAACGCTTTACCGCTGTCCACTTCATTTTTTTTCTGTTATATTTTTTCTACATTGTTATTTGTAACCGATTTAATACGTGTAAACAACGATCATCATCATCAATTACATTACACTATGATTGCACCAGTTACCTATTTGTTTTAAGCCCGGTGTTTACCTTTGCAGGCAACCGACGTCTGTGCTGTGCAAACATAAGTTATACCGTCTGCTGCACGATTTAATTCAGCGCACACTACTTAACACTTCAAACTACTATCAACCTGCTTGGCTATGTTTTCGATCAATTTGTTACACCATGACAAATTGGTAAGATTTTTTCGTACTCCTATCCCTTTTTGACTTTTTTGGAAGGCAGACACAATTTGTATCAATATTTGTCATGTAAGTATCTGATTGATGCCTTATGAACAGTGGTGACCATAAATTTTGCTTCTTCCCGAATTATTTTTCTAACAAAAAATTTAATTGTTGTTCGATGTATGATTACAAAAACCGAGGGCTGAATATGTTAATACATAATTTATGATCCTTTGATAAGCATAAAACACAGTTTAGAACTGATAAATTACACACATGCAAGCAACGAGATTATGTAGTAGCAATTCAAATGTATCGCTTTCGACCCATGCAGCATTAATTAAGGTTTGACTATGGGAGTTATTAAGTTGAAACTTTAAAGTAATGATGGTCCAAACTCTGAACTATGCGTTTTATCTTTATTAGCCAAGGATTGATCGGTTGCTAGTTGCTATGAAATTATTGATGCAGTGATCTTTCATTTTCCTCTGTTCATGATTTTCTTCCCAACTTGCTGCATTCTGGGACTTGAAATTGGTTCGACTATTAAGTGTTTAGCTTATTCCTCCACGTTCATTGCAAAGAAAAAACAATTCACATTAACTGATAATTTACACCTTTCCTTACAGCTTCATTCAAAATATATTTTACTTTCAACATGGACATTACTAATGTTTATTAATTAATGAATATACATATGAATTGCATCTTAGATGTAAAATAAATATTGTACTCATTGTCCACATTTACGCTTTACTAGTTAACCTTATTACACTGTATTCTTTATCTAACAGCTGTTGCTGTCCGTTGCATGGTTAATGTACCCACTTTTGTGGTTTTGGTTGACTTTAAGATTTATGCTATAGATTACTGCTCAACCTGAAGAACTGTTTAGCTGCCTATAAACAAGTATTCTCAACATAAATTATATTACCATCCGGTTGCACAATTTACTAATCTGTCATAACGCTACATTGTCCGAAAATATGATATATGCTTTAACTCAGTCGGTGCTTATACTATGCTGTACGCATCTATTAGAATTTTGAAAATATATGCGTGTGCAACTGATTTCATTATCGCTGTGGGTTGCTTCATCATGCAGTACTCCGAACTATTGTCCGGGCTGTTAACTAAGCACTAACACCGCTTACTGATTATTAGAGGGACGTTTCTTACTACAGTTCAATATATCCAACTTTTGTTTACCTTCTTGTCATATTTATTACTTGATTTTTAATCTTTGTATCATTGTTCTGGCAGAAGTGAGTACACTTTTACTGGAACATCTAAAGTCTAATTCTCCTTAGAAATACATGCATACAAAAAATATTTCAGTGGACTGTACAATCAATTTTGTTAACTAGCTATAGTATATGTTTTACTTGATAACGGTATGTGCACTCTCATTGGTACAATTGGTCAAAATCTGTCCCTTCTTGGTTCAATTGTTCACTTGGTTGTTTTACCACACCTCCTTTGTTTCCTATATGCTGTCACATTAACACCAATCAACTGTTTGTATTATTCGTTGTTCTTCAAATGCTTTTTTGTTAAATAAACCATCCGCTAACTTTCTGGTGTGTGTGTTGCCCATTAAATGAAATGCCTAGATTTTGTGTCCACTAGGACAACTTAGAGAGCACTGGCGAAACTTTAATTTTTTTTACAACAAGGTAGGAAAACATATGTGATATGGTACAGTTATACACGAGGTGGAAGATGGATGTGCAGATTCGGCATTGACAATCACATGTTATGAAAAATTGAGTTGTCAAACCTGTACAGAAAAACGTATGTGCACTCGAACAAATATCATGTACATGTCGTATGTCATGTTATTATATTTACAAATAATTTTCCACTGTTACAAAGTTGTGTAAATGGTGCGACTTTCTTATTCCTAACCATCAAACATTCAATCTCCCGCCAGTGAAGTATGTAAGCATGTGTACTGTTGAAGTTTATTGTTCACTCCATATTATCATGCATCAATGTATATTTTGGGTATTCCTCCTACATTTTCATCTGCTTTCCTGACATGCCCACATGTTGGCTTTGTTCCAATTCATATTTTGAAAATTTATTAATTTACCAACTTTATACCTTGAATATATCTTCTGCTTCAGACTATAGCCTACGTTATATCCACCCTTGGCTCCAAACATGACATTTGATTATTTAGTTGGTAGTAAAATTGATATCTCAACGGTAAACATTATGAATTTTTCAATTATATACATTTCTAACTACCGTCCTGATCATGAAGACTGATGAGAGGAGGAAACTTAAAACTTTTCAAAGTTCAAAGCTGACAAAGTATCAACAAATTGTTTGACGACCTAATGACGTATGCATACATATCTTTCTCTATTTTCGTGTCTTATAATATTTTCACCATTATTTCGCTTACTTTTTCCCCACTCTCAGTCCATAACACTGGCTATAAGTCTGTAGATTGTTTAACTTGGGTAGAGTTGGTGTACATTAGTAACCTGCTGCCTAAACATTACAGTTGACATCAACAAAGAAACCTAATATCCACGATGATGACTGTCTTTGTTTGGTAATCATAGATACGACCATAGTTTATACACCATTTCTGCACAGGTTTCCTACATTTAACAATACTCCTTCTCTATGTTAACAATACATATGCTGTACTTTATCGATTGTATGTAATTTCATCTCATTCTACGGTTGTGTTTGCGTTCATGTCTTTCTCATGACAACACATACCTCTAATGTCATCATATTAGATTCAACACTGCCCGTGTGCGTAGCATGTGCCACTCATTAGTTTGGAGAAATTTGAAGGGTCCCTATTTTTTGCATTGTTAGAAGAAAAGTCCTTATAGCAATGAGCACGTAGATTAGGTTTCTATTTTTTCTAAATCAAAAGACGCAAACTAACTTGCGCTTTCATAATATAATGCGCTTTTCGAAAAATTTAAAATTTTCGAAAATTCCAAATTTTTTTTAAAAAATTTCAAAATTGAACAGAGTAAACTGGCTTGTGCTTTCCAAATAGAAAACGCAAGTTAACTTGTGCTTTTCAAAATTTTCAAATTAAATTTAAAAATCAGAAAAGTGCCATTGCATTTTCTATCAGAAAAGTACAAAAAAGTGCGAGACACCTTGCGTTTTTTATTTTTCAAAAATAGCGACCAAATTTACGTATCCATTTCTATAAGGACTTTTCTTATAACAACATAAAAAACAGAGACCCGTAGCTCTTTTTTTTGTTGATCATATACTCCATTCCTCCTATTTGTGTCCCAACTGAAAGCATGAAGGTTTCTATTTTACATGGATTTAAGAAATTCCACATGCCTCCTCGTTGACTTCAAGATATTTTAACTGTGGCGTATGAACGGTCTTCTCTGAAATATTATTTAAAAAGTCTACTTTAAACGTCACTTTGCCAATACTCATAGTCTAGCATTTGGTAACATACAAGTAGAATCCGAATTGATTTAAGCATGACGACTGATGAAAACACACTTCATCAAAACAAACGATTAGTTGACAAAATTGTTTTCCATCAACCTTACTTTATAAATCCTACTTTTCTAGCTACACCATTTTTTCATTGAATACTCGCTTGCAGCCGACAGATCTTGTCCTTTTAGGTACATTTTTAAAATCCAAAATTTACCAATGCACTTGAAATTCATTTGAAGCTTAAAACGTCACATACCTTTAATCTAAAATGCAACTACATATCTTTAGATGTAGAAGTTTCAAAAATAAAACAAAATTTTCATAATGTTGAGTCCATTTAACGACATATTCTAACTAAATTTTATTAAAAAATTTAATATAAAATTTAAAATTTATTTATACAATTGCCGAATTTTAAAAAATCTTTTAGGTCGAACTTTACACACCCACACACATATATACACATACACATACATATACATATACATACATATACATATGTAGTATGTGTGTGTGTATGTCTATGTGCATGTGTATACATAAATGCTTATACGCACATACACACATACTTATAAAAGAGATCTAGTAGAAATTGTAATAAACAGAGAGAACATCAAAATTTTATAGCGGTTAGGTAAATCTATGGCTTATGTCCACTGTTTCGTTATTGATTATAGATTTGTAGTCACTAGTACAAGGGTTTAACAAGTTCTAATAGCCTAAAATGGCCAAATATAGCTTTCTTAGTGATTATAGTTGAGGCGAGATAAAAAAAAAGCAAGCAAAGTGCCAAAAATCCTCTTCCAAATGTCATAGGTGCTGTGCTTGTAAGGAAATCGTCTAAAAGAATCGCCAGATCTTAATATACTAAGTCTTACTCCAGAGCGAAAAAAGCAAGTGGGGAAGATGAAGTCCCCAGAGCCGTAAAAACAATTCGGTACCAACCAGAAGTGATTGGTATCGACCTTTTTTTTGAAAGGGGAGTCACTTCTTCCCTCTATTGTTCTTTTATCCCCGATCCATTATATTTTCAAGTGTTTTCCTTAGAGGCCGTGTTGTTTCCAAGAGGTTATGATATCACTTGTACTTGTTAGCTTTCCTTAAAACTTCCTTGAAGCTATTCATTCCATGAGAAATTGACTTCACAGGGGTTGCTCAAGTCATAGTTCCCCAAACCATATATCTGAAACCCCGTAAGAGGCTAAAAAATGTTTGGTAATGAGTAGATCACCTAGGTACCAAGTTTTGTCTTTAGCTCCTATTATGCTCAAATTTATTGGGTCTATTCCTATTGTCCTTCCAAGCATGTTCTCAAGTCCGTGAATTGTTTCGTCTTCATCTCGATGTCTAGATTCATCCAGAAGCTGCTTAATTGAAAAGCCAGATAACACTTGGGCCCCTTAGAGTATGCTTCTGTTGGTAACAAAGCATGCTTTGGAACAAGACAAGAATTTACTATGACCCGTGTATGTCCGTTGATTATCCAAGAGTTGCTTCAACGCGCTATCTCCATTCCATAGATATCTTTTAAACTTCTTTAAGTAGTGGAAATTTCATTCTTCATGCTAAGGACAAAATCTACACTCTAGAAATCATTACATGTCTTAGTCCGATACGTGTTATCTTTACTTTGCCTTTCTTTTCTTTCCTCCTCGAGTTGAGTTAGCGGTTATTCTCAGTACTGACATTTATTATTCGGTGCCGAATGGTTTTTTTCTTCTTTCAATTTGGCAATGCTATATAACTCGTGTACATAGAAATTTTTTTACCTCACTTTATTTTTTTCTCCTGCCTTTTCGTGCCAGAGTTCCTTTTACTGAGACCTTGTGCATCCCTCTTCTTCACCGAAAGTCGATCATTGTCGCTTCTACATCGCGGCTGACCTCTTGCAGGCACCGCCACCTCCAGATCTCTACTCCAATTATCGTCGAATTCTCCAAATAGCTCGCCACCGACCTCCTCAAGATGAGATCTCAATTCAATTATAATAAGGTAGGTTCTCAATGATGGTGGTGTCATGGTCATTCTATAGCGATCATCAGGCCAGCATTGGCCATCGTCGTTCTATAGCTGATGAATGGTAGGGTTTTAACTTATGTGTAACGACCCCACATCGATGCCTATATTATTGAAGAACATTATAGATAATGTCTAATAATACGGAGAATACGGCTTATTGAATTTTCCATATTATTAGACGATGACCGAATGTGAATATATCTTTAATCTAACACTGACATGTCATACTTATGGTTTACTTAATCTTTGAAATAATTAGACGTGTATAGTTTCAGTTCAAATTAATAATTACTCCGGTTTCTCAAAATCCAAACATCGCATATCATATACAATAGAAATCTTAGATCACTACGGAATGATAAATCTCATATACATATACAAACTGTGAGTCTATAAAATAAAATATTAGACTCACATAATATACAGTATTACAAATCTCTATCTCAAATATACATCTTATATATAACACAAAATCTTAAATGAGATAAAATAATAGTAAAAATGATTTATCTCCCAACTGCCTAAGTCATCCAAAGGTCTATCTATCCTATAACCTTAAAAGTCTCGACCCGACCCGAGTATTAATATAACATCCGGATCAGACCATCTTTAAATATGAACACGAGTAAGAACAAGATATAACACAATGATATATGACATATACATAAATCAGGTGTGTGTGTAACAAGTCAAGGGAATAGTCCAACTCTAATTACCTCACAAGATATGAGACTATTTAAAATCACAACTGAAATAAATCAGGAATCATCAAAATGCATTATAAAACACAATATCATTTCAGTCCCAAATCATTGAATAAATTAAAATCCTATAAATTCCAAAAAAAGGATAATATCTCAGAATCCCAGAAAACCAAATCTAGAATGATCTCAACGATCGTACTTATGCCATAGGAACTCTTACAATCAGATATCAATAATTGTCCATACCATGAAAATATAATCTCAAAATCCATGAACCAAACCGAAGAAGATATAACTCATACCAATCTCTCCGATTGTATATAAGAAAAAAAATCTAGGAGCCTACTTCTTTAGGATCTATCGACTCCCAGTCAAACACCAAAAGAGAGTAAACTCTACAGTGCCAAATACCATCACTCTTAGTAATCACAAAAACTTAGCCAAAACGTCCTATACCGTCTGGTGAAATTTAAGTATTAACTAGAAGCTAGTAAATCTAACTTATTCCGAAGATCATTGGAAAACCTGAATTATATTCCCTTAAGGATTTATTGGCCCCATGGCCAAACACCAAAAGAGAATACAACCCTAAAGTGTTAATTACTTTCCTATATAAATTATAGGAATTTAACAAAGGCATCCCATACTACCCGATGAAATTCGAGTATTCACTAATGGCTAGTAAATACCACTCAAACATTCTATTCAATGGGTTGTATAATATATGACGAAGCGTTACTCAAGAGCACTTAAACCAATCAGTAATGCTATGTTGAATATTAGTATTTCCCAAATTATATAATTAAGGTTCTCAAAACAATTTATTTTTAAACTCTTATCCAAATCCAAAAGTCGCACAAAATTGCCAAAATAATATTTAAATAGCCAAGTATTAAATCCGATAAAAATCCGACAAGAGTTTCTGGTTTTGAAAATAAATAATATAATTTAACATATAGAAAATAATTTCTAAAATACTTTATATATAAATATATTTTCATTCTTCTTATTTAAAAAACTCATAAACTTGTTTATTTCGCACTATACACACACAAAGAAACACTCTCTTTTGTAGATTAAACCTAGAATTCCACTTTTAATATCAACATACTTATATATCTGTATATAATTATTCCAAATCCTTATTTAAAAATTCTGTAGTTCATAAATTGTATTCCGAAGCCTATATATATATAAGTGGCCATTACTTTATAAAACCATAAGCAGTCATTTTTCCAACCCATACAAGAATTAAACATTTACATAAAAGCGATTTAGATCTTTATTTTCAAAACCATTTCAAAATATTACTATATAAAATTACTTATAAAATCACTTATATAAAGAAAATTAGGTAGTTATAAAAATTTGGTTTGCAATCTCTATATATTATAATAAACCAAAGTCTGTAAAACACAAGGAAATCTGTTTTCCAAAAGTCCCAATTTCATCACAAGACCATTTCGGTAAATTTGATCCATAGAGATATACTCTACATCATCTCAAAGCAAATTATTGTGAAAACAAATTCCATATATTCCTGATTCAAAATCCCAAAATAACATTGAAATCATCATAAAATGGCATGAAATAGGACATCAAAAGGAAGCAAATATCAGCAAAGAACAAATGGGCAAACAGATGGACGAACAGAGCGATCGGGAGCATGGGCTGAGTCCTAGGCAGTGCACACAACCCTCAGATCATTTTACACTGCCTTTTATTTGTATAAGGTAATTCATAGACCATACATATTGGAATTATATATCATTCGTATTCTTATTCTCTCTTTCTATCACATTTCTATTTATTTGCATCCCTTAATTTTTTATTTCAAATCCACAATCGTATTTTTTTGTTATGGAACAATTCTATTTGTTACAACTATTTGATTGCAGTTGACGGGGATTTTTCAATGGTGGATGCTTCTAACTCCTAGGGCATTGATTTTGTTGTTATGCAATCGTAATTTCAACAATAATTTGATGATTTGAGAGATTAAACAACTATGGTTTTCAGCAAACAGAAAGTTATATATTCAAAATGCAAATAATTACATGAAATAGGGTTCATATCAACACTATATTCTAATAACAATTCATCTAAAACAATACATACAACCAATACAAATTTAAAGATAATTGTGTGATTGTTTAACTCACTTCTTTCCCTTGCCAAAGTTTTCTAGAATCCCTAACTCAATCATTTTAGCAAACCCTAAGTTCAGTTTCAGAAACTGAAGAGGAATGATTTCAATTATAGATCAAAACCGAATTTGATACTTAATTAGACACAAAATAGATAGAAGTGATTATCTGAATTTGATTCCTCTAATTGTTAGACAAAAGCCCTTTGATTAATAATTTGAATTGGGGATTAAAGAGAAAGGGTTTTGAAAGCAAGGGGTTTTCTTGTTCAGATTTTTAGAACCGAAGTATGAGATAAAGAAATTGAATGTACTTTTTATTTCTCCTTTCTAAACCATCAAAATGGGCCATATAGGTTTGGCTATGGATCCAATAACAAAGTTTTACTAATTTTGTAAAGGAAAGTCTTGCTAATTGGTTTTGGTTTATCACTTTATAAACATCAATTTACAATACAAACAATGTTTTATTTAATACACAAAGATTTCCCAAAATTTCCCCAAAACCAATGACAAGTTAAAATTCCCATTTCTATTAATATTAAGATGTCTTATAAGTTTTAATATAACCATTTTAAAATAAAGTTGTTCTCATTATTTTAAATAAAAATAGACTATTAAATGTAAATTCTTATTTCAAACAATAAATCCTCAATATTAAAATTTCACCCTAATACGAAAATTAAACAACTGATTTAGTAATATTCCAAATTTAAATTGAAGTCCTCTTTAAGAAATGAAACTCATTTATTAATTAAATCAAATCATTATTCTCAAAACTAGATTTTAATTTCATAATTAAATTTCATAAATAACAATTTAGGATTAATGATCCATAGTTAACTTTAATTAATTAGGTAATTAACAGCAGGTTTGTTACATTATGATCGAGTTACACTTTAGTTGTGTTATTGCAAATACATAAGCTTCCATACGACAACCCTTAGAATGGACCAAAGTTGACGTTACATTTGCCATAGTCATGATGACTTCATGTTTACATAGTGCTAGCTTCGAGTTATCTATGGTATCATTCTTTGTCCTATAGCAATGGCCTGGTGTTTACTTCCAACCAAAGTGCACAAATGAACCTTACCGAAGCATTGTCAATCGCAAGTTTTCTTCCAAACCTCAATGGGATGGTTCTTTTCTAAAGAACGGTCCTATTGAGTGCATTCCGATACTTGAACAGCACTATTGCATTGTATATTCAATCGCTACTATTATATGTTGAATATGCTAGTATATGATTTTTGTTTGATGATAATAAACATATATATATATATATATATATTCATTTAAATGTATTTGTTACTGTATTATTTTATTTTCATATAATTAAATAAATATTTGCTGAATAAAATAAATAACACAGAATTTAAATTCAAACAGATATTTTATTCAAACAAATTTTTATTACAATTTTGTATAGTACAAATTTGAGCACTCACAATATATACACATTTTTCAATTACATTACAGTTTCAATTATATCACATTTTTCACTACATACATTTGCACCTCACTGCATATCACTCGTTCATTCATATTTGATCTTCGACTGTACTCCAATTTTTATCCAGCATCTGAATTATCTTCAAAATAAACACTTACGCAGTAAAATTGAAAAGGAAATATTTTTGCAGTGTAAAATAAAATGTTTATTTTGAAAATAGTATTTGCCTCATTTATTTGGGTTGTTCGTCATTATTTATTTTGAATTCATCCACATGAACAACCTGTGACATGCACAGTGTATCACTGTACATGCCACAAGGTACCATGCACACCGATATACACTTGATAAAACTGCAAGGACAGGTGAGCACAAGGTCAAACCCAAGCCGAGGCTGGATTCAAATCAAGTGCAATACAAATATAGTCACGACATGAGCACAAGGTAAAACCCGAGCCAAAGCTAGGTTCAACTCAGGTGCATTACAAAAACATCACAAAATTGTCGAGTACAAGAATTCCAAAACCAACATAAAACAAGCCTCGACCAAAAGTTCAATATACAAGCAAGGCTACGATTTCAAGGACAAATGCACATCATCACAAAACTGCAAACTGTTTTTAAACACAAGAATGTACTTGTCAACAAAAAAACCGGAGCATATACAGGAGCCAGATCAAAACAAAACAAAATAATAGTGCAACCCAATCTGTCAATAAACTTCAAGCAGATTACTCCTTGAACACACACTTATATACATACATAAATGTATGTATGTATACAAGAGGAGAAGACCAGATTCAAGTATACATGAAGATCAGCAAACAACAAAATATCACTTCAAATGGCAGACTTGAGCTAAGTAACTTCAAGCACACTACATGGAAATGTGCAACTGAATACAAGTGCATAACAGAACCAAGGCCAAATGAAGACAACAGTAGTGCAGACACATGACGACTACAATAAAATGATGTATATATGAAGTTCCAAATCAACAACAGTTCAACATGCTCAAATGTACACGGTGAAGTCATGAAACAACTTCAACCGGGTTAGTACAACATTGCAACAGAGACCAGTGTAGTTTTAAACTCAACCTGACCAAGCATAAGTGCAGATTCACTGAACAAGATGATCAGCCTCGAAGCAACAACTCTGCGCAAACACATATGGTCAGACACAAGAACAAGGAAACAAATGCAGTCAGACTTAAAGTAATCGAACTGACCATCAACCATAGTGCAGCTTAAAGGTTCACTTGAATCCAGACTAAAATCAAGTGCACAATGAAGTGGAGCAAATAAACCAGTTCAATGATATGCAGACCATTTCAAAAAGACCACAACAATGAATTGATAAGAAGCATACATATATACATATGCAAATACACATGTACACACACACACACACACATATATAGGCTGTGCACATGTGATCAGGACTAGTGAACCAGATTACAAAACCACCAGTGAAATAAAAATCCCAAACAAATGAACACAACATCATATATACATATGTACTCGATGCAACCGGACTATATGCAAGCAAGGCTATAACTTAAAGTAAATTACATGGTGCAACAGACAAGCATACATATATACATGCATAAACACACATGTATACATATATATGTATGGAGACAATTAACTCAAAGCAAACCAGTGAAACAAACTTGGTCATATCAAGTCCAATTGAAAAGCAGAATAGCCAAAGTACTAGACAACTCTGAAGAGCAGGAGATCATATGTCACAAGTGAAACAAACTTGGTCATATCAAGTCCAATTGTCCTCAGAGTCAATTCAGCCAAGAAAAGAAACCGAAAAGGAGAAGTTTTGCAGTCACTTTGGATGAAACTAATGAAGATGACAAAAGCACTGGCAGTGAGAGTGAAAAGGCAGATCTGTGCCTATGAGGTGATATAACTAACAATGATGATGACGAGCCAAGCGAGGTATCAAAACTTACTCATCCAGAGCTACTTATATATTTTCATGAAGAAAATGGCTGTTACGAAAGACTTAGGGAGAAATACGCTAAAATTGAATCACAAAGAGATACTTTGATAGAATTAAATAAACTACCTGATCAACTATTCAAAAAATATTGAAATAAAAGCCCTAAGTGTGATAAGTGTCCATCATTCGAAGAAGAAATTAAAAAATCAGAAATTAAAATGCTTGAAAATGAAATTCCGATTTTGAAAGAGAGTGAAAACACTAGACGAGAAAATTCTATTAAAAAGTGCACTCAATTATTGAATGAAAATGAATCCATCAAAACACAAGTCCAACAATTGTCTATGACTTTAAGAAAATTTTCAAAAGGAGAAAGATCGCTAAATATGTTGTTAGGAAAACAAACTATCAATACTGTTAGTCAAGGACTTGGATATAGTCAATCTGAACCCGTTAGAAGTGGAATTAATCAAGTCAATTCCAAGTGTGCTATTTGTGGAAAAACTGGACACAGTCATAACATTTGCTGGTATAGATCCAAAAACGTAAAAACCATACCAATTTGGGTTCCAAAAAGCATGAATATAAAATCTCTTAAAGTCAAACAAATATGGGTGCCAAAAGGAACAAATATAAATTGTCTTATGTCTCTAAAAACATATTTTCCAAAATATTTTTCCACTAACAACCATGGACCTATAAAAACAAATAGGTCACAAAAATCTTTTCTCATATAGGTATGGTGGCAGGCTAAGGAACAACAACAGTGTTACCTAGATTCTGGCTGTTCCAGGCACACGATGGGAGAAAAATCAAAGTTCCTTAGCCTAGTATAAAGGTGGCAGAATCACAATGGACAACAACGAAAAATTATCGTAAAGTTAAAATAGGTAACGATATATTTTGAACGATTTAGTAAATGTGAAAATCTGCACCATAATTTGATTTTATTCAGCTAGTTATGTGATGAAGAAATGAATGTTGATTTTGATTCGACTTATTCAAAATTGTTGGCCAATTATTTTTTTTATGCCGAGAACACTATAAGTACCTCAAGAGTCTTTGAACTATTTCACATAAAACTGTTTGGAATAATGATGGTGTTTTATTGATTGATGATGATACATGTGGATATATTTGTTTATTCTGTATCTGTCGATACGATTCACTATTTATTTGCACGGTTTCAATTCAAATTCAGAAGAATTTCATTTAAAAGCTGTAAAAGGGATTTTTAAGATAATTTGTTGCACACTTCATGGTCTGGTCTATAACATCCAGCTATTGATAATCTTGAGTCAAAGGGAAATTCGGATGCAGACAACACTTGTAATCTAGTTGATAGAAAAATTACTAGTGGAACGTGATTTATGTTGAGACATTCAGTAGTCGCATCATTTTCAAAGAAAATACCTACATATTTTTTCATTTCAAATGATTTTTAATTAGTGGACATTTTTCTTTTATAAAACCCCCTCCAAAAAATAGTTTTTATGTTTTTGTTGACCTTGTTTCAGATTAGTCATTTTAGAAAATTTAATTATTTTTGGATTTGGTTTTAAATGACTACATCAACTAATCTAACTCCCTACTGATTATCGAAAAGATAAATAATGATTAAAAAAGTGACGAGTGTTGATATTAATCATATATTATAACTTGAGATAGTATATACAGTAAATTTTTTAAAAAACTTTAAACAAGATTTATATTAACTTTTGATAAGTAAAATTTCCATGACCATCTCTATTGTTATCATATTTCTAACGACTATTACTCATCAAAATCGAATATAGTATGTCAATATATGGTATTTTAAATGGAAAATCATTTATTTTTCATTTTATTACATTTTTAGCAACAAAAACATCCAAAGTATTCACTCTCATATAAAAGTCCTCATGGTTATGCATGGGTGAATTACTTGGAATTTTTGATTATGTGCTTTCATGCTCATTTAAATGTCCTCGTGGTTATGCATGTATGGAACACATATCAAAATTGATTATTAAATAGACAAGTTGATTCTAATCCCATTTAAAAGTTCTCATGGTTATGCGTGGTTAGAAGATGCTTAAATTCATTTTTATTTTTTTTTAAATCTGGAATATTACTAATCTCATTTAAAAGTCCTAACGGTTATGCATGGTTAGTAGATATTCAAATTCCTGATATAAATATACCACAAATAGACACAGCTATGTGGTTTTACATCATCTCTATCATTCTAAAGTGGAATATGCACCTAACTGAGTATTTATGATTTTGTTTGATGTTATTTGGAATTTAATATTTATACTCGATTAGGTATTGATATTGTATTAATGTCTATCACTTTATCTTCATTTTTCAAACATTATTACTCTTTTGCTGATAACAAAAGGGGGAGAGAATAGTTAAGATTTTGGCAAATAAAGGTCAAATATTTTATTTTGTATTTTCTATTTGCATCTAGGTTCATTTGCATATTTTTATTTATTTTTATGCATATATGAAGGAGGAGCTTTTTTGTAGAGAGGGAGCATTCAAATAGGGGGAGCAAATTGAATGATCAAATACATTTAATAAATTCAAAATTTTAAATATATGTTTGTTATCATCAAAAGGGGAAGATTGTTGAATATGCTAGTATATGATTTTTTTTATGATAATAAACATATATATATTCATTTAAATTTATTTGTTATTGTACTATTTTATTTTCACATAATTAAATAAATATTTGTTGAATAAATAAATAACACAAAATTTGAATTCAAACAGATATTTTATTCAAACAAATTTTTATTACAATTTTGAATAGTACAAATTTGAGCTCTCACTATATATACACATTTTTCAATTACATTACAATTTCAATAACATCACATTTTTCACTATACATATATATTTGCACTTCACTACATATCACTCGTTCACTCGTATTTGATCTTCAACTGTATTCCAATTTGTATCCGGCATCTGAATTATTTGCAAAATAAATACCAATGTAGTAAAATCGAAAAGGAAATAATTTGCAGTGTAAAATAAAATATGTATTTTGAAAATAGTGTTTGCCTCAGTTATTTAGGTTGTCGTCATCATTTATTTTGAATTCATCTACACGAACGACCTGTGACATGCACAATGTATCACTGTACATGCCATAAGGTCGTGCACACCGATATACACTTGATAAAACTACAGGGACAGGTGAGCACAAGGTCAAACCCGAGCCGAGGTTAGATTCAACTCAAGTGCAATACAAATAAAGTCACGACATATGCACAAAGTCAAATACGAGCAAAAGCTAGGTTCAACTCATGTGCATTATAAAAACATCACAAATTTGTCGAGTACAAGAATTCAAAAACTAACATAAAACAAGCCTCGACCAAAAGTTCAATATACAAGCAAGGCTACGATTTCAAGGATAAATGCACGTCATCATAAAACTGCAAATTCTTTTTAAACATAAGAATGTACTTGTTAACAAAACAAAACAATGGAGCATATACATGAACCAGATAAAAAAACAATAGAGCAACCCAATTTATCAGCAAGCTTCAAGCAGACTATTCCACGAACACACACGTATATACATACATAAATGTATGTATGTATATAAGTGGAGAAGACCAGATTCAAGTATACATGAAGATCAACAAACAACAAAAGATCACTTCAAATGGCAGACTTAAACTAAGTAACTTCAAGTAAACTACATGGAAATGTGCAATTGAGTACAAGTGCATAACAGAACCAAGGCCAAATGAAGACAAGAGAAGTGCAGACACATGAAGACTACAATAAAATGATGTATATATGAAGGTCCAAATCAACAACAATTCAATATGCTCAAATGTACACAGTGAAGTCATGAAACAACTTCAACCAGGTTAGTACAACATTGTAACAAAGACTAGTACAGTTTTAAACTCAACCTGACCAGGCACAAGTCAAGATACATTGAACAAGATGATCTGCCTCGAAGCAACAACTCAGTGCAAACATATATGGTCAGACACAAGAACAAGGAAAACAAATACATTCAGACTTAAAGTAACCAGATAGACCATCAACCATAGTGCAGCTCAAAGGTTCATTTGAATCTAGACTAAAATCAAGTGCACATATGAAGTGGAGCAAATAAACCAGTTCAATGATATGCATACAGTTTCAAAAAGAACACAACAATGAATTGATCAGAAGCATACATATATACATATGCAAATACACATGTGTGTGTGTGTATATATAGGCAGTGCACATGTAAACAGGACCAGTGAACCAGATTACAAAACCACCAGTGAAACAAAAATCCCAAATAAATGAACACAACATCATATATGCATATGTACTCGAGGCAACCAGAAAATATGCAAGCAAGGCTATAACTTCAAGTAAATTGCATGGTACAACAAACAAGCATACATATATACATGCGCAAACACACTTGTGTATATGTATGGAGACAATTAACTCAAAGCAAACCAGTCATGTATGCAGTGACAACAAGGGATGCAACAAGACTCAAGTGAAATAGTGTGACATACAAATATACAGTAAAAACTGTGAAGCCGTGGGTCAATTTGCAGTTACAAAAAAATCAAGGTAAAGTTCGAACAAAGTCAAGTTACAAAAAAAATCAAGGTAGAGTTCGAACAAAGTTATAGGAGAAAAGAAATTCACATAGCAGGTTTTACAAATTTCAAGTAAAAGTAAAGGGCAGGTGTTAACAAGCAGTTTCAAACAAAGTCAATGATGATGCCAAATTCATGAAGCCATGGTGACCAAGATAATAACAAGTTCGAATTGAAAAAATCAAAGTGTCACAGTAGAAATCATTTCAAATGGTCGAAGTCAAGAGCATAAAAAATGAAACTACCAAATGTAGACGATAACACGTATGAACGAAAAATCAAAAAATCAAACAAGCCGTGTAATCAAGCAAGGACATCAGGAAAATATACAAATTAAACAAGTTAATATCATCACCATCGATCGATCAAAAATGGAACGGAAGAGCAAAATTAATTGAAGAATTCAACTCAAAAATTCGAACGGAAATTAAGGGAATTAAACCCTATTTAAACCATTAACATTATCAGCATGAAAATCATCGAGCTCAAGTATATCAACGATAATAGGAAATGGAAATCACATACCAATTCAATCCGAACTCGCCAGTTTGAAGCAGCTGTGTGCAAATTGAAGAAACAATCGATTAACAAAGCAAGGAACGTAGAAACATCTACTCGATCGATCAACTGAAATCGGTGGCCTCAAATTTTCAAAAACCCTAAATCTGAAAGAGGAACGACATTCTCGAGCAAAGAAAAAGGAATCAGCTATTTTTCAGAAAACAAGGACACGTTCGATAATTGAAAAGAAAAAGAGGATTCTTTTTATTTTTATTTTGGGCCGATTTTAATAGATAATTGTTGGACTTTAGTTTATAAATTAAGGTCTTAGGTTTTTAAATTGTTTTTTATTTGTAATTTATTTTCTAACTTTTGTAAAATTCTAATCGTACGAATAAGGGAATGAACTACGTTGGTGTAGTTCGAGAATTCGTAACTCAATGGTTGAGTTGTGGTAGGGTTTGAGCGTAGAGTTAGGTTAGTCGATAGTGGATGTTGCAAGTTTACGTGTGTAAGCGTCCGACTACTTAATTTCTAGTAGAAACCTTAGGGGCAGCACGTAGGCAGGGTTTTGCCGAAGCTGGGTAAATCTGTGTTGTTTTATTTCTGCTTCTAATAATTTGCTATTATCTATGCTGCTATTATTCTGCTATTATCTATGCTGCAATTATTTTATATACTTCCGCATTAAATTTTTATAATTATTAGTATCACCCTATTCACCCCCCTCTAGGGTGAAATCGATCTTACATTCTAGTGTTCCTGCAAAAGAAACGCTCTATGTTGCTCAGGACAGTAGTTCTGTTATCGATTATCCGACGATAATGGGTAAAGTCCAATGCATAGTTCTATCATGCGGTAGGCCATTTTTCTAGCACTAGCGAGCTATCTACATAGGATGATATGTTCATTTTGTACATGACACAAGACTCACACTGCATAGATTAACACTTTCACTTGCCTTGTCAATGTCCAGAATCTGATTGATCAGTAGACGTCGACATCCATTGGGTTTCGGGCTTTGATCACATAGGTTCACATTTAAGGAAAAATTCCAAAATAAACATACCTGACCGTGTTGAACGTCAAGTTTTTCTATCCAAAATGACTCGCCAGTCTCCATGATTCAATGTTGGCACTGGACCATCAACTCCTTCCAAAGCTGGGTCTACCACTGCTGAAGCTCCAACTTCCATGCCTTCAAGACCCAAATGTTCAATTACCGCTGAATTACAAAGGGTTATCATTCTAGTGGAACCAATCTAAGAACAACCTCCTACTTTAATCATGCACATTGTCTTTAGAGTTCTAGACGATCCTCTTGAACAGCTGTAAATAATCCCCAGTCTAAAAATGCTCCAAACCATCTGTCGATAACATGGAATTACCGAAGGCTACATCTTGCTTCCTACTTAGGTCCAACGAGCGAACAATCATCCAATGGGCTATACGGCTTGCAATAAATACATGTGCTTAGGCGATGTCGTACCGCCTTTCATTTCGTTCTTACACATGATTCTCCAAGTGCTCGGGTTAGCTCCGTACCAAGTTCATCCCAACGAATATGCACTACCGAGCTCCTTATACATGCTATTTATGATCCAATTCCAACGACCTCCAAACTTCTGAGAGTTAACTCACATCTTGATTTCAAATATCAGCGTGATTCGTCATTTTATATGATTATCGAGGCCTGATTTCTTTGCAAGGTCATTGAAGAGCTTTATAATAAACATTCATACTTCAAAAACGAGTACTTCTTTGTCCGATGTACGTACGACTTCAATAGGCCCTGGCTTTTCGGTAGCAAGATCCTTTTCTCTTTGATCTTCTCTGTGACGAGTCGGGTTTTGCCCGCTCGAAAATCGACATACATACCTCGAATAGTATTCGAATGCCGTAGATTCGACCGTTCAAAACCGATTCGCCGGAGCTTATAACAACATTAAGTAAACAACACAGTGGAATAAAAGAATAATACATTGATATACAACATTGATACAACAGAATGTTACAATGAATATCAATATACATCAGAGTAATGATACAATAGAATAGCAGTGGAAAGCAAAATAGATAACAACAGCAGTGGATAATCTCCATCTCCAAAGCTCCCATCCAGCAATAGCTCGAACTCCCATAGATAAGCAAGTGCAGTCCGTATCCAAAGACTGAACTAGCTCCAGATAAAATCTACTGAACCTAAGTATCTGAAAAACCCAACTCTAGACTGCTCGTGTAGAAATTAATGAGCATCCAGAGTTTAGGAAAGGAACAATAAACTCCGGGTCAGTCATGGGACTGGTGTGAGTAACAAAAATAGTTTTATCTTTAAAACAATCAACAAAAGATTTTAAAATAAATTCGCAATGCTTTTTTTTGAAAATGAAACTACCATAAGACCTCCTGCCACACACACAATGCAAACGCAGACTTGGAGGAGATTTCTTCTTATGATAGTCAAAGATGCTTACTACGCAAAATCAAATCATTTGATTATTATTATTAGTGCATAGTGTAGAAAACATTTCGAAAGTAGAATATAAATCTTAGCCAGCATATGTACCATTATATTATGCCCGCTATAGCTACCATATTAGATGGCAGGTTCTACAACTAATACCGTACAAGGTTCGTATTGTTTCTTTGGATTTCCAACAAATGGTCAGGCCAAGGAACTTCCCATTGCCACATGGAAACGCCTCTGGATGGACGTCCCGAGAACCTAACCGGATCTCTGCCAACACAAGGCCGGGTTACCCCTAACTGGGTAACTACTGACACGAGTATGCCATCCCCCGGTTGTAAACAACCTTTATCCGGGATCCCGATAACCAACAACCACAAAGTAATAAATTTGCAGTAACAACACAGGTTAAGTATCTGGGCTCCATACCATGATACCACCTCTATCCAGAAGGAAATGAACATACCCTAAAGGGGCGCTACCCCCTAATAACCTTGCCGCATCTTTCCTGTTTTGACCATTCCGGGGTGTGAGGCTCGACGAGGTCACGTCCACAAAGTTACGCTTTGGTACAAAGCCATACTTTGGGTCAACAAATGATCAAAGTAATGATCACAAAGATAAATGATCAAACAAATGATCATATCACAAATGATCAAACAATGATCATTTCACAGCAACACTTAGCATGTCACATTACCAAATTGGGAATATATCGCTGATAACCTTCAACTACATAACCTCTGAGCTCGTACGTCTCAGAGAAGGGTGTTAAGCTAAAAGAATAAATTCTCTGCCACCAACAGAAATGTATTTGAAAGAAATCTGCTTTATGTCTCAAAATGTAATGTCAGACACACAATCCATACAAGTCTGTTCTGGGTTTGAACAGAACCGAAGGCACTTCTTACGAAGCCCTTGAAATCCGGGTATTCACAATCCCGATTGGACTTCCCATCACTTAGGAAATCTCTATACCGGGAGCTACCTAGTGCAGAGACAATCGATAGGTCATCCTATCGCTCTCGCAAATACCCGGTCTTCAACACCGGTCTTCAAATGCTATCCACAACGACGTATCACATATTCGGAATGGGTTATATACACAAAGGTCCTTTCCCGGCTAAGCCGAATAGTGAGCGCAACATTTAGAAACATATGGATATGGGATTTCAATTAAGTCAAAACTTAAAACCCAAAAAAACTTTCAATGGTTAAACAATTTACCATTTCAAATCTTTAGACAAAAGATTTATTTCACAAAGGTCAATTCATAGATTTCCAAAACAATTTCATTTCTATTGTATTAACTCGTTAAATGTTTAAATCAAAGATTTAACTTATAGCTTTCAAACCGTTTCTATAACTTGGAAATCATTTTCATTTTCAAACTTGAAATTCTTTTTAACACAAATTGGACATTCATTTCTTATGTGAAAGCTTTTATTATGTGAAAATAAACAGTTTTCACTTCAGAAAAGTCCAATTAATTTATACGAGTTAAAGTTCTCAATTTATGTTCATATTCCCAAATTAATACATTTTAAAATGGTTTAACCCATATATAACTGGTATAACATCTTTACTCCCTAGTTTCAAATTATAGAATTCAGTTTCACATTTTGAATTTAAATTTAAATCAAATTATTTAAATTTCGAACTTTATCAAGTTATTCAAAATAAATTTTATTTTTGAAATTCCATTTCAATTTGATTAATTCACTAAATCTTTAAATTAAAGATTTATCTTATAGATTTCAACTATTTCCAAATATTCACTTTTAAAAATTCATTTTCAAATATTTATCAATAACTGGGAAAACTTTTTCAGTTTAAACTTGAAATCTGTTTGGTACAATTTGAAATTCATTTCTTCTACGAAAGCTTTTTATTATTTAGAAACAACTTATTTCGGAAAACCCTGATTTCATTTATACAGGTTACAACCTTTGGGTAAATTCAAATTCCCAAAAATGATATTTTAAAAATGGTTTGACTCGTATATAACTAGTATAATATCATTAATCCCTAGTTTCAAATTATAGAATTCAGTTTCACATTTTGAATTTAAATTTAAATCAAATTATTTAAATTTCGAACTTTATCAAGTTATTCAAAATAAATTTTATTTTTGAAATTCCATTTCAAAAGCTTTTCACTTAAAACCCAATCTTTTTTTTTCAAACCATTTGAATTTAAAATTCAAAATCAAAACTATTTTCAAAAATCTGTGACTTAATCGATTTCCTTGTGAAATCCATATTTGTGTGTGTATAGTGTGGTCCAGGGGTTTAACACAATAGTGCAACATCATTCAATCATCACAGATTAAAACACAGAAATATAGTTGATAAGCGATATAAAACTATAACGCTCATCGTCCATCCACAGATTCACAGATAATACACAAATGTAAATAAATGAATAACTTATACACAGCTCAATACACATGACAAAATATCATAAATCAGATAGGAAAATCACTTCAAGGCATTTGATACAATGCAATCATTCATAAGTAAGGTCAAGCATTTAATAATCATTTATAAATAGGATTAATTAATTACTTAATCCTAAGTAATTCAATCTATTTCAAATTAAATAAACTACTTATGAATTTATTATTAAATTCTGATTTATTTATCACAAATCGTTTGATATAAATTAATTTATCAAACCCTTTCAATAAATTATTCTAAATCAATAATTTAATTAGATTAACCTTAAGTTAATTACATAATCATTTAATCTGAATTAATTTCATTAAATAATTATCTTTAAGTAATTAATTTCCCTTATAAACAAATCAACATTTAATTATATTAAATGTCATTATAACTTAATCTCCTGATTAATTAACTTAAACTTTAATTAATAAGGTTAAATTTACAATTACTAATTAAATTGATACAAAACATTAATTATCCATTCTAATTAACTTAATGATAAACATATTCCAAATCATTTAATCTTTATTAAATTTAAGGTGAACTCATTCTTAGTGGTGATTTAGATTCATTTACCAATATGTTTGAAAACCTTTTAAATTCCAACTTATCTTTCTAAATTTTATTTTAAACCCAAGATTTAAAAAAAAAAACGAACCCTCCTTTGTCTTTAGTAAAGTTAAACAAATTTTAAAAAAAATCCTTTAAATTACTCGTTTAAGTAATATTTTAATATAAAGAAATTTTAAAGAGTTGAAATCAAATCCTAAAACATTTAACTTATTTAAAATATTTAAAATACTTGCATTTATCACTTTCTTTCATTTCCAAAATCTGAAATTCAATTACATGTTCAAGTCTAGGCTTCAGATTTGTTTTCAACTTTGCTTAAACTTTCTTTTACAACTCAATTTCTAATTTTATATTCAATTCTTTTAAATAAAATATTTCTTAATTGTTATTAAAACAATTTTAAACTTAAAAACTTAGTTATTCCCAAACCATGTTGTAAACTAACTTAAGTTTACATTTAAACTTCTGTTTTTAACCTGGCTTAAGCTTTGTTTCAAAATTAAATTTTTTTTTTTACCTTGAAAACAGAACAAGTTCTGTTTATTAAACCTGAACATCACTGACTCGAGCCCCATAATGCTTGCTCCGAGTCAAAACGAAGATTCCCCGAGCCAAACGTACAAAATCTCGAGCTCGAACCCGAGTCGTTTCCCCTATCTCCAAGTAAACCCAACCCAGACGCACACCACCATGCTGTGCACATGCACAGCCAAACGCGACGGCTCTGATCATCGCCGTGATCTTCGTCAAGTCGACAACCTCGACACCGACCCCCTCGTCTACTCCGATCAACCAATTCGTTAGTAAATAAAAATTGAGGCATTCGATCGAAAAACTGGAACCCACCATCATCGGCAAAACCACCCTTCACCATTGCTTCCGACCATCTTACGCCTTGCCACCGCGAGTACAACTTTGTCACCGCCCCACGCGACTCTTCCTCCAGGTGCGATCGCTCCTAATCCATTGTTGACAACGAATTACCCCCTCAAACCTCATCGTCCTTATCTGGGTACAAAACCCCATTTCCTCTACGCACGGCCACCTCAGCAAGTTAGAATTTCTTCCATCATTTTTCTGATGACCAACGATCCCCGAACCACCTTCTGACCAAACCACGAAGAACCTAACCTTGCCGTTCGACAGAATTTGACGAATTTGTTTGTTGCCTCCAAACCCAAATTTCTCGACTATTATAAGCTTAAAAATTACGAGACCTTCACCAAAAATCATTATTTTATGATATAAACTTGATTATGAAATCAGATTACGAAGTTAAGATATTCGAATTTTCTGATATATTTTGATCTGCCTGTAAATTACCCTTTTCACCATATTTATTTATTATTTTTGCTTGGAATTATTTTTAAAAATAAGTTCACCTTCATACCTTTATTTTGTCTTCAGTGGTCTTGCTCTAATATTTATCATATAAAGAGCAGTTTAAATTTTATTTTAGTAACCTTAATTCTGAACTTAACCAGAGAGATGAATATGTCCATGCACACAACAATCTCTACCTGTATATATAGATATACAAATATATCTACACTTATACAACCTAACTCACAACATACCCAAATATCAATCACTGATATCAAAATATATAAATAAAACCAGAGGGCAGTTAGCTCACTGGTGAAAACAAAGAAGTCTGGAAAAAAAACAAAGTTGCTCACCTTGTTTCCAGAGAAAGGAAGAACAGAGCCTTCTTTGTGTTAATAGAGGCTTTGAATTTTGTTGATGAAAGCCTTCTTACTTGATGTTGAGTTTGTATTGATTTGTTTTGATATTTGTTGAAGTTGAGATTTTGTTTTAAGTTTTTTTTTGTTTTGAACGAGATGGAGACAGTGTGGGGTGTTTATATTTTATATGAAGAAAACTTTGTGTACAGGCTTTCCTTGTATTGTGCTGAAGCTACTTTTCTCTTTTCAGTTGTACTTTGTGAATATTTCAATTTACTTGTGTATGGCTGAAGCTTGAAAACATTAAATGCAAATATACTCTTCCTTTAATTAGATAGATATGCTTTTTTGATTTAAGCTTAAAAAAAGAAGCATTTAATGCATGTGTTCCCTTCTTAGTTTACATATACATGCAGTTGATTTGTTAATACAAGTACTGTTTATACAAGTACTGTTTTTATTTTTGTTAATAGATTTTTTTCTTTGCTTTGAAATATTTAACTCGGCTGAAGTGATATTCTTTTTGTTTGTTTGTTTTATTTGTTTTGCACATAGATTACTTCATTTGTATGTTGCAGTTTTATGCTTTGTTCTCTTTTTCTATACTTGTTTTGGTTTCACACTTGTATATTTTTTTGTTGTCTTCATATTTGTATATTTGCTTTTTTACTTTGATTTGTTCTTTGTCATATTTCTTCACTGTGTTTTGCCTTACTTATGCTATGTATTTTTTGTTTTGTTTATTTCCTTCGTTTTGTTTTAGTTATCGTTGCTTTTAAATTTTAACTTTGCTTCTCGTATTGTATTAATTTGTTAAAATTGGTTATAAATAAATTTCTATTTCATACTACTATAGATTTCTTGAAATACACCTTGTAATAAGAATGCATATTTATAGTTTATATGTTGTTATAATTTTTATTAACATTTTGTTTGTGTTTGTTATCTTACTTTGTTTTATTTGTTTTATTTTACTCTTATATTTCTATAGTTTACATAACCAAAATTTTAAGGTATTCATTTTATACATATATTTTATTTTAAAAACTTTATTTATAATTCAATTTAATGTATTCGCTTTGAGTTTCAAATCAAATTCAAAAACAAATAAGTAAATACATCTTATTAAATTTGAAAAATTCAACCAAATCCATAATTCAATCTAAAATTAAATTATAAATTTAAATTCGTCATTAAAATCAGGATCGTTACAGACTTCCCCCCTTAAAAAAAAAATTTCGTCCTCGAAATTCGCCAGAGAGAGAGATAACGAAGATAGATGAAAGATAAAGAAACAATTTCAATATTTTTTTCAGTTTAAACTAAAGTGTACCCATCAATCATAGCAACCAATTCATCCAAACAAACAATTTTGGCCAAATTGGAGTTTATGTCCCATATTAATATCTCGAATTTCCTTCCTGGATCTACCAGGAACTATCAAAAATTTGGAAAGAGACGCTGAACAAAAGAGATTGATAGAGAAAAGATTGTTTCCACTGTTGCAGGAAATTGAACATTTATAGTGATACTTCCCTGTCCCCTATCTCGTTCTCTTCTCGCACTCATATCTACTATCGGTGGATAGTAAGAGAATTTACTGAGGCATACGAACGGATATCTTAGGGATTACTCATTCTAGGGTTTACTTCACCCTATCTCTAATGAGCTACTTAATGTGTTATACTCCTGAGCTGAAGTTCAACCTTAGCTCTGATACCAAATGTGACGAGTCGGGTTTTGCCCGCTCGAAAATCGACATACATACCTCGAATCGTATTCGAATGCCGTAGATTCGACCGTACAAAACTGATTCGCCGGAGCTTATAACAACATTAAGTAAACAACACAGTGGAATAAAAGAATAATACATTGATATACAACATTGATACAACAGAATGTTACAATGAATATCAATATACATCAGAGTAATGATACAATAGAATAGCAGTGGAAAGCAAAATAGGTAACAACAGCAGCGGATAATCTCCATCTCCAAAGCTCCCATCCAGCAATAGCTCGAACTCCCATAGATAAGCAAGTGCAGTCCGTATCCAAAGACTGAACTAGCTCCAGATAAAATCTACTGAACCTAAGTATCTGAAAAACCCAACTCTAGACTGCTCGTGTAGAAATTAATGAGCATCCAGAGTTTAGGAAAGGAACAATAAACTCCGGGTCAGTCATGGGACTGGTGTGAGTAACAAAAATAGTTTTATCTTTAAAACAATCAACAAAAGATTTTAAAATAAATTCGCAATGCTTTTTTTTGAAAATGAAACTACCATAAGACCTCCCGCCACACACACAATGCAAACGCAGACTTGGAGGAGATTTCTTCTTATGATAGTCAAAGATGCTTACTACGCAAAATCAAATCATTTGATTATTATTATTAGTGCATAGTGTAGAAAACATTTCGAAAGTAGAATATAAATCTTAGCCAGCATAGGTACCATTATATTATGCCCGCTATAGCTACCATATTAGATGGCAGGTTCTACAACTAATACCGTACAAGGTTCGTATTGTTTCTTTGGATTTCCAACAAATGGTCAGGCCAAGGAACTTTCCATTGCCACATGGAAACGCCTCTGGATGGACGTCCCGAGAACCTACCGGATCTCTGCCAACACAAGGCCGGGTTACCCCTAACTGGGTAACTACTGACACGAGTATGCCATCCCCCGGTTGTAAACAACCTTTATCCGGGATCCCGATAACCAACAACCACAAAGTAATAAATTTGCAGTAACAACATAGGTTAAGTATCTGGGCTCCATACCATGATACCACCTCTATCCAAAAGGAAATGAACATACCCTAAAGGGGCGCTACCCCCTAATAACCTTGCCGCATCTTTCCTGTTTTGACCATTCCGGTGTGTGAGGCTCGACGAGGTCACGTCCACAAAGTTACGCTTTGGTACAAAGCCATACTTTGGGTCAACAAATGATCAAAGTAATGATCACAAAGATAAATGATCAAACAAATGATCATATCACAAATGATCAAACAATGATCATTTCACAGCAACACTTAGCATGTCACATTACCAAATTGGGAATATATCGTTGATAACCTTCAACTACATAACCTCTGAGCTCGTACGTCTCAGAGAAGGGTGTTAAGCTAAAAGAATAAATTCTCCGCCACCAACAGAAATGTATTTGAAAGAAATCTGCTTTATGTCTCAAAATGTAATGTCAGACACACAATCCATACAAGTCTGTTCTGGGTTTGAACAGAACCGAAGGCACTTCTTACGAAGCCCTTGAAATCCGGGTATTCACAATCCCGATCGGACTTCCCATCACTTAGGAAATCTCTATACCGGGAGCTACCTAGTGCAGAGACAATCGATAGGTCATCCTATCGCTCTCGCAAATACCCGGTCTTCAACACCGGTCTTCAAATGCTATCCATAACGACGTATCACATATTCAGAATGGGTTATATACACAAAGGTCCTTTCCCGGCTAAGCCGAATAGTGAGCGCAACATTTAGAAACATATGGATATGGGATTTCAATTAAGTCACAACTTAAAACCCAAAAAAACTTTCAATGGTTAAACAATTTACCATTTCAAATCTTTAGACAAAAGATTTATTTCACAAAGGTCAATTCATAGATTTCCAAAACAATTTCATTTCTATTGTATTAACTCGTTAAATCTTTAAATCAAAGATTTAACTTATAGCTTTCAAACCGTTTCTATAACTTGGAAATCATTTTCATTTTCAAACTTGAAATTCTTTTTAACACAAATTGGACATTCATTTCTTATGTGAAAGCTTTTATTATGTGAAAACAAACAGTTTTCACTTCAGAAAAATCCAATTAATTTATACGAGTTAAAGTTCTCAATTTATGTTCATATTCCCAAATTAATACATTTTAAAATGGTTTAACCCATATATAATTGGTATAACATCTTTACTCCCTAGTTTCAAATTATAGAATTCAGTTTCACATTTTGAATTTAAATTTAAATCAAATTATTTAAATTTCGCACTTTATCAAGTTATTCAAAATAAATTTTATTTTTGAAATTCCATTTCAATTTGATTAATTCACTAAATCTTTAAATTAAAGATTTATCTTATAGATTTCAACTATTTCCAAATATTCGCTTTTAAAAATTCGTTTTCAAATATTTATCAATAACTGGGAAAACTTTTTCAGTTTAAACTTGAAATCTGTTTGATACAATTTGAAATTCATTTCTTCTACGAAAGCTTTTTATTATTTAGAAACAACTTATTTCGGAAAACCCTGATTTCATTTATACAGGTTACAACCTTTGGGTAAATTCAAATTCCCAAAAATGATATTTTAAAAATGGTTTGACTCGTATATAACTAGTATAATATCATTAATCCCTAGTTTCAAATTATAGAATTCAGTTTCACATTTTGAATTTAAATTTAAATCAAATTATTTAAATTTTGAACTTTATCAAGTTATTCAAAATAAATTTTATTTTTGAAATTCCATTTCAAAAGCTTTTCACTTAAAACCCAATCTTTTTTTTTCAAACCATTTGAATTTAAAATTCAAAATCAAAACTATTTTCAAAAATCTGTGACTTAATCGATTTCCTTGTGAAATCCATATTTGTGTGTGTATAGTGTGGTCCAGGTGTTTAACACAATAGTGCAACATCATTCAATCATCACAGATTAAAACACAGAAATATAGTTGATAAGCGATATAAAACTATAACGCTCATCGTCCATCCACAGATTCACAGATAATACACAAATGTAAATAAATGAATAACTTATACACAGCTCAATACACATGACAAAATATCATAAATCAGATAGGAAAATCACTTCAAGGCATTTGATACAATGCAATCATTCATAAGTAAGGTCAAGCATTTAATAATCATTTATAAATAGGATTAATTAATTACTTAATCCTAAGTAATTCAATCTATTTCAAATTAAATAAACTACTTATGAATTTATTATTAAATTCTGATTTATTTATCACAAATCGTTTGATATAAATTAATTTATCAAACCCTTTCAATAAATTATTCTAAATCAATAATTTAATTAGATTAACCTTAAGTTAATTACATAATCATTTAATCTGAATTAATTTCATTAAATAATTATCTTTAAGTAATTAATTTCCCTTATAAACAAATCAACATTTAATTATATTAAATGTCATTATAACTTAATCTCCTGATTAATTAACTTAAACTTTAATTAATAAGGTTAAATTTACAATTACTAATTAAATTGATACAAAACATTAATTATCCATTCTAATTAACTTAATGATAAACGTATTCCAAATCATTTAATCTTTATTAAATTTAAGGTGAACTCATTCTTAGTGGTGATTTAGATTCATTTACCAATATGTTTGAAAACCTTTTAAATTCCAACTTATCTTTCTAAATTTTATTTTAAACCCAAGATTTGAAAAAAAAAACGAACCCTCCTTTGTCTTTAGTAAAGTTTAAACAAATTTTTTAAAAAATCCTTTAAATTACTCGTTTAAGTAATATTTTAATATAAAGAAATTTTAAAGAGTTGAAATCAAATCCTAAAACATTTAACTTATTTAAAATATTTAAAATACTTGCATTTATCACTTTCTTTCATTTCCAAAATCTGAAATTCAATTACATGTTCAAGTCTAGGCTTCAGATTTGTTTTCAACTTTGCTTAAACTTTCTTTTACAACTCAATTTCTAATTTTATATTCAATTCTTTTAAATAAAATATTTCTTAATTGTTATTAAAACAATTTTAAACTTAAAAACTTAGTTATTCCCAAACCATGTTGTAAACTAACTTAAGTTTACATTTAAACTTCTGTTTTTAACCTGGCTTAAGCTTTGTTTCAAAATTAATTTTTTTTTTTTTTTACCTTGAAAACAGAACAAGTTCTGTTTATTAAACCTGAACATCACTGACTCGAGCCCCATAATGCTTGCTCCGAGTCAAAACGAAGATTCCCCGAGCCAAACGTACAAAATCTCGAGCTCGAACCCGAGTCGTTTCCCCTATCTCCAAGTAAACCCAACCCAGACGCACACCACCATGCTGTGCACAAGCACAGCCAAACGCGACGGCTCTGATCATCGCCGTGATCTTCGTCAAGTCGACAACCTCGACACCGACCCCCTCGTCTACTCCGATCAACCAATTCGTTAATAAATAAAATTTGAGGCATTCGATCGAAAAACTGGAACCCACCATCATCGGCAAATCCGCCCTTCACCATTGCTTCCGACCATCTTACGCCTTGCCACCGCGAGTACAACTTCATCACCGCCCCACGCGACTCTTCCTCCAGGTGCGATCGCTCCTAATCCATTGTTGACAACGAATTACCCCCTCAAACCTCATCGTCCTTATCTGGGTACAAAACCCCATTTCCTCTACGCACGGCCACCTCAGCAAGTTAGAATTTCTTCCATCATTTTTCTGATGACCAACGATCCCCGAACCACCTTCTGACCAAACCACGAAGAACCTAACCTTGCCGTTCGACAGAATTTGACGAATTTGTTTGTTGCCTCCAAACCCAAATTTCTCGACTATTATAAGCTTAAAAATTACGAGACCTTCACCAAAAATCATTATTTTATGATATAAACTTGATTATGAAATCAGATTACGAAGTTAAGATATTCGAATTTTCTGATATATTTTGATCTGCCTGTAAATTACCCTTTTCACCATATTTATTTATTATTTTTGCTTGGAATTATTTTTAAAAATAAGTTCACCTTTATACCTTTATTTTGTCTTCAGTGGTCTTGCTCTAATATTTATCATATAAAGAGCAGTTTATATTTTATTTTAGTAACCTTAATTCTGAACTTAACCAGAGAGATGAATATGTCCATGCACACAACAATCTCTACCTGTATATATAGATATACAAATATATCTACACTTATACAACCTAACTCACAACATACCCAAATATCAATCACTGATATCAAAATATATAAATAAAACCAGAGGGCAGTTAGCTCACTGGTGAAAACAAAGAAGTCTGGAAAAAAAACAAAGTTGCTCACCTTGTTTCCAGAGAAAGGAAGAACAGAGCCTTCTTTGTGTTAATAGAGGCTTTGAATTTTGTTGATGAAAGCCTTCTTACTTGATGTTGAGTTTGTATTGATTTGTTTTGATATTTGTTGAAGTTGAGATTTTGTTTTAAGTTTTTTTTTTGTTTTGAACGAGATGGAGACAGTGTGGGGTGTTTATATTTTATATGAAGAAAACTTTGTGTACAGGCTTTCCTTGTATTGTGCTGAAGCTATTTTCTCTTTTCAGTTGTACTTTGTGAATATTTCAATTTACTTGTGTATGGCTGAAGCTTGAAAACATTAAATGCAAATATACTCTTCCTTTAATTAGATAGATATGCTTTTTTGATTTAAGCTTAAAAAAAGAAGCATTTAATGCATGTGTTCCCTTCTTAGTTTACATATACATGCAGTTGATTTGTTAATACAAGTACTGTTTATACAAGTACTGTTTTTATTTTTGTTAATAGATTTTTTTCTTTGCTTTGAAATATTTAACTCGGCTGAAGTGATATTCTTTTTGTTTGTTTGTTTTATTTGTTTTGCACATAGATTACTTCATTTGTATGTTGCAGTTTTATGCTTTGTTCTCTTTTTCTATACTTGTTTTGGTTTCACACTTGTATATTTTTTTGTTGTCTTCATATTTGTATATTTGCTTTTTTACTTTGATTTGTTCTTTGTCATATTTCTTCACTGTGTTTTGCCTTACTTATGCTATGTATTTTTTGTTTTGTTTATTTCCTTCGTTTTGTTTTAGTTATCGTTGCTTTTAAATTTTAACTTTGCTTCTCGTATTGTATTAATTTGTTAAAATTGGTTATAAATAAATTTCTATTTCATACTACTATAGATTTCTTGAAATATACCTTGTAATAAGAATGCATATTTATAGTTTATATGTTGTTATAATTTTTATTAACATTTTGTTTGTGTTTGTTATCTTACTTTGTTTTATTTGTTTTATTTTACTCTTATATTTCTATAGTTTACATAACCAAAATTTTAAGGTATTCATTTTATACATATATTTTATTTTAAAAACTTTATTTATAATTCAATTTAATGTATTCGCTTTGAGTTTCAAATCAAATTCAAAAACAAATAAGTAAATACATCTTATTAAATTTGAAAAATTCAACCAAATCCATAATTCAATCTAAAATTAAATTAAATTATAAATTTAAATTCGTCATTAAAATCAGGATCGTTACATTCTCGCACCTGGATTCCTTCCATTTAAGCATTTAACTTTTTGTCCAATTTCTCTACAGATATCCTTGCTCGAGACATGAGCGGAGAGTATGTTGAAACCTTAAAAACTCTTAAGAGAGTTAGCTTCTTACATCGCACTACCGGTTACCTTTCGACGAATGAGAACTTTGATCATTGTAATTTATTGCACTCTGAGTGCTTCGTCATTTTTTCACTGCTCCTCCAAGCAGTTCTAGAGTGCCTATCCATTCTTCGTCCCTTAATCGTAGCTCTGGCCCTAATCTCTAAGGGGAAGTTGAAGGTCCATCTGGGATGGAACACTTTAATGAGCTAGTTAATAGAGTAGTAGGAGAGCACATTGCTAGCGAAGCTTGAGGAGATGGAGATGAGGGAGCGAAAATAAAATGATTTAAGAAGAAAGTGACGGGAAGGTAGAAAAGAAGGAAAAGAGAGGGAGAAAGAAGAATAAGAAGAAGAAGGCGACGATGGAGGCAACAATGACTACGGCATTAGTCAGGAAGGAGATATCCAAGAGTTGTCATGACATAAACAAACAAAGTAAAAATGCGGGTCAGACTTAATGCCTAGTGTGAAGGAAAGTATCTCAAAATATTGTATATCAAAACAATATATAATTAAATAGGAAACAGCCCGAATCACAGCCGACCCTCTCCATAAACGTAGCTTAGGAGTAGCCCGGACTACCTATAAACAAATATAGTAAACCCACTCAAAAATAGGGAATCATACCATAACATGCTCTTCTCCCGCAATCAACAAGTCAGCACAACTAATAAAATGTGTCTGAAACGTAATAATATACCGGGATAAGGGAAATCATGGTATACAAGTGTACAAGTGATGCAAGTGTAATAACATAAGTCTACACTATGCTACACACAATGATTATACCAATCAACTAATATAGCACAAGCACAATACAACAATGTGTGAAATAGGAAATATCTACTATCGTCCCATACCGAACGAAGTATATAAATGGAGCAACTATTCCCAATGCGATCTTGGATTTCCATACGCAAGGTTACCCTTAAGAGTCTGCCAAGCAAAACTGAGTATCCCCATCGATCTCTTGTTTGTACAGGTGGCCCCATACAGACCTAGATCGCTCTCCTAGAAACGACGAAAACCCAACCACTGTAGTGCTCCCTAGCGTTTATCTACGAAAATACTACTAGGCATAAGTACCCTTTAAGTATCGCTTTGGACCCTCCTGAAGGATTGGTTCGAAACAATAAAACAACGTCTAAATGGACACGTAGCATCGAACCACATAACGGTCTGAATCTAGTCGTCTAATTCGTAATTTTCTCGCCATGCACTTGCTTCGATCCCTATGGCACTCTAGCGCAGCAATGCTTGACACCATGGAGTATATGATAATAATTAATCATATACACGTCTGCCTGATTTGGAAACTGATCTAGAAACGATCACTACCATCATGTGCTCGCACGTCTGCCTGAGTTTGAACTAGCTTTTTACCATCATGTGCACCCACCAATCAAACACGCTTATTATACGTGACCTTAAATTCAATCCTCATCTGGTCTCATATCCGATTAGATCTTGATTACTATTTCAATCCCCTACTATTGCCATGTAGGAATAGTCTGTGCCTTCACTCATTGCCTCGATCGCTGCCTCGACCGCTTGCCCAAATGCCTTATCGACTATTTTCAATCACCAATGCATCACCTTGCGTCCACATCTGGATCCCATCCTTTCGTCCTGTATCCTACCTTCCCAACTAGCTCGAAGCCCTTTTAAATTTATGCCAAGTGCCCAGGAAGAACTGAACACAAACAGGGAAGAAATCCTCGAAAGTTATTCACTTCCAAGGGGTTCGGTCGACTTAAACCAATTCCGTACTTTATGATTTGGGCTTATCTTCTCGGGACAAATTTCCATACTAGTTTAGTCAGCTGAATTTATATTTATTCAATCGAAATTTCTGGGTTCGAGCAATGAACCCGGGGCAGGGAGAAAATCTCCCAAACGGTCGTCAATTCATGTGCTGTTTCTTTCGACGCTTCGCCCGATGAGCCGCCTTGCTTCCAAAGTCCATCTCTACCCATTAGACCTCTACTTGGTTCATTTGCTGACATTTTTGAAGTGGTTCCATGAGTAGACGAAAACCAATTTCGTTACCAAAATCAACTCTTTACACGAGTAGAGTTCAATGGACGATTATAGCGACCCCGCTTCCTCTAGCATGCCAAATGACATAACCGGACTCCTTGTCTTGTGCATAGCTTATACATATGTCAATAAGCTCATTTGTGCATGCTTATACACACTCATTCTTGCAAACTCACAACAACTTCATAAATCACATTTCAAACTTCATTGAGATGATTACTCGACCTGGTGTACTCTCACGCAACTTAATGCATATGATAGTCATCGTGGCTACATGAAGTGCCCAAAGAGAATTTGAATTCAATGATATATCTATATAATCAAACAACTACATATCTATATAGATAAAAAAACATACAACAATTCCAACTATAATACATACGTCGTTTTGATTGTTATGTTCTTTAAATACACGTATACATATACTTGCCCATACTCATATTATAGCACCCCATATTTTTAGTAATATTATTTAGGATATTTAATTAGCTAAATAAAATAAAATAATGTGATGTGATGATTAGGGGATTGAGATTGTGATTAATAGGGTAGCCATGTCATGTTAATGAGTAAACTAAAACGAGATAACATGAAATAAAATGTGTTAGGAAATAAGTAAGGGGTAGAATAGGAAAAATGATCATCCTAATACCCTAAACCCATGACCGTGTATTCTACACATTCATTCTCATTTGCAAAACTAAAATATTTTGGCCGGCCACCATTTTAGAGAATTTGAGGAAGAAGGCTAAAGGAAGAAGTTAAATCGAAAATCAAATTCACTCAAATCTTAAATACTTAATCTCTAAGCTAAGGTGAATAATGGCGACATCTCACTTTTCTAATTGTTTTTAGTTTTAAGTTTAATCCGAAGTGTTTTGCAATGTTATCCATGATTTAGAAGGATTAAATGTTCATATATACTTGTTGATGATTTATGCTTGTTCATATAGATTTTATGATATGCTTTGAAGCAAAAACCCTACTAAATGACTTCCAAATGCCTTGCGATTTTAGATTTATATTAGAAATGATATTTTAGAGATGGCTTTTAATTTTTATAATTTTCTGAATTATTGTGAATTTTATATTAATTTTCTAGTGTAGATAATGATTATTTGGGTGCTAAATTATTTACGGCTCAATAATTATTTTTTTAGGTCTGAAATTAATATATGTTAGAAAACATATTAAAATAGAATATATGGAATTTTTGTAGAATTCTCCTAAGTGTTTTGATGAATATATAAAATTATTTAAGGAATGAGACTTAAATGTTTTACATATTTATAAAAGGAGAAGGGGTATTTTGTAAAATAAAATATTTTTTTATTTCTAAAATCTTGGTAGCATTTTTGAAAAAGAAATTTAGCAACCAATAAGAATTTGAAAAACATAGCAGGTTAGTTGAAAAGTATTTCTCTTCTAAGTAAAAAAACAAAATTTACATCCTTTTAGCATTTTTCACCACTTTTGGCACCAGGGGATCCGACCTAGATGTTTTTCCAATATTGTTATCGAAACCAATGTGCATGGTATCAATATACTTGTTGCATAGTGAATTGGATAAAGGTGGAGGGAACTGGGTCGAAACGCTGGGTTCTGATGGGGTCGAAGCCTGTCTTTGGTTTTAATTGAAATAACGCCTTCTATGCTTTCGAAGAAAGTGCTTTCAACTTGTCTTGCTTTCGACTGAGTCAATATTTTCAAAGGTTTTGAATGGGTTGCGCCTTTTATTTTAAGCAATTATTTTTGAAGAGGTCGAAACCCCTAACTACTGCCTTTCTTACCTTTCGAAGTCAATGGTTTCGGAAGGTATACTTTGTTTTTAAAACTTGGCCACTTCTGTAATGCTTTCGGACGGATGGTCTCGACACAATCACTTCTTGACTTAGGAATAACTTTCAAAAGAATGCTTTCGAATTAAATGGTTTTAATGACCCTTTTCTCTGTTGAAGGTAAAACCCAAATGGTTTCGAAAGAGAATTTTAAATGGTTTATAAAGTTGTTTTCCACATGTTTTAAATTGAACCCAAATGCTTTCGAAGGATTGGATTTTGATTCTTTCGAAAGGTTTCTAAAGGGTGGTTCCCCAATGGTTCCGAAAAGTTCGAAAGGGAAGGTCTTCCAACTGTTTCGTAAGGGAATGTTTAAAGGTTTTAAAAGAGAGACATCTAAGGTTTAAAGCTTTCGAAAGGAAGATTTTGATTGGTTTCGAAAGGAATGTTATAGCCTTTCGGCTTAGGTTAAATAAAGGGTTTTACTTAGTTTTGAAAGGGATCCTTTCAGTGGTTTCAAAAGCGATACTTTCAATGGGTATACTGAGTACTAATTCACCCATTTGTAAAAATCAAGCATAACCATTTAAATATTCTTAAATTTTTAGTCGTTAAAATTGCAGGTGCTGCATTCTCCCCTCCTTAAAATAATTTCATCCTCGAACTTCCCATGAATACAAGAAAATAATAGGATTGACCAAACTTCACGAATGTCAGTTTCAAAAATTCCAACAGTACCTTAATTTATGCTATCAACATCATGGAAATTTCCAACTTAGAATGCATCACACACTAGGAATATGAGATAACCTATGTCATCCTGCATTCCACAAAAATTCATACCTCTTCTAAGAAAGCTTCTTACTATTTAAATGACAATTAAAGAAAATAAGAATTTAAATAGCTATACGTTAGCTCTAAAGTACCTAATTGTACTATACAAAGAAGATTGTGTACTAACATAGAATTCAAGCATGTATAACCTTAGTGTTGTAACCGATACTACTATAGTCATACATGACAATCAAATAGAGAGTAAGCTCAAGTGAGTCGGTATTGAAATATACCACGGATTTTGAGTCACGTCAAAAGGCAATGGACTCTAATTAGGTTTATACTTATGCCTTAAACTTGTTTGTATCATCACCTAATTTATAAAGATCTTAATTAATATATCTAGAAAAGTTAGTAAGCCTTAGAATTGATTAGGGCTAATTGGTTGACTGTTTGTAATGTTACGGTTTGATTGAGGATTAATTATTTAGTGTAATGAACTGCACGTCATTAGAAAATATTAATTAATCCATTTGAATTGATTTACAAAAAAAGTTAGTAAGCTAATTAAGGGGTTTGGAAGCCTACACCCCTCCTAAAAGTGATTAGAGGCATAATAACCCGTAATTAGTATTTATAATATGACTTTATGATTTTATAAATGAAGTATGTATTTTATAAAATAGGCATGAGATTTTATAAAATAGTAAAATGGTGAATACTTGATTTTTAATGAACGATTAAGTATTCGAAAAGATTAGAAGTGATTTGTAAGCTAATAAAGATTTTATAAACTAGAAATGAGATTTTTTAAAATAATAGGACGGCTTGTTGATGAAGGAGCATCAACCAATTCAATCTTTTGGTTTTTGGGTTTGAGATGGCTGTTACTTCATTGTTGTGAGCAAAGAGATATGACTTGGGTCTATAAGCATTATTTAGGGGTTCATTGCTTAGCCTTATCCCTCTTAGGGTCCACTTTTGAATATCTCATTGGGATGGTTCTCCTTTATGAGAATGCCCATGAGATGCATTTGAGGTAGCAAAAGTGGAAAGCAACTGAAACTTCATTGAGGCGCAAAGACAATGATACAAGAAAGATCAAGCTTATACAAAAAATAAAGATGACATAGTATGTCACTCCGGTGGCATATGGAGGCATTTGCTAGAAATGTCATCTAGCTAAAGCGAAGCATAAGTGCTGCCATTGCGATTTATTTGATCACTTGAAGAAGGATTGTCCTGCATTTTAAAAGGGTGAGTAAGTGATGATGGCTTGTGCCTTACATGCATTACCAAGTTCGAGTGGACCTATGGCTCAGGAGAAACAGAATAGGCTTATGTAGTGAGGTATGCTTTATTTTTGGGAACTCATTTCCATTCCTTCGAACACTTAAGCGGTATATTTTATCTGTTGTTAGTTACTTGGTAGATAAGCTAAACCCGACACCTTTCACAGTAGGAAAATTCTTCAGTAGAGATAAACCTTGTATGAGTAACCTTGGTTAAAAAAAAGGTAAAATGACCAAAAGTGCTACCATTCAAACTTGATGCACCGGGTTTCAAGTCAAGTGGGTTTTGGTCGATGAAGCATGTCTTAGATTTATATCCAGGCAGGGTTCCGTGGATACCCAGTAATGAGCAAAGATTGAATGGATGAATTTTAGGCGTTTGCCATGTTAAAATTATTTTTCTTTGTGTTAGTTAACCTTAGCAAATGGGAGTAATCCCATGTTCCAAAAGGGATATTTTTTAAAGATTGGTCCATTCACGTGCTGATTTTTAACTTATAGTTTGGGTGTATAGTTTCTAGGTTATTTGCATCGGTTAGGAAAGGGTTTTCCTAGACAAGCACTTGAGTCAGATTCTTGGGATGACCGAGAGATTTTCGAAGCACAACCTTAGTCATGTAAGGAGATTTTAGTAGTCAAATCATGTAAATGGATCAGAGTTCACATGGATAGAGTCAGGTGGCGACCCTAATTTAATAAAGGAATCTTGCGAGTAAGTATAAGGTAGGAATATGCATCGTGTTATTTGGAATTATCTTTTGTTATAATAAAATTTTAGTGTAGTATAATTACTATTGCGTGGGATAGTTCAAGGATGGATTTCTCGACTTGTTTTATGGTGATTCAGATAATCTTCTAAGTGACGAGATAAGGCTTACCTAGGTTAGCATCGTAGCGCAATTAGTATATTATCCTTATTAACATTACGCGGTTAAGGTTAGTCTGAACTTGAGAAAACCCAAGCAATTGTAGATCTTCATTTTATGATGATTTAATTAATATAATTTTCTCTCTTTTGGAATATGAGTTCTAATAGAAAGAAAAGGAAAGTTGAGGCTTTGGTTACTGTGTTTACTCAATTGTTTCGAGACTCGATAATCTTGCATATCGTATAAGTTTTCCATTTCATAGCGGGACGTCTAATGGTCTTTCGTGTATTATCCCATATAATGGGTTATATCACTTAAGTGTTTATTCCTTTGGAATGATAGACAGACTCATTGAAGTTAATGGTTTAAGATGTGCATTTGACTCTTGATTGGCTACCGTGCATGTTAGTATAGACTCTTTTTGAATATTTCATTGTTTTATACGCTTGTTGGTTCTTGTTGATTGGTTATTACTATTTGCTATTAATTGATCATTGCTTGTTGCTTGCCGCTTGTTGTTGCTTGCTGCTTGTTGTTGCTTGCTGCTCGTTATTGCTTGTAGTTGTTTGCTGCTGCTTGTGTTTGCCTGCCGCCGTTGGATATTGTGCGTTTTCGTTTGATTTTGTTATCGGCCGATTTTATTTTATTTGATTGCTTTCTTGCATGTTTAATAATTTGGATGCTAGTTATTGTTGCTTATTCTTACTTACTACGATTTGATTGCTGTTTGTTGTTATTTGATTTTTTTGATTGTTGCTTATCTTATGTGTTTGATTGCTTGTATGGTAGTTATAATTTCATAATTTAAAATATGATTCAGAGAGAGTGATTACAATAGCTGTTTGAAATAGAATGCATACCATCCATGCCCACTAAGGGTTCAAGCTGGGATCTATTTACATTACTAACATTCATCGAATCATTTCATGGAACTCCATAATCATAAATAAATAAGTATATGAAGTATAACACTTATATAAACTAATAAGGAGAATAATCCCGCCTACCTTACTTAAACCTAAACCAAGCTCTAATCACCAAAAACCCAATTTTAACTTTATTTAATTAAAACAAACACCAAGGCTCCGATCCAAGCCAATTACTTCATGGGTTTTGTAGAGAATTAGAAGAGAGGAATTATGACGATTTTCATTTGAATTTAGGTATTTTTCTTGAGGGATTTTGGATTTTGGAGTAGAAGTGGATTAAGAAAGTAATTAGAGAAAAGGAGAAGACTGAAACGTGAAATGAGAAAAAGATGAAGAGCTTAGCTACATATAAGCTTAGTTAGGCCAAGCTAGTGGACTTAGCCCATTCCCATTTTCATTTATCTCTAAAAGTCACTATTCAATCTACACTCTCCGACTTCGAATGTATTCAAGTTTATACTCATTTTACTCACGTCAAAAAGCGAACTCAACTACGGGTATATCGAGTTCCAATTCCCTCGTTTGTAAAAATCGAGTATAAGAGACGTTCCGTTAGTTAACGAAAAAATATTTAAATTAACCATTTAAATATTTGATTGTTAAAATTGTGTGGTGTTACAGTCTAGGTGCTCGATAATCAAAATTATAAGTGGAAAAAGCTTTGTTATGCCCTCTTTAAGGTTATCTGAATCAACCAAATGAACATTCAATCGTTTGAATCTGAAAAGAAGACCTACGATAGCCTTATAAAGGGGTACAAAGAATATATAGAGATGAATAGGGAAGAGCGAGAATCACCTTTGAATTCCAAGACTAACACCAAAATTATGATGCTGGAAATGAAGAGAGCCCATAACAATGTAAAAATCATAATAAAAGATTTGCTAAAGACTGCCTATAAGGACAACGCAACTTTAAAGACATGGCTTGCTGAGAAGGACTTGACCCTCACTACAAAGGATGAAACTATCTGGGACAAGGATGAAACTACCAATTACTAGGTAGCTGAAATCCAAAAGCTCCCAGTTGAAAAGAATAAACTTGAAAATGATCTGCTATTATCAAAGCTCGAGAAATTGGACATCGAAGTCAAGTATACCATCGTTGTGCATGATCTAAAAGAGCTCAAAGAGAAAAAGGCCAACGAGCAAGAGGAATTGAATATCACTCTTCAATAATTCTTCGCTACCGCCAATACAAGAATCTAAAGTAAATGGGAAGTACATATGTGATTACTCTCACGATGCCTGGGAGGAAGTGGTGCGCCATGCAGAGGCAACCAATGAAGGCCTCACCAAAGATTAGTTGATGGCCAAGTGCCTCGTTGCCGATGATATAACAGAACTTGAAGAGGGAAAGGCTATTTGGCTGCGAAATATGCTGCTGCTAAGGTTGCTGATGAAGCTCTTATTGACCCAAGTGCATCAAATCAAGCAGAATCATCAACTCCCAAATTCTAAGTCTTGTAATAGATATTCCTGCAATTGAGGGGGCTAGCTTCGAGGCCACCTAAGTTATCCTGACTTCTACAATCATCACTCATGTTGAACCTTATATTCCCCCATCGTTGGTCTACTAACTCAGCATTCACTCAAAGGAGGGAAAATTTCTAAATATCCTATTCCACATCTGAGTCCATGCGAATGTCTATCCCTTGTTTCTCTAATATTTAAAGTCAATCTATTCTTGCCCGAGACTATAACTGACCTCTACTTCTCTATTTGTGAAGTTATAGGTCATCCTTCTCTTCCACCTCCTCAATCACCAATCACTCAAGCCATGGGAACTACTACAAACACCACCATGTCAACTCCCATAACCATAGGACTAGTTGTTCCAAGTCTTCCTTCCAGCTCTATCCCCAGTTTTGATAAGGAAAAGATTGCAGCTATGGAGTGATTAGATGACATTTCCCAATCCTAAGCAAAAGACATCACTATAACTAGTGCCTTAGGCTCGATCAAATCTATTTCCATGGCAAAGCAGTGGAAGATTGACATGTTAAAAGTTAAGATCAAAACCGAGGCTGGTCTTATTAAGCATATACGCACTGGAGAGACAAAATCTTCTTCTAGTATTCCTCCTCTTGTTATCCATCCTCCAAGGAGCAACAACACCGACACTACAGTAGAGAATTTTAAGCTTCCTTCCAACCGTCCCAAAGATCCTACCAACATTATTTCCAAAGCAATGCCACTCCTTTAGTAGGTAGCACACTAAAAGAGGATAAGGGCTAGAAGAGGCCTCGAGATAGCTTAAGCGATAAGGCCGGGAAGAAGAAGAAGGGCCAGAAGAAATAGATTCCTTATCTATTAGGGATGTACTTTTTGCATTGCTTTTGTTGTATGTAGGTCACATTTGTTAGGAACGACCCCCGCAATCTCCATCTATAAAAGTTAAAGTAATAAAAGACTCCTTTTCTTTTGTAATCTCCATTTCATTTACTTTTTATCACTTTTTACCTATATCAAATTGCTATGTGTGTACAATATTACTAAATGCACTGTAATTTATCCATATTATACATGTTTTCTGGGTAATGCTTTTATTTACAACAACTCTGTGCATATAAATGAAATTCATGTAATTTCTTTAGTTACCATTATTTAATCCTATTTATAGCTACCAAAATATTCTGTTTTGGCTAAACAAAACTATAGTTTAACCAACTTCATGGTTATTCCTATTTATTTTAGATTGAGTTTCCTTTGACTACTAAAGAGTTACCCATAATCCAAGTTCTGTGTTATTCCCCATCTCTGGAAAGCAATGGTTTGAACGTCTATCTCCTAATGTCCGCAATCTCACTAGTAACTGGGTGTGATTGGTGTTATCCATAATTTTACAAAGTTAAACCTCGATGAAGCTTATCCTACCAAGTTGTGAGTAAAACCATAGCCTTTATGTTGTTCTATCATATAACAAGTCCTATTTCCAGGACTCGTAACTCTAAATGCCAAAATTCGGCATTGTTCATTGATCCTGCCTTTTTTGGGCATTAGTTAGTGATTAAGCATGTGCGAAAAATTATCTAATTGCCCCTATTATATTTATACTCTTTCAATTCTAATCCTAGATCAGAGGATTCTGATCGTCACTATTTTCATTTTTAGTGACTATCCTCACTTATCCTTGATCTAGCGTATCCTACTAGGCCGCTGGCGCTATCATGAATATCCCAACCATAGACCAGTTCATATATCCAAGAACCTGTGCCTTTGGATGTTACCTTTAGGCATTCGCTCTCAGTCTCACCTATCTCTAGGTGTTGATCGAGAGTATCCATTGACTATTATCGCTTATCCTCGGCCTAACGTATCCTGCTAGGCCATAAGTGTGTTTATTAGAATTTCAATCACATACTAGTTTTTATATCTGGAAACTGGCACTTAAATCGTCCCGTTCTAGGTATTTCTTCTTAACATTGCCTATCTTTGGACAATAGTCGGTAATTGAAGGATGAGGTTGAATTATCCGATCGACCCTTGTGTTTCCCTTCCTTGCTCTTCATTTTGGACCAAAGAAGCTGGTACAATTTTCTGAATACCAAGCATGCAGGGTTGAATTATCTGACCAACCTCTGAAATTATATTTCTCGGTCTTGATCCTGGGCTAAGTTTGAACCTGATTGTACCACTAATCACGCATCACATGAATTTTGCTTACAGGAACACAATTCCATTGGTTTCAAGAATATAACTTTTATTTATAAACAAAACACACAACAAGCCCTGCTTTATTACATTGCCTATAGAATCCTTAGGTTGCTTATTTGCATAAAATAAACTTAAGTAAAACTAAGAGATGTAGTGTCATAACAAATTGCTATTTCATGCACCGTGGAATCGGTATTCCATCAACATTAACTAACATGAAAGTTCCGCCTCCAAGCTTTTTCTCGATTGCGTAAGCACCTTCCCAATTCGGACAAAGTTCCTCGTACTCGGGAGACCCATTTCAAAACGAGATATCCTACCTCGAAAGTACGGTTGCAGACCTTGGTGTTAAAATGTCGTGTTACTCTTTTCTATTGAGCAGCTATAATTAATTTCACTTTCTCCCTTTTCTCATCAACCAAATCCAAGGACTCAAGCAAGAGTTCCTCATTTACCTTTGGATCATAATACCTTTTACAATGAGAAGGGACCTCCAATTCTATCAGGAACATGGACTCTGATCCATATGCCAAAGCGAATGGCCTATGTCCAGTCATAGGGTTGTGGGTTATCCTGTAAGCCTATAATGCCAAGGGAAGCTCATTGACCTAGTTGCCCTTGGCTTTCGTTAATCGCCTATTTAGGTGGATTTGATGATTTTTTCATCACTTCCACTTGTTTTCTTGCATGTGGATGTGCTGCTGTTGAAAAGATCTTCTTAAACCTATACTGGTTATAGAAACCCATGAACTTATTACTTTCAAATTGAGTTTTGCCGTCTGTTATGATCATTTGAGGTACTCCGAACCTGTAGATGATATTCTTCATTATGAAGTTGATCACTTTTTTCATTGTGATCGTGACAAGTGGTTCTGCTTCTACCTACTTCATGAAACTACCCACCGCAATTATTGTGCATTTGGCTCCTCCTTTTGTCATTGGCAGCACACCAGTAACATCAATTTTCCAAATTGCAAATGGCCATGGGCTAACCATTTATGTAACCTCTGTTGATGGGGATCTTGGAACCTTCATAAATCTCTGGCAATGATCGTGTAATCAACTACATCTCGATTTATTGCTGGCCAGAAGTATTTGTAGCAAAGTACTTTTTTCGCTATTGTCTTCCCTCTGGTTTGGTCACTATAGCTACCCTCCTAAGGATTTTCTTAGCTTCATCCTTAGCTACACACCTAAGCAAGGGGTAGAGAATCCTCTTATGTACATTACTCCTTTTTGCTTAAACCATGGTGATTTTCGAAGGAATTTCTTCCATTCGTTCTTGTCCCTTGGAAGAGTTCCCTTGAGTAGATAATCCTTGATTGGAGTCATCTGCAGCTCCTCTACTTCTACGTTCCCCATAGTCCACTCAACATCCATCTAGTCGATATTTGGAGTCGTCAAAACTCCAGTTGAACCAAACCCATCAGTTATGCCTCCTCAGAACTAGCCAACTTTACCAATGAATCAGCATTTGCATTCTCCTCTCTGAGGACGTGTGTAATCGTATAATGCTTTCTATCATCCAAAAACTCTGGCGCCTTTATCAGGTAAGTAGAAAGTCTCGCACCCTTAGCTTAATATTCCTTCCTTACTTGATAACCACCAACTGAGAATCATTGAATATTTGCAATGTTGTTATCACCAGTTCCTTTTCTATCCTTAGCCCTACTACCAATGTGTCGTACTCGGTCTCGTTTTAGTTGTAGGAAATTCCACCTTAAAAGCATAACAAATTGATCGTCCTTCCAAAGTTACAAGCACTACTCCTATGCCTAAACTATGTTCATTTGACGTTCCATCCATGAACAATTTCCAATGGGAATATTACTGTATCAGTCTTCCTCTTCACCTTATAGATGGTAAACGATGAAGTTTGCTAACTCCTGTCCGTTTATTGTACTCCTTGGATGGTAAGTAATATCATATTAACTTAATTCAATATTTCATTTTAGCAATCTCGCCAAAGTCTCGGGTTGATACAACACCTGTTTCGGGCGCTGATCTGTTAGCACTGTAATCGGGTGAGCTTGAAAATATGATTGCAATTTCCTCAACACAGTCAGCAAGCAATAGGCATGTTTCTTCGACGTCGAGTAATCTTTTTGGCTCTAATAAACCGCTTGCTAGTATAATAAACTGGCTTTTGAATCTTCACCTCCTCATGTACCAATTCTGCACTTAGTGCATGGGCATATATTTTCAAATAATGAACAAGTCTTCTTCATCCAATGGTTTGGATAGAACTGATGGTGTTTCTATATGCCGAAGCAACTCCTCGAAGGCGTTCTGACATTTTTTCACCCATTCGAAGTTCTTCTTTCCCTTTTTGAGAGCGTCGAAGAATGATAATAATTTATCTGTTTCCTTTGAGTTGAAATACTCAATGTGGCAGCTTTCCCTTTCAAGCTTTGCAGGTCCTTCATCATGGTCGAGGCGCTCATATTCCTCAAGGCATGAATCTGCTTCGTATTAGGCTTAATAACTCTTGAATTCATGATCAATCCAATAAATTTCCCCATGCAAATCCAAAAATGCATTTCAATGGAATCAACTTCATTCCATACTTTCATTATACCTCGAACATCTCCGAAAGGTTGTCCATATGATTTCTCGATAGCCATGACTTTACAAGTATATCATCCACGTAGACCACCAACATCCGTCCAATTTGTATTTTGAATATGGAATTCACCAACCTCTGGTACGTAGCTTATGCGTCATTTAAAACGAATGACATTATTCGATAATGGTACAATCCTAAATCCATTATCAGGTAAATAGGCACAAGGAAGAAGTTGCAAAAAAATTTAGTCTCAAGGACAACAAGTTTTCTTTTTAGTCCGAAGGACACTTTTAGTGTAAACTGAAAATGATAGTTACAACTATTATTCTGTGATTTACACTAAAAAAATGTCCTTCAGCCTAAAAAGTAAACTTCCTGTCTTTGAAACTAAATTTTTCTCTAACTTTTTCCTTGAGCCTAAAAACCTCATCCATTATAAAGCTGGTGCGCTCCTGATTCGATATATGCATCGGTTTCTAGCTTTAGCTTGAATAAGCATCCATAAAAGAGAGTAATTCATGTCTTATAGTACCGTCATCCAGTTAGCCAATTCTAGGCAATGAAAAACTATCCTTCGGGTATGCTTTATTCAAATCAGAATAGTCAATACACATCTGTCACTTTCCATTTGATTTTTTGACCAACACGGGGTCCGATATCCTTCAGAGCATAAAACATCGTGGATAAAACTGTTTTCCATCAATTTATCCACTTCACCTTTATTGTAGAGGGTCGCTTCGGACCTAACTATTTTTTTCTGCTTTACTGGTGGAAACCTTAGATCCACATCTAGTGTGTGACACGCTGCCTCCGACTATATTGGGCTTTAATTACTATGCTTTTGAGTTTTTAATGCAGAGAGTCCTCTCAATATTCTTTCCTTTTTCCCGTTGCCTTGCCTCCCTTAGCTCAGTGACATAACATTCCATGATACTCTAGTCTCCACTTACTGATCCGGCCCTATTCTTCGTAGGGAAGTTCATTATTAAGCACCAAGGAGTCAGTGTTATTCTAGAACAACCATGGACCGGTCGGCCCGAAAAGGCATGGTATGCCGAATATTCAACCACTATTACAAACTTTTGAATCTCTACAGCCTTTCAGTCTCCATCTGCTAATTCCATGGACAAATCAATTATATCAGTTGGCAGTTTCGTCACGCTTGTAAATACCTGAATCCTAGATTTAGAAGGCTTGACATCCTTCACACGCTTTATCTAATCAAATGTTCTTTTTAGAAGTATATTTACAGAACTTCCACTGCCTACCATGACCGATGTACCATAGATGGACAAATAAGAACCATAATTACCAAAGGGTCAAAGGCTGGCACTTTAAGTTCTTCAGAATCATTATTTCTGAACACAATGTCATTTGCTACCATCCTTTGTTGCTTAGTTGGAGCTCTATCTTCTATAGAAAAACAAATCTCCTGTGGTACATGCTTCAATAAGCTCGTGTACCGTTCCATTTTCCTCTAGCTTTTCTCTACTGGATGAGGTCCTCCTATTATAGTATTTATAAATATCCCATCAATAGCCCGCTTAGGCCCCTCTCCGCTAGGCCCAGATTGATCTCTTTGGGCACTTGGCCCTTGAGGTCTCACATTTTATCCGCCATCCTATGGCTCTCTCACATAATATTATAACCTTTTCTTCCTTATTAATTCCTCAATAAAATTCCGAAGATGTCAGGCAGTCGTTCATGTTGTGTCCATGAGTTTCATGGAAACAGCAATACTTTCGTTAGCGTCATTCTTCCTTAGTTGCCTCCTTTATAGGTCACTTTTTATACCTTTTTATGTCTTGCATGGCAAGGTATATATTTCCAGCGTATCATTCAAAGTCTTATATTCATCACGTCTCATATTCCTCAGCACTTCTTAGCTTCATTCCTTCTGCATCCAGGGCCTTGATTTCTCTTCTTCTGATTATCAGATTCCCAACTATTGGTGAAATTTTTTGTTTACATCACACCCCGAGTGTAACAACTCCTTTTCGACCTCTGAATATCGACACTAATATATCCATGGTATTCATGTTCCAAGCACCTAAGTGCTCGCAAGACGATTGCTAGGGTTAAATGAAAGTAAAGTAAATATAATAAGGAAGAAGGAACACGATATCAAAATCTCACAATGGTGCGATCATATATAATATCAAAAGATAGGATAAACCGTCATTCTAAGATATAATTTTTTTTGGAGTTACAATAATCAGCCTGGATAGTTATAACAACCCATCCTCACAAATGCTGAAATATACACACAAAGCAATGGAGTGGAAATAAATACTATAGTAGGTAGAACACCAACTCTTCTCTAGAAGCTCCAAAGAGTCCACGGCTAAATGTAGAAATATACAAGGGGTTGACCGAGCATTACATGAAAATTACACCCAGATCAGTCCGGTAAACCAACGTGAGAAACTCAAGAAATATGAGTTACAAGTAATAGTAACAGTTGAGACCGTACTGATTTCTGTAATGTGGTTTCCCTCAAAGAAACCAAACAATCATTTAGTTTTACATATAATGATATGATAGATAATACTAGAGTGTAGCACATAAATCATATCAAATAGTTGCTATATGAACGCTATAATAATAATAGGTATACAATCAATACCGCAATGGCGTATTCGCATTGGTGTAAGGATTTCCGTGGAGCTCTCCTCGGATCTAGCCGAATCCGAACTCCATGAATAGGATCAAAAACTTCCTTCTAATCATCATATATCATTAGATAGAATATACTCTAAGGTAAACAAAACTGGCCCAACAATGAACTGATGGCATCAAGTATCAATAACTCCCACACATAATATATTGTTAAGCATACTCTAGAATTGGAGTTGGTATACCCTCACGGGTAAGCTAAACCCAAGCTTATGCACCATACTCTGGTTTTAGTCATTTTCGATGTCAAGGCTATGCTCGACATCTTTCACATGAGTCTTCATCACTCAACCAACACACGAATCCCTAACTGGATCCTTCATCTTGAACAGATCATGAATCACTACATGGACAGATCTCAAACCTTCATGTAGATTTTCGGCATAAGTCCTTTGACGAATGCTAACAATGTCCTCTCTCTTGGAATACTCCTCAAGTAGACAGTCCCATATGATAACATCGTTTGAAATGTTAACGCCGACTTCTCCCTTGGACATAACCTTAAGATTGATAGATCAACTCTATAATATTTCACTTCACAATCGCTTCCAAAACATAGATCGCGTATATGGTTTTGAAGTGGTTTCGGGTTCGAGTCATCTCATATAAGTACACGTTTTCCACATACTGAACTCTGCAAAACCAATTGATGAATTCCTAGTAAACTCAACCTTGGTTCTTTTGGAAATAAAAAGATAACACATAAGAGCGAAGATCACCTCCTAATCATTTAAGCGGACAGATTTCCTTATCATTTGTCTTAGAAGAGCAAGACGAGTTCATATGTGCAGTATAGCATCTCTAAAGATAACTTTACCTTATAACATTCGTATTTCTTCTGGATATTCCCAAAGTTATATTTGGACAATTTTGATAGTCCACTAATCAACTATCTGATACAAGATGTTTGTTTGTAAATGAAAATCAAGTCTAGTATACTTTCCATAAACAAATGAATATACAAAAACACTATTAAGTCACACAAACTATGATCAAGCCATATAAAGTTTGGTTAAGCTACTTAAGCTATTCCTGATCTTTTTTATTTATTTAATCCTTTTATCAATAAAAAAAACTAAACTTCGCTTACCTAATAAACTTCTATCTTTTTCCAAAAGATTTCATACTTATAGTTTTCTTCAAAATATCCACTTTAAGGATCTAAGTACTTTCGCAAATCCATTCAAAAGGTTTAAGACTAATGCTACTCAAACATTGTCAAACCATTTTGCTTATGCTTATCTTTAAATCATTCTTTTAAAGATCTATTTACTTCCATATATATAATCAAAAAGGGTTAAAGATGAATGCTATTAGCACATTGTCACAACAAACCGAAACCCTTTCCATACATATATTATTCTTAAAACATTTGTTTTAAAGATCTAAGTTCATATTCGATCAAGTTTAGCATTTGACAAGTTAACTCTGAAGTTCTAAAAATGATTGCTTATAGAAATCACGATTTGTACGCTTAACTCATTTTTGACATTCCAACTCAATTATTCCTCGCCCAAGAGTGAAGCCGGGTAATTTTGAGCACTAGTTGCATCAAGCCTTGCCTAGACACTTCATTCTTGAATCTCATAAATAGATAAGTCTACCTTATCGGCTTTTAGTGTTAAGTATAGTATTAATAATTTCAATAAACAATAAGAAATCAACGTAATTAACACATTTCCGGCATTTTCCAACATATGTCACTTACTTTTAAAGTAAGAATTGAAACCAATGTTTTAACATAAGTTAACAACAATTCAAACAATATATACACAATCAACACAATACATGTATGTGTTATATTTTAATTCAAAGTGAGGTGTTAACTAAACTTTAACCCAACATAACCAAGATCCAAAATCCCAAGCCTAACCCCACTTGCAACCACCTCTTTCCTTCATCCTTTCCTTTGCTTCACCTTGTCTCTTTGCCTTCCCAACTTCCATATAGTTCACGACCATCCCACGGTGGAGGAGCATGCTCCACTTCTTCAAATTTTGGCATGGTGGAAAGTTTTCTAATATATTATTAAGCCTTGAAACAGTTTGAAGTGATTTTCAACTATATCTTTTTTGAACATAAGAGAGGAAGAAGAAGAGAAGCCATGAATTTTGAGAAGGGCTTTGTAAATTTTGTGATTATTTTCTAAGGGTGCACCCCTCCTTATATAAGAGTAGGAATGTAATGGATAAAGACTAAAAAACCCTCAAAATCCTCCTAACATTAATTTCACATCACTTCTGCTTTATGTCATATTAGCTTAAAAGTTAAGTGTTTTCTTATTTGCTCATTTTCAAAATATCTTCCTTTACTTCATGCATGACATCATCCATAAAGTTTATTACCTAAATGGTAAAATATTTTTTATTTCATTTTATTAATTTCCTAACCAAATAAGTGTATGTAAATAAAATCTGAACAACTTCTGACAGTTTCAAAGCTGTTTATCGATAAAATGATTTTCAGTCACATTATCGTTATTTTTCCAAAGAATATATTTTTGTAAATTTTTTTCCAAAACAAGTTTACCATTTTTACTTATGATTTAAAAGAGGGTTAAAAAGGTTATTAAATTGTCTTATTAACATTTAATTAAAGGTTCAAATATTTAAATAATTCAAATATTTAAATACGAAGTGTCCAAAATTTCGGAATATTGGACTCAAAGTGAATATGAATAGATGATTTAATCTAACACGGGTCATGAAATGTTGGACCGTGAGTCACGATAACAAATGCAGAGAAGGTAAAGTGCAGAAAGTAAATAACACCGAGACTTTAATAGTGGTTCGAAATGTAAGTCCCTACGTCTACCATCCTTGCCTTATTTGGTTACTCTTATCTTGCTAAGAGGCTTGCTACATCGAGTTTGTGCATTTCAGCCATTAATGAGTTTTTAAGTAGAGCTCTAATATAGGAAAACATCATACTATTTTATGTTTCAATTCTCTTCATGCCTGAAGATCCTTGCACCTTGGGATCGCCGCCTATTTATAGCCAATATGTCATGATGCCATTGGTGGAGAGCCTTCTCCTCAGATTGATGACCCGACTTGCTGCGTATGATTTAGATGTGAACACTTGTCATCGTCTAGTTGAGTTCATTTTGATGTCGATTGCTGATATTATGCTTTCTATATATACCTTATTGGATATCTTTTGTTTATCATAACCGTTGGTTTCGGCCTGGGCTGTCTGACCCATTGATTGTTGATACTTGTTGAAATACTTTTGGTTCCAGCAACTACTACCCTCGGTTAAGCTTCTTGTCTTAGCTGGATGATGATTTTGAGCTCGATTGATAATTTGACTTGTGCTCTTGGTCTACATATTCTTGGATACTATGCTCGACGCTTAAGCTTTCATTGGAAACCAGGCGACGGGTCTTTGTATTACAAGCCAAGATTTTTTTTTCGAATATTAAAAATGTGTACTTTGTAGAAATAATGATATAGCACACGTCCACACCCCCTAAATATTCATCTCATGCAGTTTATATAAGGTGGACTTTGGATAGAATAGCGTCATATCAGGCTTTATACTTAGCTTGTTTGTTCCTTTTCCATCTTGAGGTTGATCCCGAGCTTTTGGACAAAGTGGTATTCTGAGGAATTTCAAAAACATCGCTTTACCTAAATAACTTATAAATATCTAACCTTTTTTAGAGTGTTTTGAAAATAATTTGAAATCTGACCTCATCTAGAGGCTTTTGGGAAATTAAAATTAGTGCCTAGTGGTGAAAATACTTGATATCACGCTTCAGTCATCTAGAGCTAGTTTTACATAAGATCTAGGTTCAAAAGCCATAAGTGGCAGTATAATGCCTATATTTGTACATTATCATGAGAAAACTAGGCTATCTTGTTTGAAATCATATTTTAGTTTTAGGCCGGAAGGCATGAATTTAACCGGATCATGAGGTCTAAATTTTGAAAGTGTGCTTGTTACTTGAAGCACCCAGACTAAGTGATAAGTGAAATTTTTTGAGTGTCGCAAGGCGAAATCTAATTTGAGACCGTGAGGTCAAAACGTTTTGAAATCGTGCTTGTCACTTGAAGCTACTAGACTAAGTGATAAGTGAAATTATTTGAGTGCCAAGAGGCGAAATCTAATTCAACACTGTGAGGTTAAACTTTTTGAAATTGTGCTTATCACTTGAAGCCATCTAGACTAAGTGATAAGCGAAATTGTTTGAGTGTCGAGAGGCAAAATTTAATTTGAGACCATGAGGTAAAAATCTTTTGAAATCTGCTTCTCACTTGAATCTATCTAAACTAAGTGATAAACGAAATTGTTTGAGTGCCAAGAGACGAAATCTAATTTGAGACTGTGAAGTCAAATTTTTTTAGAATCGTGCTTATCACTCGAAGCCATTTAGACTAAGTGATAAGAAAATTTATTTGAGTGCCGAGAGGCGAAATCTAATTCGAGACCGTGATTTTTTTTGAAATCTTACTTCTCACTTGAATCCATCTAGACTAAGTGATAAGTGAAATTGTTTGAGTTCTGAGAGGAAAAATCTGATATGGGACCATGAGGTCAAGATGGTATTTGTAGTATGGATTCGTAAGTGATCATTTGGGACTAGACCTTTGAAGAGACTAGTTCTGATCTTGCATTATGTGTGAGTCCATATGTTCGCAGTTGATTGGTTATTTTCAAAAAGCGTTTCTCTTTTTCTGTACAAGGATGAGTTGGTGTTTGATGAGGCGACCATTTTACATTCATCTTTTGTACATTTGTTAAACTAATTCTATAGTGAAAAGCTTCTCTCTCTTCAATATGTGTCGTTCTTTTCAATATAAACAATCTTTTTCCATTTTCTCTCCTCTTTTTGCCTGTTTGAATTGTAAAATTTCCGTTGATATTTTCAAGCTTTCTTCGATTATTTCTTTGTTCCACTCTTTAACCAGTAATTTCTTTTCAATTTTATTAGCCATATTAAGATTGCCAATATCATCATTGATGCTCTCTCTTTTGTTGCTTAATAAAGAATTATAGGTCAACCTACTTAATCCTTGTTTTGGGGATCATGCCAATTTTATTTTAACTATTAGATACTTATCCCTCTCTTTTCTTTGGTTGGAAATGGACGCTACCGTCAAAATCCAACAAGACCTAGATGAAATTTTGTCCTCTTATAAGATTACAAGAGTTGATATGGTTGCTCCTAGCCTCGGGATGCGTTTTAGCAAACTTCCAACATGGTATTTTATATGGTCCATTGAACATTTAGAACATGGAATCTTCTTGCCATTTCCCCTTTGTTTGTCGATGTTTTGAAATTCTATCGTATTAATACCTTTCAATTCTTGGCTACTTCCTATTTGACTTTATCTGCTATGACGATTCTGTATTCCAAAAAGGTTATCGAGATATATCCATTTTTGAGGTCAATTACATGTTCAACCTGCTAGATTCTAAATCCATTGGGGAATTTCCTATGCATTTCCGCAAATTTTTGAGGCCATCTTCCCTACATGATCCATTCAACAAAATAACACCATATCAGTGGTTCTTTGTCAAGGTACCTTTCGATTGAATAGCCATTTATTTCAATAATGCTGGTACGTTTTTTTTGGATATTTCATCTTCTTTTAGTTTTATCCATATTCTAGGTTATGTTTCCTTATTTTGTTAAATATCAAACAGTGAGACCTATGAAGAGTGACAACCCAACTATCACCAACCAATTTAAGGGTAGGTATAAGGAAGTCACGAAGATTCCTACTTTACAGCGATACTGATCCTAGATTCTTACGGAAGGAAAACTAAAAGATAGAGGTCTGCTACTTCCTTCCTCTAAATTTACTTTACTTAAACCCTCTAGGAAGTACGAGAAAGCCTCTACCATAGTTGTTGATAGTGGATAATAAACAGAATCCAATTTTAGGGAAGGCGAGATCGAGGGTTTCACTTTTTAACCACTAGATTAGTTTTATCTTATTTTCTTAGTACAAATTAGTCTTGATTCTGATTTTAGCTTATCCCTTTCTCCTTGTTGTAGAAACTTCTTCTTCTTCTAAGAAGCCTGGCTCCCTTGAATAGGGAAAGGGGGTTAAGAAGAGGTCCCACTTGTTGCCTCTTGGCAAAGATATTTCTGGCTCAAAGGAGCAAAAGGTCATTAGACCCTATAAAGTCGAAGGTTCCATGTGAAAAGATGTGGGTCTACTTCCCGAGAAAAACAACTAAGCAATAGAAACTATAATAACTACCTTTAAAGGCAACCTTTCCTATGACATCAATGAAGCATTTGCCATACCTCCAACCTCTGCCCTAGGAATTCGAAAGGTAATTGAGTATCGCCTCCAGGGGAGCTTAAGATAGGAATGAATTTTTTTTGTCAGTTTATGACTTCAACATTTGTTCTTAATATGTTTTCTTTTAGATGGTGGCGAAAATCTTTGCCTTTCAACAAGGGTGGGTGAAAATGAAGGAGACGGTGGCCATTTCCGAAGCAACGAAAAGATAGTTTGTGGAAATTAAACTAAAATTCAAGAGGTGAAATCTCAAGTAGAGGAATCAGGTAAGGTTGTTGGAGAGAAGGATCACAAGATTAAGACTCTCAAGAAGGCCTTAAAGGAAAGGGGTAAGAGGTTGAAGAAAGCTGAGGCTGGGTGGTTGATAAAGAACATTACATTGCTAGGGAAGTGCATGAGAAGGAGGCTACCAGATGAGCCTTCCAAGTCTTGTTCGATGCTTATGCTCACCACCGAAACCAGAGCAACCCCTTTCTCTAACCTATATTGGGAAAAATGCTGCCATAGTAGAAGCCATCTTTTCTACAAGGTATGAGGAACATAAGAAAGGAAAGGAGACCAAGCTCATGGTGGAGGATGAAGTTGAGCTGCCGGTAGAGGAGGAGGAGGAAGCTGGTTCTTTTAACAAGGATTTATAAGATGACATTCTCGATAATACGACTGAGGAAAATATATCGCAACTTGTTCTTATGGTGATATAACGTTTTGGCTTGTATAGTTTTTGAATGAAACTTTTGTGATGACTTTATAATGTTAGAATTACTTTTCAACTTTGTACGATGGGATTGTCACACAATATTCGAGCTAGAGGAGCCGATGTGGAATTTTTTTCCATCTTCGAATTTTCGGATCTTGAGTTAATGTTCCTTAGGGAGTATCCTTCCTGAACTGCTCAAAAACTCTGTGGGACTATGCTTGCCTTTACCAATCTTAAGAGGACAAAGTAGCTGAACTGTAGAAGCTAAACGTAACTCTTAAGGTCTTTGAGATTAAGAGCAATTTCCTTGAGTCAAAGCCAGGTCTAAAAATTAACAACCGCCTTATTTCAAAGAGGAATAATCCATAAGTTGATATCTAACCTCGGGATATGACATCGCCATTCCTTTTGGATGAGGGGAGGAAAAGAGGCCGAGGATGATGTTACTAATAAATGCTTTTTGAGATTATGATCTTGAGATTATTCCGGAGGGCCCTGACATTCCACCTTGGCTTATTCATTTGGAAGGATCTTCCCCTTTCGTTTTTATACTTTAATATTTGATGCCCTCGATCTTGTAATCAATTTCTGCAATGTTACTTCTTTAGTTATTCTTTTCGGCCTATCCCTAGTAACACCTTCTTTGACAAGCTATATGTAAAGGAATTGTACCTTATTTAGATATTATTTCTTGCATTGTCACTTTATTTGAGTGTGCTTTAGAATCTTCTTTCCATGGGGTATCTCTTGCCCTAGTATATGGGGTCTCGGGTCTAACCAAATTTTATTATTGGATTCTTGTCCAGAACTAACCAAGTGACAAAATCAAGAGTTTTGTTCTGTTCTTATTCTATGCTTATCTTTACGTCTTTTTTATTTATCGAGAACCTACTTAATACCTTAATTTAGGAACCCTTTCCTAGCATTCTATATGTATTGGGAATCTACCCATTTCTATTCTTATGCATGATACTATTTTTCCATGACTTACCATTATTGGGAACCGATCCAACATTCTAATCTAATAGGGAATCTATCTTATACATGGTACTACTTGACCATGGCTCGCTACTATTGCAAATTTATCCAACATTCTAATCTAATTGAAAATCTACTCAATGTATGGTACTATTCAACCATGGCTCACTAGTATTGGGAGTCTATCCAACATTTTAATCTAATTGGGAATCTAACCAATGTATGTACTGTAACATCCTGATATTTTCAACCGTTCGCATTCACACATGCCGGATTTGAATTGCTCAAAATACCAGATTGTTAATTTTTATTTGGCAAAACTCAGCATATACAGTAAATAATAAATCACAGCCACATAGTAATATAACAATAATGTAGTGGAAACAAAAGAATAGTAGTTCATGAAGCTACTATATATATAACAGAGTTAAATAAGATACAACAAAAGTCTCGAATACGATAGTCAGATAACAAAATAAGAATATCACAGGAGTGAACTGAATAACTACAACTGAATAGATAGCTGGATCTCTAAGCGAAGCTCCAACTCCAAAGGTGAGTCTCAAATGTTGTATCACTCAGTCTGACCCGAGTGTAAAGCAATGCAGAAAACACTTGAGTCAGGATTAACGTTCTTATATCAATAAATCCAACTCAAGTGAAATAACAACTGAAATAAAAGTAACTCAAAGAATGTTTGGGATAACCATCCTCTAAGGATCTGTTAAACTATCTTCTATGTAGTAATATACGCTATTAAAATAATGTCTAAAGTAAAGTATACTATTTAAAAATAGCGTTAAGGCTTTACATTTTCCACCTTAACACATTTTATAGTGCCAATAGTCTATACAGTACCCTCCAAATCAGGAGGCTACCATTGGATACTCCATAAGTACGACACAAATCAAACTCGTAGTAAAGCACGCTAGGGTAGGTGACACAGCACAACTAGGCAGTGCTAGGGTATATATACCAATTACACTTCCGGACTGGTGGTAACGCGTAGCAGCCACTACCGCCCACCTCAAGCCACACTCCCAAATCAAAAATCAAAAGTGTGCACCAAATCAATCACAAAGTAATAGAATGGCATCGAAGGAGTGTGTCCGATTCAAAGGAGCTACCTCATTGGCCCGTCAATTGCTCCTGTTTTAGCCACCTTATGCCAACTCATGAGAGTCGAGTCCACGTATATATTTCAATAGGACATCGCCACCATCCTACTTCATTTTGGAATCTCCACTGTGTACACGGTTGTTAAAGTGGTTTTCGGTATTGGCAGAGAGTATGACAATATCCGAACCTGGTCTCTTTAGCAACCAATCGTTATTATAACACCGTGATCATTTCAAAATAGTTTATACTTCAAAGCCAAAATATCATTGCCATTTCAAAACCAAATCAATATGATATCATTTCCATTTTAAAAATAAATACGATATCATTTCCATTTCAAATATATCCATTTCCAAAAATCATATCACTTTAAAGTTATAACGCTTCGAAACCAAATACTTGAAATTATAACACTTTGGAAATCATAATTTAGAAATCATAATACTTCCCACTTAACCGGTTTAGATATTAAAATAGTATATATAATAAAATATTTTATAAAGTAAAATAGTTTAACTAAAGTAGATATAAGTCAACATTGTTTATATTAAAATAGTTTATATTAAAATAGTTTATATTAAAATAGTTTATATTAAAATAGTTTATAAAGTAAAATATATAAATAGTTTCTAAATAGAATTTAAAATTACTTTATATAATAAAATAGCTTCCTCAAATCTCACAAATCAATTCCAAGTCAATTCGAATTCCAAAATTCAAATTTAATCAAGTCTCAAATCATCAATTTCAATTCAATTCAGTTTCTCAGTAAACCATTTCAAATTATATCAATTTCAAAACAGTTTTGAACCTCAAATAAACCATTTCAATTTCAATATATTTCAAAGCTTTAATATTCAAACATTTCAAAACCAGATTTGATAATTCCATATCTATATCAAATTCACTTTACTAATATTATTTTGAAATATTTAACTTAATCATTCAAAGAACATTTAAATAAAACTTCAAATTCCAAATTTTAAAAAAATTAAATATACCACTTTAATTTATGTAAATTTGTAATATTCATTTAAATCACTCTAAATCAAATCATGTTATAAAATCATATCTTTAAAATCCCAAACTTAATAAATTTCAAATCAAACCTATTTGATTATAATTATTAAATAAATTAAATTTCAAAATCTTGGAAATCATTTCCAAATATATATATATATAATATCTTAAAATCAATATTTATTAAAATATATATTTCTTTTCAAAACCATAGAAATCATTATCATAATATCTATATATAGATGAACGGTGTATGTATATAATTTACTACCCTATGGTCAAGTGATATGGATATTTATCATTTCAATCTGTAATTTAAATTTATATACGAGTATATATCATTTCAACCTGCAATCCTAAATTCAATTAGATGAAAATCGCTTGGGTCTATCATTTCAACCCATAACGATTTCTCCTATTCTACAGATCGTTCGGGTATGTATCATTTCAACCCATAGTGAATTCTATATTAACAGGGAACTTGCAGAGTGATAACAGATATGATGATAATAACAGGCATATGTCATCAATAAAAATAATAGATAATGGTGTCAGATGTCACAGGTGAGCAGGTACAGATAATAGCACATAAATAGCAATGTAAATAACTAGCAACGGTATATTTCAATTGTCGTTTCAATTGAAATCAACTTTAATAAATATAAGAACATTAATCGTGAGTGATTGCTTACCTTTCGAAGCTAAAGAGGTTTGACAAATGAAACGAGTTAGAAATCCAAGCACAAATTCCAAAGCAAAGCTAGATTGGCATGAATTCGACAAATAGAGCTGATAGATAAGAAATAGACGAAATCAAATCATAACTGGGTCGATGCAGATAATATCGAATCAAAAATATATTATATTATAACTATTATTATCTTAAAACCAATAATCAAAATTCAAATAAATCAAAATTTGTACTTAAGGAGAAAAAACTTTTGCCAGTTCCCAATGCGAAAACTACTTATATATATAAAACATTTACACACAATATATATATATATATATGAGACGACCCGACTTTCTACTCCCAGAAAATCGCATCATCTTGAGGAAAGAAAAGGATAGAAGAAGAAAAGAAATAGAAAGAAGAACACAAACAACATCAGAGAACTCACAGCGGAACGAATAAAATATAATATATCTCATAAAATATTACATAGTATCTCATTACATCAGAGTACACAACTTAAGCAACAGATAATAGACAGTTATAAACTTCTGTCTAACTATACAACTCAAGTATACAAGATACAGACACAACATACACAGCGGAATCAATATATATAACTACACGTCGAAGCCTCCTGCTCCATATCTCCTCCAGAATTCGTCAAGCTAACCTGATCCACTTGACTACTCATACATAATATGAGTACCCAAGAGTTTAATAAAACAGAAAATAAACACTCGGGTCAGACATGGGTCTGGTGTGAGTAAACGGGTTAAAATTGCTTAACTTTAGAAAACCTTTGAAAGAAAAAGGTATCACGTAAGACTTCCCATACATAAACATGAAAAAGTTTTTACCTTACGCTAACCAAAACATTTGATAGGAAATCCAGTGATATTATAATAGTGTCTAGGGTTTTCAAGTAAATAAGAAATAGCCGAAATTGTTACATGATTAAATTCCAGCTACTAGCCACAAAAGTGGGTAATACAATCAAAACCATAGGGTCTCGTAGGAAGAATGGGTTTCCATCAATGGCAGGGCTACTGGGGTACCGCCCGTCACAGTACATGGCCTAGATCAACGTACCGAGGAGTACTCCCACTCCCCTGCAACACAAGGCCGGAACCATCCCTTACTGGACAGTGCCGAACAAGACAACCCCGTAGTTGGCGCGACCAACCACACACTAAGCCGAAATATAAAGGGACCTCTAGACAGGGGTAAATCTCGCTCTCAAGTGGGGGCTACCCACGAAGCCTTGCTGCACCTCCCCTGTTTTAGCCATTCCCGGTTGATGAGGCTTGAGGTTACGATTACCTTTAGAGAACACATCTATCTTAGAATGCTCATCGTCCACCTGACGATGTTCTGAAAGCATTCAATCCATACAAGTTCGTTCCGGGTTCGAACGAAACTGAAGGCACTATCTCGTTGCACTCATTATTGGAATCACCCTCAGAGCCAACGACCATAGCCCTTGCACTCTGACTCGCCATCTCGAATCTATAAGCACTATTCCGTCAACTCATTACGGAATCACCCACAGAGTTATACTGACGTATAGCCCTTACACCTCGAGTCTTCACTTGCTCAACTTGGATTAACGACCTAACGTTTAATTGGAATCGATGTGGTTTTTGGATATCCAAATATGGAAACCCGATCCCGGTCTCACCGAAACCAAACGCCATTTTAATGTCCAAGTTGTACTTAAGGGTTTAAACAATTTAACTTATATTCAGGATGATATATAAACAGATAGATGAATTATATTATCACAAGAGATAATTCATATCAATATTCACCTTCACAAAGCAGCATATCACATAACAGATATATCCAAATCATCCAGTATCAAACCAATATCAAACATCCAATATCAACCAATCATCCAATACAAATTTCCAAATATTGATCATCCAATATCAATCAATTAACCAATATTATCCAAGCAACCCATATAAATCAAACATCCAATATCAACCATTCAAAATCAATCATTCATTCATAACAGAATTGATTAACTCTTAATCACTTGGATTACTTAAATCTTTCTTCATTATTTATTATTCCAAATAAAATAAATTAATCATCTCTAATGATTTCCTTAATTAACCTCCCTTGATTAATTAAATTCAATTACATTTAAGTAATTATCCTTAGCCTTATTCAGTAATTAACCCTTTAATTACTATCATTAATTACAAAAATTAATGATCATTCATTAATTAATTAAATATAATTAATTACATTAATCCTTAATTAATTACAATTAATTAATCACACTTAAATTAATTACTTTTATTAAACAACCTTGATTAATATTAATTAATGATCCTCATTAATTAATTTTAATTAATTAAATAATTAACTTATAATTAATCAACTAATTAATCATAATTAGTAATTAACAATTTGTAATTACTTAACTAAATTAATTAACTTCTCAATTAATTAATTTATAATTTAATTAAATTAATCCTTGATTAATTAATCCAATTAATTAATCCTTAATTACTTCATTAAGAAATTATTAAACAATTAAATTAATAAATAAATCCTTAATTAATTACTTTATTAATTAATTACAATTTAATCAATTACTCTTGGTAATTAATCTTAGATTCATCTCATTTATTTATTAATTAATCACATTGATTAATTAACTAAATAATTAAGTAATTAATTCTTAATTATTTACATAAGTAATTATCTCTAATTACTTTCATTAATAAACCTTAATCAATCTCTTAATTAATTATTTAAAAAATAATTAATCACATTATTAAATAATTCTTAATTCTTTAATTAATTAATCACTTCATAATTAATTAACTTCAACAATTATATAAATCAATTCTTTAATTGATATTATTAAGTGATTAACCAATAATCACTTCAACTAATTACTCCATGAGTAATTACCTTCTTAATTTACATTCAATTAGTAATCATTAACTATTCCACAATTAATTACACTTATTTAATCATAATTAAGTGATTATTTAAAATTAAATATATAATTAACTAATTATTTAAAATTAATTAAACAATTAATTAATTAACAAATCTTCTTATAATTAAAGAAAATCTTTAATTAATTAAGAAAAACATAAATCTTATTTAATCTCTTACTTATTAACAATTATACTTAATTAAGTATTCTTAAGATCACACAATTTAATCTTAATCATCATAAATTTAATCATTTGCATTCATTAAATCTTAATAACCTTAAAGACAATCTATTTTATTGGTTACAACATTCTAACCTTCCCTTATCTGAAAAAAAACATTTAGAAATCAAATTGGAAATTTAAAACACTTTAAATTATCCAATTTGAACATATTTATTTTAAAATAATTTGTAAAATTCTGTTATTAAACATTATTTAACAATTACTTGGAAACTTTGATTAATATTGCGTTTCCTTTAAAGATAACATTCAAATTAAATGAAGTTAATTACCTTGAAAGAATCATTTTAAAAAAATGTTAGTTTTAAAATAACTTCGGTTAATATCTTTAAAAGTTTGATTTATATTTTAATTCAACATAATCATGTTTTAAGTTGCTTTCCTATATAAACTTGTCTACACTAATAAGCTTACCTCCATTATTCAACACACGTCGAATTAACACTAATCATCATTACAGACCTATCTACAAACCACCTTCCAACCCAACCCGAGACAAACACCCCACATCCTCGTGCCTTCCCCGAAGCAAAACACCAACTCCCTGCTTCGAGTCACCCTTGAGACGCACGCGAATGTTTCCCCGAGCCCCAACTCACCTTCTTCAAAATTCATAAACCCAGTGCATATGAACGTGCACGTGCACGTCTCCCCTCACCTCCGGCCACCGTGGGCAACCGCGACCATCTACGCCAGTCACCCTATCGCAAGCGAGCACAACATCACACCCTACTCGAACAAAACTTACACGAATCGAAAATTCGAACTCGAGCTCGAAATACTACAGATGACTCAAACCCAAAATCCATCACCTCCGATGTCGCCTTCACCAGAAAAAACCCAACGATCACCTCACAGCATCACTACAACCTCCACGCCTCTATTCCCAAGTCGCGGTCAAACCCGATCCCTTATCCACATCACAAATCTGTGGCTACCCATACAACCAAAAGAACAATGCTAAACCCTACTAATCAAGTTTCTAAAATCTGTGTTACATAATAAATTTGATCAGTATTTTTCTAGTGTTAAGTATCGATTAACACAGCTTGGATTCAAATTTCAAAGCCTAAAAATCACTCAGTCACATGAATTTGACAAAACCCCCAAATTTAGAAAAATCCAAAATTCATTTTCAACTGTAAGTTAGAAATTCTGATTTCTGTTTTAAAATTCATAATATGCATTATAGATTTAGAATATAAATTTTACTCATCAAAATTCGATCATGATTTACTTGATATAATTATTTGATTTTACTGCATATCCTACTACCTGCAGTTTTCTTAACTATTTCATATGCAAATTTATCTTTAACACTTAACTCATATTGAATCTAACTTCCATATTTGAAGATATTAACTCAGCATCACCTTACTGTATTTCAATTTGAAGTTTACTCAGAAATTTTGCTTTGAAATAACAGAGGGGTTAAAATTTTCTTTTAACAGATCATTTACAGTAAATACACCTGCATGCAATCAACAAACTCTCACAACATTCAGGTACTAATCCATATAAATTTAAGCTATAAAATTTTAATACACATCAATAACATCACATGCAAGGCAGTAAAATAAGATCAACTGTTTTTAAAAAGTATTTACTCACCTCTGAAATATATGAAGAGCAGTGCAGAATTTAGTTTCAGGCTTAAACTCTTTAATTTAGAAAATGCACTTGCTTTTGATTTTTTGCTGTTACTGAAGAAAACTTTTGCATGCTTTCAATTTTGCTGTTGATTTCCCTTTGCATGTTGAAATTACAGATTGCAGGTTGAACTTCATTTTCATATGCAGGTTGAATTAAACTTGTTGAGTAAACCTTTATTTGAATTTTCAGGTTGAAGTAGATATTGTAGATTGGAATTACATATTGATTTGAATCTTTGCATCACAGGTTCAATTATGCTTCAGATTTGATCTTCATGTCAAATTCGTTTTTGGGTTTAGTTTCAAGTTTAAAGAAATTTCTGTTTTGAGCTTAGAAGTGAAAATAAAGAGAAGAGTATTTGTGAAAGAAAACTAATTTCCTTCTTACAATATTTACTAAAATTAAAGAAAATGAAATTCAAAATAAAGACACTTGTCACTTTATTACTTAAGTAACTTACATGTGTTTATTAAGGAAGTTAACATGTTTACACATGTTCTTGAATATTTTTAATTAATTTTTATTCATTTAATTTAAATGTAATATAAACTTACATGTGAATATAAATTTAATCCTTTAAAGAAAATATTAGAAAACTAATTATAATATAAATGAATCTTTATACTTATATTTAAAAAAATTCTAATACATTTATACATATATTTGTAACCATTTTAATTTGAGCATTTTTTTTAAAACAAATCTTGTTTAAAATTCTTTTTAACTATCATATTTGAAAACAACAGTTTATCTTATATTTTAAAAACAAATGAATTAATCTTAAATTAACTGTTGAAAATATAAATTAAACAAAGCTTTAAATTACTATTTAAAATTATCAATAGATTGAATTAAATTTCAAAACAACTCAAATTATAACATATACAGACATATATATTACAATTTGAAAATTCATTTTTAATTTGAAACAAAAGATCTCCTATTCACAATATATATCAAATGTATATATTATAAACAGAATAAAATCTGATTAGCTTTGAAAAACAATTCTTATCAAATTTAAATTGTCAGAAAGATATAAATTACAAAAATCAGATTAAATATTTATTAACCTTAAAAAGAATAAATTTATCAATTTAAATTAAGATTATAAAGAAAAATTATCCAACCAATTAAATTATTAACATAGATTATTAAATTTATATTTCCCAAAATTTCGGGTCGTTACAATCCTCCCCCCTTAAAAGAATTTCGTCCCCGAAATTTAAAAGCAAAGGTAATTTAATAATCCAGTACATATTTTAATTTAAATTAGCAAAGCATTCTTAACAACCAGTAACTATCATCCAAAGCAATCAAATAACAAACAAACTTAACTAATTATTCTGACACAAATCAGAATAAATCCCTAATACTATCTCGAGTTTTTCCCAAGTATAAATCATCGGGAGACTCGCTCTACAAAAGCCAACAAACTAACTACACAACCAAAATCCAGAGCTCCACTCATCTCTAGATCCTTCAATCTGAACAGAACACTGATTACTCTCAAATCCAGCTCAACATCCAACTCCAACTGAACTACAGATTCAATAACCAACGATGAATCATACACGTATCCTTAGAGACACGTGATACACAATGAATTCCAGCTATCCAAACTGGCAATTCAATCTCATCCTATCAAAAACACAGATAAGAAATCTTCAAACGCCTCAGCACTAACCAACCAATCTTATCCAATTACTGTTCTCTTAACTAGAGAATTCTAACAACACTGAAGTCTCCAACTTTGAATTCCAAAACTTCTTATATCATATCTGCATAGCTCAACAGACAGTCCAAGGCTGCCCAACTTCTTCCTGATCAGCTCAACCTATGCTGATACTTCCAGAAACAACTAGACCCAAAACAACAAGCTTCAATATCCTATTCAACGGAAAAGTCTTCCAAAATCCGTCGAAATCCAGAACTCAAGCTCTACCACTCAAGCAATAGCAAACAGAACTCGCTTCCTTTCTTGTACAGCTGATACATTGCTTCCGCTGCACAACTCTGATTCTGAAATAGATGAGAATATTTGTTGATGAACACGAATACAAACTTATCCACTATATCCGGAAAACCTTGTTCATCAAATCCATAAAAATCTGAGTGACTCCTCTGACTCAGTCACACATCCTCAAAAAGAATCTTATTCCAAAAGCTATATCAGTCCAATTCCAAATCCCAAAAGTAATTCTGAGCTGCTACTCCAACTCTCCTTTCTCCAAGAACCACCTAACTATCAGGCTAACTACCAAAATCTCTTCTGGAACCAAAACAAATATGGAACTCAACTCCATATGCTGAAAAACTCCTGATTACATCAGTAGCTCTTACTTCCACATGAGAATCCTCAGCATCAACACAGATCGCCCAAGATAAATTCCAAACTAATCGCAAGTCACTTTTGCGATCCAACCTAGTTCGGATTCCAAATAGAACTGTCCCCTCTTTACCCATTAGAACAGCTTTAAACTTTTCCAAACAAAGGTTAACCTTTTCAAGAAAACATCACCACCTTCAGCCCGGACCGCTGGAAGAGAACCACAAAGATTTTCCTAACCATCGGAGAAACAACCAACACTGCTGCTTCCAAACTCTACCTTGATGATACAGCAAAGCTAAAAGGTCTTCTCGACATCACACCAAACACTTCGAGCTGAACTGCTACCACAGCTACCCAAAGACTCTAATCCAAAGGCTTCTCCAAAACCAAAACCATCAACAAACCACACAACGGACCTCCGAGATGGCAGACAACTTCTCAAGAAACTCGGACTCCAAACCAAGCATCCATATCCCGCTTACCTTAAGGAATAACAATGAGACCATGCCTGAAGAGAAACAAATAATAGACCTTAGTCTCATATTCCAAAACAGCCAATCTCCATGCTAAAGATCCAAACAACTTCTACACAGACGAATCTTCCCTGCAGCAGGTAAAGACTGCTCCACAATTACTTCTAAAACTGCTTCAAGAGAAAACATCTTCAGAAAATATCCAAGGATACTGCATCTCATCACGCAGTTATCAAGATACCATTACTTACTTCTGCACTAATAAGCTTACCTCCATTATTCAACATAATCATGTTTTAAGTTGCTTTCTTATATAAACTTGTCTACACTAATAAGCTTATCTCCATTATTCAACACAAGTCGAATTAACACTAATCATCATTACAGACCTATCTACAAACCACCTTCCAACCCAACCCGAGACAAACACCCCACATCCTCGTGCCTTCCCCGAAGCAAAACACCAACTCCCTGCTTCGAGTCACCCTTGAGACGCACGCGAATGTTTCCCCGAGCCCCAACTCACCTTCTTCAAAATTCATAAACCCAGTGCATATGAACGTGCACTTGCACGTCTCCCCTCACCTCCGGCCACCGTGGGCAACCGCGACCATCTACGCCAGTCACCCTATCGCAAGCGAGCACAACATCACACCCTACTCGAACAAAACTTACACGAATTTAAAATTCAAACTCGAGCTCGAAATATTGCAGATGACTCAAACCTAAAATCCATCACCTCCGATGTCACCTTCACCAGAAAAATTCCAACGATCACCTCACAGCATCACTACAACCTCCACGCCTCTATTCCCAAGTTGCGGTCAAACCCGATCCCATATCCACATAACAAATCTGTGGCTACCCAGACAACCAAAAGAACAATGCTAAACCCTACTAATCAAGTTTCTAAAATCTGTGTTACATAATAAATTTGATCAGTATTTGTCTAGTGTTAAGTATCGATTAACACAGCTTGGATTCAAATTTCAAAGACTAAAAATCACTCAGTCACATGAATTTGACAAAACCCCCAAATTTAGAAAAATCCAAAATTCATTTTCAACTGTAAGTTAGAAATTCTGATTTCTGTTTTAAAATTCACATTATGCATTATAGATTTAGAATATAAATTTTACTCATCAAAATTCGATCATGATTTACTTGATATAATTATTTGATTTTACTGCATATCCTACTTCCTGCAGTTTTCTTAACTGTTTCATATGCAAATTTATCTTTAACACTTAACTCATATAGAAACTAACTTCCATATTTGAAGATATTAACTCAGCATCACCTTACTGTATTTCATTTTGAAGTTTACTCAGAAATTTTGCTTTGAAATAACAGAGGGGTAAAAATTTTCTTTTAACAGATCATTTAAAGTAAATACACTTGCATGCAATCAACAAACTCTCACAACATTCAGGTACTAATCCATATAAATTTAAGCTATAAAATTTTAATACACGTCAATAACATCACATGCAAGGCAGTAAAATAAGATCAAATGTTTTTAAAAAGTATTTACTCACCTCTGAAATATTGAAGAGCAGTGCAGAATTTAGTTTCAGGCTTGAACTCTTTAATTTAGAAAATGCACTTGCTTTTGATTTCTTGCTGTTACTGAAGAAAACTTTTGCATGCTTTCAATTTTTCTATTGATTTCCCTTTGCATGTTGAAATTACACATTGCAGGTTGAACTTCATTTTCATATGCAGGTTGAATTAAACTTGTTGAGTAAACCTTCATTTGAATTTTCTGGTTGAAGTAGATATTGCAGATTGGAATTACATATTGATTTGAATCTTTGCATTACAGGTTCAATTATGCTTCAGATTTGATCTTCATGTCAAATTCGTTTTTGGGTTTAGTTTCAAGTTTAAAGAAATTTCTGTTTTGAGCTTAGAAGTGAAAATAAAGAGAAGAGTATTTGTGAAAGAAAACTAATTTCCTTCTTACAATATTTATTAAAATTAAAGAAAATGAAATTCAAAATAAAGACACTTGTCACTTTATTACTTAACTAACTTACATGTGTTTATTAAGGAAGTTAACATGTTTACACATGTTCTTGAATATTTTTAATTAATTTTTATTCATTTAATTTAAATGTAATATAAACTTACATGTGAATATAAATTTAATCCTTTAAAGAAAATATTAGAAAACTAATTATAATATAAATGAATCTTTATACTTGTATTTAAAAAAATCTAATACATTTATACATATATTTATAACCATTTTAATTTGAGCATTTTTTTTAAAACAAAGCTTGTTTAAAATTCTTTTTAACTATCATATTTGAAAATAACAGTTTATCTTATATTTTAAAAACAAATGAATTAATCTTAAATTGACTGTTGAAAATATAAATTAAACAAAGCTTTAAATTACTATTTAAAATTATCAATAGATTGAATTAAATTTCAAAACAACTCAAATTATAACATATACATACATATATATTACAATTTGAAAATTCATTTTTAATTTGAAACAAAAGATCTCCTATTCACAATATATATCAAATGTATATATTATAAACAGAATAAATTCTGATTAGCTTTGAAAAACAATTCTAATCAAATTTAAATTGTCAGAACGATATTAATTACAATTATCAGATTAAATATTTATTAACCTTAAAAAGAATAAATTCATCAATTTAAATTAAGATTATAAAGAAAAATTATCCAACCAATTAAATTATCAACACAGATTATTAAATTTATATTGCCCAAAATTTCGAGTCGTTACAATCCTCCCCCCTTAAAAGAATTTCGTCCCCGAAATTTAAAAGCAAAGGTAATTTAATAATCCAATATATATTCTAATTTAAATTTGCAAAGCATTCTTAACAACCAGTAACTATCATCCAAAGCAATCAAATAACAAACAAACTTAACTAATTATTCTGACACAAATCAGAATAAATCCCTAATACTATCTCGAGTTTTTCCCAAGTATAAATCACCGGGAGACTCGCTCAACAAAAGCCAACAAACTAACTACACAACCAAAATCCAGAGGTCCACTCATCTCTAGATCCTTCAATCATAACAGAACACTGATTACTCTCAAATCCAGCTCAACATCCAACTCCAACTGAACTACAGATTCAATAACCAACGATGAATCATACACGTATCCTTAGAGACACGTGATACACAATGAATTCCAGCTATCCAAACTGGCAATTCAATCTCATCCTATCAAAAACACAGATAAGAAATCTTCAAATGCCTCAGCACTAACCAATCAATCTTATCCAATTACTGTTCTCTTAACTAGAGAATTCTAACAACACTGAAGTCTCCAACTTTGAATTCCAAAACTTCTTATATCATATCTGCATAGCTCAACAGACAGTCCAAGGCTGCCCAACTTCTTCCTGATCAGCTCAACCTATGCTGATACTTCCAGAAACAACTAGACCCAAAACAACAAGCTTTAATATCCTATTCAACGGAAAAGTCTTCCAAAATCCATCGAAATCCAGAACTCAAGCTCTACCACTCAAGCAATAGCTAACAGAACTCGCTTCCTTTCTTGTATAGCTGATACCTTGCTTCCGCTGCACAACTCTAATTCTGAAATAGATGAGAATATTTGTTGATGAACACGAATACAAACTTATCCACTATATCCGGAAAACCTTGTTCATCAAATCCATAAAAATCTGAGTGACTCCTCTGACTCAGTCACACATCCTCAAAAAGAATCTTATTCCAAAAGCTATATCAGTCCAATTCCAAATCCCAAAAATAATTCTGAGCTGCTACTCCAACTTTCCTTTCTCCAAGAACCACCCAACTATCAGGCTAACTACCAAAATCTCTTCTGGAACCAAAACAAATATGGAACTCAACTCCATATGCTGAAAAACTCCTGATTACATCAGTAGCTCTTACTTCCACATGAGAATCCTCAGCCTCAGCACAGATCGCCCAAGATAAATTCCAAACTAATCGCAAGTCACTTTTGCGATCCTACCTAGTTCAGATTCCAAATAAAACTGTCCCCTCTTTACCCATTAGAACAGCTTTAAACTTTTCCAAACAAAGGTTAACCTTTTCAAGAAAACATCACCACCTTCAGCCCAGACCGTGGGAAGAGAACCACAAAGATTTTCCTAACCATCGGAGAAACAACCAACACTGCTGCTTCCAAACTCTACCTTGATGATACAGCAAAGCTAAAAGGTCTTCTCGACATCACACCGAACACTTCGAGCTGAACTGCTACCACAGCTACCCAAAGACTCTAATCCAAAGGCTTCTCCAAAACCAAAACCATCAACAAACCACACAACGGACCTTCGAGATGGCAGACAACTTCTCAAGAAACTCGGACTCCAAACCAAGCATCCATATCTCGCTTACCTCAAGGAATAACAATGAGACCATGCCTGAAGAGAAACAACTCATAGGCCTTAGTCTCATATTCCAAAACAGCCAATCTCCATGCTAAAGATCCAAACAACTTCTACACAGACGAATCTTCCCTGCAGCAGGTAAAGACTGCTCCACAACTACTTCTAAAACTGCTTCAAGAGAAAACATCTTCAGAAAATATCCAAGGATACTGCATCTCATCACGTAGTTATCAAGATACCATTACTTACTTCTGCACTTCCGACAGTTCCAAACTCAAGAAAAATTCGCTTACCCGAGCGAAATCCAAACTTATACTCCAAAGACAAACTCCGAATCTTTAAAAGATTTCCTTCAGATATTAGAGAAATTCTTACTCCAAAATACAAATCTTACTTGAGATGGTATTTGGTCTACAGTCTCGACAAATACTTCCAACCTCAAACATATGGACCTCTTCCATCAGTGGTAGTCGTGTTACACACACACACCACTACTCCATCCATCTACCTCTAAAACTTATGTTGGAAAATCCGAACAGATAAACCAACCTATTAGGTAGACATAGATATATAAATATATAGATATATATAAAAATTACAAGTACGCTCTCTCAAGAAAGACACCACTACAGAGCCTAGGTATTCACTCAACCTAATGCTCCCTAAAGATAGACACACTTCAGAGCCTAATGCTCTGATACCAACTGAGACGACCCGACTTTCTACTCCCAGAAAATCGCATCATCTTGAAGAAAGAAAGGGATAGAAGAAGAAAAGAAAGAGAAAGAAGAACACAAACAACATCAGAGAACTCACAGCGGAACGAATAAAATATAATATATCTCATAAAATATTACATAGTATCTCATTACATCAGAGTACACAACTTAAACAACAGATAATAGACAGTTATAAACTTCTGTCTAACTATACAACTCAAGTATACAAGATATAGACACAACATACACAACGGAATCAATATATATAACTACACGTCGAAGCCTCCTGCTCCATATCTCCTCAAGAATTCGTCAAGCTAACCTGATCCACTTGACTACTCATACATAATATGAGTACCCAAGAGTTTAATAAAACAGAAAATAAACACTCGGGTCAGACATGGGTCTGGTGTGAGTAAACGGGTTAAAATTGCTTAACTTTAGAAAACCTTTGAAAGAAAAAGGTATCACGTAAGACTTCCCACACATAAACATAGAAAAGTTTTTACCTTACGCTAACCAAAACATTTGATAGGAAATCCAGTGATATTATAATAGTGTCTAGGGTTTTCAAGTAAATAAGAAATAGCCGAAATTGTTACATGATTAAATTCCAGCTACTAGCCACAAAAGTGGGTAATACAATCAAAACCGTAGGGTCTCGTAGGAAGAATGGGTTTCCATCAATGGCAGGGCTACTGGGTACCGCCTGTCACAATACGTGGCCTAGATCAACGTACCGAGGAGTACTCCCACTCCCCTACAACACAAGGCCGGAACCATCTCTTACTGGACAGTCCCGAACAAGACAACCCCGTAGTTGGCGCGACCAACCACACACTAAGCCGAAATATAAAGGGACCACTAGACAGGGGTAAATCTCGCTCTCAAGTGGGGGCTACCCACGAAGCTTTGCTACACCTCCCCTGTTTTAGCCATTCCCGGTTGATGAGGCTTGAGGTTACGATTACCTTTAGAGAAAACATCTATCTTAGAATGCTCATCATCCACTTGACGATGTTCTGAAAGCATTCAATCCATACAAGTTCGTTCCGGGTTCGAACGAAACCGAAGGCACTATCTCGTTGCACTCATTATTGGAATCACCCTCAGAGCCAACGACCATAGCCCTTGCACTCTGACTCGCCATCTCGAATCTATAAGCACTATTCCGTCAACTCATTAAGGAATCACCCACAGAGTTATACTGACGTATAGCCCTTACACCTCGAGTCTTCACTTGCTCCACTTGGATTAATGACCTAACGTTTAATTGGAATCGATGTGGTTTTCGGATATCCAAATATGGAAACCCGATCCCGGTCTCACCGAAACCAAACGCCATTTTAATGTCCAAGTTGTACTTAAGGGTTTAAACAATTTAACTTATATTCAGGATGATATATAAACAGATAGATGAATTATATTATCACAAGAGATAATTCATATCAATATTCACCTTCACAAAGCAGCATATCACATAACAGATATATCCAAATCATCCAATATCAAACCAATATCAAACATCCAATATCAACCAATCATCCAATACAAATTTCCAAATATTGATCATCCAATATCAATCAATTAACCAATATTATCCAATCAACCCATATAAATCAAACATCCAATATCAACCATTCAAGATCAATCATTCATTCATAACAGAATTGATTAACTCTTAATCACTTGGATTACTTAAATCTTTCTTCATTATTTATTATTTCAAATAAAATAAATTAATCATCTCTAATGATTTCCTTAATTAACCTCTCTTGATTAATTAAATTCAATTACATTTAAGTAATTATCCTTAGCCTTATTCAGTAATTAACCCTTTAATTACTATCATTAATTACAAAAATTAATGATCATTCATTAATTCATTAACTATAATTAATTACATTAATCCTTAATTAATTACAATTAATTAATCACACTTAAATTAATTACTTTTATTAATCAACCTTGATTAATATTAATTAATGATCCTCATTAATTAATTTTAATTAATTAAATAATTAACTTATAATTAATCAACTAATTAATCATAATTAGTAATTAACAATTTGTAATTACTTAACTAAATTAATTAACTTCTCAATTAATTAATTTCTAATTTAATTAAATTAATCCTTGATTAATTAATCCAATTAATTAATCCTTAATTACTTCATTAAGAAATTATTAAACAATTAAATTAATAAATAAATCCTTAATTAATTACTTTATTAATTAATTACAATTTAATCATTTACTCTTGGTAATTAATCTTAGATTAATCTCATTTATTAATTAATTAATCACATTGATTAATTAACTAAATAATTAAGTAATTAATTCTTAATTATTTACATAAGTAATTATCTCTAATTACTTTCATTAATAAACCTTAATTAATCTCTTAATTAATTATTTAACAAATAATTAATCACATCAGCAAATAATTCTTAATTCTTTAATTAATTAATCACTTCATAATTAATTAACTTCAACAATTATATAAATCAATTCTTTAATTGATATTATTAAGTGATTAACCAATAATCACTTCAACTAATTACTCCATGAGTAATTACCTTCTTAATTTACACTAAATTAGTAATCAGTAATTATTCCATAATTAATTACACTTATTTAATCATAATTAAGTGATTATTTAAAATTAAATATATAATTAACTAATTATTTAAAATTAATTAAACAATTAATTAATTAACTAATCTTCTTATAATTAAAGAAAATCTTTAATTAATTAAGAAAAACATAAATCTTATTTAATCTCTTACTTATTAACAATTATGCTTAATTAAGTATTCTTAAGATCACACAATTTAATCTTAATCATCATAAATTTAATCATTTGCATTTATTAAATCTTAATAACCTTAAAGACAATCTATTTTATTGGTTACAACATTCTAACCTTCCCTTATCTGAAATAAAACATTTAGAAATCAAACTGGAAATTTAAAACACTTTAAATTATCCAATTTGAACCTATTTATTTTAAAATAATTTGTAAAATTCTGTTATTAAACATTACTTAACAATTACTTAGAAACTTTGATTAATATTGTAAATCCAAACGTTTCCTTTAAAGATAACATTCAAATTAAATGAAGTTAATTACCTTGAAAGAATCATTTTAAACAAATGTAAGTTTTAAAATAACTTCGGTTAATATCTTTAAAAGTTTGATTTATATTTTAATTCAACATAATCATGTTTTAAGGTGCTTTCCTATATAAACTTGTCTACACTAATAAGCTTACCTCCATTATTCAACACAAGTCGAATTAACACTAATCATCATTACAGACCTATCTACAAACCACCTTCCAACCCAACCCGAGACAAACACCCCACATCCTCGTGCCTTCCCCGAAGCAAAACCCCAACTCCCTGCTTCGAGTCACCCCTGAGACGCACGCGAATGTTTCCCCGAGCCCCAACTCACCTTCTCCAAAATTCATAAACCCAGTGCATATGAACGTTCACGTGCACGTCTCCCCTCACCTCCGGCCACCGTGGGCAACCGCGACCATCTACGCCAGTCACCCTATCGCAAGCGAGCACAACATCACACCCTACTCGAACAAAACTTACACGAATCGAAAATTCGAACTCGAGCTCAAAATACTGCAGATGACTCAAACCCAAAATCCATCACCTCCGATGTCGCCTTCACCAGAAAAATCCGAACGCTCACCTCACAGCATCACTACAACCTCCATGCCTCTATTCCCAAGTCGCGGTCAAACCCGATCCCATATCCACATCACAAATCTGCGGCTACCCAGACAACCAAAAGAACAATGCTAAACCCTACTAATCAAGTTTCTAAAATCTGTGTTACATAATAAATTTGATCAGTATTTTTCTAGTGTTAAGTATCGATTAACACAGCTTGGATTCAAATTTCAAAGCCTAAAAATCACTCAGTCGCATGAATTTGACAAAACCCCCAAATTTAGAAAAATCCAAAATTCATTTTCAACTGTAAGTTAGAAATTCTGATTTCTGTTTTAAAATTCATATTATGCATTATAGATTTAAAATATAAATTTTACTCATCAAAATTCGATCATGATTTACTTGATATAATTATTTGATTTTACTGCATATCCTACTTCCTGCAGTTTTCTTAACTGTTTCATATGCAAATTTATCTTTAACACTTAACTCATATTGAATCTAACTTCCATATTTGAAGATATTAACTCAGCATCACCTTAATGTATTTCAATTTGAAGTTTACTCAGAAATTTTGCTTTGAAATAACAGAGGGGTTAAAATTTTCTTTTAACAGATCATTTACAGTAAATACACCTACATGCAATCAACAAACTCTCACAACATTCAGGTACTAATCCATATAAATTTAAGCTATAAAATTTTAACACACGTCAATAACATCACATGCAAGGCAGTAAAATAAGATCAGCTATTTTTAAAAAGTATTTACTCACCTCTGAAATATATGAAGAGCAGTGCAGAATTTAGTTTCAGGCTTGAACTCTTTAATTTAGAAAATGCACTTGCTTTTGATTTCTTGTTGTTACTGAAGAAAACTTTTGCATGCTTTCAATTTTGCTGTTGATTTCCCTTTCCATGTTGAAATTACAGATTGCAGGTTGAACTTCATTTTCATATGCAGGTTGAATTAAACTTGTTGAGTAAACCTTTATTTGAATTTTCAGGTTGAAGTAGATATTGCAGATTAGAATTACATATTGATTTGAATCTTTGCATTACAGGTTCAATTATGCTTCAGATTTGATCTTCATTTCAAATTCGTTTTTGGGTTTAGTTTCAAGTTTAAAGAAATTTCTGTTTTGAGCTTAGAAGTGAAAATAAAGAGAAGAGTATTTGTGAAAGAAAACTAATTTCCTTCTTACAATATTTATTAAAATTAAAGAAAATGAAATTCAAAATAAAGACACTTGTCACTTTATTACTTAATTAACTTACATGTGTTTATTAAGGAAGTTAACATGTTTACACATGTTCTTGAATATTTTTAATTAATTTTTATTCATTTAATTTAAATGTAATATAAACTTACATGTGAATATAAATTTAATCCTTTAAAGAAAATATTAGAAAACTAATTATAATATAATGAATCTTTATACTTGTATTTAAAAAAAATCTAATACATTTATACATATATTTGTAACCATTTTAATTTGAGCATTTTTTTTAAAACAAAGCTTGTTTAAAATTCTTTTTAACTATCATATTTGAAAATAACAGTTTATCTTATATTTTAAAAACAAATGAATTAATTTTAAATTAACTGTTGAAAATATAAATTAAACAAAGCTTTAAATTACTATTTAAAATTATCAATAGATTGAATTAAATTTCAAAATAACTCAAATTATAACATATACATACATATATATTTAAATTTGAAAATTCATTTTTAATTTGAAACAAAAGATCTCCTATTCACAATATATATCAAATGTATATATTATAAACAGAATAAAATCTGATTAGCTTTGAAAAACAATTCTTATCAAATTTAAATTGTCAGAAAGATATAAATTACAATTATCAAATTGAATATTTATTAACCTTAAAAAGAATAAATTTATCAATTTAAATTAAGATTATAAAGAAAAATTATCCAACCAATTAAATTATTAACACAGATTATTAAATTTATATTCCCCAAAGTTTCGGGTCGTTACAATATATATATATATATATATATATATATATATATATATATATATATATATATATATATATATATATAAACTGGACAGATATACTTTAAACACGTATTAAATCACATATCATCATATTATAAAAATAAATAACTTTATATACAAACTATCATACGTACTGTGATAGATAATATAGATCAACAAGCAAATCCACCTTTACATTATACATAAAAGTCAAAGACTACAACCTTACATTATATATATATGTAGGCTATACCAAAACTTACATATCACTATTATATATTTTACAATATTTATTATAACACAATGCAACTTACTTTATAATCTTTTTATAACTCTATAAACTCTTATATCTAACAGACCCTACATATATATAAAATGTATTATTAGACTAAGATACATATATATTAACATATGTTAGCTTTTATAATGCAATTGTTATATATGTAAATAAACTAACAGATATATAGTTATGTATATATATAACTTAAGTATAAACTCAGAATTTGATGGGTCTAAAGTACGAACGATTTTAAATAAAACGTACATGTATAACCAAGCAGATTATTGTATACAGTAAAGATATAAGATAACAATATATATAAACTGTCGTTACTTCTATAATATAAACTATAGGAATATAACATATATATATGTATAAAACAGCACAAACATATAAAATACCAAACATATATGTACTGTCAAATAAACCAAAGTATGCAGACCAAGTAAGAGAATATGTAAACTATTATACTCAAATCTAATGCACGCACACACTATGTAGAGTCAATATTAAATTTAAAACTTATATAAAAATAAAGGTCTATACGTATAAATTTTATAAATTCAGCTTCATACAAAATACATCTTATATTGATATATATATATATATATATATATATACATACATACATACATGCAGAACTGAAGCTAACCAATAGTCAACATACAAAACTTATATACTTTATAAACAATATATACTTTATATAACAGACTCTAATATAACAGACTCAAATTTATAATATAATACAACTTGTATAACCATATAAAAAAATGGATAACTTATCATACTTAATAAAAATAAGCAGCTAAAAATATAAACATATACTATACTAACTTACAGAAAAAATTATATAACAGCTTAACATATGTATAAACTTAATATATTAACATGTAATATGTATCATACTCTACATAAACACGCAGCTGAAGGAAGAAAGGAAAGAAGCGACGGCTGTCCGAGATGTAGTTCGAGTAGAGGAAGCAGAGGTGAGTGAGTTGTTCGGCCGAAGTGGAATAGAGAATGAGTTGCAGTGAGGTCGGAGGTCGCTCAGATGTTCGGCATGGCTAGTGCTTGGGTTTGGCCTTAGGAATAGGGAAAGACGGTGGGCTCGGTCAGGTTGGAGGCTTCGGGTGGTAGCTCGGGAATAGAGGCGTGGTGGTTGAATGGCAGGCTAAGGAAGAAGTTGCGTGGGAAGGAGAACAGGCGATGGTTTCTGAAGTGGCGAAGGAAAAATAGGCGATGCTTGGTGACTCGGTGAAGGCTGTCTTGCGGTGAGCAGAGGCTAGAAGGAAGCCGGTCACGGTCGAAGTAGGAAAGATGAAGGGTAAGTTGACATATATTTATTTTTCTTTGGTTTTTGATGAATTGGCAGAACGAATGGAAAGCCAAAGAACAATGAATGAACTAGAAAAGAGAATTCAAGTGAACCAGAAATACAAATTAACTTGGGAATGGAAAAAGTGAAAGGTCGAAATTATTAATAGCTAATGACTGTATGTATTACACAGTGGAAAAATGAATGGATAACAACTCAAAAGGCACGAAACGGGTACCGATAGGTTACCATTTTCACATATTCCGCTTCGTACCAAACTTAAAAACATAGAATTGAATATACTGTAGAGATCAGCATGACGAGAATATCAAAACGGTATACAGATATTAGTAGTACGATCATCTGGACAAAAGTCGATAATCGGTACCGAAATGCTGCGAATCTGTCAAAAATAAGATAAACGAAGCAATAACGGTTCAAATTTGGGAAAACGAAAAATGACATCCCACTTAGAAGATGATTTACAAATTTATTGTATAAAAATATTCAGGTTTGGAAAACATTTTATTATCATCAATTTTAACCGATTCAAATTGAAATAGAATTACACAAGAGAATAAACTTTAATATTATCAGATGAAAATTTACCATTTATTATGTTCAAATAGACGTATTCCAAATATTAAATTTTTATTTCAAAATATTATTATTTAAAATTTCATAAAATTTTAATTAAATATATTAACAAAATAAATAAAAATTTATGGGTCTTTACACTCTTCCCCACTCAAAACTTTTTGTCCCCAAAAATGAAGGTGGTAGGAGAATAGAAACAACCAGAAAGAAAAATTGATTGAAAGCAAAATAAAACAATTAGTTTAAACCATATAACTTTCAATTTTAATTAATTACTATTCAGCAATTGATTTAGATTCAAGGTATTTCATTAAGTTGATTTTATTCCAATTTATAAATTCCTTCAAAATAAATTTTATTTTATCTATCTTATTTATTCATTATCCTATTATCTAATTTGTCTTAATTAACATTTCTATAATCATAAAATTTAGTATAAAACATTTATTAAAGCCGATCAATTTTATTTACAAATTCCTTTAACATCATTTTACATTGTAAAATATCCAATTACATATTCAACTTCTAAATGATTTAGGTAACTATATTGGAATGTAATTGAGTATTATACAAGTAAAATTTTCCCAATTCAATTATTCAAGTTTAAATATTTATTCGAAATTTGGCTTATTTTATAATTAAAATCATCTTTAAATCAGAATTTAAGAATTAAATTTCCGATTCACTTCAAACCATTTAGAGAGAAATATATATATATATATATATATCAAATCAAATTTATAAACACACACACACACACACACACACAGATATATATATATATATGTTATAAATCAAGTCATACTAAAGAAATTCAAATCAAAATATTTTTCCTTCAAAACAAAAGTGTAGCTAAGCTACTAATGGTCTCTCCGCTTTGAAACTCGAAAATGAATATCGATGATACTGCAGTCATCACCGAGATTATTTTTCAACGACAAAAGAGAAGAGCACTAATTTAAACATCTATAATTCTTTGGAAAAAATTTCTACTCGAAAATACTTCAAATAATACGCATTGTAAAACTTTAAAACCATAGTTTAAAATTACCGAAAATTAAGTTCTCAAATTCTTAATTTAAATTCATTTTGAATTCTATACCAATTTATAATTTCATTTATATATTAGGGGATAATAATCATTGGTTTATTGAATGAAAATCAAATATTATCATTTTTAAACAACCCATTTTAGTTATCTTTTTAAATTCAGGAGAATTATACATACATACATACAATATAATTTGTACAAAATTATTTCATCTACCAAATTTGAAAACAATATTGTGTCGGTTTGCTCTGTTTAAGTGTTTTGGAAATCCTATCGATAGCGCTGATCAGACGAATCAATCGAAAACCCAAATCAACATCAACAACTCAAACAACACAATATATATATATATATATATATATATATTTAACATTTTTAGTATTAATTTATAAATACACTTCCTCACTCGACGATACAAGAATGGATTTCAAAGCAAGGATAGAGATTCAAATTTGATGGACTCAATTCAAAGAGAATTTTGATTCGAAGATAGGTTCGAAACAAAGATAAGATGATTAAATAACAAAATAGGAAAATGGATAAGTTTATATAAATCGCGGCCAACCTTAACTGGGTCGACTGTGACTTCAAGAATAAGATCGATGCAAAATTCCGAGGCAAATCAACATTCGGTCGCAAGAGACAAAATTCAGGCATAGTAGGAGATATATAGCATCGTAAACCAAGGATACAGAAATCTTCGGTAAATCAATGTCTATTGTAAAGGAGTTTCACCCCTTATAAATCATTCGAAGATTGGCAATGTAACATTCCTGAATTTTGAACGAGTTTAATTTGAAATTTATTTAATTTTGAAATTAAATTGTGGAATTAATTGTGAATTTAATTATGAAGTGATTGAAATTATCTTTTGAAAATAAACATGACTTGTAATAAAATTAAAACATACATTAACAAGATAAAATTTCATTTGATAATACATTTTCTTTTAAAATTTATAAGATCTAGTTAACTAAGTTTAAACATTAATTAACACATAATTAAATAACAAATTACTTGTAGATACATGTGTAAGCATCTTAAAATCCTAAATGAACATGTGTTATGAATTTGAACATGAGAACTTACATGTGTCATGTTGTAATTTTGGTTTTTCTTTAATTTTAAATTCATCATTAACTAGCTATATAAACATGTATTTACTCATTCCATCCCTCTTTCTCATTTTTTCCAATTCTTAACAAAGAAAACATTTTCCTCCTTCAATAAAATGAAAGTAAAATCTGTAACATTTCAGATTTTTAAAAACCAAACTCCTCACTTTCAAATTGCATATCAATTCCTGTAAACATACATGCAACAATCTTCAGTTCAACTCCTCAAATCTGCATTTCCAAAATACAAGCCTGCATGCATTACAAATTTCAAACATGCATTGCATTCAACTCCTCTTTAAAACTTGCAAGATCAAAAATCATAACCCTGTAATTCTTCAAATATACAAATCTGCATTTCTTTTGCAAGCAAGAAAAACCTGCATGTTTGTAAACTTAAGCATGCAACCATGAAAAAGCAAAACAATCTACAGCCTGCATTTTGTTCTTGCAAATCTACATTTCCCAAAACATAAACATGCATTCATCTGGAAAAAGGGGGCAAGAAGGTCTGCATGCATTTTTTTTTCAAACCCCGGAACATGCGTTTCAAACTGGAAACATCATTTCCAAAACAAGCTCTGCATTTCTTGGCATCTGCAAATTGCCAGCGAGGCCTGCATACATCAAGTAGAAGCTTTCATGTTTTAAAAAGCATCTTGGAACAGAGGTCAGCATTCAAGAAGCCTGCATGCATTAAACTTCAAATTTGGACCCTGCATATTGAATGTGCTCTGCATGCTAAAATCTGAGGTCTGCATATTGAGGTGAGCAAACACACTTGAATACATTCTTATGCTTTGATATGTGAGTAACACCTAATTTAAATAAAATAAGTAGAATTTCATGCTTGCTTATCTGATGAATTAAATCGTGTATATGTTTTTTTAAACTGCCTGCCTGTGTATGTATGAAATGTGATGCATGTCAGATTTTCAAAGTTTTGATTGTTATAGATTAAGTTCAAAATTGAATAAAATCTGTTGTTTTAGGATAGAGTAAATACAAATTTATATGAATCAAATTTGAATTTTCTGTAACCTGGAAATCAGGTTACACAGAGCAATAATTAATATAGAGAAAAATTCAAATTTATAGGAATTCATGTTTCAGATTCATAAATTGAAACAACAAGGGAATTCATGAATTTTAAATCAAATCAAATAATTTATAGTATTGTGAATCAAGTGCAGTGATGAACTTACTGTATTTTTCATTTTTGTTAAGTACATTTTATTCTTGCATTTGATTTGATTGAATTTAATTTTAGACATAGTTTAGCTATCGAGTATTGTAGGAAAATTATTAGAATAAATTGAATTTCAATTTTGGTGGGGAGATTTGGGGTTTTTATGTATGAACCCTAGTTTTTTCCTGGGTTTAAGAATTTAGTGCTGCTGTTTCTTCAAGTGACCGAGTTCTACCATTTTTGGCGTGATGGTAGCTGGTGGTTTGGGAAAGCTTTCACAGAAGTTTGAGTGGCAACGGCGGTCGGTGGCGTTGGGGAAGGGTGTTGACAGGCTAGGAACTGAAGTGAGGAGATGTTTCCAGGTTTTGGTTTATGAACTTGAATTCAAATTCAAGTTGGATTTTGGGGATTTGAAGGTTGAATGTTGATATAGGGATTTTGGGTCGATAGAGGATGGTCATGGATGTTCGTCAGTGATGCCGGAGTTGGGAAGTAGATGCACAGGAGTGTTGTGCATGTAGGTATTGATGATGGTGTAGTTTGGGTTGCAGGGTTTTCGTACTCGGGTTGGTCTCGGGTAAATGGGAAGGGAACTCGAAGCAAGTGTGCTTCTGACCCAAAGTAGAATCCAAGTTGCTCGGGTTATATAATGTTTCAGGTTTTTAGTATGAAACAGAATTTGTTTCCAGATCCTTAAATACAGAACTGAAGTGATAATAGGAATGAAAACTTGAAATTTGAAAAATTAGTTTGGAAACTGAATTTGGATTATAAGTTAAAATAATTTAAATCTGGGTATTAATAAATTATCCAGTTTTTAAAATCTTAGTTTGGGTTTCTAAATCTAAGAGCAGAAATTTGTTTCCAGGTTTTATAAAGTTGAAGTAAAAAGTAAATTTGCAAAACAAAAATCTGAAATAAGCCTTGAATCTAAAATTGAATTTGTATTCTGTAAGTTCAAATTTTAAATCTTTGAGTTAAATTTGAAATACTTTTAAATTCAAACTTGGTTTTAGACAAAACAGAAACTGTTTTTTGTTTTTAGATTTGAAAGTAAATTTTCAAATTGAAGTTGAAGTTCAAACTGTAATATTTAAACCTGAAACCTAAATATGAATTCAATAATTTAAATCTTGGATTTTTGAAACAGTTTGAATTCAAAATTTAAGATGTTTTAAATTAAAACAGAAAGCTGTTTTTTTTTTCCCGTTTTAAAATTTAAAGGCAGATTTTAAAAATGCAACTGAAAAATTTAAATAAGTTTAATCTGGAAACTGAAGTATGGAACTTAGCAAATAAATCTAAGTTTGAATTTAATTTGGAAGCTGGAAATTTAAATTTAGACTTTAAACTTTTTAAGGTATAAAAGAACATTGATTTGAATTTTAAACTATAAGTTTAAATTTATGGAATAAGGTTTAAAAATGAGGTTAAATTCAGTTTAACCTGGAATTTGACTTTTATAACAGTTTTTAAAATTTAAACAAGTTTTTAAATTTTAAATTTGTTTTAACCATTTTTGGAAGAGGTTAAATAACTTGAATTTAAAAATGAAGATGGAAGTGTAAATAAAGTTTTAAATTTTAAGTTTGAATTTGAAATGGAAATTTGAATTGTGTTCAGTTTGAAATTTAAAAAGAAATTTTTAAATTTGAATTTTGTTTTGAAATAAAGTGTTTAAAATACTTTGTTAAAGAAGGATGTTTCTTGAATTTGAACTTAAGAAATTGATTTCATTTAAATTATTTAATTAATTTAAATGGAATATTAATTATTTAATTAATTAATAATATGGATGTTTAATTAAGGAAGTAATGATTTTTAAAGTTGATTAATAAGATTAGAGATTAATTAATTAAATTAAATTAATCTATAATTAAGGATGGTTAATTAAATTTTAATTTATGATTAAGATTTATTTAATCAAGTGATTAATGATAATTAAGGTTGTAATTAACACTTAGTTAATTAATAATTAGAGATTAATTAAATAGTAATTAAATATTAATTTCTTAATAACTAATGATATTTAATTTAAGAAATTCTTAATTAAGTAATTAAGAAATGTTAATGAAGTCATTAACTCAAGATTAATTAACAATTAATTAATGTGATTAATTTTCGATAATTAATTAGATTAATTAATTAGTTAATAATCAATTGTTTAAGTTTTTAATTACTTAATGAAAGTAATTAGTGAATTAATTACTTAATGTAATTAATTAAGGTTAATGTGATTTGTTTAGATTAATTAATTAAGTTTAATTGATTTAAACATTTGTTGAATTGTTGATAATTATTTATGTAATTTATGAATCTGTAATTACTTAAGGAATAAATAAATTTATAATTACAAGATGTAATTAAAGATATTTAATATAGAAGTAAATTGGATTTAAATTACTTTGAAATTAATCAAGGAGATTAATTTAGATAATTAAATAAGAATAATTAATTATTGGGTTGAGTAATTAATGTAGTTAATTACTGAATGGTTATTAATCAAGGGTGATTAATATATATGTAGGGTTTAAGTAATTAACTTGTGTAATTATCTTATAAGCTAATTACTCATTGTAATTAGAGATAGTAAATTAATTAGGACTAATAAATGAAAGTAATCACGTAGGTAATAAATTTAAAACCACCCAGTTTATTCATCTTAATTGTAGATGCTGGTGGTTATTGAATGTTGTGTGATGGATTGATATATTTGATATGTGATGTGATGCTATGTGATACTTTGTGCTGATCTGCTATATTTATGATGAATATACTGTCGTATGAATATGAAACCCTTTGACCCGTAAAACGACATTTGAATTTCGATGCGACAGGGAGTCGGATTCCAGTTGGTTATCCGAAACCCACATCGAATCATATTAGTGAATTTTTGTGATTGATAATTTACTTTATCTATGAATCTGTGAATATAGATAAGCGCTATGGGTTATACCGCTTATCTTTATGATTGAATCTGTGATGATGATGTTGTGCACTATTGTGTTGAACCCCTGGACCACACTTATACACACACAAATATGGATTGCACGTGGAAATGGGTTAAGTCACAGATTTTGAAATTGTTTTAAAAATTTGAATTTTTGAATCCAAAATAGTTTGGAAATTAGAATTGAAGCTTTTGAATAAAATGAATTTCAAAAAAATAAAAGTTATTTGAATAACTTGATTGAGTTTTGAAATTTAAATAATTTGATTTAAATTTGAATTCAATATTTGAAGTTGAATTCTATAATTTGGGAACTAAGGTTTAAAAAGTTATCCAACCTATAAATGGGTTTATATGGGATTTTAAACCATTTTAAAAGTGATGTTTTGAAATTTAAAATTAACTTAAGATTTCAACTTGTCTAAATTGGACTTTTCTGAAACGAAAACTGTTGTTTCCAAATAATAGAAGCTTTCATATAAGAAATGGATTTCCAATATGTGTTAAAAGGAATTCAAGTTTTGAAATGGAAATGGTTTTCCAAGTTATGAATAAATCTTTGGAATGTGTTTTGAAAGCTATAAATTAAATCTTTAATTTAAAGATTTATCGAGTTAATCCAATTGGAATGGAAGTTGTTTTGAATCTATGAATAGATCTTTATGAAATTTGGCGAAACTTTGTGAAATTAATCTTTTGGTTTAAAGATTCAAAATGGTAATTTGTTTAACCATTGAAAGAAAAGTTTTGGATTTTATAAGTTGTGACTTAACTGGAATCCCATGTCCATATGTTTTAAAAATATGGCGCTTACTATTCGGTTTAGCCGGGAGAGGACCTTGTGTCATATAACCCATTCCGAATAGTGATACGACGTTATGGATTGCATTTGAAGAACGGTGTTGAAGACCGGGTGTCTTCGAGAACGTTAGGATAACCTATCGATTGTCTCTGCACCGAGTAGCTACGGTATAGAGATTTCCTTAGTGATGGGAAGTCCGATCGGGATTGTGGATACCCGGATTTGCAAGGGCTTCTTCGGAAGTGCCTTCGGTTCTGTTCGAACCCGGAACAGACTTGTATGGTTGTATGTCCGACATTACACTTTGAGATGTTAACTGATCTCTATCAAATACATTTCTGCTTGGTGGCGGAGAATTTATTCTCTTAGCTTAACACCCTTCTCTGAGACGTACGAGCTCAGAGGTTATGTAGTTGATATTTATCAGTGATATATTCCCAATTTGGTAATGTGGCATGCTGAGTGCTGCTGTGTGATGATCATTGGTTGATCATTTGTGATATGATCATTTGTTTGATCATTTATCTTTGTGATCATTGCTTTGGTCATCTGTTGACCCAAAGCATGGCTTTATTGCACAAAGCGTAGCTTTGTGGACGAGACTGCATCAGGACCTCACTCCCCGGAAATGGTCGAAACAGGAAAGATGCGGCAAGGTTATGAGGGTCGCTCCCTTTAGGGTGTGTCATTCCCTTCTGGTAAAGGGTGGTATCAGGTATGGAGCCCTGGTATTTAACCTATGTGGTTGCTCCAATCTCATTTACTGTGTGGTTGTTGCTTTGAGGCGCCTCGGATAAAGGTCCCAAAGGACCGGGGGATGGCATATTCGTGTAGTAGTTACCTAGTTACAGAGGTAACCCGGCCTTGTGTTGGCAGAGATCTAACCGTAACGTTAGTTTCTCGGGACGTCCCGCCAGAGGCGATCCCATGTGGTAGTAGGAAGTTCCTTAGCCTGACCATTTGTTGGAAATCCATTCATCCAATACGTGCCTTGTACGGTTTTAGATGTAGAACCTGCCATTTACTTATGGTGGCGCCCCACTGTTTAGATGGTAGCTATAGTAGGCATACGATACTGGTCGTATGTTGGCTAGGATTTATATTATATTTTCGAAAAGATTTTCCACACTTTGCACTTATAGTAATAATATCAAAGATTTTCTCGTATTAAGCATATTTGACTATCATAAGGAGAAATCTCCTCCAAGTCTGCGTTTGCATTGTGTGTGTGGCGGGAGGCCTTATGGTAGTTTCATTTTCTAAAAAGCATTGCGGATTTCAAATTTAAATTCTGTTGTTTGTTTTAAAAGACCAAATGTTTTTGTTTGCTCATACCAGTCCCATGACTGACCTGGAGTTTATTGTTCCTTTCCTAAACTCTGGGTGCCCACTATTTTCCCACACGGGCAGTCTAGAGTTGGGGTTTACAGATAATCAGTAGTAGGGGTAGATTCGATAGCTTTCAGCATTAGGATTTGGAAATTACAATTGGATCGAGTTGCTTCTCTTCATCTAATTTGGGAGTTCGAGCTATTCTGGATTGGTGCCTTGGAGATGGAGATTTCTGATGCTGGAGTTCTTTCTTGAAGACCATATTAGTGTTGTTTTCGCTGCTGTGTTATCTTTTCTTTCCGCTGCTATTCTTTGTATCTCTGATGTATATTCATTGTACCATTCATGTTGTATCAGTTATTGTATCAAATACTGTATATGAAATATATTATTCATTTCTTCCGCTGTGTTATTTACTTAATGTGTTATAGGCTCCGGCGACTCGAATTTGAACGGTCGGATCTGCGGCATTCGAGTACAATGTAAAGTATGGATGTCGATTTTCGAACGCGAAAAATTCGATTCGTTACATTTGGTATCAGAGCGGAGGGTAAAACTTTAGCTCAGGAGTATAACACATTAAGTAGCTCATTAGAGATAGGGTGAAGTATACCCTAGAATGAGTATATTCCTAAGATATCCGTTCGAATGCCTCAGTAAATTCTCTTACTATCCACCGATAGTAAGTATGAGTGCGAGAAGAGGACGAGATAGGGGACAGGGAAGTACCACTACAAATGGTCAATACCTGTAACAACGAGGAAATAATCGTATCTCTATCAATCTCTTTTGCTTATCATTTCTTCTCAATTTCCTTTGATTCGATTTCAATTCTTTGTCAGCTTCATGGCAGTTCGAGAGAGAAGCTTTGGTAGGAGATCATCATTTTGGTTAGACCAAAAGATGAGTTGAAATAGGACATAAACTCCAGATAGGCCAAATTTGTTTGTTTGTTTGTTTGGATGTATTGGTTGCCTTGATTGCTTTGTTTGCTATGGTTGATAGGTACATTTAGTTTCTAAACTAGGAGTTTGGATCGTATCTACATATTTGTCTATTATCTGGGATCCGATATATTCTACGAACGATTAGTTATCCCTTCGAACTAATCAATGCCTTTGCATATTAGTAGACCGGATAACCCGAGTATCTTGTCAAATAATTGTATGAGTTTGTTCTCATATTGTTAATATTCTGATTTGGAAAACCAAATGCAGAATAAATATTTCGATCTGATCTGGTCAATCATTTCTTTATCTATTATCTATTCTTTGTCGTCTTCTTTGCAATTTCGAGGACGAAATTCTTTTAAGGGGTGAAGTCTGTAACATTCCTGAATTTTGAACGAGTTTAATTTGAAATTTATTTAATTTTGAAATTAAATTGTGGAATTAATTGTGAATTTAATTATGAAGTGATTGAAATTATCTTTTGAAAATAAACATGACTTGTAATAAAATTAAAACATACATTAACAAGATAAAATTTCATTTGATAATACATTTTCTTTTAAAATTTATAAGAACTAGTTAACTAAGTTTAAACATTAATTAACACATAATTAAATAACAAATTACTTGTAGATACATGTGTAAGCATCTTAAAATCCTAAATGAACATGTGTTATGAATTTGAACATGAGAACTTACATGTGTCATGTTGTAATTTTGGTTTTTCTTTAATTTTAAATTCATCATTAACTAGCTATATAAACATGTATTTACTCATTCCATCCCTCTTTCTCATTTTTTCCAATTCTTAACAAAGAAAACATTTTCCTCCTTCAATAAAATGAAAGTAAAATCTGCAACATTTCAGATTTTTAAAAACCAAACTCCTCACTTTCAAATTGCATATCAATTCCTGTAAACATACATGCAACAATCTTCAGTTCAACTCCTCAAATCTGCATTTCCAAAATACAAGCCTGCATGCATTACAAATTTCAAACATGCATTGCATTCAACTCCTCTTTAAAACTTGCAAGATCAAAAATCATAACCCTGTAATTCTTCAAATATACAAATCTGCATTTCTTTTGCAAGCAAGAAAAACCTGCATGTTTGTAAACTTAAGCATGCAACCATGAAAAAGCAAAACAATCTACAGCCTGCATTTTGTTCTTGCAAATCTACATTTCCCAAAACATAAACATGCATTCATCTGGAAAAGGGGGGCAAGAAGGTCTGCATGCATTTTTTTTTCAAACCCCGGAACATGCGTTTCAAACTGGAAACATCATTTCCAAAACAAGCTCTGCATTTCTTGGCATCTGCAAATTGCCAGCGAGGCCTGCATACATCAAGTAGAAGCTTTCATGTTTTAAAAAGCATCTTGGAACAGAGGTCAGCATTTAAGAAGCCTGCATGCATTAAACTTCAAATTTGGACCCTGCATATTGAATGTGCTCTGCATGCTAAAATCTGAGGTCTGCATATTGAGGTGAGCAAACACACTTGAATACATTCTTATGCTTTGATATGTGAGTAACACCTGATTTAAATAAAATAAGTAGAATTTCATGCTTGCTTATCTGATGAATTAAATCGTGTATATGTTTTTTTAAACTGCCTGCCTGTGTATGTATGAAATGTGATGCATGTCAGATTTTCAAAGTTTTGATTGTTATAGATTAAGTTCAAAATTGAATAAAATCTGTTGTTTTAGGATAGAGTAAATACAAATTTATATGAATCAAATTTGAATTTTCTGTAACCTGGAAATCAGGTTACACAGAGCAATAATTAATATAGAGAAAAATTCAAATTTATAGGAATTCATGTTTCAGATTCATAAATTGAAACAACAAGGGAATTCATGAATTTTAAATCAAATCAAATAATTTATAGTATTGTGAATCAAGTGCAGTGATGAACTTACTGTATTTTTCATTTTTGTTAAGTACATTTTATTCTTGCATTTGATTTGATTGAATTTAATTTTAGACATAGTTTAGCTATCGAGTATTGTAGGAAAATTATTAGAATAAATTGAATTTCAATTTTGGTGGGGAGATTTGGGGTTTTTATGTATGAACCCTAGTTTTTTCCTGGGTTTAAGAATTTAGTGCTGCTGTTTCTTCAAGTGACCGAGTTCTACCATTTTTGGCGTGATGGTAGCTGGTGGTTTGGGAAAGCTTTCACAGAAGTTTGAGTGGCAACGGCGGTCGGTGGCGTTGGGGAAGGGTGTTGACAGGCTAGGAACTGAAGTGAGGAGATGTTTCCAGGTTTTGGTTTATGAACTTGAATTCAAATTCAAGTTGGATTTTGGGGATTTGAAGGTTGAATGTTGATATAGGGATTTTGGGTCGATAGAGGATGGTCATGGATGTTCGTCAGTGATGCCGGAGTTGGGAAGTAGATGCACAGGAGTGTTGTGCATGTAGGTATTGATGATGGTGTAGTTTGGGTTGCAGGGTTTTCGTACTCGGGTTGGTCTCGGGTAAATGGGAAGGGAACTCGAAGCAAGTGTGCTTCTGACCCGAAGTAGAATCCAAGTTGCTCGGGTTATATAATGTTTCAGGTTTTTAGTATGAAACAGAATTTGTTTCCAGATCCTTAAATACAGAACTGAAGTGATAATAGGAATGAAAACTTGAAATTTGAAAAATTAGTTTGGAAACTGAATTTGGATTATAAGTTCAAATAATTTAAATCTGGGTATTAATAAATTATCCAGTTTTTAAAATCTTAGTTTGGGTTTCTAAATCTAAGAGCAGAAATTTGTTTCCAGGTTTTATAAAGTTGAAGTAAAAAGTAAATTTGCAAAACAAAAATCTGAAATAAGCCTTGAATCTAAAATTGAATTTGTATTCTGTAAGTTCAAATTTTAAATCTTTGAGTTAAATTTGAAATACTTTTAAATTCAAACTTGGTTTTAGACAAAACAGAAACTGTTTTTTGTTTTTAGATTTGAAAGTAAATTTTCAAATTGAAGTTGAAGTTCAAACTGTAATATTTAAACCTGAAACCTAAATATGAATTCAATAATTTAAATCTTGGATTTTTGAAACAGTTTGAATTCAAAATTTAAGATGTTTTAAATTAAAACAGAAAGCTGTTTTTTTTTCCCGTTTTAAAATTTAAAGGCAGATTTTAAAAATGCAACTGAAAAATTTAAATAAGTTTAATCTGGAAACTGAAGTATGGAACTTAGCAAATAAATCTAAGTTTGAATTTAATTTGGAAGCTGGAAATTTAAATTTAGACTTTAAACTTTTTAAGGTATAAAAGAACATTGATTTGAATTTTAAACTATAAGTTTAAATTTATGGAATAAGGTTTAAAAATGAGGTTAAATTCAGTTTAACCTGGAATTTGACTTTTATAACAGTTTTTAAAATTTAAACAAGTTTTTAAATTTTAAATTTGTTTTAACCATTTTTGGAAGAGGTTAAATAACTTGAATTTAAAAATGAAGATGGAAGTGTAAATAAAGTTTTAAATTTTAAGTTTGAATTTGAAATGGAAATTTGAATTGTGTTCAGTTTGAAATTTAAAAAGAAATTTTTAAATTTGAATTTTGTTTTGAAATAAAGTGTTTAAAATACTTTGTTAAAGAAGGATGTTTCTTGAATTTGAACTTAAGAAATTGATTTCATTTAAATTATTTAATTAATTTAAATGGAATATTAATTATTTAATTAATTAATAATATGGATGTTTAATTAAGGAAGTAATGATTTTTAAAGTTGATTAATAAGATTAGAGATTAATTAATTAAATTAAATTAATCTATAATTAAGGATGGTTAATTAAATTTTAATTTATGATTAAGATTTATTTAATCAAGTGATTAATGATAATTAAGGTTGTAATTAACACTTAGTTAATTAATAATTAGAGATTAATTAAATAGTAATTAAATATTAATTTCTTAATAACTAATGATATTTAATTTAAGAAATTCTTAATTAAGTAATTAAGAAATGTTAATGAAGTCATTAACTCAAGATTAATTAACAATTAATTAATGTGATTAATTTTTGATAATTAATTAGATTAATTAATTAGTTAATAATCAATTGTTTAAGTTTTTAATTACTTAATGAAAGTAATTAGTGAATTAATTACTTAATGTAATTAATTAAGGTTAATGTGATTTGTTTAGATTAATTAATTAAGTTTAATTGATTTAAACATTTGTTGAATTGTTGATAATTATTTATGTAATTTATGAATCTGTAATTACTTAAGGAAGAAATAAATTTATAATTACAAGATGTAATTAAAGATATTTAATATAGAAGTAATTTGGATTTAAATTACTTTGAAATTAATCAAGGAGATTAATTTAGATAATTAAATAAGAATAATTAATTATTGGGTTGAGTAATTAATGTAGTTAATTACTGAATGGTTATTAATCAAGGGTGATTAATATATATGTAGGGTTTAAGTAATTAACTTGTGTAATTATCTTATAAGCTAATTACTCATTGTAATTAGAGATAGTAAATTAATTAGGACTAATAAATGAAAGTAATCACGTAGGTAATAAATTTAAAACCACCCAGTTTATTCATCTTAATTGTAGATGCTGGTGGTTATTGAATGTTGTGTGATGGATTGATATATTTGATATGTGATGTGATGCTATGTGATACTTTGTGCTGATCTGCTATATTTATGATGAATATACTGTCGTATGAATATGAAACCCTTTGACCCGTAAAACGACATTTGAATTTCGATGCGACAGGGAGTCGGATTCCAGTTGGTTATCCGAAACCCACATCGAATCATATTAGTGAATTTTTGTGATTGATAATTTACTTTATCTATGAATCTGTGAATATAGATAAGCGCTATGGGTTATACCGCTTATCTTTATGATTGAATCTGTGATGATGATGTTGTGCACTATTGTGTTGAACCCCTGGACCACACTTATACACACACAAATATGGATTGCACGTGGAAATGGGTTAAGTCACAGATTTTGAAATTGTTTTAAAAATTTGAATTTTTGAATCCAAAATAGTTTGGAAATTAGAATTGAAGCTTTTGAATAAAATGAATTTCAAAAAAATAAAAGTTATTTGAATAACTTGATTGAGTTTTGAAATTTAAATAATTTGATTTAAATTTGAATTCAATATTTGAAGTTGAATTCTATAATTTGGGAACTAAGGTTTAAAAAGTTATCCAACCTATAAATGGGTTTATATGGGATTTTAAACCATTTTAAAAGTGATGTTTTGAAATTTAAAATTAACTTAAGATTTCAACTTGTCTAAATTGGACTTTTCTGAAACGAAAACTGTTGTTTCCAAATAATAGAAGCTTTCATATAAGAAATGGATTTCCAATATGTGTTAAAAGGAATTCAAGTTTTGAAATGGAAATGGTTTTCCAAGTTATGAATAAATCTTTGGAATGTGTTTTGAAAGCTATAAATTAAATCTTTAATTTAAAGATTTATCGAGTTAATCCAATTGGAATGGAAGTTGTTTTGAATCTATGAATAGATCTTTATGAAATTTGGCGAAACTTTGTGAAATTAATCTTTTGGTTTAAAGATTCAAAATGGTAATTTGTTTAACCATTGAAAGAAAAGTTTTGGATTTTATAAGTTGTGACTTAACTGGAATCCCATGTCCATATGTTTTAAAAATATGGCGCTTACTATTCGGTTTAGCCGGGAGAGGACCTTGTGTCATATAACCCATTCCGAATAGTGATACGACGTTATGGATTGCATTTGAAGAACGGTGTTGAAGACCGGGTGTCTTCGAGAACGTTAGGATAACCTATCGATTGTCTCTGCACCGAGTAGCTACGGTATAGAGATTTCCTTAGTGATGGGAAGTCCGATCGGGATTGTGGATACCCGGATTTGCAAGGGCTTCTTCGGAAGTGCCTTCGGTTCTGTTCGAACCCGGAACAGACTTGTATGGTTGTATGTCCGACATTACACTTTGAGATGTTAACTGATCTCTATCAAATACATTTCTGCTTGGTGGCGGAGAATTTATTCTCTTAGCTTAACACCCTTCTCTGAGACGTACGAGCTCAGAGGTTATGTAGTTGATATTTATCAGTGATATATTCCCAATTTGGTAATGTGGCATGCTGAGTGCTGCTGTGTGATGATCATTGGTTGATCATTTGTGATATGATCATTTGTTTGATCATTTATCTTTGTGATCATTGCTTTGGTCATCTGTTGACCCAAAGCATGGCTTTATTGCACAAAGCGTAGCTTTGTGGACGAGACTGCATCAGGACCTCACTCCCCGGAAATGGTCGAAACAGGAAAGATGCGACAAGGTTATGAGGGTCGCTCCCTTTAGGGTGTGTCATTCCCTTCTGGTAAAGGGTGGTATCAGGTATGGAGCCCTGGTATTTAACCTATGTGGTTGCTCCAATCTCATTTACTGTGTGGTTGTTGCTTTGAGGCGCCTCGGATAAAGGTCCCAAAGGACCGGGGGATGGCATATTCGTGTAGTAGTTACCTAGTTACAGAGGTAACCCGGCCTTGTGTTGGCAGAGATCTAACCGTAACGTTAGTTTCTCGGGACGTCCCGCCAGAGGCGATCCCATGTGGTAGTAGGAAGTTCCTTAGCCTGACCATTTGTTGGAAATCCATTCATCCAATACGTGCCTTGTACGGTTTTAGATGTAGAACCTGCCATTTACTTATGGTGGCGCCCCACTGTTTAGATGGTAGCTATAGTAGGCATACGATACTGGTCGTATGTTGGCTAGGATTTATATTATATTTTCGAAAAGATTTTCCACACTTTGCACTTATAGTAATAATATCAAAGATTTTCTCGTATTAAGCATATTTGACTATCATAAGGAGAAATCTCCTCCAAGTCTGCGTTTGCATTGTGTGTGTGGCGGGAGGCCTTATGGTAGTTTCATTTTCTAAAAAGCATTGCGGATTTCAAATTTAAATTCTGTTGTTTGTTTTAAAAGACCAAATGTTTTTGTTTGCTCATACCAGTCCCATGACTGACCTGGAGTTTATTGTTCCTTTCCTAAACTCTGGGTGCCCACTATTTTCCCACACGGGCAGTCTAGAGTTGGGGTTTTCAGATAATCAGTAGTAGGGGTAGATTCGATAGCTTTCAGCATTAGGATTTGGAAATTACAATTGGATCGAGTTGCTTCTCTTCATCTAATTTGGGAGTTCGAGCTATTCTGGATTGGTGTCTTGGAGATGGAGATTTCTGATGCTGGAGTTCTTTCTTGAAGACCATATTAGTGTTGTTTTCGCTGCTGTGTTATCTTTTCTTTCCGCTGCTATTCTTTGTATCTCTGATGTATATTCATTGTACCATTCATGTTGTATCAGTTATTGTATCAAATACTGTATATGAAATATATTATTCATTTCTTCCGCTGTGTTATTTACTTAATGTGTTATAGGCTCCGGCGACTCGAATTTGAACGGTCGGATCTGCGGCATTCGAGTACAATGTAAAGTATGGATGTCGATTTTCGAACGCGAAAAATTCGATTCGTTACAGGCAAAGCCGCCGAGTTATTATAGAGATCGTTTGAAGTGGAGTTATTGAATACTCAAAAATCAAAAAGCACGAATAGGGAGAGATAAGGATGGATTTTGGAACCGAAGGGAACGTTCCAAAATTCAAAGAAATTTCGAATCAAAGAGGAAAAGATTCTAGCACGAACGGAGGTGATTCCATAATTAAATTTACTACATATGCTAAGTTTTGCCTAAAACCAAAGCTCTAATACCAATTGTAACATCCTGATATTTTCAACCATTCGCATCCACATATGCCGGATTTAAATTGCTTAAAATACCAGATTGTTAATTTATATTTGCCAAAACTCAGCATATAGAGTAAATAATAAATCACAGAATCACAGACACAGAGTAATATAACAATAATGCAGCGGAAACAAAAGAATAGTAGTTCAAGAAGCTACTATATATATAACAGATTTAAATAAGATACAACAGAAGTCTCGAATACAATAGTCAGATAACAAAATAAGAATATCACAGAAGTCAACTGAATAACTGCAACTGGATAGATATCTGGATCTCCAAGCGAAGCTCCAACTCCAAATGTGAGTCTCAAATGCTGTATCACTCAGTCTGACCTGAGTGTAAAGAAAAACACAAAATACTCGAGTTAGGATTAACATTCTTATATCAATAAATCCAACTCAAGTGAAATAACAACTGAAATACAAGTAACTCAAAGGTTGTTTGGGACAACCATCCTCTAAGGATCCATTAAAATATCTATTATGTAGTAATATACGCTATTATAATAATGTCTAAAGTAAAGTATACTATTTAAAAATAGCGTTAAGGCTTTACATTTTCTACCTTAACACATTTCATAGTGCCAATAGTCTATACAGTACCATCGTTCCTCCAGATCGGGAGGCTACCATATGGTACTCCATAGGTATGACACAAATCAAATTCGTAGTAAAGCACGGTAGGGTAGGTGGCACAATACAACTAGGCGATCCTAGGGTAGATACACCTATTACACTTTCGGACTGGTGGTAACGCGTAGCAGCCACTACCGCCCACCTCGAGCCACACTCCTAAAATCAAAAATCAAAGGTGCGCACCAAATCAATCACAAAGTAATAGAATGGCATCGAAGGAGTGTGTCCAATCAGAGGAGCTACCTCATTGGCCCGTCAATTGCTCCTGTTTTAGCCACCTTATGCCCACTCACAAGATTCGGGTCCACGTATATACCTCAATAGGACGTCGCCACCATCCTACTTCATTCTGGAATCTCTACCACGTACACGGTTGTTAAAGTGGTTTTCGGTATTGGCAGAGAGTATGACAATATCCGATCTCGGTCTCTTTAATAACCAGTCTTTATTATAACACCATGGTTATTTCAAAATAGTTTATACTTCAAAACCAAAATATCATTGCCATTTCAAAACCAAATCAATACGATATCGTTTCTATTCCAAAACTAAATACGATATCATTTCCATTTTAAATATATCCATTTCCAAAAATCATATCACTTCAAAGTTATAACGCTTTGAAACCAAAAACTTGAAATTATCACACTTTGGAAATCATAATACTTCCCACTTAACTGGTTTAGATATTAAAATAGTAAATATAATAAAATAGTTCATAAAGTAAAATAGTTTAAATAAAATAGATATAATTTAAAACAGTTTATATTAAAATAGTTTATAAAGTAAAATATATAAATAGTTTTTAAATAGAATTTAAAATTACTTTATATAATAAAATAGCTTACTCAAATCTCACAAATCAATTCCAAGTCAATTCGAATTCCAAAATTCAAATTTAATCAAGTCTCAAATCATCAATTTCAATTCATTTCAGTTTCTCAATAAATCATTTCAAATTATATCGATTTCAAAATAGATTTGAACCTTTAATAAACCATTTCAATTTCAATATATTTCAAAGCTTTAATATTCAAACATTTCAAAACCAGATTTGATAATTCCATATCTATATCAAATTCACTGTACTAATATTATTTTGAAATATTTACCTAATCATTTAAATAATATTTAAATAAAACTAAAAATTCCAAATTTATATAAAACTAAATATACCACTTTAATTTATGTAAATTTGCAATATTCATTTAAATCACTCTAAATCAAATCAAGTTATAAAATCATATCTTTAAAATCCCAAATTTAATAAATTTCAAATCAAACTTATTTGAGTATAATTCTTAAATAAATTAAATTTCAAAACCTTGGAAATCATTTCCAAATATATATATATATATATATATATATATAATATCTTAAAATCAATATTTATTAAACCATATATTTCTTTCCAAAACTATAGAAATCATTTTCAAAATATCTATATATAGACCAACGTTGTCTGTATATAATTTTCTATCCTATGGTCAAGTGATGCAGATATTTATAATTTCAACCCATAATTTAAATTTATATACAAGTATATATCATTTCAACCTGCAATCCCAAATTCAATTAGATGAAAATCGCTTGGGTCTATCATTTCAATCCATAATAATTTTCTTCTATTCTATAGATCAATCGGGTGTGTATCATTTCAACCCATAGCGAATTCTATATTAAAAAGGAACTTGCAGAGTGATAACAGATATGATGATAATATACCATGCATATATCATCAACAAAAATAACAGATAATGGTGTCAGATGTCACAAGTGAATAGATAAAGATAATAGCATATAAATAGCAATGTAAATAACTAACAGCAGCATATTTCAATTATCGTTTCAATTGAAATCAAATTTAATAAATATAAGAACATTAATCGTGAGTGATTGCTCACCTTTCGAGGCTAGAGAGGTTCGACAAATGAAACGGGTTAGAAATCCAAGCACGAATTCCAGAGCAAATCTAGATTGGCATATATTCGACAGATAGAGCTGATAGATAAAAAATAGAGGAAATCAAATGAGAACTGGATCGATGCAGATAAAATCGAAACAAATATATTATATTATTATTATTATTATCTTAAAACCAAATTCAAAATTCGGAGAAATCAAAATTTGTACTTAAAGAGAAAAGACTTCTGCCAGTTCCCAAATGCGAAAACTACTTGTATATATAAAACTTTTACACATAACATATATATATATATATAGATATATATTAATAGTACAGATATGCTTTAAACACGTATTAAATCACATATCATCATATTATAAAAATAAATAACTTTATATACAAACTATCACATATAATTTAATAGATAATATAGATAACAAGCAAATCCACCTTTACATTATACATAAAAGTCAACAGACTACAAACTTACATGATATATATGTAGGCTGTACCAAAACCTACATACCACTATTATATATTTTACAATATTTATTATAAAACGATGCAACTTACTTTATAATCTTTCTATAACTTTATAAACTCCTATTGTTGAATATGTGATTATATGATTTTTGTTTGATGATAATAAACACACACACACACATATATATATATATATATATTCATGCAAATGTATTTGTTAATGTACTATTTTATTTTTCAAAGACTAAATGAATATTTGCTGAATAAAATTAAATAACATAGAATTTGAATTCAAACAGAAATTTTATTCAAACAAATATTTATTACAATTTTGAATAGTACAAATTCAAGCTCTCGCTATTCACTATGCAATTTCAATTACAATACAATTTCTGATTACATCACAATTCAATTTACATAAATTCCTCACTACATATCACTCACACTCGTAGTTTATCTTCAACTTCATTCCAGTTAGAATCCAGCATCTGAGCAATCTACAAATATATTCACTAACGCAGTAAAATTGAAAAAGAAATATTTTTGCAATATAAAATAAAATATGGATTTTGAAAATATTATTTGCCTCAGTTATTTGGGTTGTTCGTCATCATTTACATTTGAATTCATCACACACGAACAATGTGACATGCACAATGTATCATTGTACATGCCACAAGGCCGTGCACATCGAAATATACAATTGATTTATGTTACAGGGACAGGTGAGCACAAGGTCAAACCCGAGCATTTAAGCTGGATTCAACTCAATGTACAAATCATAATACAACAGTGCCAACAGACCAAAGAAGTAAATGAAATGGCACATGTATATACAGTCCATAGTCGCATTCAAGTCATAGAAACAAATGACATAATGTATGAAACTGTTTATATACACAGTGAACATGATAAATATGTATGCAAACTGAATGGTCGGGCAATATGCATCAGAAGACCCAAGGACTCAACAAGGCATGGACAACATGTATGAATGACTGAAGTGATAACAAATAGACCAGTGCGCAGCAACCACCAAGCAGTAAACAGAGAAGGCAACTATACCAGAAAGAGCAATGCAGCAACCAAAACAATAGTGCATCACTGACTATACAAAACTGGCATCACTGACCATATGAAGCAAACCACTGACTCAAGTAAGTCAAGACAAAGCAATGGTAACTCAAAAGTTCTCAATTCAACATAACAGCTCGAATAAACAATTATAGCATGTACATAATGTCAACCAAAGTAGTGGTCAGCAACAATACCAAAGGTGTGACATGAACAATGCACAGCAAGCATGCAACAGTGAAAATTGGATCGAGCAAGTGAAGTATAACCAGTAACCAAAGTAACCAGAGGCAAATAGACATAGGCAACAACAATATAAACCAGACTATATGAAATACATGGAGGCAATGCCCAAACTGTCGCAAATAACTCAACAGTTCACATTGTAGTGACAACATACAAAAATGACCAAGCAGCAAGCATATATACAACAAAGATGAACTAATGCATCAGTACAGTTTCAATGCTAAAAGCCCAAGTACACAACCAAGTAAATAAACACAACAGTGTGCAACTCGAGCTTCAGAAGAATCAAGTGACACAACAATGCTCAAAGACTCGGCAATCAAGTGACACAAATCAAGACTCAGCAATGCTCAGTACCTAAGTGACACAACAACAATATGAACAAAGAAACATAATCCATCATAATGGAACAGATGGTGCAGTTCGACATTACCACTAGGTTTTATTTTAAGAAATCAAAATGTAAGTGTCGAAGTCGTCTAAGCATACCGAAGTCAACGAGAAATTCACGAAACCAACTATGACCGAAGTCAAATGCAACCAAGCCGTGGTGGCCACGAAATTCAACGGTGCCGTAATAGCCAAGTAAACAAACCAAGTCAAAATCAACACCGTGATTTTTCAAGTAAATATAAGAAGTCAGAAAAATCATCAGCATCAAAGTGAAATCGAACGCCCGATCAAACAAAATTGACAAATTCAAATATATTTGTACGAACGAAAATCAAGGGTTACAAACCCTATATAAACAAATCATCATCGGCAATTTCAGAGCATCGAGTTCAAGTAAGCCAAAATCGTAGAAGCAAAAGGAACAATTACATACCAAATCAAAGCCGAACTCGATCAAGGAGGGGTAGCCGCAAACAATTAAATCGAAGCAAGAAAATCGAAGCATCAATCATCAAGCGGCGATTTCTCCAAAACCCTAATTTGGAACAAAGGGAACGAAGCCCTAATTTGCAAAGACGAGAAGAGAGCCGCCGCTATCTCAAAAAGGAACGGGCCGAACTTAAAATTATAAAAAGAGAAATGGGCCGGCTATTTTATATGGGCTATCGTTTTTAAGGGTTTTGTTTTGTTTTTAAATCGTTTTTAATTTGTAATATCATTTTAAACCGTTGAAATTTCTAGTCGTGTGACTAGGTGACAAACTATGTGGCGTAGTTTGAGAATTCGCAACTCAGTGGCTGAGTTGTGGCAGGGTTTTGAGCGTAGAGTTAGGTTTAGTCGATAGCGGATGTCGCGATTTTACGTGTGTAAGCGTCTGACTATCTAATTTCTAGTAGAAACCTTGGGGGCAGCACGTAGGCAGGGTTTTGCCGAAGCTGGGTAAATTCAGTGTCGTTCTATTTCCGCATTTTATTATTCTGCTATTTTTCTATGCTGCTATTATTCTGTGATCTGTGTTGAAATTATTTATAAGCTTCCGCAATAAATTTTTATAATTAATACTATCACCCTATTCACCCCCCTAGGGTGAAATCGATCCTACACCTATATCTAATAGACCCTACATATATATAAAACGTACTATTAGACTAAGATACATATATATTAACACATGTTAGCTTTTATAATGCAGTGTTATATATATAAATAAACTAACAAATATATAGCTGTGTATATATACAACTTAAGTATAAACTCAGAATTTGATGGGTCCAAAGTACGAACAATTTTAAATAAAACGTACATGTATAACCAAGCAGATTATTGTATACAGTTAAGATATAAGATAACAATATATATATATATATATAAACTGTCATTACTCCTATAATATAAACTAAATATATAACATATATATAAAACAACACAAGCATATAAAGTACCGAACATATACGTGCTGTCAGAAAAACCAAAATATGCAGACCAAGGAAGAGAATATATAAACTATTATACTCAAATCTAATATATATATAGACACACACACTATGTAGAGTCAATATTAAATTTAAAACTTATATAAAAATAAAGGTCTATACATATAAATTTTATAAATTCAGCTTCATACAAAATACATCTTATATTGACACACACACACACAAGCAGAACTGAAGCTAACCAATAGTCAACATACAAAACTTATATACTTTATAAACAATATATACATTATATAACAGACTCTAATACAACAGACTCAAATTTATAATATAATACAACTTGTATAGCCATATAAAAAAATGGATAAGCTTAACATATGTATAAACTTAATATATTAACATGTAATATATATCATACCCTATATAAACACGCAGCTGAAGGAAGAGAGGAAAGAAGCGACGACTGTCCAAGATGTAGTTCGAGTGGAGGAAGCGGAGGTGAGTGAGTTGTTCGGGCGAAGTGGATCAGAGAATTAGTTGCAGCGAGGTCGGAGTTCGCTCAGATGTTTGACATCGCTAGTGCTTAGGTTCGGCCTTAGGAACAGGGATTGGCGGAGGGCTCAGTCAGGTCGGAGGCTTCGGTTGGAGGCTCGGGAATAGAGGCAAGGTGGTTGAACGGTAGGCTAGGGAAGAAGTTGCGTGGGAAGGATAATAGGCGATGGTTGCTGAAGCGGCGAAGGGAAAATAGGCGATGCTTGGTGACTCGGTGAAGGCTGGCTCGTGGTGAGGAAAGGCTGGAAGGAAGCCGGTCACGGCCGAAGTAGGAAAGATGAAGGGTAAGTTGACATATATTTATTTTTCTTTGGTTTTTGGTTAATTGGCAGAACGAATGGAAAGCCAAAGAACAGTGAATGAACTAGAAAAGAGAATTGCAAGCGAACCGGAAATATAAATTAACTTAGGAAAGAAAATAGTCAAAGGTCGAAATTATTAATAGCTGAATACTATATGTATTACACGGTGGAAAAATGAATGGACAACAACTCAAAAGGCACGAAACGGGTACTAGTAGGTTACCATTTTTGCAGATTCCGCTTCATACCTAACTTCGAAACACAAAATTGAATATACCGCAGAGATCAACATGATGAGACGATCAAAACGGTATACAGATATTAGTAATACGATCATCCCGACAAAAGTCGATAATCGGTATCGAAATGCTGCAAATCTGTCGAAAATAAGATAAACGAAGCAATAACGGTTCAAATTTGGGTAAACGAAAGATGACGTCCCACTCAGAAGATGATTTACAAATTTATAGTATAAAAATATTCAGGTTTGGAAAACATTTTATTATCATCAATTTTAACTGATTTAAATTGAAATAGAATTACACAAGAAAATAAACTTTAATATTATCAGATGAAAATTTACCATTTATTATGTTCAGATAGACTGTTCCAAATATTAATTTTTTATTTGAAAATATTATTATTTAAAAATTTCACAAAATTTCAATCAAATATATTAATAAAATAAATAAAAACTTATGGGCAGGTACAGGTACTACTTAACCATGGCTTACAACTATTATAAATCGAACCAACAATCTAATTTAAATAGGAATCTACCTAGTGCATGTTACTACTTGACTATGGCTCACTACTAGCATGCTTTCTACTTTTCGATGTCTTTTTAAACCCAGGTTATATGGCCTTACACTTTGTAGCACATCACTGTGGGGGTACTCTTATGGCGAGGCCTACCAACTTCGTTGGGTCCAAATCTATAGCCACTTTTGGTGAGTGTCGACCACCTACAACCACTTTTGGTAGGTGTCGCCATCAAAAACTATTTTAAGCTAATGGTGATATGGAACGCTACTTGTAACGTGGTAAAGTAAATATGAATCCTTTGAAAAGAGAGCTTTTCAGGCTATTTTGTAGAAGGCTTTTGAAATTACATAGTTCATAAATCACATTTCTTGATAGAAAGTTTGATTTAATTTTGAAAAACGATCGATAGAAACAATATTTTGAGAAAAAGTGAAACTCTTCATCGATCGCATCAAATAAATGGAAGAGTTTTAATCCTTAAATTCTAAATGCAAGTAGGATATGCAATAGTTCTTAAGGAGAGAGGAGATACCAAAAGAGATATTATAGGTGCCAAGACTCGAATGCGTCCTACGAGTAAAAGTTTAGTAGACAGAGTTAGGCCGAAGGAAAAGGGCATCAGAAAAAGATGAGACATTCTGATCAAACTTCAAGGAATCCAAGACCATGAGGTGTCCTTTTGTCACGACCCGACCTTCTCGATCCTCGAAAATCAATACAAAATACACCACAGAATAATATGCTGACACTCGAGTGTTAGAAAAGACAGATTGTTGAGGGAAAAGAAAGAAGATAGAAGAAAGAAGGAACTAAACAAGAACAGAATCTCACAATCGCAACGGAACAAAATATAATAGTCAATAACAGATCTTTACACAAAATGAAAACTACATATGTTTTATATATATTACATCATCAGAGTATCACAAACAAACAACAGTTAACAGCCTGACAATTTCAAACAATCATAGCAGTGGATCAAATACGGTGATACGTCACGGACTCCAGCTCCTTTCCAGAGCTCCAAAGCATCCTTTCCTGTAATTTATAATACTCGGTTTGACTCGAGCATTATAATGAAATAACACCTGAGTCAATCTGGAATACCAACGTGAGAAAAATACTCCCAAATTGATTATTAAAGTTTCAAAATCCTTTGAAAACAAAAGCATCTTGTAAGACCACGCCACAAATAAACATGTCGGGTTTTTACCTTACGATAGATAAAACATTTTTTATTAAAATCTTCTGATATTATAATAGTTTCTATATACAAATACTTATTCAAATAGCCGAAATTGTTACATTCATTAAATTCCAGCTACTAGCCACAATCGTGGGTAATACAAACAAAACCGTAAAAGGCGCGTAGGGAGAATGGATTTCTAACTAATGACTAGGCACTAACCTGTCACACTACGTGGCCTAGATCACCGTACCGAGGATTACTCCCAATCCCCTGCAACAAAAGATTGGGACTACCCCTTACTGGATAATCCCGAGTAAGATCACCCCACGGTTGGGATCAGCAACCGCATCACTAAGCCGAATAAAAAGGGACATCTAGACAGGGATGACCTCGCCCTAATGGGTGCTACCCACTTAGCCTTGCTGTATATCCCCTGATTTTCAGTCACTCTTGGTCGATGAGGTTTGAGGCTAAGCGTTCCCCTTTTAGAACATTTCACTTAGTAGCGACTAGCCCTTGCACTTCACTGCTCCATCTTCGACTCCGAACTCGTCTTCCTCACAAAAACGTACAAACCGGATTGAAGTGGTTTTCGAGAAATAAATCCCGATCCCGGTCTCTTCGAAACGATCAGCGCTTTGGCCAATAATGATAGTCGGTTATTTAACTATCAATTAACATTCACAAACATCCATCAAACAATAAATAATTACCCAAATTATTTATTAATCTCTAAATATCTTCGCAAGATATATTTCCATTTTCAACCCTTTTGAAACCAGTTCCAGACCAACTTCCTTTTACGGAATAAATTTCCCAAACATTTTCTATTTCGACTGAAAATAACCAAGTCCAAATACTTTAGATTTTAAAACATTAGATCACTTTATTCTAAATATACCTTAAGATATATTTAAAAATATTTAAAGCAGAACTACTTTGTAAAATATAAGCTAATTTTAAAATTAAAGTTAAATTAAACTAAATTTAACAAGAATAGTTACAAAATCCTATACAATTTTCAAATAAAACTTTAACCAATTTTCTTTAAAATAAAATCCATTTTATAAAATATAAATATTAATAATATTCTTTTAAAACATAATACCAATTAATCCTTTAAAATAATTACTACTATAACTAATTTAGTAAATATTTACCTTTAAAATTTTTACAACTTAAATAAGAATTTTCTTAAAAACATTCTTTTAAAAACAAATTTAAAACTTTTAACTTTTAATTAAAAATATGCTTTAAAACGTACTTGGCTTTTCAAGCAAATACACTTTCATTTCAGAATAAGCCAAAGAATTCTTTTTATAAATTCTACTGGATTATCTCAATTCAAATTTACGTTTAAATCCCATAAATTTCTTCCAACGCTTTAAAAATAAACACCTTTTTATTTTTAATACATTTCCCATTTCTTGGTAATCACTCTCCAAAATATAAGGGATATTCTAAGTGATTTAAACCAAATTACTTTTTAAAATAGAATTATTAAATCAATTATTTATATTGAATTTCTCTTTTGGAATTTTTTATACTATTTTACCTTTAAAATAATTGAGTACTACAAATTCTTTAAATAAATATTTACTTTGTACTTCAAATACTTAAAAGTAACATTTCCTCCAAATATCCTAAACTCATTTTAAATCGCTAATTTATATTTTGGAAGCTTTCTTTGGAATTATACTTAATTTCCAGGGAAAATACTTTCCATCTTTAGAAATTTCCATCTTTATTTTTAAAACAATTTACACCTTCTTATAGAATTTCCCACCGAAAATCTGTCTTTCAAAATTTATCCACCGATAAATATACCAATTTATTTATAAACCCAATTTATAAATTTCCGTTTCTCATTTCCATTCCAATCTCAGTTTCAAAACCATTTACAAATTTTAACCCAATTTCCCGAATTTAATTCCCGTAAATTCATTACTCACCCATTTCACTTTATTGATATTTTAAAATACCAAATTATATTATCCAACCATAACACAGCATAACAAAATTTCAAATCAACATATCACGGGATATCAATGAAATATATCACAGATTATAAATTTAATTTCTATTTGTGAGGAATCCAGTTGGATCCCTCCAACTTGTTTCCCTGCATCTACAAATGTTAGTACAACAAATAAAATATCGATTAAATCTGATAATAATTATCACATTCATCTAATCAACCAAGTAATCATTTGAATATTTGCTATTTAAATTAAATGGTATCCAGATGTGAGCGAGATTAACTCACCTTGAATTTCAAAACGCCGAGCGTTCAAATTTTAAATTAAATCAAACCATTCAATTTAATCTAAAATTTCCACTTGCTCCAATCATCTCTGGACTTGCTGCAGCATGTAGACCGCGTCGCTGCGATTCCGGCGCTTCTTGTTTCGTTTGAATCTGATAACATATGCAAGAGTTATTCAGTTTTAAACATTTGTACATAAATTTAAACTAAATTCTTTTTTTTACCATATGCATCACAGCCGCACAAAACAGAAATCGAGATCAAGGCCGCACGATCCATCTTCTTTGTTCACTCCAGGAACCAGAAACCCATCTTGCCCAAAGTTGACCGATGATACTCCTTTCTTCGTTGCAAACGACGACGATCCAACACCTCGACGCAGAAGCCCCTCGAAAACTCCACCTACGGCTAAAGCGAGGTGAAGCTCGGTTCATCCATGGCTCCCAGATTTGAGCACGAACTTGCGATTTCCCTTTTGATTTTCCGCCGATCCTCGCCGCCATACTATATCCTAACCGTTGGATCTCACGAGCTCACTGAGCTCTTCCCTTTTCATGTTGGAAGATATTACTATTACACGATGGATTGATCGCGAATTAGAGTGAATGTCGATGTTTCTCAGCCATTAAAAAATCTATGCCTGCGGCTTGAAAAGGAACTAGGGTTTCACAGAGAAAAACGAATTTATATACGAATTTATAATATTAATTTAATAATATTACCACCTTTAAACAACTTTTTCAAACGAACACCAATTGAAACGTGCCGATAGGCATTTCTAAGGTTTTACCCACATTTCGAACACAATGGAACATGTTTCGGAAGCTATTTTGGTTGTATGTGGAAGATAGCTTTTTGAATCGATTTTAAATATTAAATTATCGATTTAAATTTCAACGCGTTTCTCACCCGTACGAGCAAACGGTAACTCCAAACACTATGAAATTTGAAATCTGATAATAATACACTATTACAGATCCAATGGAACTAGTCTCGTCGAATTCTGAGACTGTGCCCCGAAAGGCTATTTTAGCTCGTCTATTAATTCGAGCGATTTTCAAAATCGTCGAAATCATCTAAAATTTCACTTTTAAAATTTTACTAGCTTATTTATAAATCATATAGAATTTACGTTCACATTAGAAATTATTCTGATTCATTTTGAACCAAAATCTGATTATTTGCATTATTATATTATTAAATCCCATTATTAAATTAAAAAAATTCCAAATTTAATTTATCAACTTTTGATTCCATCCAAAAGTCCAAGTTTATAATTCAAATCCATCTAGACTTAAAATAAATCTTTGAAACCATCTTCATAACCATTTACATCTAGATTCACCAATTATCCCAATTCCAAATATTTTATTTTTTTATTATTCAAATCCAATTGAATTGCCATACTCGATATTTTAACTAATTATATTGATTTAAACAAAATCTTATTACTTCAAAATCAATTCAAAATCCACATTTAAAATTTAAAATGAATTAAACGTTCAAAATCTAACGGCCAAAATTCTGGGTCGTTACATTCCTTCCCCCTTATAAAAATTTCATCCCCGAAATTTGTTAACGTAGGAAAATGCTTCCAAACTCATTTACTTACCCAAACTTACTTAGTTAAAAACTTACATTCACTTCATCAAAACTTTTAGCTCAATTCCAAAGCCATTGGCTTTATTTTTAACTCAAAAGCTTTGTTTACAACATCATTTCAAAAATCGACCTTTTCTTATTAACTTAAAATCTTCAAAATCCTCAAAAAATTTCTATCTCCCAAAATTTTAGAAATTTTTTGACTGCATCTCCTTTGTACGGAGAGCGTTTCACAATATCACAATAGATATAAATATATATACATTGACCCACATGGTGGGAAAATAAAATATACCAGAATATATATATATATATATCATTTTTCAAATTTTATTGCATAGGCGTACCTTTGATTAGCAATTTAAAAGCAAGCGACTAATATAATCTACATTTGCGCCCTCCAACTCTATCGATTCCCTCCCGTACCTGTACTTACTCAAACAAGCACATAAGTTTTCAATAATATAAGATTTTTAACAACCTTCTATTCATTAATCATCGCCAAACACAACAATTACATAGTCCAAACAACAAATTCTGTGATCCTACATATTAACTTTCTTTATAAGCAATCCACAAGTTTCAACACCATTTTAATTTTCCTAACAAATCTAAACTTCATTTTATTCCACTCGAATGATTTACAATCAAGTTTACTTTTTACAATTCATATTTACTACAACTAATTCATTTTCTTTTTAATACGATTAACCTATGCTTTACTTACTTCAATTTACTTCAATTCAATTCCAAATTGATTTACAATCAAATTTTTATTTTAAATTTGATATACTTGCATATCTTTAATGATCCACTTTTATTTATGTGCAAATCCACTTAATACTATTTCAATCCATTCCAATTGATCCAAAAACTAACCTCAATTTGCTTCTTTAAGCCAATTCAATTTCTGTTTACAACAAAACGACCAATTTCTATGCAAATTTAATGTTATTCATGCAAGTAATCATCACTTGGGCTTATAATCATTTAAAATTAATTCCATCTCAATCTATATCAATTTTATTTCATTCAGAATTATTCATAACCCAAACAATATTACTTTATCACAATTATTAAATCAAATCCCTATTCTCATTTCAAGTTCATCATCCAACTTAATTTTGTATTAATATAATTTCATTTTAGATTATTTACAACTCATCCATTCTTATTTCATCACGATAAGAAATTTAAATTCTTTCACTTGCATTAAAATTTTATTATCTAAACAAACTTCATCCAAGACTCCTCATAAAGCTCGACCACAATCATTTTCCAATTTGCTTAAGTTATCTCAATAACAAAATAACTCCATTTCTTCTCACCTTAATCATATTTCCATTTTAATTTGATTCTTATTCAATCAAATTCCAATCCACTACAAATTTTAATTCAATTTGTTTACTTACTCAACCCATTTTAAATTTATTCACCTTCTCAATTCATTTTTGAATTTATTAATAACATAACCATTTCAATTATTCTAAACTAGAACTGGATTTTATTTTACTTTCCAAATTTTTAACAAGCTACCAAAATTTTATTCATCCCATTACTCTTTTCATTTAATTTAGCTTATGCTAAATTCATCTTCAAACAATTATTTTTAATTTAGTTGAGTGAGAATTTAATTCATTCAATATCATTTCAACTAAATTAAATTTTCTTTTCATTTAATCCTTTACCAATTTAATTCAAGTTCAACTAAATTTTATTTAGCCAACTTAAATTCATACCATTTCCTTTACTATTTTAAATAAGAATTTAATTCCATTCAATATAATTTATAACACAATTAAATTTTGATTTTATTTCAATTCAAATTCATAGAAGTTCAAACTTATTTACTAACCTACGTCCATTCACATTTTATTTTTATTCACCTTATTCCAATTTATATTTCATTTAGGATCAAGTTTTGAATTTCCCATAAAATACCAACCATTTTATTTTGGTTTTACAACTTTCATTTCCTATTCTTAAGTTCTCCAACTTATTTATTTAAAAGCTTATATTTCTCATTTGAGTCATTTTCACCTTATAACCACAATTCCAAATTATATATATATATATATATATCACTTAATAGCTTAAGGGTATATATTTTCATTACACAATTATAATCATTGTAAATTTCATTTTTATATTTAGTTTAATTCAATTTCAATTTTACTTTATATTTAACTTATCCTAAGTTAAATGCAAATATATTTTATTCACTTCCATTCACTCAAGTTAAATTTTAATTCCAGGATTAAAATTTTCATTTTCTTCTTATTAATATCAACTTCACTTTATACGTTCGATAGTTGACTTATCTGAACTTCCCACATTATTTAAATAGAATTTTCCAGAACTCAATTTCTCGGTTTTTATTTCAAAACCATTTTGAAATCATAAATAACACATACCCACTTGGTATATCAAATCAAATCTTCGAATTCCAAATAACTTTTTTATACCAAAACAAATTTCCCCTTTTGAAATTCCTAAAACGACTTGCATACCCATCAAGTCCAAACAAATATCATAACCAATCACCACGGTAGCAATCCATCACCTTAGAAACTTGAAAATGAATTCCGATGATGTGGGCATCATCATCAGGATTATTTTCCAGCGACTGAAGTGAGGTCAGTGCTTCCTTACTTCCACAAATTCATTTCAAAACCATTTCCAATAAAAAATATTTCCCAAAATAATACTACATTATTTCCTTCAAATTTTTGGAAACCATGTCCACCATTTCCAAGATTGCCAAACCTTTATTTAAATACACTTTAAATGCTTTTCAAAATTTCCGGGATTTAAATTCTGGTCTAAATCAAATTTTAGCTATACTTCTTTTGAATAAACCATACTTCTATAATTCTATTTGGTTATTGTTATCCCAACTTTTGGCAAAGTTGAGATACCCAAAATTTACTGAGAATCGATGACTACTATTCTTGAATATCAACCATGCATTGTAGGATAACCATGGATATCGATGAATTTTGTCCGAGTCCGGAACGGCCCACAATTGACAAGACATGATGTGAAAAGCTGTAGAAGCCAGTGGTTCAAATTTCAAGTCAATCCGAGTTTGTATGCTCGAGGTATGATGGATTCGATTTGATGAACCTTGCTCGGTTCGAATCCATCACCCCTTCATTAGTTCGAATCCATTAAGTTCGAACCCATCAGAGCAGGCACCATGTTCGAATCCATAGGCGGAGACGTCGTTCGAATCCATCAGCCAATGCCTGCCTCGCATCCATCGACTTCGGCTCCATTTACTTCAAATCCATCCCATGGCCTTCCTTCGTATCCATCCAACTGAAGCCACTCTTATCTTTGCTTCGAATCCATGAGGAGCACCTTACTTCGACTCTATCGAGCAAACCCTCAATAGCCATGCTTCGAATCCATCCATACGTGCCTAAAGCTTGAAACCATCGGAGCGTTCCCACCTTCGAATCCATCAAAGAAGAGTCCCTCGAATCCATGCAACCACGGGAGCTCCGACTCCATTTCCTACATGCCTTTGAATCCCCATATTAAAGGCAACTTCGAATCGATCCGAAGTAACGTATTTCGATCGATTCAAACAAGTACCAGCTCCATCAATTCGAAGCAAACCTTCGAATCCAACACTCGAAACCACCAAGTAAACGCGGCTAAAACCCCGGAATCGACCCATTCAACTCGGAGAAGTAAGTGGATCGACACGAAGAATGCGCGCCACGTCATCAGGAGCATGGATTCGACCCTATGGATTCGAACCATATCGATTCGAACGAATCCATAGGATCGAGTCGAAGCAACCAGCATGCCGAAGAACACCATCTTGAATCGATCATATCTCTCAATCCCTTGATTCAAATGCCATGAAATTTTTACAGGAGTTTTGCCTACATGATGAAGAATGTTCACGCCAAGTTTCATCACAATTGGACACTTTTTTGATCGATTCGAACCAAGGGTCGAATCGATCCCAATGTGGGCCCGGATCTCCAAATTTCGGCCATGTGGGCCCCCTCACGTGCCAGAAGCGGTCTCCTTGGATTTTAGGAGAAATATCAGCCTCCAACGCATATAAATAGAGCCCCAGGTCATTCAGAAAAGGGATGGATCTCTCTCTTGCTGGATCAGGATTCTAAAGCACCGAGACTCTACCAGACTCTACTTCGCACTCTACAACTACCGTTATATTCAAATTTCAGAGCTATAATCCATTGTAATCCACTGTAATCAACTGTAATCAGCGAAGAACATCAATAAAAGTCAAAACCTTTGAAGTGGACGTAGGCCGGAGATAGCCGAACCACTATAAATTGTGTGTTCTTGTTCATAATTTCTGTTTTGCTGCGTGTTACTTTCTTAGATCTGTGATTCGTGTTTGAGTATTGCTGATTTATATTCATACACTGGTGCTTTCACAATACTTCGGGTTTGTGACCAATTTTGGCGCAAACACTGGTGCTTTCACTGAGAAGAACTAGCACCCGCTACATCGTATTCAGAATTCGGATTTAAGAGTTTGAAGACTTCCGATTCAAAGACAATGACTCGACAAACAAGACAAAGAGTTGATCGGAGCCAACAAGGAGGAAGCCAAGAAGCATCCTCAGGAGTAGGAGAAGGACAAGCTTCCGTCTACATCACTAGAGACGAGATGGAGGCTATGGCTAATTCAATACGCAAAAGCTTTATGAAGACCCAACAGGAGATGCTGCAGAATTTCCTCGAACAAATGAGGGCGGCGAATATGCAAAACCTTGGACCAACTACAACAACTGAAAGTGCGGGACAAGGAATCAGGATTACAGAAGCTAACGAAGGACAGGTTCAAGACCAGAACGCAGGAATTGAAGGTGACCAACAAGGACTTGGGGGCAGACCCTCAGAGTCCGATACTGGAAGGCCAATAGACGGAGCTCAACAAGCTGGAGCCAATGCTTATGCTAACGAGCCACCAGAAGAATACGTACCAGAATTCCCTTCAAGGCTCGGGGGGCAGGATAGGAACTTGACAAGGGGCCAACCCCTAGACGGAGACGAGAGGATGATTGGCCTAATGCGACGAATCATGAGAGGAGGACTGCCTAGTGAAGGGCTGGAAGAAGTCAGTCGGAGTCTGTTCACTCCAAACATCCGAAACGCAGGGAACCCTCCAAAATTCAAACTACCAACGCTAGATCCTTATGACGGGAGGTCAGACCCGACCATGCATATTACCAGATATATTAGGCACATGGAAGTGCTGGGGGCATCCGAGGAAGTGATGGCACGATGCTTCCCTCTATATTTGTCAGATTTGGCTGCGCTTTGGTTCAGGCAACTAGAGACTGGATCAATCAGAACATGGAGCGAGCTTGTAGACTGCTTCATGAGATAGTTTAGGGTCCATGTGATGCGACCCAAGAGCGTGATGACTTTAGCTTCGATCAAGCAAAGGGCCGGAGAGTCCATAAAAGATTTCCTACTAAGATTCAATGCAACAGTGACTTCTGTAGATCGTCCGGATCCATCGATGATTTTAATGGCGGCGGTGGCAGGTTTCGCGGAAGGCACCAAATTTAAAGATTCTCTGACTAAAGATCAACCACAAGATCTTGGAGAGTTCTTTCATAAAGCTGAAAAGTTCATCCGATTAGAAGAATCACGAGCCGAGAGGCTAGAAACAAATGTTGCGCAGAGCGAAGGAACCTCCAGAGAACAGTCCGGAGCGGACAGGGGAAAAAGGAAACAGGATGACAGACATGATGGTCCTGATAAACGGAAGAAATTCCGAGAACCAAGATTTAGGCAGTACACAGATCTGACTGCAGGCCTAGAAAGAATTTACACTGAAACTCGGGGGAAACTCCCCTATCGAAAGCGACCTATAAGGGATCCCACTGAGCGGGAGCGCAGGACTGGAAAATACTGCCTATTCTATGAGCTGGATGGGCACACTACAGATGAATGCCGCCACCTAAAGGATGAGGTGCAAGAACATGCCAGGGGTGGTAGATTGCCACAATATGTTAGAGAACGGACAGCGGTGGTAAGGCCTGAACAACTACTGCCTCCACCTAACAGGAACAATCCTGGATCGGGATCACGACTCGTCATCAACTGATTAAAGATGGCAAGGGATAAGTCCAGGATTTGGACTTCGGTCGAATAATTTCATTTAGATTTGTTTTTAGAATAAACAGTTACTCCACTTACTCATGTACGGGAACCGGAGAGATCCCTAGGCATGCTCTGAGATGGAGATAAGCCGATATGCCTGGAGAGGCAATGTTTAGCTTTTTCCTGATGTTTGAGATTGAACATCTAGGACCTGAATTTTAATAAATAAATTAGAATTTCTTAAAATAAACCTTTGACCGGAGAGTCAAAGAACGAACATCAAATACCAATATAAAAATGATCGCTTTATGACCCTACCCGGAGAGGCGGGGTCCGGAGTGCAAGAGGTGAGTTGCTTCGCCGGAGAGCGACAGTATCGACTCACTTAAGCGCTATTTCCCCTTCACCGGAGAATGACAGGATGGGATCCAGCAAGAGCCCAGAGAGGCTATGATCGGTCTCGAACGACCAAGACATCGCTTAATGTTCAGATACACTGAACCGGAGTGCAAGAAGTGAGTTGCTTCGCCGGAGAGCGACAGGATCGACTCACTTAAGCGCTGTTTACCCTTCACCGGAGAATGACAGGATGGGATCCAGCAAGAGCCCGGAGAGGCTATGATCGGTCTCGAACGACCAAGACATCGCTTAATGTTCAGATACACTAAACCGGAGTGTAAGAAGTGAGTTGCTTCGCCGGAGAGCGACAGGATCGACTCACTTAAGCGTTGTTTTCCCTTCACTGGAGAGTGACAGGATGGGATCCAGCAAGAGCCCGGAGAGGCTATATCGGTCTCGAACGACCAAGACATCGCTTAATGTTCAGATACACTGAACCGGAGTGCAAGAAGTGAGTTGCTTCACCGGAAAGCGACATGATCGACTCACTTAAGCGCTGTTTCCCCTTTACCGAAGAATAACAGGATGAGATCCAGCAAGAGCCCGGAGAGGCTATGATCGGTCCAGAACGACCATGACATCGCTATACGTCCTAACCAGGACCAGAGTGCAAGGGATAGAAGGCAACGCCAGAGTGCAATAGGATCTTTCTATTCAATCACTAAGTCTAGAATGGACTTAGTAAGGGTTCAGAGTAGCCATTAATAGTCCGGAGAAACTACGGAACTTCATTCTCAACTTCTACGGAAAGAATGAACGCTGATTCGGCTTCGAACAGCCATAAACTTGATTGATAATACGGCAGCTATGAATGAAACATGAATTTACTACACTCAATTTAAGACCGTTCAAAACATACCTTTTACAAAAAGGCATGTTTTGGGGGCAAAGTGTTATCCCAACTTTTGGCAAAGTTGAGATACCCAAAATTTACTGAGAATCGATGACTACTATTCTTGAATATCAACCATGCATTGCAGGATAACCATGGATATCGATGAATTTTGTCCTAGTCCGGAACGGGCCACAATTCACAAGACATGATGAGAAAAGCTGTAGAAGCCAATGGTTCAAATTTCAAGTCAATCCGAGTTCGTATGCTCGAGTTATGATGGATTCGATTTGATGAACCTTGCTCGGTTCGAATCCATCACCCCTTCATTAGTTCGAATCCATTAAGTTCGAACCCATCAGAGCAGGCACCATGTTCGAATACATAGGCGGAGACGTCGTTCGAATCCATCAGCCAGTGCCTGCCTCGCATCCATCGACTTCGGCTCCATTTACTTCAAATCCATCCCATGGCCTTCCTTCGTATCCATCCAATTGAAGCCACTCTGTATCCTTGCTTCGAATCCATGAGGAGCACCTTTACTTCGACTCCATCGAGCAAACCCTCAATAGCCATGCTTCGAATCCATCCATGCGTGCCTAAAGCTCGAAACCATCGGAGCGTTCCCACCTTCGAATCCATCAAAGAAGAGTCCCTCGAATCCATGCAACCACGGGAGCTCCGACTCCATTTCCTACTTGCCTTCGAATCCCCATATTAAAGGCGACTTCGAATCGATCCGGAGTAACGTATTTCGATCGATTCGAACAAGTACCAGCTCCATCAATTCGAAGCAAACCTTCGAATCCAACACTCAAAACCACCAAGTAAACGCGGCTAAAACCCCGGAATCGACCCATTCAACTCGGAGAAGTAAGTGGATCGACACGAAGAACGCGCGCCACGTCATCAGGAGCATGGATTCGACCCTATGGATTCGAACCATATCGATTCGAACGAATCCATAGGATCGAGTCGAAGCAACCAGCATGCCGAAGAACACCATCTTGAATCGATCATATCTCTCAATCCCTTGATTCAAATGCCATGAAATTTTCACAAGAGTTTGCCTACATGACGAAGAATGTTCATGCCAAGTTTCATCACGATTGGACACTTTTTTGATCGATTCGAACCAATGGTCGAATCGATCCCAATGTGGGCCCGGATCTCCAGGTTTCGGCCATGTGGGCCCCCTCACATGCTAGAAGCGGTCTCCCTGGATTTTAGGAGAAATATCAGCCTCCAACGCCTATAAATAGAGCCCCAGGTCATTCAGAAAAGGGACGGATCTCTCTCTTGCTGGATCAGGATTCTAAAGCGCCGAGACTCTACCAGACTCTACTTCGCACTCTACAACTACCGTTGTATTCAAATTTCAGAGCTATAATCCATTGTAATCCGCTGTAATCAACTGTAATCAGCGAAGAACATCAATAAAAGTCAAAACCATTGAAGTGGACGTAGGCCGGAGATAGCCGAACCACTATAAATCATGTGTTCTTGTTCATAATTTCTGTTTTGCTGCGTGTTACTTGCTTAGATCTGTGATTCGTGTTTGAGTATTGCTGATTTATATTCATACACTGGTGCTTTCACAATACTTGGGGTTTGTGACCAATTTTGGCGTAAACAGTTATAAACCTTTTCAAATTTTAGATCAAATTTTAGATTTTTATTTGATTATAGTACTAACAACCAAACATCCACATATATAATAATTTCAGAAAATTATTCTCTTTATATCAAAATATAATTTTGGGTAAAATTGTTTCATTTACCCACTTTAAAAACAATACCATGTCGGTTTATCTTATTTAAGAGTGTAGAAATCCCTATCGATACGGTTGTACTTCCCGTACCGACCAGAATTCATAAACACTCAACTGATAAGTCAACACAGTATAAAAACAGTTTTATATTCACTAACAAGTACGCTCTCATATCTATTATTACACTCAACTCATTATAGAGTACTATTGACTCTGTTTAATGAGTAATTTCCCCACCAGAGCCATGGTTATCACCAACCTAAGCTCTGATACCATTGTCACGACCCGCCCTTCTCGACCCTCGAAAATTGACACAAAATACACCACAAAATAATATGCCGACGCTCGAGTGCCGGAAAAGACAAATTATTGAGGGAAAAGAAAGAAGATAGAAGAAAGAAGGAACTAAACAATAACAGAATCTCACAATCGCAGCGGAACAAAATATAATAGTCGATAACAAATCTTTACACAAAATGAAAACTATATTTGTTTTATATATATTACATCATTAGAGTATCACAAACAAACAACAGTTACCAGCCTGACAATTTCAAACAATCACAGCAGCGGATATAAACAAATACGGTGATATGTCAGGGACTCCAGCTCCTTTCCTGAGCTCCACAGCATCCTTTCCTATAATCTATAATACTCGGTCTGACCCGAGCATTATAATGAAATAACACCCGAGTCAGTCTGGAATACCAGAGTGAGAAAAATACACTCAAATTGATTATTAAATTTTCAAAATCCTTTGAAAACAAAAGCATCTCGTAAGACCACGCCACAAATAAACATGTCGGGTTTTTACCTTACGATAGCTAAAACATTTTTTATTAAAATCTTCTGATATTATAATAGTGTCTATATACAGATACTTATTCAAAAAGCCGAAATTGTTACATTCACTAAACTCCAGCTACTAGCCACAATCATGGGTAATACAAACAAAACTGTAAAAGACGCGTAGGGAGAATGGATTTCCAACTAATGACTAGGCACTGGGGTACCACCTGTCACAGTACATGGCCTAGATCACCGTACCGAGAATTACTCCCAATCCCCTGCAACACAAGACCGGGACTACCCCTTATTGGATAATCCCGAGTAAGATCCCCCCACGGTTGGGATCAGCAACCGCACCACTAAGCCGAATAAAAAGGGACATCTAGATAGGGATGACCTCACCCTAATGGGTGCTACCCACTTAGCCTTGCTGCATATCCCCTGAATTTTGGTCATTCTCGGTCGATGAGGCTTGAGGGTAAGCATTACTCTTTTAAAACGTTTCACTTAGAATGCCCACCGTCCACCTGACGATTTCAAAAGCATGCATCCATACAAGTCCGTGCCGGGTTCAAACGGAACCGAAGGCACTACTCCTACTACATCCATTTTGGAATCATCCTCAGGATAAGTAGCGACTAGCCCTTGCACTTCACTACTCCATCTTTGACTCCGAACTCGTCTTCCTCACAAAAACGTACAAACCAGATTGAAGTGGTTTTTGAAAAATAAATCCCGATCCTGGTCTCTTCGAAATGATCAGCGCTTTGGATAATATTGATAGTCGGTTATTTAACTATCAATTAACATTCACAAACATCCATCAAACAATAAATAATTATCCAAATTATTTATTAATCTCAAAATATCTTCGCAAGATATATTTCCATTTTCAACCCTTTTGAAACTAGTTCCAGACCAACTTCCTTTTACGGAATAAATTTCCCAAACATTTTCTATTTCCGCTGAAAATAACCAAGTCCAAATACTTTAGATTTTAAAACATTAGATCACTTTATTCTAAATATACCTTAAGATATATTTAAAAATATTTAAAGCAGAACTACTTTATGAAATATAAGCTAATTTTAAAATAAAAGTTAAATTAAACTAAATTTTACAAGAGTTACAAAATCCTATACAATTTTCAAATAAAACTTTAACCAATTTTCTTTAAAATAAAATCCATTATATAAAATATAAATATTAATAATATTCTTTTAGAACATAATACCAATTAACCCTTTTAAAATAATTACTACTATAACTAATTTAGTAAATATTTACTTTTAAATTTTTTACAACTTAAATAAGAATTTTCTTAAAAACGTTCTTTTAAAAAAAATTAAAACTTTTAACTTTTACTTAAAAATCTGCTTTTAAACATACTTGGCTTTTCAGGGAAATACACTTTCATTTTAGAATAAACCAAAGAATTCTTTTTATAAATTCTGCCGGATTATCTCAATTCAAATTTACGTTTAAATCCCGTAAATTTCTTCCAACGCTTTAAAAATAAACACCCTTTTATTTTTAATATATTTCCCATTTCCTCGAAATCACTCTCTAAAATATAGGGGAGATTCTAAGTGATTTAAACCAAATTACTTTTTAAAATAAAATTATTAAATCAATTATTTATATTAAAATTCCCTTTTGGAAATTTTAATACTATTTTACCTTTAAAATAATTGAGTACTACAAATTCTTTAAATAAATATTAACTTTGTACTTGAAATACTTAAAAGTAACATTTCCTCCGGATACCCTAAACACATTTTAAACCGCTAATTTATATTTTGGAAGCTTTCTTTGGAATCATACTTAATTTCCAGGGAAAACACTTTCCATCTTTAGAAATTTCCATCTTTATTTTTAAAACAATTTATACCTTCTTATAGAATTTCCCACCGGAAATCTATCTTTCAAAATTTATCCACCGATAGATATACCAATTTGTTTATAAACCCAATTTATAAATTTCCGTTTTTCATTTCCATTCCAATCTTAGTTTCAAAACCATTTACAAATTTCAACCCAATTTCCCGAATTTAATTCCCATAAATTCGTTGCTCACCCATTTCACTTTATTGATATTTTAAAATACCAAATTATATTATCCAACCATAACACAACATTACAAAATTTCAAATCAATCTATCGTAGGATATCAATGAAATATATCACAGGTTATAAATATAACTTCTATTTGTAAGGAATCCAGTTAGATCCCTCCAACCTGTCTCCCTACATCCACAAATGTTAGTACGACAAATAAAATATCGATCAAATCTGATAATAATTATCACATTCATCTAATCAACCAAACAATCATTTGAATATTTGCTATGTAAATTAAATGGTATCCAGATGTGAGTGCGATTAACTCACCTTGAATTTCAAAATGCCGGGCGTTCAAATTTTAAATTAAATCGAACCATTGGATTTAATCTAAAATTTCCACTTGATCCAATCATCTCCGGACTTGCTGCAGCGCGTAGACCGCGTCGCTGCGATTCCGGTGCTTCTTGTTTCGTTTGAATCTGATAACGTATGCAAGAGTTATTCAGTTTTAAAGATTTGTATTAAATTTAAACTAAATTCTTTTTTTACCATATGCATCACAGCCGCAAAAAATAGAAATCAAGATCAAGGCCGCATGATCCATCTTCTTCGTTCACTCCAGGAACCAGAAACCCATCTCGCCCAAAGTTGACCGATGATGCTCCCTTCTTCGTTGCAAACGACGACGATCCAACGCCTCGACGCTGAAGCCCCTCGAAAACTCCACCTCTGGCTAAAGCAAGGTGAAGCTCGGTTCACCCATGGCTCCTAGATTTGAGCATGAACGCGCGAATTCCCTTTTGATTTGCCGCCGATCCTCCCCGCCATACTAGATCCTAACCGTTGGATCTCACGAGCTCACTGAGCTCTTCCCTTTTCATGTTGGAAGATATTGCTATTACGTGATGGTTTGATCGCAAATTAGAGATGAATGTCGATGTTTCTCAACCATTAAGATATCTATGGCTGCGGCTTGAAAAGGAACTAGGGTTTCACAGAGAAAAATGATTTTATATACGATTTTATAATATTAATTTAATAAAATTACCACCTTTAAACAACTTTTTCAAACGAACTCCAATTGAAACGTGCCGACAGGCATTTTTAAGGTTTTACCCGCATTCCGAACACAATGGAACGTGTTTCGGAAGCTAATTTGGTCGTATGTGGAAGATATCTTTTTGAATCGATTTTAAATATTAAATTATCGATTTAAATTTCAACGCGTTTCTCACCCATACGAGCAAACGGTAACTCCAAACACTATGAAATTTTCAATCCGATAATAATACACTATTACGGATCCAATGGAACTAGTTTCGTCGAATTCTAAGATTGTGCCCCGGAAGGCTATTTTAACTCATCTATTAATTCGAGCGATTTTCAAAATCGTCGAAATCATCTAAAATTTCACTTTTAAAATTTTACTAACTTATTTATAAATCATATATTATTTACGTTCACACTAGAAATTATTCCGATTCATTTCGAACCAAAGTCTGATTATTTGCATTATTGTATTATTAAATACCATTATTAAATAAAAAAATTCCAAACTTAATTTATCGACTTTTGATTCCATCCAAAAGTCCAAGGTTATAATTCAAATCCATCTAGACTTAAAATAAATCTTTGAAACCATCTTCAACACCATTTACATCCAGATTCACCAAATATCCCAATTCCAAATATTTCATTTTTTTATTATTCAAATCCAATTGAATTGCCATACTCGATATTTTAACTAATTATATTGATTTAACCAAAATCTACTTACTTCAAAATCAATTCAAAATCCACATTTAACATTTAAAATGAATTAAACTTTCAAAATCTAACGACCAAAATTCTGGGTCGTTACACCTTTAGAGTTGAAACTTTTTCAAAAGAGGTTATAATCGAGAAGTGCATGCCAATAGAAACAGTATCTTCCATTTGGCCGTGGGAATTTGATAAAAAGGATTCTTCTTGCAATTTCGTCTTTGTAGAAAAGCTCTATATGTATTCATTTGGCAGAAGTTACACAGAATTTTACTACAATCATATAAATAGGACAAAGTAAATACTTTAAAAGCAAAATATTTAAACGAACGTTTAATAAATTTGGTTAATTCTCTTTCTAAATGAGTTTCTTAACCGCGTTAGTAAGCTTTCGGCATTCATCCTTCTGTGCCCGTTCGTCTAATAATAGATATAATATTTCTCACTCTTTATGTATTTTTTACAATAGAGGATAACCCAAATAAGAAATGTCTTCACAAGCGTCCAAGAATATCCGAGACAAGCTTTGGTTGAGTGGCGTAAAAACCTCATCTCGCTTCAACTTCTTTCGAGATTCACCATTTTGAGTGGTCGAGAGGGATCTTTTATTGGAAGAAACTAAACTTTCATATTTCAACAATTCGGTGGAAAGATTCCTAACTTTATCATTAAGGGTCTCAACCATCTTCCATAGTTGAACCTACTCATGGAGAGAGTCTTGAAGATATTCCAAAAGACGCCTAATCTGAGAAGCTTGAAGCACATAGATAGGATTATATTCTTTATTGTTCTCTTCCCCTAAAAAGAGGGTGACCAATCTTTCATTATTGTACTCTTCAATGAGCCAAGTGTGAAATTTATAGGCTAGCTTCGAGAAGGCTTCTTCATTTTTGGAACTGGACATAATTGACTTGAACTTTCCATTGGATTTCCGAGTGGAAATAAGATTCATAGGTTGGGTCTCTCCTTCTAGCGTAAAAAATATTGATGCAAATTTTTATCTACACCAACACCCCGAGGTTCGAAGGTAGCTCCAGAAATGAGTTGGAATATTGGAGTCAATGAAGGAACCGCCGAGAGATGATTTAAGCTAACTCGGGTTATGAATGTTGGAAGTTGAGTTGCAATAACAAATGCAGGGAAGGTAAAGTGCAAAAACTAAATAACACCGAGACTTTTATAATGGTTTGGGCCGAAAGTCCCTACGTCCACTGTCCTTTCCTTATTTAGTTACTCTTATCTAACCGAGAGGCTTATTACATTGGGTTTGTGCATTTCTGCCACTAATGAGCTTTTAAGTAAAGCTCTAATAGAGGAGAGCACAATATTATTATATGTCCCAATCCTCTTCATGCCCGAAGATTTCTATGCCTTAGAATTGCTGCCTACTTATATCCAATATGCCGTGACACCATTGGTGGAGAGCCTTCTCCTCGGATTAATGACCTGGCTTGCTATACACGGTTTAGATGTAAACACTTGTCATCATTTATTTGAGTGAATTTTGGAGTGATATTTTTATATATAGCTTCTTGGATATTATTTGCTTATCATAATCGTTGGCTTCGGCTTGGGCTATCTGAGCCATTGATTATTGATACTTGCTGAAGTGCCTTTTGTTCTGGCAACTGTTGCCCTCAGTTAAGCTTCTAGTCTTAGCTGGACGATGAACTTGACCTTGATTGAAAATTTGACTCGTGCTCTTGGTCTACAAATCACTAAGTTCGGTGCTTAAGCTCTCGTTGGAAACCAAGCGATAAGTCTTGGAATTACAAACCAAGGAATTTTCTTTTCAAAATTTTGAAATTTGCTAGAAATAAGTGTAACACCATTATTTACTGCCACGTTACTGTAACTCTCACCGACATGTTAATTGCCATATTACTTTGTATCACTTCCTTCGATTACTCACCATCAGTCTTTCTAATGGCCAGAACTTTCTTCTTGCAATCGCAAGAACTGATTAGCCTTCCAGCGGATTCTTCCATAGTCATTGGCTGCTTCATTTTTAGCCATTTTCCAAAGTCTGTATCTGGATGTATGCGCTAGACCAATGGCATGGTACTAAATCTTCCTTCGGATTGTTAGCCTCCATTAATGCAGCATTAAACATATGCAAGAACCCTCTCAACAATTCTTTAGATCCTTGAGAAAGGATCGACAAGTACATTACATCCATAGGCCGAGCAGTATGGAGCCTAATATGCTCTAGAAATGTCTTTGCCAACTCAAAAAAATTAGATATGGATTTCGGCATGATCTGAGTAAACCACATCGATGCAACACCTTGTAGGAAAATAGAAAAACGTCTACACCAAACTACGTTCGTCACCCTGGCACCATCCATGTGCAATTCATATTTAAAAATTCTAAGGATCAATAGTCCCATTATAAGATGGTATCATTGGCATCATAAACCTCATGCGATACTCTTCCCTTAGTATTCTCTTAGTGAATGGAGTTCTGCTTGGAGTGAAACCCCATTCCTTATTCTTTCTTCATTTTTTTCTTCTACCAACTGTCTAACCATATCTGCTATATACTGATCAATAGCTTGGAACTCTAAAGGTCAACTATCAAGAGCTGCACCAAGTGTTTGGCTTTGCAAATGGTCTTGGTTTTTCTCATTGATGTATATTTTCTCCAATTTTTGGGAGAACCATTCCTTTAGGTTTTTTCTAACGCCTAATTGGCTCTGTAATGGTTGTGTCCTGTTAACCCACTTTTTAGCAAAATAGATTTCAACGAGACTTAAAAGATTCAAACAAGGATGAAACAACTTGAAAATTGGAAAGCACTCTTAGAGGGAGTAAAGAAACATTTCAAAAAAAATTCAACCGAAAAAAGGCTAACCACACATGTCGTCAGAGACATTTTTTGGCTTAGTATTTCCCATTCAAATTTTACACGAGTCATCATCTACCTATTCCATGTGTGTTCAGGAAATTTGAATGAAAAATACACTAAGGAGCAAGGTCACCACCAACCTCTTCGGTAAAAAGGAAAATATCGAATTGTTTTAGAGAGTGGCAGGCATAGACTTATTTTGGATGACCAACAATTGGTGGAAACAACATGGGGAAACTCAAAAACAAGCAGCATGAAGAGATCAAAAGCGTTTTATCACATATGATGAACACAAACATGTCTTCGAACGACATGTTTAGAGAAGTCGGTGGGTCCCGAGATTTTTCACACGCCTATGGGTACATCTAGACTCTGATCCAAGTGGACTTCTAACCCAAAACGACCGGTACCATTATAAATACAAAGCTACCTCTAACCATAAGAGGACTGGATTCTCTACCATTAGAGACTTCTCCTTCTTCACATCCCACCTCTCCCCTATATGAGTTACCTAGAAAAAAAACTATATGTTGTTCTTGTACTTTGACCAGCAAATTTTTAGTACTAGTGATTTTTAGACACTCTAGAAACTTTATTATAAATATAATATCCGCTAGATTGTAGTTTGATCTGATATATCTAGTTGTAATGCAAAGAGAGAACAACTAATAAAAGAGATTAAAGTGGACGTAGTTCAAAGATTTTGCCGAACCACTATAAAAATTATGTCTTGTTTTATTGCTTTTCTATTTATTTAATCTAAACTTATGCTTTCATCTTATTTCTGGATGTTGATCCCTTTTTCAGGTTAACATTTTGGTGCTTTCACGAAGAATAAAGTTAGATCCGAGAACTCGAATCTTGAATATGAGATTTGGAGAAGTTGAAGAAGCCTAATACTAGATCTAAAACCACAGCAAGTCCCCAAAGCTTGGGGGCAGCCGGAAGGTGTCCTCAAATTCTTGTCAATCCTTCTACATGACCAGAGAAGAGATGGAGAAAATGATGATGGCGATATAAGACGGATTAATGACTAGACTACTAGAAATGCTAGAGTGATTTTTTCGAAGGATAGGATGACAATGGATAGCTAGAACAGATGGAATTCAGAACAAAAGACCAGAGATCAATGTAATAGCATCTAGAGATAGAGCAAAGAAAATTAAAATAACGACCCCATGACTTGGGGGCACGATCCATTTGGATATAGGATGAGCTTTAATGCCTGAAACGGTGAGGTTGGAGCCAGAGTGGCAAATCGGAATAAGAAGGCAGGATAGAAGGAGTTGGAAACAGAAGCTCACAATTGGAGTCGGACCCAAAATAAAGTATGGATCAAAGACTTCCATCGGATGATAATCCCATGATTAGGATGAATAGGAGTCGTGGGGATAGAATAAAGTTTGGATCAAAGACATCCATTGGATGATAATCCCATGATTAGGATGAACATGAGTCGAATATGATTCCCGCACTTCGCTTTTTTTTCTTCTTTTTTTGTATTTTTCTTTTCAAATTTATCAATAAAGACAATAATAACCTCAGGCCGCTTACATGAGTACGGGATCTTAAATGGTCCCTAGGCATGCTCTGAGTCGAATGTCTAAGATGACTGCTTAGGACAGTAATAACCTCGGATTGCTTACATGTGAACGAGACCTAAATTGGTCTCTAGGCATGCTCTGAGCTAGATGTTTAGGATGAACACTTAGGATTTCTGCTTATTTGACATTTGAAAAATCCACTTGAACATGATGACAAATATTGATCACTTTATGTCCCGATCGAGAGATGGGATTAGAGTGCAAGGTGCAAGCTCCCTTGTCAGAGAGCAAGTAGATAGGATTGTATGGAAATTAAGTCGTGCAAGCTTCCTTGTCGGAGAGCGAGTGGATGGGCTTGTATGAAAAGAAAGTCCCCTCACCAGAGAGTGAACGAATGAGCTTGCTTGGTCGTTGAGTTCATTTGTCAGAGAGCAACCAAACTTACCAAGGATCCGAAAAGATCATCCCTCTAAACTAAACGATTAACAACCCGGAGAGGTAAAACCTTAAATAGAATGCAAATTGATCCAGAGAGATCATCCCTTATAACTAAATGATAAATGATCGGAGAGATCAAAACATAAACATAAAACAATCCGGAGAGATCATACATTAAACTAAATATAAAACGGTCGGGATAGATTGCACACTAAATTGAAAATAAAACGATATGGAGAGATCGTGCATTGAACTAAATATAAAATGATCGGGAGAGTCGGTTATTAAGCTGAATATAAAACGATTCAGAGATATTGAACCTTAGAATTAATATAGATTTAATAAAAGGATTCGAATGCTTTGTAATTAGAATAAAATAGACAAATCCTATATGAACATGGGACGATTTTGATATGTGATGTAATAACTATGAATGAAATCGGAATGATGATGCTATATAAACTACACTTGGATAGAGGCTGGAGTCTTAGGCTGTAATAGGTTGGAATGACCTTTGATTTACAAGAGAATTAGAAGGAACTGGGTAATTCACCAAGATTGAAGTAGCCGAAGAGCTCAACTATCGAAGATTAATATTTGGACTTGTTCTTGAGCATAGCACACTTTACATTCGAAAAGTGTGCTTTGGGAGGCAAGTGTTAACCCTCTTTTTTGCAAAGCAGATTTCAACGGGACTTAGAAATTTCAAATAAGAAAGAAATGACTTGAAAATAGGCAAGCACTCTTAAATGGAGTAAATAAACATCTCAGAAAATTTCAATCAAAAATAGGCTAGCCATACATTCCGTCGACGACATGAACATGTCGTTGACGACATGAACATGTCGTCAAAGATATTTTTGGCTTAGTATTTCCCACTCAAATTTCATAGGAGTCATTGTCTACTTAGTCCATGTGTGCTCAAGAAATTGGATGAACAATACACAAAGGAGAGAGGTTACCATCGACCTCTTAGGCAAAAAGGCTGATATCAAGCTATTTTGGAGAGAGGTAGGCACTGGCTTGTTTTGGATGGCCACCAATTGATGGAAACCATATAGCCAAATCAAAACGAAGTAACATGAAGAGCGCAAAAGAGTTTGATCACACATGACAAACACAAACATGTCTTCATCGATAGGAGCATGTCTTCCGATGACTTATTTAGATAAGTCGGTGGGTCTCGAGATTTTCACTCCTTTTGGCCGACATCTGGACTCTGCTCCATGTGGACTTCTAACTTAACATGACCGGTACCTCTATAAATACAAGCCTATCTACGACCAAAAGAGGACTGGATTTTATACCATTGGAGTCTTCTCCTTCTTCATATCTCACCTCTTTCCCGTTAGAGTCACTTAAGAAACAACTAATTTTCCTTCTAGGACTTAGATCAGCAAATTCTTAGTACTAGCGACTCTCAAAAACTCTAGAAACCTCATTGTAAATCTACGATCCGCAAGATTATGGTCAGATCTGATATAGATAGTTGTAATCTAAAGTGAGAACAAGTAATTAAAGAGATCAAAGTGGATGTAGGCTAGAGATTATGCTGAACCACTATAAAAATTGTGTCTTCTTTTATTGCTTTTCTGTTTATTTAATCTGAACTGGTGTTTTCATCTAATTTCTAGGTATTGATCCCTTTTTTGGGTTAACATCTTCACATCAACATATCAAACACCAACATCCATCTCATAAACATCTCCATCATGTCGGCCACATCTCCTTATCCTTCTAAGGGTCTAAGATTCTTCTTGGTACCGACCTGATTATGCTTATTATAGAGTTGAATCCCCTTTGAGGGAGCTTTCCTACTTCTTTCAAAAACTCTCCTACTCCCTCGGTAGCCTTTTCCTTTTGCTTTTGCTTTCCATCTCTTATGTTCTGATCAAAAATAGATGTGTTCACTTCTTCAAATCCAACATGTTAAATCTCTCTCCCGCTCCTTCTAGTTCTCTATGACTATTGGGTCAGCAAAGCTATGCTGGCATCATCTTTTCAAATAGAGCTTTATGACTGTCAGCCAACTTCTGATTCAGCTCCTGCATCATCTTGTCAAACTTCATCCTTGCGACTATGTCTTAAAAATAAGATGGTCCTAGCAATGCTTGTTGGTTACTACCTTCCATATAACGAGGAACTCCTTTATTTGCACGAGTAACTGCTTTAGATGATCTTCCAGATCTCTTAGGTGTCGTTGATTCTTATTTGCAAATCCTTCAAGTTCCTTAATGAAAATCTTCTAGATGTAACCTCTGGATGCTCCAATCCACAAGAGATAACTAGATCTTCGCTTGGAAATCTCCTTTCTTGGTGAAAGTACCAAAATATCCTTTCCAGATCTCATAGGTGTTTTGTTATTGATTATTGATTTATAGTCACTAGTACAGGGGTTTAACAAGTTCTAATGGCCTAGAACAGCCAAGAATAACTTCCTTAGTGACTACGGTTGAGGAGTGATAAAAGATGAAGAAAGCAAAGTACCAAAAGTCCTCTTCCAACTGCCATAGGTATTGTATTATAGGGATATCATCCAGTAAAATCGCCAGACATTTAACTCTGTTACTATTGTTCCATCTTCCACTCCTTCCTCTTCCTCTCTAATTAAGACTACCTCTGTTGGTTTGTGTCTTTTCTTGATTCTTGTTTCTTGAATTTGATGCATAGTTAACTGAATAATCTGATGTACTTGACTTTCTCTGTTCAACTCTGCCTTCATGAGCAAGAAGAGAGGAGTGAACAAATTGCATATTGGGTAGTGTCTCTCTAGAAGAGATGACTGCAATGACAGACGCATATTCCTCACCAAGACCATTCATTATGGTCAAGATCTGCTCAGTTTCAGAGATCTTATGACCTGCTGTCTCTAGTAGATCACAGAATGACTTAATCTTGGTCAAGTACTCTCTCATAGACATATTTTCCTTTTTCAAGTTTTGTAGTTCTCTCTTGTAATGCATAATACGAGCAACAGATTGAGAATTAAAGATCTTCTCTATAGTTTTCCAAATTTCAAAAGAAGAACTGCATCCAACAATTTGATGTAACAGATTGACACTGATTGATGATAAAAGCCATGCTGATAGTAGACTATCTTGTCTCTTGAATTTCACATAATCTTGATTACTTATCATGTCGCCTTCTCTATCTGTTGTCGTTACAGGTGGAATTGCAATAGTTCCTTTGATAAATGCTTCGACCATAGCCATTTATTGCAGTTTCAACTTGATATTTCCAGAGCAAGAAGTTGTTCTCTTCAAGTTGAATATTATTAAGATGACTTTTGGGTTTAATCAGAGATGGAGTGATGGTTTCGGGAACAGTAATGGCAGATGATTCATTGTCTTCTACTTCTGACATGGTGGGCACTGGATTGGAGAGATGATGCAGCTATTCTTGGCGAGACACACTGAAATTGAGTATCACACCGAATTTCAGTGTGCAGCTAAGTATAAAGATAGAGATCGATGATGAAACGATGATACAGATCTCCTCTGATGACTGAGATGCAGCCAAGATTCTATTGATCACAACTTGAATCTTCAGGCAGGGCTCTCTGCAGTAGATATAATCAAGAACCTATTTCTTGATTATCAGAAATAATCTCTTATGATGATTCTTTATCTGAAGAGAAAAACTCCAGATGATGAGAACTCTCTGATGGAGTTCAGTCAGTAATAAAAAACTAATTAGCCAATGAAGCCGTTAGGCAGAGGCTCCGATACCATGAAAGAGAATTTGCAAAAGTAAATGAAATGTATTTTATTCAAATGACTGTTAGTTCGATACATTATGTATTCCTTGTATTTATATACATTACATACATGGGCCGTTGTATCTAATACTTATATGGACTGGGTCGAATAAACAAGGAGTACCCGACCTCTTACTTACAAAAGAATATGTAACCGGTATCACAAACTTATGCTCATTATTACTCCATGCTTCCTCGCCAAACCACAACCTCCAACTTTTCTCCTTCCAAACTCGTCCGCATGCAGCCACGTGCACCACCACCTAAGCTTCACACAAACACGCCTCTACCTATTCCCAACCTCACATTCCCCTCTATCATACATAAGCTTAGCTTCACCCTGTCAACCGCAAGCATCTCTTGCTCGTCTCTCTCATTTTTCCTGAACTCGAACCCACCATCTCTGTCGCACTTGCTTCCCACCAAATTCACGCCACCTTCAGCTGCTAAACCAACCAGCACTCTGTCGTGACACCACATCCCACATCCCCTCAAGCTTTCGTAAGTTTATATAAAACTTCTGCAAACTTTGCACGTTTATTTTTGCCTGCTTCCTCTCGTCTAAAAAATGAATATATATATATATATATAATTTTCATTCTATGCATGATTTCGTATTTTTATATATAATATAATATAGTGTTTCATGCCTCGTCTTCTTAAAAAATAAAGAAAGTATTTATATTAGAGGTTCGTATGTATAACATGTTAGAGTAGTATATAACTTGTTTAAAGATATGTATATAATATGTTTGAAATATTCATTAAAATTTTTATTAATATCTTAAAAAATAGTTTTTTTGTAATAGCTTTAATGTATATATTGTGTTTAAGTATTCATTTGAAAATTTTGAAAGTAATATATGGGTTTCAGTAAACATCGTTTAATATATATATATATAGCCTATATATGCAAGTTCACTCATATAATTGATTTTCATCAAATCTAGTTCCTCTTTGCTTTGCTTTTGCCTCGCCGCTATCTAGAATTGGACTCAATAGCCTTTTGTTTTCCTCCGTGTGCGTGTCTGTGTCACTTCTTCGTTCTAGTTGTTTCTCCAGCCTCGAAAGGTGAGCAATCACTCACGATTAACATTCTTATATTTAGAAATTTTAATTCATATGAAACGACGTTGAAATATGTTGTTGAATTTGAATTGTTAGTTATTTAATTGTTATATGCCATTATGTGCAATTGTTTACCTATGACATATGACAACATAACCTGTTGTATATATTATATTTAAATTATTACCGATGATGTATGCATGTTGCTGATATGTTATATTATTATCATATTCGTTTTCACTCTGCAAGTTCCCGTTAGTTTAGAATTCTCTATGAGTTGAAATGATACATACCCGAATGATATTATAGAATATGGGAAAATCGTTATGGGTTGAAATGATAAACCTAAGCGATTTTCTTTGATTTTGAACTTTGAGATCGCGGGTTGGAATGATATACCCGTAATATTAACTTTAAATTACAGATTAAAATGATAAATATCCATATCACTTGATCATAGGATAGAAATTTATATACGGACACCAATGGTCTATTTTTGAAAATGATTTTCAAAGGTTCGAAAGGAAATATATAGGTTTTAATAAGTATTGATTTTTAAACATACTATAAAGATATTTTAATATGTATAAAAATTTAGATTTTTAATTTATATGTTTTGGAAATCGTAAATTTATAAGTTAAGTTTTAAAATGTAAATTTATAAATTTTTTACTTATAACATTATTATTTTTAAATATATAAAATAAGATTTAAAATAGGTTTATCAATAATAAAGATTTAATTTAATAATAATTAATATAATAAAATTTAATTATAATTTAATTTAACTAATATATAATATGTTTTTAAAGATTTATTTAAATTTATTTTGATATTTTAAATAGATTTTTTTGTAATAACTTTAAATAATTGGAGGTTAAAAAGATAAATTAAATAAGAATTATCTATATTTAAATTTTTTTAGAATTCAATTTTAATAAGGATTGATATGAACTTATTGATTTTTAGATTTTTGAAGGTAAGATTTTATAACTTGATTTGATAAAAAGTTATTAAATGAATATTTTCAACTTTAAATAAATTTGAAAATGAATATTCAATATTAACTTAAATTTGTAACTTGATATTTTATTTAAATGTTATTAAAAGTGATTAAGTGAATATTTTCAAGTTTAAATAAAGTTAAAATTAAATTTTGGAAATATAAATGAAATTTATCAAATTGAGTTATTGTAAACTATTTGAATATTTAAACTTTGAAACCTATTGAATTACAGGTGGTTTAAATTTGTAGTTCAAACCTGGATTTGAAATCGATATAAATAAAAAAGTTTTTATTGAGAATTTGAATTGAATATTTAACCTTTTTTCTGAATTGAGATTGATTTAAATTGAATTCTTGAACTAAGGTTGATTTGAATTGATTTGTGAAATTGGAAGAAACAATTATAATATGAAACTATTGAATATATAAAATATTTTTAATATATACACTATTTTTAATATATAAAATATTTAAACATAAACTATTTTAATTTATAACTATTTTAGTGTATATAAACTATTTTCAATATTTAAACTATTTAAGTTGGAACTGTTATGATTTAGATTTAATGGTTTAAATGCGAATACTTTGATATGATGGTTTAAACAATTTTGTGGTTATAATTTTGGAAGTGAATAATGATTTCGAAAGTGAATTTGATTTTGAAAGTGATATGATTTTGAAATGAATACGATATTTTGATATGAATTATAAACTGTTTGAAATGAAAATTACCACGGTGTGAAATAAGCATTTGGTTGTTAAAGAGACCGGGATTGGATATTATCATACTCTCCGCCAATACTGAAAACCACTTTAACAACTGTGTATGTGGTGGAGATTTCAGAACGATGTAGGAGGGTTTGGCGACGATTCTGCATGAGGTATTAATGAAACCCCGACTCCTGCGAGTTAGCTTGATGTGACTAAAATAGGAGCCACGTCGGGCCAAGTGAGGTCACACCTTCGATCGGGCACATTTCTTCGATACCATCCTATTACCTTGTGATTTGATTGGGTGCCCCTTTGATTTTGGGAGTGTGTCTCGAGGTGGGTGGTAGTAGCTGCTATGCATTACCACCAGTCTGAATTCACAAAACGGTAGTATCCTACCTTAGGCGTTGCCTCGCATGCCTTGTCAAATGCCTTATCGCACCTTCTACGAGTTTGGTTTATGTCGTACCTACGTAGTTCTCCCTAATAGCCCGCCAGTTTGGTGGAGTTTACCAGACTGTATTGACTACAACATTATATAAAATGTGTTAAGAGGGATATGGGTGACGCCTTAACTCTATTTTAATAGTTTATTTTACTATGGACATTATCTATGTGGAGTATTGTACTATGTATGTAAATAGTTTAACAGATACTTAAAGAGTGGAATCCCAAACATCCTTTGATTACTTTGTGTTTCACTTGATATTTCACTTGAGTTGATTTACTAGTATAAAAATGTTAATCCTGACTCGAGTGTTTTGCGTTTTTCTTTATGCCTGGGTTAGACTGAGTGTCACAGCATTGAGACTCACCTTTGAAGTTTGGAGCTTTGTTTGAAGATCAGTCTTTGTCCATTCAGCTTCCCGGTTACTTCATTTTATTCCAGTTGTTTTGTTCAAACTTGTCATTTGCATTTGTATTAGTTACTTCTGTATATTCAAGATATATGTTGTATTTTACTTTAAACTCTGATGTCTATATAGTAGCCTTATGAATTACTATTTATCTATCTCCGTCGCTTATTGTTGTATTACTCTATGACTGATTTATTTACCGTATATGCTAAGCTTTGCCAAATATAAATTAACAATCTGTTGTTTTCAGCAATTCAAGTCTTACATGAGTGGATGATTGTCGATTTGAATGGTTCGAATACCAGGTAATTACAATTGTTTTGATTTATTCAAAGTGATTTTAGTTATTTATTTATATGTACAGGTTAATTAATTATTAATTAATATTAGTTTAAAGTTAATTAATTATCGTTTTAATAACGTTTTAAAGTTAATTAACTATTATATAAATATTTTTTTGAATTTAACTTATTAATACAATAATAGTGTTTAAGACTAATTCAATATATTATTAAAGAGCTTCTAAAGTTATTATTTTAAATAAGGTTTGATTAAAATGAACTAAAAAGATCTTTTAAATAAAAAATTATTATTTAAAGCTATTTTACATAATTTATGGTTTATCAAGAGAATATTACCGATTTTAAAGTTAGTAAATAAGTTGTTTAAAATATGGGCAGAGTTTTATAAATGGTTAGCTATTTATAAACGAGTTTAAGATATGGATTTATAGACTTATGAAAGGAGTTTATAAATGATTTATGGATTTATAAAGAATTTATAAATGTTTTTAGAAAATGTACAAAAAGTGTTTTTGTAAGTGATTGAATATTTATAAAGGGATTATAAATGGTTTTTCAAAGATTTATAAAATGGTTTATAAATGGTTTTAGAGAATTACAAGGATTTTATAAATGATTTTTTTGAATCGATAAAAAAGAGAAAATCTTTCTTAGTTTTATAAATATACTTATACTATTGAGATAAGTATATGAGTACATTTTCTAAGCTGCGAGCTGTAGTGTGTGTGAATATACTTATACCGTTGAGATAAGTATATGGATATTTTCTATGTATTGAATATATAGAGATTTGTAGATATATCTTTGTAAAAGTATTTTACATGTAATTTACGAAGTGGTTTTCATTAATAAAAGGTTTATTAAAGGATGCTAGAGGTTGCTTGTTTGCTTAACTAATGTTTTTTTCCCATGGAATAAATTCCTGAGTTGAATGTGTGTTTGTTGATAATTAAATAACCGACTATCAAATTTGGACCCAAACGTTATTTTGGAAATATTTAGGAGAAACACAAGAGTTATATGGCACAGTCATCTTCGATGATGCTATACCGTGCGTATAAATCTTGTTTTGTTCTCCTAGGAAAATGCTAACGAAATTCGTCCATTATTGGTTAGGAGGTGATCTCTGATCTTATCTTTTACTACTTATTTCCTAAATAACCGGGGTTGAGTTTACCGAAAATTATCGAATGTTGTTTCGAAGAGATCGAGATCAGATATGTTTTCATTGGTTAGATTAACATGATAGGAGGTTCTTGCTTTCTGTTTGGTGGCAAGCAAGAGACTTTACCCTACATGTTCCAGAGAAGTAGTATGAGGCCTTGATGGGTTGGCTTTCTTGGTGCTTATAGTATTGAGGCTGGCCATAAAAGCAGATTCGAGGTACCTGTGTATACTACGGTGATGTTGGGTTGGTTGAAAAACCTACCGGTCATCATCGTCAGATGGTTGAAAAGCCTATGGTTGTTATGCTTAGTATCATAACTGAAGGTTAAGCGAGAATCTTGGCTTTGGTGGGGTAACTTATTAAGAGATAAGGTAGTGGAATGCCTTATATGAGTTTGAGCCTATTATATATATGAGCGAATATTTATTAGTGCATAAAAATGTTTTATATTGTGTTGTTTGACCTGTCGAGTGTCTTAAGAATTATGGTCGATGTGTCAGGCCAACATCGTTGATAAGGATTTCCTAAAGTCCTAACAAGACCAAACTGACACAATATTGATTTAAGAATGGGTAAACGAGATAATTTTACCTTGGGATATATATATATATATATAAGAATAGTTTTTAAAAATTTAATGTAATTGTCTTTGGTTGTGCTTGGTTGGTAGAAATGATAATATTTATCATTATCATATAAAATTTGAGTAGCCATGCTCGCCCAGATCTGAGCATTTACTATTACCTGTTATTCTACCTAGAATCTTCCTTTTGAACTCGTGTTGGATAGATGGGAATCTTGATAACATTGAAATGAATACCTTGTGAATTAAGTTTCATAATTTGAATATAAGGCATTCATTGATAACGTTAGAGCTAAAATCTGAACTTTTAATAAATAGTGTTTATTTCAAGAATTTAAATATTTAGTAATGGATGTTGGTGAAATGATTTTCCTTTAAAGGAGTGATTTTATAAAATTTAATTATAAAATCATATTTTATAAATAAGTGAAATTCGAGAATTTGAATCCTGATATTTTTGGAAAAATGGTTTTCAAGGTTTGGGAAATTGATAATAGTAAAAGGCATTTTGGTTTAAGTGAAAATTTATGAGAATAAAAATGTAAATAAGGATTAACAAATGAAGTTTAAAACTTTGGAAAAAAATTTATTTGGGAAGGCTTAATAAACCCTGTTTTATTTAATTATGTTGTTGGTTTTAAAACACTTAGGGTATATAGATTGGGTATTAATAAATGGATTGACTAGTAAACATCTTTACCCTAGAAGTAAACTCTAGGATTAAAAAAATTGGATATTCATACACTACTCTTCTTAGCAATGTACCAGGTCAAAGGTAAAAACGTTGGATTAGTCAATTGAAACCCCTAAGGTTTAGTTTGTGTCTGCATTTTCCTTTCTCTAGATACAAATGAATGGGTATAGAAGAATAATGAGTTAGTTAACAAAGAAAAATGATCGTGTAGAATCTTATATAGAAATTTCAAAAGTATAAACATTCTTATAGAAATAAATATGTCAAATTCTAAGGGTTTCAGCCTAATTGATTTCAAATAGCACCGATAATATTGAGTGGAGCACACATGAGAGCCTTAGGCTTTAGAGACTTGCCTTGACCAGGTAAGAACCCATAGAGGAGGAGCCCATGGAGGAGGAAGCCATAAGGAGGAAGAGCCCATGGAGGAGGAAAAATCTATGGAGGTGGAAGAACCCATGGAGGAAGAGCCCATGGAGGAGGAAGAGCCCGAACAGGAGGAAAAGCCCATGAAGGAGGAAGAGATCGAGGAGGAAGAAGAATTCGGGGAAGAAGAAGAAGTGGAGGTAGAGGAGCTTATTCCCGTAAGGAATTTGTGGTAGATGGTGATGAGGGAATGATTTGGGATGAGGGTGAGGTTATTGACGGTCCATGGCCGCCGGAGGACCTATGGATGACTGGCTTAGGGTACCAATGCTGACTCCCAGGGATCCGAATCCTAAAATCATATGCATTTCAGATGATGAAGGGGAGTTATAAATATGGATGAACCTTTGGAAGAAGTCTCATATTAGAATAGGATACCATTTCTATTAGGCTAGTTTTGCTTTATGGTGTTGTATATGGGTAGCTGGATGTTTATATAATATGTTTAGGAACTCTAGTGGATAGAGTATCAGATTAGACATTCATTGTTTAAATATCTTTGGTACGTATGACATGATTTATTATGGTATGCGTATGCGAGGTTGATGTTATTCCTAATGCTTGTTTGAAGTGGTTGTTGAAAATAGAGTATTCGAAATAATCTTGTTTTCTAGGTAGGATGAGATGCGAGTTTCAAGGTAGAAATTCTCCCAAGGGAGAAAGAGTGTAACAAACCTAAAATTTAGATCGCCTTGTTATAAATGTTAAATCGGTTTTAAGAAAAATCAAATTCTGACCTTTAACTCTTGATTATTTATTTTACCATGGAGAATATAAATAGTACGTTGTATATATATTAAAGAGGGTTTTAAGAAATTTCATATATATATATATAATAATATAATATAAGTAAATGAAGATAAGAGTTTATATATATGTTAATAAATAATGTAAGTAAATAAAGATAAGAGTGTGTATATATATACATATACGTATATAAATAATGTAAGTAAATAAAGATAAGAGTGTGTATATATATGTATGTAAATAAAATAAGTAAATAAAGAAACTAGATTGTGTATGTGTGTGTATATGATATAATTAAAACAAATATATTAACATGTAAGGGGCCTTACCCTATGTTCCAAGGTGGTACAAGGAGGTTTTTTTTGGGGGGGGGGGGAGGGGTAAGGGAAGAGGTAAGGGAATACTACCTGTACATTTCCCTTGAAGAGGCTCAACTCCCATTTCTACCGTTCTTCCATTGTAGTACCCGAGTCATTCATTTCAAAGAAGGGAGGACTTCTGATAGCTTTGCTTGCTTAGAAACAAAAGTAGAGTTCAACTTGACATCAAAAAGGTGACGGTTTATGTTTTATTGACTTGATATGTGAAACATGGATTTTAAACTTCCTCTGTTATGTATACAGTCTCAATCATGAACTTTCAAAAACTAATTCATCTCAAACCATTGGGTTTTAATCCAAGTGCCCAAAACTAAAATTATGCATATCGATCTCTAGGATTATTATAAATTGACGACGCTCGATTTCGTCGAGCATGTAGTAGATAACTCAGTTTAACTGAAAGGGAAAATTATTATTTATAAGATTCAAAATTAATTCCTCTAAATCCGCTTGAAATTGAAAGGCGGCATGTATATCATTGAAGTCGGGTCAAGGCGTAGGACGTTGCGGCAATTTTGGTAATATTATGTGGCGATAGTTGATGATCATCGAAAACTAGGATTTGGTTTAGTTTTTGATTTTTCCAGAGATGATTGAATTGGAGCTTCGTGCTGCGCTCAAGAAGGAGAGGCGGTCAAAATGAATTTTTTTTGAGAAAGTCGGAGCATAAAATTTTTGTGATTTTTTCGACCTATAAGTGTTGTTTTGGGTCGATCGGAGATTGGTGGTGGCGTGTTCGGTTTAGCCCGAGATTTGCAGTGTGTATATCCTTGGATGTGCATTTGGGTGAACGATTTTCGCATGTATGACAAGCTCTGATAAAAAAAAGAAAAAGAAGAGAGGATGAGGAAGATAACACTGTAGCATGTAGGTGAGAAGAAGAATGGGCTTCGGCCTATTCGAGCGCTATAGAAATGTTTTAAATTGTTTGGTTTATTTTAAAAATTAATTGCTAAAAATTGGAAAATTCATATCTCATTCATATTGAATTTGATTGACATGCGGGTTTTCACGTTGGGTTCGTTTGACGAGCACTACATTGTAGTGTAACTTATAGTTTGGACAAGTATAAATTTTTGACATAATTAAATGGACTAAATATAAATTACATTATTTTGAATAATAATGTTATATATACCTTAATTACTGATCTTTATTTGGCCAAATAAATTACTATTGAGTTAAACTGGATCGAATATGGTAATTGACACTTGGTAAAGGAATAAAACACGGTTTCGCTAATTAAATAAATTTGGCAACTAATTAGCAGAATAAATCCCCGTTCCGCTATTTCATAGTTTTGGACATTTGACTATATGTCGTTAATTATTATTCTGCTTTGAATATGTGAGATTTTAACTAATGATGGTTAAGCGTTGGATTTATTTACATAGTCATGGATTATGAATGTTACCCCACCGTTTGGTTAAGGCCGGAACATCAACAAATTGGCTAGAAGGATGGAATGCAGGATTGGAGATCGACTGGAAACATGGCTATGATCGATACCATAAAAACTTGACCAAGCTCCAATTAAGGTGGGATCGATTGGGAATGATGAATAAGGTTGGGAAACGATACTATTCAAGTTTTAGGTCAATCGGAGTTCGTGTGCTCAAATTATGGGTGGATCAAGGTTTATGGAAACTAGTTCGTATCGATCAAGGTGGATGGTGTTTGTATCCATTGGGATCGATACGAAGAAAAGGAATTTGGATCGATACGAAGAGCAAATGGTTACAAGGAGAAGCATTTCGTATCGATCAGTAAGTGATCGATACAAAGGAACAAGGCTTGGATCGATAGGAGCGGTATGGATATGAAGGCATGGATACGAAGCAAGGAATGGATCGATGGATACGAATGACATGGATACAAAGAGAAAATGGTCATAGGAAGAAGCGCTTCGTATCGATCAGTAAGTGATCGATAAGAAGGAATGAGGCTTGGATCAATATGAGGAGTACGGATACGAAGCAGGGAATGGATCGATGGATACAAACGGCATGGATACGAAGCGCATAGCTAAGTATCGATACGAGTAGAAGGTTTTGGCATCAATATAGAGCTTTTCCTTTCATATATGTTGAAGTAGACGGTTCACTCTTAATGGTGCTGCTGCACCTTCTTCATGAGTGGCCAGACCTTAATAATATGGCCCAGCTGCTGACAATTGAAACAAAGCGACTTCAGAACCATTGGAGAAATATGACCTCTCTTCTTGCAAATATAACAAAAATAATATTCCCGAGCTTGCTTCCTTGACCTTCTCCCTATTTTCGTTTTCCTTGATTCTTTGAATTTGGATTGAATTTTCTCTTCTTAGAACCATTTCCATTGGTATTTTCACTAAGTGTTGCTGGAGTAGGCTTCTTTTCCTTCAGGGCTTCGTACCTTAGAGCCATATCAAACATCCACAAAAGTACCTTTAATATGAGCAGTCTTTTTCTCGTGGTATTCCTCCTTCATGCCCAAGACAAACATCACATTATTCTTTAATGGGATGTTGATCAATTTTGGCCCAAAACAAGATAACTCATTTAGCTTCATCTCATACTGTACTACCGATAGATCCATCATTTCAAATCCTTAAAGTTGCAGTACATCCGGGTCTTTCCTACTGCTAGAAAGAATTGGTCTCAAAAACTTCTTTAGATTGGACCCATGAGTATTCTTCCTCAGGAACATTTGCAGTAAGGGTGTCCCACTACACAGCCGCTCCCTATTGCAGTTGCCATGCTGCTAAAAATCTCTTCTGTTCGTTGGTTAAACCAAGACCTTTGAAAATATTTTCACAAGATCGCAACCAAGCTTGCACTTCCATGATAGACTTAATCCCTTTAAACGGTTTCCCTCCGTGGTTAGTGTAGTCCTTGCATAAGGTTGCGAAATTAATTCTTGGTCGTTCGGACGCTGCCTCTTCGGTAATCTGAACTCATCCAGGATTTGGGGTTCGACCATTTGTAGTTGTAGTGCTACCTACTTCCCTACCTTATCTTCCTCTGTTACTTATGTCTTACTACCTGGCACAATAATATAATTCTTAGAATACTTGAACGAGATAAATATTGATAGAAGGGTACTAATCAATCCTATCAAGCTGATCTATCTATCATATATATATATATATGAATGAAAATTACAAATACACACTCTCGAAATTGACCCTAACCCAAAGCCTAAGCATTCGCTCAGCCTAGGCTCTGATACCACAATGTAATGACCGCCTTTCTTGAATCGAAAGACGAGCCACTAAGGGTAGAGGAAAATGAAAGATAAGAAGAAACTAAACAATCACATAACCTTACTGCGCATCAGAAAAACATATAATAGATAACATAGGATATTACATAGTCATTCCATAATAATACATCAGAGTCATTACAGTACAGTTTCAACTGGACAGTTATACTACCTGCCCATCACAAAACACATAGATCATACATAAACACAGTGGAAATAAATATAATAAGCTATGGTGAAGCCATCTGCTCCAGCTCCTTCAAAATGCTTCCGTAAGAAATCTGGATTACTTGGCCACTCATAAAAATTTGAGTACCTAAGAACTCTAGGTCAGATATGGGTCTAATGTGAGTAAAACTCAAACAACTGAATTCTTACTTTTATAAAACATTTTGGAAATCAAAGGTATCTCGTAAGACCACATTGCACATAAACACGGATGAGTTTTTTTATCTTACAATAACCAAAACACTTTATATAGAAATCAATTGATATTATCATAATGTCTAGGGTTTCTAGACATTTTCAAATAGACAGCTCACATAGTCGACATTATTACATTAATTAAATTCCAGCATAATAGGTATAAAACTAAGATCGAAGGCACATATTGGGAAATGGATTCCATACAATGATTGGGCTAAGGAGGTACAGCCCATCAAGGTGCATCTATAGATAAAATAACATGGAGGTCGAACCTATTGACTCCTGCCAACACAAGACCGGCCTACCCTTTAATGGATAGTACCAAATAAGATCACCCTTAGTTGGGGTCAGTAACCGTACCGAAGCATAAATGAGTTAATAGTAGGGACTCTAGGTAAGGATGACCTTATCCTCATGGGAGCACCCCACCTAGCCTTGCTGCATCTCTCCTATTGTAACAACCCGCATATTTATCGATTATATATTTGAATATTTTATTTAAATATTTCACCGTTCATCGGATTTTGGTCCGAAAAGCTACTTTGTGCAAACAGTCGAATTGGGACTCGAGACCACCACCATTGAGTTCAAAATGACGTTTGCGACCTTTTTGAGTATAAGCTTCGATATGTTTGGAGAAAGTTGATTTTTGCCACTTTTTACTTAGGGCTTTGGTTTGGGCTGAGCCCATTAACCCCACTTAACTCAGTTCCAACCCTCTCCTCTTCATTCACTTCTTTTCTATTTCAAGCTTTAGCATCAATGGTGGAGAGGAGTGGAAATTAAAACTCCAAGCCCTAGCTTTCTTTGCAAATCAATCTTCTTGCTCCAAAGTTCAAGAGAACCCAATGGTAAGCTTCCTCTTCTTCTTCTCCAACTCATTCTCTCTTTGATTTCAGAAATTTCCTAAACCTAATTTAGGGAATGTTTCTCTTTTAAGCTTAGATTTAAGCTTGTTGAGTTGGAATTAAAGAATGCTTGTTCTTGCCATTGCTTCATAGCATCTTCTTCATTCGTTTGGGTTCAAAGGTGAGATTTTTATCTCACATCTATGACTATAATTATCTTTGGTTGTTAGGTTTGAATTCCTAACACTTCTTCATGAGAATTTGCTCTTGATTTGGATTGGTTTTGTGAATATTCCAATTTTTAGGTTTTTAAGTCAAATTTGTGTGAAATCCTTTTATGGATGTTTGATTATGCTTTTGGTGATGCATCGAGGAGCATATAGGGCCGGGTTGCCGATTGGCATGAACCCTTAGAGCCAATGTTCGTCCGGTTGCATTTTGGAAGAATTTGCTCTTCATTTGTATAAGCTGAAAAACAGCCCAGGCATGATTCAGTCGACTGAATCTTCTGTTCAGTCGACTGAACCTGAAACCCGAGAGTTTCCAGGCATGATTCAGTCGACTGAATCTTCTGTTCAGTCGACTGAACCTGGAAACAGAAAGTTTCCTGAACCTGGAAAATTTCCAGGTACAGGGTCAGTCGACTGAAAACTCTGTTCAGTCGACTGAACCTGCTGTTTTAGTCCAATTTGCCTTTTTGGATTGAATTTCCAATTTAAATCGATTCGTGATGATCCTATTTATTGTCATCATTTATTATCCTCTTTGATGACTTATTTTCTTTGGGAATTTTAGGTATATCCACTTTGATGGATCCTTTATCGATTTCATTGGATTTTTACTCACATCTTCGAATGTGATCTTTGTGATTGATTGTTTCTACAATCCCCCTTGTGCTTTGTCACTTTAAAAATATAAAGGTTTTCTATACTAGTAGTAAATATCAAAACTCTTTGCTCAAACGATTTCAATACTATTTTAATACCAAATTCGTTTATAAAACCGTTTTCCAATCTATTAGTATATATAAACCTTTACCTCACTCGTATGAGAAATCTAATTAAACGACTTAGTAAAACAAGTGGTATGAAACGCTTGCGTTTACTTCGTTGGTTAATTTTTGGACTTGTTCGATTGAACCACTTGTGACATTTTCCTAGTGGAGATTTACAGTTTGTTCGTAAATGTTTAAGTTAAGCAAGTGGTTATGGAACTTGAAGCTAAACTTTTATATTTACTAGCTTAGTGTAATTGACACTTCTCGTTGATCATGATGATCATCTTTGAGATTTAGACTAGCAATAATGCGATGTCTCTTTGTTATTGTGGAGGACTGTTCCTCATTTTTATTGAGCTTCGTCTCATTTCTCACATGGGTCGTACCTTTCTAGGTGCGTCAATGTTTTATTATGCATGGGGTGTACCTTTCTAGGTGCATCGATGTTTGTTTACACATGGGTCATACCTTTCTAGGTGCGTCGATGTTTATTTATGCATGGGGTGTACCTTTTTAGGTGCATCAATGTTTATTTACTTCATGGAGCAATCGGCTCAATAAGTCGGGACATGGGGCGTATCTTTCTAGGTGCGTCGATGTTCGTCTATGCATGGGGCGTATCTTTCTAGGTGCGTCGATGTTCGACTTAGCATGGGGTGTATCTTTGTAGGTGCATCGATGTTAGACATTACATGGGGTGTATCTTTCTAGGTGCATCGATGTTTATTTACTTCGTGGAGCAATCGGCTCAATAAGTCGGGACATGGGGCGTATCTTTCTAGGTGCGTCGATGTTCGTCTATGCATGGGGCGTATCTTTCTAGGTGCGTCGATGTTCGACTTAGCATGGGGTGTATCTTTCTAGATGCATCGATGTTAGACATTACATGGGGTGTATCTTTCTAGGTGCATCGATGTTTGTGTGTGCATGGGGCGTATCTTTCTAGGTGCGTCGATGCTAGAGCATGGGGCGTATCTTTCTAGGTGCGTCGATGTTCGACTGTGCATGGGACGTGTCTTTCTAGGTGCGTCGATGTCCAGTTTATGGGATTGGCCATCCTTTTTATTGTGATTTGGTTCATCGGATGTCCCGCTGTACGACGTCGTTGATCCTTTTTATTGTGATTTCTGGATTTCGTGTGTTGATTTCTGGAATTTATGTTTCACCAACTTTTACGATTGGCATTGATATATATGTCATTTATTGTGACCTGGTGAATGAAATTAGGAGTATGACATTCCTTTTTATCTTGAGTAGATTATTGTGATATTGATTAATCTCTTGTTGATTTTCAATTACTTATTTATCACAGCTTGGCATTGTGATTATTATGCGTTTAGTCATATCTCCTATTCTATATCATGTTATTTGATATTTATAGCTAGACTGATCCGTTTATTATTTTCTTATAAATAATACTCGGGTCAGGCCGAGAATTTGCAGGTGCTTCTGCTTGACTCCTTCATCTGACCTTTTGGCTAACTACTTAGATCAGTAGTTTATTTTGTTGTATACACTTGAGATATAGACTCATAGATGTATTCTTTTGTATAGCACATGTTGCTAATCTTTTGTATTACCCGTGGATCTTTTTGACCACTACTATGCTGAACACTTTTATGTGTTATATATATTCATATCTGTAACAACCCTAGTTTTATAGCTATTTATTTCTTTTAATTATTTAAATTTTGAAAAATATTTCATATAAATTGTGTTTACCAATATAGTTTAATTATTTAATTTGGAGATATATTTTATAAAATTGTGTATGTCAACAAAATTAGATAATAACTGTGGAAATTTAAGCTATGTTTGAACTGTTAAATTTCACGTTTAAAAGACGCGTCAATATTAGGGTATAAGTGACGTAATAAAACGTGTGATTTTAAATGTTATTTTTATAAAAAAAATTTGATGTTTTACATTACGCCAGTTTAACGTAGTGTAAAAATCATGTTTTCAAATATTTTTGAAGAAGAATATCTGTCAGTAAATTTCTACCAAACGTACTTTGTTAACTAACAGTCTGATTTTGAATAAATTTGTATACGTTCTTTTCTTAAGCTTTGCTATATATTCTTGCCGTTCAAAATTTAATTCTATCAAACTATAGTATAAGTGCTTGAATATTTGAAACGGTTAACATTTACCATTCTTATGTGACATGCTAAATCAGGGGTTTCCTTAATCACGTAATATACTCATTTACACTTGCCTCCGCATGTCAGTTTTCTTTCATAAATTAATTCTTAAGTCTGGCCATTTCATTTATTTTAATCAAACTAAATAAGGGATTTAAAGCATGCTGAAATCACACATTCATATTTACATATTTTCAAACTTTATATGTGGTGTAACTCTCGGTCCCTCCCTTTATTTCATTCCTTTTGTAACTGATGTCATAAACCACTGATTGCTCTTCCTCTGATCTTGCCACAGATCATATTTTTCCAATTTTGCAACGTCCAAATACATTTGTAAACATATTTAATACAAATCAAAATTTATTTAAAAATAAATGAATCATCACGCACGTATTCATATTTACACAGTTAAAAATAAAACTGATACTTAAGAAAACAAATAAAACTGAGACGAATCAAATGCATGGTCCAAATATTTGTCAGTATAAAAATCAAGTTTTCTACTTGAAACGTTCGAACCTCTTACCTATTTTTAAAGAATAACTGATGCACTCCTTCCTTTCAGCCATGTAACTCACTGACTTTTGCATTCACACATATTTTCATACAAAGATTTAAACCACTATTTATCAACAAATCAAGGCTTGCAATTCTGGCATCTCGCATAAATTATAACTATTGATTTATCTCCTCCACTGATGTAGCTCATCAGTTACATTCAAACCACTATATATCTATCCCATTCCTTAAATCACGTAAGTAAAAGAAACTGATGCCTCAAAAATTAAGTTTTACTATATAACGTTCGAACTATGCACCTATTCATAGCCTATATACATATCAAAAGTACAATCACACATGAAAAAGCTCTTTAAAAACTGATGCGTTATCTACACTTATGATCCCCATGGAACTTCACAAACATCATCTATATTTACACCAGCTCTATTTCCCTTCCACTATTTGCTCTGCCTTGCCTCCTTCTTGAGCCCGAGATCTATCAGGTAATAGCATTTTTCCTTTCGTCCAGATTTGCTTCTTCTTCATTTTCTGATTTTCTTCATCACCTTGCTCGGCCTCCCCATGTTGTACGAGTTATGTCCATAATTATTATGTGTAGATCTGTGACTTGTTGTCTAGGCTAGGAAGTTTGGCAAGTCTGCATATGATTATGATATAGGTGTAGGTCAGTTGTGGTATAGGCTGAGTGAAGATTCACATACTAAGTTGTGCACCTGTGCACATTCGCACCAGAGAGATCAGATTTGGATGAAGACTGGGATATTTAGTTGAGTAAATAGTGATGCTAAATAGAAGTAAGGGTGGATGCTTTGTTCAAGATCAATGAGTTGAAAGGGTTAATGGTTTCAGAGATTTGAACAGATTGTCACTGCATGTTGGATGTTTGGTTGCTAGTTGCTGTCATTTGCTCAATTTACTTGGATTTTTGAACTGATGAAAACAGATACTATTTGGTTTCGTTTTAAATTTGATAAGAGCAGATACTATGGATTTTTAATTCTTAAGAACTGATGAGAACAGATGTTATTAGTTTTAAGTTTTAAACTGGTAGGAACAGACAGTAATTGCGATTTGTTTTAAATTGATAACCACTGATACTTTCTTAACTTTGTTCTTTTTAAATTGATAATAACAGATACTATTTGGGTTGTTTTAAAATTGTCAAGAACAGATACTACTTGGTTTTGTTTTAATTCTAATAAGAACAGATACTATTTGATTTTTTTTTTTGTGTTTAAACTGTTAAGAACAAATGATATCAATTTTTGATTTAAACTGATAAGAACAGCTGCACCAAGTTTTTGTTTTTAAATTGATAAGTTGGTAAGTGCAGATGCTACTAAAATATTTTGTTTAACTAAGTAGTTGAAGTGCATAATTGTTCTTGTAATAAAGATATGTACTGAGTATTGCATGCCTCATGTTGCTCCAGTCTTCATTTCCATTTTGTTTGCCTATTTGTATTGCATTTTCTTGGCATTGACTTGTATTCAGTCACATTGCACTGTCCATGCATGATGATCCTCACCTTGCACTTTGAATTGTTGTATGCATTTGAGTTCACCCTCATTCGAATTGTTGCAGTCTTGTACAGGTATTAATAGCTTGTCCCTTATAACCTGGTTGCATTATTGATCCATTTTTTTTTTGACTGTCTGCATTAGTTGGTTTATTTGAGTTGGGTATTTTCACTTGAATTGGTCTTGTGGCAGTTTGCATGTCAAGTTGCACACTACTGTCTTATATTACTTTGATAAAATGTGAAATGTTACATGTTGCTTCGTACCATGCTTTAGTTGTCTGCATCCCATATCTCTGCTCTTACAATATGAACAGACCCTTGAAACCATATGTTATCTTGTTGTTTGAATCATAGCTTGATGTTATATATGTATGTAGATAGTGTGTCTGCTTGTCTGCATTGAGGTTGTATTGATATATACCTGTTACTGTTGCATTATTTGCTTCACTTGAGTTTTGTAACTGTAGCCTATTGGGTCCATTTTGAAACTTTGTATGTTCAGTCTTCATATCCATTCCAGTTTACATTATCTAATATGTTTCAGTTTCATATCTATATTGCATCCATAATGTTGCACTTTGGTCTGGTCATTGTTTTCCTGGGTGTTCAAGTCTTCATCTCCATTTTATGTACTGTTAGTACTTCATCCCTGTTGTGCATGTCTGCATATTTAGTAATACATGCCTGCATATTTAGTTAGTATCAGCCTGGGTAGAAATGGGGAACAACTAGGTTTTAAAAAAAAAGAAAAAGAAAAAAAAAAAAGAAAAAAAAAAAAGAAAAAAAAAATCTGATGGTGAAGCTGAATTCTAGAAGTAAATATGAGTTAGAAGATAGTTGGGCAACACAAACATGGGCATCTGTAAGTATTCAGATAACAGAGAAATAGGGGTAAGTGTTCACCAGTTTTGCATATGACCCGTAGATTTGACATATTTAACTCGAAGCAATATAGGTGCTGACTCGAAGCAACGACTTGCTTGGCCCGAAGCAGTTGAGTTTTTTCTCAGGGTAAAAATTTTGGACACAGGGAAGTGTTATGTTCTATTCATGGCGTGAGTTTGCATGGGATACGAGTGTGCACATGTACAAAGTATAGAGTAGGAAAACTTCACCTTCTGTCAGTCAGCCTTTAGAAATTTTGTCGTAGTTTAGTGTTAACCGGTTCTCGTTTTAGGGTATATTTTGGTCACGGTACACGGTGGAGTGGTCGAGCAAAGCAAACAAACCCCGTTCTATTCTCATTTTCTTTGATCGTAAATTTTTAAGTCACGTATTCCATAATTGAAATTTTGTTCTAGATTTGAATCTACGTCAGAAGAATTTGATCGTTATTCTCTGTCGTGCTTTATCGGTGAATCGTCGTTTTGTATTCAAATTTTCTGCAACTTTCAGGTGAGTATTTCTCACCAGACATACGTATTTATATTCCGTAAATTTTTGCAAGTGTATGTGTAGAAATTTATTTCACTACTATCTGTCTGTAATGTTGTGTAAAATGATGAACCCTTTTTAAATTGACACCTCATCAGTTATTTATCTGTTGTATTATATCTGCAGTTATATTATGTTATTGTTTATTTACTGCTTAAATCACACTGCAAGTTCCCTGTTAATTTAGATTATTATGGGCTGAAATGATAGGCCTAAATGATTATCGCTGTTAAATTATGCTGTTAACTGCTTAACTGATAACTTGGGATTGCGGGTTTGAAATGATAGAACCCGGGGTATTTATAAATTACGGGTTGAAATGATATAAATCCGTATCACTTGACCTAGGCTAGAAAACTATATACAGGCCCGTGGTCTTATAATATTTTCTGAAATATTTAAAAATTATTTTGGAAGTTAAATATTTGATTTTATATCTTTAAAACAATTTATATTGATTTTTAATAAGTCATATAAAAAAAAAAAATATTTGAATAAAATTATGAAATATAACTTATTTTGGTAAATCGGGATTTTGAAAGAATAAGATTTCAGTTAAGAAAAATATATAAATAAATAAGTTATATTTGAAAACTTATTAAGTAAAAAAAAAAAAATACTACTACAGCATTTAAATGCTATCTTTTGGAATTGGACTAGTTTTACCCATAACTTTAGGTAGCATTTCCTAAGTGCTACCGAGTCTAGAATTTGATTGTTTTAAAATTTATTGAATTAGAGAAATCTTAATTTCATAATTTAGTTTGGAAATCTTAAGATAGGATATTTGTAACTAGATTTTCCTTAATAAATTTAAGATGAATATTATGGTACTAAGTAAATTTTAAAAATATTTAATGACTAAAATTTGGAGTTTATTTATAGAATTTATGGGAATATTCAAGACTAAATAATAAAACATTGATTTATTGAAAAAATAAAACCCAAACTTAGTTTTGAATAGTAGATACTCCAAATTGAATATATATATAGAAATTGAAAATGGTTTTTGGGAACATAAAGTGATATGTAAATTATGGTTTAAAACTTTAAATAAGGAAATATTATTTGTAAAAGCTATGTAAATTTTTCTTTACAAAGTAACCATAAAGTTAACCCATTTATTCTAAATACCGTTTAATATCCAAACCATTGTGTTTGGGAATTATGGATTTTTAAGTAAAATTTCCAAAATATTATATTTTGAAGATATGATTCAAATATTTGATTTCCAGATATTATAATTTTAAGCAGCATTGTTTTGGAAAAGAATTATATTTGAATATATCGATATCATATTGTTTTGGGTTTTAAAATGGTCGTATTTATAGTTTTGAAATGGAAATGTTTATTCTGGTTTTAAAGTATAAAATGTTTTAAATGACCACGGGTTATAATAACGATGGGTTGGCAAAGAGACCGGGATCGGATATGGACATACTCTCTGTCGATACCGAAAACCACTTTGACCAACCGTGTACGCGGTGGAGATTCCAGAATGAAGTAGGTCGGTGGTGGCGTTTCCTGTAAGGTAAATACGTGGACCCGACTCCCGTGAGTTGGCATAAGGTGGCTAAAACAGGAGCAATTCCAGGCCAATGAGGTCATTCCTCTGATCGGACGCTCCTCTTCGATATTATACTATGTTTTTGGATTGATTCGGTGGCCACCTCTATATTTTGATTTTGGGGGAGTTAGTCCGAGGTGGGCGGTAACTGCGGCTACGCGTTTCCATCAGCCTGGATAGCAATTGGTATATCTACCCTGGCATTGCCTAGTTGTGCCTTGTCACCTACCATATCGAGCCTTTACTACGAGTTTCTATTTGTGTCGTACCTATGGAGTATCCTCTGGTAGCTTCCCGATCAGGAGGTATTACGGTACTGTATAGACTATTGGCATTATTTGTGTTAAGGGGAATATTGGGTCACTCCTTAACGCTATTAAAAAGTAAGTTTATTTTATAAATAGACACTATTATAATAGCGCAATATACTACATAGTAAATAGTTTAACGGATCCTTAGAGGATGGGCGGTCCCAAGCATCCTTTAAGTTACTTGTTCTATATTACAGTACACTTGAATTAGCTTACATTATATAAGTATGTATGTCCTGACTCGAGTGTTATGTTTTATTTTACGCTCGGGTCAGCCTGAGTTGCAGTTTCAGTTTTTCTCTCCGGAGCTAGGTCATCCCGTAGATCATTCGTGCTGCCGGAAGCTTTTCAGTCCCTATATTTTCTGCAATCAAGACTTTGGAGGAATCTGTTTCTATTTATGTCTACAGCTGTATTGCAGATTCTAAACTATGTAAATTCTGTTTGGTTAAAAGTTTTATGGTGGCTTCATGAACCACTAAATATTTTATTTCCGCTGTGAGTTCTGATATCTGTGTATGTGATTCTGTGATTTTTATTTACTGCATATTCTGAGTTTTGCCAAATTTATTCTACAACGCAGTACTTTGAACACTTCAAGTCCGACATGAGCGGATGCGAAGGGTTGAAAATACTGGGTTGTTACATTTGGTATCAGAGCTTTGGTTCTAGGCAAACTTAGAATGTATGGTAAATTTGATTTACAGAATCACTTTCATTCGAGATTGAACCATTTTCTTTTCGAATTTTGGAACGTTCTCTACGGTTCCAAAGTTCATTCGTGTCCCTCACTTTTCATCTTCTTTAGATTCTGGAGTATCCCATAACTCCACTTCGGATGATCTTTATAGTGAATTGGCGGTCTCGCCATTATTCTAATAAAGGGGTGAAACTCCTTTACCATTAGCATTGATTCACCGGAGATTTATATTTATCCTCGATTATTCTGAACTCTATCTCTTCAGATCTAATGTGGATTTACTCAACCATATCGATCTGACTCTTTAAGTCACGGTTGACCAAGTCAAGGTTGTCCGCGATTTATATAAACTTACCCAGTTCCTTATCTTGTTATCTAATCATCAGATCTTCTGATTTCAACTTATCTTGAATTCTATTTGATTTGGGTCTCCATCCTGGTTTTGAAAAATTTATGCCTATATTTGAAATAAAATCTAATATTACATATATCAGTATAATTTTCAGAATTTTAATTTAACTAGTTGTCAAGAGATAATAGTCTTATTTTATTTATGGTCGGTAAACCATGTGTTTGTCTAATATAAATAATTGAATATAAACAATGGTTATAAATTAAATTAGAAACAGAAATGAATTTAGACAAGGACTTGAGAATTCAATTTCTGATGATTTCAAACCTTGAGTTTAAAAAGGTTTAAAGGATATATTATTTAGAGTACTTTTGTATAGAAATTGTTTCCAAGGAATTTTAAATTTAGTGCTTTTCTCTTTGTCGCTGGAAAATAATTTCGGTGATGACTGCAGCATCATCGACATTCATTTTCGAGTTTCGAAGTGAAAAGACCGTTCTGTAGTCTGGCTACAGTGTTCCCTTGAGATTTTAATTGATTTAAATTTCTAAAATATGACTTAATATATAGATATATAATTTAAATTTGATTTGACATATTATGTATATGTATTTATTTATCTCTAAATGGTTTGAAAGGAATCAGAAATTTAATTCTGAAAGTTTACCTTGAAAAAAAAAAAAAAAATTCTTGAATAAGAAATTCAAACTGGAAATCATTGAATTTGGAAAGTTTTAGTTGTATAATACTAATTTCATTCAATATAACTTACCTTGATTAAAAAGTTAAAAATGAATTTGGATAATATACAATATAAAAAGGATTTTATAATTAAAATTTGGGTGGCTATAATAAATGTATACACTCAAATTTTAAAAGATTAATAGGAGGTAAATAAGGAATAAGGAATTTAAGGAATTTATTTAAATAACCTGATAATCAAGTTGATTTAACATGGAACCCTAAATCTAACTAAGAAATTCTAATTAAAGTTATTCCCTGAAATGAAAAATTGTGATTTACATAGTTAAGACATATGTTAATACCACTAAAGTTGGATAAATGAACTCAGGAATATTTCAACTTTGATATGAATATTATTTGGCATTGAAACCAAAAGATATAAATGAGGATTATTTTGAAAGTAATATGATTTTAGTAATATGATTTCCAAATAATAATCTATAAATTTTAATGACTTTCAAAGTATTATGATTTCAAATTTACTATCTTATTTTCAAAATACCTTTGAGTGTCCTTGGTCTCCCTATCTGCTACATAATGGGAAGGCTATTGCTTATACCAGTCTGTTTAGAAATCTTTCTATAATCTTTGAAATCTTTTACTAATTGAGACCTGAGCACCGTTATCACCCATAGATTAACGGTCAAACTGAAAAAGGGAAAAACGATTCTAGGAGATCTTCTTCGTGCTTCAAATCCGGAATTATCCGTTTAAGATTCTTGTTTATCTAGCTTATCTTCCTTTGTTTCTTTTCTTTCGCTCCTTTTCGAGGACGAAAAGTTCTTGAGTGGGGGAGAGTGTAACAACCCTAGTTTTATAGCTATTTATTTCTTTTAATTATTTAAATTTTGAAAAATATTTCATATAAATTGTGTTTACCAATATAGTTTAATTATTTAATTTGGAGATATATTTTATAAAATTGTGTATGTCAACAAAATTAGATAATAACTGTGGAAATTTAAGCTATGTTTGAACTGTTAAATTTCACGTTTAAAAGACGCGTCAATCTTAGGGTATAAGTGACGTAATAAAACGTGTGATTTTAAATGTTATTTTTATAAAAAAAATTTGATGTTTTACATTACGCCAGTTTAACGTAGTGTAAAAATCATGTTTTCAAATATTTTTGAAGAAGAATATCTGTCAGTAAATTTCTACCAAACGTACTTTGTTAACTAACAGTCTGATTTTGAATAAATTTGTATACGTTCTTTTCTTAAGCTTTGCTATATATTCTTGCCGTTCAAAATTTAATTCTATCAAACTATAGTATAAGTGCTTGAATATTTGAAACGGTTAACATTTACCATTCTTATGTGACATGCTAAATCAGGGGTTTCCTTAATCACGTAATACACTCATTTACACTTGCCTCCGCATGTCAGTTTTCTTTCATAAATTAATTCTTAAGTCTGGCCATTTCATTTATTTTAATCAAACTAAATAAGGGATTTAAAGCATGCTGAAATCACGCATTCATATTTACATATTTTCAAACTTTATATGTGGTGTAACTCTCGGTCCCTCCCTTTATTTCATTCCTTTTGTAACTGATGTCATAAACCACTGATTGCTCTTCCTCTGATCTTGCCACAGATCATATTTTTCCAATTTTGCAACGTCCAAATACATTTGTAAACATATTTAATACAAATCAAAATTTATTTAAAAATAAATGAATCATCACACACGTATTCATATTTACACAGTTAAAAATAAAACTGATACTTAAGAAAACAAATAAAACTGAGACGAATCAAATGCATGGTCCAAATATTTGTCAGTATAAAAATCAAGTTTTCTACTTGAAACGTTCGAACCTCTTACCTATTTTTAAAGAATAACTGATGCACTCCTTCCTTTCAGCCATGTAACTCACTGACTTTTGCATTCACACATATTTTCATACAAAGATTTAAACCACTATTTATCAACAAATCAAGGCTTGCAATTCTGGCATCTCGCATAAATTATAACTATTGATTTATCTCCTCCACTGATGTAGCTCATCAGTTACATTCAAACCACTATATATCTATCCCATTCCTTAAATCACGTAAGTAAAAGAAACTGATGCCTCAAAAATTAAGTTTTACTATATAACGTTCGAACTATGCACCTATTCATAGCCTATATACATATCAAAAGTACAATCACACATGAAAAAGCTCTTTAAAAACTGATGCGTTATCTACACTTATGATCCCCATGGAACTTCACAAACATCATCTATATTTACACCAGCTCTATTTCCCTTCCACTATTTGCTCTGCCTTGCCTCCTTCTTGAGCCCGAGATCTATCAGGTAATAGCATTTTTCCTTTCGTCCAGATTTGCTTCTTCTTCATTTTCTGATTTTCTTCATCACCTTGCTCGGCCTCCCCATGTTGTACGAGTTATGTCCATAATTATTGTGTGTAGATCTGTGACTTGTTGTCTAGGCTAGGAAGTTTGGCAAGTCTGCATATGATTATGATATAGGTGTAGGTCAGTTGTGGTATAGGCTGAGTGAAGATTCACATACTAAGTTGTGCACCTGTGCACATTCGCACCAGAGAGATCAGATTTGGATGAAGACTGGGATATTTAGTTGAGTAAATAGTGATGCTAAATAGAAGTAAGGGTGGATGCTTTGTTCAAGATCAATGAGTTGAAAGGGTTAATGGTTTCAGAGATTTGAACAGATTGTCACCGCATGTTGGATGTTTGGTTGCTAGTTGCTGTCATTTGCTCAATTTACTTGGATTTTTGAACTGATGAAAACAGATACTATTTGGTTTCGTTTTAAATTTGATAAGAGCAGATACTATGGATTTTTAATTCTTAAGAACTGATGAGAACAGATGTTATTAGTTTTAAGTTTTAAACTGGTAGGAACAGACAGTAATTGCGATTTGTTTTAAATTGATAACCACTGATACTTTCATAACTTTGTTCTTTTTAAATTGATAATAACAAATACTATTTGGGTTGTTTTAAAATTGTCAAGAACAGATACTACTTGGTTTTGTTTTAATTCTAATAAGAACAGATACTATTTGATTTTTTTTTTTTGTGTTTAAACTGTTAAGAACAAATGATATCAATTTTTGATTTAAACTGATAAGAACAGCTGCACCAAGTTTTTGTTTTTAAATTGATAAGTTGGTAAGTGCAGATGCTACTAAAATATTTTGTTTAACTAAGTAGTTGAAGTGCATAATTGTTCTTGTAATAAAGATATGTACTGAGTATTGCATGCCTCATGTTGCTCCAGTCTTCATTTCCATTTTGTTTGCCTATTTGTATTGCATTTTCTTGGCATTGACTTGTATTCAGTCACATTGCACTGTCCATGCATGATGATCCTCACCTTGCACTTTGAATTGTTGTATGCATTTGAGTTCACCCTCATTCGAATTGTTGCAGTCTTGTACAGGTATTAATAGCTTGTCCCTTATAACCTGGTTGCATTATTGATCCATTTTTTTTTGACAGTCTGCATTAGTTGGTTTATTTGAGTTGGGTATTTTCACTTGAATTGGTCTTGTGGCAGTTTGCATGTCAAGTTGCACACTACTGTCTTATATTACTTTGATAAAATGTGAAATGTTACATGTTGCTTCGTACCATGCTTTAGTTGTCTGCATCCCATATCTCTGCTCTTACAATATGAACAGACCCTTGAAACCATATGTTATCTTGTTGTTTGAATCATAGCTTGATGTTATATATGTATGTAGATAGTGTGTCTGCTTGTCTGCATTGAGGTTGTATTCATATATACCTGTTACTGTTGCATTATTTGCTTCACTTGAGTTTTGTAACTGTAGCCTATTGGGTCCATTTTGAAACTTTGTATTTTCAAAATTTTTGATATGTTCAGTCTTCACATCCATTCCAGTTTACATTATCTAATATGTTTCAGTTTCATATCTATATTGCATCCATAATGTTGCACTTTGGTCTGGTCATTGTTTTCCTGGGTGTTCAAGTCTTCATCTCCATTTTATGTACTGTTAGTACTTCATCCCTGTTGTGCATGTCTGCATATTTAGTAATACATGCCTGCATATTTAGTTAGTATCAGCCTGGGTAGAAATGGGGAACAACTAGGTTTTAAAAAAAAAGAAAAAGAAAAAAAAAAAGAAAAAAAAAAATCTGATGGTGAAGCTGAATTCTAGAAGTAAATATGAGTTAGAAGATAGTTGGGCAACACAAACATGGGCATCTGTAAGTATTCAGATAACAGAGAAATAGGGATAAGTGTTCACCAGTTTTGCATATGACCCGTAGATTTGACATATTTAACTCGAAGCAATATAGGTGCTGACTCGAAGCAACGACTTGCTTGGCCCGAAGCAGTTGAGTTTTTTCTCAGGGTAAAAATTTTGGACACAGGGAAGTGTTATGTTCTATTCATGGCGTGAGTTTGCATGGGATACGAGTGTGCACATGTACAAAGTATAGAGTAGGAAAACTTCACCTTCTGTCAGTCAGCCTTTAGAAATTTTGTCGTAGTTTAGTGTTAACCGGTTCTCGTTTTAGGGTATATTTTGGTCACGGTACACGGTGGAGTGGTCGAGCAAAGCAAACAAACCCCGTTCTATTCTCATTTTCTTTGATCGTAAATTTTTAAGTCACGTATTCCATAATTGAAATTTTGTTCTAGATTTGAATCTACGTCAGAAGAATTTGATCGTTATTCTCTGTCGTGCTTTATCGGTGAATCGTCGTTTTGTATTCAAATTTTCTGCAACTTTCAGGTGAGTATTTCTCACCAGACATACGTATTTATATTCCGTAAATTTTTGCAAGTGTATGTGTAGAAATTTATTTCACTACTATCTGTCTGTAATGTTGTGTAAAATGATGAACCCTTTTTAAATTGACACCTCATCAGTTATTTATCTGTTGTATTATATCTGCAGTTATATTATGTTATTGTTTATTTACTGCTTAAATCACACTGCAAGTTCCCTGTTAATTTAGATTATTATGGGCTGAAATGATAGGCCTAAATGATTATCGCTGTTAAATTATGCTGTTAACTGCTTAACTGATAACTTGGGATTGCGGGTTTGAAATGATAGAACCCGGGGTATTTATAAATTACGGGTTGAAAAGATATAAATCCGTATCACTTGACCTAGGCTAGAAAACTATATACAGGCCCGTGGTCTTATAATATTTTCTGAAATATTTAAAAATTATTTTGGAAGTTAAATATTTGATTTTATATCTTTAAAACAATTTATATTGATTTTTAATAAGTCATATAAAAAAAAAAAAAAATATTTGAATAAAATTATGAAATATAACTTATTTTGGTAAATCGGGATTTTGAAAGAATAAGATTTCAGTTAAGAAAAATATATAAATAAATAAGTTATATTTGAAAACTTATTAAGTAAAAAAAAAAAAAAAATACTACTACAGCATTTAAATGCTATCTTTTGGAATTGGACTAGTTTTACCCATAACTTTAGGTAGCATTTCCTAAGTGCTACCGAGTCTAGAATTTGATTGTTTTAAAATTTATTGAATTAGAGAAATCTTAATTTCATAATTTAGTTTGGAAATCTTAAGATAGGATATTTGTAACTAGATTTTCCTTAATAAATTTAAGATGAATATTATGGTACTAAGTAAATTTTAAAAATATTTAATGACTAAAATTTGGAGTTTATTTATAGAATTTATGGGAATATTCAAGACTAAATAATAAAACATTGATTTATTGAAAAAATAAAACCCAAACTTAGTTTTGAATAGTAGATACTCCAAATTGAATATATATATAGAAATTGAAAATGGTTTTTGGGAACATAAAGTGATATGTAAATTATGGTTTAAAACTTTAAATAAGGAAATATTATTTGTAAAAGCTATGTAAATTTTTCTTTACAAAGTAACCATAAAGTTAACCCATTTATTCTAAATACCGTTTAATATCCAAACCATTGTGTTTGGGAATTATGGATTTTTAAGTAAAATTTCCAAAATATTATATTTTGAAGATATGATTCAAATATTTGATTTCCAGATATTATAATTTTAAGCAGCATTGTTTTGGAAAAGAATTATATTTGAATATATCGATATCATATTGTTTTGGGTTTTAAAATGGTCGTATTTATAGTTTTGAAATGGAAATGTTTATTCTGGTTTTAAAGTATAAAATGTTTTAAATGACCACGGGTTATAATAACGATGGGTTGGCAAAGAGACCGGGATCGGATATGGACATACTCTCTGTCGATACCGAAAACCACTTTGACCAACCGTGTACGCGGTGGAGATTCCAGAATGAAGTAGGTCGGTGGTGGCGTTTCCTGTAAGGTAAATACGTGGACCCGACTCCCGTGAGTTGGCATAAGGTGGCTAAAACAGGAGCAATTCCAGGCCAATGAGGTCATTCCTCTGATCGGACGCTCCTCTTCGATATTATACTATGTTTTTGGATTGATTCGGTGGCCACCTCTATATTTTGATTTTGGGGGAGTTAGTCCGAGGTGGGCGGTAACTGCGGCTACGCGTTTCCATCAGCCTGGATAGCAATTGGTATATCTACCCTGGCATTGCCTAGTTGTGCCTTGTCACCTACCATATCGAGCCTTTACTACGAGTTTCTATTTGTGTCGTACCTATGGAGTATCCTCTGGTAGCTTCCCGATCAGGAGGTATTACGGTACTGTATAGACTATTGGCATTATTTGTGTTAAGGGGAATATTGGGTCACTCCTTAACGCTATTAAAAAGTAAGTTTATTTTATAAATAGACACTATTATAATAGCGCAATATACTACATAGTAAATAGTTTAACGGATCCTTAGAGGATGGGCGGTCCCAAGCATCCTTTAAGTTACTTGTTCTATATTACAGTACACTTGAATTAGCTTACATTATATAAGTATGTATGTCCTGACTCGAGTGTTATGTTTTATTTTACGCTCGGGTCAGCCTGAGTTGCAGTTTCAGTTTTTCTCTCCGGAGCTAGGTCATCCCGTAGATCATTCGTGCTGCCGGAAGCTTTTCAGTCCCTATATTTTCTGCAATCAAGACTTTGGAGGAATCTGTTTCTATTTATGTCTACAGCTGTATTGCAGATTCTAAACTATGTAAATTCTGTTTGGTTAAAAGTTTTATGGTGGCTTCATGAACCACTAAATATTTTATTTCCGCTGTGAGTTCTGATATCTGTGTATGTGATTCTGTGATTTTTATTTACTGCATATTCTGAGTTTTGCCAAATTTATTCTACAACGCAGTACTTTGAACACTTCAAGTCCGACATGAGCGGATGCGAAGGGTTGAAAATACTGGGTTGTTACAATATCTATTTCTGCCTTTGTGATATGAATTATCTGTGACTGATTTGTGTTATGTTTATTTTTATGTTTGTTTCCGAAGGATTTATATAGCCACCGTGTAGTAGCTTTGAGTTTGTGTCGGTATGTCGGATTTCCTCTTGAAATTGAATGCATGTTATATTATCTGACATATCGGTGCTCGCGCAAAGAAATTACACGGATTGTCGCTCCTCAACAGCCTTATTCTCCGTGCTAGTCGACAGCACTACTCCGTAGTGTTCTTGTCTAGCGTGGGTATAGAGGTGGGGCATCACAGCTTTGGTATCAGAGCCAAACTTCGGAACAATATGGAATATTATAACAAGGATCATCGTCCTAAGTCTTTCTTAGGAGTCGTGCTTTAGGATTTAATTCGAGTCTTCGTGCCGATTCATCCTATTTTCTTAATGATTCCTTATTTTATCATCATGATTGTTGATATTCATTCTAAGAATAACTTTTTCTTCTTCTTTTCTTTCTTTCTTAAAGAAAAGGAATGGTTGGTTCTGGCAATCCTAGCGCTGGTCAATCCAGTAGCCCTTCTCTGGATGGCGCATTCATGTCTGCCCAACAACTTTTGGATCTTGTAAAGAATCAAGAGTTTATCTATGCTTTGAGTAAGAACCCCGAAATGGTTCTACCTTTGAAACTTGAAGTTTCTTTCAATCAGCTTGTGGATGTTACTCTTCATCATGGAGAGGTTGGTAAAGGAAGTGCTTGTGATATTGGGACTTTCAAGAAGAGGCATATTAAGTTCAAGAGCCTTAATCCCAATAAGAGAGTGAAGCAAACTACTTTTGTAGCAAAGACTCCAATCCCTAATCGTGGAAGATGCTACAATTGTAATTCTAAGGAACACTATGCGAATATGTGACCAAAACCCCATTCTTGTCGCTATTGCAAGAAACCGGGTCATCTTTTATCTGCATGTCCCAAACTTTTGAACAAGGACATGAGAAAGCTAAATATTGTGCAAGCCCCTAGCAACTCTTCTCTCAGTCAAGGTATTTTACATTCAATCCTTGATGGCATTATTTATTTCGTGACCTTCTTATTCGAGTTCTTTTTGATATGGGTTTCATCTCATTATTTTTATATCAAAAGAACTTTTCGATTCTTTTTCTTTGAATATTTTGGGCTTGATGACTTCTTTGAGAGTTGTGAATCCGGAAGGAAGATCCGCAACACTCAATTTGCTTTCTATTGATGTCGAAATTATTTTAGGTGATTTTTCTTTCCGAGCCGATTTTACTTAGGCTTCGGAATTGATTTTTTGCAAGGACTGGCTTAATCGTTGTGAAGCCCATATCCTATTTTCCGTGTGGACTATTCATCTTCGACATTTTCTATTTGTTAAGAAGATTTCTATTTTTCTTTGTGATTCCGATTTCAAATTTTTGGTGGAATCATTTTATTCCTTAAGCCCCCTTATAAGGAAAGTGTTATTTCTCTCCTATATGTAGTTTGAGAAATTTTCCGGTAATTTTTGAGCTTGTCTTAGGATTATCACCTAAGTAATCATTTGTGTGGTGCTAAGGTCTTTCAGTTTGACTTTGCCACCGGTTTTCGTTTGCTACGAGTTGCGGAAATTAGCATTCCACTTACCGCATTCTGCACTCGTTATGATTCTTATGAATGAATTATTATGTCATTCAATTTGTCCAGCTTATTTCATCCATTTTATAAATCGAATATTCTATGAATATTTCGATGAGATCATTCTTGTATTTATTGATTTTGGATGAAAATAGGAATTTTAAAAAAAAAATTGTAAATCTTTTTCATAAGATTTATTTATAAGTACGATTTGATTTTTGCTCTTAAGCGAGCAAAGAATATTCTTAAAACTTTTTAAAAGATATTTTTATCATATAGAAGATGATTTTGTAATTGTATTGCCCGTTGAGTGCTTTAAGAATTTTGGTCGATGCGCTTGATCAACGTTATCGATAAGAATCTCCTAAACGCTTTGACGAGACAGTCAGACACGATATATTGACTTGTAAAAATGTAAATTTTGTAGAAAGATTATTACATAAAAATAAGAATGTAATTTTGAAAGTTTTAACCCTTAGGGAAAGAAGATTATTTAAAAGAAATTCTTTCTTTTCGATACTCTTGTTCTTGTGATTCCTGAAGGGGAACCAAGACTTTGCTATTTGTACCGATACTAGTCGTATTGGTTTGGATGCCATTCTCTTGCAAAGGAGAACGTGCTATCACTTGTGCTTCTAAAACATTATAGCTTATCGAGACTAGATATATCACTCATGATCTAGTGCTCGCGGCTATTGATTTTGCTTTTGGAAATTGGCATCATCATATTTGGATGAGAAATTTGTTCTCTACCTCGATCATAAATCTTTGGAATATTTATTTTCTCATAAGGAACTTCATGTTGATTCGAGTTCCTAGCATCTTATGATCTTGATATTATTTTATTCCCGAGAAGGGAAATTGTGTTGCCAATGCGCTTTGTCGTAAGCAACAAGTGGTTGATTCTTTGATGATGTCTGAATGGAATTTTCTTTTTATCAAGTTCATCGGGCGTTTTGATGTACTTCGTTTTATTGAGTTTCATCTCATCTCTTTTATGGACTAGCGTCCGATGTTCTTTTATGGTGTTCGGTTCATCGGGGCAGTATTGTTTTTGTACTACGTCGATGTTCCGAAATTATTCGGGCTTTGGTTCATTTGGCGTACCGTTTTTGTACTACGCTGATGTTCCAAATTATTTGAGTTTCTTGTTTCTCGGGCGTACTGTTATTATACTACGTCGTTGCACCGGCTCAACTTTCTGTTCTTGACGTTTTCCACGTCTTTTAACTATGGAAATGCTTTTATGTTTCTGGTTTTTATTCTTGAGCCCAGTGTTATTGAAGGATTGAAGTTTCACCAGATTCGATTTATGAGCAACATTCCATTCACATCATTACTTCGGAGGTTGAGCTCCTTCGGAAAAAAGATATTCTTCTTGTGAGAGTTCAATGGTTCTCAAATCCTAGGGATTACTCTTGGGAATCCAGAGAATTCATTGAGCGACCCCGATCTTGCTAACTCTTTCGTGCTCTTTATGGTGAACTTCCTATTTCAAATTTTCTTTTGTGTTAATATGCTTCTATGGTTGTTACTTCTTATATTTCATTCTTAATTATTGCGAGGACGCAATTTATTTAAGGAGGGGAGTCTGTAACAACCCGCATATTTATCGATTATATATTTAAATATTTTATTTAAATATTTCGCCGCTCATTGGATTTTGGTCCGAAAAGCTACTTTGTGCAAACAGTCGAATTGGGACTCGAGACCACCCCCATTGAGTTCAAAATGACGTTTGCAACCTTTTTGAGTATAAGCTTCGATATGTTTGGAGAAAGTTGATTTTTGCCACTTTTTACTTAGGGCTTTGGTTTGGGCTGAGCCCATTAACCCCACTTAACTCAGTTCCAACCCTCTCCTCTTCATTCACTTCTTTTCTATTTCCTAATACATTCAAGCTTTAGCAACAATGGTGGAGAGGAGTGGAAATTAAAACTCCAAGCGCTAGCTTTCTTTGCAAATCCATCTACTTGCTCCAAAGTTCAAGAGAACCCATTGGTAAGCTTCCTCTTCTTCTTCTCCAACTCATTCTCTCTTTGATTTCAGAAATTTCCTAAACCTAATTTAGGGAATGTTTCTCTTTTAAGCTTAGATTTAAGCTTGTTGAGTTGGAATTAAAGAGTGCTTGTTCTTGCCATTGCTTCATAGCATCTTCTTCATTCGTTTGGGTTCAAAGGTGAGATTTTTATCTCACATCTATGACTATAATTATCTTTGGTTGTTAGGTTTGAATTCCTAACACTTCTTCATGAGAATTTGCTCTTGATTTGGATTGGTTTTGTGAATATTCCAATTTTTAGGTTTTTAAGTCAAATTTGTGTGAAATCCTTTTATGGATGTTTGATCATGCTTTTGGTGATGCATCGAGGAGCATATAGGGTCGGGTTGCCGATTGGCATAAACCCTTAGAGCCAATGTTCGTCCGGTTGCATTTTGGAAGAATTTGCTCTTCATTTGTATAGGCTGAAAAACAGCCCAGGCATGATTCAGTCGACTGAATCTTCTGTTCAGTCGACTGAACCTGGAACCCGAGAGTTTCCAGGCATGATTCAGTCGACTGAATCATCTGTTCAGTCGACTGAACCTGGAAACAGAAAGTTTCCTGAACCTGGAAAATTTCCAGGTACAGGGTCAGTCGACTGAAAACTCTGTTCAGTCGACTGAACCTGCTGTTTTAGTCCAATTTGCCTTTTTGGATTGAATTTCCAATTTAAATCGATTCGTGATGATCCTATTTATTGTCATCATTTATTATCCTCTTTGATGACTTATTTTCTTTGGGAATTTTAGGTATATCCACTTTGATGGATCCTTTATCGATTTCATTGGATTTTTACTCACATCTTCGAATGTGATCTTTGTGATTGATTGTTTCTACAATCCCCCTTGTGCTTTGTCACTTTAAAAATATAAAGGTTTTCTATACTAGTAGCAAATATCAAAACTCTTTCCTCAAACGATTTCAATACTATTTTGATACCAAATTCGTTTATAAAACCGTTTTCCAATCTATTAGTATATATAAACCTTTACCTCACTAGTATGAGAAATCTAATTAAACGACTTAGTAAAACAAGTGGTATGAAACGCTTGCGTTTACTTCGTTGGTTAATTTTTGGACTTGTTCGATTGAACCACTTGTGACATTTTCCTAGTGGAGATTTACAGTTTGTTCGTAAATGTTTAAGTTAAGCAAGTGGTTATGGGACATGAAGCTAAACTTTTATATTTACTAGCTTATTTTAATTGACACTTCTCGTTGATCATGACGATCATCTTTGAGATTTAGACTAGCAATTATGCGATGTCTCTTTGTTATTGTGGAGGACTGTTCCTCATTTTTATTGAGCTTCGTCTCATTTCTCACATGGGTCGTACCTTTCTAGGTGCGTCAATGTTTTATTATGCATGGGGTGTACCTTTCTAGGTGCATCGATGTTTGTTTATACATGGGTCGTACCTTTCTAGGTGCGTTGATGTTTATTTATGCATGGGGTGTACCTTTTTAGGTGCATCGATGTTTATTTACTTCGTGGAGCAATCGACTCAATAAGTCGGGACATGGGGCGTATCATTCTAGGTGCGTCGATGTTCGTCTATGCATGGGGCGTATCTTTCTAGGTGCGTTGATGTTCGACTTAGCATGGGGTGTATCTTTCTAGGTGCATCGATGTTAGACATTACATGGGGTGTATCTTTCTAGGTGCATCGATGTTTATTTACTTCGTAGAGCAATCGGCTCAATAAGTCGGGACATGGGGCGTATCTTTCTAGGTGCGTCGATGTTCGTCTATGCATGGGGCGTATCTTTCTAGGTGCGTCGATGTTCGACTTAGCATGGGGTGTATCTTTCTAGGTTCATCGATGTTTGTGTGTGCATGGGGCATATCTTTCTAGGTGCGTCGATGCTAGAGCATGGGGCGTATCTTTCTAGGTGCGTCGATGTTCGACTGTGCATGGGGCGTGTCTTTCTAGGTGCGTCGATGTCCAGTTTATGGGATTGGCCATCCTTTTTATTGTGATTTGGTTCATCGGATGTCCCGCTGTACGACGTCGTTGATCCTTTTTATTGTGATTTCTGGATTTCATGTGTTGATTTCTGGAATTTATGTTTCACCAACTTTTACGATTGGCATTGATATATATGTCATTTATTGTGACCTGGTGAATGAAATTAGGAGTATGACATTCCTTTTTATCTTGAGTAGATTATTGTGATATTGATTAATCTCTTGTCGATTTTCAATTACTTATTTATCACAGCTTGGCATTGTGATTATTATGCGTTTAGTCATATCTCCTATTCTATATCATGTTATTTGATATTTATAGCTAGACTGATCCGTTTATTATTTTCTTATAAATAATACTCGGGTCAGACCGAGAATTTGCAGGTGCTTCTGCTTGACTCCTTCATCTGACCTTTTGGCTAACTACTTAGATCAGTAGTTTATTTTGTTGTATACACTTGAGATATAGACTCATAGATGTATTCTTTTGTATAGCACATGTTGCTAATCTTTTGTATTATCCGTGGATCTTTTTGACAACTATTCTGCTGAACACTTTTATGTGTTATATATATTCATATCTATTTCCGCCTTTGTGATATGAATTATCTGTGACTGATTTGTGTTATGTTTATTTCTATGTTTGTTTCCGAAGGATTTATATAGCCACTGTGTAGTAGCTTTGAGTTTGTGTCGGTATGTCGGATTTCCTCTTGAAATAGAATGCATGTTATATTATCTGACATATCGGTGCTCGCGCAAAGAAATTACACGGATGGTCGCTCCTCAACAGCCTTATTCTCCGTGCTAGTCGACAGCACTACTCCGTAGTGTTCTTGTCTAGCGTGGGTATAGAGGTGGGGCGTCACAGCTATTTTAGTCATTCCCGATTGATGAGGCCTGATGCTATGTTTACCTGTGTTAAGCATTGCCACTTAGAATGCTAACATTGCCTTCCATATGTTAACACGTTGTCAACAGTCATCCATACAAGTCATTCAGGATATGAACAAATCGAAGGCACTTCATAGTCTTTATTTTGGACCTTGCCTTTATTATTTCCGATTCGAACGTTTACATTAGTTCGAAGTGGTTTTCAGATAACAACTAATATCCGATCCCAGTCTCTCCATACCAACATCTGATAATTTTAAAAAGTCAAGTTATTTATAGTGGACTATCCTAGTATTACGGTGTGAAGATTTACATATGAACATACGTTTTATATGCTCAGATTATCATGACACACTTATCGAAATTAAACCCCTTGTATTCATCATGTTCCCAAAGTGCGGTATTTGTGATAAGTACAAGTCGATTTACTTTCAATAAAACTCATCTTCATTTTATTACAACTAATTTAATTCATTTGGCTACTTAATAGCATGGAGAAGAGATCCTTGGTTTAAAACAATTCACTTAAACAATAAAATTGGTTAAAAATTAAATAACTGATAGGGTTTTAAAAGAAAGCTTAAAATAAACAAACTTTAAATTAAATCATAAGTTTAAAACTCAATTAAACCATAATTAATCTGAATTAAACCAAAATTAAATCATTAATAATCCAAATTTTATTTGTAATTAAACCTTAATTATACTTTAATTAAATAACATTTATTTAAGAAATTAAACCCTCATTAAGTGGATAATTAACCTTTAATTAAATGATAATTAATTAAATAATTAACTCTGATTAAATAATTGATAAAAATAAATAAAATTTCTTAAATAAAAATTGATTTTCTTTTATATTAATTAATCGTTATTTAAAACTTACTTAATTAAAAATAATTAACTCAGTTGAAAATTTCTTAAACTCTAATAACCTAATTACTTCATTAATTAACAATTACCCAAATTAATTTAAATTAAATAAATAATTTATTAAATAGTTAAAACTTAAACTTTTGACTTACTTAATTAATCAAAATGAGTTTTCCAAGCAATTCAAAAGAAAACACTTAAAAGTTATAATTGTGAAATTTTCCGAATTGCATGCATAGCGACTATCGCTATGAATGTAGTTCGCTAGAATTGATTTCTAGGTGAAATCTTCATTTTAACTCTAGCTACTACATCTTCAAAAACATAAATGGAAAAGTGTTGAAAACTTAAAACAAAGGTAAAAAGTTGGAAAACATTTTCAAAAATCCAAATAGCTTTCGTTTTCAAATCGGATCTCAAGTCCCTTACGACTTTTCAAGGTGCAAACTTCACAACATTCACATCATAAACACATGGTTTGTTTCATAAACTTACTACCATAATATCATACCCAATATCATACATCCGTATCCATTTACATATCCAAACATATCCATACATCAACCAATCACCAAATGGAAGTTCAAACATAAACACATCATCATGAGCCATCAATACGATGTGATAATTCAACATGAAAATCACCTTATTTTCACAACATAGAGTCCATCAAAATCAATTCAATTTATTTTCCAAAAACCAAAGTTTTACTCATTGAATTTTTTTCTAAATCAAAGCAACTTTTTCTGAAACTCGAAAAGGCTTAAGAATGTTGCATATTTGAAGCTTTTGGACTCTCGAACACTTGAATTAGGCTTGGAAAAGTGGTGTTTGGGTTTGGCCTTGGGCTAATGGGTTTGGCCTTGGGCTAATGGGCTTGGATTTGGGAGGTCTGGGCTTGGCCCTTGTGTTTTTGGGGGGTGGAGTGTTGTATTTTGGAAGAGGAGATGTAGAAGTGATTTTGTGAGTAAAAGAGTTGATTTTAATTAAAAGATGTGATTTTTCTTATTTTAAAATTTATGAAGAGGAGGCCATGGCTATGTTTTCTTAAGCTATCAGAAAATTGAAATGAAGAAGGAGGTTTTTGAAATGAAAAACATGAAGACAAAGGGGTATATATAGGCTTAGGATTTGATTAAAATTATAATAAGTGATTTATATTTAAAAATACATATGCATGCACACCATAGTCCCTCCCTTCCCTCAAAACCATCCACTCTAAACCCCTCCCTTACTTTCAACTATTCACACCATATCATGAGTCCTTGTGTTGAAAAATGTGTTTTATATGTATATGTATGTTTTCTTTATAAAATATTTTCTTTTATCCTTATACATATACACTTAAAAGAGAGCATGTGCACATGTATTTATCATTTTAAATGGTTTATGTTGTGTGCATGTATGTTTTACATAGTGTTATAACCTTTTAAATAACTTTTAACTAATGAAAACTTGATATTTCAGAAAATAACTTCCGGTCACATTTTCTATTTCTCTATGAACTATATACCGGTAAATAAATTTTGAAAAGGTTTTATAATCATTTGTTATCATTTAATTTTTTTTCTATAAATAAAAATCCATTTATTAATTATTTAAAATATAATTAAATATTCGTTTAAAAGGCGATTAAATATCGGGTCGTTGCAGTTAAGGTGTAGTTGTGATCCAATTAAGTTACTAGTATTTTGGTGTGTAAAACTTTAGCCTCATAAACCAAAGTTTTTAAACTATTTTAGTGCTTATATTAGCGACTTATTAATGCTTGTTGTGTGTGTTTGGTGATATATTGATTGTTGGTTTGGTTCTTGTTGCGAAAAGTTGTGGCTTTGGAAAGTTAGCAAATAATTAGTAAACTATATGAAAAAGTGGTAGTTAATGTTAGTTATATTGTCAGTAAATTCTCTTCACATGTTGTGTTATTGACAATTACCATGTATACATGCTCATATCCTTGCTGTGTGATGTTTAGTGGAATCGATAATGACATAAACTTGTTTACTTAACTGCCTCTATAGCGAGTCGTTATATCGACACTTTTGGAAAATCACTTCCTGTCGAAACCAGTTGGTCCTTATCATGCTTTGATTAATTTTACAAGTTAAGAAAAATTTGAAATAATAATGATTTCAAACTTGATTAATTATTTTAATAATGATTATTAATTTAATTAATTACTTAATTAATAAGAATTAAGTTTAATTAATTACTTAGTTAATGATGTGTTTTAAATTTAACTAATCACTTGGTTAATGATATTTTAAAATTAGTTAATCATTTTATTTAATTATGTTTAAGGAAAATTAATCCTTTGATAATGATAGATTAAAGTTAGTAAACCATTTAACTAATGATGTTTTAAAATTAGTTAATCATTTTAATTAATGACCTTTAAAAGTAAATCAATCTGTTTAACCTTAATTAATATTTCCTTATATAAAGTTTTAATTTATTTAATCACTTTTAAGTAATGGTATTTAATTAATTTAAATTAATTATATTCAAATATCATTAATTAAGTCAATCAATGAAGTTTTTTTAGTGATTTACTCTTTTAAATTAAAGGTTATTAAAGTTAATTAATCAACTTAGTCAACAAAGTTTTTTTTAAAGTGATTAACCAATGTAATAAGAATATTTTAATTTATTAAATCCTTTTATTGATGTTTTGAAGTTAGCGAATGGAAAAATGTTTTAAAGCTAATACTTTTAATGTGAAGCCAAGCACGAATTCAGTTTTTTTAAAAGAAAATGTATGATTTATTTATGGAAATAAATTAATTTCCATAAAGCGATTCACTTATATGGGAACGATTTATTTGTATACTTAGCACTAAACGTCGAAGAAGTAGACTTGCTTCTAGGCAAAAGTTAAGAATAATTGAGACCTGACTTTGAGGTAACACTACCTTGACTTGTCCAGTATTATTATTAACCAAGAAATAGTACAAGTTTGAATTCGATGAGTGGTGATAAGTATACAAGACTTAATTTCCATATACGATCGTTTTATGTTCTCGATAGTTGGTTTCTCAACTATCGGTTACTTCAGCTTCTTTATTATCATCATTCTAAGACGTTATGTTGCTCTATTGAGCTTGGATATCTTTTTTCGGAAATGACTAAAACCAAAGCACAAGAGAGGGATATGCTATGAGGGGTTGCTCCCATTAGGAAACTTGCAAATCTCATCTAGATTGGATTCAATAGCTCTATTATATGTGAAATATTCATATACTTGGTAAGGTTTGGTGGGGTCCGGCTTGAAGGTTTTCGAAAAGTGTCATGGAGTAAATGAGCTTCTCAGAAGTATATTACTAGAGGTATACTTCAAGGGGGTGCACCTCCTAGTCATTGTTGGAAAATTTTCCTTCCCTTATTTGATCTGAACCTTCAAATTGCTTTTCTGCGATTGCAATGGGAAGAGTCAAACGCTCTCCATGATGTTTAATTATTGGTTTTTATCCATTCTATCAAATTTGGACCGTTATCTTGTTTTATCCATTCTATCCAGTTTGGATTTTTTTCAGACAATTTTCATTCTTTCAAGTCTGGATTTTTATACTATTTTTTCCCATCATCTATGTTTGGATTCGTTTCTTATTGTTCTTGTCCATTCTTATATTTAGTTTGTTGTTTATGTAGGAGAAAACCCATTCCGTGTTAGCAGCATGGTCCCACATATTATTGTTAGATACACTCCTTTTGTTTCAGAGTTTTACTCGTACCAAACATGTTGTTTGACCCGAGTTGTTTATTTTCCCTAAACTCTTGGATACTCAATTATAATTGAGTAGTCTAAAAATAGCGGGTTTCTATTTGGATCTCTTTGAAGACGATGATCGAGCATGCAACTCCTCGGTTATTTCTTCTCGATGTATGATTATGAAGATGTATTTTGTATCTAAAAATGACAAGTCAGAATATATAGTTGCAAATCTATTAGATACAGTACTTCTGTTTGACTACTATAGCACCATGTAAGGAGTAACCTTTTGTACTCTCTCATTTTGTACTATATGTAACCATTTCATTATGAGGTTTTTATTCTATTCTGTCTTATTCTGTTACTTATTTTTTCTCCATGACAGCTTGTCTTTCGGATGCTTAGGAAATGACACATGAATACCATGGATGTATAAAATGTCGTTCCTAGGAGTCAGAAAGGTGGGTTACCACAGTTAGTATCAGAGCGTAGGTTTAGCAAACCCTAAGCCCCTGATAAGGTAAACTCTCTAAGGATAGGATTAGTAATGTCCTATGATAAGTCTGAGAGTATAAATATATATAAACATATTGAGTGTGTATTTGTTAGTGTTATAAAATGTTTTATACCGTGTTGGTTAATCTATTGAGTGGTATATGTATTCTGATCGATGCATCTGATCAACGTTATGGATAGGGATTCTTAAACACCTGAGTAGACCTACTGATATAGTAATATTTTCAAATGGTAAATGAAATATTACCTAGGAATGTATTTTATATATACAAGAATGATTTTCAAAATTAATATAGTTGTATTGATGAGTTGATTTTTGGGGGATGGTAATATTTTATTATTATCATTTAGGATTTGTTTAGTTATGCTCGTCCAGTTTGAGCATTAACTATTGTTGAATAGTTCATAAGAGATTTTCCTCAGTAAGGTATAGGCTAGGTAAATAGAAATTTAGGAAACTTGAGAACAAACCCCTTGTGAATTCCGTTTCACAGTTTGACTATAAGGTATCCGTTGAAAGGGTTAAGTTAAATGTTATCTTTTAACAGTGTTAACCAAAAAGTAAACTTTTAATACAAAGTTGTTTAATATAATCTGAATGGTAGGATAATACATTTAGAGGATAAATATATGAGAAAATTTAGGAGAATTATTTCAATATGGGTTTCACTCACATTCAAAATTTACTATATCATGTAGGTGATGCCATAAACTATTGTTGATTGATTAGATGTTAGTTAAATTGTTTGATTGATTGTTTGGTTGAATTTCTGTTTGGAAAAGGGATGCTTAATAGAAATTAATCTTGATATTCAATTTAAACCATTTAAGTGTCGTTATAGCGATTTCTGCTATACCGTCATTTATTGGATATTATCCCCTAAAACATGTAAATGGTGTAAAATGTTTTTTTGTTTTGGATCGGCCCATAAACATTGTCCATTCTAACACTATAAGTTAAAGAGGTCGAGAGATTGACTTAGTTTTAAAAGACCCAAATTTTAATTAGATCTTCACCAAAATTATGAAAAGTAAGAATTTTGTATATGCCCTTAGGATATTAAAGAGTATTGTACAAGTAAGTACGATGGAATAAGTTATTATGTGGTGTTTTATAAAGAAACAACTTTATATATTTTTTAAAACTTAGGTGAAAATTTGTGAAATAATTCATAAACAGTTTGCATATTGAATAAGTAATTTAGAAATATTAGTATAATTAATAAACCAATAATTTTAGAAAGTGACTTTCAATTTTGTCTAAAGGAGCATAAGTAATCTTTTAAGCATTATCCAAAGGTTGATGAGCAAAATGGTATGCTTAGGAAATCATTTATATTCTTAGGCAATCAAAAAAGTTTTAAACCTAAGTTACGATTTGTTTGTTAGTCATTTGACATTTTCAGTAATGTTAAATGTTATATTTTTCTTTTATGGATTATAATTAATTTGGTTGATTGGGTGATCTTATATACCATAGTCTGTAGAGTTAAAATTTATGAACCAAGGTTTTTGAATTACTGTTTTTTTATCCCGTTGCTTTTGGAAATGTGATTTTGGAAGTTTTTGGGAAAGAAGTAATAATTGTTCACTCTAGTTGTTGTATTTGGAGGAACCATGATACCATTAGAAGTTCCATGTTGTTTTTATTCTAGAGTTTTATATGCTTTATTAGGGGGACCTCCTCCTTGACATTTTTGATTTACTTCTCTTTTTGAGGAATTTGAAAACAAATTTTGGAAGTATTTTGAATATAAAACCCAGACATTTAGTTTTAAATTTATCTTTTGAAAATATCATATGCATAGCATTTATTACAAAACATCCTCTATATTTTGATGCATATGTTTGTTACATTGCTTTAGATTGCATCATGTTACTTGATTGCATATGGTGGTTATAATGTTTATATTGCATGTGTTTATGATAGACATAATATAACTAAGGAAAATATAACTAATTAGGTTTACTAAAAACCAAGTATGTAAATTGATTTTTCTTACATTGGTTATTACTTCTTCCACTCCGTAATAATTTCGAGGACGAAATTCTTTTAAGAGGGAGGGTGTAATGACCTGTAAATTAATTGCTTAGTATTTGATATTTAAATCATTTTTAATATTCAAATAATAGATTTTAATAACCAAATAAACATGTTTTAAATATTAATTAATGATATTAAAATTATTTTTGAAGTATGTTTGCTAAAATAGTTAGTTAAAATAAAAATAGAAAATGTGACCGAAAAACATTTTCTGAAATTACGACTTTTCGACATTGAAAAGTCATCAAAAACATCATGAACATTTGTATCAACATGGATACACATACACGTGTCATATGATAAGTTAAGTATTGTGTTAGTAGTAATAAATCATGCCGAGTTTAAATTAAAATTTGATTTGACTTAAAATAAATTAAGTATGGCATGAATAATAACCTATATTAAAGAAATACCATACCACCATACCTTATGATCCCAGATTGTACATGAAGGCATGCTTGCTTGATTTAAGGGGATGGTGGGGCCATTACCGATGTTTATTGCATGGTAAAGGAGAGCGAGGAGGCATTTTTTGACTGGAGGGAAGGTTACCGGGGTTATTTTGGTAATTTTGCCTTTTCATGCCTATAAATACCCCATTTCCTACACCTTATTCCCTTTAAACTCCCACTCTCCAATTTTCTAATTCTCTACCTTACTTCATATCTCCATTCATGGCTTCCATAGTGAAGTTGATAGCTTGTTACATTAGTTATTTTCACTTCCATCCACTTAAACTAGCTCCTCACTTCACTACCCATGCTCTAGTTACCAAACAGCACCTTAACCACTCAGATCAACCTAAGCCAAGCCCAAAACATCCTATGGATGAGCCCAATAGGCCCATTATAGAACCTTAATCGGTCCACAAGTGGCCCAAAAGTGCGAGCTAAGGTGTAGTGAAGGTGATTTGTGAGTTCGACAACTTGTTGTGGTGATCTAGTTAAGTTAGTAGTGTTTTGGTGAGTAAAGCTTTACCTTTATAAATCAATGTTTTCAAACTATTTTAATGTTCATATTAGCAATTTATTAGTGCTTGTTGTATGTGTTTGGTGATGTATTGATTGTTGGTTTGGTTCTCGTTGTGAAAAGTTGTGGCTTTGGAAAGTTACTAAATATGAAAAGGTGGTAGTTAATGTTAGTTATATTGTTAGTAAGTGCTCTCTACATGTTATATCATTGATAATTACCATGTATATATGCTTATATTCTTGCTATATAATTTTAGTTTAATTGATAATGACATAAACTTGTTTACCGAACTGCCCGTATAACAATAGTCGTTATATCGGCACTTTCGGAAAATCACTTCTTATCGAAACCATTTGGTTTTCTTATTGTGTTTTGATTAGTTTTACAAGTTAAGAAAGATTTGAAATAATAATGATTTCAAACTTAATTAATTATTTTAATAATTATTATTTAATATATAAGGATTAAGGATAACTAATTACTTAGTTAATGATGTGTTTTAAATTTAACTAATTACTTAGTTAATGATGTTTTAAAATTAATTAATCATTTTATTTAATGATGTTTAAGGCTAAATAATTCATTGATAATGATGGATTAAAGTTAATAAATGATTTAACTAATGATGTTTTAAAATTAGTTAATCTTTTTAATTAATGACTTTTAAAAGTAAATCAGTCTGTTTAAGCTTAATTAATCTTTCCTTAAATAAAGTTTTGATTTAGTCAATCACTGTTAAATAATGATATTTAATTAATTTAAATTAATTATATTCAAATATTATTAATTAATTGAATTAATGATTTTTTTAGTGATTTATCCTTTTTTTATTAAAGGTTATTAAAGTTAATTAATCAACTTAGTTAGCAAATTTTTTATGCTAATTAATCAATGTAATAAGAATATTTTAAGTTATTAAATCCTTTTTAATGATGTTTTGAAGTTAGTGAATAACAAAGTGTTTTAAAGTTAATACTTCTAATGTGAAGCCAAGCATGAATTTGTTTTTTTAAAATAAAAAAGTTTGATTCGTTTATGGAAATAAACTAATTTCCGTAAAGCATTCACTTATATGGAAATAATTTATTTACATACTTAGCACTAAACGTTGAAGATGTAGACTTGCTTCTATTTCAAAAGTTAAGAATAGTTGAGACATGACTTTGAGGTAACACTACCTTGTCTTGTCCGGTATTATTATTACAGAAGAAATAGTACAAGTTTGAATTCGATGAGTGGTGACTTAATTTCCATATACGGTCGTGTTATATTCTCGATAGTTGGTTTCTCAGCTATCGGTTAATTCAGCTTCTTTATTATCGTCATTCTAAGACGATGTGTTGCTCGTTAAGCTTGGATATCCTTTTTCGGAAATCACTAAGACCAAAGTACGAGAGAGGGCCAAACTATGTGGGGTTGCTTCTATTAGGATACTTTAACATCTCATCTAGATTGGATTCGATAGCGTTATTAGATGTGAAATATTTAGATACTTGTTAAGGTTTAGCGGGGTCGGGTTTGGAAGTTTTCGAGAAGTGTCACAGAGTAAATGAGCTTACTAGAAGTATATTACAAAGGTATACTTCAAAAGGGGTGCACCCTCCTAGTCATTGTTAGAAAATTTTCCTTTCCTTATTTGATCCGAACCTTCGAATTGTTTTTTTAATTGCAATAGGAAGAGTCAACCACTCTTCACGATGTTTAATTATAGGTTTTGTCCATTCTATCAGGTTTGGACTGTTATCTTATTTAATCCATTCTGTCTAGTTTGGATTTTTTTCAGACTATTTCCATTCTTTCAGGTCTGGATCTTTATACTATTTTTGCCCATCCTCTGTGTTTGGATTTTTTTCCTATTGTTCTTTTCTATTCTTATATTTGGTTGTTGTTTATATGAGAGAAAACCCATTCCACGGTAGTGGTTTGGTCCCACATATTATTGTTAAATACACTCCCTTTTGTTTTAGAGTTTTGCTCATACCAAACATATTGTTTGACACGAGTTGTTTATTTTCCCTAAACTCTCGAGTACTCAATTATATTTGAGTAGTCCAAGAATAGTAGGTTTCTCGTTGGATCTCATTGAAGACGATGATCGAGCAAGTGGCTTCTTTGTTATCTAGTTATTTCTTCTCATTATATGATTATGAAGATGTATTTTGTATCTAAAAATGAAAGTAAGAATGTATAGCTGCAAACCTGTTGGATGCTGTACTTTTGTTTAACTCTGATAGCTCACGTAAGGAGTAACCTTTTGTACTATATCATTTTTTATTATATGTGACCATTCCATTGTGAGTTTTTTCTATTCTATCTTGTTATGTTCTTTATTTTTCCCTATGGCCAGAAGAGATGTGTAAAATATGTATTTTATTTTCGTAGTTTACACGGTCTATTTCAATAAAAGGGAAGTAGATAGTTCCTTGTAATTTCAAATGGAGCAAATCTCTTATTTTAGGTTAATTTATGGAAGGTTATAATGGAATACCATTTTGGAAGAATAACTAATATATTAGAATATGGAATGAAATTTCTACTAAGGAATTAATAACTACAAACATAATAATAACTTTATGAACATGTATAAACAAACTAAACATTCAAAATAAGAACATAATTAACACAGTGTACTATACGTTAATATTCACAATAGATATAAATAAAACGTTAGACTCAATCGTGTAATGAATGGTTGGATTAGGAAATAAAGATGGAAAATTTGTAACTCCAAAGATGAGTAGGCAATAAATGTGAAATTAATTACGAGTTACAAGAAGTTAAATTGGTTATAAGTGGATTAAATAGGACCGATTAATGAAATTGGTAGGTTAATTATGGAAAGATAAGGAAGGAATACTAGATAAAGTTGAAATGAATAGATAAATGTTCTTGGATATATCCATTTTGGATTGTAATCAATTATTTCGGACAAAGTGACATTAATAGAAAACTTAAATAAACATGTAAGGTAATAGTTAAATATTATAAGGCAATGTAATTGTCATTAGTGTAAATTATATAGCCTTAAATATGCAAACATAGATTAATGGGTTTTGCCCAATATTAAAACTAGGATAATTAATTTGGTTTTATGGGTTGAGATGCGAGGTCAGCAGAGTTACACAATAAAAGTCTTCTCTTCACTCAGAGGCTGCTGGTAGTTATGTACACTTACTACTAATGTAGGATATCCCCAATTATAGGACCCATGGAAATGAGATCTACGTTGTAAATAGATCAAGGGAAAATATGCCTGGGGTTTCGCCTTAGATTTGAAGTGTCAAATGGATCGGTACTTTCTTGGGAAATAGGGTCTACGTCTTATCCAAAAGAGAGGCAGTAAGTAACTAAACGAGTTATTTTTCTAGACTTACTTAGTCTAAATAGGGATGTCAGCTGTAACGATTCGGAATTTTATCACATTGATTTTGGAATATTTAATTAGTTTTAAATATTCTATTTAGGGTTTTGTTTAAAATGTAACAAAATCTATGTTTCAAATAACTATTTGATTTTTAATGATGTAATTTTAATTTAATTTTTAGAATTTTCCATAATTTTTAATTTGGAAAATAAGTAAATTTTCATTTGATGTATATTATGTCAAACTTTGGCCCTTTATAAACTTTACATAACTTGTTAACCATTGAGTTTCATTGTCATTTTGGGATAGCGTTATGTTGTTGTGTGCAATCGCATTCTATATTCTATCGTCCCCGGCATGTACGCAAACACACTATTATGTAGCGGATACCTGAACATAACCAAAACTAAATCAATCTTCTATAAGTACAAAACAACACACTACAACCGATTTCTTATTTTTCCTTCACCCTGCTTGTTCCCCTACATCCATGGTTTTCTTGTTCCCATTGTCTCTTGCACTGTTTAACAAAACATTCATCATTGTGTTTCCTTATTGTACTTAACTTATGCATGTATGTGTGTGTGTGTGTATAGAGCAGCACTACTCATTTTCTTCTCTGTATTTCTTTTACTTCCATTTAACAAAACTTTACATTTAAACTTCAAAAATCCCAATCTCTTAACACAATCAATATTTTCCCGCAGTTCCAAAATGTTTGTTTGGATATTTAGTTTATTCTAAAAATAATTTCATGGGTTTTCATCGAGTAATTTGAGAGAAATGTGTACCTTACAGTAAGTGGTCGAGAAAACGACCATTTTCGACGATCATGGATTGTCGAACAAAGAGTACAAATAGCGATTGGGGATTTTTAGAAGTGTTCATGTGATTTTTAGTAGCTTGGTTTGTCATAGGGAAGGAGATGATTGAAAATCGTTCAAAAATCCATTTCCAATGATCGGAGCATCAAAGATTGATCGGTGGTGTCGGGAGAAGCCTTGGGACGAGGCGGAGGCGTTGATCATGGAAGATTTTTGCTTTGGTAGTCAATGTTATGAGAACAGGTCATTCTAGGGTTTTGGGAGCTTTATTTCTTTGGTTGGGAAATTGTGTCGTTGGCAGGTGATGAGGGCATCGTACCCGGTGCTGGTGGGCTCGGAGGGGTAGTTAGAAGCAGGTGGTTTCATTGGTGGAGGTAGTGCTAATGTGGACAGAGATGATGGAGGGAACTCGACTTAGGTGTTCGTTGAAAATCCGAAGCTTGGCATGGTCGGTTTTTGATCAAGGAAATAGCCAAAGGATTGGGAGTTGGCGTTGAGATGAGAAGGTGAAGATTATAGGTGGCCTCGGCTTGTCGATTTGGTGGTAGGCCGAGCCATGCACGTGCACGGAATCGTGCACAAAAATGGCTTAGAGGAACATGAAGGGATGAAGGGGGAAGAAGGAGGTCGGTTCGGGTTTGGGCCTCTTGTGCCGGGTTTGAGTAGGTCATAATAATTTTAATTTATTTTTTTAATTTTTATAAAATAAGTGTGTTGATTTGAAAATGTAGTAATTCACTTATATGAAATCCGATTAATCCATGGATTTTTGCATTGGACTCATATTGACGAGTATTATGCCGTATTATAACCTATTGGTAACTTGGGAAAAGTATAAATTTATGACGTATATGAAAACGGACTGGATTTAAATTACGTTATTTAATTAATAACGTGATTTAAATTTATAAACCTTAATTATTGATGCTTATTTGGCCAAATAAAATACTGTTGGGTTAAATTGGATTGAATATGGTAATTGGACATCTGTTTAGCGGAACAAAACACCATTCTGCTAATTAAATTGATTTGACATCTGATTAGCAGAATAAATCTTCGTTTTGCTATTTCATAAATTTGGACATCTGATTAATTATCTTTAATTAATATACCATTTAGAATATGTGACATGTTAACCAATGATGGTTAGTATAAAATTTATTTACATAGTCAGTGATTTGCAAATATCTTTTATTAACTTGGAAAGTGAAATTAAATAATATGGTAGCTTGTTTAAGTATCATTGTGATCGTTAAGCCTCTTTTAAATTTGAAAAAGCTAATTATTGATTTGAAAGTTATTTTAAGAATAATATTTTTATTATAAGGTTTAAAGATAATTATTATTTAGTAATAAGATTTAAAGGTAATAACTACTTTTTTAAAGATAATTAATAATTGTTTTTAAAAATGATTTAAAGTTAATTATTTTATTAATTGATTATTAAAAGTTATTCTTAAAGTTATTTAAGAATATTTAATTATTATTTTAAAGTTATTTAATTATTGCTTTAAAATATTTTTTATATTTTAATTATTTATGTAAAATGATTTAACTATACTTTAACTTTTAATTAATGTTATTTAATTTTATTGATTTAAGTTATTTAGTTATATTTATAGTTAGTTAATTATCATATTAATATTAGACTAAAGTTAGTTGATTATTGTATTAATATTTTTTTAAAGTTAATTAATTATTATATTTGAGGTTAACTTATTAATACAATAATAGTATTTAAAATTATTTTAATACATTATTAATGAGATTTTAAAATTATTATTTTAGATGAGATTTAACTAAAAGGAAATAGAAGGATCTTTAAATAATAACTTATTATTTTAAGTTATTTGAAGTTATTTTAAATACTTTATGGTTTATCAGGGAACCTTACCGACGTAAAGAGTTTATTAAATAAGTTTGTTTAAATATGGGAAGAATTTTATAAATGGTTCTGGATATTCATAAAAGGATTATAAACGAGTTTTAAAGATCTGAAAGGGTGAAGTTTTATAAATGGAGTTTAAGATTTATAAAGAATGTTTTATAAACAAATAGGAGTTTATAATGAAAACTTTATAAATAGATTTGGAGATACTTATAAAATAAAGAGATTTGGAAAGAAATGGTTGATGTTCATGGTGTATTTCGAGGAGTAGGGATTGCCTACATTTTACTATGGATCCGCTTGGACAGCTATGTATCCATTGAGTAAACAACGATCTATTTTTGATACTGAATGATACTTCCCATATCTATTTTTAAAAGTTTAATTATTTTTGAGAGAATGGTTTGTGAATATACTCATACCAAAGTATATTGTTATATTTTTTGAATATCGAAGATATAATGTTTTGTGAATATACCTATCCTGTTGAGATAAGTATATGTAAGTGATTTCCAAGTATTTGAAAGGTGATTTTAAAATAGTGGAAATTTAATTAACTAAAGCTTAGTGATTTTCATGGGAAATGTGATCTTTGATTGGAATATTTGTTATTTGATAGTTAAACAACTGACTATCAAATCTTGGCCTAAATATGTAATCCTTCTTAATTTTAGTAGTATGAAAATATTCCCTACTTAACACTGAAGGATTTTAACTCTAGAAATATCTTAGGGAAACACAGAGATTATATGGTATAATTACCATATGTGGTGCTGCACTATACGTATAAACTCGTTTTATTCTTCTAGGACAAATGATAAGGAGATCCATCCACTTAAACGCTTAGGGGGTGATCCCAACACTTATATATTGTCTAATTATTTCCTAAAGAACCGGTATCGAGCATTCCAAAAAATCGACGATTGTTTTCGGAGCGCTGGGAAGCGAAAGAGCGTACTCGTAACAGATGACTTGAAAACCGTAACCACTCCAAAAACCATATACAATTCTATGGAGGAGTTTCATGGTATAGTGAGATGTTGGAATGCATGTGTGATTCCAAGACCCCTTAGAGGCATGGGAATCAGCGTGCGATTCAAATATCTATTTGAGATATAGGAATGCATGTGTAATTCTGAGACCCGTTAGGGTATTGGAATTCATGTAGAATTCCATGATTTGTTTTGATGGCGATGAATGAGTTGGAATGCCGGACGTAGCCTCACTAGCGGTAATGACTAAGACCAGAGTTAGGAGGCATGACTAGTAGGGTTGACAAACCCATAGCGTATAGTCGGCTCCTCCTAGACATTACTTATAGTATTTACGCATGCATGCGGCGATGCACTCGGTCCTAGTGAGACCAGCTGTGTTTTTCCTATGGTACATCACTAGGGATGTTTGTTGCTACAGAAGGATATCTCTGATCCTTCTATAGGAGGGCCGTTTCTCGAAGTACTGAGAGCATCTGCATGGAAATCTTACACAAGAGAACGTGCCTTATCGGTTTTTGATTATATACCAAGTGTTGTGATGTTCACTCACGAGCATCACAACAACTTGATTATTATTATTTTCACTGTTAGACATTATTATAATTCCATTGGATTTTCTAATATAAAAGGTTTTCGTTATCATAAGGTAAATCCCGTAGGTGTTTATGTGCGGCATGGTCTTACAAAATACATTTGTTTCAAAGGTTTATTTAAACTTTAAGAATCCATTTGATCATGTTTCTCACGCTGGTTTTACCAGACTGACCCGGACGTTGTTTTCCTATAATGCTCGGGTTAGACCGAGCATATTTCCAGGTTTATTTAGATGTTTGGAGCTTTTGGAGACGAGCTAGAGGCCCAGAGACGTATTCACGTACATGATTATTTTTCCACTGCATTCATGGTTATATTTATCATCAATTGTGAGGATAAGTTGCTATAACTATCCGGTCAAAAATAAGTTAGTGTACTCTGATTAATGTTTGTATGTACTTATATTACAATTTGTTTTTGTGTAAAGGATTGTTATATATTATAGATTATTCGTTCCGTTGTGCTACTCTATGTTGTTTAGTTTCTTCTTGTCTTCTTTCTTCTTTCTTTTCCCTAACTATCCGCCTTTCCGTTCAATTTGAGTGGGTCGTGTGTGGTTTATTAGCTGCTTAAGCTATACGGAAAAGGTGGGTCGTTATAGTTGGTATCAGAGCTTAAGTTGAGTGAAACCTAGGCTTTGGCTGGGTTAACTTATTTGAGATAGGGTAAGCAAGAACCTAGGATGAGTTTGAGTGTATACATATAAAAGCGTGTATTTCTTAGTGATATAAAATTATTTTATATTTTGTTGTTTGATTCGTTGAGTGGCTTAAGAATTCTGGTCGATGCATTTGGCCAGCTTTATTGATAGGGACGTCCTGAACACTTAAACAAGACCAAACTGACACAGCATGTAAATTTTCGGTAAATAATTTTACCTAATATTATATTTATATACATAAGAGTAAATTTTTCAAAAAAATTTAGTACAGTTATTCTTGGTTGTGCTTTATTGATAGAAATGATAATATTCCATCATTATTATCTAGGATTTGATTGGTCATGCTCATCCATTTCTGAGTATTGACAATCATCGGTTAATCTAGCTTGAATCTTTCTTTTTGAAAACTGAGTTTGGTAGACAGGAATTTAGGAACACTGAAATGAATACCCTATGAATTAAGTTCCATAATTTGAATAAAAGGCATTCGTTGATAATGTTAGGTTAAAATTTAATATCTAATTAGTGGTTTATTTAAAAGAAATTTGAATATTTTGGGATGAATATTTTAAAACGATCATATATATATATGTTTGATAAAATTAAGTTTTAATAACTGTTGTTTTATTAAAAAGGATTTGGGACATTTTGGAAATGATTGAATATATAAGTTGATTGTATTTAGTTGGGGCTTATATAAGAAGTTTATTAAAGAAAACTTAAATACTTCTGAAATAATACTTGAAAATGTTTTATATAAGGAAGCTAGAATATTTTCACAATAAATATTTGAGAAATGATTTCCTTTAAAATGGGATATTTTATAAATTTGACTTATAAAATGTGCGCATTAATAAAGGGAATTTGAGAATGTGAACCTCGTAATTTTTGGAAAATGGTTTTCAAGGTTTATAAGTTAATAATATTATTTGAAAATATTCTTCGGATAAAAGTATTTATATGGTTTTTTAAGTCGATATTACTAAACTAACTTCAGTCGTTGGGAAATAATTCGAACAATGAATGAAATGTTGCTGGTGTTCATTTTCAGGTTTCTAAGTAGGGGAATCTTATCATTAGGATCTCACTACATAATTGTTTTGATAATTTTTTTTTGATTTGATTCCAAAAGTATGATTTGATTTACCATAGAGTATATATTTTTATTATCCTTTTAAATGATTTATGGAGAAAGAAATAATCATTTTATTTGAGATAGTTTAGAATATAAATGATTTTGGAAATGGTAATAATAGTTTACTTAAATATATTTTGAAGTATAAATTCTTTTAAAAAAAGATAAGTTAAAAGAAATGTGTATTTGTTTGGATGTGGTTTGGGAAATGAGTTTTGATTTGTTTTGTTGTAATCAGAATAATCTTCTAGTTGATGATATGATGTTTGCTTAGGCAAATAGTACCGTGCACTTAGTAAATTATTCTCTTTGTCATTTTATGGTTAGAACGTGTTTGAATCCGGGTGAATCCAAAGTAAGTTAGAAATTGATAGTTTGTTAAAAACTATTTATTTGGAAATATATTTAGTATTGTTTCAGAATGGGTTTGAAAAAGAAAGAAGTTGTTTTAAGTTAACAAGTGCGAGTGGCTCGAAAATAACTAAAAATGGGTAAGAGATACGTTCGGATGGTAAAAGCTTCTCTTGAGTATTATCCTTCTTGTAAGAAGTATATGATAATATTTGGTAACACCCAGTTCTTTTGTATAATTTTGGGGTTACTTGAGCTGTATATTTTTTTTATATGGATTAAAATATACGGTACCATTTCAAAAAGTGTTCTGTTTTAAATACCCGGGTGCTTAAAATTCTTAAATTAATTCAACGTAAAGGTTTGAATCATAGTTGTGTATGCCCTTAGGGTATGATTGGGTACTATAACAGTTTGTATACTTAAGCTATGTTTAATGGAAATGTTTTCATAAATAATTTAGGGATAATAGAATTGGCATTAGGAATAACCAATTAAATAAGTGCGTAAGTGGACATAGATCATTTCTCTTCATCTAGTATTGTCTAATATTCGAGTATAAGGCTTTGAGATGTTTCATACCATTACAAATAAGGATCTATTACTTGATTTTTTACGGCAAGCACTTGATGAGGTTCTTGATACGAAACCAAAGTTTTCTATCATAGTATATGGCTATGTAAGGAGAACAGAAGTTTCTAATTAAGAATCCTGATTATCTGGAAAATCGGTTGAGCAATGCTAGTTTAGAAGTAAAGTTATGTATTCGAGTAGTGATCGAATAATATTTTTTATACAAATGATATATAAACATCATGTAGGTTTATGAATAATATTGGATGCTCATGCGATGAAATTTCAGCAATGAAATTCTTTTTAAAGGGAGAGTGTAATGACCCAGAATTTTAACACATTGATTTTTGAAATATTTAATAATTTTTAAATATTCGATTTGGGGTTTTTTAAATGTAACAAAATCTATGTTCCAAATAACCTTTGATTTTTAGTAACGTATTTTTAATTTATTTTTTAGAATTTTTCCATAATTTTTAATTTGGAAAATAAGTAAATTTTCTTTTGATGTATTTTACGTCAAATGTGGGCATTTTTGAAACTTTACATAACTTGGTAACTGATATGATTTACTGTCATTTTGGGATTGCATTACGTTGTTGTGTGCGACCACATTCTATATCATGTCGTTCGCGGCTCATACATAAACACACAATTGTGTAGCGGACACCCGCACATAACCAAAACTAAATCAATCTTCTTCAAGTACATAGTAGCACACTATAACCATTTCTAATTTTCCCTTCACCCTGCATGCTGCTTGTTCCCTTAATCCATGGTTTTCTTGTTCCTCTTGTTCCCATTGTCTCTTGCCTTTTTTTAACAAAACATTCATCATTGTGTTGCATTATTGTATTTAACTTATGCATGTGTGCGTGTATGTATATAGAGCAGCACTACTCATTTTCTTCTCCATTTTTCTTTTGCAGCCATTTAATAAAACTCTACATTCAAACTTCAAAGATCACTATCTCTCAACACAATCAATATTTTTCCGTGGTTCCAAAACGAAAAAAGTTTGTTTGGACTATCTAATTTATTCTAAAAATAGTTTCATGGTTTTTCATTAAGTAATTTGAGAGATACGCGTAATTAACAGTAAGTGGTTGAGAAAACGATAGTTTTCGATAATCATGGATTGTCAAACGAAGAGTATGGATGGGTCAGTAGTGGCGATTGGGGATTTTTAGAAGTGTTCTTGTGATTTTTAGCAGCTTGGTTTGTCGTAGGGAAGAATATGATCGAAAATATTTTAAAATCATTTCTGGCGACCGGAGCGTCGAGAGGCTGATAAGAGGTGTTGGGGAGGAGCCTTGGGACGTGGCAGAGGCATTGACTATGGCGGATTTTGCTCTATTGGTCGATGTTAATGGGAATAGGTCATTCTTGGCTTTTTGGAGCTTTATTTTTTGGTTAGGAAATTGTGTTGCTAGCAGGTAATGAGGGCATCGTACTCGGTGCTGGTGAGCTTGGAGGGGTATTTAGAGGCAGTTTGTTGCATTGGTGGAGGTGGCAGACGCTAATATGGATGGAGGTTCTGGGGGGAGCTCGAATTAGGTGCTCGTCGAAAACTAAAGCTCCATGGCATGGTTGATTTTGATCAAGGAAATGGCCAAAGGATTGGGAGTTGGCATTGAAATGAGAAGGCGAAGTGAAGCTTGTAGGTGGCCTCGCTGTGTCAATTTGGTGGTAGGATGAGTCGTGCATAAAAATGGGTTATAGGAACATGTAGGGAGGATAGCGGAAGAAGGAGGTGGGTTTGGACCTCTTGGCCCGGGTTTGAGTAGGTGAGAATAATTTAAATTTATTTGTTTAAATTTAGTAAAATAAGTGTGTTGATTTTAAAATGTAGTAATTCACTCATATGAAATCCGATCAACCCATAGATTTTTACATTGGATCCATATTGACGAGTGTAACCTCGTAGTATAACCTGTTGGTATTTTTGGCAAAGTATAAAATTATGACATATGAAAATGGACCGGATTTAAATTACGTTATTTTAATTAATAACGTCATTTATATTTATATACCTTAATTGTTGATGCATATTTGGCCTAATAAAATACCGTTGAGTTAATTTGGATTGAATATGGAAATTGGCCATCTTTAGTGGAATAAAACATCATTCTGCTAATTAAATTTATTAAACATTTAATTAGCAGAATAAATCCTTGCTCTGCTATTTTATAGATTTGGACATTTGATTATATATTGTTGATTTATATACCAACTGGAGTATGTGATATGTTAACAAATGATGGTTAAGTATTAAATTAATTTACATTGTCTTTGATTATGTAAATATCAATTATTAACTTGGAAAGTGAAATTGAATGATATGATAGCCTGTTTAAGTACCATTGTGAATGTTAAGCCTCTTTTAAATTTGAAAAGTTATTTTAATTTGAAAGTTATTTTAAGAATAATTATGTTTATTATAAGGTTTAAAGATAATTATTATTTAGTAATAAGATTTAAAGGGTAATAACTACCTATTTTTAATGTTTTAAAAGATAATTAATGATTGTTTTTAGTAATGATTTAAAGTTAATTATTTTATTAAAAGTTATTCTTAAAGTTATTTAGGAATATTTAATTATTATTTTAAAGTTATTTAATTATTGTTTTAATGTTTTTTATAATTTAATAATTTATTTAAAATAATTTCAGTATACTTAAACTTTTAATTAAAGTTAATTAATTTTATCGATTTAGGTTATTTAATTATATTTATAGGGTAATTAATTATCATATCAATATTAGTTAAAAGTTAAGTGGTTATTGTATTACTTTTTAAAGTTAATTAATTATCATATTTGAGGTTAACTTATTAATAAAATAATAGTGTTTAAATTATTTTAATATATTATTAGTGATATTTTAAAGTATTTTTTATATGAGATTTAATTAAAATGAAATAGAAGAATATTTAAATAATAACTTATTATTTTATGTTATTTGAAGTTATTTTAAATACTTTATGGTTTTCATGGGAACCTTACTGACGTACAGAGTTTATTAATAAGTTTGTTTAAATATGGGAAGAGTTTTATAAATGGTTCTAGTATAAAAGGATTATAAATGAGTTTAAGATCTGAAAAGGAGAAGTTTTATAAACAAAGTTTAAGATCTGAAAACGACAAGTTTTATAAATGGAGTTTAAGATTTATAAAAATGTTTTATAAATAGATTGAAGTTTTATAAATAAGTAGTTTTAGAGGTATTTATAAAATAAAGAGATTTGGAAAGAAATGGTTGATTTTCAAGGTGTAATTCGAGGGGCAGAGATTGTCTATATTTTATTGTGGATTCGTTGGGATAGCGATGTAAACATTGAGTAAGCTGCGATCCATGTTTGATACTGAACGGTACTTCCCGTATCTTTTGAAAGTTTTCAAGTATTTTTGAAAGAATGGTTTATGAATATGCTTTTACCATTGAGAAAGTATATGGTTATATTTTCTAAATATCGAAAATATACCGTTTTATGAATATACTTATCCTATTAAGATAAGTATATGGAAGTGATATCCAAGTATCTAAAAGGCGATTTTAAAATAATGGAAATTTAATTAAATGAAGCTTAGTGACTTTGGAATGTTTGTTATTTGATAGTTAAACAACCGACTATCAAATCTTGGCCTAAATATGTAATCCTTCTTTATTTTGGTGGTACAAAAATGTTCCTTACGTAACACTAAAGGATTTTAACTCTGGAAATATCTAGGGAAACACGAGGATTATCTGGTACAGTTACTGTCGGTGGTGCTATACTATACGTAAAACTCGTTTTGTTCTTTTGGGAACAATGATAAGAAGATCCGTCCACTTAAATGGTTAGAGGGTGATCTCTGCTCTTATGTATTGTTTGTTTATTTCCTAAAGAACCGGTATTGAGCATTCTGGAAAATCGATGATTGATTTTTGAAGTGCTGAGAAGTGGAAGAGTATACTCGTAAGAGATGACTCGAAAACCATAACCACTCCAAAAACCATATATAGTTCTATGGAGGAGTTTCATGATATACTGAGATGTTAGAATCCATGTTTGATTCCAGACCCGTAGGGGGTATAGGAACCTCTATGCGATTCCAAGAACTATTTGAGATATGGGAATCCAGGTGTGATTCCAAGACCCATTGGAGTATTGGAATCCATATGGGATTCCATGATCTTTTTTGATGGTGGTGCGTGAGCTGGACACCAAACATTTCCTCACCAGCAGTAATGGCTAAAACCAGAGATAGGGGGCATGGTAAGTAGAGTTGGCAAACCCATAGGGTGCTGTCGGCTCCTCCTAGACATTACTTATAGTTGTTACGCATGCATGAAGTGATGCTTGGTCTTAGCGAGACCAGCTGTGTTTTTCCTATGATACATCACTAGGGATATATGCTGCTTTGAAAGGATATCTTTGATCCTTATGCAGGAGGATCGTTTCTCGAAGTACCGAGGGCACTTCAATGGAAATCCTACGCAATTAGCGAACGTGCCTTGTTGGTTTTTGATTATATACCTAGCGTTGCTGTGATGTACACTCACTAGCATCATAGAACTTGATTATTATATTTCACCCTTAGACATTATTATAATACCAAAAGATTATTTGATGTAAAAGGTTTTGGTTATCGTAAGGTAAAACCCGTTCGTGTTTATGTGTGGCGTGGTCTTACGAAATACCATTTTTCAGAGATTTATTTAAACTTTAAGAATCCATTTGATTGTGTTTCTCACGTTGGTTTTACCAGACTGACCTGGGCATTATTTTCCTATAATGCTCAAGTTAGACCAAGCATATTACCAGGTTTAATTGTTTTTGGAGCTTTAGGAGACGAGTTGGAGGCCCAAAGACATATTCATGTACATGGTTATTTTTTCATTGCATTCTTAGTTTTATTTATAAGCAATTGCAAGGACATGTTGTTATAACTGTCTGTGCTAAAATAGGTTAGTATACTTTGACTGATGTTTGTATATACTTATATTACAGTTTGTTTTTGTGTAAAGGTTTATTGTATATTATTTATTATTTGTTCTGATGTGAGATTCTTTGTTGTTTAGTTTCTTCTTATCTTCTTTCTTTCCCTTAACTATTCACCTCTCCGTTCAATTTGAGTGGATTATGTGTGGTTTATTGGCCGTTAAAATTATATGAAAAAGGTTGGTCGTTACATCAGCTGTGGAGAGTCGATGGGCTATGGCAATAGTTGGTACCAGTATAGTTATAGTAGGTCAGGCATATAGGCATTGACACCCAGCGATCCCACATGAATGGTAACAAAGACTTGGGTTATTCCCTAATAGATTTCACTTCTTGCTAGTGCAGAATTTGTATAGGATATGTGTGAAAATTGTAGTTAGATTAAAACTTTGTTTAACGGAGGCAAGATAGTTATCCCTTAGATGTGTCGTAGAGTAGCGCTATGTATCATATTACAAAGCCGTATATAGGAGACATCATTCTCTATAGTAGAGACGATAAACCAGCGTTGACGATGCGAAGGGTCCGCTTCATATTTAAGAAGGATTAAGTGATCATGGTTTTCGGGTAGTAAAATGTTTAAATAAATATGGAATTAGGCATATTTATCTATAATAATTCTTGAAAAAGGTTAGGTTAAGCGTATCGTATGCACGCATAAGATTTAATGAATTAGCCATAAATAATAGACTTGACTTTTAAATGAGAATCAATTGGCATAAATTAATGGGATGGAGAAAGTATGTAATTATTTAATTACCAGAATGTTTTTCTGACACCTCCTAATAACAACCCACAGTTAGCTTTAATAGGTCAAGCTATTGGTGCAAGACGGGAACAATAGTTGATGAAGCCTTCTCTTTAATGCTCAACGCTGACAAGGCAATTAAATATCCATAGAACGATATTCCGAGGTAGTAACCTTAGCCAATACGTATGTTATATTATATTTTTCAGTTCTGTTATTAGTTTATATTAATCATAGTCTAAAATACTTATGTTTATTATAGATTATCAAAACCAACGATTTTACCTTAATGGACTTGGGTTTCGGGTTTTGTTGAAATTTGGGCCAATTAAGGTGTGAGTTGTTATAGGGTAGCCTGTTAGTAGAGGAGTTTTAACAAATTCAACCTTTTGTTTTAGGTTTGAGACGGTCGCTATTCCATTGTTGTGGGTCATAGGAATTGCCTTAGGTTTTAAAGCATCGGTTGGGGATTCATTGCTTGGCTTTATCCCTATTATAAGCCACTTTTGGAAGTCTTATTGAGATGGATCTCCTTTTTGGGAACACCCATGTGGTACCATTTGAGGTAGTGAAAGTGGAAAGCAATCGAAGCTCCAATAGAAGCGTAAATGCCATGATACAAGGAAGATCGAGATTATGCGAAAAAGAAAGATGACTTAATTTGTCACTTATGTGGCATATGGGGCATTTTGTTATGAAATGTCATCTAGCTAAAGCGAAGCTCAAGTGCTTCAATTGTGATTGGTTTGATTACTTGGAGAAGGACGGACCTATGTTTTCGAAGGTAAAGTAAGCGATGATGACTTGTGCCTTACGAGCAATACCAAGTACTAGCAGGCCTACGAATAAAAAGAAATGGAAGGAGCTTATGTAGTGAGGTAATCTCTATTTTCAGGAACCTACTTTTGTTCCTTTTGACACATGAGCAGCGTTTCTATCTGTTGCTATTACTCCATATATAGGCTAAACCTAACACCTTTTATAGTATGTAAATTCTTTTGTAAAGATAAACCTTGTATGATTAACCTTAGTTGTAAGGCCTAGGTGAGGAGACTGAGAGTGCGTCTATTCAAACTTGATGCATGAGCTTTTAAGTTGAGTTGGGTTGGTCGATGAAGTGTGACTTGGATTTATATCCAGATGGGTTCCGATGGATGCCTAGTAATGAGAAAAGACAGAGTAGATGACTTATAGGTGTTTAGAGTCATTCATGTTAGAATTTTTTTTGTGTTAGTAAACCTCAGGTGTGGGAGTAATTCCATATGCTGAAAGGGGCATTTCCTAATGATAGGTCCATTCATGTGCCAGTTCTTAACTAATAGTTTGAACGAAGAGTTTCAAGGTAATTTTCACAAGTTTGGAAATGGTTTTTCACTTGACTTTGATTGAAGAGCACTTGAGTCGGATTCTTGGGATGATTAATGGATTTCTGAAGCATGACACTAATCGTGCGAGGATATTTTAGTAGTCAGATCAAGGAACTAGATTGGTGTTCGCACGGATGGAGTTAGGTGACTGACCTTAATTTAACAAAGAAATCCTACGAGCAAATGAAGGGTTATCACCGGCATCGTTTCATTTGTGATGATCTTTAGTAATTTTGAATTTTAGTATAGTAATTGTTGCGTGGGATAGTTTGGGGAAGGATTTCTCGATTAGTTTTGTGACAATTCAGATAATCTTCTAAGCGGTGAGAAGGTACTTACCTAGGCGAGCATCATATGGCACTTAGTATATTGTCCTTATTAACGTTGTGCGGTTGAGGTGAGTTTAAATCTGAGCAAGCGTAAGCAAATGTATATATATTCATTTAGTAATGATTTAATTACTATAATTTTCTCTTGTTGAAAATGAGTTCTATTCGGAAGAAAAAGAAAGTTAAGGCTTAGATTGTTTATTCGAGAGTTTGAGACTCGATGATCCTACATATCGTATAAGTTTTCATTTACATAATGGAAGGTGTAATGGTCTTTCTTCTATTATATTCACGAAAAGGGTTATATCGCATAGGCGTTTATTCCTTTTGAATGTCAAACAGACTCATTGGGTTTTATATTTTGACATGCGTGTCTGACTCTTGATTGATTACTGTGCATGTCTGTATAGACTCTTTCTTAATTATCCACTGCTTTGCATGTTTTTTTGTTGCTTTTAGATTGAGTTTTTATACATTAATTATATGCTTGTTTTTTATTGTTACTGATTGATTGTTGTTTGTCTTATGTGTTGATTGCTTGTATAGTTGTATCGGCTACTACACTAAGGTTATACGCGGTCGAATTCTACGTTAGTGAATAATCCTCTTTGTATAGTTTATGTAGCAACTTGCCGTTTTGTACCCTTTGAGCTAACATTAAATCACATTTGTCCCACCCAAATTGTACAAAATGACGAATAACTAAGAGAAAGAAGAAACTAGAAGAAGAAACAGAAACAACAATACAGAATCTCACAATCGCAGCGGAATGAAATATAATATATAATAACTGATCTTTATACAAAGAAGCTGTAACTGTAATATACATACAATCATCAGAGTAAAAGGGTCAACAATCAATTTGGACAGTTATAGAAACTTGTCCTCACATGTACTGAATATACAATTTAACACACACAACAGAAAATAAACAAGTACGGGAATACGTCTCTGTAATCCAGCTCGTCTCCTGAGCTCCATAGCATCCTAAGCTGAATCTGTAATACTCGGACTGACAAAAGCATTATAATAAAATAACACCCGAGTCTGTTGGAAAACCATCATGAGAAAACACTCATTTTGAATTATTACTGTTATCAGAATTCTTTGAAAAACAAAGGTATCTCATAAGACCATGCCACATGTAACGACCCGGAATTTTGGGTCGCCAGATTTGAACATTTAATCCATTTTAAATGTTGAATATGGATTATAATTTGAATTTTGAAATAAAAGATTTTGGTTAAGTTATTAGAATTAGTTAAATTTCAAATATGGGAATGAAATTGAAAATTTGAATAATAAATAGCTTAATATTAGAATTGGGATAATGAGTGAATCTAGGTTAGATAAATATAAAAATGGTTTCTAAAAGTTTATTTAAGTTTATTTTGATTTAAATAGTAATATTGGACCATTGGATGGAATTAATAGTCAATAGATTGAATTTGGAATTTTATATTAATTTAATAATGGAATTTAATAATATAATAATGCAAATAATCAGATTTTGATTTAAACTGAATCAGAATGATTTCTGGTGTGAATATAAATTTTATACGAGTTATAATAGAGTTAATAAAGATTTAAAAGTGAAATTTCAAGTGATTTCTACGATTTTGAAAATCGCTCGAAATAATCAATTAGTTAAAATAGCCTTCCGGGGCACAGTTTCGGAATTCGACAAAACCAAGTCCATTGGATCCGTAATAGTTATTTATTATCGGATTTTAATTTTCGTAGCAATCGGAGTTGTCGTTTAACCTCGGCAGCTTAAAACGCATAGAGAATACTTTAATCGATTTAATTTAAAATTGATCGTTTATTTCCGCAACTCGTGTATATGATCGAATTAGCCTCCGAAACACGTTCCATTGTGTCCAGAATGCCAAAAAACCCTAGGAACGCCTATTGGTACGTGAGAATTGGAGTTCGTTTGCATAAGTCGTTAACATTTGAAGTGTAATATTAAAATAATATTTATTAACGTTATAAAGCATGTTAATAATCAAAACCCTAGCTTTATTCTTCAGAGCCGCCACCATATTTATCAATGGCCGAAACGTTTCTTTATCCTTAATTCTCTCCTTATCCACGCGATAATTCACAAATCCTCCAATTAGAGAATCGAAGAGCTAGTCGAGCTCTCCGAAGTGAACGGTAGAGATGGGTTTTCGCCGATCGGAGAGGGAGTTTTGGGCCCGCGTTCGAGTATGATTCGTGCACGTTTTTCCACGCTAAGGAGCTGCCGAGCTTTGCCGTGCTTCGACCGTGGATGGTGGTAGGCATGACGCACGTTGTGTGTAACGAACCCGTTTTTCCGTACCTTTTGAATCGACAATAAACCACACATGTCCAACTCAAATTGCACGAATAAGCGGATCATTAAGGGTAGAAAAAGAAAATAAAGACAGAACAGAATCTTACATGAATGGAATAACATATATTATTCAATAATAATCTTTATTGCGGAAAATTTTAAATACAATATCAGAGTCTAACCTAAATTCAGCTTGGACAGTTATAAACATCTGTCCTTACAATTGCTGACAAACATCAAATAAAACTAACAAACCACAACGGATAATAGAATACGTCCATACGATGATGAAGATCTCCAGCTCTCCTTTGGAAACTCCAACCATCTTCAACTAAACCTGAAACTACTCGGATCTGACCCGAGTATTAAACATACCCGGATCAGGCTTGATAAACCAGTGTGAGATACTCGAAATTTAAATGACTATATTATCAAAACCTTTGAAAAGAAGGGTATCTCATAAGACCACGCCCACACATAAACACGGACGGGTTTTTACCTTATGATAACCAAAACACTTTTATATATCGGAACGATTGATATTATTTCTAATGACATTCTTTTAAAAACATTTGCAAATAAACTTATTCAAATAAGATATCAATATCTGGACTAAGTCTAAGGTAATAGTCCGGACTGGGTCAACGGAATATACCAACGGAATATATGATACCGGAAAGGGTAGCTGAAATGTTTGCAAGTCATTACAGCTATTTTGGGAATATAATCAAAACCGTAAATCTCGTAATGGGATTGGATTTCCAAAATGATAGGGAACTAGTGGAAAGATCAATCTGTATCCACGTCTTACGTCCATGACTCAGACGCCGTTATACAACAACACAAATGGCTAAAAGTGGATACAATCTGCGAATAACATCCAAGGACTCGGACTTCACGTATCCCTGCCATGAGGCACAGACGTATCTGGTACCTAGGGCTCAGAACATCTGATAACCCAAATCACTACTATCTGAAATGCGAGCATACATCTGACCATATAGAACCCCATCATAACCGGGGTGTGAGGCTTGCGAGGCTACGCTCAACTTCTTCAAAGCCATGTTTTTCATACAAAACCACGCTTTGATCATAACACGTTCCACTTTGAATGCCACACTGCCATTCCTTTGATCACTATTTGACTCCCACAAAAATACAACCCTTGAGCTCGTACGTCTCAAGGAGGGTGTTAAGCTAAGAGAAGTTGCCTTCTCCGCCACCACTGATGTACATTTGTAAAAGACTAACGTTGTGTCTCACAAATGCAATGACGGACATTCGTCCATACAAGTTAGTTCTAGGGCTGAGCGAAACCGAAGGCACTTTCCTCGGCCATTACTAGGCGAGAAGCCCTTGCAATCCAAAAAATCTCCATCACGAGGAGACCACTGCTATAAATAACTCTATAATGGGAGCGACCCAGAGCATGTTCAACAAGCAGTCTTCACGCTATAAAGATCCACGGTCTTCAATAATCATCATCTTCAACATGTCTTCACTTTCGAACGTATACATTGGTTCGAAGTGGTTTTCGGATAGGAATTAACCAAATCCGACTCTGGTTCCTTCGAAACCAATCTTCGCTTTTAAAAAGATGTTAAGTTCATATGTGGATATCAATCATATATCAATTACTTCATCTTTTATTCAAATATTTTTCTTAGATATAATCTTTTCAATTTATTCCATTTCCTTTTCAAATATATATATATATATATATATATATATATATATGGAATCATTAAGCCTCATTTATCAATCATTTGATTTATTTAAACCTTTCTTAAATCTTGAAATAATTCCAAATCATTTTCTCATTTACTTAGGAAAACCTTTCCAAATCATTCATTAAATCTTAATCAAAGATTTCTTATATTAAAGTTATAACTTTTAACTTAGGGAAAATATTCCCAAATCATTCATTAAATCTTAATTAAAGATTTTCTTCTTAACTTCAAATCATATTCTTGCAAATCGAATATTTTCATAACATAGTACTACTGCCACTTTAAATATGGTAAATTTCACCTCTAGGGACTAACGGCAAGTTTCACCTCCAGCGACTAATGGCAAGTTATCATATATTATGAATATCGTTGTCTTTTAATGATCATTGTCTTCAATATATTTTATTTCGAAAATTAGTTTCTTTTCTTTTATCTTGAAAAAACTTAAATATGATCTTTTAGAGGATCTGGGCTTTCCTTTCGATCTGTTCCACCCCTCGCCTAAGAAGGTAAAACACAGGCCAGGTAATTTCAGGGTACTGGTTGCTCCATCCTTAACCTTAGTTAAACACCTTGTTTTATCCTCCCAGATCTCACAGGCGGGACAAATGTACTAGTCGTTTCCACATACTCAGATTTTTAACTTTATTTTGGAATTGCTTATAAATATTCTAAATTATCTTTCAAAATGCTTAATTATCTTTTTTAAAACATTCACAATTGATTTTGGAAAACATCGTTATATTTAAACTCATATTCCAAAAGTTATAGAATTCGCAGCATAAAAGTGCTGTGGAAAGTGCTATATAAGCTTCTTTGATTTAAACAACTTTTAAATAATTGAAAATTCATATTTTCCATTTCAAATCTCTTTCAAACCATTTTAATAGATTTATCAAATTTATTTCATATTTTTAATCCTTTAAAAATATCATTTATAAAGAAATCCTGTTTTGGGTTCCGAACTTCAAAACCGCGATGTTTTTAGAAAATTGTTTTGGACATATTTCAAAATCTACTCGATGAAATCTTGATTTTCTTTCTTCGTTGGAAAACTATTATCATTGTGGACCAAAGAATTTTTATTTCAAAGAAATCCGACTTATAAATTATTTTCTACGTCAATTTGAAGTTACGGGTCGAATTTACGTACTGCCGCTACGCGACGAGCTCGATTTTGACCAATTTTGAGAATTGCTTCGGAACTTGTTCGAAACACTTCAAATTTGTTTTAAACCATATTTAAACTATTTTAGCTCATTTAAAATCATTAAAAGGCTAAATAACTTCCATACACTTATTACTATGGATTTAATTCTCATTTAATTAACTATGGTTACTAACCATTTCTCTTATCATTTAACAAACTAAGTTATCATCCATATCATAAACATATAATCAACCACAATATCAACCAAGTTATCATCCAATATCAACCAATATTCAATATATTAATTTCTAATTTAACATGTGTATTATCAACTTAAGTTTTATTAAAATAAAACTAAGATTTGAGTACTCACCTTTTAACTTAACCAATTCTTCCTACCAACATTCATAACATCCAACACTTCTCTTAAATCCTCTTATCTTCACCAAATCTTTTCCGTAGACTTTCCTTTTGATTCCGACAGCACTTCCTTCTCTTTTTCCCGCTCCGAAGCTTCACAACTTGCTCCTCCTTCTTGATAAGTTCGGCCACACCTTGCCCTTCCTATTCCTCCTTTGTTTCTTCACTTTTTAGATGTTAAACCATGTTCTAATGGTATTCTAAGGTCTTGGCAAAGTTTGGTGGTGTGTGGAGTTGATTTGATATGGTTTTGAAAAAGTTAGTAAGCATTTTGGAAGAGAAGAAGAAGCCATTAAAGAGAGCTTCAAGGAAGAAGAAGAAGAATGAAAATTGTGTAAAAGAAAGTGGAAGAATGATGGTCTTATTTATAGAAAAAGAAATGAAGTGTTAAATTACCAAAATATCCCTTTACCAAATTACCAAAATAACCTTACTTACTTATAAAGTAATCTTATTTTTTTTCAACACTTAACATCACATTTCAAATCATTATTTTATGTCATTTTCACTTAGATATTAAGTAAAGTAAGTAATAATTATGTTTCTTTGATTTGATGTTTTACCTTTTGCTTTGAAATAACATTTTTGTCTTTTTGTGCTTACTTTTTCTTAATTGTTTTCTAGAAGTTTCTAACATTGTTTAGTAAAAGTAAACTTGATTATAAATTAATTAATATTTATACTATTTGAATATATGTTTCTATATAAGGAAATAAAGGTGCGGCGACGTTGCGACAACTTTTAATCGACAAAACGTCGTTTTTCGACAAAATGTTTTACGGTCATGTTTTGACGTTTTAGTTAAACTATTTATTTATGTAAACCAAATTTAAAAATGAACTTTTTAATTCTTTAAATAAATTAAAACATGTCTCTTATATTTAAAATGTTTTACGGTCATGTTTTTACGGTCAAATTTTGGATTAAATCGAACGCTTCGATTTAATTTAAAATTTCAAAGCTCGTTGAAAACTCAAGGTGAGTTAATCTCACTTACATCTGGGATGTTAGCTGATTTAAATAGTTAATATTTAAATGTCTGTGTGATTGGTTGAATATAAATGTCGTTATCAGTCTGGATTGATATATACATATTTGTTGTGCTAATATCTGTGGATGCAGGGAAAACAGGTTGGAGGAATCCAACTGGATTCCTCCCAATATTGTAATCATTTTTATAATTGATGATGCATTCTATTTATATATATGATAGATAAATCTGGAGTTAAATTGGATTGTGATGTTGTTGGATAAGTATAAACCCAAAATTTAAGTATAAACGAATTAAATTGGGTTGTTAAGAAATAAAATGAACTGTTAAATAAAGAATTTAAAGAAATAAAAATTGGAATCTGGTTTGGATGAAGATTGGAAATTTGTAAATTTGAAATTATAAATGAAGAGGAAATCTATCAGTTGATAAATGTGAAAGTATGGAATTCTGGAGATAAATTCTATAGAAGTATAAATTGTTTAAATAACGATGAAGTTATTTGATGATGTTTTCCTGGAAATTAAAATATGTTTCAATGAAGCTTTCGAAATATAAATTAGCAGTTTAAATGTATATAAAAATATTTTGATATACAATTTTACATCATTGGAATTTTATTTAAGTAATTCTTAAGTATTATTTTCATTTAATAAATTCCCAATAGTTTTATTTAAAAGCCTAGACTTTAAAGTGAATTTCCAAAATGGAAAGTGTGTTTAAACTTCAAAGGAAGTTTATTTTATGAATGGAAACAAATTTACAATAATTAAACGTAAATTTGGATTGGAATAAATCGGGCGGGATTTATAAGAAGGATTCTCTGGGTCGTTTGGATAGAAATGTATTTCCCTGGGAAACCAAGTTCGTGTTTTAAAGCAGATTTTAGGTAATGCTAAAGTTTAAACTTGTTTCAAAAGTGTTTTTAAGAAATTATTATTTTAAAGTAAATAATTAATAAATTATCTATAATAGTAATTATTTAAGAATATTATTAGTAATTATTTTTATATATGGATTTATTTAAAGATAGTTTGATCTAAGTTATTTGGTACCTTGTATCAATTCTTTTAAAACTCCATCTTTAAATTTCATTTAACTAAACCTTATTTTAAATTATTTTATATCTTATCAAGTGGTTTACTTTAAATATTTTGAAATTATTTTTGGAGTAAATAACTAGTAGTAAAACTAAATATTTCAAAGTATATTTAAGAATAAAGTATTTTAATTGTTTTAAAATCTAAATGGTTTGGACTTGGTTGTTTCCAGTGGGAAATAAATATTGTGAAATTTATTTTGTTAAGGAAGATGTTTTGTAAAACTGTTTTCAAAGGGAGTTGAAAATAGAAATATATCTTGTAAAGATATTTGAGGAAAATAAATAATGTGGGGAATTATTAATTGTGTGATGGATGTTTGTGAATATTAATTGATAGTTAAATCACCGACTATCAATATTGGACAAATGCGTTGATCGTTTCGAAGAGACCGGGATCGAGATTTATTTCTCGAAAACCATTTCGATCCGGTTTGTACATTTCGCAGAAAAACGTGTTCGGAGTCGAAGATGGAGCAGTGAAGTGCAAGGGCTAGTCGCTACTAATCCTGAGGATATTCCCAAAATGGATGTAGTAGGAGTAGTGCCTTCGGTTCCGTTCGAACCCGGGACGGACTTGTATGGACGAATGCTTTCGGACATCGTCAGGAGGGCGATGGGCATTCCAAGTGAAACATTCTAAAGGTAACGCTTAGCCTCAAGCCTCATCAGCCGGGAATGACTGAAAATCAGGGGATATGCAGCAAGGCTTCGTGGGTAGCCCCCACTTGAGAGTAAGGTCATCCCTGTCTAGACGTCCCTTTTTATTCGGCTTAGTTATGCGGTTGCTGATCCCAACCATGGGGTGATCTTATTCGAAACTGTCTAGTAAGGGATGGGTCCGGCCTTGTGTTGCAGGGGATCGGGCGTGGTCCTCGGTACGGTGATCTAGGCCCCGTACTGTGACAGGTGGTACCCCAGTGCCTAGTCATTAGTTGGAATCCATTCTCCCTACGAGCCTTTTACTAGTTTTGTTTGTATTACCCACTTTGTGGCTAGTAGTTGGAATTTAATCATGTAACAATTTCGGCTATTTTATAAGTATTTGTATATAGACCCTATTATAATATCAGAGGATTTCTATAAAAAGTGTTTTAGCTATCGTAAGGAAAAAACCCGACATGTTTATTTATGGCGTGGTCTTACGAGATGCTTTTGTTTTCAAAAGGATTTTGGAAACTTTAATAGTCAATTTTGATGCATTATTATCAACTGGTATTCCAGACTGACTCGGGTGCTATTTCATTACAATGCTCGAGTCAGACCGAGTATTATATGTTCATGACAGGTTGCTATGGAGCAGGAGAGGAGCTGGAGCTCGAGACGTAATATCTGTACTTGTGTATATGTCCGCTGCTGTGGCTATTTGAGATTGTCTGACTGGTAATTGTTGATGCATGAGATACTCTGATGATATTGTATAAAACAGATATAGTTTTCATTTTGTGTAAAGCTCTGTTATTGTGTATTATATTTTATTCCGCTGCGACTGTGAGATTCTGACATTGTTTAGTTTCTTCTTCTTCTTCTATCTCTTCTTCTTTAATCCCAATGATTCGTATTTCTGTTCCACTTGAGTAAATTGATGTAGAATAGTGTTGACTCAAGGGGTACGGATTTGCGGGCTATCACACCACACATATCACGATGGTTTTTTACCTTATGTTAACCAAAACCATTTTATATGAAAATCCTTCGATATTATAATAGTGTCTAAATACAAATACTAATTAAAATAGCCGAAATTGTTAGATTAATTAAATTCCAGCATGCTAGGCTCTACAACCAAAACCGTAAATGGCTCATATTGGAGAATAGATTCCATACTATGATCAGGTAAGGAACTACCTCCGATGAGTGCATCTCTAGATCAATGCACCTGGGTCCGAAAAGAATATCTTGTACCCTGCCACACAGAACTGGCCTAGCACTTGACTACTAGTACCAAATATATCATCACCCCGGTCTTCCGACCTTTTTGAGATCTCATGCACAACGAATCTATAAATATGTAGAGGTAGGGTATCTAGAAAGATGATGGCATAAACTAATGGGAGCGACCCACTTAGCTCTGCAGCATGCCCTGTTTTAGTCATTTTTCGGTTGATGAGGCTTGAAGCCACGTTTACCTTTTTGAATAGCAATCCCACTTGGAATGCTAACATTGCCTTCCAAGTAATGATGCAATGATAACATTCATCCATACAAGTTGACTTGAGTCTAGACAAACTGAATCTCCATCAAGATCACGATCTCCATTATCTTCATGATATCACAATTCGTAATGCACAATGGATCGAAGTGGTCTTAAGATAATTAAATCTGATCTTGGTCTCTTCGAAACAATCAACGAATTCGACCATATTTGATAGTCGATTATTTAACTATCAGTTAATATACACAAATAGTCACTAGGCCCATATTATAAATCTTTCAAAGCATTCATTTTGAAATATCTTTACAAAGATATATATTCAAATCTCTTCCTATATTTCAATACACAAAACAATCCCAAATATTTATATCCATAACAGGATATTCCAAACCACTACACACTTAGAAATATTTCGGAATTCAATTCATAACACTTAGAAAAATATTTCTATACCATTCATTTCACATTTAACATATTTCCAAAACCCTCCTTTTCAATATTTAGGAAAATATTTATAAACATATTCTCCAAAATCATTTAATATCAACTTAGAAAATATTTCATAATTTTTCTCATAAATCTCCGGAATCATTAGTAACTTCCTTTTTACAATTTCCAAAACCCATTATACTTATGTATTATCCCATTCAATAATTTATAACCTCTTTTATGAATTCCAATTCATTTTCGTAGTTCTCGTATCCAAACACTTTGGAAATTTCCTTAAGTTTCCAGAATTCCATTATACGATTCCTCTTATAAATTACTTCCGTTCAACAAAACCCCATTTACAAATCTCGAGAGAATTTATAAACAATTTCAATCAATTTTCAAAACTCTATATTTATAAAATAAATATTTGAAAATAATAGTATTAAATTTTCAAGCCGTTTAAGTAATTATTTAAAATATCAAACCCTTTTCAAATAAACAACGATAAGTAATTTCCAATTCATTTGTAAATAATATTAATCGATTTACAAAGCTTACTATAAAAATAGAACTCATTTCTACTAATATAAAATATTTGAACAACCAACTTTTCGAAATATTTCAACCTAAATAATAGTTTTAAAACTACATATTTTAATAAATAAAATCTCTTTTTAAAATAAATTAACTTCTCAATAAAACTCTATTTTTTTAAAATTCAACATAACCACTTTTATATTTGTAAATTCTCTCTCGATTTATCATAAATCGATTTACGTTTCCAATTCCACAACTATTTTCGATTCCAAATGTAACGATCCGGAATTTTGATCGTTAGATTTTGAACATTTAATTCATTTCAAATGTTGAATGTGAATTATAATTTGATTTGAAATAAGAAAATTTTGGTTAAATCAATAAGATTAGTTATAATTTCAAATATGGCAAATTTAATATGATTTGGATAATAATAATTTAATATTTGAAATTAGAATAATTTGTGAATCTGGGTGTATATAGATATGGGATGATTTCTAAAATTTATTTAAAGTTTACTTGAATTTGAATTTTAACATGGACCTTTGGATGGAATCCGAAATAGCTAAGTTAAATATGGAATTTTTATATTAATTTAATAATGGAAATTAATATATAATAGTAATGCAAATAATTAGATTTTGATTCGAAATGAATCAGAATGATTTCTAATGTGATTATAAATTCTATATGATTTATAATAGGGTTAGTAAAGTTTTAAAAATAAAATTTTAAGTGATTTCGACGATTTTGAAAATCGTTCGAATTTATCGACGAGTTAAAATAGCATTCCGAGGAACAATCTCGAAATTTGACGACACCAGTTTCATTGGATCCATAATAGTGTATTATTATTAGATTTCAAATTTCGTAGCATTTGGAGTTACCGTTTGTTCGTACGGTTGAGAAACGCGTTGAAATTAAAATCGAAAATTTAATATTTTGAATCAATTTAAAAAGCTATCTTCGACATATGATTAAATTAGCTTTCAAAACATGTTCCATTATGTTCAAAACGTGGGTAAAACCTTATAAACGCCTGTCGACATGCGTTATTTGGAGATTGTTTGAAAAAGTTGTTTAAAATGAATTTAATATTAAAATATTTTCACATATGCTTATATATATGTAAAGAGAGAAAACACTAATTCCTTTTCTCTTCGGGCCGCCATCTATTAGAAATCGATAGCCCAAATACTTCCCTTTTCTTCCTCGTTTTTTTCCATATCCACACATTCTTAGCAAGAAATTCCAACATGAGATGGTAGAGGTCGTTGAGTTTTCTAAATCAACCGACCATGATCGAGTTTCGACGGAGGGATCGTCGACAATCGAGTGACAAAAGGGGCTCGTTCGTTTGCGTTTTCAGAGGTAAGGGGGAACCAAGAGGCTCAGGGTTGCTATTGTAGGGAGAGTTCGAGACACCCTTCGATATGGTGGGTTCGGTCGTAGACGAGTGCGGCGTGGAGGTCGGGTAAATTGAGGAAGTTTTGGCGGCATGGGTTGTTGAAAATCCTAGAGGTGCATAGAAGAAGACCCGTGTTTACGGCCGTGATTTCATTTTTCACGCAATGACCGATGGTAATCTTTTATAAAAAATAAAAAAAAAAATAGTTTAATTTATAGTCAAACTTTATAAATTCATAAACCGTGCATGCATGATCAGATTCCGACGAAACAAGAAGCGACAGAATCGCAACAACGCGATCTACATGCTGCATTAGACTTGGAGACGATTGGAGCAAGTGGAAATTTTGGATTAAATCGAATGGATTCGGTTTAATTTAAAATTGGAACGCTCGACGAATTCAAGGTGAGTTAATCACACTCACATCTGGAATGCCATTTAATTTAAATAGTTAATATTTAAATGATTGATTGATTGGTTGAATGTGAAAATTATTATCAGATTGGATCGATATTTATTTGTGTGCTAACATCTACCGATGTACGGAAATAGGTTGGAGGGTTCCAACTGGATTCCTCACAATATAGAAATTATCTTCATAATCTATGATGTATTTTATCGATATTCTGTGATAGATTAATTTAGGAAATTTCGTTGTGATGTGCTATGGTTGTATAAGTATAATATGGTATTTTAAAATGTAAATAAAATGAATTAGGATTAAAAGGAAATGAAAAGGAATTTTTAAGTAATGAATTTAAGGGAATTTTTTGGAAAATTAGTTTGGAATTTGTTAAGTGTTTTTGAAACTGTGATTGAGAAGAAAATGAGAAATGAAAATTTATAAACTAGGTTTATAAATTAAGTGGAATATTTATCCATGGATAAATTTGAAAGTATAAATTTTCGGTGGGAATTTCTATAAGAAGGTACAAATCGTTTTAAAAATAAAGGTGAGATTATTTTTAAAAGAGGGGAAGGGTATTTTTCCAGGAAATTAAGTATGTTTTCAAAGGAAAGGTTTCAAAGTATAATCTAGAAGTTTATAAGAAATGTGTTTTTAGAATGTTTTATAAAAGTATTATTTTAATTATTTTTAAGTATAAGTAAATATTTATTTAAGTAATTATGGTATTTAATTATTTTAAAGGTAAATTAGTGCTATGTTTTCTGAAGGAAATTTTAACATAAATATTTGATATAATAACTTTATATTAAGAGGAAATTTTTGATTTAAGTTACTCAGGAAACTTTTATAGATTTTCAAAAGTATTATTTTGAATAAAGATTTAGTAACTTATTTAAAATAATTTAAGTATATATTTTGAAAGCGATTTCCAGGAAATGGGAAATGTGTATAAAAATAAAAGGGTGTTTTATTTTTAAAGTGTTGAAAGAAATTTACGGGATTGAGATGTAAATTTGGATTGAGAAAAATCGAGCAGGATTTATAAAGGGTTATATGGGTTATTCCAAAATGGAAGTGTGTTTACTTGAAAAAAAAAGTATATTTTCAAAGGAATTTTTATGTACGAGCCTAAAGTTTTAAATTTTGTTTTAAAAAGAATGTTTTAGAGAAATTTATTATTTTTAATTGTTTTAGAATTTTAAAGTAAATCTATTCAAATTAATTTTAGTAAGGTTAAACTGGCATTATGTTTTTAAAGAAATTTTCTAATATTTGTACTTTGTATAAAACTTTTATTTTAAAATAGTTTTGTGGCTTAAATTTTACTTGGAAATTTATTATAAAATTTCATAACTATTATTTTGACTAAGGTGACTTCAGTAGTTTTACTTTTAAATGTTTTAAGTATATTTTTGAGAAAAGTAATTTAAATTATAAAAATCTTAGTTTTAAGAAACTTGGTGTTTTCAGTTGAAATGAAATAATTGGTTGAATTGTTTGTTTATTTGATAGTTAAATAACTGACTATCAAATCTGGACCCAAATATAACTTTGGAAATATCTAGAAGAGGTATGAGAATTATATGGTATAGTTACCGTTCGAGGTGCTATACTATATGTATAAACTCGTTCATTCTTCTAGGACATTGGTAAGGAAATCCATCCACTAACGGTTCGGAGGTGAACTCTGATCTTATATTTGGCTGTGTATTTCCTAAAGAACTGGGGTTGAGTTAACCGGGAAATGGCGAACGTTGTTTCGAAGGGATCGGGATCGGATTTGTGATCCGAAAACCGCTTCGATCCAACGAGTAAATTTTCGTGATGAAGACATGAGCTTGGAGTCGAAGATGGAGCAGTGAAGTGCAAGGGCTAATCGATACTAATCCGAAGGGTGATTCCAAAATGGATGAGTAGTGCCTTCGGTTCCGTTCGAACTCGAAACGGACTTGTATGGATGAATGCTTTCAGAACATCGTCCGGAGGACGATGAGCATTCTAAGAGATGTGTTCTAAAAAGCTAATGCTTAGCCTCGAGCCTCATCAACCGGGAATGACTGAAAATCAGGGATTATGCAGCATGGCAAGTGGGTTGCGCCCATTAAGGTAAGGTCATCCCTGTCTAGTGTCCCTTTTATTTCGGCTATGTGGTGTGGTTGCTGATCCCAATCATGGGGGTGATCTTACTTGAGATTTTCCTGTATGGGGTAGTCCCGGTCTTGTGTTGTAGGGGATTTAGGGTAGATCCTCGGTACGCTGATCTAGACCAGGTACTGTAATAGGTGGTACCCTAGTGCCTAGTCATTCGTTGGAAATCCATTTTTCCTTACGTGCCTTTTACGATTTTGATTGTTGTAACGACCCGGTTATTTTCAACCATTTGCATCCATTATAAGTGTATAGGTAGACACTCATGCCGGAATTGAATTGCTCAAAATACCGCGTTGTAAATAAAAATTTGGCAAATCTCAGAATATACAGTAAATAAAATCACAGATCACAGACAGAGTATATAAAAATGCAGCGGAAGAAAAAGGGATAGTAGTTCATGAAGCTACTATATAAATATGAGATACATCTGAGTTAAATAAGATACAACAGAAGAGTAACATGATACATCGGGTACAAATCAGATACATCACTGAACCACTTGATACTGAACAAAATAGATGGTTGGATCTTCAAGGAAAGCTCCAATGCCGAAGGTGAATCTGAAATGCTAACTCACTCAATCTGACCCGAGCGTAAAGCAAAACACAAAACCCTCGAGTCAGGACATAAATACTTATAAACTGTAAATCAACTCAAGTGAACAGTAACAAAATGCATCAGTAACTTAAAGGATGATTGGGACCGCCCATCCTCTAAGGATCCGTTAAACTATTTACTATGTAGTAATATACGCTATATGTGGTAGTGTCTAATCAGCAAAGTATAATCATATAGAAAATAGCGTTAAGGGGATGGTGAACCTTAACGCGGTCGGATCTTTAAAACCAAAATCGTAGTGGGCTTGATATAAGGATATGACACGGCACGCGAGGCAATGCCAGGGTGGCTACACCGTTTGCACTCCCGGACCGGTGGTGACGGCAAGCCAGCAGCTTCCGCCCACCTCGAACAATACCCCCGAATCAAAAGTGGCGCCATCGAATCGAATCACAACAGTAATAGAATAGTTTCCGATGGAGCATGCTCGATGAAAGGGTGCGACCCTTTGTGTAGCCCGGTATAGCTCCTGTTTTAGTCATATATGCCAACTCACGGGAGTTGGGTCCACGTAATATACCTCGAGAACGTCGCCACCATCCTACTTCATTCTGGAATCTCCACCGCGTACACAGTTGTTAAAGTGGTTTTCGGTATTGTCCGGCTATAAGACAATATCCGATCCCGGTCTCTTTAACAACCAATCGTTATTATAACCCATGGATATTTATTTCAAATAATTTATACTTTCAAGACCAAAATATCATACTCATTTCAAAACAATATCACAATTGTATCATTTCCATTTCAAAAATAATTCAATATTATATCATTCAAATAAAACCCAAATTTTCAAATCATTGAATATTTCTTTAAATTTATTAAACTTGAAATATTTCTTTTGAATTATCATAGCATTTTGGAATGTACTACTTTCCACTTTACATTGTATATAATCAAAGTATTGATAAGCTTAAAATTTTAACATGTCAATTTATCATAGCCTTATAGTTTAAATAAACTTTCTTACTGTAATATACAATTTAAACCGAAATTCTTATGTTAAGTTAGAAGCACCTTATTAACTTACATTATTATTACAATAAAGAAACTTTATTATTTTAATCATTTAAAGTATGCCATTCACATAAATTAAAACTTGCTTATCAAATGTACGTTATCAACTTACATTTTATTATTATAGTAAGTAACATTTATCATTTTAATCAATTTAAAATACACCATTACATTGATTAAAATCTACGTGTCAAATGTACGTTTTAAATTTTATATTCCTATTACAATAATGAACATTTATTAATTTAAATCAATACCACACTACTTAAAACTTTACATGTTTCTTTCTTAATTAAAACTTTACATGTTCTTGCATTAATTAAAACTTTCATGTTCTCTCATTAATTAGGACTTTACACGTTTCTTTCATTAATTAAAAACTTATACGTTTCTTTCATTAATTAAAACTTATACCTTTCTTTCATTAATTAGGAATTTACATGTTCCTATCATTAATTAGAAGACCATACGTTCTTTCATTAATTAAAACCTATACGTTTCTTTCATAAATTAAACTTATACGTTTCTTTCATAAATTAAAACTTATACGTTCCTTTCATAAATTAAACTTATACGTTTCTTTCATAAATTAAACTTATACGTTCCTTTCATAAATTAAACTTATACTTTTCTTTCATAAATTAAAACCTATACGTTTCTTTCATAAATTAAACTTATACGTTTCTTTCATTTTTCAACAAATAAACTTAACATTTCAGATTTATATTACCATTTCACAAATTCAATTAAACTTCCAATTTATTTAATTAATTTAACATCTTTAGTTAAAACTCAAATTTCACATTTTCAAGTCAAGTTATATTTTAAAATTTTATTTTTCAACAGTCATTTATTCAACCACTTAAATTTATAGAAAAATCAAAAATTCTTTAATAAATCATTTAAATTCAAATATAAATCAATTTATCATATTTACCATTTTCCAAATAAAATTAAAGTCCATTTTATTCATATAACTTAAATATCATTTTTAGTCAAAATTCCAAATTTCAAACATAAGTTATATTTCAAAATCCAGTTAATCCATTCATAAATTACATTTTTAACACATAGAAAAATCATAATTTATTTATTTAAAAACCTTTCAAAATCTATTTAAATCAAATTTCATAAATTTATATTTTTTTTTTAAAATACTTAAAATATTTAAAACACTTTATAGAATAACCACGGGTCTGTACATAGTTTTCTAACCTAGGTCAAGTGATACGGATATGTATCATTTCAATCCGCAGTTTAAAAGGTAAAAACCCGGGTTCTATCATTTCAAACCCGCAATCCCAAGTTTAAAATTAGATAGATAACAATAACTCAGGCCTATCATTTCAGCCCATAACATTTTTTCTAACAGGGAACTTGCAGTGTGATCATATACAGAAATAATATAAACAAGGTCAATATCACAATATACAGTCATATATCAGATGTTAGGTGGAAATTAACAGTTTTAACATGGTAATAACATGGTAATAACATGGCATAGCATATCATATGATCATCATTAACTTGCATAAACATTTTATGTTACTAAACACTTGTCGTCAATTCACTTTTCATAAGTATAAATGTCAGAGTGAGAAAGACTCACCTTTTTCAAGCTGAAGACCAAAACGACAAACACAAGAGCGATTTTAGAAGCACGAGAACACGATTTGTATTGAATGAATGGGGAGCCTTGATAATGATCTTGTATACAACAAATAAACAAGACCATAAAAACATATGCATTCAATACAAAATATGAATTGAAACGAAATGGAAATTTTTAACTCAACAAAGAACATTACCCAGCTTTAACACGAAAGTTCCTGACCACGACAACATGGCTTGTCACATGATCAAATGGGCTTGTTCTCATCACACTAGGCTCGGCCTAGGTGTCAACATGACTTGGATTTAGCATCAAAACACATGGCAACAAGTGGATGAAGATGGAGGGGTTACAACATGAATTATCACAAAACAACATAGGAATTTAGTGTCCAAAACAACATCAAATGGTTTGCACTTGTTCTCAACTATCCTAGGCTCGGATATGGATTTAAATACATGACTAAAGCTTGTGTTTGGATCTGGTAGTGGACTCATATGGGTCGGCCTAGCCTAGGGAAAAAGGTGCGGAGACATATAGGTGCTAAAGAACAGCACTACAAGGCAAATTCAACAATTCAAGGCTACAAGAGGGTTTGGCCATAGGCTCTATGTCACGGCCAGAGGTGTGGGGTCCAAGGTGATGACGTGGCAGAGGGTGCTGGAGGTGCTGGAGGTGGTGGTGGTCATGTAGGTGGCGGCTATGGGTGGTGGAAGGTGATAGATGAAGGGTAGGTGAAGCATATGTGGTCTAGGCATTGTTTCAAGGATTGCTTTGCAAGTTTGAGGGGTTTGCATCATAGGGAGGCCATGGTCAGATCTATGTCAGAGGAAGGGAAGGTGGTGCTGCTGTAGATGGTGGTGGAGGCGGCCTAGGCGGTGGAGGGAGGAGCCGATCCAAATAGTTGAGAACAAGGTGCAAAATCATTTAGGAAATAGGAAAACAAGAAGAAGAACTTACCAGATTTTGTAAGATGGAGGCCATGATCTCCTTTTTTTTTTTTAGGGTTTGGGGCTTCAAAATTTCGTGAATGACAAGGGGAAGTCGGCTGCAAGGGATGGGGAAAGGAGTGGTTAAGATGAATTGATGTATTAATGATAAGAGAAACTGCAAAAGAAACGGATAAAACGTTTTCCCGTTTCTTAGCTCTTAACCCTTTCAAATTTTATATATATGTTTTGTAATTTTATAAATACATATAAACTGAGAAATAAAGATAACAAATCAGTAATAAGAATAAATATCTAAAATAAATAATTAAATTTTAATTAAATAGAATTTAAATTAAGAAAATGGCTTAAAATACCAAACAGTGTTCTAAAATTGTGAATAAATTACTGTAAGTCTTGGAAAATTATACATTTCATTATAAAATTATTCTAAAATAAAATTTGAATTAAAACTATTTTAAAAACATTTTCAAGGTAAAATAATAATTGAATTTTAATAAAATAGAATTTTAAATAAAGAAAAATGCAGTAAATACCAAACTAGGCTTTATAAATTGAAATAAATTCAAATAAACTTTAGAAAAATTATATTATCATTTTAAAAATACTTAAAAGTCAAAATATACATAATATAACATATTATCACATATTAAAATAAAATATAACAAAGAAGAAGTAATTTATAGTCATTGTTAAATAACCCTATATACGCACAATATTGTAAAGGGTATAACTTTCACAATTTACATCCGATTTCAACGAAACGAAAAGTGGTGTTCTTAGAATTTTATGTACTTTCATAATAAAAGAAAAAATTTAAATTTAAAACTTTTAAAATTGTAAGTTAGAAGTCACAGTTTGACTGTTTTGACCAGAATCAACATTTCAGGCAAATATTTAACTTACACAGTTTGGAATAATAACTCATATAAAATCAAGATTTTATATTTAAATAATAAAATTTTATCATTCAAATAAGTAAAAATAAGTTTTTAAACCAAAATTTTACATTAAAATGATTAAAATATACAATAAAATAATTACAAAATATAGGGTTGTTACACTCTCCTCCACTCAAAACTTTTCGTCCCCGAAAAGGAATGAGGTATGGGAAAGCACAGAAAAAGATAGAGTGAAATAAGGTTAGGACAAGATGACCAGGAGAATGAAATTATACATGATGGCTATTGTTATAGGTAAGTTTTACAAGGTGGAGCTGATCTTTCCAAGATTCTCCAAAATTAAGAACACAAGCACGAAAAGGTGGATTCAAAATGATTACCAAAGATCCATCAAAGATTATAGAAAGATTCCTATACCAATCTATAGCAAGATAAGAAGGAGGAGGATAACAAAAATAGTTTGGAAAACAAAATAAGGAAATAGATTTGAAAGCATGGAAATTTCAACTTAAATAGAGAATAAATCTTTACACAAGTTAAATAAATCTTAACTATCTCAAATTTCATTATCTTATTATCCAATCATCATAAATTAACAAATTTCAAAACCATGGGTTTGAAAAATAATCATTTATTACACTCACAATGTATTTAATAAATTTAATTCTTCTTTATTCCTAAATAAAATAAATTTATTCCTCTCACTATATTTATCACTTATGTTAAACATACTTACACTTAATATAACTTCTTTCTTTTATTCTTAGTTCTTTTAATATTATTTTGTTATAAGTTATTCAATTACCCTTTATTATATTTACCATTGTTAATCACTTTATAATTAAAATTTAAGTGTATAACATTTGTTATAACCGCTCAAATTTTATTTATAAAATCTTTTTATATTGTATATCATCCAATTACAGTGTTAACTACTGAAATTAAGGTAAGTTATATTTGAATGCAATTGCGTTATACAAGTAAAACTTTCCAATTTAATTATCTCAAGTTTTAATCATTTATCCAAATTTTTGATTTTCTTTTTATAATTGAAATTATTCTTTAAGATAGAATTTAAGAATTAAATTTCCGATTCCATTCAAACCATTTAGAGATAAGTAATAATATATACATAATATATCAAATCAAATTTCAATCATATATTTATATATATGTTATAAATCAAGTCATATTTTAGAAATTCAAATCAATTTAATTCCCAAAACAAAGCTGTAGCAAGACTACAGAACAGTCTCTTCACTCTGAAACTCGAAAATGAACGTCGATGATACTGCAGTCATCACCGGAGTTATTTTCCAGCGACAAAGAGAAGAGTACTAATTTTAAACTTAAAAATTCTTTGGAAACAAATTTCTATTTGAAAATATTTTAAATATTATATCCCTTTAAACTTTTAAACAAAAGGTTTGGAACCATCGAAAATTAAATTCTTAAATTTCTTTTTCTAAATTCATTTAAGTTCCCATATAAATTTATAAACAATTATTTATAAATTCACTTATAGAACAATGAATGATAAATCAAGTATTATCATTTCAAATTATCAATTTGAATCATTTTATTAAGTTCCATAAATATATATATATCAAAATTTTATTTCATTAACCAAATTTTAAAATAATATTGTGTCAGTTTGTTCTGTCAAAGTGTTTTAGAAATCCTATCGATAGCGTTGATCAGACGAATCGATCGGAAACCCAAATCAACATCAACAACTCCAACAACACAACATATAAAAAAATATAGATTGACAAATACAATTCAAAATATTTGAAAATATGTTGGAAACAAAAGACAAGATGATTAAATACAGAGTAGGGAGGCGGATAAGATAAAATAAATCACGGGCAACCTTAATCGGGTCAACCGTGACTTAAAGTATAAGATCGAAGTGGATTTTCTGGGGTAAATCTACATTCGACCTAACGAGATAGAGTTTGGGATAATAGGAGATACTAGCATCTAAACCGAGGATATAAAATCTTTGGTGAATCGATGCTGTTGTAAAGGAGTTTCACTCCTTTTACAAGAAAATTTTTGAGATTGGCAGGACCGCCAATTCACTATAAAGATCATTCGAAGTGGAGTTATGGGATACTCCAGAATCAATTGAAGATGAGTAGCGGGGAATAAGAATGGATTTTTGGAACCGCAGGGAACGTTCCAAAATTCAAAGGAATCGAGTCAAAAGAGAGAGATTCAACTCGAATGAAAGTGATTCTGTAAATACATCTACTCCATATGCCGAGTTTGCCTAGAGCTAACCAAAGCTCTGATACCAACTGTAACGACCCGGTTATTTTCAACCATTTGCATCCATTATAAGTGTATAGGTAGACACTCATGCCGGAATTGAATTGCTCAAAATACCGCGTTGTAAATAAAAATTTGGCAAATCTCAGAATATACAGTAAATAAAATCACTGATCACAGACAGAGTATATAAAAATGCAGCGGAAGAAAAAGGGATAGTAGTTCATGAAGCTACTATATAAATATGAGATACATCTGAGTTAAATAAGATACAACAGAAGAGTAACAGGATACATCAGGTACAAATCAGATACATCACTGAACCACTTGATACTGAACAAAATAGATGGTTGGATCTTCAAGGAAAGCTCCAATGCCGAAGGTGAATCTGGAATGCTAACTCACTCAATCTGACCCGAGCGTAAAGCAAAACACAAAACCCTCGAGTCAGGACATAAATACTTATAAACTGTAAATCAACTCAAGTGAACAGTAACAAAATGCATCAGTAACTTAAAGGCTGCTTGGGACCGCCCATCCTCTAAGGATCCGTTAAACTATTTACTATGTAGTAATATACGCTATATATGGTAGTGTCTAATCAGCAAAGTATAATCATATAGAAAATAGCGTTAAGGGGATGGTGAACCTTAACGCGGTCGGATCTTTAAAACCAAAATCGTAGTGGGCTCGATATAAGGATATGACACGGCACGCGAGGCAATGCCAGGGTGGCTACACCGTTTGCACTCCCGGACCGGTGGTGACGGCAAGCCAGCAGCTTCCGCCCACCTCGAACAATACCCTCAAATCAAAAGTGGCGCCATCGAATCGAATCACAACAGTAATAGAATAGTTTCCGATGGAGCATGCTCGATGAAAGGGTGCGACCCTTTGTGTAGCCCGGTATAGCTCCTGTTTTAGTCATATATGCCAACTCACGGGAGTTGGGTCCACGTAATATACCTCGAGAACGTCGCCACCATCCTACTTCATTCTGGAATCTCCACCGCGTACACAGTTGTTAAAGTGGTTTTCGGTATTGTCCGGCTATAAGACAATATCCGATCCCGGTCTCTTTAACAACCAATCGTTATTATAACCCATGGATATTTATTTCAAATAATTTATACTTTCAAGACCAAAATATCATACTCATTTCAAAACAATATCACAATTGTATCATTTCCATTTCAAAAATAATTCAATATTATATCATTCAAATAAAACCCAAATTTTCAAATCATTGAATATTTCTTTAAATTTATTAAACTTGAAATATTTCTTTTGAATTATCATAGCATTTTGGAATGTACTACTTTCCACTTTACATTGTATATAATCAAAGTATTGATAAGCTTAAAATTTTAACATGTCAATTTATCATAGCCTTATAGTTTAAATAAACTTTCTTACTGTAATATACAATTTAAACCGAAATTCTTATGTTAAGTTAGAAGCACCTTATTAACTTACATTATTATTACAATAAAGAAACTTTATTATTTTAATCATTTAAAGTATGCCATTCACATAAATTAAAACTTGCTTATCAAATGTACGTTATCAACTTACATTTTATTATTATAGTAAGTAACATTTATCATTTTAATCAATTTAAAATACACCATTACATTGATTAAAATCTACGTGTCAAATGTACGTTTTAAATTTTATATTCCTATTACAATAATGAACATTTATTAATTTAAATCAATACCACACTACTTAAAACTTTACATGTTTCTTTCTTAATTAAAACTTTACATGTTCTTGCATTAATTAAAACTTTCATGTTCTCTCATTAATTAGGACTTTACACGTTTCTTTCATTAATTAAAAACTTATACGTTTCTTTCATTAATTAAAACTTATACCTTTCTTTCATTAATTAGGAATTTACATGTTCCTATCATTAATTAGAAGACCATACGTTCTTTCATTAATTAAAACCTATACGTTTCTTTCATAAATTAAACTTATACGTTTCTTTCATAAATTAAAACTTATACGTTCCTTTCATAAATTAAACTTATACGTTTCTTTCATAAATTAAACTTATACGTTCCTTTCATAAATTAAACTTATACTTTTCTTTCATAAATTAAAACCTATACGTTTCTTTCATAAATTAAACTTATACGTTTCTTTCATTTTTCAACAAATAAACTTAACATTTCAGATTTATATTACCATTTCACAAATTCAACTAAACTTCCAATTTATTTAATTAATTTAACATCTTTAGTTAAAACTCAAATTTCACATTTTCAAGTCAAGTTATATTTTAAAATTTTATTTTTCAACAGTCATTTATTCAACCACTTAAATTTATAGAAAAATCAAAAATTCTTTAATAAATCATTTAAATTCAAATATAAATCAATTTATCATATTTACCATTTTCCAAATAAAATTAAAGTCCATTTTATTCATATAACTTAAATATCATTTTTAGTCAAAATTCCAAATTTCAAACATAAGTTATATTTCAAAATCCAGTTAATCCATTCATAAATTACATTTTTAACACATAGAAAAATCATAATTTATTTATTTAAAAACCTTTCAAAATCTATTTAAATCAAATTTCATAAATTTTTTTTTTAAAATACTTAAAATATTTAAAACACTTTATAGAATAACCACGGGTCTGTACATAGTTTTCTAACCTAGGTCAAGTGATACGGATATGTATCATTTCAATCCGCAGTTTAAAAGGTAAAAACCCGGGTTCTATCATTTCAAACCCGCAATCCCAAGTTTAAAATTAGATAGATAACAATAACTCAGGCCTATCATTTCAGCCCATAACATTTTTTCTAACAGGGAACTTGCAGTGTGATCATATACAGAAATAATATAAACAAGGTCAATATCACAATATACAGTCATATATCAGATGTCAGGTGGAAATTAACAGTTTTAACATGGTAATAACATGGTAATAACATGGCATAGCATATCATATGATCATCATTAACTTGCATAAACATTTTATATTACTAAACACTTGTCGTCAATTCACTTTTCATAAGTATAAATGTCAGAGTGAGAAAGACTCACCTTTTTCAAGCTGAAGACCAAAACGACAAACACAAGAGCGATTTTAGAAGCACGAGAACACGATTTGTATTGAATGAATGGGGAGCCTTGATAATGATCTTGTATACAACAAATAAACAAGACCATAAAAACATATGCATTCAATACAAAATATGAATTGAAACGAAATGGAAATTTTTAACTCAACAAAGAACATTACCCAGCTTTAACACGAAAGTTCCTGACCACGACAACATGGCTTGTCACATGATCAAATGGGCTTGTTCTCATCACACTAGGCTCGGCCTAGGTGTCAACATGACTTGGATTTAGCATCAAAACACATGGCAACAAGTGGATGAAGATGGAGGGGTTACAACATGAATTATCACAAAACAACATAGGAATTTAGTGTCCAAAACAACATCAAATGGTTTGCACTTGTTCTCAACTATCCTAGGCTCGGATATGGATTTAAATACATGACTAAAGCTTGTGTTTGGATCTGGTAGTGGACTCATATGGGTCGGCCTAGCCTAGGGAAAAAGGTGCGGAGACATATAGGTGCTAAAGAACAGCACTACAAGGCAAATTCAACAATTCAAGGCTACAAGAGGGTTTGGCCATAGGCTCTATGTCACGGCCAGAGGTGTGGGGTCCAAGGTGATGACGTGGCAGAGGGTGCTGGAGGTGCTGGAGGTGGTGGTGGTCATGTAGGTGGCGGCTATGGGTGGTGGAAGGTGATAGATGAAGGGTAGGTGAAGCATATGTGGTCTAGGCATTGTTTCAAGGATTGCTTTGCAAGTTTGAGGGGTTTGCATCATAGGGAGGCCATGGTCAGATCTATGTCAGAGGAAGGGAAGGTGGTGCTGCTGTAGATGGTGGTGGAGGCGGCCTAGGCGGTGGAGGGAGGAGCCGATCCAAATAGTTGAGAACAAGGTGCAAAATCATTTAGGAAATAGGAAAACAAGAAGAAGAACTTACCAGATTTTGTAAGATGGAGGCCATGATCTCCTTTTTTTTTTTAGGGTTTGGGGCTTCAAAATTTCGTGAATGACAAGGGGAAGTCGGCTGCAAGGGATGGGGAAAGGAGTGGTTAAGATGAATTGATGTATTAATGATAAGAGAAACTGCAAAAGAAACGGATAAAACGTTTTCCCGTTTCTTAGCTCTTAACCCTTTCAAATTTTATATATATGTTTTGTAATTTTATAAATACATATAAACTGAGAAATAAAGATAACAAATCAGTAATAAGAATAAATATCTAAAATAAATAATTAAATTTTAATTAAATAGAATTTAAATTAAGAAAATGGCTTAAAATACCAAACAGTGTTCTAAAATTGTGAATAAATTACTGTAAGTCTTGGAAAATTATACATTTCATTATAAAATTATTCTAAAATAAAATTTGAATTAAAACTATTTTAAAAACATTTTCAAGGTAAAATAATAATTGAATTTTAATAAAATAGAATTTTAAATAAAGAAAAATGCAGTAAATACCAAACTAGGCTTTATAAATTGAAATAAATTCAAATAAACTTTAGAAAAATTATATTATCATTTTAAAAATACTTAAAAGTCAAAATATACATAATATAACATATTATCACATATTAAAATAAAATATAACAAAGAAGAAGTAATTTATAGTCATTGTTAAATAACCCTATATACGCACAATATTGTAAAGGGTATAACTTTCACAATTTACATCCGATTTCAACGAAACGAAAAGTGGTGTTCTTAGAATTTTATGTACTTTCATAATAAAAGAAAAAATTTAAATTTAAAACTTTTAAAATTGTAAGTTAGAAGTCACAGTTTGACTGTTTTGACCAGAATCAACATTTCAGGCAAATATTTAACTTACACAGTTTGGAATAATAACTCATATAAAATCAAGATTTTATATTTAAATAATAAAATTTTATCATTCAAATAAGTAAAAATAAGTTTTTAAACCAAAATTTTACATTAAAATGATTAAAATATACAATAAAATAATTACAAAATATAGGGTTGTTACAATTGTATAACCCACTTTGTGGCTAGTATGCTGGAATTTAATCATGTAACAATTTCAGCTATTTTGAATAAGTATTTGTATATAGACACTATTATAATATCAAAGGATTTTGATAAAAATATTTTGGCTATCGTAAGGTAAAAACCCGACATGTTTATTTGTGGCGTGGTCTTACAAGATGCTTTTGATTTTCAAAGGATTTTTGAAACTTTAATAATCAATTTGTCTGTACTTTTATCATGGTGGTATTCCAGACTGACTCGGGTGTTATTTCATTATAATGCTAGCGACAGATCGAGTATTATAAATAGAGGATAAGATGCTGTGGAGTTCAGGAGAGGAGCTGGAGTCCAAGACGTATTACTCATACTTGTATATTTCCGCTGCTATGGTTGTTTGAAATTGCCAGCAAGCTGTGAGGAAGACTGATATAACTGCCAGGCTGGTAATTTTTGTTTGTTTGTGATATACTCTGATGATGTAATCTATAAAACTGATATAGTTTCATTTTGTGTAAAGATCTGTTACTATCTATTATATTTTGTTCCGCTGCGATTATGAGATTCTGTTATTGTTTAGTTCATTCTTTCTTCTGTCTTCTTTCTTTTTCCTCAACTATCTGTCTTTCCCGGTACTTGATCGTCGACATATTATGCAGTGGCATATTTATGTCGATTTTCGAGGGTTGAGAAGGGCGGGTCATGACAGTTGGTATCAGAGCTTAGGTTAGCGATAACTTAGGCTTTGGTGGAAAAATTACTCATTAGAAATAGAGTCAATAGTACTCTGTAATGAGTTGAGTGTATTAATAGCTATGAGCGCGTACTTGTTAGTGAATAAAAAACTATTTTTATACTGTGTTGACTTATCAGTTGGGTGTTTATGAATTTTGGGTCGGTACGGGAAGCACAACCGTATCGATAGGGGTTTCTAAACTCTTAAACGAGATAAACCGACATAGTATTGTTTTTAAAGTGGGTAAATGAAATAATTTTACCCAAAATTATATTTTGATATTAAAGAAATAATTTTTTGAAATTTATTATTATATATATTTGGATGTTTGGGGGTTAATACTATAATCAAATAAGAATCTAAAATTTGATCCAAATTTTGAAATGGTTTATAACCAAATAAAATTCTATAAGTATAAATTATACAAAAGAAGAATAACTAAAATTTGATTTAAACCAGAATTCAACTCCTGGAAATTTTGAAAAGGGTTTTAAATGAATTTAAACAAAAGGTTTGGGAATTTAAAATCTTGGGAATGTCTGAAACGTTTTCCAAAGTGTTTGAAGGCAATGCTGGATTATTATTTTGAGAAATATTTTTGAATGGAAATTGTTTTTGAAAGGGTGGTAGTAAGGAAGCACTAAACTCACTTCATTCGCTGGGAAATAATCTTGATGATGATGGCCACATCATCAGTTTTCATTTTCGAGTTTCTAAAGTAATGGATTGCTACCGCAGAGATTGGTTATGATATTTGTTTGGACTTGTTGGGTATACAAGTTGTTTTAGAAATTTCAAAAGGGAAATTTATTTTGGTAAAAACCAAGTGTTTTGGAATCCAGAGACTTGATTGGATATGCCAAGTGGGTATGTGTTGATTATTATTTCAAAATGGTTTTAAAATAAAACCGAGCAATTGAATACTGGGAATTCAATTTAAAAAAATGTAAAAGTTAAAATGAATCAACTATTGAACTTATTAAGTGAAGTCGATATAGATAAGAAAAGAAATTTGAAATTTTAATCCTAGAATTGAAATTTAACTTGAGTGCATGGAAGTGAATAAGATATATTTGAATTTAACTCATGATAAGTTAAATAAATTTGGAATTGAATTAAATTGAATATAAATATGAAATGAAAAATGATTATAATTGTGGGCTATAATTATGTAATGAAAATTTATACTCTTAAGATATTAAGTGTTATATATATATAATTTGGGATTGTGATTATAAGATGTAAACGGACTAAAATGAGCAATATAAGCTTTTAAGTAAATAAGTTAGGTAACTTATGAATAGAGAAATGAATTGTAAAACCAAAATAAAATGGTTGGCATTTTATGGGAATTCAAAATTTAAATCCTTAATGAAATGTAAAGTGAGGTAAGGCAAAGTGAAATATAAAAGGTGAATGGACTTAGGTTAGTAAATAAGTTTTTGAACTTATATATTAGAAAGTAAAAATTTAAATTGAATGGAGAAATAAAATTGGATCGAATTGGATTTAACTTAAATTATAAGGAATTGAGTTGAATTTTGATTGAGTTGAAATCAAAAATCGGTTGTGTTATAAATAATATTGAATGGAATTAAATTCTTATTTAAATTAGTAAAGGAAATGGTATGAATTTAAGTTGGCTAAATGAAATTTAGTTGAACTTGAATTAAATCGGTAAAAGATTAAATGAAGGAAAATTTAATCAAGTTGAAATAATATTGAATGAACAAAATTCTCACTCAACTAAATTCAAAAGAATTGTTTAAAGATGAATTTAGCGTAGGCTAAATTAAATGAAAAGGGTAATGGGATGAATAAAATTTTGGTAGCTTGTTAAAAATTTAAGAAGTAAAATAAAACCCAGTTCTGGTATAGAATAATTGGAATGGTTATATTATTAATAAATTCAAAAGTAAATTGGGAAGATGAATAAAACAAATTAAAATTTAATGGATTGAGTAAATAAACTAGTTGGATTAAAATTTATAAATGGATTGGAATTTGATTAGATGAGAATCAAATTAAAATGGAAATAAAATTGATGTAACAAAAAAATGGAGATGCAATGGAGTTTTGATAACTTAAGAAAATTGTGAAATGGTTGTCATCAAACGTATGAAATGGTCTTGAATGAACCTGCATGGATAATGAAATTGAAATGCAAGAATGAGGATTTAATTTAATAATGTTTGGGTTGTGAATAATTCCGAATAGAGTAAAATTAATATAGTATGAGTTGGAATTAATTTAAAATGGTTATAAGCCTAAGTAATTGTTATTTGCTTGAATAACATCAAATTTGCATAAGAAATTGGTCGGTTGTTGTAAACAAAGTAAGTGAATTAAAATAAGAGAATAAAGTTGGTTTTTGAATCAATTGAAATAAGTGGAAATCTAATTAAGTGGATCATAAAAGAGATGCAAATGAATCAAATTGAAAATAAAATTGATTATGGATCAATTTGGAATTGAATAGAAGTAAGTTTATATATGCAGGCACATGTTGATCATATTGAAGTAATTTTGAGTTGGTTGTAGTAAATATGAATCGAATGTGGCAAACTTGGTTGTAAACCCTTTTGAGTAGAGTAAATTGAAATATGGATTTGTAAAGGAATTAGAATAGTGTTGAAAACTTGTGGTTGTTTATAAAGATGGTTAGCAGGTAGGATTATGGATATTTGTTGTTTGGACTATGTAATTGATGGTTTCGGTTAGTTAAATGAATGGAAGGTTGTTAAAATCTCATATTACTAAAACTTATGTGCTTGTTTGAGTAAGTATAGGTACCAGAGTCAATCGATAGAGTTGGAGCACGTAAATTCAATATTAATTAGCCGCTTGCTTTTAAAATGCTAATCAAAAGATACGCCTACGCAATAGAATTAGAAAATGATAATATATTGTGATATATTTTGTTTTATGACCGTGTGGGTCGATGTATATATATTTATTATAATTGTGATATTGTGAAATGCTCTCCGTACAAAGGAGACGTTGTCAAAAAATTTCAAAATTTTTGGGAGTTAGAACTTTTTTGAAAGTTTTGGAATTTTTGGCTTAACTAGTGAAGTTGATTTTTGAAATGATGTTGAAAACAAAGTTTTTGAGTTAAAAATAAAAGAAAATGTTTTCTGATTAAGCTAAAAGGTTTTGAGAAGTGGATGTGAATTTTAACTAAGTTTTGAGGTAAGTTAATGAGTTTGAAAGCATTTTCCTACCTTAATAAATTTCGGGGACGAAATTTTTATAAGTGGGGAGGAATGTAACGATCCAGAATTTTGGTCGTTAGATTTTGAACATTTAATTCATTTTAAATGTTGAATATGAATTATAATTTGATTTGAAATAAGAAAATTTTGGTTAACTCAATAAGATTAGTTATAATTTCAAATATGGCAAATTTAATTTGATTTGGATAATAATAATTTAATAGTTGAAATTAGAATAATTCGTGAATCTGGGTGTATATAGATATGGGATGATTTCTAAAATTTATTTAAAGTCTATTTGAATTTGGATTTTAATATTGGACCTTTGGATGGAATCCGAAGTCGATAAGTTAAATTTGGAATTTTTATATTAATTTAGTAATGGAAATTAATATATAATAATAATGCAAATAATCAGATTTTGATTCGAAATGAATCAGAATGATTTCTAATGTGATTATAAATTCTATATGATTCATAATAGAGTTAGTAAAGTTGTAAAAATATTTTTTTTAAGTGATTTCGACGATTTTGAAAAAATTTCGAATTTATCGACGAGTTAAAAATAGCCTTCCAGAGCACAGTCTCAGAATTTGACGAAACTAGTTCCATTGGATCCCTAATAGTGTATTATTTTCGGATTTCAAATTTCGTAGCGTTTGGAGTTACCGTTTGTTCGTACGGGTGAGAAACATGTTGAAATTAAAATCGAAAATTTAATATTTTAAATCGATTTAAAAAGCTATCTTCCACATATGATTGAATTAGCTTCTGAAACACGTTCCATTATGTTCAGAATGCGGGTAAAACCTTATAAACGCCTGTCTGCATGCGTTGTTCGGAGATTGTTTGAAAAAGTCGTTTAAAATGAATTTAATATTAAAATAGTATCACATATGCTTATATATATGTAAACAGAGAAAACCCTAATTCCTTTTCTCTTCGGCCCGCCATCTATTAGAAATCAATGGACGAAATACTTCCCTTTTCCTCCTCGTTTTTCTCCACATCCACCCATTCTTAGCAAGAACTTCCAACATGAGATAGGTAGAGGTCGTTGAGTTTTCTAAATCAACCGTCCATGATCGAGTTTCGGCGAAGGGATTGTCGACATTCGCGTGACAAAGGGGGCTCGTTCGTTCGCGTTTTCAGAGGTAAGGGGGGAACCGAGAGGCTCGGGGTTGCTATTATAGGGAGAGTTCGAGACGCCCTTCGATATGGTGGGGTTCGATCGTAGACGAGTGCGGCGTGGAGGTCGCGTAAATTGAGGAAGTTTTGGTGGCATGGGTTGTTGAAAACCCTAGAGGCACGTAGAAGAAGACCTGTGTTTGCGGCCATGATTTCATTTTTCAAGCAACGACTGATGGTAATTTTTTATAAAAATGAAAAAGAGAAAAGAAAATTGTTTAATTTATAATCAAACTTTATAAATTCATAAACTGTGCATGCAAGATCAGACTCCGACCAAACAAGAAGCGATGGAACCGCAGCAATGCGATCTACGCGCTGCAGTAGATTTAGAGGCAATCGAAGCAAGTGGAAATTTTGGATCAAATCGAATGGATTCGGTTTAATTAAAATTGGAATGCTCAACGTATTCAAGGTGAGTTAATCTCTCTCACATCTGGAATGCCATTTAATTTAAATAGTTAATATTTAAATGATTGATTGATTGGTTGAATGTGAAAATTATTATCAGATTGGATCGATATTTATTTGTGTGCTAACATCTGTGGATGCAGGGAAACAGGTTGGAGGGATCCAACTGGATTCCTCGCAATATAGAAATTATCTTCATAATCTGTGATATATTTTATCGATATCCTGTGATAGATTAATTGAGGAATTTTGTTGTGCTGTGCTATGGTTGTATAAGTATAATCTGGTATGTTAAAATATAAATAAAATGAATTGGGATTAAAAGGGAAATGAAAAGGAATTTTTAAGTAATGAATTTAAGGTAATTAAATTCAGAAAATTGGTTTGGAATTTGTTAAGTGTTTTTGAAACTGTGATTGGGAAGGAAAAGAGAAATGAAAATTTATAAACTGGATTTATAAATGAAGTGGAATATTTATCAGTGGATACATATGTAAGTATAAATTTCCAGTGGGAATTTCTATAAGAAAGTACAAATCGTTTCAAAAATAAAGGCGAGATTATTTTTAAAAGATGAGAAGTGTATTTTTCCTGGAAAACTAAGTATGTTTTCAATGGAAAGCTTTCAAAGTATAATCTAGAAGTTTATAAGAAATGTGTTTTTAGAATGTTCTATAAAAGTATTATTTTTAATTATTTTTAAGTATAAGTAAATATTTATTTAAGTAATTATGCTATTTAATTATTTTAATGGTAAATTAGTACTATGTTTTCTGAAGGAAATTTTAACATAAATATTTGATATAATAACTTTATATTAAAAGGAAATTTTTGATTTAAGTTACTCAGGAAACTTTTATAGATTTTCAAAAGTATTATTTTGAATAAATATTTAGTAACCTATTTAAAATAATTTAAGTATATATTTTGAAAGCGATTTCCAGGAAATGGGAAATGTGTATAAAAATAAAAGGGTGTTTTATTTTTAAAGTGTTGAAAGAAATTTACGGGATTGAGAGGTAAATTTGGATTGAGAAAAATCGAGCAGGATTTATAAAGGGTTATATGGGTTATTCCAAAATGGAAGTGTGTTTACTTGAAAAAAAGTATATTTTCAAAGGAATTTTTATGTATAAGCCTAAAGTTTTAAAATTTGTTTAAAAAGAATGTTTTAGAGAAACTTATTATTTTTAATCGTTCTAGAATTTTAAAGTAAATCAATTCAAATTAATTTTATTAATAATTATTTTAAAGGTTAAACTGGCATTATGTTTTTAAAGAAATTTTATAATATTTATACTTTGTATTAAGCTTTTATTTTAAAATAGTTTTGTGGCTTAAATTTTACTTGGTAAATTATTATAAAATTTCATAACTATTATTTTGAGTAAGGTGACTTAAGAAGTTTTACTTTTAAAGTTTCAAGTATATTTTTGAGAAAAGTGATTTAAATTATAAAAATCTAAGTTTTAAGAAACTTGGTGTTTTTAGTTGAAATGAAATAATTGGTTGAATTGTTTGTTTATTTGATAGTTAAATAACCGACTTTCAAATCTGGATCCAAATATAACTTTGGAAATATCTAGAAGAGGTATGAGAATTGTATGGTATAGTTACCGTTCGAGGTGCTATACTATATGTATAAAATCGTTCGTTCGTCAAGGACGTTGGTAAGGAAGTCCGTCCACAAAAGGTTAGGAGGAGAACTCCAATCTTATCTTCGGCTGTGTATTTCCTAAAGAACCGGGGTTGAGTTAACTGGGAAATAGCGAACGTTGTTTCGAAGAAACCGAGATCGGATTTGTGATCCGAAAACCACTTCTATCCAATGAGTACGTTTTCATGATGAAGACAAGAGCTTGGATTCGAAGATGGAGCAGTGGAGTGCAAGGGCTAATCGCTACTAATCCTGAGGGCGATTCCAAAATGGATGTAGTAGGAGTAGTGCCTTCGGTTCCGTTCGAATCCGGAATGGACTTGTATGGATGAATGCTTTCAGAACGTCGCCGGGAGGATGATGAGCATTCTAAAAGATGTGTTCTAAAAAGGTAACATTTTGCCTCGATCCTCATCAATCGAGAATGACTGAAAATCAGGGGTTATGCAGCAAGGCTAAGTGGGTCGCGCCCATTAGGGTAAGATCATCCCTATCTAGATGTCCCTTTTATTTCGGCTGTGTAGTGTGGTTGCTGATCCCAACCGTGGGGTGATATTACTCGGGATTATCCAGTAAGGGGTAATCCCGGTCTTGTGTTGCAGGGGATTTAGGGTGGATCCTCAGTACGCTGATCTAGATCAGGTACTGTGATAGGTGGTATCCCAGTGCCTAGTCATACGTTGGAAATCCATTTTCCCTACGTTCGTTTTACGGTTTTGATTGTATTACCCACTTTGTGGCTAGTATGCTGGAATTTAATCATGTAACAATTTCAGCTATTTTGAATAAGTATTTGTATATAGACACTATTATAATATTAAAGGATTTTGATAAAAATGTTTTGGCTATCGTAACATAGAAACCCGACATGTTTATTTTTGGCACGGTGTTACGAGATGCTTTTGATTTTCAAAGGATTTTTGAAACTTTAATAATCAATTTGGGTGTATTTTTATCACGCTGGTATTCCAAACTGACTCAGGTGTTATTCCATTATAATGCTCGGGTCAGACTGAGTATTATAAATACAGGATAAGATGCTGTGGAGCTCAGGAGAGGAGCTGGAGTCCGAGATGTATTCCTCATACTTGTTTATTTCCGCTGCTGTGGTTATTTGAAATTGCCTGCAAGCTGTGAGGCAGACTGATATAACTGCCAAGATGGTAATTGTTGTTTGTTTGTGATATACTTTGATGATATTATCTATAAAACTGATATAGTTTCATTTTGGTATCTATTATATTTTGTTCCGTTGCGATTGTGAGATTCTATTATTGTTTAGTTCCTTCTTTCTTCTGCCTTCTTTCTTTTTCCTCAACTATCTGTCTTTCTCGGCACTTGATCGTCGATATATTATGCAGTGGCGTATTTATGTCGATTTTCGAGGGTTGAGAAGGGCGGGTCGTGACACCAAACTAGATTTCACTATTTCCTTCTAAATCAATTTCCATATCTCATTTTAAATTCACATGGTGAATCTATATTCTCAATTTATCAAACGATAAATTTTCCACTTTATTTATAAACATCATTTATAAATCTTATAAACTCCTTTCGAGTTTTCTTTTTTAATAACCGATTTATATTAACAACTCCATTTATAAATCAATTTCCGTTTAGACTTCCATTTGGAAATCTATTTCTTAAATAATCTAAACCATATACAAAACCATTCAAATCTCAATTTCGACTTCCATTTCATCTTTTAAGAAATCTCATTTAAATATTCATTGTTTAAAAATACTCAATTTAAAATTCCCTATTTGAAACCGTTTTACGAAATAGCCAATTAAATATCCAAAATCCAATCATTTATAAAATCCAATTCAATTCCCTTTTTAAATAATCCCAAAATTCAATATAAATATTTTATTTCTAAAATTGCCTTTAGATTTCCTATTTAAATTCAAAGTATAATCACATCATATATCGTTATATACGAAAAACAATAAATATATTTAAGGAATTCAGTTAGATCCCTCCAACCTGTTTCGCTACATCCACCGATGTTATATAACATAAAACACCAATTTCACTTCAAGGGGGAATATCACGGTAATATAGGATCGTCCGCTATTATGCAGGGCGCATAGTGTCTCATCCGCTCCAACGGCTAGAAATATATTCAACTACTAATATATATACTACTATAAATAATATAACATCCAACTGATAATAATTTATCAATTCATCCAATCATCCAATAATTAATTTTAATTGTTATAGATTAAAACCAGTAATCCAAATGAGTGAGATTTACTCACAATTATTTTCTGTTATCGCCGAGACGTTTCGGTTTGGAACTAAAACCGAACAACGTCCGATTTTAACCCAAATTTTGGTATTTCCCAAATCCGTCCAAACCAGTTCCATTGCAAATCTCTCGTCATCACGATTGGAATGCAAAATTCCATGCCTCGATTCTACCTCATATGAGAGAGTTATTAAATTTTTAGTTCATCGCTTTAAATTAAATTAAACACTAACTATTATTTTCAAATTAATTATCATTACCACTTTCAGCCCACAAACCAAAACCCAGCCCGTAAAGCTTCTCCTTCTTCCCCAAACGATCAACATTATGCACGCATTGACATCACCTAAATGTATATGCACGATCAAAACCTCGATGAAAACTCCTGCGACCTTCGTCAATCACTTCCTCTCCGCAAACCACACCCATCCATACCAGTTTCGTCTACTCCGCCATCCCCGTACAATTCACGACTTAAACCCCTCCCCATGTGCACATACAGGTCGCGTTGACCAAAATAGCACCGTCCTTCACAAAATTTTGGAGGCGACGCATATTTTGGCGGAAGAAACTCGTCGGTGATCTCCAATTCAGCAATCGATATTCGTATTTGCCAAAAATGTAAACCTAGCTGCTTGGTCCATTTACTACCGAATTCAAACTTATGCCGTTCTTTCCAAAAATTCATACCAGCACAATCCACTCCACGAAATATGAATTTCAAAGCTTGTTTAAAGATTTTTAGTTTTGTATTTCAAGAGAACTTAATTTTTAAAGTTTCCATTCTTTTCATTTTTTCCTCTTCTTGTAATGGAAAATAAGGGAACAGGTTTAAAAGGGAAGAGGCGGTAGATTATAGGTATAGGGTGGCTGAAGTTTGCGATGTGAAGCAAGATATTTGTGAAGTCAAATCAATTTATGTATTTATATTTATTTAAATTCAAAATATCTTGCTTATAATGACTTAAAATCTCAAATCCCTATCGAGGCATGCCGCCAAGCGTTCATAATGTCATACCCATATTTCGAACGCAATGGAACAAGTTTCAAGACCTACTTTGATCGTATGCAGAAGATAGTTTTTTGAACCCCATTATCATGTTAAATTTTCGATATTAATTTTAACGCATTTTTATCCCATACGACCAAATGGTAACTCCAAAAGCTACGAAATTTTAAATCTGATAATAGTACGCTATTATGGATCCAATGGAACTGGTTTCATCGAAATCACCAATAAATCTAACTTAAAATTTTTATTACCTTCCTTATTAATAGGAATTAAATAAGCCTTTAAATTATTTTTATCGAGCTTAAAACTCAAGATTCAATTATTTAAGCATATTTCAATTTATTAAATTCCATAATTAAATTACCTGATAAATTATTATATTTGAAATTCAAGTTATTAAATCTATAAATTAACTTTTAAATATTTAAAAATCAATTAAATATTCCAATTTGTAATAACCAAAATTCTAGGTCGTTACAGTACAATAAGGCACTTTGAAGCCGAAGTATAGCTATTTAAATGCTTATTTATTTTGGTTGGCATTTAAATGGTGATGAGCTTTCTTACAAGAGGGATGAATTTTAGGGAAATGTGGGATAATGTAGGTTATTGCATATTTTCTAATTGTGTGATGCATTCTAATTTAGGAGTTTTTGCAAAGCTGATGGCATAACGGAAAGTGCTGTTGGAATTTCCTAAAATTTAGAATCAGGAAGTTTTATCAGTCTTGTCATACTAGTAGAGGTTTAAGGATGAAATTCTTTTAAGTAGAGTAAAATGTAACACCCTGCGTTGCGATGCAAATATCTGAACGTTGGTTAAATATTTGAATAGGAGTTTGACACGTGAATCTTTACAGATGAATAGATTAGGCTCCAAGACTTATTCCATTGCATTCGAAATGCGTCAAAACCTATACTTAAATATATGGCATCGCTATGTTTTGAGATATTGCATTTAAGGGCAAAATTGTCAGTTATGTGCAAAATTGTAATTTGAGCTGAGACAGAAATATAAGCTGCATACTTAAGCTATTTTGGGCTCGTATATTTCAATCCATCTCTTTTACAATTCACTTTCATTTTCGGAGAGCTTATCAAAGCTCTTTACTCTTACTTAAAACATAAAAGCTTTACCTTTGGCCTCAAAATGTTTTGTAAAATCTAGAAAAAATCAGCTAAATTTAAGGTAGGCAAAGGGGCCCTTCATTGGAAGTTTGGGAGCTAGCAACAAAGGATTCAAAAGATGCCTCTTTCTCTCTAGAGCTAGAGATTTGATCTCGGGTTCAACTGATTCCCGGTGTGTTGGACTCACTCTTACTACATGTTCTATCCATTGTTGTGTGCGTGAGTGTATGACTGAAATTCATATCTATAGAATTAGAGATTGTTAGTAACTTGCATGACTATCATTAGAACTATGAAACGATAAGAGAAGTATTCCTGAGCTTGTGTCTAAACTAATGAAGCTAAAATAGCGAGCTTTGGATTTTTAAACAGTTACTTTGATTTGAAAGAGAAGAATTTGCTCACTTTAATTATAGAAAAGATGCAAGTTTGCATATTGCATGATGATGAGTAAGCAAGCTATCATATGGTTTAAACATGATATTTAATAAAGCAAAATTTAAAAATATAAGTTAAAGAGGATGGTGACTTTCAAAAAGAGACATTTCAAAATAAAGACGATAGCTTATTATGATTATATATAAAAGTGTATGTTTATATTTTATGTAATTAATAGGATGGCTACTTTAATGATTTTAACGTGAGTTTTGGTAAACGTAAGTTTCCATAAAATGTAAGTATGGAGACGATGGTTTTCTAAAAAGCATGTTTGATTTGAAGGAAAAGAAATTAGTTTATTTTAAAACGTGTAAACTTTCATGAGAATGTAAGTTATGAAAATAAGGATTTTCTAAAATGCATGTTTTAAAAATAAAAGGATGTTATTCAATGAAAAAAGTCTACCTAAGTCATTTACAAAGAATAGTTAATGTTTGTCAACGTACTTATAGTGTGAATATTACATAGGCTAATAAATTAGAACTTCTACAAATGATTGTTGTTATTTGTAGCTTTAATGAAAAACTATAGTTCACATTATATGTGTTTAGAAAATTTTACATTCTATTTTATAAGAAAGAAGATGATTCTTAGTAAGATAGGAATTTTTTCTTAAAAGGGATAATGTGAGTAATTGGTTTCAAAGTTAGTAATTTTGGAAAAAAAGCTATGGATAAGTTTAAATATATTAAAATTAAAAGGAAAGTTTAAGGTAATAATACATGTTCGAAGAAGTTAATATATTTAACTTAAAAGAAATATATGATTTTATGGATGTTTAGTTAAAATATGAATAGTTATGTAATTATTTAAATTGGTTGATGAATAATTGGTTGTTTGCTTGCCTTGGATTATAATTTATTGTTTGCTATCAATTGCTTAGGTTAAATAATTAGTTGTTGGTATAATTTGATTTCTAGCGACATTTTCCAAAATAAATAATAAACGAAATGAAGATAGAAGCAAGGATATTGCCAAAAAGTGACATGAAATAAAGGAGACATGGTTTATTAATTTGACAATCAGCTTAGAAATATCTAAACAATGCTAAGTGTATGTATTTTTCGTGTTTGACATTATAGCCGGTAGTAAGACATGTAGCATGTAGCTTATATTGCTCATAATGACCTCTAGGCTATGTTAGAACATATGTAAGTTCATTTTAGAATTTTATGTTGCTTTGTAGTGTTGAGATGTGGCTTGTTGCATTTCTTACTTATGTTTTTTTCAATTGGCACTTACATAATGATTCATAGCGTTTTGTGCATCTATTCAATTCGGAACCACAAATACTCGCGCTGGAATCGATGATGAACTAGAGATGTGGAAGTTCGAGCAAAGAGAACGGTGAGAGAATCTAATGACAAAGACATTTGGAACCTACCCAGATTTATAGTTATGAACTTAACAATTTTAGTCGACTAAAATTAAATCTATTCGATTGAACATATAACGACCCGTAAATATAGCTTTAAATAAATGATCGTTTAGCCTTATCGATATAACAATAATTTTGTAAACAATTATTATCATTAATTTACATGGTTTTATAAATAAAATATGATCATTTTTATTAGTTAAGAATGATAGAAAATCGGAATCAGGATTTGTAACGATACAACGTGTGGAAGTTGTGCAACGTTGTAGGAATATATTACATACACATATACATGTAATGCATACATATAACATACACATAAACATACATATACAAAAATAATTAAGTATAAGAAAATAATATAAAATATATAAGATATTTTAAGCAAACTTCCTCCTTAAGCTTTTATAAGTCGACTTATGTACACATTGGAAGATGGAAGTGATGCACACATGAGGGGAGGCTTCTAACCGTACATGAAGGGGAGGAAGGTGTGTTGGAGAAGCTTTGAAATGGTGATGCAAATGTGATGTGTACATGTCTTCTTTTACACTCTTCTTATTTCCTATATATACCCTACCCTCTTCTCTTCTTTTTCATTCATCTTCTTCTTCATGTTCTCAAGCTTTTGCTTCCTCTTTAACGGCTTCCATCGTAAGAGAAGTAATGTCCAAAATTATTTAAAAAATAAGCTAAAATTTTAATATATAGTTATATACAATAAAAATCCTCAAAACGATTTCAAAACTCCTCATTTTCTCTTTGTTCTTCACAAACTAAACTCCACTCCACCCTAGGCCGAGCCCACTCATTTCTATACCATAGGCCCAGGTATTTTAATTGGGGATGAAACCATAAAAAGAAAAAGCCTCGGTTGTATGTAGTGCACCCCTTAGCCTTCTCAAGTCATGGTCGATGCGTTTAGGAGATAAAATTAGAAGAATAGCGAGCTTCGAAACACGAATTGCGGAGCTATAGCGAATTTTTAAGTAAATCGTTTAAAATCTAAGGTGAGAACTCCTAAAACTATTATACTATATGTTGGATGATAATATGATGTTGCAAATGGATGTTTATTATGTTTTGATCATCAAGTTTGGTTGTTTTCATATGAATTTGAAATTTTTTGCAAGTCACGAATATACACGTCGATAAACACAAAGGAAACCACTTCCCTTGAACTAAAGAAATGGTGTGTATGGAATTGTTAAATCTCTTTAAAATGGTTTAAAATGTATTTGAAATGTTTTATGAACATTTAAAACTGTTTTGGTGAAGTTTGAAAAGAAAACGAAAATTTAGTTAAAAATAAGCACGTCGCGTATGTTAGTTCGAGTTTTTGCACTATAAAAGTAAAACTAATGTAAAAGTTGGAATAAGAGTAAAGAATTTCCCAAAGTATTATATCCATAGTTTTCCAACGAAGAAAGAAAATCGAGATTCTGATAAGTAGATTTTGAGATATGTGTAAATTTTTTTTGGGGAAAATCTTGATTTTTGCAATTCGGAATGCAAAACTGGATTTCTTTAGAAACAAGGTTTTAAAATGATTTTAAAATATGGAATAATATTATGATGTTTTAAAATGTTTCGAAAGTGATATAAGTAATAAAAATGAAATTTTGAATAATAAAATTTTATTTTGACCAATATAGCTAAAAAGGCACTTACCGCAGCACTTTTCTATAAATTTTGAATTATAGCTTCAAACTTAACAACCCTTTTAAAAATATTTTATAAATGTTTTTAAATGGTTTATGTAGTGTTTTAAAGATTATTTGAAGAATTTCTGTAGTGACTAAAGACTTAGAGTCGATCAAATAACTTGACCGTCTTATGGGTGTCAGAGAGATAGTGTCTAAGCTTGAGTTTGGAAAACCAGTTTCATGCTCTCCCTGGTTATCTGTACTGTCCTGACGGAGGGGATAATGAATTTGGTTTACTTGAATTAATATCTTCTTAAATAGAAATGAAACTATTTCGAATTGATTCCTAGGGAAGAAGTTTAAAAGATTATGAAGGGATTTTATAAAAGAGTTTAGTATTTTCGTATATACCGAAAAGAATGTTCTAAGAAATGTATATCTCCAAAAAACTAAATCAGTTAAACAATGATTTTCTATTCACAAGAATATCTTTCTGTCGATGATTGTTTCAAAGGAGCCAGGGTCGGATTTGGATAATTCTGGTCTAAAGACCACTTCGAACAAATTTATGTATTCGAAGTGAAGACGTGGATATGATGTTGGGATTTTCGTAACAAAGGACTACTTATTGATCATTTGGGGATAAATTTCCAATATAAATATAGTAGCGGTAGTTTCTTCATTATGTAATATCTAATGCAAGAACTAATCGCTACTAATCCTAGGGTGAATTCCCGACAGGTTGTCGTAGAAGAGTACCTTTGGTTTGTTCTGTACCTGGATAACTTGTACGGATGAATGTCCGACGTTGCATTCCTAGTTACATACGTGATCTCTATGAACATATCATATGTTGGTGGCGGGGAAGGCAACTTCTCTTAGCTTAACACCCTTTACTCAGAAGTATGAGCTTAGGAGTTATACGTTTGTAGAAATTAGTTGTGTGACTATGGGATGGTAGTGTGGCATTTAAAGAAAGATGATGTGCTATGAGAAAGGTAATCGCTATCTCAAGCCTCACACTCGGAGATGGCCAAAACAGGATAGATGCAGCAAGGTTATGTGGTTCGCAACCATTAGGGTATGATCATCCCCTTCTAGTTATATTTCTACCTGCTATGATATTCGGGTTTAAATTATTGTGGTGTATGCTAAGAGATGTCTCAGTTAGGTCGGTAACGACCGGAGTGATGATATATTCGGTACTATCTAGGAAGAGGTAGGCCGATCTTGTGTTGGTAGAGGACCATCTATTGAGCCTCGGTACATTCCACTAGAGATGTACTGCTGGAAGGTAGCCCCTTTACCTGGTCATTTGTATGCAAATCCATTCTTCAATAAGTGCCTGCCAGTTTTTTTGTAGAACCTACGTTTATGGCTTGTATTGCTGGTGTTTAATAATGTAACAATTTCGGCTAAGATTGATAAGTTTATTTGCAAATGTTTTCAAAGATATGTCACTAAAAATAATATTCTTTATTTTTACGTAAGAATGTTTTGGTTATCAAAAGGTAATAACCCATTCCGTGTTTATGTGCGGCGTAGTCTTATGAGATACCTTTTTGTTTTCAAATAACGTATTTTGAGTTCTCACACTAGTCCCATGATTGACCCGGAGTTTATTTTGTTTTCCTTTTAAAAGCTGGGTGCCCTATTTCCCGGGCAGCCAAGTAGTCGGGATTATGTTTAGAGTATTTTGATGAGGAGCATGTTGGAAAAGATTTTTGGAGCATGAAGCTGGAGCACTCGCTGGAGATATCTATCTATCTATCTATCTATCTATCTATTTTTATTTTTTCGTTGTCTTAAAGTTAGTTAATACCAGCATGTATGGGTGCATGTAGTCATAACTATTCCTGGCTGGGTTAGTGCATACAAAAACTCAAATGCACCCTAGTGATGGTGATTGTATATACGATTTATCTATTTAATGTAATGTGAGAATTTGTGTTTCTATCTTTTACTTTACTTTACACATGAAAATCTGCCTCCCTGACATTTGGATTTGCAGCACGTAAATACCGTAGATGTATTAGTGTCGATTTCGAAGAGTCGAGGAGACGGGTCTTCACATTTGGTATCAGAGCTGAAGGTTAAGTGAGAACCTTGGCTTTGGTGTGGAATGACTTATTAGAGATAGGGTTGGCAATACCCTAGAATGAGTTTAATCTTTGTGAGTGCGGGTTTAGAATCCTTATCTGAATAAAAGTTGTGCTATATACCCATTCCCAAAGATAATTTCATCTCAGTATTCTAAAGTTATCTTACTAAATTCAAGTAGTAAGACATGAGTACTAATAGAGGACGAGGACGAGGATGGGGAAATAGGAGTACCACAACAACTAACGGTCGAGCTCCAACTACCGCCGTAGAAGAAATAGCTCTCGTACAAGCCCAGGTTAATTTTTCCATCCTATGCAAGAATTATACTAGCTTAAGAGGAAAACCATTCAAGGGTACATAAGCTATCATTATAGTTCAAACTTGGATTAAATCATGTGAAAGTATCTTTAAGGCATTAGATATTCGTGATGAGCAAAAGAGATTTTTGGCCTTATGGCAACTTTAGGAAGGGGATCTGGCTTGGAGGGCCCTAAATGATTCAGAGGACAATTTCTCATGGGAAAGGTTTAATGAGGTTTTGGAGGAGAAGTACATGCCAACGTTAGGAAAATCGTGTCTTTGTACAAGCTTTATGGATCTGAAGCAGAAGGAAATGACTATTGAGAAGTATGCGAATAAGTTTAATGAATTATCTTGTTTTGGACTGGGTCTAATTGACATGCTATTAAAGAAAAATGAGAAGTTCATTTCTAGGATGAATGGGAAGTACCAAAGCAGGATGATTGCCTAAGTTAAAGAGTCATTTATAGACTTGCTGGATATGGGATTTCGTTATAAGACATTGGACAAGATGAAGCTGGTAGTAGCTCAGACCAACAACAACAACAATAACACCAACAATTGGAAGAAGTGGAAGTTTAATCAAAATGGGAAAAAGCCTCAAGAAAATCTAGAGGAGAAGCCCGAGATAACTATTTGAAAGAGGCTACGTGTTACAACTGCCAACAAAAGCATCACCTATCGACTCATTGCAAGAACCCCAAGGTTCATAGGCCACCACCGAACTGCTATAATTGTCATCAGCTGGCACATATGATCAAGGATTGTCCAATAATGAGGAAGGGCGAGCAAGCTAGAGTCTACGCAATAAAGGATAAGCTTTCAACCTTTCAGGATGTGAAGGGCAAGGGAGTTTGGAAGGTAATATTTTTATTAAAGATATTTTAGCTGGAGTATTCTTTGATACATTAACTTCTCATCGTTTTATTGCCAAGAAACTCTAGAAGAATTAAAACTTGAACCTAAGTTTGTTGATACCCCTATATGCGAGACGAATTCTATAGGTAGTACCCTTAACCTTTGTATGAATTATGAAAAAGTCCAAATTTCCCACTCTTTCCATAAATTTCCTTTAGACCTATTTGTCCCAGATTTTATTGGATTTGAAATTTTACTCGGTACGGATTGGTTGACTAAACATGAAGCTATTCCAAATAGCGTAAAAAGGATAGTTTTCATGAAACTAAGTTGGGAAAGTTTATAGAAATATCTTGTGAAGATCCTAGTCCAAGAAGAGGAAATTTTCTATATGCATTACACTCACCCCAGGAAGGATTAGGAACCATACCTGTTGTTAAAGAATTCCTAAATGTTTTTGAAGAAGTAAGAGTTTGCCCCCACATCGGGAAATCAAATTTAGCATTTACTTGATTTCCAGTGTGATGCTAATTTAACAACGAGACTGAAGGATGACTCCAAAGGAGAGGGAAGAGTTAAATAACCAAACTCAAGAGCTATCAAAGAAAGGGTTGATAAGACCAAGTCAATCAAGTTGGGGATCGATAATAGTTTTTGTCGCCAAGTCGGACGGGTCTCTAAGGTCGTACGTAGATTACCGAGATTTGAATAAACGAATAATTAAGAACAAGTATCCTCAACCCCGAATAGATGATTTGTTTGATCAGTTACTTGGTGCTTGGGTATTCTCGAAAATGGATCTGGCTACATGATTACATCAGCTAAGAATCGCAGAAGAATGCATCCATCTAACTGCATTTAAAGGTTCAAATACTTTCTTCGAGTGGTTGGTTATTCCTTTTGGGCTAACCAATGCACAAGCTTAATTCGTAGACCATATGAATAGAGTATTTAGAGGTGCACTCTATATATTCGTGTTAGTCTTTATTGATGATATCCTTATCTATTCTAAGACAGAAGAAGAACATTAGAGGCATCTAGAAATTGTGTTAGAGATATTAAGAAACAATGTGCTTAAAGCCAAATTCTCAAAATGCCATTTTTGGGAGAAGGAGGTACGATTCCTTGGACATATAGCGTCAAAGGACGGGATTTCGGTAGATCCTGTAAAGGTTGCGGTTATTTTAAATTGGAAGCAACCAAAGGAGTTCGTAGCTTCTTAGGTTTGGTAGGATATTATAGAAGATTCATTCAAGACTTCTCAAAGATTGCCTACCACCTAACAAAGTTGACCATGAAGGATGCTAAATTTATCTAGACTCCTAAATGTGAAGCAGCATTCTGGGAACTCAAAAAGAGATTAACAACCGCTCTAGTCCTAGCAATTATAAATGGAAATAGTGGATTAACTATTTATACCGATGCTTATGGAGGAGCTGATGCAGTTCTGATGTAAGAAGGGAAGGTGATTGCTTATGCAGGAAGAAACTAAAGGTTCATGAGAAGAATTATGCAATACGTGGCTTAGAATTATTAGCCATGGTATTCGCATTAAAATATATAAGCACTATTTGCTGGATGAGAAATTTTCATAGTTTATTTCAATAAAACTTTGAGTTGACTCAGTAGACAAAATTTCCTCTTTTAATTAGGTGAAAAGTTTGAGCTCTTTACATATCATACATCTTTAAAGTATCTTTTCACTCAGAAGGATTTAAACATGAGGCAGCAATGTTGGTTGGAATTTCTCGCATCTTATAATCTAGATATTTTATACGCACCTGGGAAAGCATACGTAGTAGTAGGTGCTTTGAGTAGAAAGTATGTTGTTATTTCTTATTTTGTAGTAACTTCATCTCTTTTGGAAAGAATTTATAGCAAGCAAAAAGAATATCAATTCCTAAAGAAATTTTTTAAAGCTAAATATAAAAGGCAGAATTCTAGCTTTGAATTTGAGAGCCACGGAGTTTTATGATTGAATGGGGGGATTTATGTTCTAGATGTGGAAAATCTTAGATAGGAGGTATTATCTGAATATAACAAATCCAAATTTGGCATTCATCCGGGAGTTAACAAAATGTAAAAAGATATGAAGCACACTTCTGGTGGAAGAGCTTGAAAAGGGACATATCCATTTATGTTAGCAGATGCTTCAAGTGTCAACAAGTTATGGGCGACTAATAGAAAATTGTCGGGTTACTTCAACCTCTGGAGACTCCTACTTTGGAAGTGGGATCAAATATCAATGGATTTCAATGATGGCTTATCTCGAACGAGGAAAGGGAACAAAGGCATTTGGGTTATCATAGATGAATTAACTAAAAGTGCGCACTTCATTTCAGTTAAGCCAACAAGGACCGCTACAAGCCTGGTTAGTATATATATGAAGGAGACTGTACAATTGCATGGAGTTCCGAGCAGTATAGTGAGCGATCGGGATCCAATCATTACTAGTTAGTTTTGGGAAGCATAATAGACCACTTTAGGAGCAAGGCTGAATATAAGCACTACCTATCATCCTCAAACTGATGGAGAGACAGAAAGAGTCAACAACATTTTGGAAGATCTTCTCAGGGCATGTATTCTAGACTTTGGAGGCTCCTGAGAAATTCATCTGCATTTAGTAGAGTTCTCTTATAACAAAAGTTATCAAGCTAGTATCGGCATGGCACCGTATGAAGCTCTATATGGTTGTCCATGTAGGTCACCAGCATGTTGGATTGAAACCGGAGATTGGTTAGTACTTGGTCCTGATATTGTACGGAAGCTTCAGATAAAGTCAATGTAATAAGAAAGAAGATAAAGTAAGTCCAGAGTAGACAGAAAAGTTATGCAGACCAAAGACATAGAAATATGGAATACTCAGTTGGAGATTCAGTCTTTTTGAAAGTCTCTCCAATGAGAGGAGTAGTGAGGTTTGGAAGAACAGGGAAGTCAGCACCTCGATATGTTAGACCATTTCCCATTCTTGAGCGAAATTTCCTGAAAGGTTGTCAAGAGTTCACAATGTCTTTCATGTGTCTCATTTAAGGAAACATGCACATGACCTAGAGCAAATCATAGAAATAGCAGCTCGGGAAGACTTAGAGGTTGAGCTGAATTTAACGGCTATTGATGGCCTATTCGAATCATTGATCGTGATATGAAATGATTAAGGAGGAAGGTAGTAAGGTTAGTCAAAGTTCAATAGAGTGTAGATGCTGAGGATTGCTCTTAGGAAACATAGGATAGAACGAAAAAGGCATATCCTGAGTTTAGAATTGAAGGATAAACTGTATCATTATAGTGTGCTCACCACCTGTGGTGTAGTCACTTATTCATACTTTTGTGTATGTTCCATCATATCAAATATATTTCCTTTTGAGCCATTTTCTCTTGTCTTAATTTCGAGGATGAAATTCTTTTAAGGAGGGTAGTCTTTAACAACCCGTAAATATATCGCTTTAACTAAATGATCGTTTAGCCCTATAAATATAACAATAATTTTGTAAACAATTATTATTATTAATTTATATGGTTTTAAAAATAAAATATGATCATTTTGTTAGTTAAGAATGATAGAAAACTTTATTTTCAAAATTTGTTTACAAAAATATGCATATTAATTTAAAGGAGAAAATACGACCGAAAATCGAAATCAGGATTTGTAACGATACAACATGTGGAAGTTGTGCAATGTTACATGTACATATGCATACATATAACATACATAAAACATACATATATGAAAATAATTAAGTATAAGGAAATAATATAAATATATAAGATATTTTAAGAAAACTTCTTCTTATGCTTTTATAAGTCAACATATGTACACATGAGAAGATGGAAGTGATGTGCACATGGGTGAGGCTTCTAGTCGTGCATGAAGGGGGGGAAGGTGTGGTGGAGAGGCTTTGAAATGGTGATGCAAAGGTAATGTGTACATGTCTTCTTTTACACTCTTCTTTTTTCCTACAAATACACTACCTTCTTCTCTTCTTTTTCATACATCTTCTTCTTCATATTGTCAAGCTTTTGCTTCCTCTTTAATGGCTTACATCCTAAGAGAAATAATGTCAAAAATTATTTCAAAAAGAAACTAAAATTTTAATATATAGTTATATATAGTAAAACTCCTCAAAACAATTCCAAAACTCCTCAAAACAATTCCAAAACTCCTCACTTTCTCTTTGTTCTTCACAAACTCCACTTCATTCCACCCCAGGCCGAGCCTACTCATTACTACACCCTAAGCCATGCACCCCGAACCTTCTCAAGTCTTGGTCGAGGCGTTTAGGAGCTAAAATCTGAAGAATAGCGTGCTTTAGAACTCTAATAGGGGAGCTATAGCGAATTTTTAAGTAAATCGTTTAAAATCCAAGGTAAGAACTCCTAAAACTATTATACTATATGATGGATGATGATATGATGTTGCAAATGGATATTTAATATGCTTTGATCATGAAGTTTGGTTTTTCATATGATGTTGAAATTATATGCAAGTCATGAATATACACGTCGATAAACACAAAGGAAATCACTTTCCTTGAACAAGTGAAATGGTGTATTGGAATTGTTAAATCTCTTGAAAATGGTTTAAAATGTATTTGAAATATTTTATGAACATATCTCGAAATGGAAAACTAGTGTAAAAGTTGGAATATATCTAGAAATTTATCAAGATAAGAATTTTTCAAACTATTATGTCCATAGTTTTCCAATAAAGAAAGAAAATAGAGATTCTGATAAGTTGATTTTGAAATATGAGTAAAACAAGTTTGGGAAAAATCCCATTTTTGCAGTTCGGAAGGCATAACTGGATTTCTTTGGAAATAATGTTTTAAAATGCTTTTAAAATATGGAATAAATCTTATAAATGTTTTAATTTTTTTTAAAATTTATTTGAGTGATAAAAATGAAATTACGAATAATAAAAAATTGTTTTGATCAATATAGCTAAAAAGACACTTTCCGCAGCACTTTTCTATAACTTTTGAATTATAGCTTTAAACTTAATAATCCTTTTACAAATCTTTATAAATGTTTTTAAATGGTTTATGAAGTGTTTTAAAGAATTTCGGAGTGACTAAAGATTTAGAGTCGATTAAATAACTTGACCGCCTTATGGTTGTCAAAGAGATAGTGTCAAGGCTTGAGTTTGGAAAACCAGTTTCCTGCTTCCCTGACTATCTGGACTGGACCGATGGAGGAGATAGTGAATTTTTTTACTCGGATCAATCTTTTTCAAAATAAAAATGAAACGAATTCGAATCGATTCCTAGTAAAAAGAAGTTTAAAACATTATCAAGGAATTTTATTAGAGAGGTTTAATATTTCTACATATACCGGAAAGAATATTTTAGGAACTGTAAATCTCCAAAAGAGATTTTAATAAAAAGAACTAAATCAATTAAAAAAAATTCATATTCACAAGAACAACTTTTTATCAATGATTGTTTCGAAGGAGCCGGGGTTGGAGTTGGGTAATTCTTGTTTGAAGACCACTTCGAACCAATTTACATACTCGAAGTGAAGACATGGATATGATATTGGGATTTTCATAATGAAGGACTACTTGTTGATCATTTGGGGATAAACTCCCAATATATATAAAATAGCGGTAGTTTTTTGTTTATGAAATATTTGATGCAAAGACTAATCGCTAATAATCCTATGGTGAATTCCTAAGAGGATGTTGTAGAAGAGTAACTTCGATTTGTTCTATATCTTGACAACTTGTATGGACAAATATCTAATGTTGCATTCCTAGTTACATAAGTGATCTCCATGGACGTATCATCATTTTGTGGCAGAGAAGACAACTTCTCTTAGTAACACCCTTTCCGTAGACGTATGAGCTCAGGAGTTATACGTTTGTAGAAATCAGTTGAGCGACTATGGGATGACAATGTAAAATTCAAAGAAAGATGATGTGTTATGAGAAAGGTAATCGCTACCTCAAGCCTCACACTTGGAGATGGCCAAAATAGAGTAGATGCGGCAAGGCTATGTGGTTTGCAACCACTAGGCTATGATCATCCCCTTCTAGATATATTTCTACCTGCCATGACGCTCGGGTTTAAATTATTATGGTGTATGCTAAGAGACGTCTCGGTTAGGTCAGTAATGACCGGGGTGATGAAATAGGCAGTACTATCTAGGAAGAGGTAGGTTGGTCTTGTGTTAGTAGAGGGCTATCTGTTGGGCCTCGGTACATTCCTCTAGAGATGTACTGCTGAAAGGTTGTCCCTTCACCCAATCAATTGTATGGCAATCCATTCTCCAATAAGTTCCCGCCGATTTGATTGTAGAACCCGCATTTGTGGCTAATATTGCTAGAATTTAATAAAGTAACAATTTTGGTTAAGATTGATAAGTTTACATGCAAATGTTTTCAAAGATATGTCATTAAAAATAATATCCCTTATTTTTACATAAGAATGTTTTGGCTATCATAAGGTAAAAACTCGTTCTGTGTTTATGTGCATCGTGGTCTTATGAGATACCAATTTTGTTTTCAAACAACGTATTCTGAATTCTCATACCAGTCCCATGACTGACCCGGTTTATTTCGTTTTCCCTTTATATTCTGAGTGCCCTATTTTCCCGGGCAGCAATAGTCAGGATTTTGTTTAGAGTATTTTGAGGAGGACCATGTTGGAAGAGATTTTGGAGCATGAAGCTAGAGCACCCGATGGAGATATCTATCTATTTATTTTTATTTTTCCACAGTGTCAAAGTTAGTTAATACCAGCAAGTGTGGGAGCAAGCAGTTATAACTATTTCTGGCAGGGGTATTGCATACAAAAGCTCTGATGTACCCTGGTGATGGTGATAGTATGTACTACTACTTATCTATTTAACGTAATGTGAGAATTTGTGTTTCTACCTTCCACTTTACTTTACCCTTGAAAATCAGCCTTCCCAAAATTTGGATTTACGGCACGTGAATACCGTGGATGTATTAGTATCGATTTTCGAGAGTTGAGGAGATGGGTCTTCACAAAACACCTAGGGAAATCAACCTCGAAAGTGAAACTCCAAACAGAATAGTGGCAAGAGTAGTTTAGTCGGTTGGTTTAGTTGACTGAATATTTCCCTAGTCGACCGAACATGAAGGAAATTCCTTCTTGAAGGTGGGGTTCAAAACACAAGACTAGGGGAAAGGGCAAGATTTGGTCAACTAGTTTTGTCGACTGAATGTTTCTCCTGCCGACTGAACTCCTGGGCAAGGGAGTCACTTTGAGGATTTCATCCCCGTTCAAGCATGGTTTTTTATGGGGTCTTGGAAAGACTTAAGAAAGGTTTTCGGTTTACTCTGTGGCTATAATTGAGAGGTGTCAAATCTCCTATGCAGGGCACAACATGGTGTGATGGAATGAATGGTTGCAATAGTCGGTCATGATGCATCAGTGGTTTAATATGGTCCATAAAATGATGGAGAGACTTAGCATAACCTTCTTGATAGAGTTAGGGGTATGCCATATGGGCAATTATGTAATTTGGTAAATATATCTTACTAGATAACCATTCTTATTCAAAATAAAAGGTTTTCTTTTTATTATATACTTGATATAATGTGTTATGTTAATTAATTAATTTAGTTAAAAGTATATTTAATAGAAAATCCATAAATGGTATATTTTGTGATAATAGTTACAAAGTGTTGTAACCGTGAGTAATTTATCACAATGAAAACAAATATACCATTTTAAATATTTCTAGTCAAGTTGTGTCAATACCGAATATCAATACATCCATTGAGACTAGAGTACGCAACACTCTTGAAATGTTGGATAGTGTATTACTTATGGCTGTTGAGGGCACCAAGGCGCTATGTACTGATAGTTATTTGATTACTATGGAACGACTCACTCGACAGTTTTTCGTTGGTTAATATAACCAAGGTCAAACAGAAAATAGTGATGTGACCAATTTGTACAGTTCTCTCAACTTAAGAATATTGTTGATCTTCAGTATGGAAGCTTCGATTTGATTATAGTTAAATTATGGCACAACGTCCATCGAATGACTGTAGTTGGATCGAGTGAAAGCATTGGAAGTGAAACACTATTTAAGAGAGGATTCTTCTCCTTAATTTATGAGATTAGTATCATGGTCAAGTAATATCAACTCAAAGTCAAAGTCTATGGGCAGAGCAGTTCGGTTAATAATAATTGTTATTATTTAACCAAGCACTTTGTGTTTAGACTATAAAGTTGAATGTGGATGATATTAGAATTTTGACCATTACCCAATCCACAATTCCTAATGTGATATAGTTTTGACAACGTGAATTGGTGTAAATAACCGTCACTATCATGTACCGCTTATAATAAGTGGAATTTGATTTTACCAAAAGACGTGTAAATGATAAATTCAGCCAAAATGTCACACTACCTGCTAAGTGACGTGTGAATGTTAATATTCAAATAGTTCGATTTTACTCGCTAATTGAATTTACACTTTTGAGTCGCACAACCGTAATGATGAATACTCTGAAAAACCACATGATTTAATTAATTTATAAAATGTTGTAAATTGATTTAATTTAATTGATATTTGAGAAATATTAATTGTTATTTAATTTATTTGATTTTTGGAAGTATTTTGTTATTATTTTAATGCATTTATAAAAGTTCTATTTATGCATGTCGATATACAATATCGATGTATGAAAGGTAATTGCATGAAATGATTTGTGGAAATTTTATATAATTTAATGGCCTGATTTGTGGAAATTTTATGTCATTTGATGACATATCATATGAAAAGGAGTGGGGAGGGAGAGGTAATTAAGGGAATTAATTAAAGTTTTAACTAAAGAATAGAAAAGGTTTCATTATTTAAAATAAAACATATTCACTAATTCATTCTGTACGTACAACTCATTCCATCTCATTCATTTTTTCCCTTTCTCTCCTTACTTTAATGACAGTAAACAAAAATATCAAATTTTCAAAAGTCTTCCAATTCAAAATAAGAACATCAAATAAAACAAAACAAAAGTGGTTCATCCATCTCTTACAAGGATAGGATGTGGGTCTTGAATACTTGTGGAGGTATCATCATTCAAGGAGTGATTTCTAGGTAAAATCCTAAGGTGATTCTCTAATTTATTTATTTACATGTTTTATACTTCATATATTTGTATATAATGGTTCACTGTGTGCTTAATTGATTAATTTTAAAATATGTGATACAAAACCTTTTATCTTAATTAAAGCATGTCTATTATTTTATTCAACTCAGATCTATACATGTATTTCATCCCTTATTTATGTTAATTATTATAGATATCCCCTTTTGCTCTTTTGTTCATGTTATATGCTTAGTTCATATTTTATTCTTATTACCATAAATTTATATGTGCCTTAATTGTCTAATTATTTTGTGTTTTAGAAATTATAGTTTGAACAATATTTTGTTTTGAAAATTATTTTTTTAACTGATTTAGTTTTATGTCAGAAATTTGGAAATTGAATATATTGGAGCAAGTTATTTTGGAAAAATGTTGTATATTGAATATTTATTCCACATATTTGTTGTTTTGAATACAATTTTAATTGTTGTTGATTTTGTTTAAAACTTGTTTCAACTAAAAGGAGAAAGACATAAATGGATTTTTGATTATTGATCATTTCTATCCCTCTGAAGTTAAAGTGGATTACAATTTGTTACTTTAATTTTAAAACATGCAATAGATTATAAAGTTTACATATATGTATATACATTTGTTATTTTAATTTAAAACATAGCTAGCGGTTATTCTTATATGCATACATATACGTGTTTAAGTATTCAAAATGTTTAGAAATAACATTGAAGATGAGTTAATGAAATGAGATAACTTCTCAACCTTTTTCTCTCCTTACTAATTTCTTTCTTTAACTTAATTGATTGTCTTACACACACACACACACACACACACACACACACACACATAGACTTTTGATTAGGTAACACAACTTTCTAACATATATGCATAAGTAAATGTAAATGTTGTTTTGTTTAAAAAGAAAACAAAAAGGGTTAGACATGAAAGGCCCAATTTGAATTGGGTCTGGGGAAAATTTTCAAAATAGTTTTGAAAATTAAGACAAGATTTTAAAGTTAAAATAAAAACATGTTTATTATAAAAGGTTATTATAGAATATGCTTGTATATGATTTTTGTTTGATGATAATAAACACACACACACACATGTATATATATATATATATATATATATTCTTTTGAATGTATTTATTGTACTATTTTATTTTTCACATAATTAAAAATATATTTGATGAATAAAATAAATAACATAGAATTCATACTCAAACAAATATTTTATTCAAACAAATATTTTATTACAAATTTAGATAGTACAAACTTCAGCTATCACTATATTTACACAGTTTCAATTACAATTCAGTTTCAATTACATTACAATTTCGATTACATCACAACTTTCAATTTACAATTTTGACCTCACTACATATCACTCATTCACTTGTATTTGTTCTTCAACTCTATTCCAGTTTGTATCCAACATCTGAATTATCAGCAAAATAAATACCGACGCAGTAAAATTGAAAAAGAAATATACCCAACGTACAATGAAGCATGTGAAAGTATTATTTGCCTCAGTAATTTGGGCTGTTCATCATCATTTCTTTTGAATTCATCATACATAAACAACTTGTAACATGTATAGTGTATCACTGTATATGTCACAAGGCCCTGCACACCGATATACACTTGATAAAATTGCAGGGACAGGTGAGCACAAGGTTAAACCCGAACCAAACCATGGATTCAACTCAGGTGCAATACAAACAAAAATAGAATGGTCGGGCTTACGAGTTCAAGTGTATAAGCAGACTACATGACACAAATAGCCCAAACATGAAACCAGAGAGATGAACATCAATATGAAGTTCAGACCAAAATATAAGGCAACCCAGACTTGTATAGACCATTCAAACTGTGCAGAGACAAGTAGTGGTAGACTCAAAAGATCATGATGATTCACATGAATACAAATGTACACTTGAAGAATCAAATGCAGCAGCAAGAACATAAACAACTGAAAACAATGAGGCAAAAACATAACAGTGAACAGGAGATCACTGTATAAGCTTGGATCAGATGAACATGAAAACAAAGTTCTCATGCACAAATGACTCAACATACTCACATGTGCATAGTAGGGATAACATACTATAATGTATAATTTCAATTACCAGATGCAATGAACCAAGCACTCCAGAGATCAATGTGTACAATAAGACCACAATCAATTAACATCTACAAAGGGCAGTACAAATATAGCATTAACCAGAACCAGACTCAAACTCCACCAGAAAGGTACTCGACACATGCAAGTGAAACAAGATTTCAAGTATATATAGTGGTCAAGGCAAATAAAGAACAAACCTAACAAACCAGTCCAAGTTCAGACTGCAAATGCAACTATCGAGATATAGCAAAGTGTCATTTGTATGCACATATGCATATAAGTACAAACATATAGCAGTTCGGAGTGGTGTAGTTCGAACAAGGAACAAAATAGCAAAGTCACATTCATATAACATGTAAACCAGTTCACAATGATATGCAGGCACTCAAATGATGGGCCAGACTAGAGGCACACAATGCTACAAGAACAGAACAAGACTTCATAATTGAACCGCTAGACATGTATGCATACATATGACAACCAGTACAAGGCAAATGCGAGAGACTCCAAGTCCAGATATATAATAGAGACATTCAACTGGACGATTTAACTCGAAGCTATTCAAATGGAACCACACAAGACAAAACCAAAACATAAATGCTCACATATGAAGACTGCTATAACTAGATCGAAATAAAGCAGCGGTTGGAACAAGTCAAAAGCTAACAGTCTGTGTGAAGCAGAGTTTACAGAAAATCGAAACAGTAGCAGGTTGAACCACTACGAGCAGTGAAGTCAATCAGGGTAGAACATAATTGAACAAGTCCAAGTAAGTTTTATCTCAAAAATTCACGATGCCAAAGTCATAGCATAAAAATACGGTCATAATATTCAAATGCCGAAGTTATAGTAACTGACCCAAAGAAAGTCAAGCTAAAATTCAAAGATGAACAGGTAAAAGAATTATCACAAGCATTTAAGCAAAACCGAACGACCAAGCAAGAAGTAAGAAGAATTCAAACATATTTATACGAACGAAAATATAAGGTGTCCGATCCTTATAAAATCCCAATCATCATGATCGGAGGGTAACAATCGAGTTCAAGCATAGCCATGATAGTAAATAAAGGCAATTCACGTACCAGTACAAAGCACTGATTCGAACTCGACAATTGCCGCACGCCATCAAAGCCAAGGAGACGATTGACGAAGCCAATCGAAGCATAAATTCACTTCAATCGATTAATATATCCAAGTGGCGTCTTTAGTTTTCCAAAAACCCTAGCTTTCGAAAAGGAACGAAGTAAACAAAAGATCGACCCTAGTTTACAGAAGGGAGAAATCCTTATTTCTCATATTTTATGAATCATAGTGGGCTAGTCTACTTTATTTTTGGGCTTAAATTAGAATTAGGGTTTTGTATTTTAAATTTGTCTTTATTTTTTATTTTCTCGTTTAACTTGTGTAATTGTCTTGTCGTGTGACTAGGTGACGAACTACGGTGGTGTAGTTTGAGAATTCGCAACTCAATGGCTGAGTTGTGGCAGAGTTTTGAGCATAGAGTTATGTTAGTCGTTAGAGGGTGTCGCAAGTTTACGTGTGTAGGCGTTTGACTACTTAATTTCTAGTAGAAATCTTAGGGGCAGCACGTAAGTAGGGTTTTGCCGAAGCTAGGTAAATCTGTGTTGTTCTTTTTTTTTTATTATTCTGCTATTATCTATGCTACAATTATTATATTTATTTTCGCATTATTTTTATTATTATTCGTATCACCCTATTCACCCCCTCTAGTATGAAATCGAACCTACAAGTGGTATTAGAGCTAAACTGTTTTTTGTTTTAAAAATTTGATTTTTTAAATGGCTTCTTTTAATAATGCTTTTGCTGAGGGTCGGTCCATAGTTAGACCACCCATGTTCAATGGTGAATATGCTCACTGGAAAAATAGAATGAAATGTTTTCTGAAAACTATTGATGCTTGGAATATTGTTAAGACATGATATAGGACACCAACTATAGTGGTAAATAATCAAGAAATTGAAAAACCCATGGATCAATGGAAAGATCTTGAAAATAAACTATAGAACGCTAATGCTAAAGCTATGAATTCTATTATTTTTTCATTAAATCAAACTGTATTTAATCGTGCCTCACATTGTCTATCTGCGTAGAAAATTTGCAACACACTTGAATTGACTCATGAAGGACCTCCCAAGTCAAAGAACCGCACCTTGCCATACTTAGTAGTGAATACGAGAACTTCATAATGGCCAAGGATGAAAATGTCAAAGAGATGTATAGACGAATTTCTAATCTCGTATACAAATCGGAAGCTCTTGGAAAACCATACATAGAATTGGAAATATTTCAAAAAATCCTTAGAGTCCTTCCACGAAATTTTGAAGCGAAATTTACTGCCATTCAAGAATCAAAGGATTTGAATCAAGTTAAAGTTGAACAAATCATTGGAAATCTCACCACTTATGTGCTAGAAATGAAATTCAAGGAAGAACGTGAAGGAAGTGATACTCGAAAGAAATCAATAGCTTTCAAAGGAACAACAGAAAGTGACAATGATGATGGAGCAACCGATCTGGCACTATTAATAAAAAAATTTCAAAAGGTGGAATAACAAGTATGGAAATCCTGCTCTAAATCAAAAGTTGAAAAGCAAAATAGTCAAAGTACTAGACAACTCAGAAGAGCAGGAGATCATTTGTCATAAGTGCAAAAAACCTGGTCACATCAAGCCAATTTGTCCTCAAAATCAATTTAGCAAAGGAAAGAAACCGAAAATGAGAAGCTTTGCAGCAACATGGAATGAAAGTGATGAAAATGATAAAAGCATTGGTAGTGAGAGTGAAAGAGCAAATATGTGTCTTCGGAGAAATAAGCGACGGTGATGATGACGAGCCAAGGGAGGTGTCAAAACTTAATCATTCAGAATTACTTATATATTTTCATGAAGTAAATGACTATTTTGAAAGACTTAGGGAGAAATATGCTAAAATTGAATCACAAAGAGATAATTTGATAGAACCAAATAAACAGCTTGATCAATTGGTTAAAAAATATCGAAACAAGAGCCCTAAGTGTGATAAGTGTCCATCAGTGGAAGAAGAAATTAAAAAATTAGAAATTAAAATTAAATCACTTGAAAATGAAATTCTAATTTTAAAAGAAAGTGAAAACAGTAGGAGAGAAAATTCTTTTAAAAAGTGCACCTTGTTATTGAATGAAAATCAATCACTCAAAACACAAGTCCAACAATTGTCCCACTACAAGAAAAACAGTCTTTTATAGCGGCATATAGCTGCTATTAAACACAACTATAACGGTTTGATAAATGCTGTATATTGACATGTTATAAAAAAGAATTGCACATTTATAACACAAAAAAACCGCTATAAAAAAGCATGATTTTGTAGCATAAAATAGCCGCTATAAAAGAGCATGATTTATAACGCCTATTTGCTGCTATCATTTAACAGTAACCTCATACATTGCATTATCTTTTTATAGCACTTATGTCATATAGTTATAATGCTTTTTAGGAGCTATGCTTTGTTTTACTGTATATTTGATGCACCCCACTATTACATTTTAATAATAATAATCAAAATGAATCTTCTTTGAATAGATAACAATTTGAACAATGTATGAACGAAAAAATATAATAATCAGCAAATTAACGCATATTCGTGATACCAAAATAAAGTATCAACTAACAAATAATAAGTTCAATACATGAGTTACCAAATTTAATACGTATTCATGATAACAAAAGACAACATAGTTCAAAGCTAACGTCTACAAGTACCAAATTCATCACTAAGAACTTGAACTGCTCAAAGCTTTTCTTCATGCATGTTACATCATCCATCGACCTAGTTCTTTATCTACTTCCGGATATGAAACGAGATATTTCATCCAAGTTGAAGCAATTCTTTTGAGCAGGTACTATGGATTAAAAGGAAATTTATCTACCACTATTAACATCAATATGAAAAACAGAAATCTTTTGATAGTGTTCGCTTTTTAGTGAATAATTTAACTGACATGGTTTAAACCTTATCGTTCTCTCATGCAATTATTTACTCAATTCAAATTTATGATTCTAAAGGACAACCAATCCTTTTTGAACACACGTTATGGAAAACTAGTAGCACAGTAGTGTGAGTTTTTATGTAAATAGAATAGTGAAATTCTACACGAATTTGAGAGTGAAATTACTCAGAATCTTGAGAAAAAATTACACAAATTGACAGCACTGTATTAATGTTACATACCTTGTTGATAATTACAGAAGAGTTGCCAATGGGTTCAACATCAGTGATCGGACCCTTGTCTTCTGGATAATGTCTTCTTACAATTTTTCATACTCCGTGGAATTCAAGTAAGAAAATGGGTATGCAGCTGGATTATCATCTCTGGATAAGTTTGGCAAAGGCTTCATAAATATATGGTCCAATTCTGCCATTAATATATATACATATATATCTGTAATTAAAATGCAAGAATATTTGCTTTGAATAAATAGTAAAATGTAATAGATAAATAAATTAATGAAACAATGAAACTTCTCCATCCACCACAAAGACGACAACAACGAGGCTTGTTAATACAGTTGGATTCCGATTCCAAACCAACTTCATCTTCTAAGATCATGATGAGTTATTCGTTGACATGAGATAGGTTCTCCTTAGAAAACTTTAAAGGAAGACCCTGAAGCAATAAGAAAATCAAAGTTCACAAGTCAAATTGTAAATCATTGATAAATGGGCGGAGTTTGTTCTTCCCTTGAATAAACAACCATGGAGTAGAGCATACATTTGTGCGGCTCACTTCAATTTTAACCATTTACCTTTTCAGTATGGAAAGGTGCAACAACTGTATTTATCTTTTTACACTACAAAGACAAGATGTGAATGAATTTACTAGGAAAAATTAACATTTCTGTTCAGTGTCTATTTTAAGACAAATAAATGTGTTTCCAGCTATTACATGCTAATGTTGTGAATATAACCCTTTGAAATTTAATTATGGAAATAAACTCTAATTCTGAATGGGAACTCTATTATTAAGGTGATCTGTCACTATTGCAATCGTTGGTTCATTTTATAGACCTTTTATGATAAGTAAATAAATAAATAAAGTGTTAATATCACTTGAACTATTCAATTTTCACAATATACCATTAGGTTTCATGAACAAAAGATTAACTTACTTTCATAGCAGTTTGAAGTACTCATAGGATATGCATTGTCCGAGTTCTTGAAAACAATATAAGCTACTGCCAATGCTTTCGACACATTATAGGCTTTCTGATTGTGAAGCCTTTGTTAGCGCCGTGGACAATATAATCTACTGTTAGAACATATTGTACTGTGGGAAGACCCAAAGTGTAATTATCTTCATGTGCCTCATTTATAGAATCAATCTTAAAAGGACAACCAACTTCTGATAGTAGATCAATCTTCAACATTTCTTCAAATCGATCTTTTTACATTTGAAGCTTGAACCACTCATTATATGTATGAAGTGTTTCTCTCATTATTCTCATCAATTGTGGTTCTTCTATGCCTATCTACCTACCAATTACAACCTACATTGATTACCAAATTATTCCATTTAACTATAACATCAGTTTAACACATTCGATTTTCCCTTCTTTTGGTAGAATAAAATGGACCGTGAACAAAATGGAACATATCTTGAGCTATGCCCAATAATAATGATCATGATAAACTAATAACTAGCTCTTCGCACAAAGAATGACTATGGCGTTTAGTTTAACACCTAACTGACTAGAGCAATAAATCCTAATGTAACAAAAATAACAAATACTACCTCGGAAAGCATTACCTTGTGCAAGCAGGTAAATCTTAAAGGAAAACAACTACACAAAATATTATCCATAAACATTCAACAGTTGTGAAATTTGTATCCAAAGATTACAAAAACAAATCAATCAATCAATAATCACAATAGGGATATTTCATCCAACTATCCCTTTATTATTTTCAAATCAGCTGTTTACAGTTTTGTAGAACAGACATATTGACATAACCAGCTGTTTCAAATCCATTTATAAAGTGGATATAGAAAACAATGTGAGAATATCCATGATTGATAAGGTCCTGACATTTGATGACTTTTTTGCGATTGGAAAAATATATGCAAAGGCGTCTTTGAAAAGGGGATTGAATTCCCAAAAAAAATTAGACTCATACATGGATGATAATTCTCTTTTAGCATTATGTCACCTAATTTAGGTGTGCTGACAAAATCATTATGCTGATTTAATATATAATATTTTGGGTCTACCAAACATGCAACTCATCGGTGTTTATTTATAACATGTGAATTCATATCCTACCAACTAATGTCACATAACCAGCTCCAAAACTGTTTCCTAAAGCACAATTTATGATTCCCACAAGCCACCTGACCTGATGTTCTCATCATTAATCTCAACACATCATGTGCAAAACAAAAGGTAGAGTAATAACATTTGAGAGGCTTTTTTGACTGGAAAAAAATGGACCCTAAATCTTATTGCAAGGGTTTAACACATAAAATGCTTAGTCGTGCTTTCTACGATACAATTAGATATGCAAATATGAGGAAGTAAAGCAATACCATGAATAAAAAAAAAGAATCAATTACCTGAAGTGAATTTACAAGAGCAGACAAATGCAGTCCATTTGTCAGTGAAGCTTCATTAGGATTAAGTAAAGAAAACATAGTCTCCTTCAAAGGCTTTAATAAAGCTGGATTGCTAGTAGCTAGAGGATATAAATGTGTACTAGCAACCTTAAGTGTTATATCAAGCTTTCTGTCATTAAGTAATTTCAGAAATTCAACCTAAAAATTCATTTGCATATTAGTACCAGTTCTATATAGCAATTATTCAGCATGCAGTAATATTACAAGAACAAAATTATACCTGTTTCAGTTGGAAAAAGAGAACAGGATTTTGGTTAAAGAAGTTTGGAACCATAGAATTTACTTCCTCGACAACTTCAGCAGCCAAGCCCATACTAGACATTTCTTTCATTTCTAATAGAATATCAAACTTGTTGCCCACTACAGCACAAATTTTTTCCAAGGATGAATGATTATTGGAAACCTAAGTAAATATTATACATCAGCAAATCCTAAGGTTGGTTAAATTTTACTTCATTATGTATAGTGTTTTAGCATTATAGCAAATATTGCATAATAAACATAAGAACTTTGGTTTATAGTAAACTGACTTGATCTTCCCCAGTCAGCACAGGCCAACTATCATGGAGTATATAGGAAAAAATGTCGTAATTCAGGTTTTAGACATGCTACTATTTTTACAATTAATCATTAAACTAGCAACTTAAACACAATTCAAAAGCAATTTATGTGCTAAAATTAAGAAACATTGTAGTACTCCTTAACTAGAGCATGTCAATCTATCCCAAAACTAGAGAACATAAAACACAAGCCGCTTGGCAAAGTATAAGCAACAGTGCATGTCCACCACGTACCCATGTGCCAAGCACGGGTTCCAACCTAGTTGAGTAATATTGATGAAATATGAGAGACATAATCATTGTACACGAGGCTACTAAAGCAATCAATGTTAGCAGAAAAATTGCTTTGAGATTTTAACTGCAATATTTTTACATTTTTTCTTGTTTGAACTTGCATTTTCATCGTTTTTTTTAAATGTTGACTTGTTTGAAATGTACTTCAAATTACAAAAAATAATGGGCCTCGATGACCAGGATATATATGTGCAAATGTCATGGACACCAAAAGCTAATCGTACGAAAGAGAAATATGTTTAGCGATGTTTTAAGATTGTGCGTTGGACCATGATATCACAAATTTTGAAAACAGATATTTTTCCTTTGTCAAGAATGCAAGATATGAGTTCTTTATAACTACCATATATCATGATACCAAAAATTTGTTCCATACAAATATAGCTACAAAGACAAAAAGTGCAAAAAGTAACACTTGCAAAGTTAAACACATATCATCCCTGTCCTGAATCCAAACTTCCATTGGTCTTGCAAGCTCAAAATATAGGATCCAAACTTCATAATTGTACAACTCCTATTAATTATTCTGAAATCGAAGAGAAACAAAGATAGTGTGCAGAAACATTTTAGGTAAAATGAGTTAAGTAACAGAGCAATATTACCTAAGCATATACAATTGCTTTATAAAAATTTTAAATCGATAATCTAAATAGGTCGTAATTGGCAAACTAGCATTAAGCTGGCATCAAAGTGAAAATTGAGTGCAAACTAATTTCCTTTTAATCAGAAACTATCCTTTATTTTCCAATCCAGTAGAAATTCAAATTGACTTATCTAACGTAAACGATTGAACATATAAAGTAGTAGAACCCATACAAACAGAAAATGGATTTGAGTTATCCAAGTTGAAATGAGTTACCATTTACAATAGTAGAACCCATACAAACAGGTTTCTATATAAAAGTAAACATTAGTTTTCAAATTAGGGAAGAATTAGCAGCCGAGTATGAATTTGGTAATAAAATTAAAATTAAACAACAGATAGAAGGGTATAATAAGGAAATAGGTTGAAAATCTGTACCCTAATTTAAAATCATATGGATTAGCAAATTAGGGTTTGTCTAGATTGACGAAGATGAATTTGAGAGTTTGAATTTTTGCAATTGGATTTATAAAATCGATATTGAAAAACATAAACCCATATATAATCACAAAATAAAGTATAAAATTAAAAGGGGAACAATCAAAATACTTTCGACAATAACAAAGAGCATACCACTGAAGGCCCTTCCACTGCCAAATCTGCAATTAGACAACCATCCTCACTTCAAAATCTACAACCCCAACGAGTTGCTCGAAACTGCACGCTTCATTTTGCATGCGAACACATCCCCGATGTCGAGGTCCACACAGCAGCAAGTGACGTCGAACTCCCCGCAGCCAAGCTCGTTACTGATCTTGTATAGACGCATGAACTCTTTGAAGGACGAAGGGCTACGAAGGACGAAGGGGTTAAATAGAGGGACGAGAGTGGTCGGAGTAGGAAAGGAAGTGATTTTGATTTTAGGGTTAGGGATTTTTGGGAACTTAGTCTTCTTGGGAGGGAAACGAAACCGGTTAAGTGGTTTTTTGGAGGGCAGACGAAAATTTTGGAGCCGAGAGCGTTACATGGCATGGTACAAAATAAAATGAGCTAAAAAAACAAATAACTAAGAGTAAACAATAACGCTTTAGAATAACGCGTTATTAAATGGAATTATTAATAACATATTTTGTTGTAGTGTCTACAACTATAGGAAAATTCTCCAAAGGAGAAAAATCACTAAATATACTAATAGGGGAACAAACTGTTAATACTGTTAGACAAGGACTTGGGTACACTCAATCTGAACGTGTTAGAAGCGAATTTAATCAAGTCAATTCAAAGTGCACAATTTGTGGAAAAACTGGACACAATTACGATAATTGTTGGTATAGACCCAAAACCGTGAAAACCATATTAATTTGGTTTCCTAAAGGCATAAATTTAAAATCCCTTAAAGTCAAACAATTCTAGTGTCCAAAGGAACAAATATAGATTGTTTTGGGTCTACAAAAACATATTTTTGTCACTAAAAACCATGGACCTATAAAAACAAATAGGTCACAAAAATCTTTTCCCGTGTAGGTGTTGTGGCAGGTTAAGGAACAACAAAAGTGTTACCTGAATTCTGGCTGTTCCAAGCACATGAATGGCAACAAATCAAAGTTCCTTAGCCTAGTACAAAGGTGGCAGAATCATAATGAGTAACAACGAAAAATTATTGTGAAGGTAAAATAGGTAACGGTACATTTATCTTGAATGATATATTAAATGTTGAAAATCTGCACTATAATCTGATATAAATCAACCAGTTATGTGATAAGAAATAAATGTTGATTTTGATTCTGATTTATGCCAAATTATTGGCCAATTATCTTTTTATGCTGAGAAAACTATAAGTACCTCTAGAGTCTTTGACCTAATTCATATAGTTCATTTGGACTAACTATATTGAAAGTTTAGGTAGTAAGAGATAGTGTCTTGTGTTGGTTGATGATTACTCTAGATCACGTGGATATATTTGCTTATCTTACTGCTTCTAGATCTGACACTACATTCACTAGTTGTTTATGTGCATGTTTTCAATCAATTCCTTAAGGAATCACATTTTAAATGATATAAAATGATTATAAGTTATTTGTTGCATACTTCATGTATGGTCTATGATATCTATATAATGATAACTTTGAGTCAAAAGGGAATTCAGATGCAGATTACACTGGCAGCCTAGTTGATAGAAAAAGTACCAGTGGAACGAGTTTTACGTTGAGACATTCATAAGTTGTATTACATTTTCAAAGAAAATGTATGTATATTTTTCATTTCAACTGATTTTCAATTGGAAGACATTTTTTCATAAAAACCCTTCCAAAAAATAGTTTTTATTGACTTTGTTTTCGATTAGTAATTTCAGAAATTTGATTTTATAATCATTTTTGGATTTTATCTTAGATGACTACATTAACTAATCTAACTCTCAACTGATTATCGAAAAGATAAATAGTGATTGAAAAAGTGAAGAGTGTTGATATTAATCATATATTAGACTTGAGGCAATATATTTAGTAAATTTCTTTAAAAATTTAAAGAAGATTTATAATAACTTTTGTTTGTAAAAATTACATGACCATCTTTATTTCTATCATATTCTAACGATCATCACTCATTAAAATCCAATATAAAATGTCAAAATGTGGTATTTTAAATAAGAATTTTTTATTATTTCATTTTTAGCAATAAAAACATCTAAAGTATTCACTCTCATTTAAAAGTCCTCATAGTTATGCATGGATGAATCACTTGGAATATTTGTTTATGTGCTTTCATGCTTATTTAAAAGTCCTCACGGTTATGCTTGTATGGAACACATATCAAAATTGATTATTAAATAGACAAGTTGATTCTAATCCCATTTAAAAGCCCTCACAGTTATGCGTGGTTAGAAGATGCTTGAACTTCATTTTTTAAATAAAAATTAGGAATACTACTAATCTCATTTAAAAGTTCTAACGGTTATGCATGGTTAGTAGGTATTCAAATTCCTAATATAAGTTTACCACAAATAGACACAACTATATGGTTTTATATGCCGACATCACCCCTATCACTCTAAAGTGGAATATGCGCCTAAGAGAGTATTTATGATTTTTGTTTGATTTTCTATTGAAAATTAATATTTATACTCAATTGGGTATTAATGTTGTATTAATGCCTATCACTTGATCTCTATTTTTCTAACACTGTTACTTTTTTATTGATAACAAAAGGGGGAGAGAGAAGTTAAGATTTTGGGAAATAAATTCAAATGTTTTATTTTGCATATTCTTATCTATTTGCATAACATATTCTCATATAAGCTCATTGCAATTGTTTTTTATTTGCATATTTTTCATGCATATGTGAAGGGAGAGCTTGGTTTCAAATAGGAGGAGCAAATAGATTTCATCAATGACCAAATACATTTAATAAATTCAAAATTTTAGTATGTGTTTGTTATCATCAAAAGGGGGAGATTGTAGAATATGCTAGTATATGATTTTTGTTTGATGATAATAAACATATATATATATATATATTCGTTTAAATGTATTTGTTATTGTACTATTTTATTTTTCACATAATTAAATAAATGTTTAATGAATAAAATAAATACACTGAATTCATACTCAAACAAATATTTTATCACAAATTTAGATAGTACAAACTTCAGCTCTCACTACATATACACAATTTCAATTATAATTCAATTTCAATTACATTGCAATTTCGATTACATCACAAATTTCAATTTACAATTTTGACCTCACTACATATCACTCATTCACTCGTATTTATTCTTCAATTCTATTCCAGTTTGTATCCAACATCTAAATTATCTGCAAAACAAACACTGATGCAGTAAAATTGAAAAAGAACTATTTTTGCAATGTATAATGAAGCATGTGAAAATATTATTTGCCTCAGTTATTTGGGTTGTTCGTCATCATTTCTTTTGAATTCATCATACACGAATAGCTTGTAACGTGCACAGTGTATCACTGTACATGTCACAAGGCCATGCACACCGATATACACTTAATAAAATTGCAGGGACAGGTGAGCACAAGGTCAAACCCGAACCAAAAGATGGATTCAACTCAGGTGCAATACAAAATAAAAATGGAATGATCAGGCTTAGGAGTTCAAGGGTATAAGCAGACTACATGACACAAACAACCCAACCATGAAACCAGAGAGATGAAGATCAATATGAAGTTCAGACCAAAATATAAGGCAACCTAGACTTGTACAAACCATTCAATCTGTGCAGAGACAAGCAGTGGTAGAATCAAAAGATCAAGAAGATTCACATGAATCCAATATACACTTGAAGAATCAAATGCAGTATGAAGTTCACAAACAACTGAAACTAGTGAGGCAAAAACATAACAGTAAACAGGAGATCACAGTACAAGCTTGGATCAGATGAATATGAAAAAAAAGTTCTCATGCAAAAATGACTTAACATGCTCACATGTGCAAAGTAGGGATAAAGACTCTAATGTACAACATCAATTACCAAAAGCAGTGAACCAAGCACTCCAGAGACCAGTGTGTTTAACAAGACCACAATTAGTCAACATGTGTAAAGGGCTGTACACATGAAGTATTAACCAGAACCAGACTCAAACTCCACCAGAAAGGTACTCAACACATGAAAGTGAAGCAAGACTTCAAGTATATATGGTGGTCAAAGCAAATAAAGAGACCTAACAAACCAATCCAAGTTCAGACTGCAAATGCAACTATCCAGCCATAGAAAAGTGTCATTTGTTATGCACATATGCACATGCATATAAGTACAAACATATAACAGTTCAGAGTGGTGCAGTTCGAACAAGGAACAAAACAGCAAAGTTGTAACGATCTAGAATTTTGTTAATTAAAATTTGAATATTTAGATTGATTTTAAATATTAATAAGTAAAAAATTGGAGTCAAATAATTTATTTGTCGAATATCTGGATTTAATTGGATAATTAAATCGATAATTTTATAGTTGAAATTACAGAAATAATTGGAAATTGGGTTTAAAATGACTGAAAATAATTTGGAAAATTTTTATTTTATCAAATTGGAGTTAGAACAATGTTATGGAACTTTTAAAATCGAATTAGAAGTTGATTTGCGAAAATTGAATATTTTAATATTTAATTATCGACTGAAAAATAGCCAATTTTTGAACAGTCTCAGAATTGGACGAAACTAGTTCCATTAGATCCGTAATAGTTTGTTATTATCGGATTTCAATTTTCGTAGCAATCGGAGTTGTCGTTTGACCGTGGCAGGCCAAAACGTCTAAAAATTTGGTTAACCGATTTAATTTAAAATCGATCGTTTATTGCCATAACTCGCACATATGATTGAATTGGCTTTCGAAACCAATTCCATTGTGTTCGAAACGCGGGGTAAACCCTAGAAACGCCAGCCGCCACGCTTTGTTTGGAGTCCGAAAAATCGGATGAATAGTAAATTGAAAATATTTTCTACAAAAGAGTTGCCATCTTCACTATTGCAAAAATATTAAAAACCCTAGGATTATTGTTCATGGCCGCCACCTTCACGATTCAATGGCCAGCATCTCACATCTTTCCACCTCATTTTTCCTCCAATCCATCAAAAATTAGCGAAACTTTCCAACTACAACATTGTAGAGCGTCGCGAGCTCGTCAGATCTGTACGGCGATGATGGGTTGTAGTGAAGCGTGGAGGCGGCTAGGGTGGCGCGACCGATGGCCGTTCGTGGTCGTCTGGGGGGAGCGTGGGTCGACCGGACCTAGCCACACTCTGGCCGGTGGTGGAGCACGTGGCGGCGAACGTGTTGGCACCCTCCGATCGGTTTCAAAAGAGATGGCATGATCGCGAAAATTCAAAAGGTGATGGCGGCGTTTGGGTTAGTTCGCGAACGAGTCGCGTGGGAGAAGGAAAGGGAGTGGACGGACCGATCTGGGGAAAGGATTTGAATGGCCGTGATTGAATCATAGTGTTTAAAATAAAATAAAATGTTAATTAATATATATTTAAATTCGCAAATGTTTAAAAATGCATATCTCTTTCATACGAGGTCGGAATTCGACAAAACATTTTGCATTGGAATCGTTTCGACGAGCTCTACGCGATACAACTGGATTGGAGTCGTTTGGATCTAGTGAAAATTTCGAGTAAAATTAAACGTTCGTTTAATTTTATTCGAAATAAAACGATGGAACAGAACTAAAATCAAGGTGAGAACTTCTCACTCAATTGAACAGTTTCGATTTAAATTTTAAATAGTTGGATTTAAAATTGCTTGAATGTATGTTTGAATGATGATTGCAGTTATTGATTGCTGTTTGGTTGTGATATTAGATATAGTAGGATATATCTATATATAGCAATATATGTATATATATATATATTGGAATATGTATATATTGGAGTTGTTGATTTCCCGCACTTCTATAGCGGATGAGACCCTATTGCGCCGCATAATAGCGGATAATATTTTATAAATCCCATATACTGCGATATTCCGTCTTGAAGCGGAATTGGTATTGTGCTAACATTTGTGGATGCCGGGAAACAGGTTGGAGGGATCCAACTGGATTCCTCACCAGTGTTTATTTAATTACAGATATTGTGATATTCGTTGATTATCATATTGATATATGATGTTTGGATGTGTTGATAGGTTATTTGGTGCTGTTGCATCATCGGATCCATTTTTTTGGAGTTTTAAAAATATAAAAATAATGATTTTTGATTTAAAAGGGTTTCAAAGAGATTTTTTGAAGTATACGTTTTATTAAAATTTTGAATTGATTCATCTTAAATAAAATAAACGTTAAAATTTTAAAGTTATAAAAATTATGATTTTTGTGAAATATAACCGAAATGTGATTTTTGAAATAAATAGCTGATAAATTTATAAAATGGTTTAAATTGGGAATTTTGAATTATAATAAACGATTTATAAAATGGATATTTATAAGTTAAAATATTGGAATTATAAGAAAATGAGTTTTCATAAGTGTTGGAATGAAGTGTAAATGAATTTCATAAGTGAATGAAATTTATAGAATTATAAATGGTGAAGTTATAAATGAAATTTTACAAGTAGTAAGATTTATAAATTTTGTAAAGTTATTAAAAGAATTGATTTGGGTAAATAAATAAATCTTATAAGTTATAAGATTTATAATTTGGGAAGTTTTAAAAGAACGATTTTGTAAATAAATGAATTATAGGTATTTAACTTATAATATGGACTTTTGGTATATAACCGAGTTATATAAATTGAATTGGATTAATAAAGGAGATTTATAAATCGAGGTTTATAAATAGAAATGGAATTTATAGACATTGTTTATAAATTCAAAATCAATGGAATTTGATAAATTGAATATAGAAATTTATTAAAGGAAGTATATTTGCGATTTTGGATAGCGAATTATTCTTTATATAAAATATGTAGAAATGTTGAAATTGGTTAAGGAGGTATATTCGTGATTTTGGACAGTGAATTATCCTTTAAGTTAAATGTAGTACGAATAAGAGTTTGGTTGGGAATTTTATTCACGATTTTGGACAGTGGATATATTATTAAATAAAACGGATACGTTTTGGGAAAGCGATATTAAAAAAATGAAGTTAATGATTTTAAAAGACGTTTTAAAATGCATTAAGTATTGAATACATAGATTTCAACATTCATTGTTGAAATAGACGTTTTCGAGAAATAAGGAAATGGTGGACTATAACACTGTTGTTATAGTAAATGATTTCCGAAAGGAAATGTTTTACATAGTATTGGGATTTATATATCTATTTAAATTTTGAATCCCTATACTAGTGATTTTGGGTTGTCGTAACGATGTTTTACGCAACATTCGTTTTGACCCAAATAAATGTAAATAAGAGAATGTTTTCCTTAAGAATGAAATATATACTTAACTATGGGTTAAGTATATTGAATATTTTCAAATTGTTGAAAATAAATAGATTTGTGAAATACTTATTATTAAATAAGTATGGAAATGTTTTTCCAATATGAAATGAAAGGTTTGAAATTCTATATTTTAAAGATAAATTGAAAAGTGAATATTTGAAATTTGTTTCAAATGGTTAGGTGTGAAAACTATATATCTTGTAAAGATATTTTTGAAGAAATAAATAATTTGAGAAATTATTTGGAATCTGATGATGTTGCGCATCTCTATTGATAGTTAAATAACCGACTATCAATATTTACCTTTAAATAGGTATTTGTTGTGAATTGCTTGAATTTGAATGCCACACTTATGTTTGAAATAAGCGCTCACTATTCGGGTTAGCCGGGAAAGGACCTTTGGGTCGTATAACCCATTCCGAATATGTGATACGTCGTTACGGATTGCATTTGAAGACCGGTGTTGAAGACCGGATATTTGTGAAAATGGAAGGATTACCGTCGAGTTACTCTGCATCGGCTGATCTCCGATATAGAGGTTTTATCACCCTTAGTGACGCGAAGTCCGATCGTGATTAGTGAATATTCGGATTGGAAGGGCTTCTTTGGAAGTGCCTTCGGTTCCGTTCGATCCCAGAATGGACTTGTATGGATTGTGTGTCGGACGTTACAATTTAAGATGTAAAGCTGGTTTCTATCAAATATATTTCTGTTGGTGGCGGAGAATTTATTCTCTTAGCTTAACACCCTTCTCTGAGACGTACGAGCTCAGAGGTTATATAGTTGATGGTTACTAGTGATATATTCCCAAATTGGTAATGTGGCATGCTGAGTGTTACTGTGGGATGATCATTGTTTGATCATTTGTGATATGATCATTTGTTTGATCATTTATCTTGGTGGTCATTACTTTGATCATTTGTTGACCCAAAGCACAGCTTTTGTATAAAGCGTAGCTTTGTGGACGAGACTTCATCGAGCCTCACACCCCGAAAATGGTCAAAACAGGAAGGATGCAGCAAGGTTATTAGGGGGTAGCGCCCCTTTAGTGTATGTCATTCCTTCTGGATAGAGGTGGTATCATGGTATGGAGCCCAGATACTTAACCTATGTTGTTGCTGCAAATTTATTACTTTGTGGTTGTTGGAAATCGAGGATCCTCGGATATAGATCTGTTACGATCGGGGAATGACATATTCGTGTCAGTAGTTACCCAGTTAGGGGTAACCCGGCCTTGTGTTGGCAGAGATCCGGTTAGGTTCTTGGGTCGTCTTTCCAGAGGCGTACCCATGTGGCAATGGGAAGTTTCTTGGCCTGACCATTTGTTGGAAATCCAAAGAAACAATACGATCTTGTACGGTTTTAGTTGTAGAACCTATCATTCACTTATGGTGGTCACCACTGTTTGGATGGTAGCTATAGTAGGCATAAGTGCGGAATGCCTATGCTGGCTAAGATTTATATTCTACTTTCGAAATTGTTTTCTACACTATGCACTAGTAATAATATCAAATGTTTCTTTTTAATGCGTATCAAGCATCTTTGACTATCATAAGGAGAAATTTCCTCCAATTCTACGTTTGCATTGTGTGTGTGGCGGGAGGCCTTATGGTAGTCTCATTTTCCAAAAAGCATTGCGAATCTATTTAAAAAAAAAATTCCTCCGTTGTCTTTTAAAGATAAACTGTTTTAAGTTCTCACACCAGTCCCATGACTGACCTGGAGTTTATTATTTCCTTCCTAAACTCTGGATGCCCACCAATTTCCACACGGGCAGTCTAGAGTTAGGTTATCAGGTTATTCTGGATTCAGGAGTGCTATGGAGATTTGGAAGCAAGCTGGATGGCATGGCGTATATTATCTATTGTATATAGTATTTCTTTTCCGCTGTTTATTGTTGTACACTTTGATGATGTAATGTAATGTGATGTAATGTAATAACTGATATAGTTCTTTGTTTAAAAATAATTCATTTATCTATTATATGTTGTTCCGCTGCGATTGTGAGATTCTGATATTGTTCTGTTGTTTCTTTCTGTTCTGTTCTATCTTTTTCTCTCTTCTTCTACCTCTTTCTGCTTCTTTAACCATAACATTTCGGTTTTCCGGCATTTGATTGCTCGGCAGTTGATACAGTGGACGTATTGATGTCGGTTTTCGAGCGTCGAAAAATCGCGATCGTTACATTTGGTATCAGAGCATATGGTTAAGCGACAACCATGGCTCTGTTGGGTCTCATTAGAGATAGAGTCAGTAGTATTCTAGAATGAGTGTGAGTGTAATAATAAATATGAGCGCGTATTTGTTAGTGAATATAAAATTGTTTTACATTGTGTTTGCTTATCCGTTGAGCTGTTTGTGAATTCTGATCGGTATGTGGGACGCCATATTATCGATAGGGATTTCTAAACACTTAAACGAGGCAAGCGGACATAGTATCATTTTAAATTGGGTAAATGGAATAATTTTACCTTGATTATATTTTATATATAAAGGAATAATTTTTCAAGATTATTAAGTGTATATAAATTGATTGTTGATTGTTAAAAAATGTAAGAATGTATGCAAGTAAACAAAAGTTGTTTGAATAAGTTAAATTAAAACAACAATTGTAAAGAATGAATTGTATAAGCAATTGAATTATTAAGTATGGAACTATAATTAATATGATTTACAATTGTGAAATAATCTTATATATATATATATATAAGTAGTGAAACTATATGAATATATCTATAAATGTGATTTATGAATAAAAGAAAATTTTGAAAGAATATTAAGCACTGAATTCACTATTGTTGCTGGGAAATAATAAGGGTGATGACTGCAGCATCATCAGTATCATTTTCGAGTCTCTATGTGATAGATTTGCTACTATAGTAAATTGAAATTGATGAATATAAGTGAAATAAGTTTTGAACTTATAATATGAGAACTGAATTGGACTTATAAGTGGAAATTTAAGTTAAGTTAAACAAATGATGCTCGAAATAGAATATAAATTAAGTAAAGATGAATGAATTTGATTTTGGTGTCGAAGTAAATTAAAAAGTGAATTAAATGAATATAAACTTGAGTTATATAAAAGAAATTTAACCTTATTTGTTAAATAAATTAGCAGTTGAATTTATAAATGGATTGAATGTTAATCAATTGAATGTAAAATAAATTGATATGAATTAATGGATGTAAGTGTAAATTCATTAGAAGCTAATCAAGTTGAGAAATTGAATAAATTGAATGGAAGTCAATTTAATATGAACCAGTTGGAATTAAAAGTGTTGAACCAAATTGAATGTAAATTAAATAATTTGGTTATGTTGAATATACATTGGTTGTCATATGGATGTTAGTTGATTGTATATAAATTCATTAAGTGTTAATGAAATTGAATTAGCAAAATTTGAAAGCTAAAGTAATTGAATCCAAATTGGAAGTAAATGAATTTGAATAGAACTGAATTTGATTTGGATTGAAAGCGAACTAATGTAAATTAGTAAATGTATACTAATCGGAAATGAATAAATGAATGTTAGTAAAATCCAATGTAAACAAATCAAATATGATTAAAATGAAAACCAATTCATTGAATATTAATGAGAATGTTGATTTGGTTATGGATTTATTGGATGATAGTTGTTTGGTGGTTGAATTTGTTGTTTTGTTGCCATTGCTATGTTTGCACATATAGTTGTTGTTGTGATATATGTTGTATATTGATATTATTTTCATATATACATGTTTCTAATGTTGTTGTTGAGTGTTTAGTAGGTGCGGATTGCGCTTGCTTCGCATTTGGAGCTCGCTTTCACGCTATATTAGCCGTATACGCTCGCTAATAATAAATAAGGCACATATCTCGGATTAAATATCATACTTTTACACTTTTTCCCTACGGGATGCCTCATCACTTGATGAGATGTATATTTGTGATATATATACTGACATATTTTTTTTTCGGATCGAGCCGCGCAAAGGAGACTCCGGCAAATTTTTCCGAAAATTTAAGGCGTTAGAAAAATTTGAGAAAATTGGAAAATTTTGGAAACTATAAATTTGATTTGGAATTGGAAGTTAAACAGTATAGTTGATTTTGAAAAAGATAACTAAGTATGGTTTGAAAACTTAGTAAAGTATTATAAGAAGTTTAACTATAGATTTTGAGAAAGTTAATGGATTCTGTAACTTTTTCATACTTGGTAATTTCGAGGACGAAATTCTTTTAAGGGGGGAAGATTGTAACGACCCAGAATTTTGTTAATTAAAATTTGAATATTTAGATTGATTTTAAATATTAATAAGTAAAAAATTGGAGTCAAATAATTTATTTGTCGAATATCTGGATTTAATTGGATAATTAAATCGATAATTTAATAGTTGAAATTACAGAAATAACTGGAAATTGGGTTTAAAATGATTGAAAATAATTTGGAAAATTTTTATTTTATCATATTGGAGTTATAACAATGTTATGAAACTTTTAAAATTGAATTAGAAGTTGATTTGCGAAAATTGAATATTTAATATTTAATTATCGACTGAAAAATAGCCCATTTTTGAACAGTCTCAAAATTGGACGAAACTAGTTTCATTAGATCCGTAATAGTTTGTTATTACCGGATTTCAGTTTTCGTAGCAATCGGAGTTGTTTGACCATGGCAGGCCAAAACGCCTAAAAATTTGGTTAACCGATTTAATTTAAAATCGATCGTTTATTGCCATAACTCGCACATATGATCGAATTGGCTTTCGAAACCTATTCCATTATGTTCGGAACGCGGGGTAAACCCTAGAAACGCCAGCCGACATGCTTCGTTTGGAGTCCGGAAAATCGGATGAATAGTAAATTGAAAATATTTTCCATCAAAGGAGTTGCCATCTTCACTTTTGCAAAAATATTAAAAACCCTAGGGTTATTGTTCGTGGCTGCCACCTTCACGATTTAATGGCCAGCATCTCACATCCTTCCTCCTCATTTTTGCTCCAATCCATCAACAATTAGCGAAACTTTCCAACTACAACATTGTAGAGCGTCGTGAGGTCGTCAGATCTGTACAGCGATGATGGGTTGCAGTGAAGCGTGGAGGCGGCTAGGGTGGCGCGAACGATGGCCATTCGTGGTCGTCTGGGGGAGCGTGGGTCAACCGGACCTAGCCACACTCTGGCCGGTGGTGGAGCACGTGGCGGCGAACGTGTTGGCACCCTCCGATCGGTTTCAAAAGTGATGGCGTGATCGAGAAAATTCACAAGGTGATGGCCGCGTTTGGGTTAGTTCGCGAACGAGTCGCGTGGGAGAAGGAAAGGGAGTGGACGGACCGATCTGGGGCAAGGATTTGAACGGCCGTGATTGAATCGTAGGGTTTAAAATAAAATAAAATGTTAATTAATATATATTTAAATTCGCAAATGTTTAAAAATGCATATCTCTTTCATACGAGGTCGGAATTCGACGAAACTTTTTGCGTTGGAATCGTTTCGACGAGCTCTACACGACGCAACTAGATTGGAGTCGTTTGGAGCTAGTGAAAATTTCGGGTAAAATTAAACGTCCGTTTAATTTTATTCGAAATAAAACGCTGGAACAGAACTAAAATCAAGGTGAGAACTTCTCACTCAATCGAACAGTTTCGATTTAAATTTTAAATAGTTGGATTTAAAATTGCTTGAATGTATGTTTGAATGATGATTGCAGTTATTGATTGCTGTTTGGTTGTGATATTAGATATAGTAGGATATATCTATATATAGCAATATATATATATATATTGGAATATGTATATATTGGAGTTGTTGATTTCCCGCACTTCTATAGCGGATGAGACCCTATTGCACTGCATAATAGCGGATAATATTTTATAAATCTCATATACCGCGATATTCCGTCTTGAAGCAGAATTGGTATTTTGCTAACATCAGTGGATGCAGGGAAATAGGTTGGAGGAATCCAACTGGATTCCTCACCAGTGTTTATTTAATTACAGATATTGTGATATTTGTTGATTATCATATTGATATATGATGTTTGGATTGTTGATTGGTTATTTGGTGCTGTTGCATCATTGGATCCATTTTTTGGTGTTTTAAAAATATAAAAATAATGATTTTTGATTTAAAAGGGTTTTAAAGAGATTTTTTGAAGTATACGTTTTATTAAAATTTTGAATTGATTCATCTTAAATAAAATAAACGTTAAAATTTTAAAGTTATAAAAATTATGATTTTTGTGAAATATAAACGAAATGTGATTTTTGAAATAAATAGCTGATAAATTTATAAAATGGTTTAAATTGGGAATTTTGAATTATAATAAACGATTTATATAAAAGATTTATAAAATGGATATTTATAAGCTAAAATATTGGAATTATAAAAAAAATGAGTTTTTATAAGTGTTGGAATGAAGTGTAAATGAATTTCATAAGTGAATGAAATTTATAGAATTATAAGTGGTGAAGTTATAAATGGAATTTTACAAGTAGTAAGATTTATAAATTTGGTAAAGTTATTAAAAGAATTGATTTGCGTAAATAAATAAATCATATAAGTTATAAGATTTATAATTTTGGAAGTTTTAAAAGAACGATTTTTGTAAATAAATGAATTATAAGTATTTAACTTATAATATGGACTTTTGGTATATAATTGAGTTATATAAATTGAATTGGATTAATAAAGGAGATTTATAAATCGAGGTTTATTAATAGAAATGGAATTTATAGACATTGTTTATAAATTCAAAATCAATGGAATTTGATAAATTGAATATAGAAATTTATTAAAGGAAGTATATTCGCGATTTTGGATAGCGAATTATTCTTTATATAAAATATGTAGAAATGTTGAAATTGGTTAAGGAGGTATATTCGTGATTTTGGACAGCGAATTATCCTTTAAGTTAAATGTAGTACGAATAAGAGTTTGGTTGGGAATTTTATTCACGATTTTGGGCAGTGAATATATTATTAAATAAAACGGATACGTTTTGGGAAAGCGATATTAAAAAAATGAAGTTAATGATTTTAAAAGACGTTTTAAAATGCATTAAGTATCGAATACATAGATTTCAACATTCATTGTTGTAATAGACGTTTTCGAGAAATAAGGAAATGGTGGACTATAACACTGTTGTTATAGTAAATGATTTCCGAAGGGAAATGTTTTATATAGTATTGGGATTTATATATCTATTTAAATTTCGAATCCCTATGCTAGTGATTTTGGGTTATCGTAACGATGTTTTATGCAACATTCGTTTTGACCCAAATAAATGCAAATAAGAGAATGTTTTCCTTAAGAATGAAATATATACTTAACTATGGGTTAAGTATATTGAATATTTTCAAATTGTTGAAAATAAATAGGTTTGTGAAATACTTATTATTAAATAAGTATGGAAATGTATTTCTAATATGAAATGAAAGGTTTGAAATTCTATCTTTTAAAGATAAATTGAAAAATGAATATTTGAAATTTGTTTCAAATGGTTAAGTGTGGAAAACTATATATCTTGTAAAGATATTTTTGAAGAAATAAATAATTTGGGAAATTATTTGGAATCTGATGATGTTGCGCATCTCTATTGATAGTTAAATAACCGACTATCAATATTTACCTTTAAATAGGTATTTGTTGTGAATTGCTTCAATTTGAATGCCACACTTATTTTTGAAATAAACGCTCACTGTTCGGGTTAGCCGGGAAAGGACCTTTGGGTCGTATAACCCATTCCGAATATGTGATACGTCGTTATGGATTGCATTTGAAGACCGGTGTTGAAGACCGGATATTTGTGAAAACGGAAGGATTACCGTCGAGTTACTCTGCATCGGCTGATCTCCGATATAGAGGTTTTATCACCCTTAGTGACGGGAAGTCCGATCGTGACTAGTGAATATCCAGATTGCAAGGGCTTCTTTGGAAGTGCCTTCGGTTCCGTTCGATCCCGGAACGGACTTGTATGGATTGTGTGTCTAACGTTACAATTTGAGATGTAAAGCTGGTTTCTATCAAATATATTTCTGTTGGTGGCGGAGAATTTATTCTCTTAGCTTAACACCCTTCTCTGAGACGTACGAGCTCAGAGGTTATATAGTTGATGGTTACTAGTGATATATTCCCAAATTGGTAATGTGGCATGCTGAGTGTTGCTGTAAGATGATCATTGTTTGATCATTTGTGACATGATCATTTGTTTGATCATTTATCTTGGTGATCATTACTTTGATCATTTGTTGACCCAAAGCACAACTTTTGTATAAAGCGTAGCTTTGTGGACGAGACTTCGTCGAGCCTCACACCCCGAAAATGGTCAAAACAGGAAGGATGCAGCAAGGTTATTAGGGGGTAGCGCCCCTTTAGTGTATGTCATTCCTTCTGGATAGAGGTGGTATCATGGTATGGAGCCCAGATATTTAACCTATGTTGTTGCTGTAAATTTATTACTTTGTGGTTGTTGGAAATCGAGGATCCTCGGATATAGATCGGTTACGATCGGGAAATGACATATTCGTGTCAGTAGTTACCCAGTTAGGGGTAACCCGGCCTTGTGTTGGCAGAGATCCGGTTAGGTTCTCGGGTCGTCTTTCCAGAGGCGTACCCATGTGGCAATGGAAAGTTCCTTGGCCTGACCATTTGTTGGAAATCCAAAGAAACTATACGATCTTGTACGGTTCTAGTTGTAGAACCTATCATTCACTTATGGTGGTCACCACTGTTTGGATGGTAGCTATAGTAGGCATAAGTGTGGAATGCCTATGCTGGCTAAGATTTATATTCTACTTTCGAAATTGTTTTCTACACTATGCACTAGTAATAATATCAAATGTTTCTTTTTAATGCGTATCAAGCATCTTTAACTATCATATGGAGAAATCTCCTCCAATTCTGCGTTTGCATTGTGTGTGTCGCGGGAGGCCTTATGGTAGTCTCATTTTCCAAAAAGCATTACGAATTTATTTTTTTTAAAAAAATATTCCTCTGTTGTCTTTTAAAGATAAACTGTTTTAAGTTCTCACACCAGTCCCATGACTGACCTAGAGTTTATTGTTTCCTTCCTAAACTCTGGGTGCCCACCAATTTCCACACGGGCAGTCCAGAGTTAGGTTATCAGGTTATTTTGGATTCATGAGTACTATGGAGATTTGGAAGCAAGCTTGATGGCATGGCGTATATTATCTATTGTATATAGTATTTTTTTTCCGTTGTTTGTTGTTGTACACTCTGATGACATAATGTAATGTGATGTAATGTAATAACTGATATAGTTCTTTGTTTAAAAATTATTCATTTATCTATTATATGTTGTTCCGCTGCGATTGTGAGATTCTGATATTGTTCTGTTGTTTCTTTCTGTTCTGTTCTATCTTTTTCTCTCTTCTTCTACCTCGTTCTTCTTCTTTAACCATAACATTTCGGTTTTCCGGCATTTGATTTCTCGGCAGTTGATACAGTGGACGTATTGATGTCGGTTTTCGAGCGTCGAAAAATCGCGATCGTTACAAAAGTCACATTCATACAACGTGTAAACCAGTTCACAATGATATGCAAGCACACAAAAGATGAACCAGACCAGAGGCACACAATGGTACAACAACATAACAAGACTTCATAATTGAACCACTAGACATGTATGCATACACTGACAACTAGTACAAGGAAAATGCAAGAGACTCCAAGTCCAGATATACAAAAAAGACATGCAACCGGACGATTTAACTCGAAGCTGTTCAAGTGGAACCACACAACACGGAACCAAAACATAAACACTCACATATGACGACTGCTAGAACCAGATCAGTCAAAAGTGCAGACACATATATGAATTACCACAAATTGATACAAGTGTAATGAAGTCAAACACATACATACTTACATACATATATGTATGTATGTATATTTGTATGGAGATAATCAACCAAAGTAGTATAACATAAATGAATTATCTCAACTGCATGAACATCAACACAGCAATCAGACATAACATACATTTTATTTTGTCACGTAATGTTCTAATTTATGTTTATATGGGTAAAATAACATGTTATGTATGTATTTTGGTTTTAAAATGTTTTTGAAAGTGTAATTGACATTTTCCAGTGTCAGTTGTTTTTTTGTTTAAAATTTCTAATTTCCAGTTTCAATTAATTAAAGAAATTCTTTATTTATTTTTCTCTTTTCTTAAGAACTTATTTATTATCATCCCCACTTTATTTTGTTCGTCATTTATTTATTTGATTTTTTATTTATTTTAAAGTGAAACAGAAATTTTCTAAGGCTAGTGGTATTTTATTTGTAATTTTCATGTCCTGTTTCCAATTTTTAAACAATTTCTTTAATTATTTTTCTATTTTCCCTAAACTTAATTATTAATTTTACTTTAAATATGTTAAAAAAATTATTTTATTTCAAAATTTTTCTTTAGAATATTTTAAAATGAGGTAGATATTTTTCCAAAGCCAGTGATGTTTTAATTGTAATTTTTGAACCCTGTTTTGAATTTTTAAGCAATTTCTTTAATTCTTTTTCCATTTTCTTTAAAATTTATTATTAGTTTTTATTTTATATTACTTTGTTTCAGTTTTTAAAGTTAATTTGTGATTTTATTTTTGTTCTAATTGAATTAAAGAAAAGGAAATGTGAAGAGTTTAAAAAAGCTTTTAACTTAAGACCTTTCATTTGCTAGTCCTTTCATTTTCTTGTCTTTTCACTTGCTTTGCTTGGCCGTACACTACCTTATTCTTAGCCATGAGTTTCTCAACTCATTTCACGTGAAACATTTCCTCTTCACTTCATTTTTCACGGCTAGAAAGGTTTGGGTAATGGCTCCTCTTTTCCTCTTCTTTTTCTCTTCTTTTTCCATTGTTTTCTTATGTTTTGCCATGATTTCTCTAGCTTGTTTGCTTGGCCACCACTAGCTAGCCTTGTTCATCACCTCCACCACCTCCTCCTCTTCACCATCAACCATATACACCTCTGATTTGACCAGGCCGTGCACCATCATATGATGAAACTTCACAAAACAATTGCTAAATGCTTTAAACATGCATAGCCACCACTAGTTGCAACATACCTTCACCCATCACCTTGGCCACCACCTCTAGCCGCCTCCAACACCTTGCTACCACCACTACACATCACCATAGCCTCTATCCAGACCTGTACATGCAATGGCCGAACCTAGATGGGACATAGACCGAGCCAAAAGTTGTAGCAAAACTCATATATTTGCCTTGACCACTTGTATTCCTCACTTGTAACTCCTTTACACTTCCTCCGCTTTTTCTAGCCTTTATTCCATGCATTCCTATGTGCAAACCTGAGCCAAAGTCATGCCAAACCTGAGCCAAAACACCCCTTAGGCCGTGCAAGCAGTTGTAGAAAACAAGGCAAAAGATAGTGTATTCATATTGCTTTTTGTTTCAAAGTTATTTCTATTCAATGTCGTACTGAATTCTAAATTTTTTGTCATGTTCATGGGCTGTGTACAAGATCAATAAGCTTGGTTCTCATCCACTTGAATCCATCGTTGTGTCATCGTGCTTTCTGGTATCCCTTGTGTCGTTTGTATCCATATCTCCAGCACAAAGAGGTGAGTAAATCTCACACGACAATATATACTTATGCAATTGTGAAGCAACAACATTTGAATGTGTAGAATTATAAATGATGCTATAACTGCTTGTGATTATTTATGTATGATGTTAAACCTTTTAAATTACATGTCATATCACCTGTTACTGTTGTATATTATTAAACTGTTCATTTATATCTGTTTATCACACTGCAAGTTCCCTGTTAGATTAGAAATCACTATGGGTTGAAATGATACATACCCGAACGGACTTTAGAATAGGGAAAAATCATTATGGGCTGAAATGAATGGCCTGAACGGTTTTTATTTATTTATTTTGACTTGGGAATGCGGGTTTGAAATGATAAAACCTGGATTTTTCTTTTTAAACTACGGATTGAAATGATATATATCCGTATCACTTGACCTAGGTTAAAAAACTATATACAAGCCTGTGGTTATTCTATAAAGTGTTTTGGATATTTTAAGCATTTTAAAATATAAATTTACCAAATTTGATTTAAAGTAGATTTTGAAATGTTTTAAAATAAAGAAATTATGATTTTTCTATGAGTTAAAAATGTAATTAATGAATGATTAAACCGAATTTTTGAAATATAACTTAAATTTAGAAATTTGGACTTTAGCTTTTAAAATGACCTTTAATTTATATAAATTAAATTTTAAGTGGTTTAAAATGTAAATTTATGGTAATTTGATTTAAATAGATTTTAAAGTGTTTTAAATAAAGGATTTATGATTTTTCTATAAGTGGAAAATGTTAAATAAATAAATGGTTAAATTGAATTATTGAAATATAACTTAATTCCGGAAATTTGGGTTTTTGGTTTAAAAAGGAAATTTGAGTTATGTAAATAAATAAAAATGGAAATTAAGTTATATTTGTAAAATGGTGATTAAAATTTAAGTGTTAAGTTTATTTATTAAAAATGTGAAGAATTGGAAACTTTTACACTTGAACTTATTAAGTAAGTTGTTGAAATTGGATTTGATAATAAGAAATTTATTTATATAAATAATATGTTAAAAGATATGTTAATGAACATTTTTTAGGTTAAATATGAGTTTTGATAATGTTTAAAGGTTTAAAAATAAAGTTTATTAATTGCTGGAAATACACTAAAATCTGAAAATCACTATTAATAGCATTCAGAAATGCTATGGTTTCTGTAAATGAATTAAAACTGAGTAAAAGAGGCTATTACAGCAGTTCTGAAATGCTGTACTAGCTGCAGTTGAACTAATAGGCTAAAAACTTAAATCAGGTCTATTATAGCATTTCTGGGAATGCTGTCTTAGCTGTTTTAAACTAAAAATTCAGCTAAACTGAGTTTTAACAACAGTTTTTAAGTGCTGTCTTTACCGAATTAAAATGTTTTCAAGTATAACTTATAACAGCCTTTTCTAAATGCTGCGAAAGGCTGAAATTTTAATAATTATGGGTTTTGGCTTAGTAAATGAGCTCAAAATGACTTGAAACTTTAAAATTTGAATACTTGACTTGAAAGAATAATAACTTCACTTTTAGATTTAAATGAATAAAATTTAATTGGAAAATAAATCATTTTAAAAGGTGATTTGAAAGGATAATAAATGAATGTTATCTTGAATTTATAAGGCGTTTAAAGTTGAATATTTGGATTTGAACTTACATATGATTTGAAATAAAGTTTTGAAAGATATGATATTTTGATATTAAAATGATTTGAAAATAAAGTTTTGAAAGATATGATATTTTGATATTAAAATGATTTGAAAATGAAGTTATGAAAGATATGATATTTTGATATTAAAATGATTTGAAAGGGAAGTTTTGAAAGATATGATATTTTGATATTAAAATGATTTGAAAGGGAAGTTTTGAAAGATATGACATTTTGATATTAAAATGATTTGAAAATGAAGTTTTGAAAGATATGATATTTATGTATTAAAATGTTTTGAAAGGAAGTTTTGAAAGGATATGATAATTTAATATATTGAAATGGTTAGGAATGACTTGATATTTATTTTGATAAATAATTGAATTTGAAAGATATGTTATGTTGATATATTGAAATGGTTTGGAAATGATTTAATCTTTATTTTGATAAAGATTTGGATTGAAATGATATTTTATTTGAAGTATAAAATATTATTTTAAGTTATAACCATGGGTTATAATAACGATTGGTTGGCAAAGAGACCGGGTTCGGATATGGGCATATTCTCTATCGATACCGAATACCACTCTGACAACCGTGTACGCGGTGGAGATTTCAGAATGAAGTAGGATGGTGGCGACGTTCTTGTGGTATGTTACGTAGACCTCACTCCCATGAGTTGGCATAAGGTGGCTAAAGTCGGAGCGGTCTCAGGCCATTGAGGTCGCACCTCGTAGCGGATGCATTTCCTCGATACCATACTATTACTTGTGATTGTTTGGGCGCCCCTCCGATTTTGGGGAATGTGTTCCGCGGTGGGCGTATGTGGCTGCTGCGTTACCACCAACCCGAGTGTGGTAATTGGTATATCTACCATGGCATTGCCTTGTGTGCCATGTCACCTACCCTATCGAGCATTTCTTACGAGTTTGGTTTTCTCCCGTAGCCCATGCGTATCTTCTCATAGTCTTCCTATCAGGAGATATGCAGATACTGGATGGACTACCGACTCTATAACTTGTCTGGGGCTATATGGCTAACCCCGTGATGCTATTTTAAAGTAAGTTTATTTTACTATAGACATTATTATAATAGCGCAAAATTACTACATAGTAAATAGTTTGACGGATCCTTAGAGGATGGACGGGTCCCAAGCATCCTTTAAGTTACTTATACCTTTACTACCGTTCACTTGAGTTGGTTTACATTGTATAAGTATGTATGTCCTGACTCGAGTGTTTGTATTTTTTTATTTACGCACGGGTCAGCCTGAGTTATTCACAGATTTGGATTCCCACTCTCTGAAGATTGGAATCGCTGGTGCTTGTCTTGTTTATCTATTTCACTTCCAGTCATCCCGTTGATTCCAGTGTTGTATTTAGCTTGTATTTGGTTATCATATTTAGACTTCTATTGTACTTTATTTCTTCTGTTGTATCTTATGTAACTGATATATTTGTATAGTAGCTTCGTGAACTACTATTTCTTTTACTTCCGCTACACTATTATTACACTTTGTCTGTGATCTGTGATTTTTATTTACTGTATATTCCGAGATTTGCCAAATTCTATTTACAACGCGGTATTTTGTGCAATTCAAGTCCGACATGTGTGGATGCGAATGGTTGAAAATATCCGGGTGTTACATTTGGTATCAGAGCTTTGACTTTGAGGCAAAAACTTAGAATATAAGGTGAATTTATTTACAGAATCACTTTCGTTCGAGTTTGAATCTTTCCTTTTGATTCAAATTTCCTTTGAATTTTGGAACGTTCCCTACAGTTCCAAAATCCATTCGTATCCCTTACTATTCATCTTCTATTGATTCTGGAGTATCCCATAACTCCGCTTTGAATGATCTTTTTAGTGAGTCAGCGGTCTTGCCAATTTCAAATTGAATTGTAAAAGGGAAACTACTTTACAATTAGCACCGTTTCACCAGGGATTTATATCTATCTTTGGTTTAGATGCTAATATCTTTTATTATTCCAATATCTATCTCTTGAGATCGAATGTAGATTTACCCTAGAAAAATCCACATTGATCTTATTCTTTAAGTCACGGTTGACCCGGTTAAGGTTGCCGCAATTTACTTAAGCTTACCCATCTCCCTACTTTGTTATTTAATCATCTTATCTTTTGTTCCCAATCTATTCTTCCAAACATTTTGAATCGTACTTGTAAATTTATGTTTTGTTTTATATATTATGTTGTTTGAGTTGTTGATGTTGATTTTGGTTTCCAATCGATTCGTCTGATCAACGCTATCGATGGGATATCTATAACACTTTGACAGAACAAACTGACATAATATTATTTTAAAATTTGGTTAATAAAATAAATTTTGATATATAAGTAAATTTATGGAACTTAGTAAATTGATTATTTAAAATTATAATACTTGATTTATCATTTATTGTTCTATAAATGAATTTATAAATAGTTGTTTATAAATTGATTTGGGAACTGAAATGAATTTAAAACAAGAAATTTGAGAATTTACTTTACGATGGTTTCAAACCTTGTGTTTAAGTTTTAAAGTATATTAATCAAAGTATTTTCGAATAATAATATGTTCCAAAGAATTTTAAAGTTTAAAAATCAGTGCTCTTCTCTTTGTCGCAAGGAAATAATTTCGGTGATGACTGTGGCATCATCGACATTCATTTTCGAGTTTCGAGGTGAAGAGACCGCTCTGTAGTCTTGCTACAGCTTTGTTTTGGTAAATCAAATTGATTTGAATTTCTAAAATATGGCTTGATTTATAATGTATATAGATATGTGATTTAAATTTGTTTTGATAAATTATGTACATACATTTATTTATCTCTAAATGGTTTGAAGAAATTGAAAATTTAATTCTTAAATTTTATTTTAAAGAATAATTTCAATTTTAAAAAGAAAAATCAAAATTTTGGATGAATATTCAAGCATGAAATGATTTAATTGGAAAGTTTTATTTGTATAATACAATTGCATTCAAATATAACTTACCTTAATTTCAGAAGTTAACAACGTAATTGGATAATATACAATATAAAAAGATTTTTATAAATAAAATTTCAGAAGTTATAATAAATGTTATACACTTAAAGTTTAGTTATAAAATGATTAATAGAGGTAAATATAATAAAGGGTAATTGAATAACTTACAATAAAATAATGTTAAAAGAACAAAAAAAATAAAACAACGCAGTTATAATAAGTGTAAGTATATTTAGCATAAATGATAAATATATTGAGAGGAATAAATTTAATTTTAATTAGGAATAAAGAAGAATTAAATTTATTAAGTACATTATGAGTATAATAAATGATTATTTTTCAAACCCATGATTTTAAAATTGTTAATTTAAGATGATTGGATAATAAGATAATGAAATTTGAGATAGTTAAGATTTATTTAACTTGTGTAAAATTTATTTTCTATTTAAGTTGAAATTTCCATGGTTTCAAACTTATTTCCTTATTTTGTTTTTCAAACTATATTTTGGTTGTCCTTATTATCCTTACTTTGCTACAGACTGGTATAGGCATCTTTCTATAATCTTTCTGTTTAGAAATTTTTCTATAATCTTTGATAATCTTTGGTACTCATTTTGAATCTACCTTTTTCATGCTTGTGTTCTTGATTCTAGACGATCTTGGAAAGATCATCTCCACCTTGTTAAACTTGCCTATAACAACAATTATCAGGTATAATCTCAATCTTCTTGTCGCCTTGTCTTAATCTTATTTCATTTCATATTCTATGCTCTCCCGTACCTCATTCCTTTTCGGGGACGAAAAGTTTTGAGTGCGGGAGAGTGTAACAACCCTGTATTTTATGATTATTTTAATTGTATATTTTAATTATTTTAATTTGAATTTTGATTTAAAAACTTTATTTTATTTATTTAATTTAGATAATTTTGTTATTTCAAATATAAACTTTGATTTTGATATGAATTATCATTCCAAAACATGACTAAAAAGAATATTTTACAAAAAGTGAATTTTGGTCAATATGGTCAAACTTTGACTTTTAAATTAAAATTTGAAAGTTTGAAAATTTTAATTTTATCTTTTATTACGAAAGTAAATAAAATTTTAAGAACACTGCTTTTCGTTTCGTTGAAATCTGATTTATAATGTGAAAGTTATGCTTTTTAACTATTGTGTGTAATTTGCTGTATTTAACAAAATTATTTCTTTTAAATTATATAAATAGTATTTTATTTGATCATGAAATGTTCTAATTTATGTTTATATGGGTAAAATAATATGTTATGTATGTATTTTGGTTTTAAAATATTTTTGAAAGTGTAATTGACATTTTCCAGTGTCCGTTGTATTTTTGTTTAAAATTTCTTATTTCCAGTTTCAATTAATTAAAGAAATTCTCTATTTATTTTTCTATTTTATTAATAAATTATTTTATTCTCGTTCCCACTTTATTTTGTTCCTCATTTATTTATTTATTTGACTTTTATTTGCTTTAAAGTGAAATAGAAATTTTCTAAGGCTAGTGGTATTTTATTTGTAATTTTCATGTCCCGTTTCCAATTTTTAAACAATTTCTTTAACTATTTTTCTATTTTCTCTAAATTTAATTATTTATTTCACTTTGAATATGTTTAAAAATTATTTTATTTCAAAATTTTGCTTTAGAATATTTTTAAAATGAGGTAGATATTTTTTCAAAGCCAGCGATGTTTTAATTGTAATTTTTGAACCCTGTTTTGAATTTTTAAGCAATTTCTTTAATTCTTTTTCCATTTTCTTTAAAATTTATTATTTATTTTTATTTCATATTAATTTGTTTCGGTTATTGAAGTTAATTTCTGATTTTATTTTTGTTTTAATTGAAATAAAGAAAAGGAAATGTGAAGAGTTTAAAAAAGCTTTTAACTTAAGACCTTTCATTTGCTAGTCCTTTCATTTTCTTGTGTTTTCACTTGCTTTTCTTGGCCGTACACTACCTTATACTTAGCCCTGAGTTTCTCAATTCATTTCACGTGAAACATTTCCTCTCCACTTCATTTTTCACGACTAGAAAGGTTTGGGTAATGGCTCCTCTTTTCCTCTTCTTTTTTTCTTCTTTTTCCAATTTTTTCTTATGTTTTGCCATGATTTCTCTAGCTTGTTTGCTCGGCCACCACTAGCTAGCCTTGGCCATCACCTCCACCACCTCCTTCTCTTTACCATCAACCATCTACACCTCTAATTTGACCAGCCCATGCACCACCATATGATAAACTTCACAAAACAATTGCTAAATGCCTTTAAACATGCATAGCCACCACTAGTTGCAACATACCTTCACCCATTACCTTGGCCACCACCTCTAGCCACCGCGACCACCTTGCTACCACCACTACACATCACCTTAGCCTCTGTCCAGACCTATACATGCAATGGCCTAACCTAGATGGGACATAGACCGAGCCAAAAGTTGAAACAAAACTCATATATTTGCCTTGACCACTTGTATTCCTCACTTGTAACTCCTTTACACTTCCTCCACTTGTTCTAGCCTTTATGCCATGCATTCCTATGTTCAAACCTGAGCAAAAACATCCCTTAGGCTGCGCAAGTAATTGTAGAAAACAAGGCAAAAGATAGTGTAATCATATTGCTTTTTGTTTCAAAGTTATTTCTATTCAATGTCGTACTGAATTCTAAATTTTTTGTCATGTTCATGGGTTGTGTACAAGATCAATAAGCTTGGTTCTCATCCACTTGAATCCGTTTTTGTGTCATCATGCTTTCTGGTATCCGTCGTGTCGTTTGTATCCATATCTCCAACACGAAGAGGTGATTAAATCTCACACGACAATATATACTTATGCAATTGTGAAGCAACAACATTTGAATGTATAGAATTATAAATGATGCTATAACTGGTTGTGATTATTTATGCATGATGTTAAACCTATTAAATTACATGTCATATCACCTGTTACTGTTGTATATTATTAAACTGTTCATTTATATCTTTTTATCACACTGCAAGTTCCCTGTTAGATTAGAAATCACTATGGGTTGAAATGATACATACCCGAACGGACTTTAGAATAGGGAAAAATCAGTATGGACTGAAATGATAGGCCTGAACGGTTTTTATTTATTTATTTTGACTTGGGAATGCGGGTTTGAAATGATAAAACCTGGATTTTTCTTTTTAAACTGCGGATTGAAATGATATATATCCGTATCACTTGACCTAGGTTAGAAAACTATATACAAGCATGTGGTTATTTTATAAAGTGTTTTGGATATTTTAAGCATTTTAAAATATAAATTTATGAAATTTGATTTAAAGTAGATTTTGAAATGTTTTAAAATAAAGAAATTATGATTTTTCTATGAGTTAAAATAATGAATGATTAAACCGAATTTTTGAAATATATCTTAAATTTAGAAATTTGTACTTTGGCCTTTAAAATGACCTTTAATTTATATAAATAAAATTTTAAGTGGTTTAAAATGTAAATTTATGATAATTTGATTTAAATAGATTATAAAGTGTTTTAAATAAAGGATTTATGATTTTTCTATAAGTGAAAAATGTTAAATAAATAAATGGTTAAATTGAATTATTAAAATATAACTTAAATCCGGAAATTTGGGTTTTTGGTTTAAAAAGGAAATTTGAGTTATATAAATAAATTAAAATGGAAATTAAGTTATATTTGTAGAACGGTGATACAAATTTAAGCGTTAAGTTTATTTATTAAAAATGTGAAGAATTGGAAACTTTTACACTTGAATTTATTAAGTAATTTGTTATAAGAAATTTATTTATAAAAATATTATGTTAAAAGATATGTTAATGAACATTTTTAAGGTCAAATATGATTTTTGACAATGTTTAAAGGTTTAAAAATAAAGTTTATTAATTGCTGGAAATACACTAAAATCTGGAAATCACTTTTAATAGCATTCAAAAATGCTATGGTTTCTGTAAATGAACTAAAACTGAATAAAAGAGGCTGTTACAGCAGTTCTGAAATGCTGTAGTTGCTGTAGTTGAACTAATAGGCTAAAAACTTAAATCAGGTCTATTATAGCATTTCTAGGAATGCTGTCTTAGCTGTTTTAAACTAAAAATTCAACTAAACTGAGTTTTAACAACAGTTTTTAAGTGCTGTCTTTACCGAATTAAAATGTTTTCAAGTATAACTTATAACAGCTTTTTAAATGCTGCGAAAGGCTGAAATTTTAATAATTATGGGTTTTGGCTTAGTAAATGAGCTCAAAATGACTTGAAACTTTAAAATTTGAATACTTGACTTGAAAGAATATTAACTTCACTTTTAGATTTAAATGAATAAAATTTAATTGGAAAATAAATCATTTTAAATGGTGATTTGAAAGGATAATAAATGAATGTTATCTTGAATTTATAAGGCATTTAAAGTTGAATATTTGGATTTGAACTTACATGATGATTTGAAATAAAGTTTTGAAAGATTCATATTTTGATATTAAAATGATTTGAAAATAAAGTTTTGAAAGATATGATATTTTGATATTAAAATGATTTGAAAGGGAAGTTTTGAAAGATATGATATTTTGATATTGAAATGATTTGAAAGGGAAGTTTTGAAAGATATGACATTTTGATATTAAAATGATTTGAAAATGAAGTTCTGAAAGATATGATATTTATGTATTAAAATGTTTTGAAAGGAAGTTTTGAAAGGATATGATAATTTAATATATTGAAATGGTTAGGAATGACTTGATATTTATTTTGATAAATAATTGAATTTGAAAGATATGTTATGTTGATATATTGAAATGGTATGGAAATGATTTAATCTTTATTTTGATAAAGATTTGGATTGAAATAATATTTTATTTGAAGTATAAAATATTATTTTAAGTTATAACCACGGGTTATAATAACGATTGGTTGGCAAAGAGACCGGGTTCGGATATGGGCATATTCTCTATCGATACCGAAAACCACTCTGACAACCGTGTACGCGGTGGAGATTCCAGAATGAAGCAGGATGGCGGCGACGTTCTTGTGGTATGTTACGTAGACCCAACTCCCATGAGTTGGCATAAGGTGGCTAAAACAGGAGCGGTCTCGGGCCAGCGAGGTCGCACCTCGTAGCAGATGCATTTCCTCGATACAATACTATTACTTGTGATTGTTTGGGCGCCCCTCTGATTTTTGGGAATGTGTTCCACGATGGGCATATGTGGCTGCTGTGTTACCACCAGCCCTAGTGTCGTAATTGGTATATCTACCCTGGCATTGCCTTGTGTGCCATGTCACCTACCCTATCGAGCCTTTACTACGAGTTTGGTTTTCTTCCGTAGCCCATGCGTATCTTCTCGTAGTCTCTCGATCAGGAGATATTAAGATATTGGATGGACTACTGGGACTATTACGTGTCTGGGGCTATATGGGTAACCCCGTGATGATATTTTAAAGTAAGTTTATTTTACTATAGACATTATTATAATAGCGTATAATTACTACATAGTAAATAGTTTGACGGATCCTTAAGAATGGGCGGTCCCAAGCCTCGTTTAAGTTACTTGTACCTTTACTGCAGTTCACTTAAGTTGGTTTACATTGTATAAGTATGTATGTCCTGACTCGAGTGTTTGTATTTTTTATTTACGCTCGGGTCAGCCTGAGTTATTCACAGATTTGGATTCCCACTCTCTGGAGATTGGATTTGTTGGAGATTATCTGCTTGTCTTGTTTATTTATTTCACTTCCAGTCATCCCGTTGATTCCAGTGTTGTATTCAGCTTGTATTTGGTTATCATATTTAGACTTCTGTTGTACTTTATTTCTTCAGTTGTATCTTATGTAGCTCTGATATATTTATATAGTATCTTCATGAACTACTATTTCTTTTACTTCCGCTGCACTATTATTACTCTGTGTCTGTGATTTGTGATTTTTATTTACTGTATATTCTGAGATTTGCTAAATTTTATTTACAATGCGGTATTTTGAGCAATTCAAGTCCGACATGTGCAGATGCGAATGGTTGAAAATATCCAGGTGTTACAAGAAACCTTGGGAGCAGCACGTAGGTAGGGTTTTGCCATAGCTGGATTAATATGTGTTTTTCTATTTCTATTTTTATTATTCTGCTATTATCGGTGCTGCAATTATTATATTTATTTGTATTATTTTTATTATTATTAGTATCACCCTATTCATCCTCCCCCCTCTAGGTGAAATCGATCCTCCAGTTATAATATAACATAAATTTTCAAAATGTTTGAAAAGGTAATGAAATATTCAAAATGCTTGAAATTATTTAAAAAATAATTTGATAAGATTAATAAAATAAATTAATTAATCGAGTTAATTAATTAATGCTTTTGTGTATGTATATTATGTTGGAATATGTTATGTTTTTTAAAGTGTTTAGGATAACATAAGTGTACGTGTATGTATATAAGTTAAATTTTGAAAGTAATATAAATTAATTAAAAATGTTTAATTGAATAAATTAATCAGGTTAATTAATTAAATAAAAATACACATATATAAAATGTATGTGTTATACTATAAAGTTATATACACTATAATGGTTATATTAAATATGTCCAATATAAAAGTTGTATTGGAATACTAATTTAAAATTAATTAAAGAGTTAATTAATTAAAATTATTTAAAGAGTTAATTAATTAAAATTAATTAAATAAGATTTAGTTAATATAATGTTATACATAAGATTCAATGAATAAGTTAATTAAAATATAAAAGGTATATATAATAATGAAACTTACATAATATTAGTGTACAAGTTAAAGGTGGAATATTAAGAAACCCTAAATAGACTTAAGGAATAAATACGTATGTAAAGTACATATACCGTGATTTCAGATGTGTCAACACTTGAATCACAAGGGTATTTTATAAGAAATACATTATTCAATAAATCAGTATCACTCAATCTACTATATTGAAGATTATGAATCTTTAATATAAAGTTATCCTCTATCATTTATATATTAATAGATTACTTGCATACTCTTTAACTGTTGAGCTTTACTTAACCTAGAGATGTTATGTGTAGTGTTATTAATATATTGAATAGACAAGGTAAGATAAATGCACTTATTTGTTGAGCTTTCCTAAAGGTATGTGCATTATACCTAACAGTCGCAAAATTGTAGGTCCAAGTGAATAGTCCTACTTTGCTTGTTGATCTTTCATCAAGGTAAGGGTGGGATTAGGACAAGGAACCATAAATTAGGGGTTGTATGTGATACAACCTATAAAGAGTTATCCATCGTATGTGGGCCTATAATTTGTTGATTTTTCCTCCCGGTTAGAATCACAAGGCATATGAGTCCTAACACTCGCTAGTGAAGTCAAAATACTTCCATGTTTCGCTTAGGTTTGGTGAAACATAAAAGATTAGTGGGAGCCTTATTAGAAAAATGAAATGATAACATCTAACCTTTCTAAGATGGTAAGAACATAAGCTAAATAATGTTATAATAATCTACATTGATAAATTTATGCATTTAAAACGATTGATAAAATGTTTATCAATTAGGATATACAAATGAAAAGAAGACTGACAAAGGGAAATATAAAATATACTCACCATTGAAAACTTATTGCATGTTAACGTTTCAACACCCATGCAAGAGGCTTGATTCTACAACTACTAAATTAATTCATAGTTTGGTCACTTACGCATTTTTTGGGTCGAGATCGTGTATTGCATTCTATGAGTATTGAAGTCAAAAAGAAATACAAGACTATGGACATTTAATTCATATACTATTTTATATAAGTGTTATATGGAAAATGGTCAAACTTGTAATGAATGATATCGATGAAGATAGTTCATTAGAAATAATCCAATTAACAATACTGCAGGATCAAGTATTCAATTTGATTGATTTCAAGGATTGTATTTTGTCAAATGTTACATCAGACCAAAACTACAAGAAAGATCTAAGAAATCGACCACTGAAATGTCAGTTTGATCAGTTTACGTGAAGTGCAACATAACTGATGTTCTTAAATGTTAAGAATAATCGAATGCGCTTCCGTAAAGAGTTCATTATGATATTATAGTAAGGGTTTTTCTTTTGAATGGTTTAACCATGTAGAAAGAAAAATGAATGTACAAGAGTAGATGTTATTTAAGATATAGTTGGGATGAAGGGAGTGAATAATCACTTCTACTTCATAAAGAAATATCGAAAATGAGAACTATAATAATAGTGATTGATACGTAAAATTGGATTAAAAAATATTATTTTGATTCTAAAATGGATTTTCATATATGAAATATTTTCTATGAGATTTATTTCTTTAAGTTCAAGATATTTGATCAAAGAACTCTCCGCTATAAACTAGTTACAGTATATGAAATAAATAATCTATATTAAATGAATGATAGACTTCTAAATTCGATATGCCATTATATAAATGGTGGAAATAGTACGAGCATGTCGTATAGTATTTAATGATTGGCTCATAATACGAATATTGTTTTCACAAAACATACCTAGTGTTATTTATGAAATAATGACTGTTCTACGGTATGTACTGAAAGAAAGACATAGCTATATTTTAATATGAATATTCGTTACAAAATAAAGCTATAATGTAGTATTTGTTTTCATAATAGAAGTGATGTATTGGAAAATACAAAAGTATCTAATATTATTTATAGTTATTTTGGAATTATAGACTAAGACGTAGTTTTGAGAAATAATTTCATCATTTGATTATGAATCATATGATATTAATTAATTATTCCTCAAACAGTTAAGGGCTATGCACCTATTCAGTAGAAGAATCATAAGTGTTGATGAACCCTTCGGATTGTGTATATATAGATATATGCAATCGTAGGTCTATTCATACCAAATTGGTTCCTTGTACTTGGTTATATTCATCGATGACTTATCACTAACATGGACATGTGTTTGATATACATGGTATGTCTATGAGAAAATCATAGAGTATAAAACGAAAGTAAATAAAATCAAGTGCAACAAAATAAAATGATTCTATTCGATCAAGTAGGTGAGTATATTGGGAAGATTTCCAAATGTACCTAAAAATGAATAAAAATTCAATTTCAAAGGTGACCCCTCCATGTAAGACATTAGGATGTATTGATAAGGAGTAATCAAACTTTTTTGGACAAAGCACGAATAATGATGAGAAGATTTGAGATAAATTCTTTTTATAAGGTGTGTAGGTATGAGTAGTACACAAGGTTAAAACTAATATTATCCAAAGAATAATTTACAAACCATATAAGATAAGGGTTTATAAGAAGCGTCTACATATCCTTAGTCAAGTAGTTGGCAAGTTGGGCGAATCAAAAAATTGCATGTAATAATTATATATAGGGGATCTTGTATAAATCGTTCCAAGAGAATTTTAGGAACTATAGTCATTAGATGACTAATTTATGTTGTGAATATAAATATATTGTAAACTAATACGAAATCAATTTTATATAAGGTAATTCATAAAATATTTATGAATGCCTATTCTAATTCGCTATGAAACAATTGTTGTTTCAAGAAACACCAAATTTGTAGCACAGAATTTCTTTAAGAAAGTATTGGCGTAAAATGGATTTAGATATGATCCAAGGATAAAAATAATTGCAAGGGATGGAATGAAACTAACCAAACAAAATTGAACACAGCATATTAGAATGTCTAATAAGCATTCTGGTTTATTGAAGAGAAACTATGAGTTTCTTATCAATGTTAATAATAATCCTCGACAGTCAATTAAACCATTAAGGGTATTGACACTATGATATGGTACGACGCGCAAATCCAAAATAGATTCCAAGTACGTTATCAAATATGATTTGATAGTTGTATCCGAAAGGATACGATCCCTTTGGTCATATATGTGTCTTTAAGAGAAACACAAATGCAGTTGGAATGCAGTGAGCCACATTGGTAAGAATAATACCCTAACTTTCAATTGTTGGTTGTCAATCAAAATGCAAAGGAAGCGTGCGTTCATAAGAAAGAGCATTATAAAGGTACATAGCTATTTCTATACCATAAGTAAACAAAACATCGTGGATTATTACCGATGTACTTATGTCAAAATTAGCTTTAGTTGTTTTAATAATTGACATCGGATTTAGAAATGATGTCATTTAGTAACTATAAAAGATGTTGGGAATGTCCCAAACGATATGCAAGGACATATTATTGAAATTCCTGATGCAAAACATGTAAGACGGATTCCTTAAGTTTTGGCAATATGAATTATCATACAATTTATGTTATTTACATATCATGATTTGTTTATGTATTTTACAAACAAAGAAAATATCAAATCCACACTGATATCACTAAATAGTTGTTTGAAATGTTCTTATGTATTTATGAAATACTAGAAAATTATTTACGGAAACAACAAACTTCTTGTGAAGGAGTGTTCACACTCAAACTTCATAAGTGATATTGAGTATAATATGTCAATAATAAATTCAAGTTAAGATTCTTTGAGTTGGAAATGTTCAAACGAAAAAATGCGGCTGATTTGATAAAAAAAAGGCTAAGTACATCGTGTTGTATAACACCGCAATAAAAGCAATGTATATAAATATAAATGCACAAATTTACAGCTGAGCTATGGGTAATTACAAAAGTTGAGAATCCAATAACATTGATATATGATAACAATATCACGATATAGTTCGTAAGAAAACTTAGAGCTCACTTAAAGTCGATAGAGATACTCTGAACTGTTCAATGTGATAAAATAGTTTATCACCATTAGAGAGGGTTAACAGACATAGTAGAAAATCAGAACATGATAGCATACCCTTTTGCTGAGGGACCGAGCTAATTGGTTTCGATAGAATCGATCAAAGAAGTTGGAATGAGGTTCCATAATTGACCCCAAGTGCAAGTGGAAGATTGATAGAGTTAGGAGTATGCCCTATGGGCAATTATGTACTTTATTACGTATATCTAACTTGATAACCAATCTTGTTCAAAATAAAAGGTGTTTTCTTTCTATTATGCACTTAGTATAACGTGTTATATTAATTAATTAATTTAATTAAAAGTATATATAATAGAAAGTCCATAAATGGTATGTTTTGTGATAATAGTTACAAAGTGTTGTAACCGTGAATAATTTATAACAATGAAAACAAATATACCATTTTAAACATTTATATTATTAAGACTTGGTATTGATACATTCATTGAGACTAGCGTACGTAATGCTCTTGAAATGTTGGGCAGTGTATTACTCATGGCTACTAGGGGCACCAAGGGGTTACACATTGATAGTTATTGGATAACTATGGAATGAATCAATTGATAGTTTTTTGTTGGTTAGTATAACTTAGGTCAAAGAGATAATATTGACGTGACTAATTTACTCAGTTCTCTTGAATTGAGAATACCATTAATCTTCAATGTAGAAGCTTCGCTTTGATTATGGTTAAATCGTTGCATGACGTCCGTCGAACGACTATAGTTGGGTCGAGTGAAAGAATTAGAAGTGAAAACACTATTCAAGAGAGTATTCGTCTCCTTAGTTATATGTGGTTAGTGTCATGTATCAACTGATGTCAACTCAAAGTCAAAGTCTCTGGCCAGAGTAATCCAGTTAATAATAATTGTTATTATTGAACCAATGACTTTGTGTTTGGACTATAAAGTAGAATGTGGATGATATTGGAATTTGACCATTACCAAATGTCGTAATCGTAATGTGATATTGTTTTGACGAAGAGAATTGGCGTAAAGAATTATAACTATCGGGTACCGCTTATAATAAGTAAAATTGGTGTTAGTGGTGGAATTATGGATCTTAAGGCTTAAATAAAAAATAAAGGGAGGGTGAATAGTGTTTTCTAACTTTAGTGACTTTCTTTTTGACTGTTTTAATATTATACTTAATTAACATAGAATAAACAATCGCAGATCTAAGCATAAATAAACATAAATGCAGTAAAGTAAAAATAGAGAATCAGAGAGATCACACCAAGGATTTTATACTAGTTTTAGGTTACCCTATATCCGGTCCCGTACGATTGCTTAAACAGAATTCTTTTCAAATGCCAATCTTTCAACGGGAAGAAGGAAAACCCAATACAATCTTGATTTCAAGGCTTCGAAACACAATCTCTAGATTTTCCAAGCTCTAGATACACTCACTTGACTTGACTTGGGATATAAGCACACCCACTTGGATTTTCGAGACACCAAGCATACCCAATTTATTTGAATTAGGACACTGTCACGCCCAAAAACCGTAACTAGAGTTTTAATGGTTTTTCTAATGGCAACATTTGATTTTTTGATACCATTGATCCTATAGCCTCTTGGACATCATTTTGATATTTGATTCAGTGAGTGAGATGATTAAAATCAAAGTGTAAATAGGTGAGAATAATTACAATGAAGATTGAATTGATTCTGGTTTGTCTTTAAGAAAATCTAAATATATTTTCAATAGAAATTCTGGCAGAGTAAGAGAAGAGAAGTTAATAAGAAAGTACTTGTTAAAAATTCATTTGGAAACCCCTATATAGAGAATAAACAGACATATCCATTCGCGAAGTGTTTCGATGAATAGACACTTCAATTCAAATTTGAAGTTTGAAAACCGCAGTAAGTTTGTCGACATACAAAACAATCTACATATATGTCGACATATTTTAGTATATTTTAAAAACTTGTTTATTTTAAAATGTGTTGAAAATATTATGTTTTTTATAATCTTTTGATACTTTGTAAAATAGTTTAAAAAAATTGTAAACTCTAGAAATCTTATATAAAACATTATATATATATATATTTTAAAAATATATTTTGATTTGAAAATAAATGATGGGCAAAAAAGAAATTGAAATCAAAGATTGCTACCAGGGACTTTAACAATATTCTATGACTCTATACACTGTTCCATAGTCTTGAAATCTTCATATCTTTATCTTTATACTCATAAGTCTTCATGTCTAGTTCTTAAGTCTTTATACTGTATGGTTTTCTGTTTTGAAACCTATATAATGTCCCGCACTATATACTATATAACTTGGCAAAATCATTAGTATCCATATTTTATGTGAACGTATATTTGTTACTGAGGTTGTTATCATCAAAATCAATATTTGAGGTACTAACTGTGAGACCCATTTCTTCAACTATCGGAAATTGACACAAATACATCCTCTACATTTACGTGCCACAAATCCAAGTGCCGAAGAGATGGATTCTCAAAGGTAAGAAAGAAAATAATGGCAGAATAGAATCTCATAGGAAAAGAATAACATATATTATTTCAACATGTAATCTTTACAGCGGAAATTACATTTATCGGAACTAAAAATGGTCATTTATAAATGTCTGTCCTTACAAATGTGGAAAATTGTAGTACATGGGCGTGGTGGAAATGGATAACAATCTTTCGAAGAATCTTCTAACTCCATGCTTCAAGCTCCATCCAAATTTCTTCTAATTAAACCTGACTAGCTGCCCGGGAAAAATAAGGCACCCCGGAGTTTGAAGGAAAGAAAAAAAACTTCGGGTAAGTCATTGTACTGGAGTGAGAAACTCAAAATACACATTTTGAAAACAAAAGGTATTCCAGAAGACCATGCCGCACATAACACACGGACGGGTTTTTTACCTTATGATAACCAAAATATTTTCTATGTAAAATCATTTGATATTATTTTCAATGACATTCTTTGAAAACACTTTTCAAGTAAATATATTCAAATAGCCAAAATTGTTACATTGGTAAAATTTAATGGCATAATAGGTTCACAACTAAGTCCAAAAGCACTTATTGGAGAATGGTTTCCATACAATGGCAGGTAAGGGACTATCTTCCATATAGTACATCTCTAGAGGAATGTAACGAGGATACATAAATAAACCTCTGCATATGGCAAGACCAGTTTATCCCTATTTAGCACTCATACATGGCCTAAATAGAAACCAAATACGGCATCACCCCGGTCATTACCGACCTATCCGAGACGTCTCATAGCACACGCTGTATGCCCGAAATATATAGGGTTATCTAGAAATGTGATGACCATACCGTAATGGGTGCGATGCACTTAGCCATACGGCGTACCTTATTTAGTCCATTACCGAATAATAAGGCCCGACGTAATGATTAACTATCAAATAGCACATTCCACTTTTAATGCCACATTGCCATTCTATAATCACACAACTGATTTCTACAAACGTATAACTTCCGAGCACGTATGTCTTAGGAAAGGGTATTAAGCTTAGATAAGTTGCCTTCTCCACCAATAGATGATACGTTCACAGAGATCAATCAATGTAATTAGAAATGCAACATTGGATATTTGTCCATACAATTTGTTCGGGAATAGGACAAAACGAAGTCACTCTCTTACCGCAATCTGTCAGCGATTACCTTTAGGATTAGTAGCGAGAAGTCCTTGCATCGAAGATCTCAGTTAGCTATAAAATCAACTTATAAAAAGAGGTTTAAAAGAAGGTCGATGAAAATGTGAGGCTTTATTGGAGTTATAGGCATGGGTTTCGACAAAGGTCACAAAAAATACATTTCGAAGGCATTGAGAAGCATTTTGAAGGAGTCGCGGGCACCAAGCACCGTCAAAAGTGATAAACAGTGAAAAAGCTTTCGAAAAGGAAAGCGGAGCTACCCTTCCGCCGTTGCCAAATTTTCATTGCAGATGGATTCGCGTATATAGAAAAAGCAAGGACAGGCTCGAAACCCCATTCGAAGACAATGAACTTTAACCTCTCATATGCGTGCCTAACCATTCGAAGCCCTAAGTTTCGCCTCCACTCAAATTTCCAAAAATAACCCTTTTGAAACATAGCCAAGCCTTTCGAACCGATTGAAAACGATAACATCAAGAGAAGGTTTTGCATTAATCTACATGCATGCGTTAAAAAGCCACCTATTGCATCGAGACCATTAATACTTTAACATCTTCGAAGCACTTATGGACAACTTATCAACAAAGTAGAAGGCTCCTACTTCTATTTCTGATGACAACAAAGCAATATAAAGAGAAAAGCACATTTACAGCCCTTTTGACAACGTCGAAAGCAATTTAGGAGAAAGCATGGAAAAGGAATACTAAAGACTTTACAAAGGCAAATGGTAGATAAGAGACCCTTTCTACAAGGTTGAAAGGTCTAGAATAGAAAGAGGAGAAGCACATGGGTGAGTTAAAGGACTCAAAAGAGAAACCTTTCAACTGCATCAAAGGTAGGCGAGGCCTTTCAACCGTGTCAAAAGGTATAAGGCGAAATATCAAAGGGCCTTTTGACTAGGTCAAAAGCATAAGCATGGAATGGGGGCCGACCTGCATCTATAAAAAAGACGCAAGGGATCCGATTATGGAGACCGGATTTTGGGATCCTAAGCTTATTTCTCTTACTTCTATTTCTTTGCAACAATAAAAACATTTGTAAACCTTAAATCAATTCGGGGAAAAGCTCTCATAATTGTTAATCATTTTGGATTAATAATATTGGAGAGATTCGTGGATTCATTAAGGAATTCAATTATGAGGAAAATCATTGTGATCATTAGCTAGACTAATGATCCGTTGCACATGATTCCATCTTATTCTCTTAGCTTATTTTTTCTATGTAATACATTGGGATCGACTTGGACATAAACATGCGAAACACATCATCATCGTAGCTAATATCATACAATAGAAAATAAGAATGGTGATGATGTTTCGACATTGATGAGTTTATAGAACTTAGGAATATCCAAGCCGATGTTATATTGAGTAAACTAAATAAAGCTTAGGCAACTGTAAATTGGATCTGCTTCGAAAGGATGGGGCTCTTTTCAACTTGGTCGAAAGGGAGGTTTCGAAGAGAATTCAGTTTGCAATTAGCAAGCGAAAGTGTAAAAAAGGAATTCATTCGAAAGGGGTCTAACCTCCACTACATATGCAACCCTTTTGGAGGAGTTCCTCCTTAACACGAAACAAAATCAATAGGGTGTAAAGCATTTGTTTCACTTTGATAGGCTTAGTATACCTTCCAACATGGTCGAAAGGTAACCTTTCGACATGATCGAAAGGTAGGGAAATTTAGTACAAATAACTGTCTTCAAATCATTCAAAGGAAAGGTTTCGAGTTGGATGCTTCTTCCTATGTCCGAATTTCTAATTTAACAACCGAACCTATTTCGACCTGATCAACCTAGTTGAATGGTGGATTTCAAAAGAAGCAATTTCTTTGACACCTTTATCTGATATGATCTTATTTTCGTTCACTTAGCTTTGGGGATGTTGACAAGTTTTATTGTTGACATTTTTGGCGCTAGAAGGAGGGCTTGAACCTCTACCCTTGTTACTGTCTTACAGACTGATTATGGATCATTTGACTTGATGTAGGAAAATGAAATCTGAACGACTTAGTAGAATGGATGAAGGGGTTATCCACACAACAACCCTTGAAGAGAAAATAGCTTCAACCTTTAATTTGGATGAGGTTATTCAAGGGCGGCTTTCATCATCAGCTCAACAGGATGAAAATACCGTCAAAGAGCAGTAGGTGCAAGAAATGCCTAAAAATGGCGTTATCTAAGAAGTATTCAGAAACGGCAAAGCCAACATAAGGTGACGAGGTAGTCTCCCCAAGAAGGAACTTGAATGCTCACTCCAATATAAACAAAAGCACGATAGATCTAAAACCCTCAAAGAAGAAGCAACACCTTCAATCTAAAGCTAATCCTTAAGGGAGGGTGCTGGATAAATCACTTGAACAATCTGATAGCTCTACATCAAAATAATACTTATGGGACCAAAAAACTATCATGACGTTGAAGCCTATCTGAAAGATGCAGCTGAGAAAGCAATTAAGGATGCAATGAATACAAAGGGGAAGAGGACCATGGATGAAAATGCCAACGATAAAGAGCGAGTGCCAGCCTTTACAGATGAGATTATGGCAACAATCATCCTATCTTATGTGGTAATTCCAACAACGAAGTACCATGGAATCATAGACCTAGATGATCATCCAATGTATTTTGATAACCAGATGGATTTATACAATGCATCAGGAGTTGTTAGATGTAGATTATTTCCCGTCAATCTCCAAGGAGCTGCGGCCAAATGGTACATACAATACCAAGAGAAGACCATTTACTCATGGAAGTAGTTCTCCTACAAATTCTCCACTCAATTCTATGTATGTAAAGATCATACCATTGATTATACAGTCCTAGCCGACATAATGAAAAGGCAAGGGGAATCTTTGGGAAACTATTTCAAGAGATTCAATACCGAAGCACTGAAAGCAAAATATATGAATGACTGTGACAAGCTTATTACGGTACATTCTAACTTAATAGAGACACCCCATTATTGAAGCAACTCTTTGTTAACAGGTGTAAAGACTTGCAAGACTTCCACTTTCAAGCTGAAAAGTTTATTTGGATGGATGAGCTTTACTGCACCAAAAGGAAAGCAGTACCCAAGAACGAAGGAGGAAGTTTCAGTCTAGATCAAGGACATAAAAGAATGAAATGGGAAGAGACAATTGCTAATGCAGTCGCTTTGAACAAGTCGCTGTCTTACATTTATTATGTAGCCAAGGAAATAGTCAACTTCCTGAACTCCTTCAAGGCTAAGAAAAACCCTGAGCAAAGAAAAGGAGGTGATTACTGTGCATATCACAAGGAAAATGGTCACAAGACCGATGAATGTAGGATATTAGAGAAATCATTAAGAAATTGATCCACAAGGGTCATTCGAAAGAGTTTATTTAGGATAAACAGAAGGCTCAACAAATAGGGGATGGTCCACAAAAGCTCCCTGGCAATGCTATTAATATACTGGAAGATGAAGACCCTTTGAGCTTAAGCACGCCGATAAACAAGATTGACATAATTTACGGTGGGCCACATCCGATAGGGAACTGTAAAAAGGCACGAAATAGATATACCAAGGAGGCTAAAGAAGGGGTCTTCTCTGTCTAAGAAAAGCCTCCACTGAAGAATCCATGACTCAATATTCAAATGTCGAATCTTGTTGTCACCCCTCAAGATCTGAAAAAGGGATTTCATCATCTGCACAACGATCCATTGATGATCATGGCTCAAATCGGGTTATCCATCGTCTCCAAAATTCCTATGGACACAGGCAGTGTAGTTAACGTTATCTTCAAGCATGTCTTCAATCAAATGAACATCCCCAAGGACAAACTGGAGCCTAGCATGGAACTAATCTTTGGATTCAATAATAAAGGGTCAACTCCAATGGGACAAGTTAAAGTGCTTGTGAAAATGGGGGTGCCACCATTTTGCAAAACTTTCAAGACTATTTTTGTGATTATCAACCATCCATCTTACTACAACGCTTTCTTTAGCAAGCCGATGCTCGATGAAATAGATGAATTTGTCTCGCTAAAGTATCTCATGGTGAAATTCTTGACAAAGAGGGGTTAGGGCACGGTCTGAGGGAGCAGTTCAGCTCTCGAGAGACATAGTTTGCTACCAATGATCAATATAAGAGAGAGTATTCCGCTTACTTTGATTCTTCCACTATTTATCAGCCTTCGGATGATGGATTTTTACATCCAACGTTTGAAGCAAAAATTAAAATTAGTATGTCTAACAAGCGCATGTATGAAATGTACATTCCTCCTGGAAGCAAAAGGAAGAGAGTCGATGCTAATTCCACTGAAGAAAGCCCAATTGTCACAGAGTTCGATTGCCGAGGGGACACAGAAAGGATAAAACATATAGGGGACCTTGAGGAGGCATGCATAGATTCAGATGATACTACGAAGGTGGTCAAACTGAGAAAATAATTGGACGGCGACTTAAAGAGGGATTTGATCCAATTTATTAAGGTCAATAAGAATGTATTTTCCTAGTCACATTTTGATATGGTGGGGATTGATCCAACATTCAGTCTCATATGCTCAACATTAATCCAGAAGCAACTCCCATTAGGTAGCAAAAAAGATAGTTGGACAGGGTACGGTTTGATGTTTTGAAGGAGGAGGTTAAGAGACTCCTCGAGAATGGGTTTATTCAGGAAATATACTATGCTTCCCCTTGCCGCAAATTGATTAGTTAGTAGATGCAACAAGCGGACACAAATTATTGTCTCTCATGGATGCATATTCAGGGTACAACCAAATACCTATGTTTAAGCCGTATGAGGAACATACTAGCTTCATAACTGAATGAGGACTTACTGCTACAAAGCGATGCCATTTGGGCTAAAGAATGTAGGGGCTACTTACTAGAGGCCAGTTAATAGAATGTTTAAAGAGAAAATTGGCCAAAATATGGAGGTTTATGTGGATGACATGTTAGTGAAGTCTGGAGAGGCCAAGAATCATCTTGTGTTATAAAAGAAATGTTCAAAATACTACGGAATCCCATAGAAATTCTTCTTTGGAGTCCATTCGAGAAAGTTTTTAGGCTACCTTATAAGTGCCCAAGGAATTGAAGCTATTCCTGGCCAAATTCAAGCCATTAAGAACATGGTCGAACCCAAAACTAGCAAAGAGGTAATCAGTTTGAATAGAAGGGTAGTCGCCTTAAGTAGATTCATTTCCAAAGCTACCGATAAATGTATTCCCTTCTTCAACGTAATCAAGAAAACGAAGAAATCTGAATGTGGGAAGATTGCAAAAAATATTTTCAAGAACTAAAAAGCCATTTGGAAAAGCCACTGATACTTTCTAGCCCTGAGAATGGAAATATTTTATACTTATACATGGCAGTTTCAGAGCATGCAGTTAGTTCAGTATTGATTAGAGAAGGAAGTGGAGCTCAACTTCCTGTATACTATGTAAGCAGACGATTGAAGCACGTGGAAGTTTGATACCTAGTGATAGAATAGCTAGCTTATTGCTTGATTCTCATAGTACGAAAACTTAGAGCATATTTTCAAGCATATTCGATTAGTGTATTAACCAATTTTCCCCTTAAGCAAGTTTTTTCAGTAAACCAAAAACTTTAGGAATGTTGGAAAAATAGGGACTCGGGCTCAGCTAATATGATATAGAGTTACAGCCGCGAGTCGCAATCAAAGGGCAACCATTGGCAAATTTCATTAATAAATGCGCTAACTTCATTAAAGATCAATCGGAAAAAGAAAAGGATCATAAGCCTATGTGGCAATTTTTCACGTCAAATGAACAAGGGGGTGGTGCAGGATATGTGGTAACAACACCAGATGCGAAACGTTTACATTATGCCATGAAATTAGGGTTACCCACAACGAACAATATGGAAGAATATGAATAAACGGTAGTAGGGTTAACTTTAGCATCAGAGCTCAAAATCACACAGATTCAGATCTTTAATGACTCCCAACTAAAGGTAAATCAAGTAAAGAAAATATATCAAACAAAGGACTCCAAGCTATCTTTATATGTAAAGAAGATACTGAAAATGCTTGTTTTATTTGAAGATTTTTCAATACGTCAAGTTCCAAGAGTTGAAAACTCATAAGCGGATTCACTAGCGAAACTAGCTAGCTCAAGGGGAGCCTCAGAAACATGGATTGTTTGGTAGGATATTAAGAAACTCCAAGTATTGGAGAGGGAACATTAGAACAAGAAAAGGAATAATTAGCTCTGACAAGGTCCCGAGCTATGCCACAAGAGAAAGAGAGAAGAGAAACTGGTAGAGAAATATTAGATGGGAGGGTCAACCAATCAAGAGCAAGTGACCCGTATGATAGCACCTGGATGTCACCCATCATTGAATATCTTGCAAAAGGAATACTCCCATCTGATAAGGGTAAAGAAAGAAAAATCGGGTGACAGGCTCCAACTTTTACAATAACGGATGGAATCCTTTATAAGAAGGGATATGCACTTCCTTACTTAAGATGCGTAGGTCTGGATGATGGAGTAAAATTATTAGCAGAAGCACATGAGGGATTCTGCGGGGACCACTCGAATGGAACAAAATTAGCAAAAAAGATAATGACACAAGGATTTTATTGGCCTCGTACGGTAAGCCAAGCCACTGAGTATGTGATAAGATGTGAGAAATATCAAAAGTACTCGAGAATTCCCAAATTAACCCGGGTTAGTTAACTCCAATTTCAAGTCCATGGCCCTTTGACATATGAGGAATAGATTTAACCGGCCCATTGCTAATCTCAAAAGGGGGAGCAAAGTACGTCGTAGTCGCCATAGATTACTTCACTAAATGGGTTAAAGCGGAACCACTTCCTAAGATTACTTCTAGGAAGGTACTCAGATTCATCATCAAAAATATCATAACCAGATTTGGAATTCCCCAGAAGATAATTTCCGACAATGGGACACAATTTGAGAGTGAAGAATTCTCTCTCTTTTGTCCCGAGAATGGAATCATTAAGAGCTTTTCTTCCATCACACATCCAAAAGAAAATGGAGTAGTTAAGGCTGCAAATAAAACCATAAACGCAATTCTGAAAAAGCTATTGAACAAAGCTAAAGGAAAATGAGTAGCAGATCAACCACTTGTGTTATGGACTTATCGAATATCTACTAAAATAGCTATAGGACATACTTCCTACTCTTTAACATATGGGTATGAGGCGATGTTACTAATTGAGATTGAAATACCCTCATTCCAAAGAATCGCTTATGCGTTCGATTTAAATCAAGAACTAAAAGAGAATTATTACACTTGATACATGAGTTAAGAGACGAAGCGGCAATAAGAACAGTGGAGTACGACAAAAGGATTTCAAGGTACTACAACTCAAAAGTAAGAACACGATCATTTCAAGAAAGAGATCTGTTGCTTTGAGGAGTAATGGCGAATACAAGAAATCCTTTGGATAGACCCTTGGGACTAAATTGGGAAGGGCCCTTAATCATTTGCAAAGTAACCCTCCCAGGAGCTTACAATTTATGCCAACCAGATGGCAATATGTTTCCAAGAATATAAAATGTTGAACATTTGAGACCATATTTTCCTAAGATGAATGAATGAAATATCTCTTTCTTCAAAAGAAAAATCTACATGGTTAGGAGTAGAATCCTACTTGCATTTGGACACTACCTTTAACAGTCAAAGCCTCTGTCCGTATGGAGTTGGCCAGGGAAGAGTGCATCTTGGAGGGAGGTCGGAGTAAGCCTTTATGTGTGCCATGCTATGGCCAGTTTAAAGCACCAGACAAGCCCTTGGCCCCGCCTTTTGTTAGGTTAAGGCACCTCCAGGAGGGAGGATGGAGTAAGCCTTTATCCGTGCTATGCTATGGCCAGGATAAAGCACCGAACAAGCTCATGTCTACACTATGCTATAGCCAGGCAAGATGCCTCCCAGAGGGAGGTCAGCGTAAGCCTTTATCCACGCCACCTATAGCTAGGTTAAAGTATCGAACAAGCCCTTCAGCGCGCCTCTAGTTAGGTCAAGGTGTCTTGTGACGCCTTACATCTACGCTCACACTAGCCAAAGACACTACTAGGTAATGTCATCGACTAGCATGAAAAATAACGCTGTTGAGGAGCGACCATCCATGTAGTTGCTTTGTGCGATTACCGATATGCCAGATAATATGTCATGCATTTCACTTCAAGAGGAAATCCGACATATCAAGTACAAATTCAAAGCTACTTCACAGTGGCTATGTGGACTTCGGAAACAAATATAGAAATAAGCATAACACAAATCAGTCACAGATATTCATATCACTAAGTCGGAAACAGATATGAATATATCACATAAAATATGTACATCAAAGTAGTGGTCATGAAAGATCCACTACATCACAAAAGAATAGGTACAAGTGCTAGACAAAAGAATATGTATACATCAAGAAGTCTCTATCTCGAATGTATAATAACAAAAACTATCAATCTAAAGTAGTTAGACAAAAGTCAAATGACGGTCCCAGATAAGGAGTCAAGCAGAAGCACCTGTAACATCTCGGTCTGACCCGAGTATTATTTAATAAGAAAATAATAAATGGATTAGTCTAGCTACAAATATCTTATAAAATGAGATAGAATACGACATATGACATAAAAGTATGATAACAATAATGCCATACTATGAAAAATAAACATTAGTTAATAACAAAAATCATACAATATCTCGAATATTCTCAAACACCAAAAAGAATGTCATATTCTTTAACATATTCACCAATCCACAAATATTGATAAAACTTATCAACGTAAATCACAAAATATTGTCGAAACACAAATTCTAGAAATCATCAATTAGAAATCCAGAAAACACAAAGGGGGATTTCTATCACAAGAGTATGAAAACTCACCAACACGTGCATCACAAACGGAACGCCATTCCATGGTCGCTGACCATCAATTTTGAGCCGGGGCTCCATAAACGGCCCGAAGACCATGGGTTGATACCCCACCAAATTTTGAGTCGAAACTCCACAAACGGGGTTTAGTGCCCCACATAAATAAAGAGACGTCGCAGATTGCTAGTCTAGATCACAAAATGATTATCATCGATCAACAAGAAGTGTCAATTACACTTAGCAGATAAATAAATGAGTTTAGATTCATGTCCCATAACCACTGGCTTAACTTAAATATTTACGAATAAATTGTAGATTTTCACTCGAAAATTGTTACAAGAGTTTCAATCGAACGAGTCTAAGAATTAACCAACAAAGTAAAGGCAAGTGTTTCATACCACTTGTTTTGCTAAGTCATTTAATTTGGATTTCTCGAACGAATGTGGAAAAGGTTTGTATATACTAATAGATTGGAAAACGATATTCTAAACGAGCTTTGTATTAAAATAGAGTTGAAATCATCTTTGTGAAAGAGTTTGAATACTTACTACTAGTATAGAAACCTCTGTATTTCAAAGTGACAAATCACAAAAATGATTGTAAAAACAGTCAATCACCAAAAATTCACATATGAAGACGTGAATCTAATCCATAGAAATCGATACCGAATCCATCAAAATGGATATTCCCAAAAATCTAATTTTTTTTATCAAAGTCAACAAAAGTGATAACAACTATTCGAATCCACTAGAATCGATTTAAAATTGAAAATCCACACAAAAAGGCAAGTTGGCAGAGATAAGCAGGTTCAGTTGACTGAACTCAGTGGTCAGTCGACTGTTTCTATGCCTAGAAACTTTCGGTTTCCAGGTTCAGTCGACTGAACACAGAGGTCAGTCGACTGATACAGGGACATGGATTTTCTATCCCAGGTTCAGTCGACTGAACACAGAGGTCGGTCGGCTGATACAAGGACGGGAATTTTCTTCCCCCAGATTCAGTTGACTGAACTTACAGTTCAGCCGATTGAACTGCGATTTTGTAGTATTCTCAGCCTAGCCCTAAGAGGGGCAAAAATCCTAATCGGGAGCAATCAGACAAGCAATGAAGAATAGGAATTTATGCCAAGCGACAACTCAGCTTTATAGGCTCTTCGACACACCCCAACAACATGTCCAAACATCCATAGTAGGATTTTCATAAAATTGGACAACAAAAACCAAAAATTGGAAAATTCACCATATCCATTCAAATCAAAAACAAATGAACATGAATAGATGTTAAGAATTCATACCTAACCACAAAGAAAGTTATAGACATAGATGTGAGTTCGAAAACTCACATTTGAACCTAAAAACAATGAAGGAGAAGCTTTTTAAACAAGGCAAGATCAATTCCTCTTCACTATACCTCTAGAATCTTCAATCTATTGTCAAATTTGAAGTTTTTCCTAAGTTAGGTTATAGGAATTTCTGAAAACTGAAGAGGGATAGAGATGGAGAAGATGAAGAGGATGCTTACCTAAGCTTCTCTTGGATTTTGGAGCAAGAATTTGAATTTCCTAAGGAAACTAGGGCTTAGGAATTTCTAATATCCAATCTTTTTCCCCATTTTTCTCTCAAGCTTGAGTGTTAGGAAATGAGGAATGAAATAAATGAAGAGGAGTTGAGTTGGGTTATTTGTTAGGTTAGTGGGCTGAAACCCAAACCCAAAGCCCTAAGTGAAAATGTTAAAATTCTACTCAACTCCAAAAATCTCGATGTTTATACTCAAAATGATCGCAAACGCCATTTTGGATTCAATGGAAGGGGTGTCGAGTCCTAATTCGACCGTTTGCAAAAAAGTGACATTTCGGACTTTAATCCGACTAACTATGCTATATTTAAATAAAATATTTAAATATACCATCGTAAATGCGGGTTGTTACAGACTACCCTCCTTAAAGAAATTGCTTCCTCACAATACTTAAGAAGAAAACAAAGAGTAACAACCATAAAAGCATATCAACACAAAAGAAAAATTGGAAATAAGAAGTTCACCTTTAAGGAGCACGAGAGAGTAAGTCCGGATGCGTTCGCTCGATGAATTCTCTAGATCCCTAAGAGCAAACCTTAGGATTTGAGGACCATTGAACTTTCACAAGCAGGGCATCTTTATTACGAAGACGTTTAACCTCCGTAGCAATGATATGGATAGGATGTTGCTCATAAGTCAATTTAGACAACAATTCAACTTCTTCGATAACACCGGGCTCAAGAATAGAATCGGAATCCCTAAGGCATTTCCGTAGTTGAGAAACGTGAAACACATCACGGATAGCAGAAAATTGAGCCGGTAATAAAAGACGATAAGCCACGAAAACAATGCGTTCGGTGATGGGAAATGGACCAATAAATCGAGGCGCTAATTTTCCCAATCGTCTAAAACACACAACACCCTTCATATGTGAAACACGAATGAACACCAAATCTCTCACAGAAAATTCTAATTTTCTTCTTCGGTTATCGGCATAGGATTTTTGTCTACTTTGAGCTTCTTTCATCCTATGACGAATAAGGTCAATCTTTTCTGTGGAATCATGAATAAAATCTGGACTTAAAATCAGCTTCTCACTGGCTTCAAGCCAACATGAAGGAGATCGGCATGGCCTTTCATAGAGTGCATCAAAAGGTGCCATACCAATACTAGATTGGAAGCTATTATTATAGGAAAACTCAACAAGAGAAATGTGATCTTCCCAACTTCCACCAAAATCAAGAACACATGCACGAAGAAGATCTTCAAGAATTTGATTCACACGCTTGGTTTGTCCATCGACTGAGGATCATAAGCGATGCTAAAATTAAGCTTCATTCCCAAAGCTTTTTGAAGACTCTTCCAAAATCCACTAGTGAATAATGAATCACAATCACTAACGATAGAAGTAGAAACTCCATGCAATTTAAAATTTTCACTAACATAGAGTTTGGCCAAAAGAGGTACGGTCCGATTATACCGAACGGGAATAAAATGGGCTGATTTTGTAAGTCTATCGACAATCACCCATAAACCTGTCATGGCCCGCATGAGAACGGGGGAGACCGTCAACAAAGTCCATGGAGACCTAATCCCACTTCCAAACTGGAATGTCTAAAGGTTGCAATAACCCACCGGGCCTTTGATGCTCGACCTTAATGAGTTGGCAAGTCAAGCAACGCTTAATGAAGTTATCAATATCAGATTTCATTCCATTCCAATAATAAAGTTGGTTCATGTCCTCGTACATTTTACTACTACCGGGATGAGTGGTAAATTTAGAACGATGAGAATCTTCTAAAATGTCTTTACGAAGATCACAAATATTTGGCACGATAAGTCAATCAAATTTTTGAATACTGCTACGAGCATCAGTATCAAAGTCTTTCAAACCTTCAATATCAATTTTATCCCTACAATTTTGGCTAAGAAGAGCCAATTCAGGATCTAACTTTTGAGCTTCAAGAATGCGGTCTAAAAGAGAAGGATGAGCCTCAAGGCTACATAAAACAAGAGATGAACATAAATTGGATTCACGATCTTAAATCTCATAAGTAGACAAAGTCTCGAGATCGTTCCATTCAGATACCATCATGGAAACAACCGCTTGTTGCTTATGGCTAAGGGCATCGACAATACGATTTCCCTTTCTGGGAGTATAAAGGATATCAAGATCATAAGATGCAAGGAACTCGAACCAACGTTGTTGACCCAAATTAAGTTCCTTTTGAGAAAATAAATACTTTAAAGATTTATGATCGATATAGAGAACAAATTTCTCTCTCAAAAGATAATAAGGGCAAAAACAATAGCCGCGAGCTCTAAATCATGAGTGACATATCTAATCTCGGCAAGCTTTAATTGCCTAGAAGCATAAGCAATAACACATTCCCTTTGCATATGAATGGCTCCAAAACCAACACAACTAACATCAGTATAAACAACAAAGTCTTGGTTCCCTTCGGGAATCACAAGAATATGAGCCTCAGAAAGGAGTTCTTTTAATTTATGAAAAGAAGCTTCACATTTGTCTGAACAAATGTACTTAACTTCTTCTTTGTCAAACCAGTAAGAAGCATGGAAATTTTAGAAAAATCTTTTATGAACTGACGGCAATAACTCGCCAATCCAAGAAAGCTACGAACTTCCGTCACACTCTCCGGTCTCTTCCAATTTTGAATCGCTTCAATCTTTGAAGGACCCATGCAAATTCCGGATTCAGAAATAATATGTCCGAGAAATTTCACACGAGATTGCCAAAAATGGCGCTTAGTAATTTTTGCTTTCAATCGATTGCTCCTAAAAGTTTCCAACACAATCCGAAGATGCTTTTCATGCTCTTCCTCGGTAGTAGAATAAACAAGAATATCATCTATAAAGATGAGAACGAATCGATCGAGGAAGTCTTTGAAAACTCGATTCATAAGGTCAACGAAATAAGTTGGAGCATTCGTTAAACCGAATGGCATAACAAGCCATTCATAAGATCCAAAACGAGTACGGAACGACGTCAAAGGAATATTATCCTATACAATACGAAGCTGATGAAAACTGGTTGCTAAGTCTAACTACCGCTAGGTCGATCGAATAGATCATCAATTCGAGGTAAGGGATATTTATTCTTGATGGTAAGATCATTAAGCTTGCGGTAGTCAACGCAAAGCCTAAGTTTACCATCGGGTTTCTTCACAAAAATAGCTAAATCTCCCCAAGGAGAGGAACTAGAACGAATAAACTGCTTCGCTTCTAATTCGGATAATTGTTTACGCATCTCCTCATTTTCTTTATTAGACATACGATAAGGAGGACGAGTTATAGGTAGAGCTCCAGAGATTAGATTAATTCTGAACTCAATTGCTCGCTTAGGGGGTAATCCTAAGACGGACTCAAATATATCAAAAAATTCACGAACAACGTAAATGAGGGGAATAACATCTTCCTCATCATCATTATCGTCATCATGAGGGTTTAGAGAATATAAGGATGCCACCAAATTGGAATCTGAATCTTTAACAACAATAGAAATTTGCTTAACAGATTGAGGATGTCGAAGATGAATAGTCCGCTCAGGACATTTCATCTGAGCTTCATAACGGTTATGCCAATCCATTCCCAAAATCATTCCAAAATCTAAGTAGCGCATAACATGCAAATCGGCTCGGAAAGAATAATGACATAAAATAATCTCGACATCATTACAAAGTAAACTGAGTGTTGCGGACTCACCAACCGGATTTGTAATTCTCAAAGAAGTCATCAATGCCATAACACTTAAAGAAAACGTATCAACAAGCTCTTTTGATATAAAAGAATGGGATGCACCCGTATCAAAAAGAACTCGAATAAGATGATCACGAAAATAATAATGCCATCAAGGATAGAATGAGAAATACCTTAACCATGAGAAGTGTTACTATGGGCTTGCACAACATTTAGCTTTCCCTTGTTCTTGCTTTGAAGTTTGGGACATGAAGATATACAATGACCCGAACTTTTGCAACAGCGACAAGTAAGGGGCTTCGAACATTTATTTGCAAAATGGTCCTTAGAACCACAATTGTAGCATTCTCCATGGCTAGGGGTAGAAGTCTTTGCTACCGAAGTTTCTTGTTTCCCTTTCTTGTTGGGATAAGGACCCTTGTAACTTATTAGGCCTCTTCATGTTGTTGTTGATGTTCGGTTTGGCACTTCCAACTTCAACATCACTCTCTTTATCTGCCTCTTCAAGTCAAAGAGCGATATCAACAAGCTGATCAAAAGAAACTTCTAGTTTCAGAAGTAAAGGCTTTTTGAGATTCTTATTCAAGCCATAGATCAACCATTGATTTTTATTTAATGGGGTATTTATATACTCGACCCCATATTCAGAGAGGGATTCAAAAGATGCAACATAATCTGCCACGGAAGATTCACCTTGAATAAGGTCAATAAAATATCGGGCTAAAGTTACTTTTTCAGCTTTCGACACAAACTTTAACTTGAATCGTTCCCGGAATTGCTCCCAAGTAAGATTTGCTTCAATAATTTTAGAAATCAGAAGCTCATACCAATCTAACGCTGTTTCTTGGAGCATACTAGAAGCCACTTGGACACGATGTACATTAATAAGATTCATGTGAGAAAAGATGTGATCGCATGTTCTAAGCCAAGCTTGGACTTCGATAACGCTTTCGTAACCCTTGAAAGGCTTTCCACCCAAATTGGTATAACCACTGCACAAGTGGGCAAATCCAAATTTAGGGTGAGTAGGTGCTAGAATGGGTCCGGCAGCTTGAGCATTTTTCATAAAGATCTAAAAGCTGTTGGGCAGACATAAATACTCCATGAGTAGCACTGGATTGACCGGCACTGGGACAGTTTGATCTAACCATTTCTCTTCTTTAATAAAGAAAGAAAGAAGAAGAAAAAGGTTATTCTCAGAATGAATATCAAACAATCATGATTGATAAAACAAGGCATCATAAAAGAAAATAGGATAGAATGGGTCCTGAGACTCGGATAAACCCCAAGGCACGATTCCTAAGAAGGACATAGGACAATGATCCTTGCTATAATATTCTATATTGTTTCGAAGTTTGGCTTTGATACCAAGCTGTGACGCCCCACCTCTATACTCACACTAGCTAAGGACACTACTAGGCAATGCCGTCGACTAGCACGGGGAATAAGGATGTTGAGGAGCGACATTTGTGTAGTTGCTTTGTGTGAGTACCGATATGCCAGATAATATGTCACTTATTTCACTTCAAGAGGAAATCTGACATATCAAGTACAAACTCAAAGCTACTACACAGTGGCTATATGGACTTCGGATACAAATATAGAAATAAGCATAACACAAATTAGTCATAAATATTCACATCACTAAGGTGGAAATAGATATGAATATATCACATAAAATATGTACATTAATGTAGTGGTCATGAAAGATCCACTACATCACAAAAGAATATGTACAAGTGCTAGATAAAAGAATATGTATATATCAAGGAGTCTCTATCTCGAATGTATAATAACAAAAACTACCAATCTAAAGTAGTTAGATAAAAGTAAGATGATGGTCCCAGATAAGGAGTCAAGCAGAAGCACCTGTAACATCTCGGTCTGACTCGAGTATTATTTAATAAGAAAATAATAAAAGGATCAGTCTAGCTATAAATATCATATAAAATGAGACAGGGTACGAGATATGAAAAAAACGTATGATAACAATAATGCCATACTACGAAAAGTAAACATTAGATAACAACAAAAATCATACAATATCTCGAATATTCTCGAAAACCAAAAAGAATGTCATATTCTTTAACATACTCACCAATCCACAAATATTGATAAAACTTATCAATGTAAATCACAAAAAATTGGTGAAACACAAATTCTAGAAATCATCAATTAGAAATTCAGAAGACACAAAGGCGGAGGCCTATCACAAACGGGAGTACGAAAACTTAACAACATGTGCATTACAAACGGAATGCTATTCCATGGTCGCTAACCATCAATTTTTAGAAAAGGCTTCACAAATGGCCTGAAGACCATGGGTCGCTACCCCACAAAATTTTGAGTCAAAACTCCACAAATGGGGTTTAGTTCCCCACATAAATAAAGATACAATGCACATTGCTAGTCTAGATCACAAAATGATCATCATCGATCAACAAGAAGTGTCAATTACACTTAGCTAGTAAATAAATGAGATTTTTGGCTTCATGTCCCATAACAACTGGCTTAACTTAAATATTTACGAACAAATTGTAGATTTCTGCTCGAAAATTTTCATAAGAGTTTCAATCGAACGAGTCTAAAAATTAACCAACAAAGTAAACGCAAGCGTTTCATACCACTTGTTTTGATAAGTCGTTTAATTTGGATTTCTCGAACGAATGAGGAAAAGGTTTGTATACACTAATAGATTGGAAAACAATTTTATAAACGAGCTTTGTATTAAAATAAAGTTGAAACCATCTTTGTGAAAGAGTTTGAATAATTACTACTAGTATAGAAACCTTTGTATTTCAAAGTGACAAATCACAAAAATGATTGTAAAAACAATCAATCACCAAAAATTCACATACGAAGACGTGAATCTAATCCATAGAAATCGATACCGAATCCATCAAAATGGATATTCCCAAAAATCTCAATTTTTTTTATCAAAGTCAACAAAAGTGCTAACAACTATTCGGATCCACTAGAACCGATTTAAAATTGGAAATCCACACAAAAAGGCAAGTTGGCTGAGATAAGCAGGCTCAGTCGACTCAACTCGGTGGTCAGTCGACTGATTCTATGCCTGAAAACTTTTGGTTTCCAGGTTCAGTCGACTGAACACAGAGGTCGGTCGACTGACATAGGGATATGAATTTTCTATCCCCAGGTTCAGTCAACTGAACACAGAGGTCGGTCGACTGATACAGGGACAGGACTTTTCTTCCCTCAGATTTAGACGAATGAACCTACAGTTCAGTCGATTGAACTATGAAGTATTCTCAGCCTAGCCCCAAGAAGGGCAAAAATCCAAATCGGGAGCGATCGGACGAGCAACGGAGACTAGGATTTATGCCAAGCGACAACCCATCCTTATAGGCTCTTCGACACACCCCAACAACATGTCCAAACATCCATAGTAGGATTTTTATAAAATTGGACAACAAAAACCAAAAATTCAAAAATTCACCAAATCCATTTAAATCAAAAGCAAATGAACATGAATAGATGTTAGGAATTCTTACCTAACCACAAAGAAAGTTATAACAAAAATTGAGTTCAAAAACTCACCTTTAAACCCAAAAACAATGATGGAGAAGCTTTTAAAACAAGGCAAGATCAATTCCTCTTCACTACACCTCTAGAATCTTCAATCTATTATCAAAGGCGAAGTTTTTCCTAAGTTAGGTTATAGGAATTTCTGAAAATTGAAGAGGGATAGAGATGGAGAAGATGAAGAGGATGCTTACCTAAGCTTCTCTTGGATTTTGGAGCAAGAACTTGAATTTTCTAAGGAAGCCAGGGCTTAGGAATTTCTAATTTCCAATCTTTTCCCCCATTTTTATTTTGAGCTAGTGTGTTAGGAAATGAGGAATAAAATGAATGAAGAGGAGTTGAGTTGGGTTATTTGTTAGGTTAGTGGGCTGAAACCCAAACCCAAAGCCCTAAGTGAAAATGTCAAAATTCTACTCAACTCCAAACATATCGATGTTTATACTCAAAAAGGTCACAAATGCCATTTTGGACTGAATGGAAGGGGTCTCGAGTCCTAATTCGACCGTTTGCAAAAAGCGACATTTCGAACTTTAATCCGGCTAACGATGCTATATTTAAATAAAATATTTAAATATACAATTGTAAGATATGCGGGTTGTTACATGTATCCTGGAGGAAGGTTGGGTAAGTCCTTGGTTCCAACCTTTTAGAATGAGCTAATCAAGAGCACTAAACAACAACTGACTAAGATATCAAATCCTGAGAAGGGGCTCACCAAACAACAGTCTAAGATCTCCAAGCTTGAGAAGAGGTTCACCAAAAAATGGACTAAGATGCCCAAGCCCGAGAAGAGGCTCATCAAGCAATGTATTACGATGTCCAAGCCTAAGAAACGACATATCACCAAAAAACTAAGATGTCCAAGCCTGAGAAACGACATGTTTCCAAATGATTAAGATGTCTAGGCCCAAGAAGTGGCATATCAGATCATGGACTAAGACATCCAAGCTCAAGAGGCAATCGATCAAATTGCAACTACATATAAGACCTAAAGGGTTCATACATGTCGAAGAAGAATGAATCTAAGGATTAAAGCAGAACTCCATCTATTAATACTCGAATCTCGATTTCGGGTCTCCTATTTCTAAATTTCATTTATTAATACCCGAATCTGGGTTTTGGGTCTTTATCAATCACTTACGGTCTTAATAATACCCGAATATGGCTTGAGATTTCTGTTATAAAGATAATTACTATGGATCTCTGATCATTTAACATATGCCCTAATCTAGGCATGGGATTTTCGACATGGAGACAACTATTATGAATTTTTGATTATCCACCATTAATACCTTAATCTGAGTTTGAGAATTCCATTCTGAAGACTATTTCTGAATCTTTCTTAATAGAAAACGAATCTGGGTTTTGGACGTCTTGCTATTAACTTCTAAACTTCCTTAGTTAATGCCCTTGGTTTGATTTCATAACCTCCTATTTTTTGAATTTTAATTTTAGGTTTTTATCGTCGATTTTGAATTAAATCTGTCAAATCCCTAACTTAGGATTTAAAGCAATAGTTTTGAAGCTACAATAGACATCTAAGTAATCAACCAGAGACTTCTAGCCGGTCTTCGTAATACCTAAATCAAGGATATTAGTTTGCAAGCCTAAACGATGCTCGCTAACATCTTTTATAAACTCCGGTATCATTCTTATCTCTAAGGAAAATTTCTAAATAAGTATTAAGATTTACGGGTTACAAAGGCTTATTCTCTGATAATAGCTAATGACCTCATATTTCCTGACATCAGCTGTTTCCAGCAAGAAGCTCATAGACTTCAATTATTATATGCAGGGATAATTATTAATTACGAACACCATATCCTATATTAAATCAATTTTATTATTAGTTAATCATTTCAACTTAGAAGTACCCCTATGCCAACTATCATGAGGCATATTTATAAGGTAATGAGTCAGCCATAGAAAACGTCACTTACTTTGAATTTTGCAGGGAAACAGATTTTTAAAAGCAAGGAAGTTCTAAAATTTTTGTCCTATAGAACAAAAGCTTCTTTCATATGGGGAGGAGGGCAAAATGTTAGCCATAAAATCCACTTATGAACAAAGTTGTGAAAGAAGGTTAATGAATTGTAAGGCTCTACTGAAGTCATAGGCATGGGTTTTGAAAAAGGTAAAAAAAGAAGGTTTCGAAGGAATTGAGAAGGCTTTTGAAGGAGTAGTGAGCACCAAGCGATGTCACATGTGAAAAACAGTGAAAAAGCTTTCGAAAAGAAAAGCAGAGCTACCCTTTCGCCATTGCCAACCTTTCGATGCAAATGGATTCGCGTACATAGGAAAAGCAAGGATGGGCTCGGAAGCCCATTCGAAGGAAATGAACTTTAACCATTCATATGCCACCAAGCCTTTCAAAACTAAAGGTTTCGCCTTCCTTCAAATTGCTCAAAACAATCCATTCAAAAGCATAGTCAAGCCTTTTGAACCAGTCGAAGCCAATAACATCAAGAGAAGGTTTCACATTGATCCATCGGCATGCATTCGAAAGCAACCTACTACATCAAGACCATTGATACTTTGACATCTTCGAAGCCCTTATTGAAAACTTATCGCCATATTCGAAGGCTCGTATTTCTGTTCCGATAACAACAATGCGATGTAAAGTGAAAAGCGCATTTACCGCCCTTTCGACAATGTCGAAAGCGAGTCAAGAGAAAGCAGGGAAAAGGAACACTAAAGACTTTACAAAGGCGAAAGGTACATAAGAGACCTTTTCGACAAGGTCGAAAGGTCTGGAATAAGAAGAGGGGAAGTGCAAGGGTGAGTTAAAGGACTTGTAAGAGAAGCCTTTCAATTGCATCGAAGGTTGGTGAGTCCTTTCTACCATGTAGAAAGGAAAGAGGCAGAATATCAAAGGGCCTTCCAATAAGGTTGAAAGCATAGGCGTGGAAGGGGGGCCGAACAACATTTATAAATAAGACGTAAGGGAACCGATTTTAGGGACTGGATTTTGGGATCCTAAGCTCATTTCTCTTACTTCTACTTCTTTGCAACAACAAAATATTTGTAAACCCTAAATCAATTTGGAAAAGCTCTCATAACTGTAATTCATTTTGGATTAATAATAATGCAGAGATGCAAGGATTCATTAATGATTTCGATTATGAGGAAAATCATTATGATCATTAGCTAGACTATTGATCCATTGCACATGGTTCCATATTATTCTCTTAACTTCATTTTGTCTATGCAATAGATTGGGATCGACTTGGATACAAACATGTGAAACACATCGTCATCATAGCCAATATCATATAATAGAAAATAAGAACGGTGATGATGTTTCGATATTGATGAGTTTATAGGACTTAGGAATATCCAAGCCGATCTTATATTAAGTAAACTAAATGGATCTTAGGCAAAGTTGGATCTGCTTCAAAAGGATGGAGCTCTTTTCGATCTGGTCGAAAGGGGGGTTCCGAAGGAAATTCAGTTTGTAATTGACAAGCAAAAGTGTAAAAAAGGAATTCATTTGAAAGGGGTCTATCCTGTACTACGTCCTCTTTCGAAGAAGTTACTAAACAACATGAAACGTAATCAATGGGGTCAAAAGCATTTGTTTCACTTTGATAGACCATGTATACCTTCGACATGGTTGAAAGGTTACCTTTCAACATAATCGAAAGGTATGGAAATTCAGTACAAATAACTGTCTTTGACTCATTCAAAGGAAAGGTGTCGAGTTGGATGCTTCTTCCTTTGCTTGCATATCTAATTTAACCATCAAAACTAATTCAACCGAGCCAACCTGGTCGGAATGTGAGTTTCGAAAGAAGCAATCTCTTTAACGCCTTTATCTGATATGATCTTTCACATAGCTTTAGGATGTTGACAAATTTTCTTGTTAACAATCTCAAATGAAGAATAACTGCCACATGATATGGGAAATTTCCCCAAGGGTCAGTGACAAGCAACCCTACATTCCATCTTCCAAATCATTTCCATGTCTTTACTTCGAATGCTTGAATTGGTTCGAAGTGGTCTACAAATGGGAATCACCCAAACCCGACCCCGGTTCCTTCGAACCAATCATCGATAAAAGAAATGTTAAGTAGATAGGGAATTATTCTTTTGATTTATTACTTCCTTCTTATCAAAAATATATTCAAGAGATATATATCTTTCAAAACATTCTTTTCGATATATACGGAATAATTAAACCTCTCTTATCAAATCCTTTGATTACATAAATTTTTTTAAACTTGGAATAATTCGAAATCATTTCATTTTTCACTTAGGAAAATATTTTAGAATCATTTCAATTAAATCTTAAAAAAGATATCTTAATTTAAAACTAAAAATTTTGCTTGAGTTAAATCCATGTTCTCTAATATGTTAATCCAAAACCAATAAATATTAAGTGATCATAATCTATAGAAATCATCCAATTCTACTCAATATCAATTTCCGTATTCAATAAGTACTATGGGAAAATAATAGAGAAATCACTTTGTAAATTTCACGAGTAGTACGAGTTTCCTCTTCGGGCTTTAACACCGAGTATAAGAAGATTATCCCCATAAAATCCAAATTATTTATATTTAGAAAATTATATCGTTTATATTTTGGAAAATTTTGATCCAAGTAAATAAAATTTACTTTCCCTCCACTAGGCCATTCCGAATAGCCAGGGATAGCAGAAAACTGGTTTTCCAAACTAAAGCCTAGACACTATCTCTCTATCACCCATAAGCCGATCAAGTTATTTTATCGACTCTAAATCATTTAACATATTCTACTAACTTTTAATCACTTATTTAACTACTCCATAAATCCCTTGAATCATCTTTAAAATACTCTATTGATCATTTAAAAATATTTATAATAGGTTTGGAAAAGAATGATTGCGTTTAAAACTATATTTCAAAAGTTATAGAAAAGTACTGCGAAAAGTGCTTTTTAAGCTATATTGATCAAAATGACTTTTTTATCACTTGAAAATTTATTTTTATAACTAAAATCACTTTTAAAACATTTGAAGAAAAATTATAATTTATTTCATATTTTTAAACAATTTTAAAATATCATTTTTATAGAAATATCTTTTGTGGATTCTAAACTGCAAAACTGCGATTTTTCGAGAACTGTTTTACTCATATTTTAAAAGCTACTAAACGAAACGTGGATTTTCTTTCTTTGTTTGAAACTTATGAATATAATAGTTCGAAAAAATCTTATCTCAACGAATTCGAAGCTATATTTCATTCTATATGTCTGCTTGACTATTACGGTGCGAAATCTCGAACCGTCGTTACACGACGCGCCTATTTTTGACTCAATCTTAAATATCCATTTAAATATGCCAAAACACTTTTAAATGTTTTAAAAAAACATTTCAAAATCATATTAAACTATAATTAAGAGGTTTGAACATTCCATATAAACCAATTCATTCAATAAAGGAAAATGATTTCCTTTATGCTTATCGTTGTGTATTAACGCGACTTGCATATATATATATATATATATATATATATATATATATATATGAGTTTTTAAGCTAAAGGAAAAACTTAGAAAAAAATTTAGTTCCAGGGACAAAAAGTTTGTTTTTTAGGTTGAAGGACACTTTTTACTGTAAATCACATAATGATAGTTGTAGCTATCATTTTCAGATTACACTAAAAGGTGTCCTTCATGCTAAAAAACAAACTTGTTGTCTCTTAGACTAAATTTTTTTGGAACTTCTTCCTTGTGCTTATTTACCTGTATATATATATATATATATATTCAACAACCATATTAAACAACCATCATCAACTATCATATCCAAATATATATCATCCCATAGTATATATTATCATAGCTTAGAAGTTTCTCGCCTTTATTTTCATTCGCGCTAATCTAGAATTGGCTATAGCTTTGCTGCGATGGCTTAAAACTCCATGGAACCGAACTCTTTGACCTTGAATGGGTGGCCTACTCTAAGGTGCTCACGGCCTTGATGATGAGAGGAAGAATGCTCGACCAAGGGGAAAAAGGAGGTTGGCCCTGGGTATTAAAAGGTAGGGGAGGAGTTGATGATAGTTTTGAGGTGGTTTTATTGACATATATATATATATATTATATAAATATAATTCTATTTTTCCAAATATTTCGCTTAGCATTGAAGCCACGAAAAAGCCTGAAAGTGGAGGAGAAGATGATAAAATATGGTGTGAAAATGTGAGAAAGTATATGGGTATTTATAAGAGAAATTTTGGAACAAATATTTAAAGGTGTAATTACCAATTTTCCCTTGAACCACACCCCTCTCCTCTTCCCTAGGCTCGGCGGAAGTGATGTCCATATGGTAGCACCCATGTACTTGTCCATGTGTATGTGTACTTGTATGTACTCGGTTAACTTTGAGTTTGCTTAAGGCTTAAGGCTTAAGAAATTAAGAAATATCTTATTCATTTCTTTTATATACATGTGTGTATGTATATGTATGCATGTTTATGTGTAGGTTAAAGTGTATATATGTGTGTTACATATGTGCGCATAATATTTCAATGAGGTTGCAACAACCTTTGAAAGACTTCCATTCGTTAAATTGTTGAATCGAAAAACCGATTTCCGGTCACATTTTCAATTATTTTAAATTACATATAAATGTAAAAAAAAATTAAAAATGAATCTCTTATCATTTTTAACAATTGAAATGATCACATTTTATTTATGAAACCATATATTAATATTAACAATTATTTACAATAATTGCTATATATCGATAAAGCGATACAAATTTTCTTATTGTTTCAAATCAAGTATGTATCTTTATAAAATTATTAAAAATGATTTATTATCGCTTTATAACCATCTGAAATGAATTATCATTATTTTGAAAAATTTCATTTAGAAAAATTATAATAATTGCTAAATCGCTAAATCTCAATTTAGTTTAATAAATCAATTATTAAATATAAGGGAATCACTAATGATGTCATAGATACTTTTTATTTCCAAAAATAAAATAATTGATTTTATTACATTTCTTATTCAATTATAAAAATAAGTGTATGTGTCCAGCTCCGTGCGCGACGTTTTATAATTTTAAAGTTGTTTATCGATTAAATGGTTTTTGGTCATATTATCCTAGAAGGATATTTTTGTAAATATTTATTCAAATTATGATTACTATTATTTATTATCACCCAAAACAATATTATTTGCTTTATCAACCTTTTATTTGAATAATTTTAAAATTAAATATAATTTGTTAAAGTGAAAATTTTTGCAGGTCCTTAAAGACCTCCTCCCTTAAAAGAATTTCATCCCCAAAATTATCCAAAACAAAAAACACAAAGGTTTTGTCTAAAATATTTATTTTTAAACTCACACCCATACGATGTATATAGATCATCCGTACGTAGTGTCTGATTCTGTCTTCTATTCCAATTCACAACTTTACTTCTAAACTAGTATTGATCCCTTGATCCTCTAGTGCGGACTCCGATCAGGCTTTCTAATCAGAACTTTGGTTTTTTCCTTGCATAGCTCTTAGCTATGATAGAAACCTCAAGTATCCAACCACAAATCCTCACTAATGTTCATCGTCAAGAATCGAGTGATAAATCTTTTTTAGGATCAGTGTAAACACCACAAAGTTCTGCACTCGAATCTTAGATTAAATCGTGCAACGAAATAATCCACATACTTCGTATGTATTTATTAACCTTTCCAAAATTCTTATAAAAATACTTCATAAAACTTTCATCTTTTATTCAAACTTTTATAAAAATACTTCTTTATACATAACCATTTTACATTTTTATTTCCAAATATTTCTACTTAAAAATAAACATTTCTTTCCAAAAGTTAAATATCTTTTTATTATAACACAACTCCAAACATATCTTAATGGTTTTTAAAAAACTCATTTTCAAAATAATTCATTAAATCGATAAATTAATATAAACGTCCTTTAACCAATGTTAATCCTGAAAACATTCTTTATTAGCTAAAACTTACTTTATTAATCAATACTCTTTTATTAAGTAGAACTCCCTTTATACATATTGATTCTTTACTTTTACGGTTTCAAAAATTAAAAGTATTCATATACTTATTCAACTGTTTTAAATATGTTCATAATTTATTTAACAAGTTTTACTTACTCTAAAAATAATCAAAGAGATTGAAACAATTATTACCAAAACATTGTTATAATAAACTCCTCTTTTATAAATTTAAACATATAACATTTTCTATCTTATTTATACAAGATTCGAATACTTTCTTTTATCTTTAAAATTTCATTATTAAAGATCTAAATATACCCATAAAATATCTTCCAAAGTGCCATTCAAGGTTTTTAAAAAAATGTTACTAAAACATCGTTTACTACAAACCCAAAATCATTCATTAAAAGCTTTAACCATTTCTTTTAAAGATCAAAGCATAACCATGCTTATTAATAAAGATATTACACTTTGATAAAAAAATGGCAACCATTAATTAATTCAACAATTAATGATTCACATTATCCTTTTTAACTTTAGAAAATTATATTAATCGATTAACTCAAAAATGATACCAAGGAACTAGGTACCACCAATAGTATCATATTGTTTGCGCCAAAATTGGTCACAAACCTAGAAGTAGTGAATGCACCAGTGCTTACACACAAATCCTCAGTATCCAAACACAGATCTCAGATCCAAATGATGTAGAGAGTAAAAATGAAGAAAAAACAAAATTAAAATGAAAGAGAATGAGAAAAAACACGAGATTTAAAGTGGTTCGGCTATCTTCGGCCTACGCCCACTTTGAATTTATCTTTTTATTCCTTTTATATAGATTACAATTACAATCCTTTGGAACCAATAACCAAAATGATAGAGTTTCGCCTAGAAAAGAAGATCCCTTTTTAGTTGCCATGGAGTTGCTATTTATAGGAGTAGATCAGGAAATATCTAACCCAAAACTTGGAATACCCTCTCTCATGCGCACGGGGCCACCAGATCAATCTGGATTTGTTTGGGATCGATCCTTGCTATGTTCATATCGATCCAAGCATGCCCCAAATGAGTTGAGATCGATCATGGAGGTTCCTGAGACGATAAGAAAGCTCTTGTGAAAATTTCACAGCATTTGACTTGTAGTTTAAGAGTTATGATCGATCCAAGTTTGTCTTTGCCAATGTGGGACGGTGATTTCGTATCCATGAAGTGCTTTGCATCCATCGACCACGTATCCATCAGCCACTCCCTCTTCGTAATGATCCCTGTATGCCTGCTGGCCTTTGTATCCACCCCATACACCTATCTTCGTATCGATCCCTGAATGCCTGCTGCCCTTCGAATCCATCCCCTGCACCGATCTTCGTATCGATCCCGAGTGTCCTGGTGAAACATGTGAATTCGTATCCATCGAGTCTATATCCATCCAAGTCTTGCTTCCTTCGTATCGATCCAAGCTTTGATCGATACGAAGTGTGTCAACATGCCTCTACCATGTCCATCCAATCGATGTGAATTGCATCAATACAAAACCTATCGGTCCAAAGTACACAATCCATATCATCCTAATCGATACGAATGTATCAATCCAAAGTATGTAGCCATGTCCATCTTGATCGATACGAAAGTATCAATACGAACCTGCTTTCTATAAATATTGATCCATCAATATCATAAGCATACAAACTCTGTTTGACCTGAAGTTTGAAGCGTAGCCTCACCTAGCCTAATTTGTCATTCCCTATTGATCCCACTTTGATTGGAGCTCGGTATAATTTTGATGGTATCGATCATAGCCTTGTTTCCAATCGATCTCCAATCCTGTTATTTACCCTTTCTAGCCAATTTTTTGATATCCCGGCCTTGTCCAAAAGGCGGGATAACATTTTCCCCCTAAAATATGCCTTGCGGTGAGAAGGTGTGTTTTGAATAGCTTTAAATCCAACATCCAAAGTCCATATTCCATCCATAGCCATATCATCTGATCCAGGATCCAATCCATTCCCAAGCTATTCTATCCAAGTTCCATATCCATTTCCATATCCTTATCCAAATCTGCGATTTCTCTGAGTTGATATCCGATTTCGAATTCGGTAAACCAATCCTTAGCCAATTCAATATCCATTCGAACCTGACAACCGGGTTCTAATCCATCGATATCTAGTAACTGATAACCAATCCATGACCTCTTCGTGTCGATGTCCAAATCCAGGCTACTGCGGGCCCTTATCCAAAGCCGGGACCTCTCCGGGTCCAAATCCAAATACATAAACCTCGCTAGGTCATTTTATCCTACTCTGGCCTCGACTCTCCGATCAAGGGCTTATATTCTCAGCCTCGACTCTCCGGTCGAGGGCTTAAATTCTCCGGTCTCGACTCTCCGATCGAGGACTTACATTCTCCGGCCTTGACTCCCCGGTCAAGGAATTACATTCTTCGACCTTAACTCTCCAATCGATGATTTATATTCTTCGGCCTCGACTCTCTGGTCGAGCACTTATTCCGTTTCGAGACCGTTCCACGGCTCTCCAGCAAAGGGCCTAACTTGCGGATATTGCCCCGTCTCTCTGGTCGGGAACGTAACCGTGTGACCTATAGTATTTATTATGTTAATTTAAATCCAATCATCATAGAGTTTAATTAATAAATAAGAGTCTGTACAACCTAGTAAACTAAATGATCATAGTACCAAAAAAGAAACCAGAGTTTGCGAAAAATAGAAAAAACAAGATTTCATAAACCCGAGCATCATAGTTTATCATCAACTCAGAGCATGCTTAGGGGCTGTTCATGATCACTTACATGTGTAAGTGACTTAGCCACATTACTTTGGAGTTTATTACTTATTTCATGCCATAAATCCAATCAGCTAATAGTAAGATGATGATGCCTAGATCTAATGCCATCTTCGTTTGAGGCGGGCGGTGATCGCTCCTGTTCCACTGCCACAACTCAATTCCTTATGAACTGTTGCAAATGACCATTCCTCACATGTTCCTCAACAATATCCTTCAAATGCCTACAGTCATTCATGTTGTGCCCATCCAGCTCATGGAATAGGCAATGCTTTCCAGATGTCCGCTCGTATTCAGAGGGTTCCCTTTTTTTCGGCCTTCGATACTGGTGGCGTCCTCGAGTATCCAAGTAAAACCTTTATAGAGTTTCAGTCAAATCCGTGTAAGAAGATAACTTAGATTCCTTTCGTTGTCTTTTCGATGTGTTATCGCCGTCATTCATTTTCCTTCCTCCTCTATCGTCCTTGTCTGAATCCACCCTTGGTGGACCTACTCCTTTTGCCGCATAAACTTCAGCCTGTCTGCCCTCTCTTTTAGCCTTTGCATCTTCCTATCATTGAAACCTTTCTACTTTATGGTAAAACTCCCTGAGATCCATTGATGGATCCCACTCCAATGATATCTTTAAATCCGAATTATCCACTATCCATGGGACTGCTGCCATCAAAACCATCGATGGATCTGATCGATCCACCGAAGCCACTGCCGCATTGAATCTAGTTAAGAAATCCCCAAGTGATTCTCCCTTCCAGTGTTTCATCGATGTTAAAGTCATCACATTCTTGGGTCCCACGACGTAGACCCGAAATTGCCTCATAAACCTCTCGATCAACTCCGTCCATGTGCCAATAAAGCCGCTTTCCAGTTGTCTGAACCATAGTGTTGTTATATCCATCAAATACAATAGGAAGCATCACACCATGACTTCCTTTGATGCCCCTAGTACTTCCATGTGCCTCATGTACCTTGTCAAGTGAACAGTGGGATCCGTTCTCCCATCATACATCTCCAGCGTTGGTATTTTGAAATCTGGTGGATTCCTAGTTTGCCTAATCGTAGGAGCAAAGGGGCTCCTATTCACATCCTCCAAATCTCTATTTACCATTCCTCCACTCATAGCCCATCTAATCATGTTTGCTAACCTATCATTGTTATCAAGTGGTAGCCTCTGTCTGCTGTCTCCTACCTATCCCCCGAGTCCACGAGTGAATCCTGAAACCTATTCACCTGGATGAACATCCATATCCTGATCAACACCAAACTGCACAGCACTGCCTGGTATTCTTCCTGGAACTTAGCCAAAATGATTTGAGGGCATTCCCTCTAGTTCAGGGGCCATTTCCAATGGTTCCTCTTTGTCCCGCATCCTGTTTGTTTCGTTTCCTCGGTCCTAATTAAGGATTGCCTTTGTTCCTGCTGCTCAAGCTTCGTGATCCTCATTTCCAGCATTCCTGCAACTCCATTCCCTTGACTTTGCACTCTAGCTTGTCCAACCTATCGGAGTAGGTTTTGTATCATGTCCTCTTGCCTTTTCAGCATCGTTTCCATCTTGTCTCCAGCAATATAGATTGAGGCCTGATTAGCTCCTGAGGAAGTCTCCTGACTTCCTTCATGCTGCCTCCTCTCTGTTCTCTGTCTCCTTGTCAAGTGCTTAGCTATTGCTTCCTAGAATCCGAGTTCCTAAGCTTTCAGATCCAAAATCCAAGCTTCCAAATCATTGAGTTCAGTTCTCAGTGAAAGCACCAAAGTGTTTATGCCAAAATTGGTCACAAACCCCAGAAGTAGTGAAAGCACCAGTGTTTACACACAAATCCTTAATATCCAAACATAGATCTCAGATCCAGTTAATGTAGAGAGTAAAAATGAAGAAATAACAAAATTAAAATGAAAGAGAATGAGAAAAGATACGAGATTTATACTGGTTTGGCTATCTTCGGCCTACGTCCACTTTGAATTGATCTTTTTATTTCTTTTGTACAGATTACAATACAATCCTTTGGAACCAATAACCGAAATGATAGAGTTTTGCCTAGAAAAGAAGAAGAAGACCCCTCTTTAGTTGCCATGGAGTTGCTATTTATAGGAGTAGATCTGGAAATATCTACCCCAAAACTCGGAATACCCTTTCTCATGTTTAGGTGGGCAAACCAGATCGATCTGGAGTTATTTGGGATCGATCTAGGATCTATCTCTGCTACGTTCGTATCAATCCATACTGGCCCCAAATGAGTTGAGATCGATCATGGAGGTTCCTGAGACGATAAGTAAGCTCTTGTGAAAATTTCATAGCATTTGACTTGTAGTTTGAGAGTTATGATCAATCCAAGTTTGTCTTTGCCAATGTGGGCTCGTGATTTCGTATCCATGAAGAGCTTCGTGTCCATCGACCACGTATCCATCAGTCGCTCCCTTCTTCATATCGATCCTTGAATGCTTGCTACCCTTCGATCCATCCATTACACCTATCTTCATATCCATCTCTGAATGCCTGCTGCCCTTCGTATCCATCCCCTGCACTTATCTTCGTATCGATCCCTAGTGTCCTGGTGAAACATATGATTTCGTATTCATCAAGTCCTTATACATCCAAGTCTTGCTTCCTTCGTATCGATCCAAGCTTTGATCGATATGAAGCGTGTTAACATGCCTCTGTCGTGTCCATCCAATCGATGCGCATTGCATCGATACGTAACCTATCGATTCGAAGTACACAATCCATATCGTCCCGATTGATTCGAAAGCATCGATACAAATGCATCAATCCAAAGTATGTAGCCATGTCCATCTTGATCAATACGAAAGTATCGATACGAACCTGCTTTCCATAAATATTAATCCATCCATATCTCGAGTATATGAACTCTGTTTGACCTGAAATTCAAAGCGTAGCCTCATCTAGCCTTGTTTGTCATTCCCTATCAATCCCACTTTGATTGGAGCTTGATCCACTTTTGATGGTATCGATCATAGCCTTGTTTCTAATCAATCTCTAATCCCGGTATTCACCATTTTTAGCCCATTTATTGATATCTCGGCCTTGTCCAATAGGCGGGGAAACACATATATTTCCTTAATTAGAAAGAGAATACTTAAGTAAAGTGTTTACCTTTCGAATAGATCTTCTGCCCATTTTAGTTACTTTCAAGCCACTCAAATCAAATAATCATAAGATTGTTTTTCCTTTTCAAAATATCATTTTTAGCTAATACTGTCCTTCTCCAAAAATCATTCTTAATTCCTTTCAGAAATACTGGAATTTAAATTCGTAAAAATTCCTTTATAAAGAAAATTTGATAAATCAAATTCATAAAATCACTTATATAAAACACTTTTATAAAATTTATTTATCTTAAATAAATTCCTTTAATCTGAAACCAATGTTAATATTTATTGAATATACCATAGTCAAATTGTGAAACTAAATTTACGAATTGTTCGTATTTAAATTAAATAACCAATCAATCAATGAGAACAACTGAGTTTATCATTTTCTTTATTAAATAACTAAACAAAAAATACTTTTTACATTCAAAATATAATCCTAGGTAAAATTATTTCATTTACAGATTTTCAAAACCTAAATCATTAGTATATATCATTAACAAATACGCACTCACATATAATACTCTCAAACTCATTCAAGGATAATACTAATCCCATTTCTAATGAGTTGCCTATCCTAGAGCATTACTAACCTTATCTCTGATAAGACATTACCCCACCAATGCTAAGGTTCTCGCTTAACCTTGCGATCTAATACCAAATGTGAGGACCCGTTAGTAACATTCCCTACTTGGAGGCCCAAAACTAACAGCTACGGATGCTATAGTCATCCATAGTTATTAATCCTCAGTGAAAAAATATGGTAATGTTAGATACATTGATAGAACAGAAACATATGGATATGGAAAAAATTAAAAATCAACAAACAACTTTCTCATTCCATTTCAAAGCATTCCAAATTCATTACATTAATACAAGAACCATGTTGAGAGAAAATATAATTATTACAACATACGCCAAGCGCGACATATGAAGATGTCCCCTTGGATGATCAGAGTATATAACTAGGTAATTACACATCTTTTCCTTCACAAAAAACACAACGAAATCCAAATAGAAAAGAATGCTAAATAGCTATCATGCCTACTACATGTCTTTGGAAGCTTATTCATCTAAAGAGGTACCTGAAAACCTCAACTCTCAAACTACTCAAAATCAATTGAGAACCTGAGAGTTTAAGGGGAAACATAAACTTCAAGTCAGATATAAAGCCTGGCATGAATAAAAATCTACCATCTCAAACAATTTAGATATCTAGTGAGACTATGACGCTTAGCGAAATGAGTTTTCTCCTTACTAGTACCTTATTCAAAACATTATAAAACCATATACTATGCTTCCATATCCACAATGTTTAAAACCTAGCAATTTAAAATATTTTGATGATATGCAAACAAGTAAATCAATTTTGAATTTCCCATCCCCATTCATTCTAACTATCTGTCTTAGCTATAGTTTCTAGGGTCACTATTAACCTATTAGTTTTCATGGGCTGGCTAATAATATATTTAATGTTCATGGACTCTCTGTCTGATTTCACAGTTTTCATGGGATCACTAAGAACCTATTGGCCCCTGTCAATAACTTCATTGTTTCATGGGTTCTCCCTGAACCTATTGGCAACTCCAATAACTTCCCTTTGCCCTCGTTTTCATGGGTTGACTAAGAACCTATTGACACCTATCAGTAGCTTAATTCGGATATAGTTTACATGGGCTCACGAAAAACCTATTGGGCCCTGCCAATACTCTTTCTAATCATAGTTTTCATGGGAGCACTATGAACTTATTAACATCTGTCAATAACTTTTCCTGAACATAGTTTTCATGGGTTTACTATGAAACTCTCTATCTAACAACTTTTTTAATCAGTATTTAGGCATCCTATATTCTGGTCTACCTGACCTCCTAGATGCAATTCTACTCATTCATGAGTTATTTCAATTTATATTCACGACTGGATCAACCTAGCTGGTTATTCTGCCCTTTCTTCCCAAATGCAGTTATGGGTCCATTATAACGTGAATACACACACACACAGACACACACACTATATATATGAAGAAGCAAACATATAACATAATAATACCAACATTTGTGGTTTAATGTCCTCGAAATCCATTTTTTATAAAACATGGTTAATCCCTTTAACCTATTATTTTATCAAGGAAAGCTTCTTCAAAAAATCCAATTTAAAAGCATTTAAAAACTCTTTTATAATGCCATGGTTTTAACCTTTAAAATTGAGATTTTTTTTGAAAACAAAAGCTTTCAAAACCTTTAACCATTACTTTTAAAACCATTGGAAAACTTCCTTTTGAAAGCATTCAAATCTTCTTTTCAAAACACTAAGCATCTTCCTCTTGAAACACTTTAAAACCTTTCTTTAGAAAGTTTTTGAATTTATTAAAGTATTACTGTTCAACCATAGAAGCATAATTTTGAAACCATTCGAAAGTACCCCTTTCGAAACCATCAGGTTTAACTTAAAACATATCTTATTGGGTCTAAGTGAATACAAGCGAACGTACCCCTTTCAAAACCATTAAAAAGAATTTAGGGAAAAACATATGGTTTTGACACCAACCTTTTGAAAGCTCAAACCATTTAAGTAAAACATTTGAAGGATAGCTTCAATACCCCTATCGAAGCCATTGCCATCGAAAACCTTGAATCCTTTCAAAAGCTTTAAGGAAGTGGCTTGGTACAAATATATAACAAAGCTACCTTTCGAAAGCATTGATGACTTCAATCCCTTCGAAAGACATAGGAACAGCAGAAGGGTTTCAATTGGGTCGAACCCACCTTTTATGAAAGAATTAGCTGTAAAACTAAGCAACTCCTTCGAACGCTATAATTTAAACAAGAAGCGACAACCACTTTCGAAAGAAATTTAAAAACCCCTTCGAAAGCATCTATTTTGATTCCTCAAAAGCATTTAATAAAAACAGGCAAGTGCATTTCTTTGAAAGTAAGACAAAGGTTTCAGCCCCATCAAAAGCTATGTTTCAACACCATGCCTTCCACCTTTCTCCATTCCACTACGTACCATTATTGTGATACCTTATGTATTGGTTTTAGTTTATTTAGTTTCGACCTGATAGGTTTTGATTGGTTGAAGGCAGAAGCATAGGGTCGAAAGGTGTTTCTAAAAGAGGCGGAACCAACTTTTCTGGGTAAAGGCTGATTTAGTGCCAATTAAAGAAAATACTTTATAACTAACCTGCCTATTTGTAAACTTTTCATTGGTTGCCATAAAATTTTCAAATCCTTTACTAAAATAACCACCGCATAATTTTAGATCTAAACACTATTAATTTTTACAATTAAGCCCTTCCATTAAACAAAACAATCAAACCATTTAAATCTTTCTTCTAAAATAATTTAATTTCCAAAGTAATTTACATAGGAAAAATGCCCAAAAATTACAGATATTCACTTTCAACATGTTATCTAACATATAAAAATTCCAGACCAAATTCTTCATAAAATAATCGAAATTAATTTCTAAACCCAATTATTCATATTTCCTTTGAAAATTCATACTAAATTTTCCATGGATTGGAAAATTACAAAAATTGAAACTCATCTCTAAAATCATGTTTTCCCTAATATAAAATTTTCCCATGGCATACGTAAATCATTATAATCGATTTTGGCCTCAAAACCATGTAAATCCTTTATCTGATAATCTTATTTGAGTTTAACCTCACATAAATCCAAGCATATCATCATCAAAATTATCGTCATAATGAATTTAATCTTAAACCTGAAAATCAAATGATTATAAAAACAAAATAGTGATGATTTAGATTATTATTCACTTTGATTAAGATCAGGAACTTGAGATTTGATTGAGGTTAATTTCCCCTAGCTTGAATCCTTAGCTTTAATTTGATTTTTTCCTCTTCTCTCCTAATGGACGACTTTGCTTTTCTTTTATTTACGTTTTGTGTTTTGTAAAAACGATGAGAAAGAATGAAATGTGGGTTATAAGGGTCATGGTAATAAGGTGCGGCTATTTCCTAACAAGCCGTTGTGTAAATTAATTAGCCTATAAGTCATTCTTAAGCCCATTTAAATAATTAAGCACGACCCTTGGTTTATTTTCAAATCTCAATCACCTTATCACTCTAATTATTTACATAATTCTATTTAATTTATCTAATCTAATCTCCTGAATAATGTTATCAATTAGGGGTGTTACACAATTTCTTCGATTCCCGAAAATTGACACTAATACATCTTTGATATTCGCGTGCTGTAAATCCAAGTGCTAGAGAGGTGGATTCTCAAGGGTAAGAAAGAAAATAAAGACATAACAGAATCTCACACCAAGGAAATAATATATATTATTTCAACGTATAATCTTTACAGTAGAAACTTAAACACAGTTATCAGAATTAAAAATAGACAGTTATAAATATCTGTTCTTACAAATGTGGAATACTATAGTACATGGGTGTGGTGGAAATGGATAAAAATCTTCAAAAGAATCTTCTAACTCCATGCTTCGAGCTCCATTAAAATTTCTTCTAACTAAACCTGACTACTAGGATGCCTAACAAAATTAGGGCACCCAGAGTTTGATGAAAAGGAAAATAAACTTCAGGTCAGTCGTGGGACTGGGGTGAGAAACTCAAAATACGTATTTTGAAAACAAAAGGTATCTCAAAAGACCACGCCGCACATAAATACGAAATGAGTTTTAACTTATGGTGACCAAAACATTTGCTACGTAAATTTATTTGATATTATTTTTAATGACATTCATTGAAAACACTTTTAAAGTAAATATAGTCAAATAGCCGAAATTATTACATTGTTTAAATTTGACAGCATAATAGATTTACAACTAAGTCCGAAGGCACTTATTGGAGAATGGATTTCCATACAATGGCAGGTAAGGGATACCTTCCATACAGTACATCTCTAGAGGAATATAATGATGATACACAAACAATCCTCTGGATCTGGCAAGACCGGTCTATCCCTATTTAGCACTCATACATGGCCTAAATAGAAACCGAATATGGCATCACCCCGATCATTACCATCCTATCTGAAACATCTCATATCATACACCATATACCCGAAATATTGAGGGTTATCTAGAAAGATGATGATCATACCCTAATGAGTGCGACCCATTTAGCCTTATGTTGTTCCCTATTTAATCCATCAACAGGTGATGAGGCCTAAGGTAGCAATTACCTTTCACATAGCACATTCCACTTTGAATGCCATATTGCCATTCGATGATCATTAAACCAATTCTACAGATGTATAACGCCTGAGCTCGTACATCTCGGGAAAGGTTGTTAAGCTAAGAGAAGTTTTCTTCTCCGCTACCAAACAGATGATACATTCATAAATATCAATCAATGTAATTAGAAATGCAACGTCAGACATTTTTCCATATAAGTTGTCAAGGAACAGGAAAATCGAAGGCACACTCCTATCACATTCTGTCGAGGATTACCCCTAGGATTAGTAGTGATAAGTCCTTGCATTGAAGATCTCAATGAAGAACTACTGCCACATAATATGATATGGGAAATTTTCCCCGAGGGTCAGTGACAAGCAGCCTTACAATCCATCTGCCAAATCATTTCCATGTCCTTACTTCGAACACAGAAATTGGTTCGAAGTGGTCTTCGGATAGGAATTACCCCAAACTGACCTCGGTTCCTTCGAAAATCATCGATAAAAGAAATGTTAAGCAAATAGGGAATTATTCTTTTGATTTATTACTTCCTTTTTATCAAAACTATCTTCAAGAGATGTATCTTTTAAAACATTCTTTCCGGTATATACGGAATCATTAAACTTCTCTTATCAAATCTTTTGATTACTTAAAACCTTTCAAACTTGGAGTAATTCGAAGTCATTTCAATTTTCACTTAGGAAAATATTTCCAAATCATTTCATTTAGGTCCTAACAAAAATTTCTTAACTCAAAACTCAAAATTTTGATTGAGTTAAAACCATGTTATCTAGGATTTAATCCAAAACCAGTAAATATTAAGTGAGCAGAATCTATAGAAATCATCTAATTCTACTTAATATCAATTATCGCATCCAACAAGTACTATGGATGGAATAACAAAGAAATCACCTTTTAAATTCCATGAATAGTACGAGTTCCCTCTTTGGGCTTTAACAGTATTATCCGGTATTCTAGCCCAGCTACATTGAACCGGCTGCACGAGTTAGACCCGATTGCAGTCAAGGTCGATGATTCCAGAATGATGATTATGGGACTCAAAAATCAAGTGCAAATGGTTATATCATGTCAGAATTGAATGGAATTGGTAGATAAACAATGTAGAATCCTTAAAATGTGGAATGATTGGCATGGGTTGGCTCCTATAGAGGGTTTGTTATACTTCGTTGGAAAAAATGGATCGGCATAGTTGGCTAGTATGGATCGGCATACTTCTGTTCACAAAGAAGGGATCGACATGGTCGATTAAGGATAGATCGGCATGCTTTGCTAGAAGATATGGATCAGCAGGCTCTACTAAAGAAGTATCAGCATCCAACCAATTTCAAGTTCCTTCATACATTCAACAATCTTTATCTCAAGATTTGTAAGTCCAAAGCATATGAATTTGAAGAGAAAGGCATATGGACCCTAGAGAACATACCGTAGGGATCACACATCAAATGGACAAAGATCGAGGAGTCGGTATACACCCTATGAGAGGGATCAGCTGATGACAGTATACAAGTAACACCGAATCAAAGATCATGCAATAACTTGAGCTCCTTTGGTCCAAATGACATAATATTTGAAGGGCTAACATATTTAAGCATGCAGAAGCCACTATAGGGAATGCTGCCCAAAATCAAACAATAAAGGGATCAATACCGATCCCTGTTCATAGGGATTTGGACCTAGCGACCTCTCTGGTGGGCCCATGTTGGTTAGATGGTCTTATACCTAATTATCAAACAGATTAGTGGTCGTCTTCACCAATAAATACTAGCCTAATGGGTCATTTTGAGGATCTTTATGCTACTGGTTGCTTTAGACTTCATTGCAGTCGAGTGATCTCTTTTCTCAACCGTTGTAATCAGATTCATAAGTGATCAACGAAGTTAATCTTCAAAGTGGATGTAGGCAGACAACGTCGAACCGTTATAAATCTCCATGTTTCTGATTATTGCTCTTTATTTGTTCTTAGCTTAATCTATTCAGCAGTTTTAATTCTATTTTCTTCATTTATTTCTCTACATAATCTTGGGTGTTTGTGGCCAATTTGGTTGCAAACATTTTGGTGCTTTCATTGAGTAACTTGATTCCTAGTTTGCTAGGATCCCTTTGTTGCTACTGGATTGGATAAATCCCCCCAACGAGATCCATAGTTATCTTCATAAAGTTGCTTATACTACTCAAATTTTTAGAAATTTAAGCAGTAAGATCGATAATGGTGAGAAATACTAGATCTACTTTTCAGAACATCGATGTTGATCCAGTTGAAGTATAGAATCCCGCTGATTCTATTACCAAAGCTAAATTTCACAATTTAATGAGAGAGTTGATGGAAAGCCATCAACAACTAAATTAGCAATTCAAACTAATATTAACTTGATGAACCAAATTACTCAACAGCAGCGAGGGAAAGTTAGGGAGGAACCCACTCCTTACTCGGCATTGTAAAGTTCTAGCTTATCGGATGAATATCATAGGCATAGGCAATGCAGGATTGAAGAAAATAGCATAGGTCTGCCAAGATCAATCGATGTCTGCCTCGATCGATCGGTGTCGATCTCTCTCGAGGGATCGGTATAGGTGCATCCCCCAACTGAAGGGTTCCTCCCATACACTTAAGGTATCGTAACATCCCTTATCTTGAGGCTCAAAGTTAAGCTCTACAGACGCTACATTCATCTATAGTATTAAGTTCCGATGATAAAATACGGTAATGTTAATGGTATCCATAAAATCAGAAGCACATGAATATGAAAAAAAATCAATATAGAATTAAAATAACTTTTCCGATTACATTTCAAATCAATATTTCATATTTAGATACATAATCCTAAAACAATTCATAGGTTTTTATCAGATATAATTATTACAAATTACGCCAACAGCAACACATGAAGACGCCCCCTTGGATGATCAGAGTGCTAAATAAACCTATCAATCTTAATACATTACAACAGAAATGAAATTAAATAACTCCTATATAGCTAGCATTGCCTCCTGCACATCTTCGAAAGCTTATTCGCCCAACCTACTAAACTTGATAAAACTTCAAATCTCAATGTACTCAAATTAAATTTTGAGCACCCAAGAGTTTAAAGGGAAAAACATAAACTTTGAGTCATACATAAGGCCTGATGCGAGTAATACTATACATCTCGGTTATCTGATATTAAGTGAGACCACACCGCTTAGAGGAACCAGTTTCCTCTCGCTAATATCCCTTTCAATATATATCTTTCACAAATCAAAAACTTGCAATCAAATAGATTAAAGCAATAGTAGCAATATCATATATGCATATAAATTAGGTAATCAATGGGCTATCTGTCCCTAAAATATAGTTTTGTTTGGCCAACCATTAATCATTGGCTGACTCGGGCCTACCAGACACAAACAATCATCTAACATCTGTTAGACACACTACTGGGATATCCGCCCTTAACTATCTTCTTCTACAGTCAACTGAACCTAGTGGTTTTGCGGGCTCCAATAACTTATCTTCTCTCTATATATTCCTTTCGTTGTGTAACTTCATTTTAGTCTTACATGTGACAAAGCCCTACACACTGGAATTTTGGAGTTATATTAGCTAGGGGCTTATTAGCTAAAGTATAGGGATCGACACTATACCAGTCTAATCTGGTATTCTAATATTTGAATCATTTACTTAGGGTTAACTACCCATCAAATTTTCCTTGAAAACATTTCTTTCAAATCGATTCAACCCTTTAAATCATACTTCAACAAGGAAAATATGCCTTTTGCTTTACTCTGATATCTTTTCCATGATATATGCTTTACACAAAACAATGTTGATGATAACCTTCGAAACCCTTATTTAAAATTTTAAACAATCCCTTTCGAGTCCATTGAAAGTGCTCCTTTCAAAATAAGTTAACAATTTTACCTAGAAACACAAGGCCGAAAGGCCAAAACATATCTTTTAAAACCTTTTAAAATAGACCTTTCGGAATCATTGAAAGTGTCTTTTCGAAACCATTAAAGGAATCCCTTGAAAAGCTTTATAAAACCTTAGATATCCTCTTTTCAAAAGACTTCAGTCTTTCCTTTCGAAAGCATTGGAAATCCTTCATTTAAATATTAAAAGTATACCTTTTGAAAATATTAGAGAATCACCCCTTTGAAACCTTCATTATATACCTTTCAACAACACTAAAATCCTTAACATAAAAAAAACCTTTTGAAAGCACCAGGTTGGAGTAAAATTTTATGGAACATAGCTTCTAAACCATTTAAAAACATTCATTTCACAACCTTTAGGTATAACTTTCAATATATCTAAGGGTATTAAAAGAACTGGGTGAAATCATAGCTTTCGAAAGCAATATTCCTAAGTAAAATAAAGTGGATGGTTTCAAAACCAACACTTTTGAAAGCATGGAGAAGCGGCTTGCAAGTTTAAAGGCAAAAGTACCCTTTCGAAATCATTGATTCGAAAGGTTGAATGTGGCAATAGGAGTTTTGACCCCTTCGAAAGTTTATTTGAAAACAAAAGGCGGCAACCTCTTTTGAAATCCCTTTTTCTAAAACAAAGGCATATTCAACCAAGTCGAAAGCAAATTCCTTCGAAAGCATTATTTGGAACCAAAATAATTCTAAGTTTAAAAGAGCTACGTCTAGCCCTTCGAAGCGGCAGTATAGGGTCGAAGGTAGCTTCAATAAGTGGCAAAGCGGTAGTTTCTTGCAAAATTGATTATAAACCATTTAAATTAATTTCTTTCCAACTAAGTTTCCTTGTTTGTCAACGTATAATTGATTACCAATACTTTACAAAATCTTTTATTAAAAGTGTTGTCGAATTCAGTAATTAACAAATTAAAACATTTAGCAAAGTAGTTCCTTCTCCTTTTAAAAGTGTATAAAACATTTAAGTCCCATACCTTAAATAATTTTATCCTTAATAAAATACTTAGGAAAATTCTCTAAAAGTTCCCATAAATCACTTTTTATACGTTTTCTAACATATTTAAATTTTGGACCAAAGCTAACATGTAATAGCTGAAATTAATTTAAATCTAATTTTGCTAGAAAATTCATAATAAATCCACAAAATCTCACAAAATTATGAAACTTGAAACTCATCTCTAAAATAATATTTCTGACCCTACATAAAAAATGCAAGCCATGTGGATGTCATTTAATAGGTTTTACAAATCAATACTTATTGTAAAGTCTATATGAAACAACATAGATCATAAACAAGCATATATATTCATTTAAACAATCAAAACATGACATTTTATTTGTAAAATATATTTGGACCTTATGTAGAAACCAAAACCATAAAATGAGATGTAAGAACTATTATTCACCGTAGCTTGTTGTTAAGGAGTTTGAGATTTGCTCTTGAATTAATTTGATTAAGCTTCTTTCTTTGAATCTTTCTTATCTTCGCCTTATCTTCTTCTAATAGTGGTCAGCCAAGCTTAAGTTTATTTTTTCGTTTGTGAATGATGTAAATGAAAATGGAATGATGGTTTAGGGTATAAGAATATAACTTATTCCTATTTTTCCTTATCTTAATCCTTTTACCTATTTCATTATATAACTCATTGGCTTATAGATTAATTAAGCACATCTACCTTATATTATTCAAATCTCAATACCTTAACCATTTACATTATTTCATTTAATTTATCTAATTATATGTCTTAAACAATGTTAGTCATAACCAAGGTCGTTACAGACTACCCTTCTTAAGAATTTCATCCTTAAAATTATGATAAGGTACTCATAACAATTATAAAGGTAAAACATACCATGAAACAAGTCAGGATAAGTATCTCTAACCTTGCTTTCAGTTTCCCAAGTACAGTCTCTCTCGTCATCAGTCCATTGGACTTTGACTAATCTGATTGTCCTGTTCCTTAGTCTCTTCTCATCCTTCGCGACTATACATGCTGGCCTTCTAACTATAATCATATCCAGTTCCACTACTATATCATCTAAGACAGTCGGTGCAATAGTAATTTTTGGATCTCGAATACACTTCATTAGATGAGAAACATGAAATACATTGTGGACTCCTACCAAACTGTTTGGCAACTCCACTCTATATGCGTGTTTCCCAATCCTTCCATAATAGGAAATGGTCAAATGAATCTCAGCGCCCATTTTCCAAATTTTCCAAACCCGATTACACCTTTCATTGGTGATACCCTAAACCAAAACATGATCTCCAACTGATAATTCTTAAACTTTTTGTCTTCTATCTGCGTAGATCTTTTGCCTTGACTAAGCTTCCTTTATTCTGGCTCGAATGAACTCAATCTTTTCCGTAGCTTCTCTAACCAAATCCGGACCAAGAACTAATATATCCCCGGTCCCTAACCAACAAACGTGATATTTGCATAGCCTTCTATATAAAGCTTAAAACGGTGCCATCCCTATGCTATCCTGATAATTATTGTTAGACAAACACTCGACTAAGTGTAGATGGTCTTTACATGATCCTCCAAAATCTAGCATGCAAGCTCCTAACATATCATCTAAGACTTTGTTATCTCTTTCCATTTGCTCGTCTGTATGCGGATGGTAAGCGATACTCATCTTAAGTTCGGTATCTAAAGTCTTCTATAGACTCATTCAAAACTCGCTAGTGAATAAGGAATCTCTACCGCCTACTATACTGCTAGGAATTCCATGCATTCTAACTATATTCTTCATAAATAATTTGGCTAAAATAGGTGCCGTATTGGTTTACTTAACTGGAATGAAATGGGCACTCTTGGTTAACCTGTCCACTATGACCCATATACTTTCATTTACTCGATTTTACCTAGGCAACACAGCAATAAAATCCATTGAGATAGAATCATATTCCATGTTGGAACATCCAAAGGCTGAAGTAACCCACTCGGCTTTTGATGTTCGGCTTTTACTTGTTGATAGATCAAACACTGTGTTTTAATCCGGATTTTTAGATATCTGTAATTGATAAATTAACTGGATTTAATTAGTAGAAATACTGATTTATAAGTTAAATAAATAATTTTGGTAATAAAAAAATTATATCTGGATAAGTATTGGTTTGATAATCCTCCTAGTACAATTATTTAAAATTAGCAAAATTATTATTTCAAACAAATTTAATGTGTGTTATTTGAATATATATGAGTCAATTTAAATTAAATTTGAATTTGAGAAATTTTAAATATAAATACATAAGACATTAACAAAAATAAAAATAAATTGAAATTGTAATACTAATATATATATAAAATAACAAATGTAAGCTAATTTCTATGCATTATAACAAATGTAAACAAATTGTTTCATGTAATTACAAGTGTAAGCTAATTTAACAAGTGTCAATATTTTTTATTTTTCTATTTTAAAAACATAACAAATTAAAAGATTAAAAAATGTATACATTTCTACTCCTTTCTTATTTTATCTTTTATATTCAATTTCAAAACAAAAGAAACCAGCCTGAAACAAATCAAAGAAAAATTCAAAAATAATTCAAACTACTTCAGCTTTTACGAGTTCTAAAACCTGAAGCTCAACCATAATTTAGGTTCAAAACAGATCAAACAAAATCAAAGCTTGAAAGCTAGTTGATCATCATCAAAATCAAGGCTTATTTCAATATTTTCAACCTGATCAAAGCAAGTAGATTCAAGATCAATTCAAAACAAAGCAAATTAACTTCTAGTTAAAAATCAAAAGCATTTTCCAGAATTACTTAAGTTATGTTCTCTGTTTCTAAATAAAGGTGAGTAGACAATTTTTAATAAAAGCTTAAAATATGTTCTTATCATGAATCCAAGTGGTATATCTGTGTAGTATTATTGTAGATATGGTTTGAATGAATGTGATTACATGCACATGAATATGAAAAAAGTTGTGCATGTTTGTATAAATGTAAATTATCTTCTCTGTTTGAATTACAGACTCAGGTCAACACAAATAAAATCATACCATCATAAAGAAACAATGTTAGACTTTGATCATTAAAAAGGAAAGGCTTGAAACAATGTAATTTTATTTCTAAAAATTGTTTCAAGTAAAAATATTTAGTATATATTGTGAAAATAGGAAATTACAGTGGAAAATCAAATATAAGTGTGCTTGGATTTTATAATCAGATTTGAATTGGAAAATGATGATTTTTGATAATCATTCTATAAATTTTAAGTTTATATTTGTAGAGAATTTCGGTGTTGAACGATATTTGTATTATCGTCAAATTCTGACGATCGCGAGGCTCGGATGTGTCGGGGTTGAGGCCGGAGATTGTTGGTTGATTGTTGATCTTGGGAAAATTACTCGGAGGAGTTCTAGATCACCAAGGTGGTCTGCTAATGGCAAACTAGGGTTCTAGATTCTGTTTTGATCGACTTCGGTTTCAAGGTGGGTATGACGCCGTCGAAGCATCGGTCTTCATCGAAATGGGTGGAATAAAAGCTTAAGACTACGACGAAGGTCTGGTAGGGATAGCGAGGTTTGTGGTGGTCAGAGCATGGTGGTGCGAGGCAAGTTTGTGTGACCTTGTTGGTGTCAGGTGGTGCTTCACAAGTTCATTTTTGTTTTTGGTGTTCATCGTGAATTCTGAAGGGGCATATGGGTCGAGATGTTCGATGGCGACTTGGTGGAGCCATCGATGTTGGTCGGAGTTTCTCCGGTAGTTGGTGTATGTGCACGGTATCATGGTGTATCAGTGTGTTGGGTTGCTGCTGGAAGTTGGTAGCTCGAGTTTGGTCTCGGAGAGGTGTAGTTGGAGCTTGAGAGTGTGTTCGGGTTGCATGCATATATGTTTCCAGGAAATAGTTTAAATATTGACAGAAAAAATGGGCTAGGGTTGAACTCGGGTTTGACTCTAGAATTTTGTAAAATGGTTCGGGTAATTTTATTTTGGAATCGGGTTTGTTTAAAATTTTAAAGGTTTAAAAAAAACCAAGGAATATTTGTAACTAGTTTTCAATTAGAAATGAACAAAATTTCAAAGCCATAGGTATTGAAAAAGTTTTCCAAATGAAGTTTCCAAGATTAAAATGTTAAAGTTAAATTTTTTATATGTTGAAAATAAATTGATTTGGTTTTTATGATGATAACAAATAATTAATTAAAGTATATGGGGTATTTTAATTATTTAAGATTTTACAAGTTGAAATATAATTTCTTAAAGTAATTAAAGGATAGTTAATTACTTAGTATAAGTAATTAAAGAATAATACTGAATGAAATTAATTGGAAGATTGTTGATTACTTAATGAAATTAATTAAAGGTTAATAAATGAATGTGATTAATTAAAGATAATTAATTAATAAAGTGATTAAGGGTTAATTAATCAACTTAAGTGATTATGGGATAATTACTTGATGAAGTAATTAGGGGATAGTTAGTTTGATGTAAGTAATTAAAGGGTTAATTTGTCAATGTAAATAATTAATCAAAGGTTTATTAATGTAATTAATTAGGAGATAATTAAGTAACTGAGGATAATTAATTAAGATGGATAATTTAGGTTGATTAACTAATTTCATTAATTAATTAAGTAATAGTAAATGGTTAGTAATTAATATTAATTAAGCACGGTTAGGTAATTAAATTATTTGGTTTAAATTAATTGTGTGATTACTTAACCTTGCTTATGGATGATTGGGTTATATTGAATGCCTTGAATTGGTTGGTATCTCTGATATGAAATATTTGTGATATGATATGTTTGGGTTGAACAATGATATTGTGGTTATCTATCATGAATTGCAGTGTAAAAGTGACATCCTATATTTAAAATTGAATTGTATTCACTTGAATAACTTGGGTTAAGATGACACTAGATTTGAAGAGACCGGGGTCGGGTATCAGTAAATACCCGAAATCACTTCAATTTGTAATCTATAATAATTCTTTATAGTTTTCATATGTGAAATCAATATGCTGGAATGGAATAATTTGTGTAAACTGGACCATTGAAACTATGTAGTGGTACTTAGATATTAATGTGTGAAATAAGTGCGGACAATACAAATTAAGAACTTGAAGTGAAGTACGAGTTACCCTCGGGTTTTAAATAAGTTTTGTGCATTAGTATTTCATGTTAAATGGGTTTACTCACGCTGGTTTCCATCCTGAACCGGGTGTTACTTTGATGTAATGCCCGGGTCAGACCGAGTATTACAGATTTCAGGTTAGGACGTTCTGGAGCTCAAGAGGCGAGCTGGATGGCAGGAATGTATGGAGTTCACCGCTGTGTATTAGAGTTGTTTTGATAGTAGTTTGGGACAGGTTGATATAGCTGTCTAGTCTATTTGTAATGGTTGTAACTCTGATGTATTGAATGTAATCTAACAATTACAGTCTTTTTTTGTATAAATGTTATTATTTGTAATTATATTTAATCCGATGCGAATGTGAGATGCTGTTGTTTTATGTTCTTCTTCTTCCTTCTTTCTTCTTCTCTTTAACAATCTGAAATTTCCGACGAACGATTTCTCGGCACTTCTACAGTGAACGTATTAGTGTCGAATTTTCGAGGTCCAAATTTTGGATCATTACACACTGTTTCACCCACAAGCCTACATCCCTCTTCATATCTTCTCAGAAGAAACTCCTTTTCATGTTCTAATACATTTTAGTTCCTCCCGAATGAATAGTGAACTTTGAATGATGGCATTCTCCAAGAACCTCCTTCCTAATGTCTCCCACATTTGGAACACACAGTTTCCCTTTCTTCTTTGACCATCCATTTTAGTCAAGACTGAAATCTTTCAAGATATTATTCTATGTTCCATCCCTTAACCTTCTAATCCATTCATCTAATGATGGATCCTCCTTCTGCTTAGAAGCAACCCTTTCGATCATCACTAGTCGAATTTCTAAACATGACAATATAGTGGTTTCCTTACTAGATCTAACTTCAGATCTTCACTATATTCTACATGTGGTCAATGCTTCTAAATCTTTCCACTCAGCTAAAATTGCTAATACTGTATTTTGGTGTTTTCTGCTTAGTGCATCCGTAACCTTATTGCCTTTTCTTAGTGTGTACTCAATGCCAAAGTCATAAGCGGTTAAAACCTCTAGCCACATCTACTGTCTCATATCAAACTTCTTTTAAGAGCATAAATACCTCAACGACTTATGATCCACATACAATTCGAATCTTTCTCCCAAAAGGTAATGCCTCCACACCTTCAATGCAAAAATTACCGTAGCGAAGTCCAAATCATGTATTTGATATTTAACCTCATGCGGTCTAAGTTGTCAAGAAGCATAGGCAATCACCTTACCTCTTTGCATTAAAACGGCTTCTAACCCTTTTCTACATGCATCCGTGTACACTACCAAATCCTAATTCTCTTCCAGAATAACTAACACCGGTGCATTAGTCAATAAGTGTTTCAATCTCTAGAATGCTTCATCACCCTTATCGGTCTAAACGGACTTCACATCTTTCTGCATAAGCTTGGTCAACGGTGCCGTTATCAGCGAAAAATCCTTAATGAATCCCTGATAATACCCAGCTAATCCATGAAAACTCTTTATCTCAGTCATTGTCTCGGGTCTCTTCCAATTATTCACCACCACAATCATAGTCGGATCTACAGACAAACTTTCTCTGAGACTGCATGACCAAGAAACTCCATTTCCTTCCTCTAAAAATGGCACTTCAAAAATTTTGCTTTCAGTTGATGCTGACTCAACGTCTCGAGCGCCACTTTAAGATGAACTTCATACTCTCTTTCATCTTTAAAGTATATCAAAATACCATCTATGAACACCAATACAAACTTATCCAAGTGCTCTCAGAGAATTCGGTTCATCAAATCTACATAGAATGCTGGCTCATTAGTTAGTTTGGATGGCATTTCAAGCCATTCGTACGATCCATATCTGGTGCTAAACGTCGCTAAAGGAATACTATCCTCTGCCACCCTAAGCTGATGGAACCCTCTTGCCAAATCCAACTGGGAAAATTCTTTGGCACCACTCAATTGATCGAACAAATTGTCAATTTTAGGTAACAGATATCGATTCTTTATTGTCTTCTCATTCAACTACACTAATCGATACATAACCTTAACGATCCGTCTGGATTCTTTGCCAACACTACGGTTGCTCCCCATAGCGAACTGCTTGGTCTGGTAAAATTCTTGCCTTCCAAATCCACTAGCTGCACCTTTAACTCCCAAATCTCGGTAGGTGTCATTCTACTAGGTGGTCTACTCATCGGTTCTTCTCCATGTACTAAATTATCCGAAGCTCAATAGCTCGTTTCGGTGGTAGTCCTTCTATGTGTTCAAAGACATCTATGAATTCTCTAACAACGAAAACTCGATTCAATTCATCTTCTACCTCCACAACACCTAACAAAGCATTAACTTCAAAACTAGAGTTTTCTATGGAGTATACAATACAATCACTATAGTCAGGGTGTCTAAGTGATATTTTTCTATCATGAAAAAATATAATAGCATCGTATATACATAACCAATCCATACCCAAAATAATTCCGAACCCCATGAAATCAAACTCATGCAAACTACAAACAAATACATGACCCAACAATTCAAATTCTAGACGGTCACATCTCATTCCAAGAGTAGCATATCCTCCTATCGGATTTTCAACTCTTAAGGAAGTAACTAGGTATGAGGGTTCAAGGTTAAGCTTATCTACCATATAATGAGATATAAAAGAATGTGATACATCAATATAAAATAGAACTCTAATTGATACACCATGAATCAAAAGCATACCTCCCAACACCGCTTTTCCTTTCTCCTCTACTGTTGCTCTCAAGGTAGCTGGCTCTAATGCAAACACTTTGCCCTTTCCATTCTTGGTCGGCTCCTTGCACTTGTCCTTACAATGTCCAATTTGATCGCAGTTGAAGCATTTCACTCCTTTCTTGTCAGCAGATTTCTTCCCTTAGCCTGTTCGGCACTCATGAGCATAGTGTCCTTACTTATCACACTTATAATAGATAACTTCTATCTTTCCCTTCTTGGCAGCTCCACTTTTATGAGCTCCTTTCTTACGGAAAATATTTTGCTTCTTCCCTCCTTGAGCCTCCTTTGCCTTGTTTACTTAGAGAAAAGCAAGCATCTCTTCCTGCCTTAAAGCCATCTCAACAGCTAGATCATATGGATCTCTAATATGCGATAACGCGGCCGTAGCAAGCTTAAGTTCAACCCACGGATAAACATCTCATTCCTTTTAATAACAGTATCAACCATAGCATATCCATATCTCGATAGCTCCTCAAACTTGGTTACATACTCAAGCACTGTCATATCTCTCTACTCCAACTCAACAAACTTCCTAAGCATGGTATATGTAACGACCCACCCCGAGACCCACCTTAGTAAAGAGAATTACCAAGTATTTTCGTCTACTAAAGCAGAGAATAAGGCTAGTTAAGGGCGACCATTTATAACTTTGTCTTAAACATCTACTGAATACGTCGATAAATGCAATATGATTTTTCTTTTCTATCTCAATGGATCGACATACACAGTAAATGCTTAATCCAAAACTATAGGTGGATAATGGATCTGTCATAACAAAATACAATAACTAAATGTAAAGCACATCACAGAATAGTAATAAACATCATATATACGCATGTACACTGATACATGTTTAGTACAATACAATATGAATACAATAAAGGCGGTACTCGACCACACACACATCAGAGTATGCGGAAGAATAGAAATTGCTCAAGAGAAAGGAGAGCTGATATCCAGCATCAACTTCAAGCTAAGTCCAATAGATGATACGTGAAACAGCTCGGTCTGACCCGAGTATAAATACACGGGTCAGTCTAGCTACACAAATCAGTTGATAATGGTAATATGAAGCAGAATAGACATGAAGATACTTCTTCTCGAAAGAGAAGAATGAATCAACTCATAAGCTCAGCACTTAGATAACAAACGCTACTTAAGTGAACAAATACCTCGAAGGAGGTAACTCAAACTCATTATCAAATCAAACACAAGTGCCTTATATCATCGGCGACATCCCAAAATGTCTACATGGTTTCCATGAACCATATCTCCTCAAAAGGAGAAACATCAATACAAACTCTCGCCAAAATGGAAAACATAAAAAATTCTCAAATAGGATGATCCAAAACTAAATTATAGATGAATCTCCAAATTCAATTATACCTCACCTCATCGGTATAAATGTATATAAATCTCAATCTCAATTCGCCAAAATGGCAAAACCTAGAATATCTTATAAAATCCTGAAATTATCCAAACTCATAACTCTAGGAACTCGACAAGAGTTCAAAACATCATAATTAAAACCACCTTATATATAACATCTCATATAGCACTCGACTATCGATGTAATAAAACATCTTGAAATCTCAATAAACTAGAAAGCTCATAAAATCCGGATTGGCTAAATCCCTGATTGTAATGCCGAAGCAATGTTGCACATGCTAAACTCAAATGGCCGATACCTCAGACAAAGTCACTAACACCTCCCACAGCAGTTCGTCCTCATGACAAGGTTGCTAAGACCTCTCCAAGCCATTTTGTCAGCCCTAACACCTCCCAAAGCAGTTCGTCCTCATGACAAGGTCGCTAACACCTCTTAGAGCAGCTCTGTTAGATAAACATCATGAATGTGTCACAAACTCACGAATAGGAACCCAAAATGTGTTAACTTGTGTCTCATACCACACATTCGCACTTAGCGGTTTACTACCCGTTAGTCGATGCCACACTAGAAACATCATAAAACTCAGAAAATTATATCTCGCCTAGTCTCATTGGCGAGTGATAAAGAGACACCATACTTGTCTCATCTCATCGACAAGTATTAAATGACATCATAACTTGTCTTATCTCATCAACAAGTAAAAAAATCATGATGGTTTCTCATAAACCATAAATCACAAAATATGAAATCATAAACTCAAGACTTTGCCTTATATCATTGGCAAGTAAATAAAACATCGCGATGGTTCTAATCGACCATACTCCTGCATAAGAGATCTCAAACCATAATACTTGTCAAATATTGGCCATCGTAGATAATTCAAATAAATAGAAATTATAAAACTCAAAATTCGCCATAAAATGGAAAAACATCTCAGAATCAATAATCTCAAATAGCTTCAATCGTACAAGTCCAAAATTAACCGAAATAGTAAACGCACATGTCCCATACCACATGTTTTACTAAATCTTTTAATTCTCTTTCTCATACGTTCGAATAGTATAGAAGTGTGTAATTTATATATAAAATAACTTATTTGAGAAAACAGGCTTTTAAAACCATTTTTCGAAATTAATTTTGAAGATGATATTTAAAAATTCCCTTATTATAGAGAATAAATAGATTTTACAGCTTAAAATAATTTAAAAATATTACATAATGCTTATTTTTAATGCCGACTTATTTTAAAAAATTATTTCAAATTTGTTTGGAAAAATATGTGCTAGAAATCATAGAAATCACTCAAAAACGTCATTCAAATTCAATTCAAATCAAATTTGAATTTCAAATTCATTAAAAATTTGCTAGCCTATTGATAGGCATCAAAGCCCTCAAAATATTTTAGAAATATCACAAAAACATTAAGTATAAGTTAAAAATCAGACGGAAAAAGAACATAAAAACACTTGGCCAAAATAATACCTAGGTCTGAAATCTTCTCTTGCTTCGTTTCGGATATAAAACAGGTAGCCGAACGACCTTTGATTGAACTAAAAATTAATGTACACAAACTAAAAAACTTTATATTTTTAACAAAAAAAGAATCAATAAATTCTGACAGGAAATGAAAAGGTTACACTGTCACAGACATGGACTCAGACCATGTTTGCAACAGTTCAAAAACCATAAATTCATAGGCCTAAAAACCCTCTGGGGTTCCAATATCATACATGAAACAAAGGACCAAATTTGATCGGATTAATCTAAAAATTATTAAGAAAATATTAGAAAACTTCAGCTTTCAAAAAAGAAAGAATCATGCAATTTGGATAATGTGTGCGAGAGTTATGGTGTCTCAAAGTTGGACCCAGACAATGTTTTCACTTTAAAATTTGGGCAAAAACATGCTTCAAGTCAAAGTTCGGCAGCATGTTTCTATGAGCAATATAAGTCAAAATGACTTGAAATTTAACAGGCATAAAGAACAACAACAACACTTTAAAGTTCACCAAGATTCATTCAATTTAGAAAAAGCATGAAAAATACATGACGTCTCAAAATTGGACCCGAGCAGTGTTTTCACTGTAAAAATCTGGGCAAAAACATGCTCCGAGTCAAAGTTCGGCAGCACGTTTCTATAAGCTATATAGGTCGAAATGACCTGAAATTTAACAAGCTTAAAGACCAATAACAACATTTTAAATTTCACCAAGATACATTCAATTTAGACAAAGCATGAAAAATACATGAAGTCTCAAAATTGGACCCAGGCAGCGTTTTCACTGTAAAAATCTGGGCAAAAAACAAGCTCCAAGTCAAAATTCGACAACATGTTTCTATATGCTATAAAGGTCGAAATGATCTGAAATTTAACATGCATAAAGACCAACAAAAACACTTTAAAATTCAAAAAGATTCATTTAATTTTGATAGAGAATGAAAAAGATATGAAGTTTCAAAGTTGGACCCAGGCAGTGTTTTCACTGTAAAAATCTGGGCAAAAACATGCTCCGAGTCAAAGTTCGGCAGCATGTTACTATAAGCTATATAGGTCGAAATAACCTGAATTTTAACATGCTTAAGGACCAACAACAACACATTAAACATCACCAAAATTCATTCAATTTATACAAAGCAAGAAAAAGATACGATTTTTCAAATTTGGACCCAGGCAGTGTTTTCACTGTAAAAAACTGGGTAAAAACATGCTCCGAGTCAAAGTTCAGCAGCATGTTTCTATAAGCTATATAGGTCGAAATGACCTGAAATTTGGCATTCACAAAGTTCAACAACAATACTATCAAATAAAAAAAACCATACACAAATCGGATAAAAAAATGTGAGAGATATAAGCTCTCAAACTTGGACTCACAGCCTGTTTTCGCTGTAATCTCCCGACCAACAGAAATTTGTTTATAGTAAGCAATTTTAACTTTCAAACTTTTGTTTTAGCTATAATTTGTGAGTTAGCAACTCACCTTGCACTAATTGTGCTAACTCAAGAATTTTGGCAAGAATATCCTTCAATAACCTATCAAATGAACAAAACAAATGCATGCAACAAGAAAAGACAATTACAAACAACCTAAATCTCAAAATCGAAATTTAATGATATAATCTATGTTTTGGAGTTGATTACCTGTGGAAAAGAGCTTTAATTTTATTTATTTAAGCAAAAACTTGGATTAATTGGAGATTAGAAGCCTAGGGCCGGTTTGAAAGAGGAATAGTTTTTCTTCTTAATGTACGTATAGTTGTTTTGAGGAAGAAGAAGCTTTCTCATTACTTTACTGGTTATTGAACAAATGGGCTTGACCCAAAAGAATTAATTAGCCTAAAAATCTAATTAACACTAAATTTACTCTAACACACTCATATTTACATAATACAACATATGTGTATTTACATGATTTCATCTCTACAAATTGTACAAACATATTTTTATGTTTCACAAAAATTTCTTTTTTACAACAAATAAAAAGATAATTTAGTTATAAAAATATTTTTCATTATTAAAAACTCTTATTTTGCTTCAATACATAATTTACACAATAATTCATATAAAACTCTATTTTTAACTCCAAAAATTACATAAAAATTATTTTCTTGTGCAATAAAATATAATAAACCATTTTTTCAACATTTACAACCCAAATTTACTTTTAAACCAAATTTTCCATTTTTAATTATAATATACCACTTATTAAATGAAATGCTTCTTTTAAAAATATATAAAAGAAACATTTGGCAATAATTATCAAAATTAGTGCGTTTCTTTATATTAAAATCATGATTAGCTCATTTTTTTAACTTAATTAACTAAGTAAAGTTACAAAACTTTATTTTTACATTTTAGTCCCCAAATCCATTATTTATTCCAAATAAATGATTTAAATCTCCAATTTACTCTTAATTCACAATATTAAATTATAACTACCATTATAATTTAATATTTACAGGTAATCGCCAAAACAGGGTTGTTACAGTATACTTAGCAATCTCTGACATAAATCTTTCTTCAGACCTTCTCCTGAACTCAGCCCAAGTCATGTTTTCCTTATTTACTCCAACCGTAACATTGTTCCACCAATTCAGTGCTGCTCCCTACAATTGCCTAGAAGCGAGTCTCCTCTTTTTCTCATCATTGAGAACCAAATCAGCAAAAATCATCTCCTGGTGAAGTAACCAATTATCCACTTCAATTGCGTCTCGGTCCTAATAAACAGTTTTCCTCCCATCCTTGCGTAATCCCTACTCAATATAGCATAGTTATTGACCATTGGAGCTCACTGATTTCCTCCTTTAGCATTTTCTCCAGCCAACCCCGCAACAACTCCTGATTGCACCATATAACGAAGTACTGATACATTGCTCCCATATCAACTTATGGTATTCCAATACCCTATTGGCAGCTTGTGCCTAACCTGGATTTCCCCTAGTGATGGGTCTGGCATTTCCATTAGTTATGGTGCTTCCTCCACCAATGTTAACTCTTCCCTCTCTAGCATCCATATCTTACGTCCGCAAAATCTAGAATAGAGATAAATGTATACTTATATATAACAAGTATGCTACTATAGCGTTATCCTATACCCCAATCTTTTCTATAATTCCTTAAGATTAAGTTTTCATAAACCTATGCTCTAATACCAAGTTGTAATATCCCCTATCTTGAGGGCTGAAGCTAAGCGCTACAGATGCTGCAGTCATCTATAGTATTAACTTTCGGTGATAAAATATGGTAATGTTAATGGTATCCATAATTTCAGAAGCACTTGAATATGAAACAAAAATCAAGACAAAATTAAAAAACTTTTTTGATTACATTTCAAATAAATATTTAATATTTAGACACATAATCCTAAAATAATGCCCAAGTTTTGGTCAAATATGATTATTACAAATTACACCGAGAGCAACATATGGAGATGCCCCCTTGGATGATCAGAGTACTAAATAGACCTATCAGTCTTAATACATCACAGTACAAATGAAAATAAATAACTCCTATATAGCTAGCATTGCCTCATGCACGTCTTCGGAAGCTTATTTTCCCAACCTACTAAAGCTGAAAAAAACCTTAACTCTCAATCCACTCAAATTAAATTTTGAGCACCTGAGAGTTTAAGGGGAAAATATAAACTTCGAGTCAGACATAAAGCCTGGTGTGAATAATACTATACATCTCGATTATCTAATATTAAGTGAGACTACGCCGCTTAGCGGAATGAGTTTCTCTTCACTAATATACCTTTTTAAAACATATCATTTGCAAATCAAAAACCTACAATCAAACAGATTAAGAATAGTAGTAATATCACATATGCATATAATTTAGGTAATCAATGGACTATCTGTCCCCAAAATATAGTTTTGTTTGGCTACCTATTGACCATTGGCTGATTCGAGCCTACCAGACACAAAAAATTACCTACCATGTTAGACACACTACTGGGTTATGTTCCCTTAACTATCTTCTTCAGAGGCAACTGAACCTAATGGTTTTGCGCGCTCACCAATAACCTAATGTCACCAGTGCCCGTGACAAAGCCCTATGCACTATAATTTTAGACTTATATTAGCTAGGGGCTCATTAGCTAAAGTATAGGGTGCAACCCTATAGCAGTCCCATCTGGTGTTCTAATATCTGAATCATTTATTTCAAGTTAACTACCCCATCAAATTTTCCTTGAACACATTTCTTTCAAATTGATTTAACGCTTTAAATCATACTTCAACAAGGAAAATATGGCTTTTGCTTTACTCAAATATCCTTGCCATGAAACATGCTTTACACAAAACAATGTTGATGATAACCTTCGAAACCCTTGTTTAAAAACTAAATAATCCCTTTCTAATCCACTGAAAGCACTTCTTTCGAAATGAGTTAACTACTTTACCTAGAAACACTAGGCCGAAAGGCCAAAACATATCTTTCAAAATATTTTAAAATAGACCTTTTGGAACCATTGAAAGTGTCCTTTCAAAATCGTTAAAGGAATCCCTTCAAAAGCTTTATAAAACCTTAGACATCCTCTTTCCAAAAGACTCCACTCTTTCCTTTCGAAAGCATTGGAAATCTTCCATTCAAATATTAAGAGTAAACCTTTTGAAAACATTTGGGAATTACCCCTTTGAAACCTTCATTATATAATTTTCCAAAGCAATCCTTTACATAAAACAAACCTTTCGAAAGCACTGGGTTCAAGTAAAAGTTTATGGAACATAGTTTCTAAACCATTTAAAACCATTCCTTTCGAAACCATGTAAAACCATTCCTTTTGAAATCTTTGGGTTTAACTTTCAATATATGATAAGAGTGTTAAAAGCACCAGGGTGAAAGCATAGCTTTTGAAAGCAATATTCCTAAGTAAAATAAAGTGGATGGTTTTGAAATCAACCTTTTCGAAAGCATAGAGTAGCAGCTTGCAAATTCGAAGGCGAAAGCACCCTTTCAAAAGCATTGATTCGAAAGGTTGAATGAAGCAACAAGGGTTTCGACACCTTCGAAAGATTTATTTGAAAACAAAACACAACAACCTCTTTTGAAATCCCTTTTTTTAGAACAAAGGCATATTCAACCAATTCGAAAGCTAATTCCTTCGAAAGCATTATTTGTAACCGAATAATTCTATGTTTAAAAGAGCTACTTCTACCCCTTTGAAAGCATGTTTCGACTCTATACCATCCGCCTATCTCCAATCCACTATGTACCAAGGCATTGATACCTTGTGTATTAGTTTCAACCTGGTTGGAAGCTATAGTATTGGGTCGAAAGGTAGCTACCATAAGTGGCGAAGCAGTAGTTTCTTGAAAAACTGATTATATACCATTTAAAGTAATTTCTTTCCAACTAAATTGCCTTGTTTGTCAACATATAATTGGTTGCCAATAATTTTATGAAATATTTTTCTAAAAGTGTTGCCAAATTCAGTAGTTCACAAATTAAAACATTTAGCAAATTAGCCCATTCTCCTTTTAAAAGTATATAAAACATTTAAGTCCCATACCTTAAATAATTTTATATCCTTAATAAAATACTTAGGAAAATTCTCTAAAAATTTCCATAAATCACTTTTAGTATGTTTTCTAACATATTTAAATTTAGAACCCAAAGCTAATATATAATGGCCAAAATTAATTTTAACCCAATTTTACTATTTTCTTTGCTAGAAAATTCATGACAAATCCCCAAAATCTCAGAAAATTATATAACTTGAAACCCATCTCCAAAATTATATTTTCGACCTTATACCAAAAAATAAGCCATTTGGATGTCATTTAATAGTTTTTCAAATCAAAGCTTATCATAAAGTCTATATGAAACAACATAGATCATCAACAAGCATATATATATATATATTCATTTAAACAATGAAAACATGGAATTTTATTTGCAAAATATATTCGGACCTAATCTAGAAACTGAAACCATAAAAATAAGATGTAAGAACTATTATTCACTTTAGTTTATTGTTAAGGAGTTAGAGATTTGCTCTTGAATTGATTTGATAAAGCTTTTTCCTTTGATTCTTGGTTATCTTCCCTTTATCTTCTTCCAATGGTGGCCGACCAAGCTTAATTTTAACTTTTTTGTTTGTGAATGATGTAAATGAAAATGGAATGAGTGTTTAGGGTATAAGAATATAACTTCTTCCTATTTTTCCCATATCTTAATCCTCTTACCTGTTTCATTCTATTACCCTTTGGCTTATAGATTAATTAGGCACGACTATCATATATTATTCAAATCTCAATCCCTTAATCATTTACATTATTTCATAATTTTCTAATTAAATGTCCTAAATAATGTTAATCAAATTAGGGTCGTTATAGGAATCACGCTGGAACTATTTCTGAAGGTTTGGAGTTCGATTGAATGCTGACTAGTTAGCTCCCTGGAATGATGACAGAATGAATTGACAAGATGCATGTCATATGGATGGTGAACTATGAACCCGCAGACATCGACCGGACCATTCACGCGAGGTGGAGCACGACCATCGCTTGGCACCGACCATCCAAATGCTAGAATTAACGGTAATGGTAGATAGTTGGTAAGAGATTACAAAGGCTCGATTGACGATGACTGGGGAATCTTGAGTAGCCATACCCCATTCATTGATAATGTTCTACATGCAGAATTTCCAAGAAGGTTCAATATGGCATAAATGCCAATCTTCGAGAGAAAAACGGAGCCTAGACAACATATTATGAGATACAACTGGTTGACGGATTCTACACGAGCCGATGATGTGACCAAGTGCGGATGTTTTCCCATAACTCTTTTCGGAATAGCGATGAGGTAGTTCACGAGACTGCCCTTGCAATCAATTTCTAGATTCATGATTGGTACTAAGTTTGTAAAGCAATTCCAGATGTATGCGACTCGTCCTAAAGATGTGATGTCCCTTTATAGTGTGATCCAGGCTCTAGGGGAGTTATTGAAAGATTATTTGAAGAGATTTCATATAACTGTTATCGAGGTTAGTAATCCAAATGATCATGTGATACTCATGGCCGTGACGAGAGGGATTGACTCAGAGTCTGATCTTGTCAATTGGCTAGAGGGTAAGCTGCACGCAACGTTGGAGCACTTTTATGCAAAGGCGGCTCAGTTTATGTGAAGAGAGGAAGCTAGGTCCACCAGAAAAAAGAACCTTGCAAGTCCATGTGGAGAAGGAGTACACAGTAACATTGTAATAAAATAGTCCAATGACAGTTCTGGGAAAGTCCTAGTGAATGTCAGAATAAATGAAATCAGCAAAAGGGAGGCAGAGATAGGAATCGAGAGCGAAAGAGGGATTATGGAACATTAAAGCCTTGGATTCCAATGTATAATAATTATGCGCCACTGTATACGTCCTTGGAAATTATTTATCAGTCCACTTACAGTGCATTGTTATATAGGAAGTCGTCTCCAAAATAATCAATAGAGAAGTAAAAACTGACTGGGAAATACTGTCGGTTTCATGAGTGCTATGAACACAACATAAATGAATATAGGCATCTCTAGGATATTATAGAAAAGCTGATTTGAGAAAGGAAATTGCAACAGTTTATGAAAACCCTGTAGGATGGCGGGCAAGGGACATCTGACACCAACCGGGGACAAGCTCTGCATATGGCTGATTAGCCTACATGAACTAGTGGAAGATTGGTGATAAGTATGATAGTCGAAGGACCACACCTGCAGGATAAGAGTTGGCAAGAAATGGAGTGTTATTCTAGCGTGATTAGGCGTGTGGATTTCGAATGTTGTTCGAAGACGGAAGATGAAGCTCTGGTGAAATTGAAATATACGATAGCAGATGCTATTGTATTTAGGAATAGAGATGCAGGTAAGATAGAAGCTTCGACAATCGACCCAATGATCATTTCATCAATGATTGGTCCTGCATTAGTGACAAGGATTTCAATTGATCATGGAAGTTCAGTGAATATAATCTTTAAAAAAGCTTATGATCCAAAGAGGACGGAAGTTAAATATTTAAAACTGTCTAAAGCTCATATACATGGTTTTAATGGCATTGCAACTGAAGCTGTTAATTATGTGGAATTGCCTGTAGAATTAGGCGAAGGTTGATAAATGTGAGTGCGGATCTTGTCGTTTATTGTTTTGGATGTTGACTCTCCATATAATTTTTTCTAGGCCGATCGACCCTAGCTGAATTCTGGGAAGCTCTTGTCGCATGGTGTTTGACTTTGAAGTTTCCGATGGATAATGGTGCAAGAGTTGTTTATGGCGATCTAACGACTGGACGTGCCTTTTATGTACCTGAGTTAAGGAAAGCTCAAGGCAAAGAGAAAGGTAAGGGTGTGGACAAGGCTATCCCCATCCAAGCTACCGAAGACTGACAACTAGCTCACGATCCTTGGCTCGAGCACCATAGTCAGTTCTATAGGGATATAGATACGAGAGATGACGAAGAGGAGCCCACAGAGACTAAGGCCGCACCGGCTGATCTGACAATTGACATTACGGTCAGCCACGATGACTCATCTCGAGTCATGAAGATTGGGTCATAGCCCAGACCATAGATGATGAAAGAACTCGTTGGTTGTCTCAAAGCGAATTTAGACGTATTCGCTTGGAATCACTTTGACATGTGTGGAATCTTGCCTACCATTGTGAGCCATGCATTGAATATTGACCCAAAGTATGTTCCGGTGAAGCAAAAAAGACGAGGCATGGATCCGGAGAGATCTGCCGCTCTCAAAGATGAGGAGGATAAACTAAAAGTAAACGGGTTTATCTGCGACGCCCTTTATCGAGAATGGGTATTTAATCTTGTACTTATGAAGAAATCGAACGGGAAATGGAGAACGTGAATTGATTATTCGGATTTGAACAAGGCGGCCTAAATCATAGTTTTCCCCTTTCGAGGATTGACCAGCTGGTGGATTCAACTACTGGATACGAGTTGCTATCTTTTATCGATGCATACTCGAGGTATAACCAAATCTCGGTGCAAATCCCCGATCAGGAGCACACCAGTTTCATTACCGATTTGGGATTGTACTGCTATGTCGTAATGCCATTTGGATTAAAGAATACATAAGCTACTTATTAGCACTTGATCAACCGAATGTTTAAAGGTCAAATTGGAAAGACAATGGAAGAGTATGTGGATGATATGTTCGTGAAGTCACGACGATCAAACAAACAGATTAGAGACTTAGCGGAAATGTTTAACATCCTCCAGCATTATAAGGTGAAAAACAATCCTTTGCAGTGTTCTTTTGGTGTTGCATCAGTGAAATTTTTAGGCTTTATTGTCAATGCTTGTGGAATAGAAGCTAATCCCAAAAAGATTCAGGCTATTTTTGGTATCCAAGTGCCAAGAACTATTACACAAGTGTAGAGTCTGGAAGGAAAAGTTGCTGCCTTAAGATGATTTATCTCCAGAGCTACCGACAAATGCATTCCTTTCTTCGATTTGATTAAGAAAGGGATAAGAAACTTTGAATGGGTATAGGGTTGAAAAGACACATTTCAAGCTTTGGTGAGTCATTTGGAGAGACCCTTTATCTTGTCAAAGCAGGTGGATCATGAGGAGTTGTACATTTATTTGGCTGTATCGGCACATGCTATAAGTGTCGCATTGCTTCATGAGGAGAATCAGATCCAAAGGCCGGTGTATTATGTCACCAAATGATTAACATGAGGTGAAAGGAACTATCCGAAAATAGAGAAATTAGCACATTTCTTACTAATTGCATCATGAAATCTTCATCCGTACTTCCAGGCACATTCAATCAATGTGTACACCAACCAGCCATTATGATGGGTCCTACAGCGACCTGAGACGTCTGGAAGGTTACTCAAGTGGAATATTGAACTCAATCGGTTCCAAATCACTTATCTCCCTCGAAGGGCTATCCAGGGTCAAGCGTTGGCAGACTTTACAGTAGAGTTTACTGTGCAAGTTGATTCTCTAGAAGGTAGGGAAATCCCTACCATACGGTGAAAATTGTATACCGATGGAGCATCTAATGATCGTTGTTCTGGAGCTAGGATTATGCTTGTGACTCCTAAAGATTATTCAATTTCTTATGCATTAAAGCTTGATTTCCCAACGGTAAACAATGAAGCTGAGTATGAAACTCTGATTGCTGGACTTAAACTTGCTATAGAATTTAGAATAAAATCTCTAAAAATCTTTTGTGATTCGCAGTTGGTAGTGTATCAAGTTTGGGGAGATTATCAGGCCGAGGGACAACGGCTTGCCCCATACCTTATCCAAGTCCAAGAGTTTATTGACAGAATTTGAATGCTATGACATTTTGCATGTTCCACGAGATCGAAACAGAGAGGCTGATTCATTGGCAAAGTTTGCTAGTACTGGTGGTGCACATCAGATGGGCTTAGTTCTGGTCAAAGTATTAAATTCCTCAAGTATAAACATGATGGAAATCAACCAGACACTGGAAGTGGAGCATGAAAGGGAATCGTGGATGACCCCGATCAAACATTATTTACTGCATGGAGTCCTACCACATAAAACAAATGAAAAGCGACAAGTCCTTCGCAAAGCTTCATGGTATATTATGCAAGAAGGAATTATGTATAGAAAAGGTTTCTCAGTCCCTCTACTTCGATGTGTCGTTCATGATGAGATTAAACGTGTTCTAAGAGAAGTTCATGAAAGGGAATGTGGTGATCACACTAGGGAATTTTCGATGTGTCGTTCATGATGAGACGATGTGATTTACGGTTTATGATGCATCTTTAGTGTTTGATTTTCCAAATGTGTAATAACACAGTTTATGATATTCCTTTCCATTTAATGAATAAACTTTTAGGTTTCCTTCATGCTTATGTTTCCTTTTGCATTATATGCTAAATACATGAGGAAATTGATTGATACCGATATGTATAAACAGGCTCCCAAAGTTTGAAATCAATCAGTCATGCTAACTCCCAATAGGATTAAACAATATAAGATAAATCTACTTGTTCATTTAACAACTTTCAATCACAATCCAAAGGACGGGATACAAAATAAGGAATAAATGTCAACGACATTCTGATGATCAAATTACTCCTGCCTAACTATGGAACTGAGATAAATCAGAGTGACCATGATACGACTGATTTCTCATTAAACTGAAGCCCAGATCCTAGAGGGCAAATTAAAAAACCAAAAAGAGAATGATCTGATAGCTCTCTGAAATAACTCTAAGTCCCCAGAGTGTGGATTAGAGTATAAACATAAATCGCGCGTGAATCGTCCACCTGGGAAATAACTCTAAGTCCTTGGAGTGCGTATTGGAGTATAAAAATAAATCGCGTGTGAATTGTCCACCCACGAAATAACTCTAAGTCTCTGAAGTGAGGATTGGAGTATAAACATAAATCGAGTGTGAATCATCCACCATAAAATAATTCTAAGTCCCCAGAGTGTGGACTAGAGTATAAACATAAATTAGGTGCGATTTGACAACACATCAACAAAATCTTATCCCCAAAGTGTGGATATGAACATAAATGAATAGATGAGTGGAGTTCGACCGTTCATTATTCTATGAACTTCGGCCTGAAACTGACAGGAGGAGTACAAACTCGCTTAGGATGGAGTTCGATCATCCAATATCCGACCCTACTGAATCAAAATTGGGGGAAAGAGATAGTTGCTCAAAAACTGCTAGATTTGATAGCGTAATACTAGAGCCCAAGCCTAGTATTTAATACGACTCAAGGCCACAATGAATTACAAATACATTAAATAGAAAGTAATAGTTCAACTACTTAAATAGCAATTCATAAGAAAGCTCGATAGAAAACAAAAACTTTTATTTACATTACAGGTTTCAAGATCATAATACAAGTTATTCCAAGAAATCGAGACTCTTGCCCGTATAACCACATCTAATGAAAGTAACAATTGTGCAGACTATACACATAATGAGCCGGAGTGACAGCTATTTCTTTGACTTTCTCTCGTTTTGGGATTTTTCAGGAGTAGTGCCACTTGAGCTTCTTTTTCCAGACCCCATGCTGCCTTTAGTAGGAGAGCTTACAAAGGTAGGAGGAAGTTCATTAGGAATTGACCCGCCAAGTGGAATAACTTGCATTGGCACAAGATGAGGATCATCAATGTCTACCTCGGTGGACTCGGTTTTATATTTTCTATTTAGCAAATTATCCTTTTCAATCTTCTCTTTCAAGCTAATCTTATTGGTGTGTTTGGAGGCATCGGTGCTCATTACATCGTCAGACTCATTCGCTGGAAGCAGATCTTCGACCTTATCATCATCAAGTGCTTCAATGGCTTGAGCATCGGGCCCCGGTACATCAGCACCAGCCGGAACCTCAGCCGGTTTCTCCTATTGCTATATAGCAGCATCGCTCTTGGGAGTTTGTACAAGATTGGAAAGGCCTACGAAATTTGGTAAAACAGAATGATGAGCTTAAAACCATTATGCGTGAAGAACGAAACTTTTCATAAACCAAGGAGAAAGGTGAAATACCTGCATCTAGGTTACTCTCCATGGTTGCTAGGGTACCTCCTTCTAAAATAGGGGACAACACCTTGGATTGATAGCCGGGCTTATCTGGATCATAGCCCAAGTCTTGCTACATCTCGAGGGAGAATGATGATTTGGCTGCTTAGGAAGAAGAGGGGCCCTTAGGGATGGCCCCTAAATATCCAGCAATATGTTCTCCGCCCTCGGTAGGTGCAAAAACGTTGAAGTATTGGAGATTTATGGCAGCTAAATCCAAGGGTTTGTTTCCAGGAAGAATTTCCCACACTAGTTCTTCTTCATTGAGCTCAGCTCCAACCAATTCTCTTTTCTTCATCCCAATAATATGACCTCAAGCTTCGGTGAGTGATTTGAGATAACCTTTACTAAGAAAACTTAAGTCAAGATGGATAAGGACTTTGGCATTATACTCAATGATCAATGGATCGAACAAGTCCTTGATTTCATTCCTACTGAACTCTTCAACAGCTTCCACATGGGATTAAATTTGTTCAATCATTTCTCTATGGCCTTCTTCTCGAGCTCCTCTTTAAGAAGCTCAATTTTAGCAAATTGCTAATCGAGTTTAATTATTAGGCTTTTGGCCTCGACAGCTTCCTCACGGTACTTCTACAATTCATCTTGGTCTTCAATTTTCTCCTCCCTTTCCTTTTTGAGAAGTACTTCATGTTCTTCAACGTGGCGGGCCAAAACATCCTTTTCCTTTTGCAAGGAATCTTTTTCTAGAGAAAGTACCCTACTGCGATTGAGGGCAGCGTCGAGTTCCTTTATATGAGAAGTTTCTAGATGACTCTCCGCTTCTGCCGTTTCCTTTGCATTTTTCTCCGCTTCAGTAATTTGTATTTACAATTCTAAATATTCGGCACCCTGATGTTTGATTATATCCTTGTCACATATTGCTTCTAACTTGAGACGGTCTATTTTATATTGCCGTCCAATGGACAACTCAAAGATTTTTTTCTACAAAATGTTGGAACGATTCAGGCTGCACAAACACATCGTGGATGCATGCAAGTGAACTCGCTTTGGCATGCCTCAGAATCGCATGAATCGAGGGAAGGAATTTAAGCCCATCAAAGAATTTTTTGGAAAGTAGCCTAGCTCGGCCAACTTCTCTACTGTAGAAAAATCGAGAGCAGCAACCTACAAATATGGATGAGAAGTAGCAATTGGATGTCTGCTTGATCTACATTCGCAACACTATTTAGACCTCAAGGAGCCAGAATGTTGCCTATGAGATATGGCGATTTTAGGGCCATGGTAAGGAGGCTGGTCTCCACTTTAAGCAGAAAAATTGGACTATTCTCCTTGGTGTGATGTTTGGGACTAAGACTTGCATTTAGAGGAAGAGGATTCCCTTGAGTGTATCATTTATCCCATCCCTCGTCTTTCTCCCTGCACCGGCTAGACTCCGAATCTTGGCTAGATTGATGATACATTAAAGAACTTCTAAGGCGATCAAAGGCATGGGACTAAGACGTAGCACTTACAAAGTTCAAATAAGAACATGTGAGTAATTATTGCGCAAAAGATTGATGAATAATGTATAGTGACGTGCATGTGGTTATGAGTGTCCTAGTGTTCCCCCCGACAGATTGGTGGATATAGCCTTTCTCATAGGCGTTTTCTCTCCTTTATCAGAAGGACGAATGCCTTCACCGCTCCTACTAAGAGAATTGAGTCCTTCAATATTGATATTTAGAAAGTCAAAGGTCGTGATATCGTCTGGTATTTGGAGATTTGAAAATCCGCTCAATGAATTTTCCAAGTATTGGGAAGACGATTCCTCTTCAATAGAAGTAACGGTGAACTCTGGATCTGTGGCCGCCTTTCTTCTACGAATTTTTTATGCTAGCCTTTTCTTTCACTTGGTGGGTGTTCAGGATTGCATACCTTGTGATGGTTCTACTATAGGTTCCTTCGCTAGGCATGTATCAACGTCACCAGTTTTATTGGCCTCTCTAATCTCACCTTCTTAGGTATCGTCCTAAGCCCCCTCGACAGGGGCACAACGGAAATGATAACATCCCTTCTTTGTTCTGCGATATTCCTCGGCAATGCTACACTTCCAAGGAGCCCGATGCTACGGCCTTCCTCCAACAGCCCTAGTAAAGATAGTAACTCATCATTTGCAAGAAGTTTGATGTCCCTGTCTTCGACAGGTGCAACACGAATGATGGTGACTGCTCTTGAAAAATAAACGCCTTCAAGACATGGGTGGACACTGGAAAGAACTCTAAATGTTAGCAAATTCAGTGGAAAAGTTACAATTTGAGAACTTGAGAAATAAATGAAGGTAATACTTACGTCCTTCTAACCATCGTCTCATAAAGTCGGGAGGACATCGTATATAAAACCACTCGTGCTTAAACAAATAAAGTTTATTCCAAGCATCTGTTAAGGCTTGGCAATTCGGTAAGGGTTCAAGAAAAACATAAGAGGGACTTCTCGATTGATGTTTGAAGTTGTAAATAAATCTTATGTCTTCAGGAGTTGGCGGATGTAATAAAATGCTCATAAATAGCAAGAAGGTTACATGTATAAAAGCCTAATTGTTTGGATGGAGTTGAGTGGGAGCTATTCCAAGGTATCTTAGCATATCTTGAATAAACGAGTTAAAGGGCAGTACGCATCTGACCTAGCACATAAATTTATACACGCCGTGTACCTCGCCAGTGGAAGGTAAGGCCTGTTATTTATTGTATGGACCAAGACGTCTATGAATGGAATTCCATGACAAGAACATAGCCGACGAAGAGCAGTCTCACCAATTTGGGAGGCCTATGAGTCTACTGGGTTATTTAGAAGAATCTCACCCTCTACCGAGTTAGGAGTAGGACTTATATCCTCTGTCGGGAGGACCAGAACATCCAAGAAAAGGTCGACCGGTGGGCTAGAAACTTTCATCTATTCTGCTTGATGGTTGGGAGAAAGCCTGCCAGATATAGTCGTAGAAATTGATTTTGTTTAAAATCGATGTGTTGCATGGTCGGATCAGAAGACATACTAGCTAAATGCTATGAGCGTTTGGAATCCATATTAGCTATACTTAGTCGATAATTGAGGTTAGAAAAGTTAATATATTCCCCCATGTTAAGTGTGAGCTAGTGCGGTGCAGTTTATAACAGATATATAGCAGTTTAAATCAGAAAAATGAAGTAAAATGACGGGACTTGAAAGTTCGACCAGAGTGACCATCATTACTGACCGTCTCAACTGGCAAAAGGGTTCATCGATTATGAAAGTTTTGGGATCCACAATCGGCATATCGGAGTGTGAAGTTTGTTGTTTTAAGTCCATATGCAAGTTTCTAGTTTATTTTGAAAGCTACAGGGATTTGATTGTTCAATCTCAAGTTTGATAGTGAATACGTACATTTTATTGTTCATCATCATTATATGTCCAAGATCATTGAGGTAAATTAATGGTGATTATTCGAGCAAGTTAGAGGAGTAGTTAGCAAGTTCAAAACAATAATCTTAGTTGTATGCCAATCCAAATGTTTATGTTTATCCCTATCACTATACACTGACCCTCTCCTACACTAAAATGCTACTAATTCCATACTTTAACTAAATAAAGCCGATCGATATAGATGGGCCAATCCCTGTGGGTAGGCTGACATTTCCAAAGCCACATGTCGATCCCTGTGGATAGGTCGACATTTCCAAAGCCACTTGCTGATCCCTCTACCTTGTGTTCTTCTCGTAGAACCACTAACACCGATGCCTTCCTTTCTAACTTCGTACTGCCGACCCCTCCCTACTTCAGCACCACCCTTCAACTTCACCATTTTTACCTATCCCTACCTAACCGTACCCTATTCCTTTCTCTTTCTCCCCTCTTCCTTCTCCTAATTTAACATACTGATCCCTTTTCACTAATCATTTATCTCTCCCAGACCGCTCATCATCACGACTTCGAACGCTATCGTAAGTACCAACAACTTAGAGCCTAGGATCTCAACGTATAATTAAAGACGTATTTCAAAATCTTACCTACGTGAAAATATGGTTGTTTGTATTAAGATGAAGGCGAGTGTTTGGAGATGAACGAGTTGAAAAGGAAGGAAAGGTGATTTTTAGGTTATTTGGATTTATGGAAGGATTTAGGCCAAAGGTCGGAGATTTTGGTTTTGTTATGAGGGCTTGGTGAAAAAGCAAGTGAATAAGATAAGTGAAAATGAAAGGGAAGGAATGGTAATATATAGATAAATATATATGGGAGAGGGCTCGGTCCAAAATGTTAAGCGCGTATTGAGGAGAGACGGATCTGCATAGAAGCTCGTTGATCCCTATTAGCATGTGTGAAGCCCCATCTCTATACCCACGCTAGCCAAGGACACTACGGGGTATTATCGTCAACTAGCGCGGAAAATAAGGCTGTTGAGGAGCGACCATCCGTGTAATTGCTTTGTGCGAGCACCGATATGTCAGATAATGTAACATGCATTTCATTTCATCTCAAGAGAAAACCCGACATACCGACACAAACTCAAAGCTACTACACAGTGGCTATATAATCTTCGGAAACAAATATAGAAATAAACATAACACAAATCAGTCACAGATAATTCATATCACAAAGGCGGAAATAGATATAAATATAACACTTAGAAGTGTTCATCAGAGTGGTGGTCTAACAAGACCCACAATATCACAAAAGAATAGATACAAGTGCTAGACAAAAAAAAATGTATACATCAAGGAGTCTATATCTCAAATGTATACAACAAAAACTACTGGACTAAAGTAGTTAAGCAAAAATCAGAAGATGGTTCCAGATAGGAAGTCATGAGGAAGCACCTGCAATATCTCAATCTGACCCGAGTATTATTTAAGAAGAAAATAATAAACGGATTAGTCTAGCTATAATTATCAGAAAAAGTAATATAGAATAAGAGATATGACAAAAACGCATAATAACCATAATGCCATACTGTGATAAGTATGTAACTGAAAATCAACAAGAGATTAATCAATATCACAAGAATCTTCTCAAAGATAAAAAGGAATGTCATACTCTTTATTTTATTCACCAAGCCACAACAAAATGACATACATATCAATGCCAATTGTAAAAGTTGATGACACACAAATTCACCGATGCACAAAAATTGATAAAGCTTATCAAAGTAAATCACAAAAATCGGCGAAACACAAATTCTAGAAATCGATTAATAGAAATCCAGAAATCACAAAAAGTGGAAAGAGGCCTGTCACTAGAACAGGAGCATGGAAACTCCCAACACGTGTATCGCAAAACGAGCCTAAGCTCCTCCAAACGAGCCGAAGCTCCTCCAAACGAGCCGAAGCTCCACAAAATGAGGTACTGTCCTCTACGCGGACAAAGAGGCATCGCACATTGCTAGTCTAAACCATAAAATGATCATCATCGATCATCAAGAAGTGTCAATTACAATAAGCTAGTAAATATACGAGTTTAGCATCATATCCCATAGCCACTACCTTAACTTAAATATTTGCGAACAAATTGTAGATCTCCACTAGAAAATTGTCACAAGAGTTTCAATCGTACAAGTCCAAGAATTAACCGACGAAGTAAACGCAAGCGTTTCATACCACTTGTTTTACAAAGCCGTTTAATTAGATTTCTCATACGAGTGAGGTAAAAGTTTGTATATACTAATAGATTGGAAAATGGTTTTAAGAAACGAGCTTTGTAATAAAATAGTGTTGAAATCCTTTTGATGAAAAGAGATTTGATATTTACTACTAGTATTGAAACCTTTATATTATAAAGTGACAAACCATAAAAATGATTGTAGAAACAATCAATCATTAAAGTCCACATACGAAGAAGTGAATCAAATCCAAAGAAACCGATAAAGAATCCATCGAAATGGATATTCAAAAATCCCTAAAAAGGAGTCATCAAAGTCATAATAAATGATAACAACAAATAGGATCATCACGAATCGATTCAAATTGGAAATTCAATCCCAAAAGGCAAAGTGGGCTGAAACAACAAATTCAGTTGACTGAACAGAGATTTTCAGTTGACTGAATTCTGCCTGGAAACTTGTTGTTTCCAGGTTCAGTCGACTGAACAGAGATTTCAGTCGATTGAATCTTGCCTGGAAACTTTCGGGTTCCAGATTCAGTCGACTGAACCGAGATTTTCAGTCGACTGAATCATGCCTGGGCTATTTTTCAGCCTATCCAAATGAAGAGCAAACTCTTCCATAATGCAACCAGACGAACATTGGCTCTAAGGGTTTATGCCAAACGACAACCCGGCCCTAGTGCTCCTCGGTGCATCACCAAAAGCATGATCAAACATCCATAAAAGGATTTTCACACAAATTTGACTTAAAAACCAAAAAATTGGAATATTCACAAAACCAATCCAAATCAAAAAGAAAATGCACATGAATAAGTGTTAGGAATTCATACCTAACAACAAAGATAGATATAGGCATAGATGTGAGATAAAAATCTCACCTTTTCACAAAATCAATGAAGAAGAAGCTATAGAGCAATGGCAAGGACAATCACTCTTCAATTCCAACCCAACAAGCTTGAATCTAAGCTTAAAAGAGAAACATTTCCTAAATTAGGTTTAGGAAATTTCTGAAATCGAATGGAGAAAGAGTTGGAGAAGATGAAGGGAAGGCTTACCAAAGCTTCTTCTTGAATTTGAAGGTTGAAGCTTGAATTTGCAATATAAGCTAGGGCTTGGAATTTCTAATTTCCACTTTTTTCCCTCATTGTTGCTTAAAGCTTAAAGTGTTAGGAATATTGAATGAAGCAATGAAGAGTTAGGGTGAATGAAGAGAAGTGGTTCAGTTTGGGGTATTAAGTTGGCTAGTGGGCTGAACCCAAACCCAAACCCAAAGTGAAAAGGTCAAATTTTTAGCTATCTCCAAACATATCAATGTTTATACTCAAAAAGGTTGCAAACAGCATTTTGAACTCAATGGAAGGGTCTCGAGGCCCAATTCGACTGTTTGCAAAAAGTAGGTTTTCAGACAAAAATCCAACGAACGATGAAATATTTAAATAAAATATTTAAACATACAATCGATAAATATGCGGGTTGTTACAGCATGGCTCAAAAAAGGGATTGGCATAATGCATACCGACTCCTATAAATTTTTACAAAAGAAAACCAAAAAGGCAAGAAAAGGGAAAAAATGGATATATGGGATTGGCTATGAACATGAACATACAAAATACTATAGAAATCAACAGCGACTCGTAAGTGTTCGAACATGTCCGGGAGCCGATAGCAGAAACATTTATATGAATGTGCACGTGAATGACCTAAATGATCAATTCTTGAAATTGATAAAAATTGAAGTCAAACCTGAAACCTTCAAGTTTGGGGCTAGGCTAGATAACCAAAGCTCGTAAGTCGCGTAGAATCAGACTTATATATATTTATGGAATATAGCACTGGATTTACGTTATCGTAAATCGACCAAGCATCATGGCTATTAGTGAGAAATTCATTGCTTTGTAAAAATGATTCGACAAAGGAATAACAATCATTCAGGAAGCTAGATAGACCTCTTTTTGACAATCCAGAATTGTTTCTATTCAAAGCTTGTCATGTCACTCATAAGACGTACTTTAGGAGGCAAATATTGTCCGGCATTCTAGCCCGGCTATATTGAACTAGCTACACGAATTAGATCTGATTGTCGTAAGGCCGATGATTCCAAAATGATGATTATGGGACCCAAAAGTCAAGTCAAGTACAAATGCTTATATCAAGTTAGAATTGAACGGAATTGGTAGATAAGAAATGTAGAATCCTTAAAATATGGAATATAGCTTTGCAACTTGGAAGGGTTCAGCATGGGTTGGCTCCTATGGAGGGTTTGGTATACTTCATTGGAAAAAGGTGGGATCGGCATAGTTGGCCAGTATGGATCAGCCTACTTCAGTTCACAAAGTAGGGATCGACATGGTCGAATGAGGATAGATCGACATGCTTTGCTAGAAGATATGGAATGGCAGGCTCTGTTGGAGAGGGATCGGCATCCAACTAATGTCAAGTGCCTTTGTACATTTAATAATCAACATCTCAAGTTTTGTAAGTCCATAGCATATGGAATTTTGAGAGCAAGGCATATGGACTCTAGGAACATACCCTAGGGATCACACATCAAATGGATAAAGATGAAGGGCTCGGTATACAACCTATGAGAGGGATCGGCAGAAGATAGTATACAAGCAATTCTGAATCAAAGATCATGCAATAACTTGAGCTCCTTCAGCCCAAATGACATAAGATTTGAAGGGCTAACATATTTAAGCATGTAGAAGCCACCATAAGGAATGCTGCCTAGAAATTGAATAATAAAGGGATCGGTATCGATCCTTCTTCATGGGGATTTGGGCCTAGCGACCCCTCTGGTGGGCCGATGTGGGTTAGAAGGTCCTATAGCCGAAGTTAAGAGAGATTGGTTGTCGTCTTCACTTACAAATACTGGCCTAATGGGTCATTTTTAGGATCTTTATGCTGCTCATTACTTTAGACTTCACTATAATCGAGTGATCCCTATTCTCAACTGTTGTAATCAGATTCATAGGTGATCAATAAAGTTAATCTTTAAAGTGGACGTAGGCATACAACGTCGAACGACTATAAATCTCTGTGTTTCTGATTATTTATTTTTATTTATTGTTAGCTTAATCTATTCATCGGTTTTAATTTTACTTTCTTCACTTATTTCTCTACATAAATCTATTCTTGGGTGTTTGTGACCAATTTGGTAGCAAACAAACATCGAGTATAAGAAGATTATCCCTATAAAATCCAAGTTATTTATATTTGGAAAAATATACCTTTTATACTTTGGAAAATTTTAATCCTAGTAAATCAAATTTACTATCCCTTCTGTCATGATAGTCCAAATAGCTAGGGAGAGCAGGAAATTGGTTTTCCAAACTGAAGCCCAGGCACTATCTCTCCATCACCTATAAGGCGGTCAAGTTATTTGACCGACCCTAAATCATTTGAAATATTCTACTAACTTTTAATCATTTATTTAACCACTTCATAAATCCTTTAAGCTATGTTTAAATACTCTTTAGTCACTTAAAAATATTTACAAAAGTTTTGGAAAAGAATGGATGCGTATAAAACTATGTTTTGAAAGTTATAGAAAAGTTCCTTTTAAGCTATATTGATCAAAACAACTTTTATATTTTTGGAAATTCATTTTTACAACTCAAATCACTTTTAAAAAATTTTAAAAGATTTTTAGAATTTATTTTATATTTTTAAACAATTTTAAAATATCATTTTTAAAGAAATCTCTTTATGTGCTCTGAACTGCAAAACTGCGATTTTTCGAAAAACTTGTTTTACTCATATATTAAAACCTATTTATTGAAATCTCAATTTTCTTTAAGTTATTGAAAACTATGGATATACTAGTTTAGAAAATTATTAGCTACAAGTATTCTGAGCTATATTCTATTCTATATGTCCGTTTGACTTTTACGGCGTCAAATCGCGAACTGTCGTTATGCGGCGTGCCTATTTTTGACTCAATTTTCAACATTCGTTTAAACTTTTCCAAAACACTTTTAAATGTTTTTAAAATGTTTCGAAACCATATTAAACCATTTTATAAAGTTTTAAACTTCCCATATACACTATTTCATTAAATAAAGTAAAGTGATTTACTTTGTGACTATCGTCGTGTATTAACGTGACTTGCGTATATATTGAACAACCATATTAAACAACCATCATCAACAATCGTACCCAAACAAATATATCATCCCATAGTAAATATTACCATAGTTTAGGAGTTTTCTTACCTTCATTTTCCCTCGGGCTAATCTAAATTGGCTATAGCTTTGCTACATGGCTTAGAACTCCACGAAACCGAACTCTTTGACCCTGAATGGGCTTGGCTCACCCTAGGGTGCTCACGCCTTGACGATGAGAGGAAAAAGGCTTAGAAAAAGGGGAAAAGGAAGGTGGCCGTAGGTATTAGAAAGGTCGGAGAGGAGTTTAATGATAGTTTTGAGGTTTTTTTACTAACATACATATATATACATATATATATATATATATATATGTATGTATGTATGTATGTATGTATGTATGTATGTATATTAATTCTCTTTTGCCAAATATTTTTCCATTATTTTGTTAAGCATCGAAGCCATGAAAAAGGTTGAAAGTGGAGGAGAAGATGATAAGAATGTGATGTAAAAATATGAGAAAATATATGGATATTTATAGGAGAAATTTTGGAATAAATATCTAAAGGTGTAATTACCATTTTGCACTTGACCCACACCCCTCTCCTCTTCCCTAGGTTCGCCGAAGTGATGTCCACATAGGTGCACCCATGTGCTTGTCCATTTGTGTGTGTACTTGGTTGACTTTGAGTTTGCTTAAGGCTTAAGAAATTAAAAAATATCTTATATATTTATTACATATGTGTGTGTGTGTGTGAGTGTGTGCGCGCGCTTGTTTATGTGTAAGTTAAAGCGTATTATATGTATGTTATATATGTGTGCATAATACGTAAATAAGGTTGCAACAACCTTGGAATGACTTCCATTCGTTACAACATTGAAAATCAAGAAATCGATTTCCTATCATATTTTCACTTATATTTTAAATTTCACATAAATTTAAACAAAATTTGAAAATTAATTTCTTATCATTTTTAACTATTAAAATTATCCTATTTTATTTATAAAACCATATAAATTAATATTGACAAATATATACAATAATTGCTACATATCGATAAAGCAACACTAATTTTCTTATATTTCCAAATCAAGTATATATCTTCATAAAATTATCACAAATGATTTATTATGACTTTATAACTATTTAAAATGAATTATCATCATTTTAAAAACAATTATTTAGAAAGTTATAATAATTGTTAAATCGTTAAATCTAAATTTAGTTTAACAATTATTAGATAAGGGAATCGCTGATGATGTCATAAATACATTTTATTTCCAAAAATAAAATAATTGATTTTATTTCATATCCTTATTCAATTATAAAAATAAGTGTATGTATCCAGCTCCATGCACTATGTTTTACAATTTTAGAGTTTTTGTCGATAAAACGGTTTTCGGTCATTTAATCGATCTAAATCCCGAGGAAAATATTTTTGTAAATATTTATTCAAAATAAGATTACTATTATTTATTATCACCAAAAAAATACTATTTGTATTATCAACCATTTATTTGAATAATTTTAAAAATAAATATAAGTGTCAAAGTGGTAAATTTGCGGGTCGTTACATTAACAATCTCCCTCTTTTGATGATGACACCTTGTTATTTCTACATATAAAATATGATATAACTCCTCATGAGTTAGATAACTCCACTTTAATACATGCATATGTATATTTTATATTATCCCCCTTTGTCATCAACAAAAAGGGTGAAAAACAAATGGTTACTCCCCATAAATACAAGACATAATGATATATGATAATATATTTAATTCAAAATCAATAATTTAAGTAAAATAATAATAATATATAACCAGACATAAGGATATATGGTATACTAGTAACATGATGATATATGATAAAGCAAATTTTGTTAATGTAATTTTTGAACTATATATGAGTGAATCTAATACACACCAATCCAATTTAAAATCAAACCAAACTAAAACAAACAAATTTATACAATCCAATCTAGTCAAACATTCAATGACAAGCAATCCAAACCAATCGAAAACACATACCAATCAAATCCTAAGAGTGTGTGTGAGTATTTACGTATTAAATTCAAACCTATTCACTAGACGTATCGAGGAACTTCAACCCAACCATCAGCCCCAATGATTAGATCTACTTTAATGGCATCTCAATCTTCATTATCCTTATTGATGGTGCACTATGAATTGTTGGATGGTTTGTTGTTGACCAAGGGAGAAATCATCCATCGAATAGCGTCAAAATGCTTCTCTCGTTCTATTATCATTTGCATTTGACTCAATTCTAAGTGTCTTTGATTTTGGTAGATAAAAGAGAGAATATCTTTGAAAGGTTGGAGAGTTTGTTTGAGATTTTCACATAGTTTTTTGATGTGGAGAAGACATGTTTGTGAAAATATGTTTGAGAATGAAAATAGAGTATGGAATGAAATGTTAAATGTGTTTTCTGGAAGAAATAGACTTATATAAGAGTAAAATGTTGTTTGAAATAAATAGATGGTTGGTAATTATTTTTATTTTGAAATTTAAAAAAAATTCATTTCTGGCCCTTATATGTCGACATACAATATATGTATGTCGACATACATACCATAATTTTCAAAACTATCTTATCTGTTATAACTTTTGTTTTTATCCTATACCATTATACTTTTATGACTTTTAGAGACTAAATGAACAATGTAACATAGTAAAAAAAACATATTTCAATGATTAGAACTAGAGGGGTACATGGATTTAAATGGAAATAAGAGAAAAATACATAAGAATAACATAAACTTAAACCAAAAAATGCCAAGTACAATGCTAGATAACACAAGCAAAGTACTAGATAAACTTCAAAAGGATGTGGATGAAGATGATGAAGAGCCACCAAGCTTGCGAATGACCTTTCAAAATAATTTTTCCCTTTTTTTGCAAACAGAAGTTAGCTTTTTACTAAAGGGACGCTTAAAATTTTTCTTATTTTTATGAAGCTTCTCTTGATTCCTTAGTATCCTTCTATTTGTAGGGTTGGGTGGTTCTTCAAAAATTTCAAAAGAAGAATCTTCCTCCTTCTCCTCCTTTTCCACTTCCATTTCATCTCCTTCTTCCTCCTCTTCTTATTGAATTTCTTGTTTTTCTTCTCATGCAAACCTTTGCTCCTTTTTGGGAAGAATTTCTTATGGCTCAAAGAATGGTGTAATGTGCATAAGGTAGATATTTTCTTTGTTGAAAACTTTTCGAGGAACGGATTTTTCTCTTCTTAAATCCATACTAATACTTAAGAAAATTCTAGTTAGATACACACAATGGAAAAGTGTGTTCTCCTGCCTAGAAATGTTCATTTAGACAAAGTCATCTAAAATGACCTATGTCCAATTTATGTCGTAGCGACCATAAATAGAAAAAAGCATTTTGACAAATTTTGAGCTAGGTTATTATAATTTCCCATTCTCAGCGTAACACATTATTGAAGAATGAGACTCATAAGTTTCGATTTAGATCAAAGATTAGTATGTTTAAATTCAAAATCTTCATCAATTTCGAAAATGTTATGAAGAACTTCATGATTTTGAATATCAATTTGAAAATTTGAGAGGTTAATTTCACTAGATTTACAACTACGAATATGATCAAAAAGTATGCAGTTTAAAACTATTTGAGTGCCATTAACGCTACTCCAAATTTTACTTTCTTCCCCTTGATTAAACTCTCTATTTAAATTTGCATAAAACAGTTTTACCAAATCAGCATAGCAAACAAAATCATTTTTGGAAGATTCAACCAAACTAAGATATTATTTTCAAAATAAAGTTCATGTAAACCATAAGTAGAAAAATCATTAAATATAGCAAACCTTCCAGGCGAAACTTTTCCGAAAGTTAAATATTCCGTATAGACCTTAATTACATTTTTCTCATTAAAGAGAGATCCTTTAGTTTCCTTAGAGAGCCTATTGGAATTCAGATTTGGACTAGAGGAAGCTATTGATAAATTGTTTGAGGAGATAAGAGAGTTCAATGGATATTTGAATTCTGAAAAATGAGAGTGAAATGAATGGATGAGGATGTAATAATTAAATGATGAATCAAAAGTCATGTTCTTTGGTCAAAGGATACCTTTTCAAAACATAGGGCTTGGTAAAAAGGTGGAGGGAAATTTGAATTTTGAATTTGAAATGAAAATTCGAATTTCAGAAATCTAGAGCATATGTCGACATATAGAGAACGGGTAGGTCGATATATTGCCAGTAATTTCCAAAATACAAAGTTAAAAAAATTATTCCTATTCCCTTATATACATTTCTAATTATCCTATAATTATTACTAATATTACTAATCTATATGCTCATCCAAAAAACAAAAGGAATTAATTTTTTAAAATTATATATATATATATATATAAAGTCTTTAATTAATATTATATTCTTATTAACCAAAATAAATTTTGAAGATAAACTTAATATTTATATTATAATCATATAATATTATTATTATTAATCTATAGATTATTCCTAACAATCAAAAGCAAAAAAATGGAATTAAAAATGTAAAGCGTACCAATTTTGCTGCTTTTTGTTGATCAGGATTGACTAGTCTGTTGTTGTAGTAAAACACATATTCACATTATAGTATCTATTTTATTATTGCGAGAGCTAATGTCTGAATCAACTAAAGTTGGTTTTTAAGACCTTTTTATTTTTTTGGATGAGTCATTTGCTGGTGAGACCTTTGACTTATTTAGATGCGAGCAATCTCGCTGAAAATGACCGAGTTCATCATATTTGAAGCATCAAATCGTAGTTCTAGTTCCACTGGTTTTGTTTTTAGGATTTCGAAAGTTGTTCATCTTCTATGCTTAAAGAATTTTCTAAAATTTCTGTTCATAAAGGCAATTTCTTAATAGTTGTCATTGTCTGAATCCTGATCGGTAGTTATTGCATTGAAATCGATGGATTACTTTTACGCTGCCTTACTTTCTCTTCTACCTTGCATTTCTGCTTCAAAGGACATTTAATTTCCTATTAAATCTTCAATTTTCAGAGTACTAATATCACTAACCTCTTCGATTGTAAGTGTCTTTTGTTCCCACTATGAAGAGAGCAAATTTAGGATTTTTTTTGACATGATGTTCTTCAGAAAAGTTTTTACTAATACAAGTAATGAATGCATTATACCTTGAAATAAATAGTACATACCAGAAATGGACTCATTTGGATTCATTTTAAATAACTGAAACTGATTAGTTAACATGGAAATTTTAGTTTGTTTTACTTTACTGGTGCCCCCATGAGTAACTTGTAGTGTTCTTTAAATTTCATATGCAGACTTAAACTATACACTCCATCGAATTCATTCTTATCTAGTGTGCAAAATAAAATACTCATAGTTTTAGAATTATTTTGTGCAAGTGCCTTTTGGTCGGTAATCTAAGATGAAAAACCAATATGGGTTTTAGTGTACTTATTTTGTACAATATTCCAAATGTTTAAACCATGTGATTGTAAATATATTTTTATTCTCCATGACCAACAATTGTAATTACTACCACTAAAAGTGGAGGTCTAGCAGTGGATTGTCCTTCGAAAAAAGTGTTGACAAATAAACTGACAGTGTTACTAATATAATTACTAATAGTGTTGTAAGCTATTTAAACCATTCAAAAATTAAATTATGAACTTTTTGAAAACTAAATGCCCTGATACCAAATGTTAGTGGTAGAATTATGCATCTTGAGGCTTAACTAAACACTAGAGGAGGGGTGAATAGTGTTTTCTAACCTTAATGAATTTCTTTTTGATTCTTTTAAGATTGTACTTAATTAACACAAAATAAACAATAACACATTCAAGTATAGATACATACAAATGTAGTAAAGTAAAAGTAGAGAATCAAAGAGATCACAACAGGATGTTGTAGTAGTTTGGAATTACCCTCCATCCAGTTTCGTACAATTGCTTATATATATTTCTTTTCAAATGCCAATCTTTCAATAGGCAGAAGGTAAACCCAATACAATCATGATTTCAAGGCTACAAGACACACCCATATAGATTTATGAGCTCAGGATACACTCATTTGGTTTGACTCAGGACACTTGCACATCCATTTGGATTTCTAAGACACCAAGCACGCCCATTTGATTTGAATCAGGACACAATCACACTCAGTCAGCTATAACTAGAGTTTTAATGGTTTTTCCAAATATAATGTTTGATCATTGGATACAATTGATCCTATAACCTCTTAGATAGTACTTTGATCTTTGTTTTAGTGAGAGATAAGATTAAAATAAGAGAATAAATAGTAGAGAATCAATACAATAAAGATTGAATTTATTATATTTTGTATTTGAATATATTTTCGATAAAAAAATTGACATAGATAGAGGAGAGAAAATAATAAGAAAGTAATTGTTAAAAATTTGTTTGAAACCCTATAAATATATAGAGAACAAATAGACATATCCGTTCACAAACAATTACGACGAATAGACACTTCATTTCAAATTTGAATTTTGAAAACTACGACATGTATGTTAACATACAATCTGCCTATATGTTGACATATCCTAGTATATTTTAAAAACTTGTTTATTCTAAAACATTTTGAAAATCTAATGCTTTGTAAAATATTTTAATACTTTGTAAAATAGTTTAAATATAATTTATAAAACATTTTAAGCTTTAGAAAACTTTTACAAAATATTTTTAAATATACATCTAAAATATATTTTGATTTAAAAATAAATGATAAGAGAAAGAGAAATCGATATCAAAGATTGCTGTAAGAGACTTTGACAATATTCTATGACTCTATACCATGTTCCGTAGTCTTGAAATCTTCATATTTTGACCTTTATACTCATTAGTCTCCATCTCCAATTCTTGAGTCTTTAAACTGTACAGTCTTCAATTCAAAACCTGCATAATATCATGCACTATATACTATATATCTTAGTAAAATCATTAGTATCCATATTTTATATAAATGTATATTTGTTACCAAGGTTGTTATCATCATAATCAATATATGAGGTACTAATAGTTGGATTTTTCCAAAAGATGTGTAAGCGATGAATTCAGCTAAAATATCACATCATTAGTAAGGTAACATGTGGATGTTGATATTCAAATAGTGCGATATTAATCGCTGACTGAATTACACTTTTGAGTCGTAGAACCGTAATGATGATTTCTCTGAAAAACACATGATTTAATTAATTAATAAAATGTTGTAAATTGATTAAATTAATTGATATTTGAAAAATATTAATTATTATTTAATTTAATTGATGGTTGGAATTTATTTGTAATTATTTTAATGCATTTATAAAAGTTATATTTGCGTGCATTGATATATGATATTGATGCATAGAAGATAATTGCATGGAATGATTTATGGAAATTTTATATCAATTGATGGCATGAATTATGGAAATTTTATTTTATTTGATGAAATATCATATGAAAAGAAAGGATTGGAGAGAGGGGGACAGTCAAGGGAATTAATTATGGAAGTTTTAATTAAAGAATGGGAAATGTTTCGTTCTTTCAAATAAAACATATTCTCTAGTACATTCAGTACGTACAATCATTCTTTCTCATTCATTCTTTTTCTTTCTCTTCTCCTAACTTTTCATGGTAAAAAGAAAAAAATCAAAATTTTAAAAATCTTTCAACTTCGAATAAAAACATTAAATAAAATAAAACAAAAGTGGTTCATCCATCTCTTCAAGGGTAGGATGTGGATCTTGAAGATCCGAGGAGGTATCATAATTCAAGTTGTGATTTCTAGGCAACATCCTAAGATGATTCTCTGATTTATTTTTTTACATGTTGTATACTTCATATGTTTGTGCATGAACCGTGTGCTTAATTCACTAGTTTTAAAACATGTGTTTCAAAATGCTTTTGTCTAAATTAGATGTGTATTATTCGATTCAATTCAAATCTTCACATGTATTTCATCCCTTATTTATTTATGTTAATTATTGTACATATCGTTAGATCCATTACTCCTTTTGCTATTTTGTTTATATTATATGTTTAGTTTAAATTAAATCTTATTACCATAAATTTATATATGCCTTTGTTATCTAATTATTTTCTATTTTAAGTTTATGTTATTGGGTCGGAGCTTCTTCCTCAAACAAAAATTTCATTCCCAAGTTCCCCATTTTCGTGCATGGTGCGCACGTGCACGAGCGATCCCTCCACTGATCGATCCAATCGAAGTTGCCATCAAACTCTAGTCCATGCGCCAATCCAAACGCATCGCTTTCCATCGCCTCCGACCCACCACACCAAATTCCAAACGTGCATCATGGACCAAAATACGCGTCTAGGCTAAAGAAGATGCGGGAGTTTTTGATGCCAAATCCAACCAAAATTTCACCGTTCTACCGCCTTTCCTCCCTGAATACAACGCCAAGCTCCAAATCGACCATCCCTACCTAAATCGAAAGCTAATCGAAACCCTAGTTTTCGATAATCATCAATCATCATACAAAATGTCGTCGAAGCACCCAAAATCCTACACTTCAACTAGACTTCATTGGTATACACGCTGCCTTTCAATTCCAAGCAGATTGAGAAGAATTAATTTTTGAACTCATGAACATAAATTTTCCTCTTTTAGATTTCAATGATATCTCGAACGATACTCAACAAAATCGAGTGCTATCAATTTTTAAAAATACTATTAGACTACATGAACACTTTCTGTGTCGATGGATTTGGTTGAAATATAGTAGAAGGAGTTGCTGATTTTTTGAAATGGAGAGGTTGGACATTATCACTCACTGTAAAATAAAAAAGAGGAGCAAGTGGTTCATGGTTTTGTAAATGTTTAAAGATGAATCCATCTCGATCAAGTCAGCAGACAATGGTACCATGGTAGGAAAAGGTGTAAGGAAACAAAAGGGACAATGGCAGTGGGTTGAAGGGAAACAAGGTAGACAACAGAGTGGCTATTGGTTGTACATATGGTGTGTTGTGTCTGTACATAAATGTCCCTATGTGGATCTACCTTAGGTTTTAAGTTATCCTGGTACCCTATCACACAATATCGTATCCATATACAAGTCGTGAGTGACAAAAAATGGAATATGGTCGCTTATAGAAATATGACGCGGTCGCAAGACAGAAATAATACACACTGATTCAGTTTTGTTACATTTTGAAAATACCAATGTTCGACATAAATACATCAAGTGGAAGTTCAATTATTATCAAATTAAAAATCATGGAAAAATTAAATAAATTAAGTAAAAAAATATGTCATTGAAGATCAGACAATTATCCAGAACATATATTTATTATATTTTAAATAAACCCAACAAATGAATATTTAAAACTAATTAAATATTTCAAAATTTTAAGTGATAAAATTCCAGGTTGTTACAGAAAAGGTGGAGAAGTTATCTCATTCCATTAACTAATCTTTAATGTTATTTCAAAACAATTTGAACACTCAAACACATATGTGTGCATATATGAATAACTACTAAGTATATTTTAAATTAAAATAACATATGTATATAAACGTATGTAAACTCTGTAATCTATTACATGTGTTAAAATTAAAGTAACATATTGAAATATATTTTAACTTAAGAGGGATACAAAAGATTATAATGTTTTGCAAAAAACTCCACTTATGATTTCTCCTTTTAGTTGAAACAACTTTTAAACAAAATCAACTACAATCTAAATTGGCCTTCATAAACCAATGCTGACCCTTCATTTCCTAGATGCTATGTCGATCCCTTCGGTTGTATTAAGTCATGTAAAAACCAAATACCATTATACATACTAACCCCTTTATGTTTTTATCTGTGTTGACCATCCAACCAAGTAATCATGTCGATCCCTAACCTTTCTCTTAGCTATGCCGATCTCCAAGTGTTTCATCTATGTTCACAAACGACTATATCAACTGCTATTTTATCCATGCTAATTTCCATCTCTCTGACACCCTGCACTATCTGTTTATCAACTATGTTCAATGCGGGCTTCGTATAACTATCCGGACTCTATATCTGGGCCTTGTGGCCACTGCCTAACGGTCATTCCTCTTATCAACGGTTGAATCTATCTTGCGTGATCATCCCAATATAGCTGGGCCAGGGTACCGGATAACACTTGCCCCTAAAGTACGTCTTGTGAGTAACATGATTTACTTTGAATTGGAAAAAGTCAGAGTTGCCAGAAAGAAGTCCGTCCAACTTTTTGGATGATCGTTGTTCCCTTATCGATCTTCAATAATGCAAAACTATTATCATATTTTATTAGCATATACAAACTTGATGATGCAAGACCCATAGGTTTTCTTCCATCTGACTCGTCCTCGAACTTGACTGTTTCAGGCATGACCACGATTTCAATAAATTTCAAAAGGTCGAATTCTTGAATCATCTCCAAGCATATTCATATACACGTTTATGTTATTGGCTCCAGGACGTGTCCGGACGTCCGCAAGTCATTGCCAAGATTTTCTTTATATGCTTACGTTTGTAGCCTATCCTTCATGATATCGGTCGCCATTTGGTTCTTAGTTGTCTGCCATTTTACTTTACTTCCCCCCTTTTTCCCCTTTTTTGGTGGAGGGATCGACATCCTACATGCCTGTCCCTTGGCAGGTTTATATGGATAAGGATCAGCAAATCCTAATGCCAATCCCACCTCAATTTCTGGACCAAGTATCCTAAGATAGGCGGTTCCACTTCCCTTTATACATGCACATATACAAGCGTAGCTATTTCGCCTCTTTCCCTTCACTTTTCCACTTCACAACTTTTATTTTATTTGCCCTTTGCATGCTTTTCTTGCTTCCTCTCCACCGAACCCATAACATTACAAAATTCTCCTCCACAAGCACAATTCCTTCGACTGTAAGCCTCAAATTCAAAAAAGAACTCAATCCATCCCTTCATAGTTGCTTCTCCTTTATTACCTATTCCAAAGCCCGAACGCTCTCCCCTAAATTTAACTTAACACATATATAGGTAAGAATTTTTTCTTATTTGTGTGATTGAGTCATGAATCTCGAGCTTGGATGTGTTTGAGTGTTTGTTAGGTGTATCATTAAGTGGGGTTCGTTATGTCATGCGGGAGAGGAGGAGAAGATGGAGGAGCAGGAGAAGGAGGAAGAAGAAGGAGAGAGAAGAAGGAGGGTTTGGTTGGTGTCTTCGAAGGGATGAAGGAAAATCAAGGCCTTAGGATCGAAAAGATGTTAGTGTGACAGGGACCGCTATCAGAGTGACTAGAGATGGGATAAGCTAAGTGAGAGATCAATGAGGAGGTTACATTGTATGAAGGGTCGGAATGGATAGGTTTAGGAATCGGTGTGGGTTGTCTAGCATAGGGATCGGTAATGTCTACCGATAGGGATCGGTAGTTGGTCTTCAGTAAATGGATTAGTGTTAGCCGCTGAAGCGTAGGGATCGGTAATGAGGATGGGATAAAGGGATCGGTATAGGGAAAAGGAAACGGTGTTGGCTATAAAAACCAATTTAACCTAAGTCACTCAAACGCTTAACTGCATATTGCCTTGCCCGGACATAAGATGATGGAGAACAACACGACTTGCATACTTGGACTATCAGACTTAAGCTTAAACGAACGAACGTCCATACTGTTCAATATGGACTAAGTAAAAAAAACTAGCCATGAACTTAAGTAATGGACTTCATAATTCAGAATGTCAACGCCCGATCCTTTAGCTTTATTTGCCAATCAACCTCCTTGTCGATTGGGATGGTCAGAGATAACGGTCTCTCTGGACAAAAATCTAAGTCTCGGCATTTTATTTTTTCTTTTTCGATTTAAAAATATTTACGGTTGTTTCACATTGCACCGCACTAGTTCCACAAGCATAAGGGGAATAGGTAATTATTCCTAATATTAATTATCTACTGAGTATAGTTGACATAGATCTCAAGTTACGTGGAGCACTCAACCATAATGTCTTCTAAGTTGGCCACGAGATCAACCTCTGCCACCCTATCAGACAATCCTACTCCGAGTCATTAAGTAGAACAAGTAGAGGCATCTGACCCGCAAGCAAATCACTTTTCTAACATTCCAGCATTTCTTTTAATAGTTATTGACCCGGCTCTCGATGCCGTTGAGAGTGCTATCATCCTGAATAATTCAACTAACTCACAAGAGTCTAGAATCGACAAAGCCGCTCTTTGTCTATTATGTTCCATCCTTGGGATTCCTTTCGAAGATGTTCTAGTTTCATTGAGGCAAGACAGACCTCATTTGCCCCAAGCCGAATATACTGTTGGTAAAAAGTTCATGAGCTAGGCTGGACGCATGCCTCTCTTCAATTCATTCGTTTGGGAAATATTGAGAAATTTGAGGATCGCTCCTATTCAATTGCACCCTAACAGTTATGCTTTTATCCATGGTACTTTTCTTCTCTTCATAAATGTCATATTCCATCCACCAACTCATGAAGATATCTGATACATCTACAATTTTAAAAGACGAGCTGATAGTCCGTCGTACGTCTTTCTTGAACCCTTGCCCAAATTCCAAGTCTTAACGAGCCATGGAATAAGCTCTTCTTGTTCGAACACGAATGGTTCTATGTACGGTGTTCTCCCGGCTTTGCAAGGAGATGGTCGGAAAGACATTAGTGATATTTTTGCCTTCATCTTTAGTTCAAAGATTCAAGTCACAGCCTTAATCATACTAGTATCCTCAATTCTTTCAGATGTCCATCCTCGACCTGAAAGCATCGAGTATTCCAGGGCTATCGCGGCCATTTGTGCCACTCCCATTAAGGATCGGGACATGTCCCTGACGAATAGCTCTCATTGTTTAGGCTGCTAGAAGACGACTACAAAATTGGTCTTCCCGGTAACAAAGTGGAGAATTACTATTGAAAGAAGGGTAGAAGCAAGTGACCCTATGGTGCCTCCAGTTGAGAGGACCCGGGAAGACATTAAAGAAGGAGAAATAAGAGAATCTCCAGATGCGAGGCTGAGAGGCGATGTCGTAGTCCCTAGAAAAACGTTAGTGGTCGGGGCACCATAGACTAACTAAATGCAAACTACCCCGAAGAGGAGAAAAAGGTTGGTGTACAAGTCACGGAAAAGAAACATTGGGGCACCCGGAATTCGTCATAACCCTAATTGAAAAGGAATCGTCTTCCTAGCAAATGGAAAGTTCACTGAAGGGACTCTCTGATATTCCGATTCTAGATGATATATCAAATTACAACTTTTCCAACATTGACGTTGAAGGGCTTAACTCACCCGCAAGAAGTGACAAAGGCATGCAACCTTCCACCAGGGGGAGAAAACTCCAATGAGTAAAGCTACTGTTTCTAGTCCGTCAGGGGGAAACTCTAGGACACACACAAACACTCACACTCTCCCATCCACTTATGTTTTACTCTTTATGTTATAACTTATAATATACTTCTATTCGGCACTTTTACAGATGCAATGTCATGCTCGCACGCTTTCGATTGCCTTCGAGGCTTCTCCATTTACCATTGCTCGGGGCGAGATTTTGAATCTGGAAGATGTAGAGACAAAGACGAAGGGCGAGACAAAGGCTATTATTCTTGAGAATCCTCTTCTTCGTCTAGGCGAAAATCTTAAACACATGCTCCCCGCCACATCGATCCATCGAACCCTCCTGCTCACAACGGAGACAAATCCTCTCATCGGGGGGTCCTAAGGTGCTTGTAACACCCCATATTTTAATAACGTTATTTAGAATAATTAATTGGGTAAATTAAATAAATAATGTGGAGATTAATGGATGGAGATTTGTTTTAGCTAAGGGTTGCCATGCCAAGTTAGGGTGTTAACTAAAATGAAATAGCCTAAGTTGAGGAGTTAGGAAATAACAAGGGGAAAATGGAAATAGGAGGGGCTTATACCCAAAACCCTTAGGAAATGAAACTCACATTCATTTTATTTCATTCAAACTAAAATTTCCTAAGGCTGGCCACCATTAATGTTCTCAAGAGAAGACTAGAGCTGGGATTCAAGAAGAAGGAGGATAATGAACTAATTCAACAATCAAATCTCACGCTATAATCTCAAAGATAAAGTGAATGATGACTACAACCCATTTTCTTTTGGTTTTCATTTTTAAGATAAGATCCGAAATGTTTTTGCAAGTAATTGTCAAGTTTTGATGATTAAAAGTTATATGTATGGTTGTTGGTGAATTATGCAGGTTCATACTTGTTTTAAATGATGTGTTTGATATGTAAATCCTACAAGATGATATCCAAATGCCTTGAAAATTTAAATTTAAGTCATAAATGATATTTTAGAGATGAGTTTCAATTTTCATAATTTTTTGAATTAAGGTGGAATTTATGTTGATTTTCTAGTGAAGGAAATTGTTTATTGGATTATAAATTAATTACGTCTAAAATAATAATTATTTATGGTTGAAATTTTTATTTGTTAGGAAATATATAACCATAAATTTTCTGGGATTTTTCCAAATTTTTATTAAGTGTTTTGACGAATATATAAAACTATTTAAGGTATGGGACTTAAATGTTTTATATATTTAAGTAAGGAGAAGGGGAAATTTGTAACATAAAATGATTATTCATTTCTGAAAATAGTGACAGCATTTTTCTGAAAATAATTTGTTAACCAATGAGAATTTGACAAACAAAGACATGTTAGTTGAAAATTTATCCTTTTTAAGTTGAAAACAAAGAAATTACTTTTAGCATGTTTCGGCCTATTACGGCAGTAAACCTTCCGACAAGATCGATAGGTTCTTAGCTATCGACCAGGTCAATCCAATGCATATGGTATCAAGTTACTTGGCACGTAATGACTTGGATAAAGTCAAAGGATTCTTACTCAAAAGGTTGATGGCCAAAAAGGTTGGGGTATGTTTGTTTTATAAACCACAGGCTTTCACCTCCTATGCTTTCGAATTAGAACTTTCGACTTGGTTGCTTTCGACCAGTTCAAAATGTTTAAAAGAAGGTTTCAAACCTTTCGACACAGTCGAAAGTTTAATACTTCTTTATATAAATGTTTTTTTTTGAATCTTCCGACAAAGTTGAAAGGTTTACTTTAATTTATTTTGAAAGGTTTGCTAGTTTTAAACCAGCTGCTTCTCCAATTGCTTTCGAAAGGAAGCTTTCGACTTAGGTGATTTAATTTTGTTTTATAATTGAAGTATAACCCAAAGCTTTTGAAGGAGTTGTTTTAAAGGCAGAGGCCTATTGTTTTAAATATTGTATTTTAAAGCTTTCGAAGCAGAGCCTTTGACAAAGTCAAAAGGTCGCTTCTAATGGAGTTGAAAGGTTTTAAAAGAAGAGCTTCCACCTGTTTTAAATTGAACCAAGAAAGTTTTCAAAAGGTTGTGTTTAAGAAGAGCTAATGCTTTCGAAAGGATTTTTTTATTGAATGGTTTTGAAGGGGTCAAAAGGAAAGCTTTCGAAAGGGTCAAAAACAGAGCTTTTGATGGGGTCGAAAGGTAGCCTTCGACAAGGTTGAAAGGTAGCCTTCTACAGGGTCGAAAGGTTTTGTTTCTGAATAAGTTCAGAAGTTTTTAAATAGAATAGTTACCAAAGGTTTTCTAAGGCAACGTTTTAAGTTTTTTAAAATAAGATGTCTAAGATTCTGTTGCTTTCGAAAGGTTTGAAGTTCAATGTTTTCAAAAGGTTTGAAATTTAATCGAAAGATTTGAGTTTCAAAGGTTTTGAAAGGTTTGATTTTCAAGGGTTTTGAGGGTACCAATGAAAACTATAAATGAATATGCCCTAAGTTAGGGACACTGATGGAAATAGGATAATTATGGGGCTAACATGATAAAATAGAATCATGGGGATAACATGATAAAATAGATTCATGGGGCTAGCATGAGTCAAGCGGCAAATTCAAATAGAATCATAGGGCTAAATGATAAAATAGAATCCTGGAGGCTAATATGATAAAACAGATTTGTGGGGATAACATGAGTCAAGTGGCAAATTCAAATAGAATCATGGGACTAACATGGTAAAATAGAATCATGGGGCTAACATGAGACAAATAGACTCATGGGGATGGCATGAGTCAAGTGGCAAATTGAAGGGTTCCTAGTCATCCTGGGAAAACTATGGGATGTGAGATGAATATTCTACATCAACTTAAGCAAAATGAATGCGAAATACATAGCCCCTCTTTGTTATAATAAACTCTAATTGGGATGGGGAAATCCTAATTGTTTTCAAGTGTGCATATCACCATAATGTTTTATAAACATATGTTTTAACCATTTGGATGCAAGAGCATAGTATATGGTCATATGAAAGGTTTAGCAAAAGATATGTTTTAGGAGGATGTTAGTGAGGGGAAACCCATTTCGTTAAGCGGCATAGTCTTACTTAACATAATTAAACCGAGATGTATAATACTATTCACACCAAGCTTTATGTCTGACTCAAAGTTTATGTATTCCCCTTAAACTCTCGGGAGCTTAAAATTAATTTGAGTGGGCTGAGAGATTATGGTCTTTTTCAGGTTTTAGTAGGATGATGAATAAGCTACCGAAGGCATGCAGGAGGCAACAGATAGCTATTTAGGAGTTGCAGTTCTTATTATGTTTTAATGGATTTTCCACTATGTTATTTTGTATTAGGTCTATTATGACCATATGACTTTGATCATCTAAGGGGCTATCTTCATATACCACTTTTGACATACTTTATAATAATTATATTTGATTTGTTCCTAGGAACGATTTAGGGTTATGTGTTGTGAATGTCAAACAATTGGTTTTGAAATGTAATGAAGTAAAAGTTGTTTTGAAATCTGTGTTTTTTTTCATATTCAAGTGCTTCTGATATTATTGATACCAAAAATATAACTGTATTTAGTCGCTAGCAGTCAATACTATAGATGACTGCAGCATTTGTAGCGCTTACTTTTGTGCCTCTAGATAGGGGATATTACAACTTGGTATCAGAGCATAGTTTATGAAATACTTTAACTAAAAATGATTTTTGGAAACATAGTCCTTAGAAATTAGAGTTAAGATCGAGGTATGGGATAATGCTATAGTAACGTACTTGTATTTGTTCTATATATATATATATATATATATATATATATATATAAGTATACACTATATCTCTTGACTCCTATCTTAGTTAGGCTATTCATCTATATCTTACTAGGGTTGAATACATATATGGAAGAAAGAAGAGGCAGAGTTAACCCTGGAGAAGATAACATCACCACAAGTGGAAATGCCTGACCAAATGCTAGAAGAAGTTCCGGTCAGGCTCAAGATGAAAATATGAGGGATGGAGTTCCTTAAATGGATATTGGAGCCTTGTATCAGTTGTTGGCAAACCTTCTGCAAGAAGGAGCTACTGTTAATGTTGGTGGAGCGAATCCTATAGTTCCAGTTGGATATAACTATGTTAAGTTGAGTAGAGACTATATCAGTTTGGGAGGAAACCCGTTTGCTGAAACGAAAGATGCCGTTGAAGTAGACAATTGGTTGTTGAACTGTGAAAGGATCTTTACAGATCCAGGCTTGAATGATGGAGAGAAGAGAAGGCTAGCCTTGAGACAGCTGCAAGGGTTAGCGCTTCACTATTGGAACAGCGTGACGACCGGAGTGCCAGAGCAAGAGTTGACTTAGGCTAACTTCAGTAGGAGGTTTGAGCAGAGGCTATTATCTGAGATGGCCAAGTCGGCATTAATGAGGAAGTTTATGGATCTTGTCTAAGGACAGATGTCAGTGATTGAGTATGCTGCTAGGTTTGATATGCTATCTCGATATGTTTATGCTTTGGTTGAGATGGATCTTAGAAGGAATGAATGATTCATTAGAGGGTTGAGGCCAGAGATAGACAGAACGACTATGGCCCATATCCGAGATCCTTCTAATGTGTAGTGGAAATGGCCATTTGCCATGAGGAAATGCTGTTTCGGCTAGGGAGAAGCTAGTTGAATTCCGAGGTCCTTAGGGGAAGAAGAGAAAGTTCTTCAAGAAGAGGGACGCTCAGAGGAAAGGAGGAGCCAAGAAAATGAAAGTAAATATAGTTTGCTACAAGTGATAAGAAGGGCCACTATGCTAATGAGTGATGTTCGGAGATGGAAAGCCAGTTGTGGGGAAGCAGAATGTGCAATGCTACAATTACAACTAGTAGGGCATTACAAGGATAAATGTCATGAAGCTGCCAAGGCAGAAAAAGGAAAGGTCTTTGCTTTGGAGCCATCATCCTCCAAACCAACTGCTGCTGAGAAAGGAAATTCTGTGATGGAAGGTATGCTTTTGATCCATGGCATACCAGTTAGGGTATTGTTTGATACCGGAGCAACTCATTCTTTTATTTCTCGATGTTTGGTGGATAAGCATAACCGAAGACCCTCATATTTAGTTATTTCCTTAAGGGTTGCAAATCTGATAGGAGGTATGAAACACTTGGGTTGAGGTGTGACTATTTAGAGTTTGATTTGTTAGGTCATATTTTTTATTGTTGTTTGCTTGTCTTTGACTTTGGGGGATTTTGGATTATCCTTGGATGGATTGGTTAAGTAAATATGATGCTAAGATATTGTGTCATGATAGGAAAATATCACTCAGTCACTCGAATTGTAGTGATTAGATAGTTTATACTATAGAGAACCCTAGTTGTGAATTGAATGCTTTATTGGGTACTATGGAGTTGGAAGATGAGTTGCATCGAGTCATTGACATTAGAGAATTTTCTTATGAATTTGATATGGTAATTGGATTTCCATCGAAATGAGCCATAGAGTTTCGGATTGATTTGGTGCCTGGAACAGAGGCGGTGAATAGGCCATCGAGCATGATGACAACCACAAAGATGAAAGAGTTGAAGGTGCAATTGGGCAATTTGGAAGGCAGGAGTTTTATTCTACCAAGTAGTTCATTATGGAGTGCTGCCATAGTGTTTTCTAAGAAGCCGGACAGATCATTGAGGCTATGTATCGATTATCGAAAGTTGAATGAGAAGATGATAAAGTACCAATATCCATTGCCGAGAATTAATGATTTGTTTGATCAGTTAAGAGGAGACAAGGTATTCTGTCAGCTAGATTTAGCGACAGAATTTCACCAGCTTAGAGTGGCAGAGGATAGCATTCCTTTGACGAGTTTAGGACAAGATATGGATCATACGAATGGTTAGTTATACCGTTCAGACTAACTAATGCGCCAGTATTCTTTGTGCATCTGATGAATAGAATTTTCTAAGAGTTGATCTTCATAGATGACATTTTGATATACTCTAAGGATGAGAAGGAACATGAAATTCATCTAAAAGTTGTGCTTGAGACGCTGAGGGAGCATCGGTTGAAGGCTATGTTTTCGAAGTGTCATTTTTAAAAGAAGGAAGTGAAGTTCCTTGGTCATGTTGTCTTATTGGAAGGGTTGTCTATAGATTCGACAATGATTGAGATGGTGAATAATTGGAAGAGACCCGAGACGGTAACCAAGATTAAGAGCTTTCTTGGATTAGCTAGATATTATCGAAGGTTTATAAAGGATTTTTCACGGATAGCTGCACCGATAACTAAGCTTACACGAAAAGATGTGAAGTTTGTATGGATTGATAAGTGTGAGGAGGCATTCCAGAGCTTGAAATACTAATTGACCCATGCACCAGTGTTAGTGGTTCCGGAGGGGAATCAAGATTTAGTTGCTCATACTGATGCGTGTGGAACTAGATTAGGGGCTTTGTTGATGCAAAAAGGTAAAGTGATTGCTTATGCTTCTAGACAGCTCAGACCACAGGAAGTTAGGTATCCTATGCATGACTTGGAATTAGATACCGTTATATTTTCTTTGAAGGTGTGGAGGCATTATCTTTTAGGAGAGAAATTTGAGCTTTATACTAATCATAATTCGGTGAAGTACTTGTTCTCTAGAAGGAGATGAACATGAGACAGCAGAGATGGTTGGAGTTTATTGCTTCTTATGATTTTGGAATTTAATACAACCCGGAAAAGGAAACAAAGTAGTGGATGCACTTAGTAGGAAGCATCAGAATGCAGTATTGGCTATAATTTCCAAGTGGAAAATTTGGAAGCATTATCAGCTTGTAGTGTGCAGTATAGATCTGAGGTAGGTTTTAGTACCGGAAGTGATGTATTGTCTTGTTTAGAAGTCCAACTGGTAATGATTGGGAAGATAACTTCTAAATTGGAGGAGGATCCAGTTTTGGTCGAACGGATTAGAAGGTTAAAGAAAGGAATGGAGAGCAATGACCTAAAGGATTTCAGTCTTGACCAAAATAGGTGGTTGAGGAAGAAAGGAAGGCTGTGTGTTCCAAATGTACGAGGCATAAGGAAAGGAGTTTTGATGAGTGTCATCGTTCGAAGTTCACTATCCACCCAAGAGGAACGAAGACATATCAGGACATGAAGAGATGTTCCTTCTAGGTAGGAATGAAATGGGACTATGTGTTAAGCAGTGCTTGAATTGCCAACAGGCAAAGGTTGAACATCAGAAGCCTAGTGGATTGCTTCAACCGTTAGAAGTTCAATTGTGGAAATCAGATCACATCTCTATGAATTTTATTGATGAGTTGCCAAGGTTTAGTAGAGGAAATGAAAGCATATGGATCATAGTAGATAGATTGACTAAGAGTGCTCATTTCATTCCGGTGAAGTCAACTAGAACGGCACCTAGTTTGGCGAGGTTATTTATGAAGAATGTAGTTAGACTACACGGGATTCCTAGTAGTATCATTAGTGATAGAGATTCTTTGTTTACTAGAGAGTTGTGGAAGAGTCTATAGGAAACATTAGGAGCCAAGCTCAATAAGAGTACCTATTACCATCCACATACTGATGGACAAATGGAAAGAGTCAACAAAATCTTGGAGGATTTGTTAAGAGCTTGTGTATTGGATTTCGAGCGATCATGGGAGAACCATCTTCATTTAGTTGAGTTCTCTTATAACGATAGTTATCATACTAGTGTTAGGATGACACCGTTTGAAGCTCTATATGGAAGACAATGCAAGTCTCACGTATGTTGGTTAGAGACCGGGGATAGATTGGTTCTTGGTCCGGATTTGGTAAAGGAAGCTGTGGAGAAGATTAAGTTGATCCTAGTTAGGATAAAGGAAGCTCAATCTAGGCAGAAAAGTTATGCTGATAGAAGAAGGAAGATTTGGAATTCTCCGTTAGGGACTATGTTTTCATTAAGGTTTCACCGATGAAGGGTATGACTAGATTCAGAAAGTCAGGAAAGTTAGCACCTAAATACATTAGTCCTTTTTGTATTATAGAGAGGATCGGGAAACTCACTTATAAAGTAGAGCTACCGAGTAATTTGGCTGGAGTCCATGATGTTTTCCATGTTTCTCACCTTAGGAAATGTGTTAAAGAACCGGAGACTACTATAGCACCTACAGACTAAGAAGATTTAGTAGTAGCCGGATTTTACCATAGTTAGAAAGACGATTCAGATTGTGGCCAGAGATGAGAAGAAGTTGAGGAACAAGACAGTCAAGTTAGTAAAGGTTCAGTGGAGTGACGATACTAGAGACTGTGCTTAGGAGACGAAGAGTAGGATTAGAGGCTCTTACCCTAATTTGTTTGATGGTATGTTTTACCTTTGATTGTTTTGTTATGTATCTTATCGTAATTTCAAGAACAAAATTCTTTAAGGTGGGGAGTCTATAATACCCCATATTTTTATAACATTATTTAGAATAATTAACTGGATAAATTAAATAAATAATGTGAAGATTAAGGGATTGAGATTCATTTTATTTAGGGTAGCCATGCCAAGTTAGGATGTTAACTAAAATGAAATAGCCTAAGTTAAGGTGTTAGGAAACGACAAGGGCAAAATGGGAATAGGAGGGGATCAACCCTAAACCCTTAGGAAATGAAACTCACGTTCATTTCATTTCATTCAAACTAAAATTTTCTAAGCCTGGCCACCATTATTGTTCTCAAGAGAAGAATAAAGCTAGGATTCAAGAAGAAGGAGGATAATCAACTAATTCAACAATCAAATCTCACATCTATAATCTCAAAGCTAAGGTGAATGATAACTACATCCCATTTTCTTTTGTTTTCAGTTTTAAGATGAGACTCGAAATTTTTTTTGCAAGTAATTGCCATGTTTTGATTATTAAAAGTTATATGTATGTTCGTGTGAATTAAGCATGTTTATACTTGTTATAAATGATGTGTTTGATATGAAAAATCTACAAGATGACATCCAAATGCCTTAAAAATTTAAATTTAGGTCAGTAATGATATTTTAGAGATGGGTTTCAATTTTTATAATTTTCTAAATAAAGATGAAATTTGTGTTAATTTTCTAGTGAAGGAAATTGTTTATTGGGTTATAAATTCATTAGGGCTAAAATAATTATTATTTGGCGTTGAAATTTTTATTTATTAGGAAGCATATAATAATAGATTTTATGGGATATTTCCAGATTTTTCCTAGGTGTTTTGATGAATATATAAAATTATTTAATGTATGGGACTTAAATTTTTTACATATTTAATTAAGGAGAAGGGGCATTTTGTAAAATAAAATGATTATTTGATTTTGAAAATAGTGGCAACGCATTTCTACAAAGAATTTGTTAGCCAATGAGAATTTGACAAACAAAGGCAGGTTAGTTGAAAATTTATTCTTTTTAAGTTAAAAACAAAGAAATCATACTTTTAGCATGTTTCAACCTATGATAGCATGCTATGGCAGCCGCATCCAAGCCATCCAAGTTTTGTCTACCACCATATTTAAAAATCTAATGGTGCAATTTTCTTATAAATAGGCATGTAGCCCCACTTTAAAAAGGGTGGATTCTTAGTTTCTCTTCTTTCTCATTTTCATTTAGTACTCAAGAGATTAATAAAAGCTTGATTGGGTACTTTAATGGCCATTTAGTTCAAATACAAATAGTGACCTTTTAACTAAGGCCTTAAACATTTGCATAATTGCATGTTTTCCTACTTGACTATTTGACCACTACATACTTTCCTAAGGGATAAGTCACTTGCCAAAGTAACCTTAAACTTCTTTCACTCGAACATATAATCTAGGATGAATATTTTGTTTAACATGTTATATACAAGGTATAAATAGTAAATTGTTACTTAATGTTTATGGGAAGTATAAATTATTGAGAACTTCAAGGTTGTAACAACGTGATAAATGGATCTTAATACCCACTTAAAGAATTTAAGAAATTCATGTATCTTTTTAAGGGTTTTTTAGAGATGCAAAACTCAATGAGAGCCTTATTAGATAAATAGAATAAATCAATCTAATAAGTATTATAACATATGTGATATTACAAAATCTACTATAGAAATGTAAAATAAACTTACCAACAAATCTTTTGGCATATTTTCACTTCAAGGCCCATGTAAGAGTCAAATTATACAATCATTATAAATATTTATTCCTTGGTCAACTAACTGTTAATTTTCCAAAGACCATGTATTGTCTTTTATGAGTTTCGAACTCTAAAGTAATATTAGAGTATGGATATTTGATCTATATTCAATCATATACGAAAGTTCCATGTAAGCTGTCATGATCATAATATGCAAAATGTCGATGAAAATGTGTTACTCGAAGCAAGAAAATAAACTATAGTGTAAGATCATGTGTTCGAAGTGATTAAATACAGTAAGGATCTTGTTGTACTAGAAATAACACTATACCAAGAGCTACAAGAAAGATCTAGGGTTTTGATCACTGTTGCGTTAGTTAGATCAGTTTACGTCAGTAATGAAACCTATTTGACAACCTTAAGTGTTAAGGATGACCGCTTGTATTTCTATAGAGAATTCAGTGCAATCCTATAGTAAAGAGTTTGTCTTTTGAATGGTTCGGTCTTTTAAAGGGGAAAATAAAAGTTTAGGAATGGTAATAATATCGATGCGGTTGGTATGAAGAGATTGTCACTTTTGTTTCATAAAGAGACATCCAATATGGAATTATTTAAGATATCAGGCTTAACAGAAACAAGAAATATAATTTCTATTCCTAATATAATTTCTTACAAAAAATTATTCTCTATACGATTTATTTCTTAAGTTTGATATATTTGATTTAAAGCTCTCAACTGTATAAGTTACGATAAAAGAAATGACTAAGCCCACAATAAGTGATTGAATGGAACTATGTATTTCAAAAGTTGTTATTCTAACAGCATATATATTGGAAGCATACCATATGAAATTGCTAGCAGATGGATCTTTTAAAAGGTTACTTTCGAGTATGCCAAATATTATTTGTGAAATAATACATGCTTTTAGTTTTGACCGAAAGTAGAGGCATTTTTATTTTGATATGAATATTATGAATATTCATTATAAAATAAATTTATTTTATGCCTTTCAATGATGGTATTTTTTCAAACAACAATAGTGCATGAACTATAGAAAATATAGAAGCTTCAAAAATATTCAACAAATGATTTGGTAGTTACAAACTAAGTCAGGTATTTTAGAAATCATCCTTTAATCATATAATTGTGAATCATATGGTACTTATCCAAGATCTGTTGTTTCCAAAAGCCGACCCATTTACTTCGTTAAACTCACCAATGAATTATCTCAAATATGAACATGTGTATTTGATACACAAGTTGGATATTTGTGATAAGCTCATAGAATGTAAAATGGAAGTAGGTAACACAACATGTAAAATAAATTAGAACAATTCGATTCAAAATCGAATGAGTACGTATCTTGGATAAAAGTTCAGCTGGTATGTAGTAAGGAATACGATTTGTTCTCAAAACAACTCCTCCTTGCACTACGTATAGATGTACTGATAAAGAGTTATCGGACTTTGATGGAAAAAATATGATTGATAATAAGTGATGTTATTTGCTTGCTTCATAAGGATATGTATTTAAAAGTAAGTACATATGTTAAATTTGATTTCATCTAATCCGTGGTTATATGTTAAATTTGATTTCATATGAACCACGATTAACAAATTCATATAAAACATGAATTGAGATGCAAACCCAATCTTAAATAATTTAGGATACATGGTTGTCCAATTTACGTTATGAATGTAAGTATCGCAAACTCAAAACTATGTTTGTTTTATGTAAGTATATAAGCAGTTCATTAAATGTGATGATCAGCCTTTTCGACCCTTAAGATTTGATACTAATACATCACAGTATGCACGTGCCGAACATCCAAGTGTCTAAAAGATAGATTGTTTGGGGGAAAGAAAAGAAAAGACAAAATAGAATATCACATTGTCATGAGTAATATATAATATCCAAATAAACAAAAGAAAACTTTAATATTCATCAATCAGAGTCTAACCTATCATTAGCTTGAATAGTTATAACTGCTCGTCCTTACAATTGCTGATAAATGTAATTACGGAATATAGCAGAAAAAATATAGGAATACGTCTTAGAGTTATCCAGCTCGTTTCTTGAAGCTCTAAAGCGTACAAAGCTAACTCTAAAAAAAATTCAGGCCTGACCCGAATATTATAAGAAAATAACACCCGGATCAATCCGGTAAACCAGCGTAAGAAATTCAAATCATATTTATTGTTATATTTATAAAACCCTTCTAAAAAATAAAGGTATCTCATAAGGCTGTGTTGCATACAAACACATAAGGGTTTTTACTTACGATAAAACGAACCCTTTCAAAATAGAAAATCCAATAATATTATAATAATGTTTAGGGTTTTAAATAAATATATAACATAGCTGAAATACTTGCATCTCACATTCCAACATATTTAGGCACAATTAAGTCCATTAAGGCAAGTATTGGAAAATGGATTCCATACAATGACAAGGCGCCAGGATACCAGTTGTCACAATACACCTTTAGAAAATATACCAAGGACTCGGCTTAGCTATGATTGGCTAAGTCTAGCTCTGATACCAAACTGACGCAGCGGATTATAATAATGACGACGAAATGTGGATTTCGTGTCAAACTAATCGATGAAACAATTAGGTGAAGCAATATAAATCGATGGAATGGAAAATACCGAAAGGCCCAAATCCGTTAATCTCGAGAGATACCGGATTCTAGCAATCTTCGACACGTTGATCGCGCACGATACCGTGAGGGAAGATCTACAATTCTTCGAACGTTGATCAAGCGCACTTGATTCCGTGAATTGGCTTCAACAATCGTTGATTCGAGCGCACTCGAATGCCGAAAGTGGAGATAGGAGATAACACTCAACTACCAATTTTAATGGAGGCACGAAGCACAAACCAAATTTTATTCAAAATTCAACAACCATTTACAAATGACACCACCATCCCTATTTATAGGGTTACAACTCACACTAGGTCGCACACGACCTAAAACAAACAGCGACTCACGACCTAACATAGGTCGGTAACGACCTAACCACAATGCGACATAACATGTACAACACAACAGAATACAACACATGAGCTAACAACATACAAAAGACGTACAACCTAACTTTATGCGACCTAGCTTCTGGAGCCACCTAAGAAGTTGCATCTCTTCAGCGACCTAACTTGAAACGGTAGAAGCGACTTATCCACAAGCTTCAGTAGCGACTTAAGACTTCAAGGCGGCTTAAAAATCATCTGCTTCATTCTGGGTTGCGAGTTAGGTCATTCGCGACCTTCTCTTGAGCGACCTAAGGCCTCGCGACCTAAGGGGAGAGGAAATCTGGAGTGAGATAAGGAAAACGCTACATCATTTGCTAGGTCGTAGCTTGTTGCTCCCTTCGAATGCTCATAGCTCGCTAGATCGCTTGGGTGACTTAAGGAATAAGTGGTTTACGCAGCATCACTAGGTCGTTCGCGACCTTCGTTAGGTCGTTGGCCACCATACGGTTGCAACATTAGGTCGTTCATGACATTAGTTAGGTCGCCGGCCACCATAAGATTGCAAACCTGATGCACTGCATCATATTTCATCTTATACCTAGACACCAAATTCCGAGGTATGGAAAATCATCTCTATCCTGAGAAGTAAGAATGTATGTTGAGGCAAGGATAGTTTTCTATCTTATCTAACTTCATTGTTAATCATGGGATAATACGATCTGAACTTGAAAAGTGGTGATGAGTATGGATGTCCTATTTTTCATATGCAAACTATACTTGAACCTAGATAATGGATTTGTCCACAATCGATAACTTGACTGACTTTTAACTTTGAAAATATATTCTATTATATAAGAAAGAGAATATAAAACTCTTAGTATTCTTATCACTCATTCACTCTTAGAATGAATAGTAGATTCTCCTTGATTTTTGGTATAATTTTCCTTTTTAGGCCCCTTATAAATTATTCCACAAAACTACTATCATTAATGTAGCTATTAATGTTATCATTGTTCCTTTTGACAAAATACTCTTATGTAGGTTTATTATTATTATTATTTTGATAAACTGATAATCATTATTTATTTGCAGTCTAACAGAGATCTCTTCCTCTTCTCCATGTTATTATTACAAATTTTTCATTCCTTGTTTGTTTTCTATCATTATTTTAAATCTCCCATTTAATTTTTTATTCATCATGTTATCTCTTCCCTTATTTCAGTTTTATATGTATAATACAATTAAAAATACAAAAAGAAATATTTTCAGTCTAAATCAACATAAAGATTCTATCCAAATAGTTTTTTAGTCAATCTCTTTAAAAAAAATTATCTAACTATAATTCGGTTGAATTCATCATTAGTTCTTCAATTTCAATTCATCTTAAAAATTATCATCTTCTTCATGTTTTTGCAGAGGTTATGTTTCCATTTGGTGCTTTCAATAGTTTCACACAAAAATTGTCAAAAGCGTCCAAAATGACTTGGCTTACTGATCTATCAATCTAGATTTAAAGGTTTTTTATTTTATTTTATTACCTTTCTTCTTATTTAATTTAAGGTTGAATTTTTAGTTCTAGCTCTAAATATATTATCTCAGATTTTACTTCAAATTTTGTGTTCAATAAATTATTTTCCTCTTATTTTTGTTACAATTTGCATGAATATGAATATGGTTTCCTTTATATTTTTAGAAGGTTATTGGATTTATTAATACATTGATATCACATAATCTTTGTTATTTTGTAAACTATAATACATAAAGCTTGACTATTTTTTATTCTTAAGTTTTCGGTTTACATCGACATTCGTCTTATTTATGTTTTTTAGTATAATTAACTTTCATTTCCTTCATCCATTTTGTAGGGAATAATTAGCTTACTAACGTATAGATATAAAATAATCTTAAGCTTTTTATAATACATAAGTGGTAAAGTTGATATATTTATTTTGAAATACAATTATATTTAAAAACCAAGTTGGGAAAGTATCATGTTTTCTTATTATTTTGGGTTCAATTTATAACATTATCAACTTGGTTTCCTTCATATTCTATAGGAGATTATTGGATTTATTAATATATCAATATCATAGAATATTTGATCATTTTTTTAATATCCTTGATATGTAATGATAAACTACTTTTTAGCTCTTATGTTTTATATTTACATTCATCCAATTTGTGTTTGATTAGTACGATCATGAATTTTATTTCTTTCATATATTTTGTATAGCATAATTGGCTTACTAACATATGTATACTAAACAATCTTAAATTATGTATAATCTGGTATAAAATTAACGTTTTTTCATTTTCAAACATATGTATTTAAGAAAATTAAGTTAGGGAAAATATCATTTGTGAAGTTAAAGAATAGTCAAATAATAAATTTATATGTCATATTTAAGAAAAGAAATATAAATGTATAAATATTACTTTTGTTTTATCTATCGTATGTAACTTTATATTAAAAGTTTAGTTTTAAAAAGGTGTTACATTAACTTAATTTTTAATTAAATATTTTACTTTTTATACTCAACCTAGACTTATCTTTATAATATGAGATATTATTCATCTTAATTGTCCTACGGTTTAGTACATCTTCCTATATTGATGCTTCATTGACTGTGAAATGTACATAAATAGCGCATATTTTCCTATTTAATAACATTGAATTTTTAGAGATATGATAGAACATAGTAGCAATTATCTTATATTTTATACAAAGATTGTTTGATCCTATATTGTTTTGATTTTAATTTTCAGAAATTTCATAAATCATAACGAATTGAAGATGTGTTATTAATAATGTTTACAAGTAAACTAACATCAGATGGAAAGAATTATACTCAAAAGGAACAAATTGATATTATTCATTTGATTCAAATTCAAACTGAATTGAGAATTATTACAATTAATTCCTTTTTTATTGAAATTTATCCTAAATAGAGAATAATTACATACTAATCTTCATCAATCATAATCAATTAATATCCACTTTTAGTCAGTATAATATTTTATTTTGAGGCAGTTTGGCACAGGTTCCTAATAAGTTTCAAAATATACAACCCGGTAAAAAAAAGTTTGTAAACTAGGTCCCTAGAATTAAGTTACTGAATAATGGCATACACTTACGCAATTATTCAGTGAATAATTGAAGACATTTATGCAATTATATTGAAAATTGCAGACATTTCCGCAATTATATACTGAAAAATTATAGAAATTTCAACAATTTTTTCAAAAAATTGCGGAATACCTCAATTATTCCCTAAAATATTATGATAATTTCTGCAATTTGTTCAAAAAATTACAGAAAATTCCACAGTTATTCATAAAGAAAGTGAAATTTTTTACAATTATTCACCAAAAAAACTGCGGAAATTTCCGCAATTGTTCACCAAAAAATTACACAAATTTATGCAACTTCTGTATATAATTGCATAAATGTTTGTAATTATTCAGTGAATAATTGCATAACCGTATGCAATTATATAGTACCTTAATTCTAGAGACCTAATTTACATACCTTTTTCAATGAGGTATTTGTGTATTTTGAAACTTATTGGGGACCTGAGCCTAGTATTCACTTTTATTTTTATGGTAGATTAAGACTAATTTTTAGTATTACCTAATTGTGTCTCTCTAATGTATACTTTTTTTAAACATGTTGTGTAGCTTTTATTTGTACTATTTGCACATTTTCAAACAAACCAGGTTCAAGTAGGTGAAATCATCGAAGTTAGAATATCCATATTTAACAGGTCAAGTTTTCTGAATAGGCCTAATATAGTAACAATAATACAATGGATACTATATATAAAATAGATATGTAAAAAATTATTGCATGATCTATAAACTTAAATGATACTCTAGATACAAAAGCAAGAAGGTCAAATCGTTAAACTACTAATTCTCATCTATGCTTTCAGTTTCAAAAATAATGTAGGTTTAGTTCCTTTAATATTTTTAGCTTTAAACCTAAATGAATTATTTAAAAAAATTAACTCAATATAAAGTATGTTTAATTTAGTTAATTTGATAATTTGGTAATATTTTATAATTTGATTGTTTGATGTTATAATCAAATCCAATCAAATTTTTGGAAAATTAATATGATCATATTTATGTCAAGTTATTTCCTTAAGTTACCATCAAAGAGAATTAGCATATAATAAATTCTTTAATCTGTTTTGTGTTTGTTTAGTACGATTATGAATGTCATTTCCTTCATAAATTTATAAGGCATAACTGGTTTACTAACACATTACATCGGAGAATCTTTAAATGAGTATAATCTAAGATAAATTGAAGTTTTTTCCACTTTGAACTATAATTATTTAAGAAAATCAAGTTGGGAAAATATCATCTATGACGTAAAATAATAGTCAAATAATAAATTTCTACATTGCATTTCGAGAAATTTATATTGAAAGTTTAGCACTAAATAAGCATTCTGTAAACTTAAATTTTATTTAAATATTTTATTTTGTTATATGCAACCTAGACTTATGTTTTGTAATAATCGATATTATCTATCTTAATCGATCTACAGTAATGCTTCATTGACTATGAAAAGTTCATAAGTAGCGTGCATTTTCCTATTGAATGCATCGTTAACACCGAACACTTGGAGATCTTATGGAACATCTTAGCAATTATTTTTAATTTTATGTAAAGATTTTTTATGCCATATTGTTTCCCTTTTTTTTGCATTATGGAGATGTTTTTAAATCATTACGAATTGAAGATGGGTTAATAATAATGTTTATGGGTATGCTAACTTTAAACGGAAAGAATTGTATTAAAAAGAAATAATTTCATTTTATTCCACTTCGAACAAATTTTAGAATTATTAAATTCTCTTTTATTAATATTTAATCTAACTAGGGAATAGTTACATACTTAGTCCCTATTTCTAGACACGGCAAACGTTAAACCAAAAGCGGTTAGCGAGAATTATATTTGATGTAATTGATACGTAATAATCACATTCAAAAAGTCAGGCATAATTGATATTATACATTAATTAATAATTATTGCAAACATAAAAATACTATACATTACATAAATACTTCCTACCCAACCTTTAATCCATATTTGTCCACAAATGCCACAACCTCCAACCTCAACCTCAAATCAAAATCCGCTAACGCACCCTAATTCTCATTAATATTAATTAGTTAGTGTCCAATTTTAGTTTAATATAACATTTTATTTTTTTGATGGATTAAAATTAATTTTTTGTTTTACTTCATTATGATTTTTAAAATATACCTTAATCATATTGTGTAGCCTTATTTATATTATTTGAAATAAGGGATAGTGTGTGATTTGTTGGAATCATCAACGTTGGAATATGCATAGATAACAAGCCAAATTTTTATAAGAAGCTTAATACAGTAACAAGAATACAACGGATGCTATATACAAAATTATTAGTTAAAAAATTATTGCATGATCTATAAACCTAAATAATACTCTCAATATAAAAGATACAAAATTTGACGCTCGGTTGGTATATTACGTATAATTCCCTTGTTATATTATGCTATATGTATTAAAGATAACGATGTTTAAAAGCTACTACAATATTTTCTCTAATTTAATTAGTATAATATAACATCAAAATGTGTAATAATGAAAATGTTGTTTCATTAAGCCGAATTTAAATACCATCTCACACTTTTAGCATAATTTCTCTACTCTTGGTTTAGAACACTATTGTTGAATAAAATTGTGTATGTATTTAAATTTATATGTTAAACATAGGATAAAACTACATTTAAATTATGTGAATTACATTTCAAAATTAATTAAATGACATGCTTAGCAATATAGTTCTTACCAAGTAAGGAACAATTTTAATGTTGATTCTTAGTATGTTGTACAAAGCCATTGTACTCTAAATTATTAATTATACTCTATATATTTAGAGACTATTTAAGTGGATTTATCAACACATTTTGTTAGTAGTATTCATGAAAAAGATAATCCAAAAATTTACTTCCCATAAACATGTGCTTTCAACTTCATATACCATTAAATCTAAAAAAAAATATGATTGATCGAATTATATACCGAACCTCGTATGCGTAGCACGGGTTCGAACTCGTATCTAGAAGAAACATAAAAATAGTATGGTATAGTTATCTTTGATGATGCTATACTGTATGTATAAACTCATATGTTCTTCTAGGATAAATCATAAGAAAATCAATCCACTTAAATGATTAGGAGGTGATCTCCACTCTTATGTATTATCTATTTATTTTCAATAGAACCGGACTTGAGTTTGCCAAAAACTATTAATTATTGGTTCAAAGAGACTGGGATCGGATAAACATGAGTTATCCGAAAACCATTTTGAACCAGCATTAGCATTCAAATTGGAGACATCTTGAAGTCGATGGAAATCAAAGACAGAGATTTTTGAAGTGCAAGAGTTACCTACTACTAATCCTAAGGGTGATTCCGTAAAGGATGTAGTAAAAGTAGTGTCTTCGGTTTGTTCATATCTTGAACAACTTGTATGGTTGAGTGTCGGCATTGCATTGTTGCTTGGAAGGCAGTGCTAGCATTTTAAGTCTGATTTTCTATATAAAAGGTAAAATGTAGCCTCAAGCCTCATCATTCGAGAATGACTAAAATTAGGGGAGACGTGGCAGACCTATGTAGATCGCACCCATTACGGTATGACATCACCCTTCTAGATCAATATTAATGGATTTGGGATGTGCAGGTGAGCTCACATAGGAAAGTTTGCAATGTAACCAGGGTGATGACATATTCGGTACTATCCAGTAAGTGGTAAGTTGGTTATGTGTTGGTGGGGGTCTCAGTGTGATCCTCGATATAATTTCTAAAGGTGTACGATGGCAAGTGGTATACCGATGCCTTGTCATTGCACTACGGAGTACATTATCAAAATATAATTTTGATATTGGTACTCAAAAGGATATGATCTATCAGATGTAAAAGCATCTTTTAGAAGAAGATAAATGCATTTGGAATATAAGCCACATAGATAAGAATAACATCGCAAATTTCAACTGTTGAAACTATTGTAACAGATTCATCGTTCAATGTGCTTTAGTTAATTTAGATATTACTCACAAAATTTATTGCTCAGTATGACTTTGATTTTTGGTACATTTATGTTGAAATAAAATTTTTAATAATGATTTAGAATAGATTGTTTGCACTTAGCAATCAAGATGTATCAAAGTCAGTTTGAACGATATTGAGTTTGTGAGTATTGGATACGACCTAAGAAATGATACAAAAGGTTATTCGATATGCATCAGAGTTAAGTAAGTATTTTGACAGGGAAATAAAATAATTTGACCTTCGGTCAAAATGTGGAGAAAGCATGCGTTTATAAGAAAGAACATTAGTAGGTACTAAAATATATTTCTAAAACTATAAGTAAATACTAAACTTATGATTATTAATGATGTTGTTCTATTACAATCATTTTGGTTTTGTGTTTAATACTCGATGTTGGTTTTGAAAATGACATCTTTTATAATCAACATAAAAGGATGATGAGATTCTCCCAAATGATATATGCAGACACGATATTAAAATTGTTGAATATGGAGAATGTAAGATGGGTTCCTTATGCATTGGCAATAGGAATACATGTTATATTATCTAAACACTTCACTCATGTATTTGATATATAGGCTAAGTAACAAATCTGAATTAAGATCACTAGATGATAGTTTAGAGTGTTCTCGAGTATTTATGAAACACGGAGAAATATTTATAGAAACAACGACCTTCTTATAAAGGAGTGCACAAACTCGAAATCCATTAATGATATCGAATTTAGTATCTCAATCATAAATTCATGTTCAGACTCAAGTAAAGAATTTTAAGTTAGAATTGTTCCGAACAATAGGATGTGGATGATTCAGCCTAAGGCTATTTACGTAACCTTGAATAGCACAATAATGTAAGAAGCATAAATGAATGCACAAATTTATAATTGAGATGAGGATAATTCCAAATGATGAAAACCTATGACATTGTTATATGACAACAATGTTGTGGTATAGTTTGTAAAAGAACTAGAGCTCACTAGAAGTTAAAAGGCATGCTCTGAATAGTTCCACATAATAAAATAGTTTATTAGTGTCAGAGAGAGTTGATTGATAGAGTGGATAATTAATAAAATAGGATACTCATTCACTAAGGAACTAACCCAATTATTTTTTCTGAAATCCGATTGAAGATGTTGGACTAAGATTGCATAATTTACCTTAAGTGAAAGTGGAGGTTGATAGAGTTAAGTGTATGCCCTAAGGGCATGTATATAATTTGTTACATAGATCTAACTCGATGACCAAGCTTGTTCAAAGTAAAAGGTATTTTCTATCTATTATATATATACTTCTTATATTATGATATAATTAATTAAGTAATTAATGTAAAGTATATTGGCATTTAGATCAAGCTGCTTTCAAATAAATATAAACAATGGGATGAAGATGAAATAGGTCATGGACTTAGGAGAAAGCTAGGAATGGAAATGGATAGGACTTCGCGAAGTTTGGAGTCTAAGTACGATTGAGAAAAGAGGCTGGTATCGACATCAATTCATGTTGGTACAGAGTTCTTTTTGTGAGCTATAATGAGTTCTATTTCTTTGGTCAAAGAATAGATGAATAAAGTGGGTGAAGGAGTGGGTTAACAACTCCCAAAATCTATGTAGAGAAATACAAGTGCTAGATAAGTCAGATCATCTCGGTATCAAGTAGAAATGATAGGAAAATGTGCTCATATCTTGAAGAACCGAAGGCACAAGATGAAGTATGGGAGTGTTAGCACCAATTGGTCACTAACACCCTTAGAAAGATTGTGTAGAGAAATTAATGAAGAAAACAAATTAAAACAGAGAAGAGATCATAAATTTAAATGCTAGAGACAAGAACACCAAATTTATAGTGGTTCGGCGTAATTGCCTACATCCACTTTGAAGTTGATTTCCATTGATTTCTTTGATGGTTGATTACAGATACAATCCGTATTTTGTTACTTGAATACAATTGCAAAGTAAAAGAAATAAGTCTGGAATGAGTCTTGAAAGTGGCAGAATTTCCCCAGTGTTCTCTCAAATCTCCCTCTTTTTCTGTGCCCCTGCCCCTCTATTTATTGACGAAGGTGGGTTGGACTTTCCTAGCGGGCCAGGTAGCTGAATAGCTCGGTCCAAATAGTACATGCTCTGTGTGCCGAACCAAACAGGACAGGCCGAATAGTCGTAGGCCGAACCATCTTTCCATGCCGAACGATCTCTTTGTTTTGTGGGAGAAGTGGGCCGAACGATAGTCGAAGCCGAAGGTGCTAACGACAATGCCGAACCATCCTTGATTGCCGAACGTCTCTGATGGCCGAGTGAGAATGCTGAACGATATGGTGTCGAGCAGTATAGGATGCAGGATTGCCGGGCCGAACGTCAAGAGATGCCGAACGCTCTTTACGCCGAGTACTCCTTGTAGGCCGAACGTTCACTTTGGCCGAACGTACTTTTGTGCAGAGCGTTCCTCTCAGGCCGGACGCTCACTTTAGCCGAGCATTCGCTTTGGCCGAACATTTGCTTTGGCCGTACGTACCTGGGTGGCCGAACGGTAGGCAAGCCGAGTACTAAGTTGGCCGGTCTAATTACTTGGGAAACACTTGCCTCCAAAGTGTATTACGTGACCGAATGTGATACGCTTTGATCGAACGTTGGTCATCACCCTTGGGGGTCGCATAGCTCTTTTGGCCGAACATAATAGAGAAGGCTAAACGATACGTGTTACTAGCCGAAACACTCTAGCCGAATGAGATAAGTGCCGACCGAACCGTGTTAGCCCAGGCCGAACGATCTTGCTTTGACCGGTAGAACCGGACATAGCCTCTTCACCTTCTTCTTCTCCTCTATAAAACCCGAGCTCCTCTTCTTCCTCCTTCTTTACTTCTTACCTGTGATTTTCCAAGAGTTTTAGTTTCAATCATCCCTTCCGTTTCGCGAATCCAGCACGTCCTTACTACAATCTCTTCCCGAGCTCCTATCATTTCTCTTGGTAAGAATTTTCGCATATGTTCATGTAAGAACTGTAGGAACGGTAGGATGTAGGAGATACAGGGACGAGGGAGCCGAAATGGGTCTTGGTCGTGCCCCAAGGCTGGGGCTTGATTCCTCCTTAGGTGATTCCAAGGCAGGTGGAACGGAGAGGAGTAAAGTGTTAGTTGGAGGTGCGTGGCATTAGAGGTGAGACATAGTGATGTGGATCGGTCTCGCAATGGTTCAGCATGGTCTCTCCATGCCGAATGAGGCTGGCGAAGAAGAATCGAAGGGAAGCGGAAAAAGGGCAGGAGGCCGTTCGATATTGTGTCCAAACAGCATTTTAGTCGAACGCTATCCGGGTCGGACAGTATTTAACCGAACGATATCTTGGCCGAATGTTCGTGGATACCGAACCATGTCCTATCGGCCGACCCTGACTTAAGCCTAATGAATATAAACGCCGAACGTACTCTATTGACATAAATGTCGAGCATACCCTACTGGCCGAACATGACTTAAGCCGAACGATAATAAATGCCGACCAGTAACATGCCGAACGAAACATGCCGAACAGTTACTATGCCGAACAAACACAAATTCTGGGTGTATTTCTATTGGCCGATCATAACTTAAACCAACCAAACAATTGCCTTCTCCAATTTTCATAACTGACTAAGGAGAGTAACCCCGGCATACTTGCATATCGAACTGATTTGGACTGATAACCTTCCCAACAGATAGAAACTTGAATTTTACTTGATGTAAACGAATGACTTCCTCTTACGTTTTCTGATCCTGAAACTGTAATCGCCATAAGGAAGGCTTTTGGAGACGCTCAGTGGTGACGGTCTCCGGAGGCGGTGATTTTAGGCTTAGTTTTATATTAGTAATCTTATGACTTCCAAATTTTCAATGCTTATACACGATAGATTGCGTTAGTTCACACACCACATGGGGGGATACTCGTGTTGTTAATTCTAACGTTGATCATTTTTCAAGTATAGTACGCACAGGTGCTTAGCCAAATTATTTATCGAAGATGTCTAAAAAATCTAGTTCCGCCACTCTCTCGGATAGGCCCGGCCCTCTTCCAAACAAGGGGATGCAGATACTTCTAATCCATCGACTTCCCCGTCTCGTAACCTGGCTACTGATGCCCTGGAGTCGTCTATTCTCTTGGATAACCCGATTGGTTCGCTGGCTTCGAAAATCAATGAAGCCACGCTTCAGCGAATATGTTCTGTTCATGGGATTCCCTTTGTCGATGTGTTGGTCCCGTCGGGACATGACCGTCCACATCTGCCCCCAGTTGGATATACCGCTTGTAACAAGTTCATGTGCTGGGTGGGTAGTGTGCCCCCATTTAATTATTTTCTCGGGGGCGTGCTACAACATATTGATGTCGCCCCGTCGCAGCTGCATCCCAACAGACATGCGTTCATATATGGGACTTACCTCCTTTTCATGGTCGTCTTCTCTAGACCTCCAACTCCCAGCGATATCAGATATATTTACATGATCAAGAAGCGGAAGGATAGCCTCTCCTTCATGTTCCTCGAGCCGTATCATAAGTGCCAAATTCTGACCGGGGCATGGAGCAAGTTCTCCCTGTACAAACATGAATGGTTCTATGTGCGCTGCCCTCCCGGTTTCGCGAGGAGATGGGTTGAAGGAAGTAAGTCTTCTTCTTTGAATGGTGCTCACGTCTTAATCGACGCTATGCTTTTTCTAACTCTTGCTTTATCTTTCCAGATGTCAGCCCACGCCCTGAGGACCGTGGTCACTCTAAGGCTGTTGAAGCTATTAGAGCTTTTCCTGCCGAAGAACGAGACATTCAAACTCTCATCTCGAATGAGTCATTGTCGAGGTTCGGGCTATTAGCCGAAGGTCGTAGGGTGAGTCTTCCCGAGGATGTCTCCGCTCCTAAGCCCAAATCCGACAAAGGGAAAAAGTTGGCTGGATCGTCGTCAATCCACACCCCCGGTGCATAGGAGGAGGGGGAGATTAAAGAGGGTGAAGCCCCTGAGAAACAAGGTGAAAATGTGGGTCCTACTCCGGATCCACTGGTCGAAGTGCACGATGTTGAGACGTCATCTTCCCCTTCGAAGGGAAAAAAGAAGTTGATGTATAGGATAAGGAAGGAGAAGGTTGGCGGAACTTCCAAAGTTACGCTCATCCCGGCAGAGAAAGAGGCTTCTTCACCGCAAGTGGAAAGTTCTTTAAAGGGCCTGTTGAATCTCTCCATCCCCGATGATCTTCTTAACTATGACTTTGGTGATCCGGAGGCATTCAAATTCCATTTGGCTGTCAGAGGAGATGTGGGCATTCCATCCCAAAGTCGGGGAGAGAAAACCCCTATTAGCAAGGCTACTGGTCCGTCGAGGGAAAACACTAGGACACACACGAACACTTGCACTTCAATTCTCACTTAGATTTTCGTTGTCACACCTCTCTTTGCTAATTCTTTGTTATTTGGATTTCATGCAGGTGACATGGGACGCTCTCATGGATTCGACCGCCTTCGAGGCTCGTTTGTTCTTCATCCGTCCAGACGAGACTCGGGTCTCGAGAGACGTCGAGATCGAGAGGGTGAAGGTGATAGGGACCATCATTCCCGGGATTCGTCATCCCGGAGGAAGACTTACTAATATCCAAAGCATCGCCAGCATACTTCTTCTCATGCGGAGCACAGCAAAGACAAGCACGGCCACAAGCGGTCGCAACCCGATGCTCCCTGGGACCAACATTCTGACTCCTCTTCCACTCGGCAGTCCCAAGATTCTCACAGGAGGGGCGAACTTTCGAAACCGTCACCCCCTGCTCCAGTGACAGACCCAACAATGCCAGAGAGGCTGGCTGAGCTTAAGGACAAATTTTCGAGAATCTGCTTCGATGGGTTGAAATTTCTTCCAGCGATTCACCCTATTCCTGGTCATGTTAAGCAGAACGCTCTTGCATGTACGAATGACGTCTATGTTCAACACGATGCATTCGTTCACCTGGCCGAGAAACTTTCCGAAGTCTCCATGGAGCGCCAACACGAAATTGACCGTCTGAAACTCGAGGCGATTCATGATAAAGACATTATCAAAGCCCAAGACGAGGAGCTTATGTCCTATAGATCTCAGCTTGAGGCTGCCCAGCAGAGCGCCCAAGATACCGCCGAAGCGGTATCCCACCTAGAATCAACCCATAAGAAAGAGCTTGATGAGGCGGTTCAGCGATGTGGGGATTTGGCTTTGAGAAGGACTCTGTTCAGAAAGAGAGGGATGTGTTCAGCCTCCGGGTCAAGGAACTCGAGGAACAGCTCCGAAGAGAGAAGGAGGAGAAACTGGCCCCCAGGAGGAGTCACAACGATATTATGACGAGATTGTCGCCACTCGACTCTTAAAAGAAAAACTTGAGGGCGAGATTTCCAAGGTCGAGGCGCTAAAGAGCGAGGCCCGTGAAGAGGGGAAAAGGATGGCATCGGAGGACATCGAGTCCCGACTTGAGGTGGCTAGAGAAGAAGGCAGGGAGGAGGTCAAAAGCATGTTTGACCCGTTAATTGCTGAATTCGACGCCCGCGTCCTTATGCATCGAGACTTGACCTTTCTGGGCGATGGCTATCTTGAGTCCTTGGCCGAGGCGTGGGAGGCCTTGATAGAAATCAGGAAGGCCGAGCGCGGCATGGAAGAGATTGATGAGGGGGCCTTAATAAAAGAGTTCCTCAAAGGAAGGGAACCCACAGACTTGTCGTTGGCCAAAGATGTTTATTGTAAAGGCTCTCCCTCGAAGAAATGGAAAGAAGTTATCGCCGGTCCATCCGGGGTTGGGTCTCCTGTTCATGTGCCTACACAGCCGGCCAATCGGCCGATACTTGATCCATTTGAACAGCATATCGGCTACGACCCGGAAGCACCAAGCATGGGTGTTCATGTTTTGTCTCCTATCCCGGAGGGCGAGACTCCTTTGACGGCTGAGAATCAACCGGAATCCGATAGGCAACTCTTTTGTCTCATCATTCCAAGTGTTTCTCTAGAAGCGGTTGCATTCTAATACTTGCTTTTTTGTGATTTTGCGCAGGTCGTTCTGGTCCCGATACCTCTCCGAGGAGCGATGTCGCCAAGGAGGTGGAAAAGACAGGTGGGGCTACTCAAGCTGGTGAGGCTGCTCAAGCTGGTGAGGCTCCTGGGCCAGATGCTCAAGTCATCGGGGCGCTTGATGAAAGCAAGTTTGACTCCTCTTCTGAGAGTTATGAAATAGAAATCGTCGGCGCCTCTGGGCACACATTGAAACTGAGCATGGAGGAGCAGCTCAAGAAAGAGAAGGAGAAGGCGACTAAGACCAAAGCTGAGCCCCGAACGGTGGACCTGGATGACCCTTCGAACAAACCGTTGAAGGTCATTCTTCCTGGCAAGTCCGAGCCCATAAATGTTCCCCCTACTTCTTCGGCGGTTACCTCTCCATCAAGGAAGGATTCCAAGGGTAAGCGCTCTAGGAAGGAGTCGTGTCAAAGAAACATAAGAAGTGACCATTGTCCTCATTCAACGAGAGTTAATTTAGGTCATGTAATAATTTTTGTAGACTGTGCAAATAGACTGTCGACTCCGAGCTTTGGAGCGCTTTTGTAGTGGGAAACTTTTCCTGAATAAAGTGTAATTTCCTTTTCCATCCTTTTAAAAGATTCTTATTCTTCAGCTTTCTTTATGATTGTGATTGAAATCTGAACTGTTGTGAATAACATAGACTTCTTGGTTCATCTTCACATAGCTCGGGAATTCTTTGGAGTTATTCATTTTCCTTCCATGCTCCGAGCACTTAGAATGGTCTCTGGCCCGTGACTTGGGGATTTGACAGAGTTAAGTCGTTTGTATCGCAACTTCATGTTTAGGAAACTTGGAGATTTGGGTTGTTTATTCTCGAGTCCGCGCTCTAAGGACTTAGAGTACTCCAGTCCACACTCCGGGGACTTGGAGATTTCGAATTGTTTATACTCGAGTCTGCACTCCGGGGAGTTAGAGTACTCCAGTCCACACTTTGGGGACTTGGAGATTTTGGATCGTTTATACTCGAGTCCGCGCTCCGGGTAGAGTACTCCAGTCCGCACTCCGCGGACTTAGAGATTTTGAATCGTTTATACTCGAGTCCGCGCTCCGGGGACTTAGAGTACTCCAGTCCGCACTCCGGGGACTTGGAGATTTTGAATCATTTACACTCGAGTCCGTGCTTCGGGGACTTAGAGTACTCCAGTCTGCACTCCGGGGACTTGGAGATTTTGAATCATTTATACTCGAGTCCGTGCTCCGGGGACTTAGAGTACTCCAGTCCGCACTCCATGGACTTGGAGATTTTGAATCGTTTATACTCGAGTCCGCGCTCTGGGGACTTAGAGTACTCCAGTCCGCACTCTGTGGACTTGGAGATTTTGAATCGTTTATACTCGTGTCCGCGCTTCGGGGACTTAGAGTACTCCAGTCCACACTCCAGGGACTTGGAGATTTTGAATCGTTTATACTCGAGTCCGTGCTTCGGGGACTTAGAGTACTCTAGTCCGCACTCTGGGGACTTGGAGATTTTGGATCGTTTATACTCGAGTCCGCGCTCCGGGGACTTAGAGTACTCCAGTCCGCACTTCTGGGACTTGGAGATTTTGAATCGTTTATACTCGAGTCCGTGCTCCGGGGACTTAGAGTACTCCAGTCCGCACTCCGGGAACTTGGACATTTTGAATCGTTTATAGCGTTCATACGCCAGCTAGAATAATACAACTTTAATTGCTTGCCACAGAACTATAATACGTAGAAACATCAATTGTTCACGAAAAAGATGGCTTCAAGCCTTTATTAATAAAAGCACTAGGTTGTTTTATTACATACCAAGACCTAGGAATAAAAACATACTGGGAATAAATGCAACTACTGCATGAGGGAAATATACTAAGTGTAATAATTCCGCAAGTGCTCGCTGTTCCATGCTCGGGGGAGTGTCGCACCATTGATGGTCGCTAGCTTGAAAGTTCCTTCTCCAAGCCTCCGTTCGATGACGTATGGACTTTCCCATGCGGGATTCATGTGAGATGGGGTTGGAGAGACTCGTTTCAAAATGAGATCTCCCACACCAAAGGTTCTTGGTTGGACTTTTTCATTATAATATCTAGCGACTCGGTGTCTGTATGAGGCTGCTCTCAAATCAGCTTCTTCGCGTTTTTCATCGATAAAGTCCAATAATTCTAGCAAGAGATCCTGGTTCGTGGCAGGGTTGTAATAAGTTACCCGATGTGATGAAACTTCAAGTTCTACGGGCATGACAGCTTTCGTGCCATATGCCAATGCGAATGGAGTGTGGACAGTCGCGGTCTTGTGGGTAGTTCTATAAGCCCAAAGTGCCATCGGGAGTTCATCTACCCACTTGCCTCTAGCCTTTTCCAAACGCTTTTTTAATATGGACTTGATGATTTTGTTTACAGCTTCTACCAGTCCGTTCGTCTTCGGGTGAGCAACTGCTGCGAATCTTTTCTCAATGTCATATTTCCGACAAAATTCTTTGAACTCCTTGCTTTCGAATTGAGTTCCATTGTCTGTTATGATGGTCCGTGGAAGGCCAAAATGGCATATGATATTTCGTACGACGAAATTAATGAATTTCTTGGTGGTGATCGTGGCTATAGGCTCTGCTTCTGCCCATTTGGTGAAATATTCGACTACCACTATTGCATATTTTGCGCCTCCTTTGGCTATGGGTAAAGAACCAATCAGGTCAATTCCCTACATCGCAAATGGCCAGGGACTAACCATTTGTGTGAGCTCCGTCGACGGAGCTCTCGGGATCTTTGCATATATCTGGCATTTGTCACATCTCCTCACATAGTCTGCGGCGTCACGATTCACGGTTGGCCAATAATATCCATAGCGGAGGATTTTCTTTGCTAATGTTTGCCCCCCAGTATGGTCACTGCACTCTCCCTCATGGACTTCCTTTAGTACTCGGTTTATCTCATCATGGGCCACGCACCAGAGTAAGGGGGTCGAGAATCCCCTCCGATACATTATTCCGTCCCATACTACATAACGCGAAGCCTTACGAAGGACTTGGCGTCTTTCGCTTCTCTTTTCTGGCAAATCTCCTTGTAGCAGGTACTGTTTGATTGGGGTCAACCAGGATTCCTTCTCAGGTTCAGTCTCTAACGCGGAATCTACCTCCATTAAGTCTATGCTTGGAGCATGGAGAGTCTCAACAGGGAACAATCCCATTTGCTGTACATCGCCTGTGCTTGCGAACTTTGCCAACGAATCAGCTTCCCGATTCTGCTCACGTGGGATGTGGGATATGTCATAATATTCGAGACTTGCCATTAATTCCGAACCCGAGCAAGGTAGGGAGCTAGTCTCTGTCCCTTTGCTTGATAGTCTCCCCGCACCTGGTATACTACCAGCTGTGAGTCACAGAAGATTTCGATTGATTTCACTCCCAGTTCGATAACAAGTCTCAAGCCAGCAATCAATGCTTCATATTCGGCTTCGTTATTTGTAGCTGAAAACTCAAGCTTCAAAGCGTAGCAAATTGATCGGCCTTCTGGAGTTATGATAACTATACCCGCCCCCGAGCGATGGTCGTTAGATACCCCATCGGTGTATACCTTCCATCAAATGGGTGGTATGACCCTGTGATTACTCGGTTCATCGGGCAAAGTGAATTCAGCGATAAAGTCAGCTAGTGCTTGTCCTTGTATGGCCCTTCGTGGCAGGTAGGCAATGTCGAACTGGCTTAACTATTCCATTTTTGCATCCTTCCGGAAGTTTCCGGTCGTTGGAGCACCTGTCGCAATGGTTGGTCAGTGTAAACACTAATCGAGTGTGCCTGGAAATATGGACATAGCTTGCGTGATGCAATCACCAAGCAATAGGCGAGTTTCTCAATCTTTGGATACTTCCTTTCCGCCCCTGTCAAACGTTTACCAACATAGTAAACTGGCCTTTGAACTCGGTCTTCCTCGCGGACCAAGGCTGTGCTGATAGCATGATGGGAGACAGCCAAGTATACGTATAACATCTCGTGGTCTACTAGTTTCGATAGCACCGGGGGACTCTCTAGGTGTCTCACCAGAGCTCGGAATGCTTCATCGTAGTCGGTTGTCCATTCGAAGTTTCTCTTTCCTTTCTTTGTAACATCGAAGAACGGAATACACTTGTCTGTTGCTCTGGATATGAATCGACTCAGCGCAGCCACTTTTCCATTCAAGCTTTGCACCTACTTTATGGTTCTAGGTACTTGTATATCTCGGATGGCCTGGATCTTCTCCGGGTTAGCTTCATTTCCTCGTGCATTCACAATGAAACCCAAGAACTTTCCCGATGCTACGCTGAATGAACACTTCAGAGGATTGATCTTCATCCCAAAGTGCCTCAGTATATCGAACATTTCTGCTAAGTCTCGAATGTGGTCGTTTGACTGTCGTGACTTCACAAGCATGTCATCCACATATACTTCCATCGTTTTTCCAATCTGATCTTTGAAAATTCGATTTACCAGAGGTTGATAAGTTGCTCCTACGTTCTTCAATCCGAAGGGCATTACTACGTAGTAATACAACCCGACGTTCGTTACAAAGCTGGTATGTTCTTGGTCTGGGATGTGCATCGGAATTTGGTTGTGACCAGAGTATGCGTCCATAAATGATACTAACTCATGTCCGGCTGTTGAATCAACCAATTGGTTAATCCTCGGTAGCAGGAAGCTATCCTTCGGGCAGGCTTTGTTTAGATTGGAGTAATCGACACAAGTTCTCCATTTTCCTTTTGCTTTCTTTACTAACACTGGGTTAGACACCCATTCGGGGTAGAGGGCGTCGCGGACGAACCCGTTGGTTTTGAGTTTGTCCACCTCCTCTTTGAGAGCTGCGGACCTCTCTGGGTCCATACCTCTCCTTTTTTGTTTCACAGGGACATGTTTCGGGTCTATGTTCAACATGTGAATCACAATTGCAGGAGAAATCCCGCACATATCAGAATGTGTACAAGCGAAAACATCAAGGTTTGCCCGGAGAAAATCAGTAAGGTTTTCAGCTGCCACGGGGTCTAGCTGTGATCCTATTTTAAGAACTCGTGATGGGTCGTTGCAGCTCACTGAGATGTCAATAGTTAGTTCAGCTGGTGCTGCATTTGTTTCCCTGGGTTCCCCATCATCATCCCTCGGATCTATGTCTCTATTTATCCTAGAATGTTACCCGAGCCAGGGCTCGGGCGCTAGTTGTCAATCATCAGAATTTTGGATGCGCACAGAACTGTCCACGACCTTTCCTTTCTCTCTACGCTGCGCCTCTCTGAGCTCAGCCACATAGCATGCACGACCGGTTGCCTGGTCACCATGCACTACTCCTACTCCTTTGTCTGTGGGAAATTTTAACGTCAAACACCACGGGGCCAAAGCTGCCCTGAATTCTGCCAGGGCTGGATGCCCCAGAAATACGTTGTATGGGGAATCAACATCTAGCACTATGAATGGTAAGATTTGCACTCTCATGCGTTCGTCTTGTCCCAGTTCAACTGGTAACTCCACATATCCCATTGCATCAGTCGCCGCGCCATTGAAGCCGTGGATTCTGGCTTTGGACGGTTTCAAATCCTAGGTCTCCAGTTTCATTTGGTCGTACGCCTTCCGAAAGATAATGTTAACGGAGCTTCCGCAATCAATTAGAATTCTTTTCACAAATGTCGGTCCGATGGTCGAGGATATGACCATTGGGTCGATAGTAGGAGCCTCCACCTTATTCGCATCTCTACCCCTGAATACGATATCGTCGTTCATCGTGCGCTGCTACTTTGCGGGAGTTCCATCCTCCACATTCGAACAGCACTCATACTCCGTATGTCTCAGAGAGTTAGCGTATCGCTCCATCTCCTGCCAATTCTTATCCGTAGGATGAGGTCCACCAGCGATCGTGTTAATAACCAATCTTCCCACAGTCCGAGCAGGTTGCTCTGGCTGGCGTGGAGCTGGCCCGCGTCCGGGGTCCGATGTCTCCTGTCTTCCGTTTGGTGATTCTTTGACAAATTCCTGTAGCTTCTTCTGCCTAATCAATTTCTCAATAGCATCATGAAAATGTCTACACTCCTCTGTGTTGTGCCCGTAAGACTCGTGAAAGTGGCAATACTTTCCAGTCCGCTTCTGCTCCTCTGTTGATTCCTTTGGGCATGGTTTTCTGTATTGAAAAGTGTTGCAGGTTGACAAGTAGATGTTCTCAAGAGATGCGTTCAGTGGAGTATATTCGTTGTAGGTTGGGATTCTTGACTTCCATCTCCCCGTTTCCTACTTCTTCATGGGATTTCCACCTCTGGTTCTTTTCTACCGCCCGGGCTTGTTCTAGATGTTGGCTTGAGTCTTTCCAGGGTTATCACCGGTTGTCTTCACGGCGATGTTACTCTTTATAGATTCCTGAATGGGCCCTGGTGCCTTGTGTTTCCTTGTCCACCGAGCTTCTTCCCTCCTTATGAACTGATGAGCTTTCGAATAAAAACGCTCCAGTGTAGTTGGGGGCTTTCCCGCCAACCAATCTCCAAATTCAGAATCCGGATCTACTCCACGCATCACTGCCATCAAAATCGCGTGGTCGTTAGGATTGCTCACTTCGGTAGCGGCAACATGAAATCTCTGCGAGTATGCTTTCAGTGACTCCCCTAGAGCTTCGATTACGCTTGATAAGGACGTCACGTCCTTTGGGCGAGTGGTGTGTATTTTGAATTGTTCTATGAATTTCTTTGCTAACTCGTCGAAGCTGGATATAGATCGTGGTGGGATTCGAGTGAACCACATGGTAGCAATTCCAGATAGAGTGATTGGGAAGCACCTACACTTGGTTGCGTCATTAGCTCTTGCAGAATCCATCATCCATCCGTATCTCATCACATGTTGTCTTGCATTGGTTTTCCCTACATAGGTTGGAATGGTGGGCATGCTAAACCTTCTTGGATATTCAGCCTGTAGAATGGTGTCTGTGAAGGGAGTATGGCTCTTAGTCACTCCCTAATCTTCATTAGTCAAACCTTGATTCTCTTTCATCAACTGCCTGATCATAGCTGCCAAATCCGGGGTTTGTGTAGAAGAAGGGAGGTTGGGTTCCGTTCCGCGGGCTCGATTTCTAGTAGATCGGTCAGTGACACCTGCTTGTGCATCTTCATCCTTGCGGCGTCTACACTTAGGAGGTTCATCAGCTGAAGTTGAACTATCATCTTCAGAGTAAGGGATAGGGCTACCTCCGGCATTCTGATGTTGTTGCTGAGTAAGCTGAGTCATGAGGTCAGCATTGACTTGCATTTGCTCAGCAAGTTGCTTTCTGCTTTCCTTAAGTTCTCTCATCAAGTCATTGAACTCTGCTCGGGAAACAACTCCTGCTTGGTTTTAATTGGAGGTCCCTGCACCTCAAATTGCTTGCTGATTGCTAGGTCCAAGTTGTTGCACACTAGCAATTTCATGGACATCTGCATTTTGAGAGGCTGATCTAGTTCGTGGTCTTCCCATGGGGTAGAGTTGTTGGTTGTAACTCTGAGTAGAATCAACAGATGCCCTATGAAAGATTATGGATCTTCCTTGGGGGATTTATTCAATCAAGTAGCTACAAAGAAGATCCTAATAGCCTGAGAATTCAATTCTCAGTGAAAGCATCAAAATGTTAGCACCAAAATTGGTCACTAACACCCTTAGAAAGATTGTGTAGAGATATTAATGAAGAAAACAAATTAAAACAGAGAAGAGATCATAAATTTAAATGCAGGAGACAAGAACACCAAATTTATAGTGATTCGGCGTAATTGCCTACATCCACTTTGAAGTTGATTTCCATTGATTTCTTTGATAGTTGATTACAGATACAATCCGTTTTTTGTTACTTCAATACAATTGCAAAGTAAAAGAAATAAGTATGGAATGAGTCTTGAAAGTGGTAGAGTTTCCCCAGTGTTCTCTCAAATCTTCCTCTTTTTCTGTGCCCCTGCCCCACTATTTATAGACGAATGTGGGTTGGACTTCCCTAGTGGGCCAGGTAGCTGAATAGCTCGGTCCAAATAGTACATGCTCTGTGTGCCGAACCGAACAGGACAGGTCGAACAGTTGTAAGCCGAACCCTCCTTTCCATGCCGAACGATCTCTTTGTTGTGTGGGAGAAGTGGGCCGAATGATAGTCGAAGCTGAAGGTGCTAACAAGAATGTCGAACCATCCTTGATTTTCGAACGTCTCTGATGGCCGAGTGAGAACGCCAAACGATATGGTGTCGAGTAGTATAGGATGCAGGTTTGTCGGGCCGAACGTCCAGAGATGCCGAACGCTCTTTACGCCGAGTACTCCTTGTAGGTCGAACGTTCACTTTGGCCGAACGTACTTTTGTGCCGAGCGCTCCTCTCAGGCCGGACGCTCACTTTAGCCGAGCATTCACTTTGGCCGAACGTTTGCTTTGGCCGTACGTACCTGGGTGGCCGAACGGTAGGAAAGTCGAGTACTAAGTTGCCTGGTCCAATTCCTTGGGAAACAGGGAGAACTACGTGATTTGCATTGAGAAAACCATGTTGATACTTATATGACTTTAGGACAAATATGACTTTGTATTTCTTTCTACTTTCTCGGATCTAGAGTTTTACCTAGTCTTTGATGATCTAGGGACTTTTGGTGGCAATTCTCCTATAAATTGCAAGCATGGAGCAACTTTTAAAAGACCTTTTTGGCCATTCTCTTCTTTATCCTCTTGTCTCTACTCAATGTTTGTCGCCTAAGAGCTAGTTAGATCTACTCTAGTTGAAAAAGTTCATATATTTGTGATAATACCATTTTAAATAAGATTAAAGTGGACATAGGCCATAAAATTTGCCAAACCAATATAAAAATCTGTTTGTTTTCACTGCTTTGTTATTGGTTTATGTTAGATCTACATGTTTTTATATATATGGGGTATTATGCCACTTTTTGGCTCAATGCATATTAAGCAGAAAATTTTAAAATGATATATTGTGTGACAGTAATTACAATGCATTGTAATCATGAGAATTTAATCAAATTAAAAATGACAAGTTATTTTATATATTCCTTGCCAAAATGTTTAAGATGGGATATCGATACATCAAAATTGAGATTAAAGTCCGTAACAATCTATAAATATTGGGCAGTCTAGTATTCATGTCTGTTGGAGGCACTAAGGGGTCACGTACTGATAGTTACTACATAATTAAAGAGTGGCTCACTCGAGAGTTTTCGTTTGGTGAATAAAATTAAGGTCAAACAGGCAATCTCGAAGTGAGGATGTTACAAAGTTCTCTAAACTTGAGAATAATGTGAACCTTCGATATGGACACTCAACTTTAATTATAGTTAAATCGCGGTGTGACTTCCATCGAGTGACGATAGTTGGATCTTAGTCAGAGCATTAGAAGTGAAATTCTACACAATAGAGAATGTGTCTCCTTTGTTATATGGGGTTAGTATCATGGTCAACTACGATCAACTCAAAGTCAAAGTTTCTAGTCAGAGTAGTGCCGTTAATAATAATTATTGAACTATGTATTTGTGTTTGGAATTACGAATTTGAAAGCAGATAATGTTGGAATTTGACTTTTGTTGGAATTTTGACCAAAGTCAAATTCCATAAGTCCTAATATTATATATTGTTGACGAAGAGAATTAGTGTAAATAATCATTACTACCAAGCGTCACTTATAATAAATAAAATAGGATTTCACCAAATGATGTGTTAGCAATAAATTCAGTCGAAATGTCACATCACTAGCTAGGAGATGCGTGAATGTTAATATTTGAATTTTTCGATATTAATCGTTAATTGAATTTACATCATAGAGTCGCACAAATACTTCGAATGAACCATGCTATTTGATTACTTAAATAAATATTAAGTGGGTTTTTAAATAAGTTAAATTAATTAATATTTATGAAATGTTAATTACTACAATTTTATTTGATTTTAATACTATAACAACACGAAATTTTTACGTTTTGAATAGGGACATTTAATTTATTTAGATATTCAGATTTGATTCAAATTTAATAAAAAATAAGAAAATTAATTATTAATAAAATGACTTGATTTTTAATGACGCGTTTTTATTTTTATTTACAGGATTTTTCTATAATTTTTAATTTGGAAAATATTTAAATTTCCGTTTGACTTTTTTTTGGCAAAACTGGTATTTTTGAAACTTAATAGAACATGATAACTAGTGTATATTATTTTTGTTTTGGGATCGTATCGCATTTTTATATGCGATCGTATTTTTATTTTATCGTTAATGGATTGTATGGGAATAAAATTCTACACGGCAATGTGTTGGAAATTGCAATATAAACAAACACTACCCTAAGACAAATCAACACATTCTAACTTATCTTCTACTCCTTTTCTTTTTTTCACTATCTGTAAACAAAAGAAAATAACTTCCTTTTAAAAAAATTCAAAATCAAGTTATATATTAGTCAAAAAAATATAAATTTAATATGTTTGGACTCGTATGGACTAGATCTATAAGTCCATGTAGTTTGGATGAGTTCAGTGACGTTTTAGGTTGATCGAGGATAAAGACATGAGCTTGGGTTTTGGTAGAAGAGAACCTTGGCGACATTATGCAAGGCCAAGGGTGGATTCATGTTTCTCGTGGCAAAGGGCATCCGTGGTAGCAATTTGAAGTGGTGCAACTCCAAAATGATCGATGATAGCAGGTCAAAAAGGGAGGGCTCAGGTCACTTCATATCTGGGTAGATAGAGTTGCATTTGAGTGGGTGGGTTGCAAAGTAAAGGCGATGAGCAAGGAAGTAAAGTTGGATTGCGTTTTCATGGAGGGTTGAGGGAGTTTGGATGATGCCATGCGCGGCCGTACACCATTATCATGTACATGATTGATTTTGAATTTGGAAGGAGTTTGAGGGAGGGAAATTGATTAAGTAATTAGTGAATTATTTGTTAATTAGTGATTTAATCAATCTCAATAACTTATAGAATGAATATTTTATTCATATGAGGTCCAATCGAGATGCGATATTTTGCGTTGCACTCATAGGAACGTTAAGTATGAGATGGAATGGATTTTGTCGAGTTTGGAGCAAGTGGAATTTTGAGGTAAAATTGAGCTTTCAATTTTAGATCAAACAACAACGCTTAAGAGTTAATTGGAATTTCGGTGAGTTACCTCACCTCTGAATGATTACTATATGATACATGGTAAATAAAAAAATTTGTTTACATGTTTGGATAAATCATTGATTTGGTTAGTTGAATATACGCTTTTAAAAATGAATGGCAATTAAAATGAAATACAGTGAATTTTGTAGAGAAATTCAGATTCCTCGATGTTGTGATTTTAAATTCCAATTATATACCTGTTAATTTTAATTCTAGTTATATATTTATATTATAAACTATTGAATGCCAAAATTTGGTGGTTTGGCCATATTGGATGTGACATTGACATATGTTAAATGTTAAACCTTTTTAGTGAAAATGGTAGTAATAGCATTAATTAAGTGTTATAGTAACTATTGACCTCATTGCAGTTATTTTGAAAAACTATGATTTGATGTTTTGATTTGAAAATTGTATTGTTTTGGGGAATGATTTGAAATTTTTGTGATACTTTATTTAAAATGAATTTTGAACTTCTTTATTTTATTTCAATCTTTTTGACAAATCTTTTCTAATTTATTTGGAAATGTTTAAAGTGTTCTGTAAGTATTTATTTTATAGAAAAGTTATTATAATAATGAATGTCTATTTTAAAATGAAAATAAAGAGAAATTTACCTGTTAAAAATAAAGTGATTTTGTTTTTAAAAAGAACATAGTAGTATTTTGGAATAAATAGTTGCGAAATTTTTTATGTAAAATATTGTATAATAAAGATAGAGTTATAAATGGTATTTTATAAATAAAGGAGAGATTTATGTAACAACCTGGAATTTCACCGCTTTGATTTGCGAATATTTAATTAGTTTTAAATATTCAATATATAGGTTTTAAAATGAGAATAAAACTCTTTTTAATGATTAATAATGATGGTGAAATAGTTTTCAAAATTGGTTTAAAAAATATATTGTCGAAGAAAAACTGAAAATGTGACGGAATTTGTTTTCCGAAATTTTGACTTCTCGTCGGCTAAAAGTTGCCACGAACGTTGTGAACTCTAATGAGAATATGTTCATACACATTTATTAGTTAGAATTACATATATACGTAAAGATATATGCATTTAAATAAGTTTATATAAGTAGTGATGTGACATTTTTCCTAAAAAATAAAAAAAGTATTTAAATATAAAGATTCCTTTAAAAACATAAAGGACTAAGGCATTAATGGCATGTTGGCATGGATTTGATGGAAGGATGGCTAAGGGGAGAGGATTTGAGTGAGGTGGAAGGAGGTGGTGAGATGGCATAAGGAGAGAGGAGGGTAAAGTATGAGGGTAGTTTGGTAATTTGATGTATGACTTAATACATATATATATATAACATTTTCCTAACACTTCCATCATTTTTCACTCATTTTCATTTTCATTTTCTTTACTTCTTTCTTCTTTAAAGCTTTTGAAAAACATAGTCATGGATTCCTATGTTGTAAAATTTAAATTAAAAATTTTATTTTATTTTAAAACTCTTTCTTTTCATTTTTCCTCCCATTTCATTTGGCCATAACTTCCTCCATACTACTCCAAATCAAGATTTTTTTTTCAAACCATATATAATACTAATGGCTACAACATTTATTTGAACGACTTTTTCAAATTTCGAACATTTTTTGGTCAAAATTTTATTTCTTTCTAACTCATTTTCAGACCCATATTATAAAGGCCGAAACACTCCTTAATTTGACCATATGTCCCTCAAAACAAAACAAAATTAAGTGATTCTTTTTATCAAATTATAGAGAAAAGAATTTCCTAAAACTTTTCTTTTTATGACTTCTCCAAAATTTGAGAGTAACATGATTAAAAATTAGTGAGAAGATGATCTATTTTCTAGTGATTTTTGTATGGCTTTCCAAGCTTTCAGTGAGTAAACGTTAGTTTTAATTTCAAAGTTTTTAACTAGATATACGTTGCCTAAATTGCTTTATAATGTGAGTGAAGTATGTCTGAGTTGTTATACGTTTGGTTATTTGTGGATATTGATGATTCCAGATGGAAAATATGGACTTGAAATGAAATTTACCTTAGTATTGTTGTAAATTCGTAAACATTGGTTATGGTATAGTTTTTAAACATTGGATTTGATGTTCGTTATAATTTTGGATATGATATGAATGTGAACATGGTTATGATGTAGTATGTTTATAAGTTAAGTATTTATACCAAAAATGGGCACAACACTCATTGGATGTAATTGAAGAGATTAGAATGAAGAAATTTAATGGAAAATGAGGCTAATCTAGCAATCACACCAAGAAAAGTAAGCAATAATAGAAAAAGGCAAGAATATATAGTGGTTCGGCGTTGTAGCCTACGTCCACTTTAAAGAGTTTGATGTTTATTGTTGCGTCTTAACTGATTTACAATAGTACAATAGCTAGCACATACAATGTAGTTTCGGCAGAGTAGCAGTGTAGAAGTTCCAAAAGTCCTTTCTTAATTGGTGTAGGGTGCTATTTAAAGGAATAGATCTGGAAATATCTGCCTCAAAACTCGGAATACTCTTTCTCATGCATAGGTGGGCCGACTAGATCGATCTGAGGTTGTTTGGGATCAATCCCTGATCGATCCTTGTTGTCTTCATATCGATCAAGATTGGCTCCAATTGAGATGCGATCGATCAAGGGAGCTCTTTAGTTGATATGCAAGCTCCTATGAAAATTTCATAGCATTTGGACTTGTAGTTTGAGAGATATGATCGATCCAAGATTGAAGTTGTAAAGGAGGCTGAAGGATTGTATCGATATGTTCATATCGATGGACTTTGTATCGATGGACTTCGTATCGATACAATGCGTATCGATCAGTTGCATTTTGATGACGTGGCAGTGGAGATCCACATTTCATGCTTATAGACCATTTCCATTGGTTTGACCTATTCCTTCGTATCCATCCAAGGCCATGCTATTTGTATGGATGCTACGTTTGTGGTTTTGTATCGATGCTTGGCCCCTTGCTTCGTATCTGTCGATCGGCTGGTCGATACGAACTATGTAGAAGTGCAATTGATACAAAATGGGTAATTTTTGAGCAAATGAACTATGATCGATGCGGGAGGCGCTATTGCTTGATGGTTACGACATGGATGGATGTTGAGTAATGGACTTATGCTCACTTCATATCGATCTGGATGGATATGAAATTGATGTGTTCCACATGAATCTTGATCGATCCATAACTTGGGCATACGAACTCCAATTGACATGAAATTTGGAATCTTACCTTCCATAGCTTTTCTTGTCATACCATGCTAATTATAGCTCGATCCGGACTTAGACTAAGTTTTTCTGTATCCATCGTAGACCTGTAGATAACCGATCTTCGGGAAGGATTGTCTTCAGTCTCTAGTCAAATCCTTGGTGCCACGACCTTGCAAAAAGATGGGATAACATTTTCCCCTCAAAGTACGTCCTGTGTGAACATGACATACTTTGAAAAGCTATAATCTTCACTCTGAAAAGATTCTATCTGATTCGTTGAACAATTGTTGTGTTTTCATCAAGTGGTGTAACCTTTGATTAATTTCCAGTAGTATAAATGATGAGTTGTAGGTTATCAATGGTCATGCAGTGTTTTGTTGTAACTGAAGGTTGAATGCTAGCAATTTGTTGTTCATTATTCTGGTTGTCACCAGGTAAGCATTCAATTCCTATTAACTATAAAATCAAATGATAATATGACACACATGCACGTATGTTAACCTGACTCCCGTTCATGTTTGTACGTTCACGGGTCTTTATTTGGATTAAGTTTCATATCAATCCTCTCTTGGATTGATGTGAAATTCGTGTTGTAACAACGATCGAAGATCATTTTAATTCATTACATTATATCGATCCTCTCCTGGATCGATCTGGGATGTACGAAGATAAGCTACTTATCGATGGTTATGGATACGAGATGGATATGACTTTGGAGTGCTACGTATCGATGGATACGAAATTTGCAAGTGCTTGCTTTGTATCGATGGATATGAAACATTGAGCCTGGGATCAATCTGCATCGATGGACACGAAGTGAATGGCTACTCATTGATGGATACGAAATGCTAGGCTCTGGATACACTCATGTTGATGGATATAAAAGCCAATCTTCATATCGATGGATGTTAACGGTTTCTCTTGGTTTAATGACTGGGATACAAAAAAAAATTCTTTGGATACGAAGCCATATAAATTGTTTTTGGACTTAGAAAAATTTTACTTGCTTTCATTATTACTTTTCATATCAATCCGAAGAAAGAAAAATTATAGAAAACTTTGTCTTCAAAACAGCCGCCCCTTAACCCTTAATTCAAATCCTCCAATCTAGGTAAACAATCAATGTAATTATGTTTGTAATAACAAAATCAAGCTTCGTGCCATCTCATCCAAGGCGATGGCCAACTCCGGCGTTGTTGACGCTGAAATAAGGCTTGACTAGGGAGAGCTATGAATTTCATAGTGACTTAGGAGTTTGGGGAAGAAGGAGAGCACTGGAAGAATCAACGGAGCCACTGACTCCAAGTCTCTCTCCCGAACTCGTACCGATGGCGAGGTGGACTGATCAATACATTGGAGACGGATAAAGGCAATCCTCCCTATCGATATGAAATGCAGCAGTTTTCAGATCGATCTGGAATGGTGCCTTTTCATATCAACGTAGATCGATGGATACGAAACCTATTCATCTTGGATCGATACGAAGGGGCTGGTAACTAGGGTTATCGATACAAACAGTCAAGCGATACGAAATGTATCGATACGAAATGTCATTGATCAGTGTCTTCGATCGATACGAACACAGGCTTCAGGGGAATGATCCAACTCCAACCATGGATGGATACGTAACTAATTACCTTTTGCATACTTGAACACTTGACTCCGACGAGCTTTAGCCTTGCATATCTGGACTTGATTGAAAAACTACATATATGACCACCCTTCAAAGCTCGACGATGAAACTACAATTTGACAAACACAACAAATTTTAACATGGATCGTTCTTTGAAGTCAGGATGGCACGGTTGAGAAGGTCAGCGATTACGGTCACTCAGGTCGAATCTCGAAGTCTTATCGCTTTACCATCTTTCGGACTTGCAGACATTTAGAGTATTATGTAGCACTTCACACACAACATGATCACTCACTTTACACTGGGGGAACACTGGTTTCTTTCCATCTAATAATGGTTTTTACTGAGCTCAATAGCTATGGATCCTGAAATCTTCGAGCAGCAGGAAGTTCAGAGTCCTCCACTTCCTAGAGTAGAAAGGCCAAACATCGCGGCTGACGTAGTAAGTCCTGCTTCGAATGAACTGCTGGGTGCAGTGCTAGTTTTGAATCCGAAGGACTTAGTCTGCTCTAAGATTTCTAATGATATGCTAGGCAGAATTTGTCTCAGGCATGGACTATCTTTGGAAGACTTTCAATTACCGGGGCCAGAAGACAGAACACACAATCCCTCGAAAGGGTTTACTGCATGTAACAGATTCATGTGCGTGGATGGAACATTGCCCCTGTTTAACAAATTCATTCGGGATGTGTTATTTTTCTTGAGTATCGCGCCTTCTCAATTGCACCCGAACGGTTATGCACTTCTCAATAGCTTATATATCATATTTATGGAGCTTCTCTGTCAACATCCGACTGTCGAAGAGATAATATACTTATTTAATCTCAAGAATCGGGGGGATAATCCTTCATTCACTTTCCAACAAGCGGTCAGCAACTGCCAAGTCATGGTGTGTGCTTGGAGTAAGCTAAGCTACTTCAACACTGAGTGGTTCTTCGTAAGATGCCTACTGGGGTTTGCTAGGCGATGGTTGGTCGGACATAAGTGCTTTAACTTCTTCTTCCATTAACTGGGTAATATAAATCGGTGCTGAGTCCATCACTGCATTTCTTTTATTGCTTCCATTCCATAGCCTGAAGGAGCACAGTTCAAGGAGATAGTGAGAATGCTCCAGGCGGTGCCCGCTAAACTTATAGAAATAGACAAAGTTCTTAGTGATGATAACTTGATCGCCATCAAACTCATTGAGAGAAGTCAAAGCATTGGACAGACTGAGGTTCCCAGAGTGGATCTGGAAAGGCAAGGAGGAAGAAGGGATTCTATCGTGCCCCTAGTTGCGGGAGCTCAGAGTGCACCTAAGCTACAATCATTGAACTGGGTGATGACGAGAGTATAGCAGCTAAACATGAGCCCATAATCGTGCTTCTACAGGGCCTTCGATCATGATAATAAAAAAGAAGGGGTAAGACTCTCGTCCACAAAGCAAAGAGGCATAAGAACATTGTAATAACTCAACCCGTTGCAACATCTATAGGTCCAGAGACCTCTTCTCCGCAAATAGAAGGTTCGTTGAGAGGATTGTTGGATATTGCTATCTCAGACGACATATCTTTGTTCCACGATCTTGGATTAGAGGGGCTCCATTCTCTATCATGAACTAGTGCAGGCCTAACTTCTTTAGACATAGGAGAGCCAATTCCAACGAGCAAGGATACCACAATCAGTCGGTTGAGGGGTTTGCATATGCATACACACACTTCACGGCACCACATGACTTCTAATCACATGCTCATTAATCTCTAGAGATAACTGATTATGCTTTTCTTTTCATTTTACAGACACGATCTAAAACAAGGGTCTATGCTTAGCAAGCTTCGCTCTTCATATCATTCTTCTAGTTCACACTTTGAATCACATCGACGTGAAAGGGAGAGACCCTACGGTCACGGGTATTACTCTAGCCAAGAGCGCGAACACCCTGATAAGGAGAAGGAAAGGTCGTACCAAAGTAGGCGCTTCTCGGTAGCAGTCTCCGCCATCAAAAGGACCCTCAAAACCATCCATCTTCGGTTGGACATCTTTCAAAACTGCACACCAAATAGCGCCATATCACGCCCTGAAATCCAACGATCAGTGTCATAGAACTAAAACAAAAGCCTCCGTCATCACACAACAGACGGCCATAAAGCCCACAGGGGAGGGAGCCATACGTATTGCCTAGTTAAAGAAATATTTTTCAAACTTTTATTTCGACGGCTTCCATTTTCCTCCAAACTTGAAAAGAATCCCAAATGACATAGAAAAACTGGTGTAAGATTACGTGCATGCTGCTTACAACTAGTATCGGGAATGGGTTAAGACGACTGAAAGGGTTTCGACAGTATCTTTTGAGCGGCCTAAAATGTTTGAAAAACAGGAGATCGACCTTTATTAAAAAGACAGAATAATAATTGCGCTCACCAATAAACTTGAATCTTCGAGGAAAACCGAGAAGGAGGCTGACCAGAGAGCCGAAGAGGCTAGCAGTCCATGGAAAACATGAGAAGGACTCACATGGACCTGGTGTAGGAGATGGGTCACCGTAACACTATTATTATTTAGGAGAGGGATGATGCACAGAAAGAAGTGGAAGAGCTAAGGGCAAAGCTAACTGAGGCCCTTAAAGAGAAGGATGAAGCTAATAAAGTGACCCGGTAGGCATGTGAGGAGATGGTAAGGCTCAGGGCAGAGAAGGATGCGGCGACTCTGAAGGCCCAGGAAGTTGATACAAGGATTGAAAGGAAAATTAGAGCGGTTGAGGCCAAAATGGAGAGAGAATTTGAAGATCTCTTGGTCACTTACAATGATAACGTTTAGGGAAACCGCAATGTTAACTGGCTCGGCAAAGATTATCCTTTCCAATTTTACAAGGCCTAGAGTCGCTTGGTAGAGGACGAAAAGGTGATCCGCAATGCTGCAATTGTCGACGAGTTCGAACTAGAAACTCAAATGGTAGTCGGAGACGATCCTAAAGTCCTCCATGAAACAACCATTACTCTTGAGAAAGAAAAACTGGCCGCCAAGTATTCGGAACTGGGGAAGGATCTGGGATTGAACATCATGAAGTAGGTTTTGAAGTGCCTCCAGCATCCCAATCTAAGCCTACTTCTTCTATCGATCCTCCAGTTATCTCGGGATATGATCTTGATAGGCCACATCTCTCATCGATAATCAAGCGTGCTCGGAAGGCACATCAGCTTAGCAAGGGTGCCAACCCATGTAAGGTATTCAGGACACTTCTCCCATTCATCCAAATGTGGGAACACTGTCAGAAGATATTACTATACTTTCTCCTATCTTCATTCAGCCTTAGATTCTGCACCGATTGACCCTCCTGTAACTCAAGAAGCACATCATGAGTATGAGGCACTAATGACATAGGCTACAACCATGACGGTCACCACATCGGGTGGGGAGATGCATGAAAGCAGCTGTGTTCTTGATGATCAATTGATGGAAGCACTCCTTAGCCAACAAAGTGATATGTGCATCGAAGTTCCTTTCAATATTAATGAAGAAGTGATCATCATGGGCTCCTCTGGCCCGACCAGAAGCATTCTAATGGCTATAAGTGCGGACCGGGCGGAGCAGATAATGAAGGAAATCAAAGATGAGATGGAGTAAGCCGACCAAGCTCGTAAAACTGGTAGAGGTATGGCGGGTCCCGGTCTGGTCCCTATACTTGTAGTTTCTCAGGGTGGCACTATTATCGAGACTAGCATGCCACATTCTTCTATCATCAAGAGTGCCACCATCCCTCCAGTTCCGCGCATAGAGGATACTCCAGTCCTTGTGAGTTTCCAAGAGGAGACACTGTCAATTCCCTCGGCCGGAGATAAGCCAGCTGGAGCAGGCCAGAGAGGTAAAGGTTCAAAGTGGGTTCTGAGTGGCAGCTCGAGCGGGTCCACACCGAAGAAAAGCAAGAAGGATAGAAAACAGAAGGAGTAGACTTGCATTTTTTTTCCTCTTTTGGTAGATGGCTATGATAAGCTTTTCTTTTTCTTTTTGTAGGTCGTGTATAGATGCGGGCATGGCCCCCACTTTCTTCGAACAGATTTTTGTACTTACTTTCTTGAAGAATGGTGGAAATAAATTTCTTTTTGTTTTCAGCATAACTCTATATTCATTTGTCTAAATATTTTAGCACTCGCATTTCCATTCAATGTACTCATGAGGCTTAATTCTTTGAGCCGAACTTGAGTTCGGTCGTTAAGTCCTGAAGTCATGGTTTTGGGTCATAATCAACCATTGAGTCGAGTCCCAACGTTGCGCTATCTCAGTTAGCGGCTGGTACTTGAGTAATGCCTCTAGTCCCGGGGAGAATTGAAGTAGTCAATCGGTAGTCATTTTCCGCCTTTACCGATTTTAATTTAACTTACTCGAAACAAATTTAAAGTGAAATGAATTTGAGTGGTCGGATCACACTCCCTCATTTGCTGGTATTTACATCCACGCTCTAGGGATTAAACTTGTATGTCGGCGGTCAATCCTTCCTGATTAATGTTTGGAATCATATCCCCGCACTGGGGGCATAAGTTAATATACGGGTGGTCGGTCACACCCGTTTGATGCTTAGGATTATATCCACACTTCGGGGACATAAGTTATTTTACGGGTAGTCAGTCACACCCATTCAATGTTTATACTCTAGTTCATGCTCAGGGAATCTAGAGTTAGTTGACAGACGGTCAAGCATGTCTGTTTAAGTATTAGGATCTTATTCGCACTCTGGAAACAAGGAGTTGGTCAATGTTGCACATGTTCGGATCACATCCGCCTTGATCCGGTAAGTGAAGTCGTAGACGGATGAATCCATCTTCTTCGATCTTTGAAAATAAGCGAGGTCATAGATGGATGAATCCATCCTCCTCAAGCTTTGGAAATAAGCGAGGTTGTGAATGGACGGATCCATCCTCCTCGTGCTTGGATTGAGGCAAGGTCGTGGATGGATAGATCCATCCTGCTCGAGCTTGGATTGAGGCGACGTCGTGGATGGACGGATCCATCCTCCTTGAGCATGGATTGAGGAGAGGTCGTGGATGGACGGATCCATCATCCTCGAGCCAAGATTTTGGAGTTTATGCTTCAGCTCGCCCTTTGGTAGCTTGAGTTCATTGGTGGATCGTCGTGTTTTAGTCCTTCTTTACTTTTATCGTTGCTTGCCCCCGAGCTCAGGGTTTCACTTAGCGAGTGACCGGTCGGACCATGATCACTCCCTATTTAATGATTCCTACCTTAGGATGGGACTTAGCTCTTTGTACATCCTGACGGTCGCATAATGCACTTCAACAATTGCCAATCTGGCTCGATAAGACTGCGCTTTATCGCTGAAACAAGAAAGTATGGCAAAGTCATTTGCCTTATTACAAGTTAAAAATCTAAAATTGCATAAACAAATCTCAAAAGAAAAGCAGACAAAATGAATAAAATCCAATTAAATGTAATAGCGGTGGAGACTCTCGTTGTTCCAGGCCCTCGGTAAAGTGAGACCGCCAACAGTTGATAGTATGAATGTGTCATCTCCAAGTCTTTGCTCAATGACATACAGTCCTTCCCACATCGGTTTCATGTGTGAAGGGACCGGATAAACTCATTTAAGCATGGGATCACCAACTTTGAAGGTTCTGGATCAGAGCTTAGCGTTGTATAATCGAACGACTCGACTGGGATGTGGGCCTGCCCTCAAAGCAGCTTCTTCACGCTTCTTATCTAGTAAGTCCAATGATTCTACGAGTAGGATGGCATTCATCTTTGGATCATAATAGGTCATATGGTAAGAAGGTACTTCTGGCTCAACTAGAATAATGGCTTCAGAGTCATAGGAAAGTGTAAACGGAGTATGTCTGGTCATGGACTTGTGGGTAGTTCGACATGTCCATAGGGCCATGGGAAGCTCATCGTCCCACTTGCCTCCAGCCTTCTCCAGTCGTTTCTTTAGAATGGACTTGATAACTTTGTTGACAGCTTCGACTTATCCATTCGCTTGAGGGTGATCCACTACTGAGAACTTCTTCTAGATGCTGCACCATTGACAGAAATTCTTGAACTCAACACTATTGAAGTGGGTTTCGTTATCAGTTACAATAGTGTGTGGGAGGCCAAAGAGATAAATGATTTTACGCATAACAAAGTTGATTACTTTCTTCATCGTGGTAGTGGCAAGGGGCACAGCTTCCATCCATTTAGTAAAGCAGTCAACCGCAACGATGGCGTACTTCGCACCACCCTTGGCTAAAGGTAGAGACCCTATTATATCAATGCTTCATGTGGCAAATGACCATAGACTGACCATATTAGTAATTTCGATTGGCGGGGATCTTGAAATTCTGGCATGTTTCTGGCACCTATCACATTTCTTCGCATAATCTGATGTGTCTCGGTTTACGGTTGGCCAATAGTATCAATATTTGAGTAATTTCTTCGCAAGGGCTTGCCTCCCAGTGTGATCACCACACTCTTCTTCATGCACATCATGTAACACTCTCTTGATCTCGTCGTGGCGATACACTGGAGTAAAGGAATAGAATATGCCCTCATTTACAGGACTCCATCTTGGATAATAAATCGCAAAGCCTTTCGGAGAACTTGTCTTTTCTCACTTCTAAGTTCAGGTAATGCTCCATGCTCAAGATAGTATTTGAATGGATTCATCCACGAATCTCTAACGGGTATTGCCTCATGCACCTAATCGGTCTCCATCTGATTGATACTGGGAGCAGTAAGTGTTTCTACGGGGACGAGTCCCATTTGTCGTGCTTCGTTGGTGCTGGCCAGTTTCGCAAAATAATCGGCTTTCTGATTTTGCTCTTGAGGTATACAGTGGTTAGGATAATAGTCGAACTGATTCAACACTTCTTGAACCCAAGTAAGGTAGGAGGCCAATCTTTGATCTCTGGCTTGATACTCTCCTCGAACTTGACATACCACCAATTGTGAATCATAGTAAATCTCCACAGCAATGACTTCCAAGTCTTTGGCAAGCCTTAGTCCAATAAGCAAAGCTTCATATTCGACTTCGTGGTTAGTCGCGCAAAAGTCAAACTTTAAGGCATAGTATATGGATCGATCTTCTGTGGTTTCGACTACCACTCCAGCGCCTGAGCAATGGTCATTTGATGCACCATCAGTATATAGCCTCCATGTACACTTGGGAGATTTACTAGCTTTGGGAAAATCCTCTGGTATGGTGAATTCAGCTATAAAGTCTGCTAAAACTTGTCCTTGAATAGCTCGCCTTAGTGTATAGGTGATATCAAATTGACTCAACTCGATGTTCCACTTAAGAAATCTACCAGACCTCTCAGGTCGTGTAAGGATCTATCATAACAGTTGATCAGTGTAAACAGTGATCGGATGAGCCTGGAAATACGGATGGAGCTTCCTCAAGGTTACGTTGAGACAATAAGCCACCTTTTCCACCTTTAGGTAATATATTTCTACCCCTATTAATCTTTTTTTGATGTAATAGACCGGTCATTGGATCTGATCCTCTTCTGAAATCAACGCATCACTGATCGCATTTACCGAAATTGCTAGATAAACATATAATCTCTCATGATCAACTAGCTTCGACAAGATAGGAGGTGTTGCCAGATGCTGAACTAGTGCCTAGAATGTGCCTCCACACTCCTCTGTCTATTCGAAATTCCATTTTCCTTTTCTAATCAGATCGAAGAAGGGAATGCGCTTGTCTGTAGATCTGGAAATGAATTTTCCTAAAGCTACCACCTTCCCGTTAAGGCTCTGTACCTACTATATGGTTCTCTAAGTTTTGAGATTCTGAATCGCCCATATTTTTTCAAGATTGGCTTCAATTCCTCTAGCGTTGACGATGAATCTAAGGAATTTTCCTGGTGCAACTTCGAAATGACACTTCAATGGATTGAGCTTCATCCTGTATTGTCGGAGTATGTTGAACATCGTTTTTGAATCTTTGACGTGGCCATTAGATAGTCGCAACTTCACGATCTAGTTTGCAAGCATTCATTTTACGAGCCTCTGATAATTTGCTCCAGCATTTTTAATTCCAAATGGCATCACTTTGTAGCAATACAGTCCCAGATCAATAACGAAGCTAGTATGTTCACGGTCTAGAACTTGCACTAGGATCTGATTGTAGCCGGAGTATGCATCCATGAAAGATAAGAGCTCATGTCCGGCTATTGAATACACAAGTTGATTAATTCTGGGAAGCGGGAAACTGTCCTTAGGGTAAGCTTTGTTTAAATCTGAGTAGTCCATAAATGTTCGCCATTTCCCGTTCGACTTTCTGATAAGCACTAGATTCGATACCCACTCCAAGTATAAAGCATCACGGATAAACCTATTAGTCTTGGGTTTATCCACTTCTTCCTTCAAGGCGGCAGATCTCTCTGGATCCTAACGCGCCTTTATTGTTTTACTGGAACATGCCGTGGGTCAATATTCAATCTATGGCTTGCGATGTTCAGCGAGATCCCATACATAACTGAATGAGTCCAGGTGAACATATCTATGTTTACCCAGAGAAAATCAACCAATTGATGTCTCATCTATGGGCTAAGTTGAGATTCAACCTTTACCATTCTGGAATTATCATCGTCGTGGATTGGAACATCAATCGTCAATTCTACAAGGAAAGACTGATGTTCTCTGACTTCCTTCTCATCGTTATTGTCTTTGGGCTCAACGTCCTTAAAGAAGTGGTAGTGGCGCCCGAGCCTAGGCCTAGGCATAGTTGCCAATTTTCTGAAAAATGGACGTAGAGAGATTCCTTTATGTCCTTCCCTTTCTCCTTTCGTTGCGCATCTCACAGCTCTGCAACATAATAGGCGCGTCCAGCCGCCTGACCACCATATACCACTCCGACCCTATTATCAGTAGGGAACTTCAGAGTTAAACACCAAGGGGCAATCGCTGCCCTGAATTCCTCAAGGGTCGGTCAGCTCAAATAAGTATTGTAAGGGGACTGTATATCCAACACAACAAACTGCAACATCCAGACTCTCCGGCAATCTCCATTACCCAACTCTACAGGTAATTCCGCCATCTCAGCTGGTATGTTTGCACTTCCATTAAAACCATGTATATGTGACTGGCACAGCCTTAATCTTTCGCTTCCATCCTCATTTGATCATAAGCGCGCTTGAAAAGAATGTTTAGAGAGCTTCTGCTGTCAACTAAGACCTCTTCATCCAAGCAGGAACTATCCGGGCTAAAATAATCAACGGATCGATAGTGGGGGCCTCGACTCTGTCAGCATCATGCTTTATGAAAACGACGTCGTCTGTCATCGTCCTTTGTTGCTTTGCCAGAGCCCCATCTTCAGTATTACTACAGTATTTGAAGTCTACATGCCTAATCGAAATGGCAAATGACTCCATTTCCTTCCAGCTGGATGAGGACCACCACTCATAGTATTAATTACCAACCTCCTACTAGTACGTGTGGGTTCTTCAGGCCTAGGTTAGCCTTGACCTTGATTTGGATTAGATAGGCCCACACCTCCATCCTATGAAACCCGGACGAATTGTTCCAACTTTCTCTCTCTGATCAATCTCTCGATGATAGCTTGCAAATGACATCACTCATTGGTGTTATGGCTGTAACAATCATGGAACCTACAGAACTTCCCGGTCTGAATTTGTTTTTCGGATGACGGTTTCGCAGCTGGCTTCTTATACTGTCCAGTATTACAAGTCTAAAGATAAACATTTTCCAATGATGTGTTTAAGGGAGAATATCTGTCGAATACAGGAGCTCTGGGTCTCCCGCGATGTGCATCTGTCTTCTTTCCTTGACCTCCATTACCTTACTGTTGACCTTGATTATTCTGAATATTCGATTGCACTTTTCTATAATTTTCACCAGTCTGCTTCACAACAACATTACTCTGAATGCCTTCACCACTGGGCCCCTCAACGTCATGCTTCCTAGATCATCTAGCGTCTTCTCTCCTCAAAAACTGGTCTGCCTTAGCGTAGAAACGATCCTACGAAGCGGGACGTTTTCCAGCCAACCAGTCACCAAATTCGTAATCAGGATTGATCCCTTTAGTCAATTCCATTAGAATAGAGTTGTCATTGGGGTTCCTGACCTCATCACAAGCAGCATGGAACCTTTGTAGATAACGCCTAAGAGTCTCTCTTAGAGTTTGAGTGACACTAGATAAGGTGTTGACATCCTTTGGTCTCATAACATGCATACGAAACTACTTGACAAACTTAGTAGCCAACTGATCAAAACATGAGATGGATCTAGGTGGTAAACGAGTGAACCACCTAGTTGCAATGCCTCCTAAGGAGATGGGGAAGCTTCTACACTTAACCGCATATTCAGCTTGAGCGACGTTCATGAGCCATTCATATTTCAAGATATGCTGGTTAGGATCCGAATTTCCTTCGTACACTGGCAAAGTCGGCATCCTGAATCGACGGGGTGGCTCTGTATAAAGAATGTCATTGGTGAAGGGAGTATGACTTCGAGAGATTCCCCAGTCACCGTTTGTAAGGCCTTGGCTTTCTCTGATCGTTTGTCGTATCATGGTTGGAATGTCAAGCATTTGGATATTTAGGGCAAAGGCATGGTCGGGTTCCATGTTACGTGGATCGTCCAGTCATTGTCTGTGGTTCGTTCCATGCCTCCTTAGCTCCCGATCTTCATAGAGATAAGGATCCTGAGCTTGAATGCGTTAATGAGGGGTGGATCTGATTGGTTCTGGATCTCGGCTTCCAGATCTATAGCGGCAGCTGCGTAGTCATGAATGGTATGATAAGAAAGTGCTACTCCTCGTGAGGAGGGTCCAGCTGATGCCCTATGGAAGGTCTGATCCCGGCTTGTCCGAGATTTACAACATGCTGGTGCACGGAGGCTTCTACATAGTTTCCATCCAACCGACGACCTGTAGATCTGTAATTGAAGTCAGAAGATGCTGAGCTTTCAGACAAGGAATAAGAGGCATGCTCTCTTTTAGATCTCCCTCGCCTTTCCTCCTTCAATTGATTTGCAAGCTTCGTGTTAGCACGGATCTGTTGAGTGAGCTCCTGATGGCTCTGAGCAAGCTCTTGCATAAGGGTCTGGTACTCCTCTCTAGTCACTGGACCAAGTGGATCTTGAGCTCCAGCTGATGTTTGGCCTGATGTGGTATGCTATGTGGGATTTTTCCAACCCTTCCTTAGGGATCTGTAGCATTTGAAGCAGTTTTGGTAGTGCGTACCATGATGAATGTAGCTCTTCCTAAATCTGGAGTGATCTGAGTAGAATGGAAGGAACTACAGGATGATAGATCTAGATCTCCTTCTTAGATTTTAGCAATCCAACAACTGCAGGGGATCCACGGAATCAGAGAAAACTAGAGTTTTCTCAATGAAAGAACTAAAGTGTTTATACCAAAAATGGGCACAACACTCGTCGGGTGTACTTGAAGAGATTAGAATGAAGAAATTAAATGGTAAATGATGCAAATCTAACAATCACACCAAGAAAAGAAAGCAGTAACAGAAAAACATAAGAATTTATAGTGGTTCAGCACTGTAGCCTACGTCCACTTTGAAGAGTTTGATGTTCATCGCTGATTCTCAACTGATTTACAATAGTACAATAGCTAGCACTCAAGTTACAATGGATTTTCAGCAGAGTAGCAGTGTAGAAGTTCCAACAATCCACTTTTAATTGGCGTAGGGGTGCTATTTATAGGAGTAGATCTGGAAATATCTGCCCTAAAACTCGGAATACCATTTCTCATGTGTAGGTGGGCCCACTAGATCAATCTGGGGTTGTTTAGGATCGATCCATGATCGATCCATGTTGTCTTCGTATCGACCAACATTGGCTACAATTGAGCTACGATCGATCAGGGGAGCTCTTGAGTTGATACGAAAGCTCCTGTGAAAATTTCATAGCATTTGGACTTATAGTTTGAGAGAAATGATCGATCCAAGATTGAAGTTGTAAAGGAGGCTGATGGATTCATTTCGATATGTTCATATCGATGGACTTCGTATTGATACAATGTGTATCGATCTATTGCATGTCAGTGATGTGGCATTGGAGATCCATATTTCATGCTTATAGACTATTTCTTTTGGTTTGACCTATTCCTTTATATCCACCGAGGCCACGCTCTTCGTATCGATGCTACGTTTGTGGTTTCGTATCGATGCTTGACCCCTTGCTTTGTATCGATCGATCGGCTGTTCGATCTGAACTACGTAGCGATCGATACGAAATAGGTGATTGTTGAGAAAATGAACTATAATCGATCCAAAAGGAGCTATTGCTTGATGGTTACGAAATGGATGGATGTTGAGTGATGGGCTTGTGCTCATTTCATATCGATCTGGATGGATATAAAATGATGGATGTAGGTTGATGGATGCGAAATTGATGTGTTATATATAGATCTTGATCGATCCATGACTTGGGCATACGAACTCCGATTAACCTGAAATTTGGAATGTTTCCTTTCATAGCTTTGCTTGACATACCATGATAATTGTAGCTCGATTTGAAGTTGGACCAAATTTGACTGTACGCATCGTGGACCTATAGACAACCAATCTTCGGAACGGAGTGTCTTCAGTCTCTAGTCAAGTCCTTGGTGTCACGGCCTTGCCAAAAGGCGGGATAACATTAACATTAAGATGTTAAAAAGAGATTTGGATTCTTTGGAAGAAAATGGTTTTAAAGTATTTAAGTTTTTAAAATTTTAAAGTTAAACTTTATTTTAGTTTCTAAACTTTTCTTTATGGTTTAAAATTAAACAAAGTTAGAATTAAGAATTGGAAAGTTAGTAACTGGAAAAAAACAAACTCAAGTTACTGCATCCGTAGCGATAGTCGTTAAGGATGCAATTTCAATAAAAATAATCATATTTTGAATATTTAGTTTTCATACTTGAAGTGTTTTGAAAATGTTTTATAAACTTAACAATGGTGTTTTAGAATTTAATTAATAATTTAATAACTAATTTTTAATTAATTAAGCTTGGTTAATTAATAATTAATTAAGTATTAAAACAGGGTTCATTAAATATAACTAAGTGAGGATTAACTACTAATTAATCATGTTTTTAAAGTAATATTTATTTTAATTAATTTTTAATTAAGCAAGATTAATTTTAAATTAAGCAAGATTAATTTTTAATTAATTATGATTTAAGTATATGATTATTTTTAATTAATTAAGTATAAGGTTAACTATTAAATAAATTATTAGTCAAGTATTTAATTATTTTTAATTATAAGTTACTTAATTTTTTTAATTTAAAATGAATTATTCATTTAAAGTTTAATTTATTATTTAATTTTTAATTAAAATATTATTTAATTAATTAATTAAGATTAATTAATAGTTAACTATTAATAAAAGGTTTTAAATTATTATTTAATAATTAATAAAGGATTAATTAAGGGTTAATTTATAAATAAATTATTTTTTAAAGGTTAATTAATTATTAATTTAATAATAATAATTAAACAAAGTTCAAATTTAATAAAGATTAATTATGATTTAATAAGAGTTTATCTTATAACTAATCATTTTAAAGGGTGTTTTCAGTTTTAAATCCTTTGTCTTTGAGAATCAAATTTTTTTAACGGTATTTCTTTTTAGAAAATGGTTTTTAATTCAAGGGATTCAAATGTAGGAGCTATTAAGTAGATAAATTCCTGTGAATGTGTTATGATGTGAATATTTAATTGTGTGTACATTTAATAGCAGAATAAATCCATGTTCTGCTATAAATTGTTTGAATTGTTAGGAATCTATTTAGCAGGACAAATCACTGTCCTACTATTATGTTATTTGGACATGTTTATACAGGTATTTTATATTGACATGTTATTTCCTGGTTTGGATATGAAGTATATTTGCATATATGTTAACTTATGTAAATAAATTTTGAATGAATTAAAAGTGAAATTTAAACTAAATGATAACTTAAATAAGTACCAATGGGATTGCAAAGCCTCTTTTTTAAATTATAAAGTATGGTTTTAAATTAGCTCTAATTCTTCAGAGTTTGGGGCTTTAAAATTTATAAATGATTTTCAAATTGTATAATTATTTTATAAAAGTATTAAAAAATAATGACTTGTTTATAAAAAGGGTTTAGTACATAAAAAGGTTTTTTTTTAACTGATGTAAAATGAGATTTTGTAAATAATATTTTATAATGTTAAAGATATTTTATACAAGGACTTTTATAAAGAGTTTTATACATGGAAAAAGATTTTATAAATCATTTTAGAGATTTTAAAAAGAAGTTTAAATCTTGTTTGAAGACTTATAAGGAGGTTTGAAATATGAAGTGAACTTATAAAAGGAATTTTTATAAAGGATAAGTGAATGAGTTTTATAAAGTGAATGGTTTTATAGTAAGTGATGTTTTGAAAATGGAATTTCTTGGCCATTTAATATGGAATTTGAAAAGAAGAAACTTTTGTAATGTTCATTAAATATACTTTTACCGTTGAGGTAAGTATATAAATGTTTTCTTTTAGGCGTAACAGGAATGTAAAGGTTTATGGAATAGTGTTCTAGAAAGATCTTTTGACCAAGTTTTGCAAAGTGTTTTAATTAATTAAAGATTAATTAATAAAGGATTGGTACATCCCACATGGAATTAAATCGATGTTTGAATGCTTGTTTATTTGATATTTAAATAACCAACTATTAAACGTAGACCAAAACGTAACTTTGAAAATATTTAGGAGAAACACAGAAATTATATGGTACCATTACTGTCGGTGGTGCTATACAGTATGTATAAATTCATTTTGTTCTTCTAGGATAAATGATAAAGAAATCTGTCCACTAAAGGTTAGCAGGTGAACCCCGCGTTTACCTTTGTCTGCTTATTTTCTGGAAAACCAGGGTTGGGTTTATCGAAAAATATCAAAAGTTGTTTTGAAGAGACCGAGATCAGATATGTTATCTGAAAACCACTTCGATTCAACTCAAGCATTTCGAACTAAAGACATCCTAAAGAGTTTGGAATCGAATATGGAGTTTTTGAAGTGCGAGGGCTACTTGCTACTAATCTTGAAGGTGATTCCAAAATGGGAATAATAGAGATAGTGCCTTTGTATTCGTTCAGTCCCAGAATGAACTTGTATGGATCAATGCTGGCATTGCGTTGATGTCTGGATGGCAGTGTTCGCATTCCAAGTGGGAAGTGCTATATAAATGATACAACGTACCCTCAAGCCTCATCAACCGAGAATGACTAAAACAGAGGAGATGCAGCAGGGCTAAGTGGGTCGCTCCTAGTTAGGGTATGATTACCTCTATCTAGAGTCGATATTATCTCTCATTTGTATACTTCGATTCCCATTAACGGATGGGTGATCATATTTGGTACTACTAGTCAAGCGGTAGGTCGGTCCTATGTTGGCAGGGGATACCAAGGAGGTCCTCGGTGTTATTTTATCTAGAGATGCACCGTGATGGGCGATACCCCAGTAGCTCAGTCATTGTATAGAATCCATTCTCCAATAAGTGTCATTTGTTTTTAGTTGTGCATAAATATGTTGGAATGTGAGATGCAAGCAGTTCAGCTATTTTATATATTTACTTTGAACCTTTAGACATTATCATAATATCGTTGGATTTTCTATAACAAGTATATTGGTTATCGAAAGGTAAAAACCGATCTGTGTTTATGTGCAGCGAGATCTTATTAAATAACTTTGATTTTAAAAGGGTTCTAAACATAATAATTCAGTTAATTGAGTTTATTCACACCAAACCTATGTCTGACCCGGAGTTTTATTTTCTTCCCTAAAACTTTTGGGTGCTCAAATTTTTATGGGCAGTCGAGTAGTTCAGGTTTTCCCACGGACGCATTTTGGAGGAGCTTAGAGCAGGAGACTTCATCTATAGCTGGTTATTTTCTTGTTTTTGCGGCATTAAAGGTATCTTATATCAGTTAGGTAGGGACAGGCTGTTATAACTGTCCAAGTGTGGAATTGTATTAGTATAACGTTGATTTATCATTTTGAAAATGACTTTGTAAAGAATTATGTTGATTAATATATGTTATTTCGTTGCGTTGTGAGATTATATAATGGTTTAGTTCTTCTTATCTTCTATCTCCTTTCTTTCCCTTAACAATCTATTTTTCTGGCACTTAGTTGTTTGGCACGTGAATACCATAGATGTATTAGTGTCAACTTCTTGGGTTCTAAAAGGCAGATCGTTACAATGTGGTATTAGAGCACAAGGTTAAGCAAGAACCTTGGCTTTAGTGGGGCAATTCTTTAAGAGATAAGGTAATGGAATGTCTTATTATGAGTTTGAGTGTTTACATACAAGAGCGCACTGTCCTACTATTATGTTATTTGGACATGTTTATACAGGTATTTTATATTGACATGTTATTTCCTGGTTTGGATATGAAGTATATTTGCATATATGTTAACTTATGTAAATAAATTTTGAATGAATTAAAAGTGAAATTTAAACTAAATGATAACTTAAATAAGTACCAATGGGATTGCAAAGCCTCTTTTTGAAATTATAAAGTATGGTTTTAAATTAGCTCTAATTCTTCAGAGTTTGGGGCTTTAAAATTTATAAATGATTTTCAAATTGTATAATTATTTTATAAAAGTATTTAAAAATAATGACTTGTTTATAAAAAGGGTTTAGTACATAAAAAGGTTTTTTTTTTAACTGATTTAAAATGAGATTTTGTAAATAATATTTTATAATGTCAAAGATATTTTATACAAGGACTTTTATAAAGAGTTTTATACATGGAAAAAGATTTTATAAATCATTTTAGAGATTTTAAAAAGAAGTTTAAATCTTGTTTGAAGACTTATAAGGAGGTTTGAAATATGAAGTGAACTTATAAAAGGAATTTTTATAAAGGATAAGTGAATGAGTTTTATAAAGTGAATGGTTTTATAGTAAGTGATGTTTTGAAAATGGAATTTCTTGGCCATTTAATATGGAATTTGAAAAGAAGAAACTTTTGTAATGTTCATTAAATATACTTTTACCGTTGAGGTAAGTATATAAATGTTTTCTTTTAGGCGTAACAGGAATGTAAAGGTTTATGGAATAGTGTTCTAGAAAGATCTTTTGACCAAGTTTTGCAAAGTGTTTTAATTAATTAAAGATTAATTAATAAAGGATTGGTACATCCCACATGGAATTAAATCGATGTTTGAATGCTTGTTTATTTGATATTTAAATAACCAACTATCAAACCTAGACCAAAACGTAACTTTGAAAATATTTAGGAGAAACACAGAAATTATATGGTACCATTACTGTCGGTGGTGCTATACAGTATGTATAAATTCATTTTGTTCTTCTAGGATAAATGATAAAGAAATCTGTCCACTAAAGGTTAGCAGGTGATCCCCGCTTTTACCTTTGTCTGCTTATTTTCTGGAAAACCGGGGTTGGGTTTATCGAAAAATATCAAAAGTTGTTTTGAAGAGACCGAGATCGAATATGTTATCTGAAAACCACTTCGATTTAACTCAAGCATTTCGAACTAAAGACATCCTAAAGAGTATGGAATCGAAGATGGAGTTTTTGAAGTGCGGGGCTACTTGCTACTAATCTTGAAGGTGATTCCAAAATGGGTATAATAGAGGTAGTGCCTTTGTATTCGTTCAGTCCCAGAATGAACTTGTATGGATCAATGCTGGCATTGCGTTGATGTCTGGATGGCAGTGTTCGCATTCCAAGTGGGAAGTGCTATATAAATGATACAACGTACCCTCAAGCCTCATCAACCGAGAATGACTAAAACAGAGGAGATGCAGCAGGGCTAAGTGGGTCGCTCCTAGTTAGGGTATGATTACCTCTATCTAGAGTCGATATTATCTCTCATTTGTATACTTCGATTCCCATTAACGGATGGGTGATCATATTTGATACTACTAGTCAAGCGGTAGGTCGGTCCTATGTTGGCAGGGGATACCAACGAGGTCCTCGGTGTTATTTTATCTAGAGATGCACCGTGATGGGCGATACCCCAGTAGCTCAGTCATTGTATGGAATCCATTCTCCAATAAGTGTCGTTTGTTTTTAGTTGTGCATAAATATGTTGGAATGTGAGATGCAAGCAGTTCAGCTATTTTATATATTTACTTTGAACCTTTAGACATTATCATAATATCCTTAGATTTTCTATAACAAGTATATTGGTTATCGTAAGGTAAAAACCGATCTGTGTTTACGTGCAGCGAGATCTTATTGAATAACTTTGATTTTAAAAGGGTTCTAAACATAATAATTCAGTTAATTGAGTTTATTCACACCAAATCTATGTCTGACCCGGAGTTTTATTTTCTTACCTTAAATTTTTGGGGGCTCAAATTTTTATGGGCAGTCGAGTAGTTCAGGTTTTCCCACGGATGCATTTTGGAGGAGCTTAGAGCAGGAGACTTCATCTATAGCTGGTTATTTTCTTGTTTTTGCGGCAGTAAAGGTATCTTATATCAGTTAGGTAGGGACGGGCTGTTATAATTATCCAAGTGTGCAATTGTATTAGTATAACGTTGATTTATCATTTTGAAAATGACTTTGTAAAGAATTATGTTGATTAATTTATGTTATTTCATGCGTTGTGAGATTATATAATGGTTTAGTTTCTTCTTATCTTCTATCTCCTTTCTTTCCCCTAACAATCTGTTTTTCTGGCACTTAGTTGTTTGGCACGTGAATACCATAGATGTATTAGTGTCAACTTCTTGGTTTCTAAAAGGCGGATCGTTACAATGTGGTATTAGACCATAAGGTTAAGCGAGAACCTTGGCTTTAGTGGGGCAATTCTTTAAGAGATAAGGTAATGGAATGTCTTATTATGAGTTTGAGTGTATACATACAAGAGCGCGTATTTGTTAGTGATATAAAAATGTTTTTGTATTGATTGATCTGTTGAGTGGCTTATAGATTCTACTCAATACGAGTCGCTAACATTATTGATAGGGATCTCTAAACATTTGAACAAGGCCATCCAACACAGTATTGTTTTGAATTGGGTAAATGAAATAATTTTACCCAAAATATATTTTATATATAAAGAATGATTTTAAAAAATAGTATAGTATAGTATTTTAAGATGTTGTTTGCTAGGGGATAATAATATTATATTATTATCATTTAAGGTTTGTTTAGTCATGCTCGTCCAGTTTGAGTATTGACTATTATTAGTGTGTATAGCTAGCTTCCCTTTTTAAGATTTGGGTTGGGTAGATAGAAGTAAGGAAAATATTGAAGCGAACGCCATGTGAGTTAAGTTTCAAAATTTGACTATAAGGCATTTGATGTTAATATTGAATTAAAATTTGATCTAATAAGAGATGTTTTTTCAAAAAAAAAGTTTGAATATTTTGCAATAAATATTTGGAAAATGATTTTATAAAAGTTGATTTATAAACTGAATTTATAAGAAGGTGTTTTAATTAAAAAGAATTCAAGTCAAAAACTTAAGGATTAAAATTTAGATTTTTTTGAAAAATGATTTTCAAGGTTTTGAAAGATGATAATATTATTATTTGAAAAAAAAAATTGGGTTGATGAAATTTTGGGAATGAAAATGTTAAGAATGTAGTGTTTTCTTTGTACTGGTTCAAGAAGAGGAGTCTCAATTGTTTTGTGATGATCAGAATAATCTTCTAAGTGACGATCGAATGTTTTCCTAGGCCAACGCTGTAGGGTACTTGGTAAATTATTCTCTTTATCATTGTACAGTCGAAACAAGTTTAAATTCGAACGAACCCAAACCGAGTTGGTGATAAAAGTTTTGTTGAAAATATGAGAAGTATTGTTTCAAAAACGAGATATTGAAATAAATAAATAATTTTAATTTAACTTGTTCAAGTGGCTCGAAAATATTTTAAAATTGGGAAGAAGATGTGTTCGGATGGTAAACACTTCTCTTGAGTATTACCCTTCTTAATAAGGAAGTGTATTTTATTGTTTGGTAGTACCCAGTTCCTTGGTATCATTTTGGAGTTACTCGGGATATATGTAAATTTTCTAAGAATTAAAATTATAGCGTCGTTATAAAAAGTTTTCGAAATAAAATCTGAATATTCGGATCTTAAGTTTTCTTAGGGAAATAAATGCAAGATGATATAGTTGGATCAAATATTAGTATATACACTTAGGATTTCGTGGAGTGGTATCCAAGTTGAACCTGAGTTTAGTTTTATGAAATGTTTTCATAAATAATTTAGTGGAAATAGAATTGGTATTAAGGAGAACCAATTAAGTAAGTGCGTAAGTTGGATGTAGATCATTTCTTGTTTCTTCATAGTTTGATCTAAGATTCGAGTACATGACTTTAAGGTGTTTCATGCCATTACGGATAAGGATCTCGATTTTTGAAGGCGAGCACTTGATGAGGATTTTTGGTATCGAACAAGTGTTTTCTATTATAGTTACAATTATGTAAGGAGAACAGAAGTTCCTAATCAAGGAGCCTGATCAGAGTCCGCATTATAAAATCGAGTGAGCGATACTAGTTCGGAAATGAAGTTATGTATTCAAGTAATGATCGAATCATATTTTGTATAAGAATAATCTATATGCATCATAGGAACTGACGTATAGTGTTAAGTGTTTTCTAGGTTAGGGTGAGGTGCAATTTCAGAGATGAAATTGTTTTAAAGGGGAGAATGTAACGATCCAGAATTTCACTACTTTGATTTGCGAGTATTTAATTAATTTTAAATATTCAATATATAGGTTTTATAATGAAAATAAAACTCTTTTTAATGATTAATAATGATGGTGAAATAATTTATAAAATTGGTTACAAAAATATACAGTTCGAACAAAATTGAAAATGTGATCGGAATTCCTTTTTCCAAAATTTCGACTTTTCGTCGGCTAAAAGTTGTCACAAACGTTGTGAACTCTAATGAGAATATATTCACACACATTTGCACATTTATTAGTTAGAATTACATATATACATAAAGATATATGCATTTAAATAAGTTTATATAAGTAGTGATGTGACATTTTTCATTAAAAAATAAAAAAAGTATTTAATTGTAAAGATTCCTTTTAAAATATAAAAGAATGAGGCTTAATGGCATATTGGCATGGATTTGATGGAAGGGTGGCTAAGGGGGGCGAATTTAGGTGAGGCGGAAGGTGGTGGTGTGGTGGCATAAGGAGAGAGGATGGCAAAGTACGAGGGTAGTTTGGTAATTTGATGTATGCACTTAATATATATAACATTTTCCTAACATTTCCATCATTTTTCATTCATTTTCATTTCAATTTTATTTATTTATTTCTTCTTTAAAGATTTTGAAATACTAATTCATGGTTTTGTATTTTGAAATTATAAAAAATAAATTCAAAATTTTATTTTTTAAAAAGTTTTCAAACTTTGTTTTAAAACTCTTTCTTTTTCATTTTTCCTCCCATTTCATTCAGCCATAACTTCCTCCACACTACTCCAAATCATGATTTTCTTTTTGTCAAACCATATATAATCCTAGTGGCTACAGCTTTCATTCGAATAACTTTTTCAAATTTTGATTATTTTTGGATCAAAATTTCATTTATTTCTTACTAATTTTCGGACCAATATTATCAAGGCCGAAAATAACACCCCTTATTTTGACCATATCACCCTCAAAACAAATTAAAATTAAGTGATTCATTTTTCAAATTGTGAAGAAAAAATTTTACTAAAAAATTTCTTTTTATGACTTATCCAAATTTCGAGAGTAACATGATTAAAAATCAGTGAGCAGATTCGAGTAATTTTTGTGTGGTTTTCCAAGCTATCCGTGAGTAAACATTAGTTTTAATTTCAAAGTTTTTAACTTGATATATGTTGCATAAATTGCTTTATGATGTATGTGAAATATGCTTGAGTTGTTATATATTTGGTTATTTGTGGATATGGATGATTCGAGATGGAAAAACCATGGACTTGAAATGCATTCACCGTTCAAGAATTCTTGTTTAGGTAGTACCTTAGTATTGTTGTATATTTGTAAACTTTGGTTATGGTATAGTTTATAAACTATGGATTTGATGTTCATTGTATGAACTTGGTTATGATGTGGTACGTTTATAGGTTAACATTGGGATGTTAAAAGGAGATTTGGATTCTTTGGAAGGAAAGGGTTTTAAAGTATTTAAGTTTTTAAAACTTTAAAGTTAAACTTTATTTTAATTTCTAAACTTTTTCTTATAGTTTAAAATAAAACAAAGTTAAAAGTGGGGAATTGGAAAGTTAGTAACTGAAAAAAAAAACTCAAGTTACTACATCTGTAGCGATAGTCGCTATGGACGTAATTTCGATAAAAAAATTAGTTTTTTGAATATTTTGTTTTCATACTTAAAGTGTTTTGAAAATGTTTTATAAACTTAATAATGATGTTTTATAAAGTTAGTTAATAATTTAATAATTAATTTTTAATTAGTTAAGCTTTGATAATTAATAATTAGTTAACTATTAAATAGGGTTTATAATTATAATTAAATGAAGAATAACTACTAATTAATTAAGTTTTAAAAGTAAGATTAATTTTAATTAATTATTGATAAAGAAAGATTAATTTTTAATTAATTACGAGTCAAGTATATGATTTATTTTTAATTAATTAAGTATAAGGTTAATTATCAAATAAATTATTAGTCAAGTGTTCAATTATTTTTAATTATAATTCAGTTAAGGTTTTAATTTAAAATAAATTATTTATTAAGGTTTAATTTATTATGTAATTTATAATTAAAAATTATTTAATTAATTAACTGAGATTAATTAATAGTTAATTAGTAATAAAGGTTTTTAATTACAATATAATAATTAATGAAGGATTAATTCAGGGTTTAATTAGTTATTAATTTATAATTAAATTAATTTTGAATTTACTAAAAATTAATTATTATTTAATAAGAAATTATATTGTAATTAATCATTTTAAAGGGTATTTTAAGTTTTAATCCTTTGTCTCCAAGAATCAACTAGTTTTAAAGGTACTTCTTTTTCGAAGATGGTTTTCTACTCAAGAAATTCAAATGCGGGAACTATTAAATAGACAAATGCCTGTGAATGAGTTATGATGTGATTGTTTGATTGTGTGGACATATAATAGCACAATAAATCCCCATTCAGTTATAAATTGATTGAATTATTAGGACATCTATTTAGCAGGACAAATCACCATCCATCTATTATTTTATTTGAACATGTTTATACTGGTTAGTTTACATTGACATGTTATTTCCTGATTTTGATATGAAGTATATTTGCATATATGTTAACCTATGTAAATAAATTGTTGAATGACTTGAAAGTGAAATTGAAACTAAATTGTAACTTAAATAAGTACCAATGGGATTGCTAAGCCTCTTTTTGAAATTATAAAATATGGTTTTAAAATAGCTCCAATTCTTTAATCAGTTTGGGATTTTAAAGTTTGTAAATGATTTTCAAGTTATATAACTATTTTATAAAAGTATTTATAAATAATAAGCTGTTTATAAAAAGGGTTATTAAATAAAAAGGTTTTTTTCAAAGTGATTTAAAATGAGATTTTGAAAATTATATTTTGTAATCTCAAAAATATTTTATAAAGGAAAATTTATAGAGTTTCATACATGTAAAGAGATTTTATAAATAATTTTATAGATTTTAAAAAGAATTTTAAATCTAGTTTGAAGACTTTTAAGGGGGTTTAAAATATGAAGTGAACTTATAAAAAGAATTTTTATAAGGGATAAGTGAATGAGTTTTATAAAGTGAACGGTTTTGTGATTAGTGATGTTTTAAAAAGGGATTTTCTTAGCCATTTAATATGGGATTTGAAAAGAATAAAAATTTTATAAAGTTTGGTAAATATACTTATGCCATTGAGATATGTATATAAATGTTTTCTTTTAGGTATAAAAGGAATGTAAAGGGTTTTGGGAATATTGTTTTAAAAAGACCTTTTGATCAAGTCTTGGAAAGTGTTTTAATTAATTAAAGATTGATTAATAAAGGCTTGGTACATCCCATATGAAATTAAATTGAAGTTTGAATGCCTGTTTAATTAATAGTTAAATAACCAACTATCAAACCTTGACCAAAATGTAACTTTGGAAATATCTAGGAGAAACAAAGAAATTATATGGTACCGTTACCATCGTTGGTGCTATGTTGTACATATAAATTCGTTTCGTTATTTTAGGATAAATGATAAGGAATTCATCCACCAATGGTTAGGAGGTGAACTCCACCCTTATTTTTGTTTACTTATTTCCTAAAGAACCTGGATTGAGTTACCGAAAACTATCGAAAATTGTTTCAAAGAGATCAGGATTGGATATGTTATCCAAAATCCACTTCGATCTAACTCAAGCATTTTAAACGAAGACATCTTGAAGAGTATGGAATCTAAGATGGAGTTTTTAAAGTGCAAGGGCTACTTGCTACTAATTTTGAGGGTGATTCCAAAATGGGTGTAGTAGAGGTAGTACCTTCGAATTCGTTCAGTTTCAGAACAAACTTGTATGGATGAATGCTAGCATTGCATTGATGCCTGGATGGTAGTGTTAGCATTCCAAACAAAAAGTGCTATACAAAAGGTTAAAGATCCTTCAAGCCACATAAACCAGGAATGCCTAAAATAGGGGAGATGCAGCAGTGCTAAGTGGGTCGCTCCCAATTAGTGCATGATCATCCTTATCTAGAATCGATATTATCTCTCATTTGTATACTTCAGGGCCCATTAAAAGAAGGGTGATCATATTCGGTACTACTAGTCAAGTGGTTGGCCGGTCCTGTGTTAGCAGGGGATCCTAGTGAGGTCCTCTTTGATGCACCGTGACAACGGTACCCCAATAGCCCAGTGATTGTATGGAATCCATTCTCCAATTAGCGTCGTCCATTTTTAGTTGTGCGTATACATGTTGGGATGTGAGATGCAAGCATTTTTGCTATCTTATACATTTACTTTGAACTTTTAGACATTATCATAATATCATTAGATTTCCTATAAAAAAGTGTTTTGGTTTCATAAGGTAAAAACTCATCTGTGTTTATGCGGGCGAGGACTTACGAGATGACTTTGATTTTAAAAGGGTATTAAACATAATTATTAAGTTTTTTGAGTTTACTCACACCCATGTCTAACCCAGAGTTTTGTTTTCTTTCCTAAACTCTTGGGTGCTCAAAATTTTTTGGCAGCCGAGTAGTTCAGGTTTTCCCATATATGCATTTTCGAGGAGCTAGGAGTAGGAGGCTTCATCGATAGCTAGTTATTTTCTTATTTCTACTGTATTATATGTAACTTGTACATTTAGGTAAGTACAGGCTGTTATAACTGTCCAAGCATAGAATTGTATAGGTATAACTTTGATGTATCATTTCGGGAATGACTTTGTAAAGAATTATATTGATTAATATATGTTATTTCGTTGCGTTGTGAGATTATGTGATGGTTTAGTTTCTTCTTATCTTCGATCTCCTTTCTTTCCCCTAACAATCTATCATTCCGGCGCTTAATTGTTCGACATGTGAATTCCCTGAATGAATTAGTGTCAACTTCTAAAGTTTAAAAAGGCGGATCTTTGCAACTTATAAATGGTATTTTATCAATAAAAGAATGGATTTATAAATGGTATTTTATAAATAGGGAAGTGGTTCCATTTTGATAAATTGGAATAGAAAATCACATTTGTGATTTTCTAGTGGTAAAGCAAAGGATCGTTTTATGGAAAGTTTTTGTTCTGATTTTGCAATCGATGATTCGGGATAAGCATATGAGAATTAAATTGGAAATGAGTTTATAAAGAAGTTTTACAAAAAAGTTATAAGAAGTTTTATACATGAATTTGTAGTTTTATAAGTAGAAATGAGTTCTGTAAAAATAAAAGAGATTTATAGAAAGAGTATTATAATTACCATTTGATATTTATAAAAGAAGTTTTACAAATAGAAGTGAGATATATAAAAGGAGTTTTGTAAATACATAAAGAATTTATGAAATGGAATTTTATAAATAAAACGAAATTTGATTTCCTTTAATGAACTTTTTAAATTAGGGTGGTATGGAAACTATTCTTTTCATACTTAACACCAAACTCCGAGATATGGAAACTCGAATGTGTGTCATGGCAAGGATAGCTTTCTAACTTGTCTGATCTAATTGTTAATCGAGAGAAAGTACTGTTTGAAATTGGGAAGTGGTTGTAAGTATAATTGGTTTAATTTACCTTCGATCTGTTTACTTACACCAGAAGGAAAATGTGGGGTTTTTGTTATCAATGTTTTTAAATGACATTTGTTTTTACTCGAATAAATATGGTTTGGAAATGAAATCTTTTTTATGATTTGTGAATATACTTATACTGTTGAGATAAGTATGTGGGTTCATTTTCTAACTATTAGAAATGTAGCATTTTGTGAATATACTTATACTATCGATATAAGTATATGAAAAAGTTTTTGAAGTTTTGAAATTTAAATATTTTATGAGTATAGTTATACATTTAAGATAAGTATATCAATATTTTTCAAATATTGAATAAGTAGAGAGTTTGTGAATATATCTTTGTAAAAATTTGTAATACAAGAATTCACAAAGTGGGTTTAATTAATGACAGAATTAGTTAAAGACATTTAGTGGTTGCTTTGTGCATAACCATGCTTGGTTAAATGTTTGATTGTTTGTCTATTTGATATTTAAATAACTAACTACCAAATATTGGTCGGTTTATCAAACTATCTTTATCGGAGATCGAGATCAGATATATTATCCAAAAACCACTTCGAACCGGCATAAGCATTCGAATTGGGACATCTTAACAATGATTGAATTGAAGACGGAGTTCTTTAAAGTGCGAGGGCTTGTTGCTACTAATCGTTAGGTTGATTCCAAAAAGGATGTTGTAGAAGTAGTTCCTTCGGTTTTTTCATCTCCTAAATAACTTGTATGAACGAATGCTGGCATTGCATTATTGCCTGGAGGGTGGTGCTAGCATTTCAAATGGGATTTGTTAAAAAGGTAAAATGTAACCTAAAGCCTCATACCCGAGAATGACCGAAATCATGGGAGATGCAGCAGGGATATGAAGGTCACACCCATTAGGGTACGTCATCAACCTTATAGATTAGTATTTATGGATTTGATATGTGCATGAGAGCTCTTGGAAAAAAGTTGCAAAGTACCCTGGGTGATGACATATTCGGTACTATCCATTAAGGAGTTGTCGGTTCTGTGTTGCGGGGGTTAGGCGAGGGACTCAGTATATTTTCTAGAGGTGTGCTATGGTAAGTGGTACCCCGGTGCCTTGTCATAATATGTAATCCATTCTCCAATACGTTCCCTTACGGACTTAATTGTATAACTAATAGCTAGAATTTTAGTAATGCAACAATTTTTCCTAAGATCCAATATTTATTTTGAATCCTTGACATTTTATAATATCACAATATTTCTTATGAAATGGTTTGGTTATCGTAAGGTAAAACCCATTTGTGTTTATGTGTGGCATGGTCTTACAAGATACCTTTATTTTGAAAGGTTTTATAATATTAAAATCCATATGATGTGCGTTTCTCATGCTGGTTTACAGACTGATTCGGGCATTATTTTCTTATAATGCTCGAGTCAGATTGAGCGCATGTTTGGATTTATTTTTGGATGCTTCGGAGCTTCAAGAGACGAGTTGGATGTCTCCAAGACGTGTTCGCGTATATTTTATTTCCGCAGCATTGGTTGCTTATATTTATCAGCATTTGTAAGGATAAGTTGTTATAACTGTCCAGGCTAATGATTTGTTGGCCGACTCTGATTAAGATGTGTATATTATAGCTTTCTTTTGTAAAGATATGTTGTATATTATAAATTACTCATTACTATGCGAGATTCTATTCTGCCTTTTATTTCTTTTCCCCAAGAATCCGTCTTTTCGGCACTTGAATCTCAATATGGGGATACTGTGCATGTATTAATGTTCACTTTTAAGGGTCAAAAAGGAAGGCTGTTACAAGTAGTATCAAATCTTAGGCCAAGTGAACACCTAGACTTTAATGGGGGTAGACTTATTAGAGATAGGGTTAGTAGTAATCTAGAACGAGTTCGAGTATATATGTATGTTTCGAAAATTATATTTTAAACTTTATAAAATCACTTCATCATCATATAATCTCTCGACCAAAATCCTAAAATTTAAAATTCAAAATTTTTATTTTTAGAAAATTATTTTTACATGCTACCGAGAATAAATAATTAATAAAAAATAATTTTGGCACAGAAAATTATGGAATTTTTTTTTCACGATCTTAAATATCATGTTTGAATTTTTTTAATATTTAAAATTTGAAAATTATATTATAGAATTATTTAAATGCTTTTTGTCTAATATATACATATATATATATATAATTTAATAATGTAATGTTATAGATAAATATTTTATGCGCTTGTATTCAATCTAGAATGATATAAATATAAATATATATAATTTTATTTAATTTTCATAATTGATATAATTATATAAATGTTAATATTTAAATACACATATTTATAAATACTTTAGATATTATAAATATAATTACATATAGAAACATATATGTATATGTTATTTTCTACTGTAAATATACATATGTCTTATATTTTAATAAAAAGATATTATGTATATTATATGTATGCTTATACACACAAACATTTTTATCTAGTCATTTATTTAATTAATATCCAATTAAATGTATATATATTATTAATATTTTACATATATGCAATTATCATATATATAAGTAAAATTTTATATTGTTTTAATATTTATTTAATAATAAGTTTATGTATACATACATATATTAGGACAATATACAATACATATAAGGTGAGCCGACATGTCCGTTGTGATGCAATTCCCAACATTTTTACATGGGCATACTATACCTTGCATGGATTATTATGTTACATATGCACATACATACATATATGTATATGATACATATGTGTACCATTATATTTAATTGAACATAAATTAAATAAACTTCAAATCCCTGAATAAGCAAAGGATTACAAGTCAAAAAATCTTGGTTGCTGCTACCATCCCTCCTTCTCTTTCACTATCCCTCCCACGTCCTTTCCTAATATTTTATGGACTGCCCCTATCCTTCCCTCTCCTCCTTTGCCCAAACCCAACCCTCCTCCTCCACCTCAGATCACCCTCTTGTTGAATTTGATACCTGAAATTCCAAACTTAAAGGAAGTGGCGTAGGAGGAAATCATAGGGCTAAAAACCCTATCTGGAGAGGCAATGAGGAAAACCTAAATAAATTGTGGCTCAGTGTTGAGGCTATGAAGGTTGAACGAGTAATCTCATTCGGTGGAGGAGCAGTTTCATTTGGCGCTTGGGCTTCATGATGATTACGTTCGGTGAAGTGAAGTGCCGGACGAGAAATCTCATCCGGTGTTGTTAGGTTTTGCCACTCCATATTTGTGGAGCGGTGGAGTTTTCGTTTGGTGAAAAGATTAAGTATTTCGAGTGGTGATTTGGGGAAGATCGAATGAAATATTTCATTCAGTGGTTTGAGAATGCCAATCCAGAATTCTAATTCGGGCATTGGCTGCCGAACCAAATGCCAAGCTTTGCCACACCAAACATGTTGTATGATGACCCGAAAATCTGTATCCCTTGAATCGACATTAATCCACATATGTCCGACCCAAAATACACAGACTGACGGAAAGTCAAGAGAAAGAAAAGAAGAGAGAAGAAGAGAAGAGAAGAAAGGGAGAAGATAGAACCAAATAGAACAATACAGAATCTCACATTGCAGTGGAAAATATATAATATCATATCAATGATCTTTACAAAACAGAAACCGTATATATATACACATCAATCAGAGTTTAACAATCAATCAATAGTTATCAGCCTGAACAGTTATAATAACCCGTCCTCACAATTACTGATAATATAAACAACTAAGCACAACGGATAATCAATAATCAAAATAGATACGTGTATATGAAATGAAGATCTCCAGCTCGCCTGCTGAAGCTCCAAAAGCATCAAATCTGAACCTATAAATATACTCAGTTTGACCCGAGCATTGAAAGGGAAGAACGCCCGGGTCAGTCTGGTAAACCAGCGTGAGAAACACACTCAACTGAATTTATTAAATTACCAAACTTTTTCTTAGTTTTCAAAAACAAAAGTATCTCGTAAGACAAGTCCACACATAAACACGGACATGTTTTTACCTTATGATAACTAAAACATGTCATATCAAATCCTCTTATATTATTTTAGTGTCTACTACATACAAATAATACTAATCATAGCCGAAATGGTTACATTGATTAAATTCCAGCATATAGCCCAATTGGGTAATACAATCAAAATGGCAAGTGCGTAGTGGGGTTTGGATTTCCATACAAATGACCAGCTGAAGGGACTACATTCCGGCAGTACATCTCTAGAAAAATATACCGAGAAACCATCACAAAGTTTCTCTACCAACACAAGACCGGCCCACCTCTATAACTAGATGGTACCGAATATGTCATCCTCCGGTCGTTACCGACATTTACCGAGGGCCCTCTAGCATACAAACCACAATAATCAGATACACGACGTCATAGCGTGCAAAGATATATCTAGAAGAGGATGATCATACCCTAATGGGAGCGACCCACTTAGCCCTGCTGCATCTAACCCTATTTTGGTCATTTCCGGTTGATGAGGCTAGAGGTAACGATTACCTTTCACAATCACATATCACATCATTTGAATGCCACACGGTCATTTCCATTGACTACTAATTGTCTTGCACAAAAATACAACCTTTAAGCTCATACATATCAAGGAGGGTGTTAAGCTAAGAGAAGTTGCCTTCTCCACCACCATTAGTGTACGTTTGTAAAAACCAATGTACATAATCTATAGAAATGCAATGTCAGATAAACATCCATACAAGTTGTCCAAGAACAGGACAAACCGAAGGTACTTTCATACCACATCCATTTGGGAAATCCCTAGGATTAGTAGCGAATAGTCCTTGCATTGGATATTTCATAATGAAGAGACCACTGCTACTGGATGTATATTGGGATTGTAACCCCAAATGATCAACAAGCAGTCCCCCACTATGAAAATCCAAAATAACAATATCATCACAAGCAACTTGCACAATCGTCGCATATACGTTGGTCCGAAGTGGTTTTCAGATAATAATGATCCTGGACTCTTCGCACTAACAACGCAAAACTGTTTCTCAACCTCACACAGCAACTAAGTCTCATAGACTTATCACATCTCCAACTTTCTACCTGCTATCCTTCGGGCCAAGAAGGAAGCTCAATAGATTGGAGTAATACTCCACACTATACGAATCAACATCCTCAAAACAAACGATAATCAAGTCTACACAGAAGGCTACGTACTAAGTTTACGACTAAATAGTTCCCACATCAAGTTGAGGAACTAAAATTTTGGCCAATTTGATAGTCGGTTATTTAACTATCAAACCAAACAAACAAATATTCAGCACCATAAACAATCACTAGGCCTTTTAATTAATCTTTTATAAATTAAACCATTTGCCAATTATTCGCCTCAAATTATCTTTAAAAGGATATAATCTCAAAACCATCTCAATATTTCAATCTTGGAAAACGTTTCCAAATACTTATGTACTAATAAGTAATTCACAGTTCACTTAATTTTCAACACTTAGAAAATATTACATATACTTAAACCAGGATTAAGTATATATCTATTATTTTAAGGAAAATATTCTCTTAAACGCATTTATTTGGATCAAAACGAATGTTGCATAAAACATCGTTATGACAATCCAAAATCACTAGTACAAGGATTCGAAAACAAGATAGATATATAAATCACATATACTATACAAAACATTTCCTTTCGGAAATCATTTACTATAACAACAGTGTTATAGTCCATCATTTCCTTACTTCTTGAAAACGTCTATTTCAACAATGAATGTTGAAATTTATATAATCGATCCTTAACACATTTTAGTACATCTTTAAACTATTGAATTTCATTTAAAGATATAACTTCCCAAAACATTTATTTAATTTAAAAGATTATTCACTGTCCAAAATCGTGAATATAAATCTCTAACCAAATTCAACACTATTGCAAATTTAATTAAAGGATTATCCACCGTCCAAAATTGTGGATGAAATTCCTTTAATAAACTATAAAAATTAACTTATCAAAATCAATTGATTTTAGATTTATAAAACAATGTTTATAAATTTACATTTTTATTTTATAAAAACTTCAATACACAAAATTCCTTTATTAACCAATCCATTTATAACTCAATTATATACCAAAAAGCCAAATTATAAGTTAATAGCTTATAATTCATTTATTTTACAAAATCGTTTATTTTATGACATCCTCAATTATAAATCTGTAAATCTTATTTACTAATAAAACCCATTTATAACTTCATTTTAACATTTACAAATCTCCTTTACAATTTCATTATTTCGATTTGTAGAAATTCAATTTTATAAATCTTATATATAAACCATTTATAATAGTTTCAAAAATCCCCATTTAAACTATTTTATAAAAAAATCAACTACATATTTCCAAAAATCACATTTCAACCATATTTCTCAAAAAACCATAATTTTAATTGTATTTCACAAATATCATAATTTTTATCGCTAACAATAAAAATTATAATAATTATTTATTTAAAATAAATCAATTCCAAAATTCAATAAAACGTATATTTTCAAAATCACTTTTAAAATCCTTTTAAATTTGGAAATCATCACTTTAATATTTTTAAATTACCAAAAATAGGCCCAATGCTGCAACAGCACTAAATGCAACAATCACGGCATCCAAAACATCATATATCATATGATAGCAGAATATATCACAATATCTATAGCTAAATCAACACTGGTGAGGAATCTAGTTGGATCCCTCCAACCTGTCACCTGCAACAAATATACATATTAGAATATGTGTACAATGTCCGCTTCGAGGCAGACGCATGCACAAAGGGTCATCCGCTCATACACGGGAACGTATAGGGTAATTTGCTCCACTAGGCAGGTATATATCCAAATACCAATCAATATATCATCCAAACAACCATCAATCATCATATAATAAATTATTTCTCACTTATATAAAAATATCAGTGAGTCAGAAAGAGTGAGTTGTACTCACATTGCGTCCAATAGCAGTTTCAGTGATTCCGAATAAAATTAAACGACCGTTTAATTTTACCCAAAATTAAAAATAGCTCCAATCAGCTCCAATCCAGCTCAATGGCGTAGTGCTTGTCAATACAGTTCCAACGCAATTTGTTTCGTGCGAAACGGATCTCGTATGAAGAAGTTATAGCATTACAAAGTTTATACAAATTAATATATATATATATATATATATTCCAACTTTTATTTTATTTCTAAAACCATATCTCATCTCAGTCGTTCAATTCTGCATCTGCACATCAGGGCCGTGCGCATTTGCTTCTTCCCCATCGTTTAAAAACGCGAACGAAACCCATTGTAGCCGCCCCAAACCCTAATTGCCGCGCCATATACGTTCGATTTGACGTCGATCAGGAAACATCAATCTAAAGCCACATGCGAGCTCCACCTTCACCGAGAATCTCGTGCAACTCGGTCATCCCAGGCGTGGGAAAACGCGCATGAACCGCAGCCAAACACGGCCAATTTTGGACCTCCACGATGCTTCGTTTCAAATCACGACCGTTGGATTGGAAGGTCTCGTCGCCCTCTACAAATCTCTAGTTGAAGTCTCGGCCTAAAAGTTGATGGATGGAGAGATAATGGAGGAGAAAGTTGTGAAATTTCATGCCATTAAAATGTATGTGGCGGCTAGACCTAAGTAGTTAGGGTTTGATGAAAATGGTGAAAAGTTCTGGCCTTTTATAGAAAATATTCGCGCACTATTCATCCGAATTTTTCCCGAACTCCAAATGAAGCATGCCATCTGGCGTTTATAATGTTTTACCCCTATTCCGACCGCAATGGAATATATATCGAGAGCTAATTCGATCGTATTTGGAAGATAGGTTTTTGAATCAACTATTTAAATTTAAAATTCACTTAAATGATTTCTACGCGTAACTTGCCCCGGAAAAACCGTAAATCCGATTGACATGAAATTCGAAATCTTACAATAATATAATATTACGGATCCAATGAAACTGGTTTCGTCAAAATCCAAGACTGTTTGAAAAATGACTATTTTTACTCGTCAATTAAATATTAAATATTCAATTTCTACAATTTAACTTTTAATTCGTTTTTAAAAGTTCCCTAACATCATTTTAATTCAAATAGAATTTAATATAACTTTATAAATCATTTTTATTCACATTTAATCCAAATTTCAATTATTTCTGCAATTTCAAATATTAAATTAACAATTTAATTATCCAATTAAATCACTATATTCGAAATAAAATTTATTCAGCTAAGAAAATTAACTTATGCATATTTAAAATCAATTAAATATACGAATTTCAAATGATAGAAATTCTAGGTCGTTACATTCTCCCCTACTTAAAAGAATTTCGTCCTCGAAATCACTAAGTAAGAAAAAGTCACAAAATCCATTAACTATTTAAAATAATTTGTTCAAATTTGAAATCAAATCTATTTAAACCTTTTAACTTTTTCAAAATCCATTGGTTAAACTTCATTTAAAAACTTTTCTAAGTTTTCAAATCCATATATAGTTATCTTTTCAAAACCAACAAATATCTTTAACTTTTAACTCCAAAATCAAAACTTCAGTTACCAAAAGTTTTCCAAAATTTCCAAAATTTTCTAACGCCTTAAATTTTCTAAAAAATTAGCCAGCGTCTCCTTTGCGCGGTTCGATCCGGAAAAAAAAAAAGCAATATATATATATATATATATATATCACAAATATACATCTCATCTTAGTGATGAGGCATCCCGTAGGGAAAAAAGTATAAAAGTACGATATGTAATCCGAGATATGTACCATATATATTATTAGCAAGCATATACGGCTAATATAGCGCGAAAGCGAGCTCCAAATGCGAAGCAAGCGCCATCCGCACCTACTAAACACTCAATAAACAAATGAAAAACATGTATATATGAAAACACTATCAATACACAACATATACCAACAATTATATATATATATCAACATTGCAAATGCAACAAAAGCAATAAATTAACCATCAAACAACTATCATCCAACTAACATCCATAACCAAATCAATATAAACTCATTTTCTCATTAACATTCATTGAATTGGTTTTCAATTTAATCACCTTTGATTCGTTAACATTGGATTCCTCTAATATTCATTTATTCATATTCAATTAGTTTACATTCACTACTTTACATTCAAGTTAGTTTACTTCCAAATCAAATCAAATTCAATTCTATTCAGATTTACTTATTTCCACTTCAGATTCAATTATTTAGCTTTCAATTTCATTAATTCAATTCCACATGAATTTTTATTCAATCAACTAGCATCCATCTAACGATCAATGCATATCCAACATTACCAAATTAATTTACTTTACATTCATTCAATTTGGTTCAACACTTTTAATTTCAAATTGGTTTAACATTCAATTTAGATTGAATTCTAGTATTCACTATAATCACATTTCTATACAACATTTCTAATATTATTATTATATCACAACTTCTCAACTTAAGTTTTATCCAATTCTTAGCAACAACATTTCTAATGCTGATTCATTTTACATCTTAAAGTTCAATTTCTTTATATAACTCAAATTCATTTTCATCGAACTACTTTTATCTCATTAATTCACTTTATTAATTTACTTTGATACCAAAATCAACTTTATTCAAAATAACTTAAGTTATGTTTCATTTCATCTCTAAAGTCATTTTATTTAACTTAAGTCAAAATCATATCACCATTCAAATTCAAATTTTTGTTTTGCCTAACCAAAAGTGCTTAACCATTTTAACAATTGGTTTTACTTACCTTATCTCATTTTATAAGTTATAAAACTTAATTATCTAAACTTCCAAATTCAATTATATAATCACTTAACCACTTACGTTTAATTTCAAATCATATATCTAATATGCTAACTCAAATTTATTTCACTTTACCAAAGCTAAAATTTTATTATCTCATATATAATAAGTCCAAAACTTATTTTACTTATATTTATCAATTACAACTTGGATTTTACATTAAATCTCGTTTATCACAACAAAACTTCAATTTCAATTTATTATTGGTAGCAAATCAATCACATAGAAACTTGAAAATGATACTGATGATGCTGCAGTCATCACCCTTATTATTTTCCAGCAACAGTGGTGAATTCAGTGCTTTATATTCTTTCAAAAATTCTTTCTATTTATAATAATATAACCTCTTTAACTTTGAAAAACAACTTTCAAAATAAACGGGATTCAAATTTCACAAATTCTTAGTTAAAAATCCATTTTTATTTACAACTTGTATTTATAAATATACTCATATAGTTTTACTGCTTATATATAAGATTATTTCATAATTGTAAATCATATTAATTATAATTCCTTACTTATAATTCTTTGCATATACAATTTATTCTTTTACAATTGTTGCTTTTATTTAGATTATTCAAACAGCTTTTAATAACTTATATATATTTAAATTTATAAACAACCAAACAATTCATTTATTTACCCTTTAATAATTCCCCAAAAATTATTCGTTTATATATAAAATATAATCGAGGTATCATTTACCCAATTTAAAATGATACTATGTCAACCTGCCTCGTTTAAGTGTTTGGAAATCCCTATCGATAACATGGCGTCCCACATACCGACCAGAATTCACAAACAACTCAATGGATAAGCAAACACAATATAAAACATTTTATATTCATTAACAAATACGCGCTCATATATATAATACACTCAACTCAATCTAGGGTGCTACTGTCCCTATTTATACTGAGTACACATCAAAGCTTAGGAATATACAAAATCTAAGCTCTGATACCAACTGTGACGATCTAGGCTTTGCAACCATTGACAGTGGATAAACTCTACCATAGCTCACATGGGTACCTCACAATTTGCTTTTACGGCCAGCCTCTCGACTGTAAGGCAAACTACCAAACCAACCCCTCGATACTTGATCTCAGGGACACATAGGAGCAAGAGTCATCCGTTCGCTACCTAACAAGAAGCGAGAACCCCCTATCATGTACGAACATCACTAAGCAAATCTGATCCCGGTCTCTTCGCACCAACAAGACAAAAGCGTTTATCAACCTCACACAACAACTAAGTTACATAGACTTATCATATCTCCAACTTTCAACCTGCTATCCTTTGGGCCAAGAAGGAAGTTCGATAGATTGGAGTAGTACTCTACACTATACGAATCAACATCCTTAACACAAATGATAATCAAGCCCACACAGAAGGCTACATACTAAGTGTACGACTAAATAGTTCCCACATCAAGTTAAGCAACTAAAATTTTGGCCAATTTGATAGTCGGTTATTTAACTATCAAACCAAACAAACAAATATTCAGCACCATAAACAATCACTAGGCCTTTTATTTAATCTTTTATAAATTAAACCATTTGCCAATTATTCACCTCAAATTATCTTTAAAAAGATATAATCTCAAAACCATCTCAATATTTCAATCTTGGAAAACGTTTCCAAATACTTATGTACTAATAAGTAATTCACAGTTCACTTAATTTTCAACACTTAGAAAATATTACATATACTTAAATCAGGATTAAGTATATATCTATTCTTTTAAGGAAAATATTCTCTTAAACACATTTATTTGGATCAAAACGAATGTTGCATAAAACATCGTTATGACAACCCAAAATCACTAGTACAAGGATTCGAAAACAAGATAGATATATAAATCACATATACTATTCAAAACATTTCCTTTCGAAAATCATTTACTATAACAATAGTGTTATAGTCCATCATTTCCTTACTTCTCGAAAACGTCTATTTCAACAATGAATGTTGAAATCTATGTATTCGATCCTTAACACATTTTAATACATCTTTAAACAATTTAATTTCATTTAAAGATATAACTTCCAAAAATATTTATTTAATTTAAAAGATTATTCATTGTCCAAAATCGTGAATATAAATCTCTAACCAAATTCAACACTATTGCAAATTTAATTAAAGGATTATCCACCGTCCAAAATCATGGATGAAATTCCTTTAATAAACTATAAAAATTAACTTACCAAAATCAACTAATTTTGGATTTATAAAACAATGTTTATAAATTCACATTTTTATTTTATAAAAACTTTAATACACAAAATTCCTTCACTAACCAATTCCATTTTTAACTCAATTATATACCAAAATGCTAAATTATAAGTTAATAACTTATAATTCATTTATTTTACAAAATCATTTATTGTATGACTCCTCAATTATAAATCTTATTTACTAATAAAACCCATTTATAACTTCGTTTTAACATTTACAAATCTCCTTTACAATTTCATTATTTCGATTTATAGAAATTCAACTTTATAAATCTTATATATAAACCATTTATAATAATTTCAAAAATCCCAAATTAAACTATTTTATAAAAAAAATCAACTTCATATTTCCAAAAATCACATTTCAACTATATTTCTCAAAAACCATAATTTCAATAATATTTCACAAATATCATAATTTTATAACGATAAAAATTATAACATTTATTTATTTAAAATAAATCAATTCCAGAATTCAATAAAACGTATATTTTCAAAATCACTTCTAAATCCTTTTAAATTTGAAAATCATCACTTTAATACTTTTAAATTACCAAAAATAGGCCCAATGCTGCAACAGCACTAAATACAACAATCACGGTATCCAAAACATCATATATCATATGATAACAGAATATATCACAATATCTGTAAATAAATCAACACTGGTGAGGAATCTAGTTGGATCCCTCCAACCTGTCACCTGCAACAAATATACATATTAGAATATGTGTACAATGTCCGCTTCGAGGCAGATGCGCGTACAAGGGGTCATCCGCTCATACACGGGAACATATAGGTTCATCTGCTCCACTAGGAAGGTATATATCCAAATACCAATCAATATATCATATATCATCCAAACAATCATCAATCATCATATAATAAATTATTTCTCACTTATATAAAAATACCAGTAAGTCAGAAAGAGTGAGTTGTACTCACATTGCGTCCAATAGCAGTTTCGGTGTTTTATTCTGAATAAAATTAAATGACTGTTTAATTTTACTCCAAATTCACATTAGCTCCACTTAGCTCCAAAGCAGCTCCACCGCGTAGTGCTCGTCAATACGGTTCCAACGTAATTTGTTTCGTGCGAAACGGACCCCGTATGAAGAAGTTATAGCATTATAAAGTTTATACAAATTAATATATATATATATATATATATATATATAATTCCAACTTTTATTTTATTTTTAAAACCATATCTCATCTAAGACATTCGATTTTGCATCTGCACATTAGGGCCGTGCACATTTGCTTCTTCCCCCTCGTTCAAAAACGCAAACGAAACCCATTGTAGCCGCCCCAAACCCTAATTGTCGCGCCATATACGTTCGATTCGACGTCGATCAGGCAACATCAATCTGAAGCCACATGTGAGCTCCACCTTCACCGAGAAGCTTGTGCAACTCGGTCATCCCCAGGCATGGGAAAACGCGCATGAACCGCAGCCAAACGCGGCCAATTTTGGACCTCCACGATGCTTCGTTTCAAACCACGACCGTTGGATTGGAAGGTCTCGTCGCCCTATTCAAATCTCTAGTTGAAGTCTCGGCCTAAAACTTGATGGATGGAGAGATAATGGAGGAGGAAGTTGCGAAATTTCATGCCATTAAAATGTATTAGCCTCTAGACCTAAGTAATTAGGGTTTGATGAAAATGGTGAAAAGTTATGGCCTTTTATAGAAAATATTCGTGCACTATTCATCCGAATTTTTTCCAAACTCCAAACGAAGCATGCCGCCTGGCATTTATAATGTTTTACCCCTATTCCAAATGCAATGGAATATATATCAAGAGCCAATTCGATTGTATTTGGAAGGTAGGTTTTCGAGTCAACTATTTAAATTTAAAATTCACATAAACGATTTTCTACGCGTTTTAGCTTGCCCCGGACAAGCCGTAAATACGATTGATACGAAATTCGAAATCTTACAATAATATAACATTACAGATCCGATGAAATAGGTTTCAATGAAATCTGAGACTGTTTAAAAAATGACTATTTTTACCCGTCAATCAAATATTAAAATATTCAATTTCTACAATTTAACTTTTAATTCGATTTTAAAAGTTTCCTAACATCATTCTAATTCAAATATAATTTAATATAACTTTATAAATCATTTTTATTCACATTTAATCCAAATTTCAATTATTTCTGCAATTTCAAATATTAAATTAACAAATTAATTATCCAATTAAATCACTATATTCGAAATAAAATCTATTCAGCTTATAAAATTAACTTGTGTATATTTAAAATCAATTAAATATACGAATTTCAAATGACAGAAATTCTGGGTCGTTACATGTTGGGCTTTGCCGATTCTAAGTCATCCCAAACTATATGGACGCCGAACTAAATCACAGGGCTGCTATTTAGCAGCTACCCCTCCTCATATCTTCATTCTATAAATAGTCGAGCTTTTGGACAACAATGGTAGCCATCCTAGAGAGCTGAAACTCTATAGAATTTTGTTTATATTGTTAATTGTTCTTATGTATAGCCTCCAAAAATGAATCAATTTTGTAACTCTAATCATTCAGTGATTAATAAAATCTCTGAGTGGATGTACACTGCTTCACGGTAATGGAACCACTATAAATACTGGTGTTATTTATTTTCCTACATTTCATAGATCTATGACTGTCTATTCTAGTGTTTATCTCTATTTTTTCGTCCCACTACATTCACGATCCAGTTGTTTTTCGCTGCGTTGGTTTTTTATTTCCTTAGACTTATCATCCGAAGGAATTTTCCCCAACAGTCTGGTATCAGAGCTCCATGGTTCGAGGGACCAATACGATGCAGCGTGACTGAAGCATGGCTCCGAAGGGACTTGAGCATAGGATGTTCGTTAAGGTGGAGATATGGTTAAAGCAGTTGCCCTTCCTGCTTATGAGAACTCGAAGTAGCAGCCTCACCCAACTATGAAGAGGACTCTGGTGTAACTCCAAAGGTGACTTGATAAATGCTCGTCGAGTAGAGATTGTTAGGTGTGACTCACATTGTAAATGGAGTGGGTGAGTGGATTGAACTGACTGAAGTCCCACATCGTAGGATATTCAGAATAATCGTGGTATACATATGGGATTGGTGGCACGTAACATCGGAAATTCCTTATGTTACAATGTGTTTCCAAGACCAGATTATATGCTCGATGTTAGGCGATGGAGGGATGTTCAATCGGGATGCCGGCATGTGAAACTTCGACCGTTGATGCTATCTAGACACAGTGAAGTGAATGCGTTCGATACACGGGAATGCCGAAACTCAACATGGTATTGGAGTTGCAAGTTTAATTGAGGAGTGTTAGACGCTATGGCATGATATGAAGCGACTTTAGCTGTTACATGACCCTATACTAGAGGGATATATATCGCACCGGGATCATTATATGCTTAATGTGAGGCGATGTAGGGATGTCCAATAGGGACACCGGCATGGAAGACTTCGGCCGTTGATGTTGTCTAGACACGGTGAAGCGAATGTGTTTAGTATGCAGGAATGCCGAAACTCAACATGGTATTAGAGCTGCAAGGTTGATTGAGGAGTGTTAGACGCTATGGAAGGAGATAAAGCGACTCCGGTTGTTACAAGACCTGTACTAGAGTGATGTATATCACGTCAGGATCACAGTCGGCAATTGAGAAATGGAATGCGTATAAAGACTTCAAGAAGTGGCAATGAAGGATGAAAGTTGTTCTAATAAGGATTGTAGTCCATCTAGTATTGTTTGCCCCTGAGGAGTTGACGGCTGACATCTCAATCATGGAAAGGGAGGAGATGGAGAAATGGGCCTTTACTACTTTACAACTAGCTATGGGAGAAAATATCATCTTAGAGATTAGCAGTGAGACCACTGCTATAGGCATTTAGACCAAGCTAGAAAATCTCTACTTGAAGAAATCTTTGATTAACCATCTGATATTGCAGAAGATATTTTCCACCATGTGGATGAGAGAGGGTACTTCAGTGAAGAAACATGTTAACTTCTTTGATGATCTCATGATGAAGATGAAGACTGTTGACTTGAAGATGGATGAGGAGCAAATGGCAATGATTCTTTTGTGTTCTCTTCCAAAACGTTACATAGGTTTTGCTAACAGCCTTATCTTTGCTAGAGACACATTGACAGTGGAAGTTGTGAACTCAGGCCTTCTATCTAAGGGCTTGATAGATTTATTGAAGGAGATAAGTGAAGGAAGTAGAGGTAGAAGTAGTAGTCACTGCCTGTTTGTTGAAAGAGGTAGAGACGATAAGAAGCATTGGCACTCTAGAGGGCGTTCCAAGTCCAAGAAGCTCGGTAATGGCAAGTGAGGAAAGTCTAAGGATGAGAAGTGCTTTATTTGCAAGAAACCTAGTCACTGAAAGAAGGATTGTCCGGATTTGAAGAAGGAAGAAGACGGATCTTCATCATTTGTGGTAGAGAAGTCTGTACCTGGCGATGTGTTGTTCGCAACAGTATTGGATGTCTCGGACCATTGGGTGCTGGACTTGGGGGCGTCTTTCCATATGACGCCTTATAATGATTACTTCTGTTCTTTCGTTGGACGAGAGGGAAGCTCTATTCTTATGGGTAACGATGCTAACTGTGGAGCAATAGGTGAAGGTACAATGAGGATCAAGATGTTTGACGGAGTGATGCGCACTTTGACAAGTGTCCGGTATATTCCAGGTCTTCGGAATTCCTTAATTTCTTTAGGACAATTGGCACCTTTGGGATGCAAGGTAACCATCGAGAAGGATAGTCTGAAGGTTTCGATAGCAGCACTAGTTCTTATAAAAGGAGATGTGTTCCGAAATCTGTATTTTTTGAAAGGAACCATAGTTCTAGGAGAATCGTGTATTAGAGTGGACAGTTCTCGTGCATTGGATGCTACAAGGCTTTGGCATCTCTGGTTGGGTCATATTTCAGAGAAGGGCTTAGAGTTACTTCGAAGACGAAAGATGATCAAAGGAGGAAGCTTCGACAAGATTGACTTTTGCCAACAGTGTGTGTTAGGCAAGCAAACTAAAGTATCTTTTGCAGTTGGACTCTAAATCGAGATGAGTACTTGAGTACATGCATACAGATGTTTAGGGACCGGTTGCTACTCCTTCTTTTGGAGGACCAAAGTATTTTTATCTCTTTCATTGATGACTTTTCTAAGAAAGTATGGGTGTATGTGATGAAGGCCAAATTAGAGAGTCTTTGAGAAGTTGAAAGACTGGAAATCACTTGTTGAGAACCAATTTGGTTCTAAGTTGAAGGTGCAGAGATCTGATATTGGCGGTGAATTTGTCTCTAGGGAGTTCCTCGACTTTTATAGACAACATGGCATTTAGAGACATTTCACTACACCAGGCGATCTGCAATCTAATGGGGTTGCAGAAAGGATGAATAGGAATCTATTGAAGAAGGCTCATTGCTTGAGATTGACGGCGGGCTCGTCTAGGCATTTGCATTGAGGCATTATCAACTGCGGTGCATATCATAAATCGAATTCCGTGCTCAGCCATAGATGGGAAGATTCTCGAGGAAAAGTGGAGAGGTAAAGCAGTGTATTTTGGTTACTTCCGAATTTTTGGTTGTCATGTTAACATTCACCATATAGGTGATGACACGTTGGAGGCTATAGCATACAAGGGCATACTAATGGGATACACCGATGATATCAAAGGGTATCGAATTTGGAACCCTATTGATCGGAAGATTGTTCATTCCAGACATTTTACTTTTGATGAGTCTGCTATGTTCAATCCAAAGGAGAAGCTAGCTTCCAACATTAGAAGATTATGATAGGCCTAAGGAAATGAAAGAAGTTCCCATGTTCCAGCCAAACAGTAGAGTTTTTTTTATACTTTTGAGGAAAACGCAGTTGATGAAACATCACAGAATAGTCCACAGGTACCTTCTAGTAGTGTTGGTGATATGTATGAATCTAAAGGAAGTTCAGTTCAAGATGGAGCTGAAAGAAATTTAGGTGAAGTAGTGCCTGCCTAGGTCAATTGTAGAACTATTAGGCCGCCCAAAAGGTATGGAGTTTGGTAGTTTGCAACTTTAGCCTTGGTGATAGTTTGACTATGCCCTACATATGGTTCATGAGGAGCCGCTTGACTTTGATGAAGCTTTGAAGTCATGTGACAATTCGAAGTGGATGTACATCATGGAAGAGGAGTTAGAGTCGTTGAAGAAGAACAATACTTGGGATTTGGTACCACCTCCTCAAGGAAGCTGATTCATGGGTTGCAAGTGGATATTCAAGGTGAAGTATGATGGGAGATACAAGGCTGGACTAGTTGCTAAAGTGTTTTCACAAAGAAAGGGATTTGAGTATGATGAGATATTCTCTCTAGTAGTGAGGCATACGTCCGTCCGCATTTTGCTCGCTATCGTTGTAGGTCATGACTTAGAGCTGGAGCAACTAGACGTGAAAACAGCTTTCTTACACGGAGACTTGGATGAGACCATCTACATGAAGCAGCCAAAAAGATTTATAATAGATGGGAAAGAAAATTGGGTTTGCAAATTGAAGAAGTCATTGTATGGATTTAAGCAGTCTCATAGACAATGGTACAAGAGGTTTGACTCTTTTATGCTTTCACTTGGTCTTGATCGTAGCATCAAAGACGCTTGTGTGTACTTCAAGCATTTAAAGAATGGTAGATGGGTGTACCACTCTTGTACATGGATGATATGTTGATTTCTTCCAAGGATAGGGCTGAAATCAATAGTTTAAAGCGAAAGCTAAAAGCAGAATTCGAAGTGAAAGACCTTTGAGAAGCAAAGTAAATTTTGGGTACGGAAATCCAAAGGGATAGAAAGCTAGGACTTTTTAGTCCCACTCAAAAGGAGTACAATCGAAAGGTGCTTGCACGGTTTATCATGGAAGGGGAAAAGACAATCAACACACACATGCCTTTGCACATACAGCTTGCTAGTAAAGGCACTTCGATCTTGGAAAATGACAAGGATTATATGATGAAGGTTCCATATGCAAGTGCGGTTGATAGCTTGATGTGTATCATGGTCTGCACCAGGCTTGACATTGCACAGGCGGTTGAATTGGTGAGTAGGTTCATGGCAAATCAAGGAAAGATGCATTGGAAAGCAGTAAAGTGTATCTTTAGATACCATATAGGAACTCCAAACCATGGACTTGTCTTTGGCGGTAGTGGAAGAGATTTCAGCTTTGTTTGATTTTGTGATTCCGACTATGCCGGTGATAGAGATCGAAGGAAGTCAATCTCCAGATATGTGTTCACCATTGGTGGGACGATGATCAGTTGGAGAGCGAGGTTGCAGACGATTGTGGCTTTATCCACTATAGAGGCAGAGCTCATAGCTTCAGTTGAAGTAGCTAAGGAGATGCTTTATTTGAGGCGACTATTGTGTGATTTGGGCTTCGTATATGAAGGCGTGGATGTATACAGTGACAATCAGAGTACAATTCACTTAGTTGAAAATCTGGCGTTCAGCTCGAGGATGAAGCATATTGAGGTAAGAGAGTCATTCCATGTCCCGATGAGTGAAGAGAAGCTAATTCGCCTTCAGAAGGTTCACACAAAGGAGAATGCAGCAAACATGTTTACCAAGTCATTGCCTGTTGCTAAGTTCAAGCATTGCTAGAACTTGACTCGCTTAATGAAGTGCTAGGTTCCATAGGGTGGCATGGGAAGAGAGTTGAGATGGTTCATGGAGATGTTTATATCATAGTGGAGATTGATAGGTTCTATAGAGACTGGGTACTTCGAACACTTTGACGGGCAGTGGCCCTATCGAAGTTCGTTGACAGAGTGTAATGGGTGATGACATTGCTGAAGATCATTGGGTAAGTATCCATTGCTTCGAACATTAAGGTGTAGATGGAGTTGGATGTCTTGATGGAATTTGGTATCAAGGCGGAGATTGTTGAATTTGATACCTGAAATTCCAACTCGAAGGAAGAGTCATAGGAGGAAGTCATGGGGCTAGAAACCCTAGTTGGAGCGGCATTGAGGAAGACCGAACCAAATTATGGCTCGGTGTTGAGGCTATGAAGGCCAAACGAGTAATCTCGTTCGATGGAGGAGCAGTTTCATTTGGGGCTTAGGATTCGTGATGATTTCGTTTGGTGAAGTGAAGTGCTAGACGATAAATCTCATCTAGTGTTGCTAGGTTTTTCCACTCCATATTTATGGAGCGGTGGAGTTTCCGTTTGGTGAAAAAACAAAGTGCTTAGAGTGATGATTTGGGGAAGACCGAATGAAATATTTCATTCGGTGGTTTGAGAATGTCAGTCCAGAAATCTCGTTCGGGCATTGGCTGTCGAACCAAATGCCAAGCTTTGCCAGACCAAACATATCGGGCTTTGCTGAATCAAAGTGATGCCGAACTAGATGGATACCGAACCAAATCATAGGGCCGCTATATAGCAGCTACCCTTCCTCATATCTTCACTCTATTAATAGTGGAGCTTCTGGACAACAATGACAGCCATCCCAGGGAGCTGAAACTTTGCAGAATTTTGTCTGTATTGTTAATTCTTCTTATGTATAGCCTCCAAAAGTGAATCAATCTTGTAACTCTAATCTTTCAGTAATTAATAAAATATCCTCTCTCCAAGTGGACACCTCACAGTAGTGGAACCACTATAAATAGTGGTGTTATTTATTTTTCTGCATTGCATAGATCTGTGACTGTCTATTCTGGTGTTTATCTCTATCTGTTTCATCTCGTTACAATCACGATCCAATTGTTTTCCGCTGCATTGGGCTTTTTATTCCCTTAAACTGATCATCTGAATAGATTTTCCCCGACACCTTTCCTCATCTTCTTTCCCTGCTTTTTCTTCCTCTCCTTCTTCTTATGCCATCAACTTTGTTCCTCTCTCCAATGTCACACATCAACAGAAATAGACTTCTCTCTTCAAGAATAAGCCTAGAAATGTGAGGAAGTACATCCATGTTGATATGAAACAATCTTCTCCGGTGACAATATGGTTCCTTTCCCTAATGTTGTTGAAGCAGGTTCTATGGTATGGTGTGATTACCCAGTGGGTTTCTTTCTTGATAAGCCTCTGTCTTTCTCTGCTATAGTTCACAATCTCAAGAAAATATGGAAACTTAAGGGATCTATTAAAGTCAGATCCAATGGGTTTATTTATCTGTTCTGTTTGTCTTATGAGGAAAATAAGCACATAATACTTTGAGGTGACCCTATTATGATGTATAGCTATTTATTTTTTAAACTATGGGATTCCTTTGTAATGTTTGTGGCAATATAACATCTTTCCCTGTCTGGTTCCAACTATACAGCATACCCATCTTTTCTTCGTCTCACTTAGGAACAAACTGGTTGGCTAGTAGGCTTAGCAAATTGCTTTGTATGGATGAGTCTACTAAGAGAATTGAAAGGCTGGAATATGCAAAGTGTATGGTGGAAGTTAGCCCTGAGAAGGAACTGGTAGATAGCTTCAATGTTCAACTAGTAGATGGAGGCATATAAAAAATCAAGGTTAAGTATCTATAGAAGCTTGATATATGTACTTAATGTAAGATATTTGGTCATTGTAATAAGACTTGTGACAAATTTGAGGAACAATGTGAAATGGCTATGGAGTAAGAAAAGACAGATAGGACAAGGAGGGGCGAGATAAAGAGAAGAATGTGAAAGTAAAGAAATTTGGAAAGAAGATACAGAAGTGGCAAGTGGTGAAGAGAACAAAGACAAAGATTGATGAGCAGGTTGATAGGAATAAATGAGAATTAAGGCATAAAAAGGTTGTTCAGGTTATGGAGGATGAAAAGAGAAATGGTGAGTAATATCCGAATTTTTTTGGAGAAAATCAATGAAATAGCTAATGAGAAGGGAAATAATGATGGCTTAATTTAATTTCCAACTTGCAACAAATTTCAAGTCCTTGAGAGTGTTCATGACACTGTGGTGATAAATGAAAACAATGTCATTTTGGACAAAGAATCAATTGAAACTAGGGTGGATGCTAATAATGCGATAAATAAAAAAGGAAGTGAAGTACTAGATTTTTAATGAATGATAAGGTTTAGGAAGATGATAATGAAATTTCCCCTGAATAAGGAAAAGCCTCAATGATGATATTACCAAAGCAGGACCAGATATTGAAACTTTTGATACGAGTACATCATTTAATGATCTTTCCATGCATGTGCATGTCCAACCAACCAACTAGTTCTTAAATACCTCAAACCCACTCTTAATTACCACAATAATGCAAGTGCATGTCCAACCAACCGATCAGCTCTTAAATATGACAAACCAGTTCTTAACAATTATTCCATCCTATGCTTTAGGGCATGATACTAACCCTCCCCATGATATCTCAGCTTTGTCCAAATCACCTGATATTTCAAGCATGCATGCTAATACCTCTGCTGATCCAAATTTTTTTCCATCCAATGCCATCCCATGCCAAAATTCTCAATCAGCATCCTCTTTAAAATTCATTCCAAACAAAGACAACTTATGAGCACATCATTCCTCCCTCTACTTGGAAACCCCCCTCCTTTTGATACCTGTAACCAATCCATTTCAAAAGTTAAGGGTCCATTTGGTATTATTTTGAGTTTTATGTTTTCCATTGACAATGTATATTACAAAATATGAAGAAAAAAATGGAGAAGAAAATATAAAATTCTTAGCAATTACGACGATGTCGATGGATGGACGTCGAACGGAAAAAATCGTTTTCCGTGCTTTTGTTTTTTGGAACATGGAAACAAAAATAGTTTGTTTTCCACTTTTTGGGACATAAAAAAGCACGAAGAGCAACCCATTTTCACCGTCATTCGTCCATCGTCGTAATGGATAAGAATTTTAGACCATTTCTTCTACTTTTTCCAATTTTACAGTACGCATCAAAAACACAAAATGCAAAACTCAAAATGAAATCAAACATGCCTTAAAGATCCCATCCCTATCAAGAAACTTAGAAAAGGTAAATCTTTGAAAAATGACCTTAATGTTTCATCCCCATCAACTTCTATTGTTCTTGAATCCATTAAGTTTTGTACTCCAAGAACTAGGAGTGGGAAATACATGCAACTCAATAACTAACAGTTTAATATACACAACATTGGAGTAAGGAATATTAGAAGAGCACATCATGATATTCAACTTAATTAGTGCAAGGAACTTATTCAATCCCACCAACTCAAGGTCTTAGCAATTCTTGAAATAAAGCTTAACATTCCCCTTACCAATAGAGTAGCTAATTATATAAGACCTTCCTGACATCCGACACAACCTTTTTTAGCCTCCTAATAAGAGGATCATGGTCATACATGATCCTCTATGTTGAATAATGTAGGCTAATGTATGACTAGTCACTCCAAGGCATGAAAAAATCGTTGTCTTTCAAGAATGTTTTCCCCTTCTTTATCAATCAGGTAGAGCGAAAACCTTCTTTCAGGATACAATGGAGATTGATCCGAGCAAGTTGTGATTACTTGCTCAGATTAGAAGAAACACTCAGAAGTTTATAATGCCAGACGAGTTTGATTTAGAAGAAGAAAAGAAGAAGTAGTTCTGTGCGTTGATGGAATGCTCAGTCATATAGGGAGTGATATGTCTATTCGCCTACAGGAGCCTATACGAACGGTCGTGACCGTTAGAAAACGGTTGTTACCATTGGCTGTTGAATTTGAATTCAACAGAGCGGGGGCGTTACCCCACACCCCCACCTTGGGGGTTGCCCCCCCTCCCCCCCCGGACCCCCCTCTGTAGGGGATCTTATTTGAAAAAACATTCAACGTTCCCCACCTTTTTTTCAAAACTTCACTTATAAAAAACCAATATTTTAAGCTCGTCATAGAAAATAGTACATGTATGAAAGTAGCTTACGGCTTTGAACTTTCAGTTAGTGTAAACAACTCAAAGTTTGTCAAGGCGCTATGGTGAACGTGTCTTGAACCAAGAACCTTTTAGTGACTTACCGGAGTCATCACACATACTAATTTCATAATAGAGTGTAATTCTTTGTTCCTACGCATTAAACGGCCTTGCGTAATATCCTGATTTAATGAATGTTATAGAGACGTCCTGATCTCATAGAAAGCGGCCTAACTTTCTCATTCATATAGGTGGGTTTTAACTAAAGTAATTTTGCGAGTCACTCCTCCTTATAATTGAACCCATTAAGAATTTTCTTCATCCTCTATCTTGCAGAAATTATACACTAGAGATTTTCTTTTTGTAATGGAATCTATTGTTGTACTCTAGTGTATCTCCAATCTCATACTTCAACTTGTTCTTAACCTTTGAACTCTGTCTATTTTTCAAAACATAAGTAGGGTTCCTATTGAAGAATGAATTCACATAGACCTTAATCCCATTCCTATTGATGTTTTCGCAATCATCTCTCTAGCCAGTCCTTTCGTAAAAGGATCTGCTAAATTATTTTTTGATTCAACAAAGTCGATTGTAATTACACCTCGTTTGAGTAATCCTCTAATAAATTGATGTCGAAGGTTAAGATGTCTTTGTTTACCATTGTAAGTCTTTTGTGCTACTTTGTACAAAGTAGCTTGACTATCACAATGTATTTTAATAGCCGGAGTAGGTTTTGTCCAAATCGGAATATCTATTAATAAATCTCTTAACCATTCAGCTTCTTTACATGCATCTGCAAGTTCTATAAATTCTGCCAACATAGTTGAATCAGATATGCATGTTTGTTTCTTATAACTCCATGATATGGCAGCCCCACCTATTGTAAATATCCATCCTGAAGTGGATTTAGAGTTAGACTCTATATTTTTCCAACTTGCATCGCTGTAACCTTCAAGTACAGTCGGTTCTCACTTGAAAATTAAATCATAATTCATAGTCCATTTTAGATATCTTAGTACTCTTGATATTGCATTCCAATGCTCTCTTTCTGGATTACTAGTGAATCGACACAAAATTCCTATAGCATATGCTATATCTGGTCTAGTACAATGCATGGCATACATCAGACTACCAATCACACTAGCATATTTTAACTGATCGCAACATCTACCAGTATTTTTCATTAATTTGACACTAGAATCAATTGGCATTTTTGCTAAAGGCAGATCTAAGTGTTCGTATTTCTTAAGGATACTTTCAATATAATGAGATTGCGTCAATAAGATTGATCCTTCTTTTCTCACTATTTTGATTCCTAAGATTACATTTTCTTCTCCAAAATCTTTCATGTCAAAATTAGATTCTAGAAATTTCTTGGTTTCTATTATACTTCCTATACTTGAACCAAATATTAGCATATAATCCACATAAAAACAAACATATATTCCATCTTTGTATATAGAAAATATACACTTGTCTGCTTCATTTACTTTCAATCCTTTTGACAACATGACTTTATTAAATTTTTCATGCCATTGCATTGGAGCTTGTTTAATCCGTAAAGAGATTTTAGAAGTTTACAAACTTTCTTCTCTTGCCCGGATAAAACGAATCCTTCAGGTTGTTCCATATACACTTCTTCTTCCAAATCACCATTTAGAAACGCAGTTTTTACATCCATTTGAAGGACAAATAAATTGTGAATTGAAGCAAGTGATAATAACAAACGTATCGAAGATATTCTTGCTACTGGAGCATATGTATCAAAGTAATATATACCATGACGCTGTTTACAACCTTTAGCAACCAACCTTGCTTTGTATTTATTAACAGAGCCATCGACATTTAATTTTCTTTTAAAAATCCATTTTCTCCCTATTGGTTTTGATCCCGGTGGTAGATCAACCAACGTCCATGTTTGATTTGACAAGATAGAATTCATCTCATCGTTAATCGCGTCTTTTCAAAAACTTGCATCACGACAAGTTACTGCTTCCCTATAAGTCTGTGGATCATCATCGTTACTAAGAGTTTTCTTAGTCTGGTGTGTGATTTTATTTATATCTCCTTCTACCAGGTACGTCAAAAAATCCGGTAACCCTTTGCCTCTTGCTTTTACGGGGTTCAGTATCCAAACTTGGTGCAGTCGATTCTTTATGAATCTTTTTAGCAGTACCATGAATTTTGGTATTATCTTCCGAGGAAGATTTAAACATATACTCAAAAAATTCTGCATCGATTGATTCTATAATTTCATTTGTTTCTAATTTCAGAAATCTATATGCAGAGCTATTCTTGGCGTATCCAATAAATATGCATTTATATGTTTTATTTCCTAACTTTATCATTTCTGGGTGTGGTTTTCTTACATAAGCCAAGCATCCTCATACCTTTAAACAACTAAGATTAGGTTTTCGATTATACCATAGTTCATAAGGAGCTTCGCTAATTCTTTTCATAGCAATTCTGTTTAAGATATAACATGCACTTAAAAGTGCTTCTCCCCACCAACAATCAGATAAACCGAAACTTAACAACATACAATTAACCATATTCAATAAAGTTTTATTTTTCTGCTCAGCAATATCAATTGATTCTGGTGAATATGGTGGTGTAAATTCATGGACTATTCCATTATATTCACAATACTCTAAAATTTCTATTGATTTATATTCACCACCTCTATCGGATCTTATCACTTTAATTTTACGATTTAATTTATTTTCAACTGCTGCCTTATATATATAAGAAACTTGCTTAGAACTTCATCCTTACTCTTTTTTTGGCAATGCCAGCCTGTTTTTATAGTGGCCAGTCCACTTTATTAACCAAAACCAACATACAAATTTAAAATATACATAGCACTATGACAGAGGAACTACCCACCATCAACTTTTATAAAGCGACAACAACAGGGCAAATTTTTAAAATAAGATCAGAAAGAGAAGACGAAGACCGCGCAAATCTTCTCGAATTCCTTTCCTCCCATATCACTGCTATCGATAATTTGAGGTAACTGAGAAACCGCTTGGTCGACATGGTTTTCCACCTGGTTAACTCGAATATCCGAACCCATTCAATCTTGAAATCACGTTGCGGTGGCCTCTCATGTATTTGATGAAGAACCTCCTTCCATAAATGATAAGAAAAATGGCAATTGAAGAATAAATGTCCGACATTTTCAGCAGCCCGGTTGCAAAGGATGCACACAGACTGATCGATTAAATGCCTTCTAACAAGATTATCTTGAGTGTGCATAGCGTTCATCAGACATTTCCAAAGCAGCAGATTATGTTTTTGTTTCGATCCAGACTTCCATATACGAGCGTGCCAAGGAAATGAAGAAGTGCATTGATTTTGTATTATAGTTCTGTAAACTATGGAGATGCTATGAAGATTTCCATTCCAGCTGAGCCCATCATGTTCCACATGCTTAAAAGAGGCAGTAATGGAAGACCAGAGTTTGTTCAGCACAGGCGAACTGACATGAGGCAAATGCAGGACTTCATTGACAAAAAAAGCATTAGCATTAGCATTAATGGGAATACCAGAGTTAAGTAAAAGATTATAATCAGTATGTTGAGAGAGAATCATTCCTGGAGCACACCAGGGGGAGTACCAAAAGGAGTTCATAGTGTTGCATTGAACCATAGGCAGGTAATATCTTCTATTAGCCAGAAGTCTTTTCCATAAAAAGCTATTGGAATTGTTAGCTTCCATAGTCCAAAAATTGCCACCCTTAAGGTTGTATTGCCTATTCCAGATCTCCCACATCCCCATGCTATTACTGAGCAATTTGTTAACAAGATGGGATGTAGTGGCAATATTCCAAATTTTTAGATTAATGATACCCAGGCCTCCCTTATTAAAAGGATAAATAATTTTCTTATAAGCAATCGGTATGAGTTTAGAGGAGTAAATATTTCCATGCCATAGGAAATGATTAAATGCCCGATTTAGCATGTTAATAAGCTTATAAGGAATGATGAAAAGTTTAAAGAAATATGCACACATAGCAGTGGCAATACTCTGTATGATGACAAGCCTACCAGCTTGAGAAATTTTAGTACCATTATAATTATAGAGTTTATTAGTTATTTTTTCATATAAAGGAAGGCATTAAGCATTGGAAATTCTAGCCTTACACATAGGAGCACCAAGGTGCATAGCATTTTGATCAATGGCATGAAGCCCAGAAAGCAGAAGAATATTCTGGTAGTTAATATCAGATACCCCAGCAATATTTATTTGAGATTTACTTTTATTTATATATAGACCTGTCATTTGATTAAATTTTTGAAAGATGGAAAACATATTAGTGATGGATTTAAAGTTTGGTTTAGTGAAAAGTAGGAGATCATCAGCAAACATTAAAGTTGAGATATGTTGTTTCTGACACTTAGGATGATAATCAATATTTTTTTATGGCATTCAACACTAATCAATTGGGTAAGCACCTCCATAACTAAAATGAATAAGGTAGAGGAGATAGGATCCCCTTTCCTTATACCTTTTTGAGTTTTGAAATAACCAAATGACTCACCATTGATAGATAAAGAGACATGCACAGATGATATGCACGTATATATCCAAGCTAAGAAAGGTAAGGGAAAGTTCATCTTGGACATAATGGATATGATAGCCTCCCAACAAACAGAGTCATAGGCTTTATGAATATCCAACTTCATAAAACATCTAGGACAAATGTTTTTCCTATTGTAACCTTTAATCAGTTCTTGGGAGAGTAATATGTTATCAATAATAGATCTTCCAGTAACAAAACCATTTTGGTTAGGAGATATTAAATCAGCAAGGCATGTTTTCATTCTAGAGGATATAATTTTTGCAATACATTTATATATGACATTACAACAAGCAATGGGCCTGAATTCAGTAACAGACTGAGGCATGTTAACTTTAGGAATAAGGGCAAGTTTAGTATGATTTATACCTTTCAGCAAGGTATTGGTTTTAAAGAAGTGTTGAATTGCTTTACAAAAGTCATGTTTAATAATATGCCAACATTTTTGAAAAAACAAAGCAGAAAACCCATCAGGGCCAGGAGAGCTAGTGCTTTTCATTTTGATAATGGAATCATGAATTTCATCTGGAGTAATAATCTTTATTAAACTATTAGCTTGTTCATTAGAGATATTATTAATAGGTAAGTCATTAAGGACTTGAATATTAGTTACAGCGTCAGATTGAGTAAAAAGAAATTGATAGTAATTAAGAAAAGATTGCTTTATACTGGAATGTGTGTTAACTTCAAATCCATGCCTATCTTTAATCCTATGAATTAAAGTAGCAGACTTCTTAAGTTTCAGAGAGTTATGAAATATTTTAGTGTTTCTATCTCCTCCTATATCCCAATTTAGTTTGTTTTTTTCACGGAGCATTTTAAGTTCAGTTTTGATAGCTATTTTCAATCTTTTGGTAAGCTCATTAGCTTTATTTGAAATAGTTATATTACTTGGGTCATTTTGCAGTTGAATATGAGTATCATTAAGTTCAGAGCTTAAATTGGTGGATAGAAGATTACCAGTACCATACTTATCTAATGACCAAACTTTAATGGAAGCTTTACAATCTTTAAGCTTCGATTGAAGAATAAACATGGGATTGCCAAATTTTGGAATGCTCCAAACTTGCTCAATTAAAGGAAAAAATTCAGGATCATCAATCCAACTATTAAAAAAATTAAAAGAAGAAGGACCTTTATTACTTCTATTTCCCCAGTCCATAATGATAGGACTATGATCAGAAAGAGATGAAGTAGGGAAAATAGAAATCAGAGAAGGCCAAGCATTGAAAGCAGAAGAATTAAAATAAGAACGATCCAATTTGCAAAAGATTCTATTACCTGATCTGCTACAATTATTCCAAGTGTAAAAAACACCAGTTTTTGGAACTTCATGAAGTTGAGAAAGAATGATAGCATTATTAAGAGGAGCAACATCCACCAGAGCCAATGGTAACCCTCCCACCTTATCCTTAGAATTTTGCATGCAATTAAAATCACCTAGGCACATCTAGGGGGTGGCAGTGTGCAAAGTAGGAAGAATGTCAAGAAAAACCTGCCTGTTAGCTTTTATATTATCTGTATAAACAAAAGTAGAATTAAAATTGAAATTTGTAGGAAGGTGGTCAATATTGCAGTGGATGAGTTTCAGAAGCACTAATTGTATACAACTGGGGGTTCCACAAAATCAACAACCTCCCAAAAGGGGCAGCAGTATGATTGTGAATAAATGCCCATCCAGGAGCAATACGATTAGCAAACATGTTAGTTTCTGCTTCAGAATATTTAATTTCACTGATGCATATAATTCCCAATTTGTTGCCTTTGATAAGAAGTTTGATTTCTTATACTTTGGCATCATCATGCCCACCACGAATATTCCAATATCCAATGTTGTCTAGCATCATAATTTTTTGTGTTTATTGGCAGATTGTCGAGTAAATCTTTGTGGCCCTTGTATCTTAGCAGAGGTATATTTTTTGTTTTTTTTTTGAATTCTTTGATGTGAGCTTGGCCATAATTTGCTCTTGATTGTATTCATAGCCTTCATTCATGTTATCTTCTGAGCAAAATTCAGCATCTGAAGATGATCCTATATTGGATTCAATTGTGTTATCATTAGAAGGAGTAAAAAGAGGAATTTCTTGGGGTGGTTTTAAATTTGCATATGGGCTGACAGATGTGTTAACAGTAGTGTTCAAACAAGTTGTAGCTACTGCTGTAAAAATCTTATTCTGTGACACAGGAGAGCAATTAAGAACTGGTGCCTCCTTTTCATTGTGCTTGCTTGTATTTGTATCTAGCTGATGTTTACTTACTTCAGTTTCATTTTGAACTTGCTTCTTTTGATAACTGTTGTAAAGAACAGAGGAACCGCTCTGCTGATTAACATTTATGTCAGGTTCCACTCGCAAGTTACTTAATGTTCCCCCCTCCTCTTCTATTAATTCTCCTTCCTCTATTTCAGAAAGAATAGCAAATGCATTACATGTTTCAATTGGGTTTTGTGTTACACCCTGTAACTGAAATTCTTTGGTAGCCTGTATTGAGTCTGAACTAATTAAATTACTTAAGTTCGAATCTGTATTCTTTTTTGCTATGACTGGTTCCACCTCTTTATGGTTCACTTGATTAATTTTAGGCTTCCATCTTTGATGCCTATTCTTCACATTGTCACCAAGAAAGTTCCTATGCACTGAAGTTTTATTTTTAATTGTAGGACCTGGACCATTAGCCAGAACTTATTTTTCACTGCTAATTTTCCCTTCCCCAATATTTTTGTCCATATCACAATTTTTAGTTGAGTGACCAAAGACTTTACAGGCAGTGCATATCAGAGGCCTCCAATTGTACTCAATGTATACTTTTTGACATGTCTCAACTCCATCTCCTATTAATAAAAATTCAGGTAACTCTTTGTCAGGAGATATTTCAACTAAACACTTTGCGTATTCCATTCTTTCCCTCTTTTCAGTAGCTTCATTGAAACAAACAAGCTTCCCCAGATGACAAGCTATCCAATTAATTCCAATAAGTGTCCAAGCAATGTGGGGAATATTATAGAGTTGGATCCATATGGGCACAGACTTCACTTGAGATTGAACTGAACCAAAAGCTGGTTTCCAAGTAGTAATGACAAAAATTTGACCTCGTATAAAGGTAGGATCTGCATGAAGAACAGTTTGCTTGTCCTTAGGACAAGAAAACTTGAGGAAATAATTAGCACCATCATATTTAATATCATATGAACCTTTCAGATTCCATGTTTTTTTTAAATGAGACACCACTGCCATATAATTCACTGGCACACCCAGAAAGAAGCCCACAAGATAATCATCCCAATAATTCATACCTTCAGACACCAATACTTCAGGGGGAGGAAGCGGCGAACCTTGATAATCAATATTGAACTCCAGTGGAGAATATGAACCCGCATTTCTAGGCTTAGAAGCAAACAGAGAAGACCATGACGCCAGCGGTGGAGGACCAGATAGAGCATTAGACTGAGAAGCTAGGTGAGAAGAACCGGGGTCCGGAGGATCAGAAGGAATAGGAGGTGGTGGGTTGAGAGCAGGAGGAATAAGTAGCGGTGAGGGATTAAAGAGGGATGGAGAAGAAGAAGAAGGAACGGAAATGTCAGAAATAGCCGTTGCAATGGACACCATTTTTTATATATAAGTATATTTTGAATAATCATCAATAAATGTCACAAAGTATTTGTTTCCTCCTCATGATACTTCACTATGTAAGTCTACAACATCAGTATGCACAAGTCCAAGCAATTCAGATGTCCTACTTACTGATTTGTGTGATTTACAAGTTAATTTACCTTGTACACATATTTCACACTTATCAACATTCTCAATGTTGCATTTCGAAATAAGTCCTAGATTATGCATATTTCGAACATAATTATAGTTAATATGGCCTAATCTACCATGCCATAAGGGTAAAGATTCAACCATATAAGCAGAAACTGATTTTATTAAATTCATTTTGAACATTCCATTGCATGAATACCCCTTTACAATAAATACATTATTTTTGGACATAACAACACTATCTGATTCAATGACTAACTTAAACCCTCCTTTGTTGAGACGATCTCCAGAAATTAGATTCTTAGTCATTTCTGGAACATGAAATACGTCAGTCAAAGTCAGAACCTTTCCTGAAGTAAACTTCAGAGTAATATTCCCAATACCAACAACTCTGGCACGAGCATCATTACCCATTTTGACTTCTTATAGTTCGCTGCATTCTTTATAGGTCTGGAACTGTGACTTATCGTTACAGATATAAATGGTTGCACCTGTGTCTAACCACCATCCGTCTTCAACTCCAACAGAGTTGGCTTCTTTTACAACAGCGACCAGTTTTGGTTCATTTTCAAAATCAGCAACAATGTTAACCTGTTTATTCTTTTCTTTCTCGTCTCTTATGCGAATTCTGCATTCTCGAGCATAGTGACCAGGTTTCTTACAGTAAAAGCAATCACCTTTGGGCTTCTTAGATTTCTCATGTTTATTAATCCCTTTGGGATTGTTCTTTCTTTTCTTCCCATTACTATGATTCTTAGAGAATTCTCCCTGAACCACATTTGCTTTTTCTGTCTCCTGATCATCTTTCTTATCTCTCTTGCGAGATTCTTCCTCAATACGTAAATGTCGTATGAGGGATTCCAGAGAGCGTGTTTTTTCTTCATGCATCAGTTTCTTTTTGTAGCCATTCCAAATACTAGGCAATTTTGCAATTACAACTCCTACTTGAAATGCTTCAGGAAGTTCTATTTTCACGTCCTTTAGTTTACTAACAAGCAGATTTAAATCATGGGCTTGGGAAACAATATCATCATCATCATTCATCTTATAATTAATATAATTACTTATTAGAAACTTCTGATTACTTGCCTCTTCAATGCGGTATTTGACGTCCAGAGCCATCCATAGAGCTTTTCCGCCATCAATAGTTATGTGTGCACTGTATACTGAATCTAAAAGTGCATTGAGAATGTGCCCGCGACAAAGAAAGTCTTCATTCTTTCGCTTCTGCCTTAATTCCTTTAACTCTTTCTTTCGTTGATCAGAATCTGTAGTACTTTCTTCCGGAATTGGTTCTAAGTCATCACTTATTATATGGTTCAGACCAATAGTGGTGAGAAAGAATAAAATTGTTTCCTGCCAACGAGTAAAGTTATTTCCATCAAATCTTTCAAGATGGGTGAGATCCTGATTCATTACTTGAAGAGATTGCACTGTAGTTCTATTGAGCGACGAGTCTTGAACAGAAGACATTCTTGAAACTATTGAATAATGTAGGCTAATGTATGACTAGTCACTCCAAGGCACGAAAAAATCGTTGTCTTTCAAGAATGTTTTCCCCTTCTTCATCACAGCGAGTAGAGCGAAAACCTTCTTTCAGGATACAATGGAGATTTATCCGAGTAAATTGTAATTACTTGCTTAGATTAGAAGAAACACTCCGAAGTTTATAATGCCAGACGAGTTTGATTTAGAAGGAAAAAAAGAAGAAGTAGTTCTGTGCGTTGATGGAATGCTCAGTTATATAGGGAGTGAGGTGTCTATTCGCCTACGGGTGCCTATACGAACGATCGTGACCATTAGAAAACGGTTGTTACCGTTGACTGTTGAATTTGAATTCAAAAGAGACGGGGCGTTGCCCCCGCACCACCACCTTGGGGGGTTGCCACCCCCCCTTCCGGACCCCCTTCGTAGGGGATCTTATTTGAAAAAACATTCAACACTCTAGTCTATAATCTTTCCTCTATCCTAACCACCAAACAACTTATCCACTATCACATCCTTCACTACTCATCCAAAACTTCCTTTTACTTAACCATTATCTATGCAGACAACTCTATTTCCTTTAGGCAAACTCTTTTTGACCTTGTTCCCTCTCTTAGATAAAATTCTCATATGTAGTTAACAGTTGGAGATTTTAATTACTCCTTGAGACTTTCTGATAGACATGGTGGCATGCCTTATCTCTAGCTGAAATCAAACCAATCCTCCTCTTTAATTGAAATAAAAACTTCAAGAGCTCAGTTCACATGGAATAATTATAGAAGGAACAATAACAGAACCTACTTCCTAATTGACTTTTCTTTCTGTAACCATATTTCCCTTGATACTTAGCCAAATTTACTCAACTTTCTTCACATGCCATCTTTATCCAATCACTCGCCCAAAATCATATCCCCTGGTGTAGTAGTTGTGGGAGGAAAAACAAATTTCAAATTTTTTAAAGCCTGGGTCCTTGATCCAGAATTCCATAATATTGTTAAGCAGTCTTGGTCTAATAATTTTTATGGTAATCCCATGTTAATTTTGCAGAGAAAACTAAAAGCCACTAAGGAAACCTTGAAGACCTTTTCTAAGAGCAAGTATGGAAGAGTTGCAGCTCTCTTTCATCCGCATTGAAAGAAAGCCTTAAAGAGGTTCAGAAATACATGCTAAATCATGTACGGATACTTCTGTCTCTAAACTTGAGGCTTCAATTCCTAATCAATACAATGAGGCATTGCAAATGGAGGATAGTATGGTCAAACAAAAATTGAGAATGAAATAGTATTCGGAGGGGGATAGAAATACGGCATTCTTCCATGCTTATCTAAAATCCAAGCAAGCTACAGAGGAGATAACTACCATCTTTGATCATCATGGTGAGATGCATACTAATCCAAATAAAATTGAAAAATTATTTCTAACCTATTTCAAGGACCTCCTTAGTAATGTTAATGGTTTTAGTCCAAACCTATTTGCTCTTGATGATATACATCTTCCTAGGTTTAACCCCATAATCACAACTATCTTAGCACCGTTGTTTTGCATGAAGAGATCAAACAAGCAATTTTTTCAATGAATTATAAACCCTATGGAGGGCTTGATGGCTATAATGTGGTTTTATATACCTCATATTAGAATATTTTTGAGAAAGACATCTATAGAGTTGTTCATAATTTCTTCACTAAATGTAGAATGTTGAGCACTATCAACTCTACTAACATTGCCTTAATTCCAAAGGTGAAGCAAGCTGACAGTGTTGATCAATTTAGGCCTATAGCATGCTGTAACACCATATATAAGTGTCTTTCCAAAATCATTGCAACTAGGCTCAAACATAATATCTCCCAACCAAGCTACTTTCTTACCCTCAAGAAATATCTTGGACAATGTGCTTATGTCCCATGAATTGTTCAGCTATAATAATTCACAGATCTCCCCCAGAGCCATGTTGAAATTTGACATAAGAAAAGCCTTTGGCACAATACAATGGGACTCTATAGTTCATATTATGGCTCTCATGAATTTCCCAAAGCATATGGTTGCTAAGATATATGCTTGTATCTCTACATTCAAGTTTTCTCTAATTTTTAGTAGCACATCTATCATATATGTCCCAAGCAGATAGGGTATTTAGCAGGGTGACCCTATGTCAGCCTATTTGTGTATCAATGTCATGGAAGTTTTGAATCAGATATTCATTAAATTAGTTTCCAATGAGCAGTTTATTTTGCATCCTAAATGCAGGGATCCTAAAATAATATCTTTGATGTTTTCTAATGATTTGGTGGTATTTTAAAAGCCTGAAATGAACTCTATACAAGCTATTCTTAATTAAAGGACTAGATCAGTTCTATAAGAAAACTGGCCTGAGAGTTAATTTAAACAAGTTTGATATCCTTGTGGCTAGGGTTAATCAAGCTCAATATCATGATATCCTTTAGGCTACTTCTCTATAGCTAAGATATGATATAATTAACTATTTGGGTATTCCTCTTGTTGCCTATAGAATTACCAAAACCCAATGTATGCCTTTGTATGAAAGAATTCTATCCAGGTTTGATAATTGGTTTAACAAAATGCTTAGCCAAGCAAGAAGACTTACACTTATCAAATCTGTTATTTTCTCAATGTCAGTTTATTGGTCGAGGACCTATATTCTCCCCATTAAGTTATCAAAATGATTTGTAGTGCAATGATTAAATTCTTTTGGAATGGATATATTCACTCCAAGAAACTAGTCCCCTACTCATATTCTAAGCTTGAACTACCTATCAATAAAGGTAACTTAGAATTAAAAATATGCAGCTATGCAATAAAGGTGCATTTGCTAGGCACTTTAGTGATTTATTATGCAGAAGGACTAACATATGAATAAATTGGTCTGTTAAGTATATATTGAATGGCAAGGATATTTGGAACATGCCTCCTTCTCAAAATGCCAGTTGGTCTTAAAGAAGCTTGTTAATCTCAGGGAGATCATGCTGTCGAAAATAGTTTATTAGGTGGCTGATGGAGGTTTCGTTTGCCTTTGGCATGACCCTTGGTTGAAGCCTCTCCTTATCCTTAGTCATCATCTCAACTAATAGCATATTTTTCAAACTGGGTTTAACTCATGTGCTAAAGCTTATGAGTTCATTCATGACAGTCGTGTTGAATTTTCGTACTCAAGAAACCAAGCTATCATAAATCTCTGGTCAGTTTTCCAGATAAACCTCTGCCTTTCGCTAACAATGATGGTGCTAAGTGGACTATAAGGGGAATTGGCTTTAACATCAATGATGTTTATAATTCCTTGGCTAGAGATGGCTCATACATAAACTTTAGCTGGAGCAAAAGGGTGTGGTTAAATCACAATAATGGTAAAGAAAATTTGATGTTGTGGAAAGTAAATAAGGAATGTTATACACACAAAAGTCAAATTAAATCATAGAGGTTTAGTTATAGATAGTCTTTGTTTGTTCTGTAATGATAATGCAGAGGATATCTTGCATTTTTTTATCAACTGTCGGTATGCTTTTAAACTATGGCACCATATAATGCTGAAGCTTAGGAGAAGTAACACGAAAAGGGATAGTGCTATTAAGTGGGCTCTCACCTATAAAACAACAAGATTAAGATGCATGAAAACTTATGTGTTGTTATTTGTCTTAAAGGTCTTTGTTAGGGTAACTTGGAATGAGAGGAACTTGATCATCTTTCAAGATAAATGAAGGCTATTCAATTACAACATTTATGTTGTATGAAATAAAATCTGGGATGGACCGCTTTTACTTTTAATCTGAGTAGCACAGATGCTTTTCCATGATTTTTGTCGTATTTTTCTCTGTGTTTGTTTGTTTCTTCTATTATGCATTGTTATGGCTATTTTCTCAGTATTTCTTCTTCTTATTTACTAACCAAAGCATGTTTCGGTTGTTCTCCTTCTTTAGTTTCTTTGTTCCTTTATAATTCTTTGCATATCAATAAAAGTGGTACAACCACTATAATTTCGGCTTGCTTTGCCAAAAAAATCCATCCATTATGTATAAATTTTAATGAAATCAAAATTTTTATTTAATTAAATTTAAAGATGTCCTAAATAAATTTGACTTCATAGGTCCACCAAAGATCTAATAAGGTAACAAAATTTGAAATTCATTCATAACTTTCATTTTGGGTTGGCCCAGTTCCAATAATGGTATCGAAGCCCGGTAGCCTATGCGATTTAAATTAGCTATATTATGGTTAACTATTAAGCTCACGACTCAAAGGTTGTACCTAATAGAAAAGCCCAAATTTGAATTGGGTATTGGGCTAATTTTCAAAATTATTTGAAAATTAAAAATATAATAAATTTCAATTTGAAATAAGATATAAATATATTATAAAAGCCGTAATATAATAAAATTTTCAAAATGTTTGAAAATATATATTAATTTTGAAATATTTAAAATTTATTAATTAGATTAATAAAATAAATTAATTAAATAAGTTAATTAATTGGTAAATGTATACATATATTATATATTATGATATATGTTATGTTGTTTTTAAAATGTTTAAAATAACATAAGTATACACATAAGTATATGAATTGAATTTCAAAATTAATATAATTAAATTAAAATTATTTAATTAAATTAAATTAATTAATTAAAGGTTAATTAAATACATAAATTAAAGGTTAATTAATTAAATAATATACACATATATATGACATATGTGTCATATTATATTGGTTATAGTATATAATAAATGTTTAATATAAATATTATATTAAAATAATACAAAAGTAAATAAATTTTAGTCAACTAAAATTAATTAAATTAGACATGATTAATATAATATTATACATAAGACTATTATATAAGTAATGTACTATATAAAAGTTATATAAGAATAAAACATATATAATATGAATGTATAAACTAAAGGTGTAAGATCAGCAAAACCTAAATAGAATTCAGAAATAAATGCATATGTAAATGTACGTATACTATGATTTTCGATATGTCCGACACTTGAACCATGATGGTATTTCATAAGAAATACATTATTCCATAAGTCGACATCACTCAATATAATATATTGAAGATTGTAAATCATCAATATAATATTGTCATCTACCATATATATTAATAAATTACTTGCATACTCCTTAGTTGTTGAACAAACTCAAGCTAGGGATGTTATGTGTAGTATTATTAATACAATGAATAGACAAGGTAAGATAATTATATGTATTTGTTGAGCAAACTTCAAGTACAAATACTATACTTAGGCTACCGCAATATGGTAGGTACGGATGAATAATCTCATTCGATCTGTTGAGCAAACTCAAAGTCGAAGTTAGATTAGGACAAGGAACCATGGATTAAGAGCTATATGTGATATAACCGATAAGGGGTATTCCATTGTTTGTGGGGCTATGATTTATTGAGCAAACTCAAGGGCAGAATCCAAAAGCAAACAAGTCATAACACCCGCTAGTGAAGTCGAAAGACTTTTATGTTTCGCTTAGGGTTTGGTGAAACATAAAAGACTAGTAGGAGCCTTATTAGAAAGATGAAATGTTAATATTTAACCTTTTTAATATTGTAAGACTATATGCTATATAATAATAATCAACATTGATAAATTTATGCATTTGAAATGATTGATAAAACGTTTATCAATTAAGGATGCAAATGAACTGATTGAAAATTGACAAATAGAAATATAATAGATACTTACCATTAAATGCTTATTGCATGCGAACATTTCTATACCCATTTTACAACTACTTAATAAGTCATAATTCAATTGTTTATGTCTATATTTGGTCGAGACCGAGTATTGCATTCAATGATTTTCGTGCTCTAAAAGCAATACAAGACTATGGATATCCAATCCATATACTACCGCATATAAGTGTTATACAGGGAACGGTCATAGTTTATAATGTACGATACATCAATAAAATTAGTCATTTGAAACAACCAAATAAATAGTGCTACAAGATCAAGTATTCAATTTGATTGATTAAAATCGAAGATCATATTATGTTAAATGTATCACAAGACTAAAACTACAATATAAATTTAAGAACTCAATCACTGAAACATCAGTTTGATCGGTTTAGGTGAGTGCAACATATTTAATGTCCTTAAATGTTAAGGATAAGCAGATGCTCTTTTGTAAAGAAAACATTATGATATTGTAGTAAGGTTCTTTTGTTTGAATGGTTTGACCATTTGAAAGGAAAACAAATGTATACGATTAAATGTAATTTAAGGTACAATTAGGATGAAGAGAGTGAATAGTCACTTCCACTTCATAAAGAACGTCGAAAACGAGAAATGTAATAATAATTAATACTTAATACTTAATACTAGAATAAAGAATGATTTCTATTCTAAAATGTATTTTCATATAGAAAATTATTTTCTATGAGATTTATTTCGTTAAGTTCAAGATATTTGATCAAAGAACTCACCGCTATAAACTAGTTATAGTATATGAAAAATAAATAATTTATATTAAGTAAATGATGGACTTTCAAATTCAATACACTATTATAGTAATGGCAGAAATAGTGGGAGCATTCTATAAGCACTTAATGATTCCATTACATCACGAAAATTGTTTTCGTAAAATGTACCAAGCATTATTTATGAAATAATGACTATTTTGCAGTATCGACAAAAAGACAAAGATAGCTATATTTCAATATTAGTTATGAAATAAAACTATAATGTGTTTTCATAAAAAAAAAGTGATGCATTATAAAATATAGAGCACCTAATATTATTTACAGTTATTTTGGAACTGTAGTTTCGAGTAATAATTTTATTGCATGATTATGAATTATATAAAAATTATTAATTATGTCTCAAACAATTAAGGCCAATTCACCTACTTAGTGGGAGTGTAATATGAGTTGATGATCTCTTTTGGCTTGATACACATAGATGCATGCAATAATATGTCCATTACTACCAAAATGGTTCCATGTACTTCATTATATTCACTGATGAGTTACCATAGACATGGACATATGTATTTGATACGCATGTATAAGTCTACGATAAGCCGGTAGAATATACAACAAAGGTAAATAATGTAACATGCGATAGAAATGATTTGATTTGATATATTGAGCAACTATATGAAAGGAGTTCCAAATGTACCTAAACATGGATAAAGATTCAATCTCAAAGGTTACTCCTTCATGTGATACATAATGATGTATCGATAAGAAGTAATCGAACATTTTTGAACAAAGTACGATTAGTTATGAGCAAAATTGAGTTAATTTATTTCTATAAGGTCATGTACTTAAGATCGGTACACATGGTTAATATTATTTAATCTAAATAATAGTTTGCAAAATCACACATGATAAGGGTTTATAAGAAACCCCAACATATCCTAGGCTAAGGAGTTGGCAGGTTGTGCAAGTTGAAAGTCTACATGTAATAATTTTGTGAGGGGTCTTATATGTATCTCCCCAAAAGGAGTTTGGAAAAGACTGTCATTAGATGACATATTTATGTTTTGAACATAAGTTTTATGAACTAAAACCAAATCATTTTTATAAATAAGGAAATTCATAAAATGTTTATGAATACCTATTCCATTGCATTGAGAAATAATTGTTGTTTCAAGAAATACCAACTTCATAGTAAAGGAATTTCTTTGAGAAATTATTAGTAGTAAAATGAAATTGGATACAATCCAAAGATAAAAATAATAACTTGAGATTAAATGAAATTAACTAACCTAAATGAACACATCGCATTAGAGTGTTTAATATGTACTCTTGTACATTGAAGAGAAACTATGAGTTTCTTATCGATGTCAAAAATATATAATCCTCTGTTGTTTGATGAAGCCATTAAGAATGTTGATTCTATGATATGGTATGATGCGCATATCTAAAATAGGTTCCAAGTTCATTATAAATGTGTGATTTTGGTAGACGTACCCAAAAGGGATATGATCCATCATTCGTGAAACTGCCTTCGAGAGCAAGACTAATGTGGTTGGAATATAATGAGCAACATTGATAAGAATAATATAGCAAATTTCAATTGCTGAAATTAGCGTAACATATTCGATGTTTAACATGCTCAAGTTAATTTGGATTTGCTCATAAACGTATCACTTAGTATGACTTTATGTTTGGTATATATGTATTGAAGCAAAAAATTCTAGATAATTATATAGAGTAAGTTATTTAAACATAATAACCAAAATATCTCAAAGTCATTGGGAGCAATATTGAGTTTGTGAGTCTTTAGATATGATCCAAGAAATGATAGAAAGTATCGTTTTATAAGGATCGGATGAACAAATATTTTTGATAGAAATATCAAATAGTTCGATTATCCATTAAAATGAAGAGGAAGCATGTCTTCATAAGAAACAACATTAAAAGGTACGCTGATATTTCTAAACTGTAAGTAAACGACACATTGAGGATTTAATGATGTATTTATATTAAAATCATCCTTAGTTGGCGTTAGATGTGTAAATGATGTCTTTTATAGTGAGTATAAAAGATATTGGGAATGTCCCAAAATTGATATGCAAAGGCACCTTATTAAATTGTTTAATACGGAACATGTAAGATGAATTCCTTATGCATTGGCAATAGGAATCATCATATATGTTATGTTGTCTATGATATCGTGATTTTTTTCATGTATTTGATACATAAAGCAAATAAAAATTCCAAATTTATATTCTCGAATGATTGTCTGAAGTGTTCTTGTTTATTTATGAAATATTATTAGAATTGTTTATAGAAACAACGAACTCCTAGTGAAGAAATGTTCGGACTCAAAATTTCATAAGTGATATTGAGTATGATATATCAATAATAAATTCAAGTTCATAATCTATAAGTTGGAAATGTTCTAAATGAAAGACCGTGGTTGATTCAATGAAAAAAGGTTAAGTACATTGCCTTGAATAGCGCCATAATAAAATGATGATATAAATATAAATGCACAGATTTATAATTGAGCTAAGGGTAATTCCGAATGTTGAGAATCCAATAACATTATTATATGATAATGATGTTACGATATAGTTCATACCAAAACTTAAAGCTGATTGGAACTCGAGAGACATACTCCAAATCTTTCCACATAATAAAGGTAGTTTATCAACATCGAAGATAGTTTGTTGTCATAGTAGATAATTAAAACATAATAGCATACCTGTTCACTGAGGGACTAACCCAATCGGTTTATACAAAACTGATTAGAGAAGTTGGAATAAGAATCCATAATTAACCCCAAGTGCAACTGAGAGATTGATAAAGTTAGGGGTATGCCCTAGAGGCAATTATGTAATTTGTTACATATATATCTAACTTGTTGACCAATCTTGTTCGAAATAAAAGGTCTTTTCTTTCTATTATATACTTGGTATAATATGTTCTATCAATTAATTAATTTAATTAAAAGTATATTTAATAGAAATTTATAAATGGTATATTTTGTGATAGTAGTTACAAAGTGTTATAATTATGAGTAATTTATCACATTGGAAATAAATATACCATTTTATATGTTCCTAGTCAAGATACATCGAGATTGGATACCAGTGTATCCATGGAGACTAGAGTACATAATGCTCTTTGGACAGTGTATTGCTCATGGCTATTGAGAGCACCTAAAGGTCACGTGTTGATAATTATTAAATAACTAGGTCACGTGTTGATAATTGTTAAATAACTAAGGAACGGCCCACTTAATAGTTTTTTGTTAGTAAATATAACTAAGGCCAAACAGAAAATATCAATGTGACCGATTTACATAGTTCACTCGACTGAGAATATTTTGATGTTCAATATGAAAAATTTTCTTTGATGATAGTCAAATAATGGCATGTTTTTCCATTGAGTGACTATAGTTAGGTCGAGTGGAAGTATTGGAAATGAAGCACCATCCATGAGAGGATTCATCTCCTCGGTTATATGAGGTTAGTATCAAGGTCAACTCAAGTCAACTCAAAGTCTATGGCCAGAGCATTTAGGTTAATAATTAGTATTATTATTAAACTAAAGACTTCGTGTTTGGACTATAGAGTCAAACATGGAAGATATTGGAATTTGACCATTGCCAAATTCCATAAGTCCAAAGTGATATAGTTTTAATAAAGAGAATTGGTGTAAATAAACGTCACAGCGGGTAACGCTTAATAAACTAAAATTGGATTTTATCGAAATCAAATAAGTGATAAATTTGGCCAAAATGTCACACCACCCGCTAAGTAACATGTGAACATTAGAATTTAAATAGTTTGATGTTAATCGGTCACCAAATTTACACCTGACAAGTCATGCAACCGAAATGATGAATTCTCTTTAGACCAAATGATTTAATAAGTTTATAATTGTTATAAATTAATTAATGTTTATGAAATATTAATTATAAAACTTTGAATATGATTTGAGGAATAAATATTTCTGTATGTATTTATAATAGCTATAAATATATCGATCGATATGCGATATCGACAAATAATTAAATCGGATTTAATTAGTAATATTTATTTGGACCTAAATGGGTTATTAGCCCATGATGTATTATGATATATTTTGGCAACAAAAAGGATTTAGAGGCGGCTGAAAAATGTGTTAGAGGAATTTTAGATGGATGCCTAAGATTTATGGAGAATGGGTAAGAGATGATCTACCTTTCCCTCTATTCATTCCACTATAAAAGGACTCCTAACCCTAATGCATATGGATCTTCTTTTTTGGCTACCATTTCCCATCCTTTTTGGCTGAATTCACCTACGTAGGAGCTCCAACAAAATTCCTTTCAAATTAATTTCAAAGTAACAACTATTGGATAGTCGATGGTCTAAATTCAAGGATTAGCAGTCTGCCGAACTTATAAGAGTTCTAAGGAGGGAAATTCGTCACAGCAAGATATACTTCAAGGCATAGGTTTTGGTATGTGTTTACTATTTTGTATTACTTATGGTTGAAGCATAATATTCTATTGTTTGTTTATATATCATAATTATACTGTTAATTAGGTGAGATTCCTATATGTATCAAAGGCACATATTAAATAGTTATATTTTTATAAATCATTTATATATGCAACCGACATAAATAATTAATAAAAAATAATTTTTGACTCAGAAAATTATGGAATTTTTTTGATGACCTTATAATATCATGTTTGAGTTTCTATAAATTTAAAATTTGAAAAATATATTACAAAATTATTATAATAATATTTTAATGCTTTTTGGCTAACTAAAAAATACATAAGTAATTTAATAATATAAAATTGTAGTTAAATATCTTATGTGTTGCGTGTCCGATCTGGACTAATATAAATATAAATATATATAATTTTGATTAAATTTCTTAATTGATATGATTATGTAAATCTGTGTGCGTGCGTGTGTATTTAAATACAAATATTTATAAATACTTTAAATATTATAAATAAAATTATATATAGATACATATATGTATATATTATTTTTCTACTGTAAAATATACGTGTATATCATATTTAAGAAAAAAGTCATTGTAAATTATAATACATATATATACACACACAAACATATTTATATAGTCATTTATTTAATTAATATCAAATTTAATATATATATATATATATATGTATTATTAATAATTTACATATATGCAATACATCTTATATAAATAAGTAAATATTTATATTGTTTTAATATTTATTTAAATAATAAGTTTACATATACACATAAATATATTTAGACAACATATAATATATATATATAAGATGAGCTAACATGTCCATTACAATGCAAATCCCAATATTTATATACGGGCATGTTATATCTTGCACGGATTATTTGTTACACATGCACACACATACATATATGTTACATATGTGCACCATTATATTTAATTGAACATAAATCAAATAAAATTCATACACTATTTATAAATTTAAATGAAATAAAATATTTTATTTAAATTTATAAATGTTCTAAATAAATTAGACTTCATAGGCCCAATAAAGATCCAATAGGGCAAAATAAATTGAAATTCACCCATACCTTTGGCTGCAGGCTAACACAGTTCCAACACCAAATTCCTATTGGTCAAGCAAACCTAATAAAGATGCAATATCAAGGATATGAAATTCCAACAATTTGAGAAAAAAGATAATGGATTTCAAAGAATCATTCCAATAAATAAGCCCCTGGCTAAGATGCGATATGTTTGACTTGGCTCCTAACCTTGATGAGGTTGGAAAGATTAGTTAAGCAGGGGCACACCCCATACCTAGAAGAGGTCAATTAAGCCGTTGATCCCACCACTAGGCCTGGTCAACGCACCTATCTAAGGGAGATGGATGAAAAAGCTTTTCGTCATGCAGCTAGGCTTGGCCAAAGTAACCATCTAAGGAGTGATGGTCAATTAAGCCACTGATCCCACTACCGGGCCTGGTCAATGCACACATCCAAGGAAGATGGACTAAAAGCCTTTGGTCCTTCCGCCTGGCCATGCCAAAGCAACCATCCATAAAGTTATGGTCAATTAAGCTGTTGATCCCACCGTCGGGCCTGATCAAAGCCCCCATCTAAGGGAGATAGAAAAAAAAGCCTTGGTCCAACCGTCAGGCCCAGCTAAAAGCAACCATCAAAAGAGTGATAGTCAATTAAGCTGTTGATCCCACCATCGAGCCTAGTCAATGCACCCATCCAGGGAAGATGGACAAAAAGGCATTTGGTCCCATGTCATGCCTTGCCAAAACAACCATCCAAAAAGGATGGTCAATTAATCCGTTGATCCTACAAACGGGCCTGGTTAATGCACCCATCCAAAGGAAGTGGTCGATGGAAACTCTGTTATTCAAACAAGGTCTATGAAAAAATTATTTAAAGAAAAACAATTAACCAAACTCCAGACTCAATGAACAGCCTAACTTAGAGCAAACGAAGGATAAAATGCATTTCCTTAGAACTTCAAAATTTTCTATCTTATCACAACATCAATTTATTCTAATCAAGCCACTGTTAAGAGATTTTCAGTAGATTTCCTTACTTTCAAAATTTTGTGTATATATATATGTGTGTGTGTGTGTGTGTTACTCAAAAAATTCACCTTCCGCCTAAGTCGGAAGGTTCCAAGTAAAGGACGAAAGGAAAAGAATTCAGATCGGACCTTCCAAAGAGGACAAAGGAATGCGGCCAACAATAAGAAGCAGTTCAAGACCATTCGGAGGAGACAAAGGGTATTATTCCACAATATCCAATATGCTTTTACCTTCCGAAGAAGGCAAAGAAATCAGGACAAGGGCATGTGACTCTATAGCAACCTTTCTGAAAGCATAATAAGCCTTTTGGGCCGGTTGGAACACCTACTGAACACCTTTCGATGGTGTCGAAAGGTTTATGATAAAGGTAAGATTCATAAGTCAGCAAAGAATGAAAGACAATCTTCTGACAACATTTAAGGAAAGCTCGGCATTAAGCAGCATTCAAGTAAAAATCAACCTTCCAAAAAAGGCGAAGGGTTCACAATAGTCAAGTAAGAAAGAAACCCTCCGGCATCGCCTAAAGGTTCGCATACCATATAGATGATGGTCCTTCCGACAAGGACAAGAGATCCCTAAAAGAAAATAGAAGAATGGATCCTTCGGCAATGCCTAAGGATCCATGATGGCATGAAAAGGGGAACCTTTCGCTGAAGCCAAAAGGTTAACAACTACATATGATAAGGAAACCCTTCGACCCCATTGAAGGCAGGAGGACGGAAGCATAAGCCACCGACATCTATAAATAAGACCCTTCTTCATTCAAATCTTGTAACATCTTAATCACGGCTTTGTAACCCTGATTGGGTACTGATTTGGGGAATTGAATAAAATTGAAGTCTCTTTTCGAACAAAGAGTGAAATCTTGAGTTTTGTGAATTACTTTACTGTTTACTTAAATCTTTGATGGTTTAACTTCAAACTTCAGGTTTGATCTCTCCAGAAGGTTCTTATCTAACATAGATAACAATTTTCTCTTTCTGCATAATCCTCAAAACCCTTTAGAAGCCATTGCCCAGCAAGCTAAACCGTTCGACTACAGTAGAGCTTTATTCAAATCGACATCCTTCAAAACCTTTTGAATCATAAAAGTTGTGAACAAAACCTTTCGGCAAGGACTGCAACCCATCACATTCCTGCAACCTAAATAACCCTCTAGATTCCAAAACAGTTATTTGGCTAGCCTTCGAGCAAAGACTAAGATCAACTCTCCATATAGAACAAAATAAGGAATCCCCATCCTAATCACGAAGATAATATTCATGGGAAATCTTATAAAGGCTCAACCAAACTGGTAATCATCAATTCAACAAAGCCGAAAGGTTTCTTCAATCTTCTGCTTAGACTTCCTTGACCACATCGAAAGGTCGTATTCAAAATCTTATTCTGAGTAGAGTTACATAGATAATTCCACAAACTATCAACCCTTCAGTAAAGATAGGCTTAATCTCATCATATGGAGTGATTCTGGGTTACCAACAAGACATTTGCCGATCTTTTAGAGAACTTACTTTCTACCATTTTCTAACAACTTCGTCTGCTTAAATTTCTTGCGGTGTTAACCATAAATTTGGTTAACATTTTGGCGCTAGAAGGAGAGGTTGATCCTCCAAATTGATTGATTTCCTAACATTACAATTCTCTGATTCTTATTGGACCAATTCCACATCAAAGTCACTTATTTTTGATTTGATCATGGCTAAAAGATTCAAGAGGTCTGAACAAAGGTCTTCCGAACCACACTTGACAAAGCGTTTGTAACACCCCTGTATTTTGTGATTATTTTAATTGTATATTTTAATTATTTTAATTGAAATTCCTAATTTAAAAACTTTATTTTATTCATTAAAATGAATTAATTTTGTTATTTTAAATATAAATTTTGATTTGTACGTAAATTAGAATTCCAAATATGAAAAAATAGAATATTTTTCAAAAATGTGAATTTTGGCCAATATGGTCAAACTTTGATATTTAAATTTAAAAATTTAAAATTTTGAATTTTTTCCTTTATTATGAAAGTAAATAAAATTTCAAGTATACTGCTTTTCGTTTCGTTGAAATCCGATTAATATTGTGAAAATTATGCTTTTTACAATATTATGCATAAATTGTTTTATTTAACAAAATTGTTTATTTTAATTTATATAAATAATATTTTTGTTTGTCATATCATGTTCTAATATGTGTCATATGACATGTTATGTATATTATTTTATTTTTAAAAAACATTTTAAAGTGTAGTTATAATTTTCTAATGTTAATTGTATATTGTTTACAATTTTTAAATTCTAGTTTCAATTATTAAACTATTTCTTTATTTATTTTCTATTTTTCCTTAAAATAATTATTTATTTTCTTTTTCACCTTATTTTATTTTCATTTTTTATTTCTGTTTACTGATTTTATTTGTATTATTTGAATAAAATAAATAGAAATTCCAAAGGACAAAACCTTTTCATTTTCCTTGTGACTTTTCATGTACTTGCCTTTTCAATTTCATTTGCCTCTTCATTTTCTTGCTTGGCCGACCATTTCATTTTGGATTGCCGTAAACTCCTCTTCATTTTCATGTGAAAAATACTTTCTCACATCTGAAGAAAAAAAACTCACGGCCAAGGAAAGAAAAAATTGTAATGGCTTCTCTCTTCCTTTATCTTACTTTTCTCTTCTTCTTTCAATGATTTTTGCCTTTGCTCTTCCTCAAGTTGTTCGGCCACTACTCCACCACTTCACTACCGACCACACCACCACCATCTACAGCAGCAACCATTCCTCCTCCTCTGACCAAATTCAGGCCGTGATCATTTGTTGAAGCATCACCACAAAAACATTGCAAACACTCCACAAAATTATGCTAGCCGAGCCATATTTTCACCTTCCCCTTCATTGTTCACTTCGGCCACCACCTTAGCACCATCACCGCCATCATAACCTGACCCCGACCATCACTCCAGCTTTCACCTGACATGAATCCCCTATGGTCGAGCCCATATGTGACCAGACCGAACCTAAATGATGAACCAAACTTACCTATTTTGCCTTGTTTGCCCAAAACTCCACTTATTTTGCCTTGACCCTTTATCTTCTTCATGTTGCAACTTCTACCATCCACATATCCATGTTGTCGTGCCATATTGATGCCATAACCCGAGCCTATGTCCAGCCATGGTCGAACATATGGTCCCCTTGGTCGAGCTCTTGAATGGTTGAAGAAAGGTCAAATCATTTTGTCCTTTCTTAATTTCAATTTCCAATTGTTCAATATTGTTTTTGGGTTGAATGTTTATGTTTACATTGTCTTGTTTGGTTTGTTGCTTACAAGATCATTATCTTGGCTCTCTCTCATTTGAATCAAGTCATGCTGTGTTGTGCCATATCGTGCTTTTTGGAATTTATTCGTGTGGTTTGATTTGCTAACTCCAGCTTGAAAAGGTGAGTCCTTCTCACTCTGATATTTTTACTTATGAAATAGTGAATTGATGACAAGTGTTTAGTAATTAAAAAAAATGTTATGCAAGTAAATGATGATTATATGATATGCTATGCCATGTTATTACCATGTTCACCTTGTTATTTATCACCTGACATATGATATATGACACTATATTGTGACATTGACATTGTTTATATTGTTTATGTGTATGATCACACTGCAAGTTCCCTGTAGAATAGAATCACTATGGGTTGAAATGATACATACCCGAACGGACTTTAGAATAGGGAAAAACCGTTATGGGCTGAAATGATAGGCCTGAGCGATTTTTTTTTATTTACTTGGGATTGCGGGTTTGAAATGATAGAACCCGGATTTTTCTTTGTAAATTGCGGATTGAAATGATACATATCCATATCACTTGACCTAGGTTAGAAAATTATATAAAGACCCTGTGTATATTTTTAAATGATTTTTATATTGATATGTATTTTAAAGTATGAAATTTTGATTTAAAAATATATATTTATTGGTTTTGAGAAGGCTAGATATTAATTTGTGAATCTAAAGATGTAAATTTGAAGTAAATGTGATTTTTGACTTTAAATTATATTTTAAAATGTAAGTAAATAACGGAAATTTAATTTAAAGTGTTGAAATGGTATTTGAAGTAAAATGTTAAGTTTTTGTTAAATGTATAAGTTAAGAAAATAGTGAATTTTGACTTAACAAATGAATTGAGTTTTTAATTGGATATTTAATTATAAAATTTTGTTGTGATAAATCATATGTTAAATTAATTTAAATATGAAGTTTGGAAGCCTAAAAATATGATTAATAAATTTAAAATAGAAATTTTTTGAAGTGTTAATGTTTCTGAAAAGTTATAATAAAATCTGGAATTTATTAATAGCATTTCCAAAATGTTGTGGTCTTATGACAGCATTTTTAAATGCTGTTGTTTTGAACTTAACTATGTTTGAAATAACTAAATATCTATTACGGCATTTTATAAATGTCGTTGTTTCAGAACTAAACTAATTTAGAAACTATAAGCTATGATAGCACTTTTTAAATGCTGTCGTTGCTATAATTTGACAATGTTTGAAATATTATAGATTTTTACACTGTTTGAGTTATATTTTAAAGTGTTAAATGATTTAACTTTTGGAATTGATTTATTTGTGAAATTTAAGGAGTTTTGAATATATTTTAATATTTAAATTTTAATTTTTAAGGAATTTAAATTGAATTTGAATTTAGATAAGATTTTCTTGGTTATGTGTTAAATGGAATAAAATGTAATGAGATAAATGAGTTTTTGAATGAAATTTTGAAATGTATTTTGTAATGATATTTGGAATAGTAAATGAATGACATATTTGTTTTGAAAATGATATTTAAATTTGAATATTTGAATTCAAATAATGATTTGATAATGAGGTTTTGAAAGGATATGATATTTCGATGATTGAAATTGTTTGGAAATGATTTGATCTTTATTTTGATTAAGAATATGAATTTGGAATGATATTTGATTTTGATCTATTTGTTAAATGAATATTTAAAGTTTTATTAGTATGAAAGATGTTTAGTTTACTTGTAATTCTGATTTATTTAAATGATATTGGATTTATGAAATGAATATTTCAAAACTAAGTAATAATGAAGTTAAATCAGAGATATATGAAATTATAAAAATTTAGTTTTGGAATGTGGATATTAAAGCTTTGAAATATATTAAAAATTGAATAGTTTATTTTGTGGATCAAATCTATATTTGAAATTTATAAGATTTGAAATGGTTTGTTGGGAAACTGAATTGAATTAAAAATGATGGTTTGAATTGAACTAAATTGGAAATTTGAAAATTTGGGTTTAATTGAATAAATTTGTAAAATGTAAAGAATTATAGGAATGTTTCATGATTTCAAATGTATGATTTCAAAATATTATGATTTCAAAGTGAAATGATTTCAAGTATTTTGGTTTCAAAAGAGTTATAACTTTGAAAGTATTATGACTTTTGAAAGATGAATACATGTTTGAAATGGAAGCAATATCGTATTAATTTGAATATAGTTTTGAAATAAAATGGTTTTGGTTTCGAAATATAAACTATTTTGAAAGGAATATAGTTTTGAAATGAAATGATTTGATTTTTGAAGTATAAACTATTTTGAAATGACCACGACGTTATAATAACGTTTGGTTGTTAAAGAGACCAGAATCGGAAGTTGTCATACTCTCTGCCAACTCCGAAAACCACTTTAATAACCGTATACGAGGTGGAGATTCCAGAATGAAGTAGGATGATGGCGACGATCCTATTGAGGTATGAACGTGGACCCGACTCACGTGAGTTAGCATAAGGTGGCTAAAACGGGAGCGATCGACGGGCCAAGTGACGTCATTCCTCCTATCGGACGCACTTCTTCGATACTATACTCTTACTTGTGGTTGATATGATGGCCATCCTCTGATTTTGATTTGGGATCGAGGTGGGCGATAGTGGCTGTTATGCGTTACCACCAGCCCGAAAGCGTAATTGATATATCTACCCTGGCATTGGCTAGTTGTGTCGTGTCACCTAACATAGCGAGCCTTACTGCGAGTTTGTTTTTCTCCCGTAGCGCATGGAGTATTTAGGGTAGCCTCCCGATCTGGAGGTATGCTGATACTGGATGGACTGCTGGGACTATTACGTGTTGGGGCTATATGGGTACACTATTTTAAAGTAATGTTATTTTACTGTAGACATTATTATAATAGAGCAATATTTCTATATAGTAAATAGTTTAACGGATCCTTAGAGGACGGGCGGTCCCAAGCGTCCTTTAAGTTGCTTGTACTTTATTACTGTTCACTTGAATTGATTTACAGTTCATAAGTATTTATGTCCTGACTCAAGTGTTTTGCGTTTTGCTTTACGCTCGAGTCAGACTGAGTGATTCAACATTCAAGACTCACCTTCGGAGCTGGATCTTTGCTTGAAGATCCAGCCATCTATTTTTCTTTCAATATCCAGTGATTTCAGTGATGTATTCTAATTTGTATCTTTTGTATCTTATTTAACTCTGATGTATCTTATATATATATAGTAGCTTCATGAACTACTATCTCTTTTACTTCCACTGCATTATTATTTACTCTGTGTCTATGACCTGTGATTATTTATTTACTGTATATTCTAAGATTTGCCAAATTTTATTTACAACGCGGTATTTTGAGGAATTCAAGTCCGACATGTGCAGATGCGAATGGTTGAAAATATCGGTTCATTACAGCGTTCCCATAAAAATATTAAAGACCATAATCAGGATGGGGAACAAAGATTAAGGCTTGAAGCCTTGAAAATTATAAACAAAAAGAAGGCTCTTACGACCCTGAAAAATGGAGCCTGAACCCCTTTCATATGGGACGACCCCGATTTTTTCTCTTGGAAGAAGAATAGGTGGAAGCAACAACATTTTCAATCGAATGAGAAGAATAATTCAGTCATATTCCTAGAGAACTATCTTTGAAAAAGTGATGATAAAGACTTTGATAGTTTCATATACAAATGGAGTAAGATTATAAATGAGGCTTGCCATTCAAGGGAGAACTACGGGCACATGGAACGATCCTCGGTCAGAGAAAAAAGAATGATAAAAGAACTACCCGGTGGAAATGTAAGAATTACTAAGGAATTTCCGACGAAACCTTAAGATTGAGAGAAATTCTCTTGAAAGAAGATCAATAGATAATGAAAAGGAAACCTGCTCCTCAACAAGAAGCATTTGAACCAAGCTACAAAAGAATTAGATGCCAATCAAAGATGGCTCAAAAGTCAATACTTCTTGGAGAATATAATCTTACCATGTTAATCGAAGACATTTATATTAAGACCAAAGAGGAACTGAATTATTGGCCTTCTCAGAAGAAAAGGCTAGGGTATGAAAGAAGATCTAAAGGATTATACTACAACTATCATCTCATAAATGGGCATGATACAAAACAATGTAAGGTACTTGGGAAAATAGTCCTACACTTCCTAAGACAGGGAAAATCGAAGCAATTTGTAAAGGATTGAACAAATTATGGAATAAATATTCTATTCACAAAATAAGAAGTCTACACGGTCGGGAGTAAAACTCTCCTTAAACTTGGACTACCTAAACCGGTAAGCTACCAATAATGGTAGAAATCCCTTGGTCATGCCAAGATTGTCAGGTCAAGGCACCTCCTGAGGGAGGGCGTAAGCCTTTATCCGCGCCAAAGTCAGAAATGGCCAGGTTAAAGTAGTACAAGCCCTTGTCAATGTCACGCTATGGCTAGGATAAGGCACCTCCTGAAGGGAGATGGGTAATCACTTGGTCCCGCCACACTATGGCCTGGCCAAGGTACTGAACAAGCCCTTAGTCGTTTCATACTATGGCCAGCCTAAGACGCCTACTAGAGTGAGGTCGGATAAGTCCTTGGGCCCTGCTTGAGAATAAGCTAGCTGAGTGCACCGAAAACCCGGATGAAATGTCTGGTGGACTAGGAAAAATACCTGCCTGAAATGGGCACCACCTAAAATGGAAACTGCCAAAGATTGGCAAAGTCTAAAATGAAAAACAGCCTAAAATGGGCTCTACTTAAATAAGCACAAAGTTGGACTAAAGAGTACCCGCCTGAAATAGGCCAAACGAATGGACAAAGAAAAATCAGGCCCGAGAAAGAAAAAGCATGCCAGACATCCTCAAAGCCTGAAGATATCCCGTTCAACAAAAAGAACAAGAGAGAATTCTCTAACTTCTCTTCGTGAAATATCTACCAGTTGGAATTCCGGTCTTTAATTATTAACTACCAGAAATGGTATTCTGGTCTTCAATTATTGATTACCAGAAATGGTATTATGATCTTCTATTACTTATTACCAGATTGGATTTCCGGTCTTCTGTTACTTATTACCAGATTGGATTTCTGGTCTTCTATTACTTATTACCGGATTGATATTTTGGTCATCTATTATTCAATACCAGAAGCGGGTAACTCTAGTCTTCTATTGCTTATCGTCAAGTATGAATTTCTGGTCTTCTACTAGCTATCAATAAAAGATTAGGCATTATGGGCCTCTCTTACTTAATCACCACATATGGTTTTCTGAACTTTTACCATTAAATTCCAAGATTGAAGATCAGGGGATCCCATTAATAAATACGGATTTCTAGCCTTATATTATCTATTATCGAAGGGGATGCTCTGAGTTTCTACCCTTAGTTACTTATTGCTAAAGGAAGGGTATTCTGATGTTTTGATATTCTGATATTCTTTTACTAAGACCGGCACCCTAATCTTCCATCACTTATGAGAAGATTTCGAGAGATGACTTTCAACTTATCTTAAATACCTACTAACACTCGAATCAAGGTCCAATGACATTTTATAAAATTCAATCACTAACACTTGAATTTAGATGTCAAGACTACTGTTTATTTAAAACCCTAATCTGGGCACGAAGACTTTGGGTTTCTATTAACCCCAAGTGCTTAAACTTGAGCCAAAGAATATTATAAGAAGAAGATTATTGTTAAGAGCCTCTGAATGGGAAGTTGAGCTTTTAACCACTTTAGAAATATCATTAATAAGGAAAAATGAGGCAGAGAGCTGCTATCAGGCTTCGATATCTAATCCGGTTCTTTGTTAAGTAATGTTACATTTCGGTAACTATGTGCAGCTTATTACTGATTAATGTCAGGCATCTCGATTGGCGAGATGATTTTCTAATATAGGCAAATGATAAACTAGAAATCTGGATTTATTTAATCAAGAGAAGGGTCACAGACTAAGACGGAAAGGGGGAAAATGCACCAATCTTTAGGAAGAACATTCAAATAAAAAGACCGATAAGGTGCAAGTAAAAGCGACAAAATAGGTAGTATTTACAGTATTATAACTAATACATCGCATTATGCTACACAACATCGCCGAGGTATGAAAACGTATCATGCATATATTAAAATTATTGCGATCCGATCAATTGCTATTGAGAAAGTCATAAATACTATAAGATTAGCACAATGCCTGGCTATCTTTCATTTCTACTCCTTGTTCATTATTTCTCTCATAAATCTTGGTCATTCCGAAGTCGGACAAATACAAGTATCTTCACTGTCACGACCCAAACTCGATGTCCAACAAACAACATCAAATTCATATCGCGGAAGCTTGCAACACCATTAGATGATAAATAATACAACAGAAAAATAAAAGATGATATCACTGATATAATATGAATACAATATCCGATACATCAATTTGATACAATGATAATCATCAACATCAGAGAATATACAACACAGAATACAGGGGAACATGATACAATATGAGATAAGTCTTCACAGATATCCAATACTGCAACTCTGATCCAAAAGCTCCAAAGACAAAGCTCCAAAACTCCTAACTCGATCCACCATCAAGATTGCACCAAGATAAGCAAGTGTGGTCCATATCCAAAGACTGAACTAGCTCCAGATAATCCACTAAACCTAACTATCTGAGAAACCATACTCTAGACTGCCCGTGTGAAAAATTTTGAGCACCCAGAGTTTAGGAAAGGAACAATAAACTCCAAGTCAGTCATGTGACTTGTATGAGCAAACAAAAACAGTTTGTCTTTAAAAACAAGCAAAAGATTTATTTTAAAATAGATCTGCAATGCTTTTCGAAAATGGAACTACCATAAGGCCTCCCGCACACACACACAATGCAAACGCAAAATCGGAGGAGATTTCTCCTTATGATAGTCAAACATGCTTGATACGCAGAAAATTTCATTCGATATTATTTCTATAAGTGCAAAGTGCAGAAACATTTCGAAAGTATAATATAAATCTTAGCCAACATATGACCATTATCGTATGCCTACTATAGCTACCATCCAAACAGTGGGGTGCCACCATATGTAGTTGGCAGGTAATACAACTAATACTGTACAAGGCTCATATTGGATAAATGGATTTCCAACAAATGGTCAGGCTAAGGAACTTCCTATTACCACATGGAAACGCCTCTAGCGGGACGCCCCGAGAACCTAACCGGATCTCTGCCAAACAAGGCTGGCTACCCCCCTTCCCAGGAAATAAACAAAACCTCAGATATGCCATGCTCGGTCCTTTGGGACCTTTATACGAGAGCTCTCTAACCAACAACATTACATAGTAATAAAATACAGTGTTCACATGAGTAAGTACTTGGGCTCCATACCATGATACTACCCTTTTCCAGAAGAAATGGTCATACCCTAGGGGAGCTACCCCTGAAACCTTGCCGCACAATTCCTGTTTCGACCAATTTCGGTTTGTGAGGTTCGACGAAGTCTCGTCCACAAAGCTACGCTTTTACAAAAGCCACGCTTTGATCAACAAATGATCAGCAGCACTCAGCATGCCACATTACCAAGCTGGGAATATATCACTGATAACCTTCAACTACATAACCTCTGAGGTCGTAAGTCTCAGAGAAGGGTGTTAAGCTAAAAGAATAAATTCTCCGCCACCAACAGAAATGTATTTGAAAGAAATTTGATTTACATCTCAATTTGTAATGTCAGACATACAATCCGTACAAGTCTGTTTCGGGTTCGAACAGAACCGAAGGCACTTCCGAAGAAGCCGTTGCAATCCGAGTATTCACAATCCCGATCGGACTTCCCATCACTTAGGGAATCTCTATACCGTAGCTACTTGGTGCAGAGACAATCGATAGGTCATCCTATCGTTCTCGTAAATACCCGGTCTTCACCACCGGTCTTTAAATGCTATCCATAATGACGTATCATTGTTCGGTCCTCTCCCGGGTAAACCGAATAATGAGCGTAATATTTAAAAACACATGGATATGGGATTTCAGTTAAGTCACAACTTAATAATTCCAAACTTTCTTTCAAATGGTTTAAACCAGTTACCATTCCAAATGCTTTAAACACAAAGGTTTACTTCACAAGGTTCACTCAGTTTCACAAAGATCAATTTACGGATTTCAAAGCAATTTTCATTTCAATTGGATTAATTTATTTAAATCTTAAAATCAAGATTTATCTCATAGCTTTCAAAACTGTTTCCAAAGATTCATTCATAACTTGAAAAACTATTTTTTGTTTAACTTGAAATCCCTTAAATAAAATTTGAAATTCATTTCTAATATGAAAGCTTTTTATCATTTAGAAACAATAGTTTTATCTCGGGAAAAACCCGATTCCATTTATACAAGTTACAATCTTTGGTTTAATTCAAATTTCCAAATCAAAGCTTAAAAAATAGTTTAAACCCATATAACTTGTAAAGTCCTTTTTAAATCATTAATACCGAATATAGAATTCAATTTCAGATTTTTGAATTTCAATTTGAATCGAATTATTCAAATTCCAAATTTCTATTAGTTATTCAAAATAACTTTTATTCTTAAAACACCTTTTCAAAAGCTTTTCACATTAAACTTAATTTATTTCCAAAACTATTTGAATTTAAAAATTCAAATTCAAAACTTATTTAAAAATCTGTGACTTAACCGATTTCCACGTGAAATCCACATTTGTGTGTGTATAGTGTGGTCCAGGGGTTCAACACAATAGTGCACAACATCAATCATCACAGATTCAATCAATATTGATAAGCGGTATAATCCATAACGCTTATCTTTATTCACAGATTCATAGATAAATAAATTTATCAATCACAAAGATTCATCATTACGATTCGATGTGGGTTTCGGATAACCAACTGGAATCTGACTCCCTGTCGCATCGAAATTCTAATGTCGTTTTAAAGGCCAAGGGTTTTCTCATCAATACAGAATAAAATCACCAATCAAAATCCAGCACAAAGTAATTCACATCTCACAGCATCATAATTACAAACAGAAATATCAATTCATTATACAACGAATCAGATATCCTACTTACACAATCCATAAGCAATCATCTTTAATTCTTATTGTAATTAATTCAATTTAAAATCAATTACTTGAGAATTAATTCCTTAACCCTCTTTAATTAATCATTAATTGACTATCCTATTTCAAATCATTTTAATTAATAAATCATTCCTTAATCAATCATTAAATCTTAATTACTTAATTATTTTATTTCACATTATTTAATTAATTACTTCTTTGATCAATTTATTTAACTTTAATTACTTATTTGATTACCCTTAATCATTAATTAATACCTTAATAAAACTTAATTATCCATTCATTAATTACTTAATTACTTAGTTAATCAATTATTAATCCTTAATTCTTAATGAAATTACTTAATTAATCAACTATTAATTCATAATTAAATTACTTGATTCATTTCTAATTACAATTAAAAAGTAATTATTCTTAATTACTTTCAAAAAATAATCAATTAATATTAATTTTTCACTAATTAACATTTTCAAAGAAATCTTCTTTAATTAATTATCTTAATTAGTTAACCACAATAATTAATTAAACACTTAATGTTTGATCTATCAATCTTTAATCTTTAATTATCTACTCCTAATTACTTTCACTAAGTAACTATTATTTTTATTTAATCATTCATTTATCACTTGATTAATTAACTTGAATTATTAATTAAGTACTTTAATTAAAATTCTACTTAAATCCTTTATTTATACAAATTTTAAACCAAAACAATTGTTTAAAATATAAGTGTTAACATGTTTGAAATGGGTTCAAAGTTTAAAACTGTTCCCTTTATATGCCTACCCGAGACCTGCTTCCAGCATCACCCGAGAAAGTACAACCAATACCTACCCGTACACATATATTTTCCCAACTTAAAATTTGATTAAGTGTTAAACCTGGTATAACTTAAATGTGCTTCGAATCAACACACGAGCCAACATCTTAAACCCCCGAGAACAACTTCGAGTAATCTTCTTCTTCCTTTCCCTTTTTTTCAGTTTAGGGTTTTAGTTTACTTAAAATTTCACACTAAGGCAACAGGAAATTTACTCGCGTGCTCCAGTGAAACTCGAAGCGATCCCCCAAATTTCTCGAGAACGACTCGAGACAACCAACCACGTCGACACTGACACGACAACCCACCGCCGTACACGTGCACGGCGGCACGACTCGTCACCGGCGAACGCCAACTATTCAGGCAAACCCCAAATTACGCGATAACATGAAAATCAAACTCGAATTGCCTCAAAGAATTTCGAATCAAAAATTGTTCTTCTGCTCGAAAAACTGCAAAACAATGCCTCAACAAAAATGTTTCGCCACCGCCGCAAACACCACCGGAGGCGCTCGAACTTCGGTCAAACTTCTACAACCCATCGAGCAACCTTCTACCAAAATTATATGACACTCGATCGCTTATTGAGGTCGAACTCGACACTCACAGACAAGTGCAAAACTTTGAAGTAAAACCCTAAAAATGGTTCGACCCAATAATTTATACAATTGAAAATTTTTCTGATAATTTTCCTAGGATCCATGAGGAGCAAGCAAGCTTCAAGCACAATTTCAAGGTTCAAAAATCCTACGATTATCCGAAATCGATTAAAAAGCATAATTTGTTCAAGTATGAACTTCACCTAAGATACTAAATTAAAATTCATCGTATTTAGTTTAAAAATCCTATCTTTGTATGCTTATTAAATTTAATAATCAAATCGATAGTTTAAATTACTTGAATAAATCACATGTTTTCTTATTTGACTGTAAAATAAATTTATAGGGTCAAGTTCTTGCATTTTTAAGCTAAAAGGAATCTGGACCATGGTTTAACTTTAAACAACTTAATTTGTTTAAAAATCCTAAATTAAAGATGTTCATATGAAAATTTATAAAATTTTCCTTATTTATGTCTACTATGTAAACCTGGAACAACTTATCTGCTTTTAACAAAACATACACACTATCTTGCCATGACTACATATACAAACAAGCATACACAAACACTTATTGATCATCACAGATAACAGAGTCAAAGAATTAGTTTTAAAAATTAAAGTTTGCTCACAGTATCTGGAAGAACAGAGGACTTCTGTTGTTCGAAGGCTGCAGATTTTTCTTGAATCCTGTTTTACTTTTCTTGAACTTTGAATTGAATGATATTTTGAGTTTATAGATGATTTGCAGCTTTTGCTTTGCCTGATTCTTCCAAGTTTGAAGTTGTTCTTCAGATGTAACTGAAACTTCTTTAATCTTGTTTTGCTTTCTATAAGTCGAATGATAAAAATGATAGTACTTATCTTTTTTTTCTTTTTTTTGGAATGTTTACTTTCCTTACTGGACGAACTAGAGTTGATAATACATATATATATATATAGAAAAAGTAGTTGTACAGAGGAAGGTTGTACAGGTACAGGCAAGTTTTTTTTCCTTTTGATCAGATTTTTTTTCTTGCTTTGTTTGACTAAAAATATTATTTTATAATCTGAAATGAAGTGGTTTACTTCGGTTGAGATGGTATATTTTATGCTTGGAACAGATGGTATTAAATGCAATATCCTATTTTGTCTACATAAAATCCCTTTGATTTGTATATGCACAGTTTTGGTTTGTAGACATTTATATTTTTTATTCTTTTATTCACTGAGATGACTTTTAACTTGCTTAATTTAATTTCTAGGCTCTTGTATTTGAGCTTTGCTTTGGATACTTCATTTAAATATGCTTTAAGCTTGTAGATTGTTTGATTTTATGTTGCCATGTGACCATATACTTTTATTATTAACATAAATTCTTAAATTTGATTTCTATTTATAGTTTGATCTCCAAACATTAATTTTATAACATTTATTTTATTTTATACTTTACACTTAAATTCAATATTGATAAGTAGTTTTTATTCTTATACTTTTTATTTATAATTCAATTCAACTGAAAATATACATTTTGAGTTTCAAGTCCAAATTCAAAAATAAATAAGTATACATTTCTTATTAAATTTGAAAAATTCAAACAAATCCGTAATTTAATCCAAAAATTTAATTAATTTACAAATTTAAATTCGTCTTTAAATCGGGATCGTTACATTCACTGTCGGAATGTTTTGAAACTTCAATATCCTGACCATGTTTTTTAAGATGTAATTTTGAATTTCCAATTTCTTCGAAAAATCCTTGAATGTTTAAAAAAAAACATTATCTTCCATTTCGCCCTTATGCAACAGGATTATCAAAAAGCTTAAAAATAAGAGGATGTAAGTAAAATTGACTTTATTCAAGTTCCGTTGTTAACCTATCCCTATTCTAGCAAATCACGAAGCGTGAACTTCAGAAAGTAAAACCAATTCTACCTAAGTCTCCTATATCAACAAACAAAATAGAGAATCAAATTTCTTTGTTTCAACAATCGAAGTGTTTCCCTCATTGTAACCTGCCGTTATTAATAAAATATGATTCCCCCATAAGCTTTCAAGTTAAAAGCCTACAATATTATAATTTCCCTAATATTGCCTAGAAAGTTGGTGAGAAGAGGCACATTGAGTATGACTATCTCCTAATTGTAATTTCAAATCACTTGTTCGACAGATGAAGTCAAGCGTCTGTCCATCGAAGTGTATTATGAAATTTAGATTCAAATACCATTTCAATACGATGATTGCTTCATCTTTTCTCTTAAAATCTCAGTGTCACGATAGTCAATATGATTTTTACAATCGACGACCATGGTCTATTGAATGAAATATCATTTATGCAACTCTACGAGTCCAATGTTACAACCTAAACGCTCAAGAAGAATTCTACCATAAGATGTCGCCCTACCACTTTGGCTTGATAATCTGTTTCTAAAAACCTCAACACGAGAAAATAAATATTCAGAGTTAGTGTATAATAGCAAATCCTAGCTCTCATTTTGAATTAAAATAAAATGTATATCTTTGTTACTGTGAAGATGGAATACAGCTCAAAATAGAGGCAAAATCAAGAGAAAATAATGACTACATTTGTTACACTTAGAGTTGAAAGACAATGTTCATAACTTTGCTTAAGGCGTTAGTGGAAAGCATGGTCGTTGAGTAAGATAAAACAATAACCCCGTCAGTGTGATAACTAGTGTACGTTTACCATAATCTCACTTCCCGGCTGATAGGCTATCGTGACTCGACCGCTAGTCGATATTGAGTAAAATATTCTAATTTCTTTTAAAAGAAATTCCGCTTTTTACTCTCCGTGGAAGTCGAATAAGGAGCGGGGGTGTTCTATGTATAAAAATCGTTAACCACAAAATCTTTAATATTGAGTCATTTATAAAGAAAGCCTTCCATTAATATGGCGTATTGGCTTAGTTGGTCTCTTAGGACGATACAATCTAAAAAACAGATGGTCTAGAATAACATAATATAGACGAACTAAAACATAAAATGCGTAACAAGAGATGCATATTCACAATGCAATTGCTTATTGCCTATTTGTGATCACCCTCCCGGATCATACGAAATGGACTTAGAGAAGAATTTGAAAATAAATTTACACTTATAACACTCGAATCAAAAATTCATGAGAAATAAATCTAACCTAAAGCAAATTACGACATACACCAAAACTTAGGCCAGGTCTTAATTTACATAAAAATAGAAACACTTGAGTAAACTCTCACTAAAATTTACCCGAATATAAAAGTTCCATGGCTGAATGTCAAAAATAAGCTTTACGCGGAATTAGTCAAAATGTCTCTATACCTATCAGTCCAAAGAAATATTGAGAATTCACCATTCTTTTCCATTAAGAGTAAAACCAATGTTGTCTTACGCGAAATATCACAAGATGATTCATGGCCATCATTTACTTTCAAATCAAAATGGAAGCTGTAATTATACAAGATGACAAAAATATTTATGACGATCTCTAGAAGCACGAGAAATAATGTCTCAATTTTCCCACCATAATCTCTGTTAAAATCCTTTCGTCTTCTCCCTTCTCTCTCTTCTAATTATCATTATATAAAAATTTATCTCTATAAAAAAACGAAACAAAAGAGAAAAACCATAATGGAAGCTTGTGACCTCCACCAAATCCACCCCCGTTTCGTCAACGCTGAGGCACCGCATTGCTGCTGCTGCTTTGCACTAGGACTATTAAACCAACCGCAAGAAGTGGAAGAAGTAAATAGTGCACAATCTAGCAACATGAATCATCTGAAGCCATATAACAACATGCTTCTTACTTTTTGATTTAGCTATAAGTATGTTCTGGATGGATTTAACAATCTGGGATGCTTTCGGAGAGGGCCTTGCACTGATAACATACTCACCCTATCAACCAATTTGGGTTGAACCTATCGCAATTAACCCATCGACTCAGCTCCAGACCTGCCGCCCTTTCCAAACAGGGGAAGGGAAATTATCTTACTGTTTTTCTAACTGTCTTCGGTGTTTAGTCCTAGGATATTAGTGTCATTTTGAACATGTATATACCATAGATCATTTTAGAAAGTGGAACATGAAACAACATATAAGTAAATAGTGTGATATTTTAACTTAGTTAAATCTTTGAAGTGATGTTGTGCAGCTGAAAATATGTTTGTTTATTTGCTACTTTGCCGTGTGATGTCTTGCTATACAGAAATGAATCGAAGGGTTTAAAACACTTTGATCTCAACGAGAGCTTGTCATCGAAGGGTCTAATCACAAATTCTTCAAGTCCTCCTATAGTAAAAGAAAGGTGATGTTAGAATACCTTTCGATTTTGTCATGAGGTTCAAAACAGGGCAATTTCATCACTACAACCTTGATTCCCTCCGAAAGGGTAGAAAGAACATTTTGAGTTACCGAAATGATATTTAAATGAATTCCAGGTTACCCCATTAACTTAAGAATGAATGCAGTTTCTAAATCCTTCCTGGAAAATAAGTGAGCAAAGAAGATGGTCTAAAGTTTTCAAATCGAATTTAGAAAGTGACCTCTTTGTTTTAAAAGAGGTCGAGTTATTTGAGAGAATTCTTTTACTTGTACTTTGTAATTATGTTTACAGGAAAAAGAAGCTGGAAACTTTATAGGTTTTAGAAAAGATGACTTGGAAAGTCAAGAGCATCCCTTCGCATGGGGGGAGAAATGTTACTCAAAAAATTCACCTTCCGCCTAAGTCGGAAGGTTCCAAGTAAAGGACGAAAGGAAAAGAATTCAGATCAGACCTTCCAAAGAGGATGAAGGGATGCGGTCAATAATATAAAGCAGCTCAAGACCTTTCGGGGTAGACAAAGGGCATAATTCCATAGTATCCAAGAAGATCTTACCTTTCGAAGAAGGCAAAGAAATCAAGACAAGGGCATGTGACTCTATAACAACCTTTCCGAAAGGATAATAAGCCTTTTGGGCCGGTTAGAACACCTATTGAACACCTTTCGATGGTGTTGAAAGGTTTATGATAAAGGTAACATTCATAAGTCGAGAAAGATTGAAAGACGACCTTCTGACAATATTCAAGGATAGCTCGGCACTCAGCAGCATTCATGTAAAAAGCGATCTTCCGAAAAAGTCGAAAGGTTCACAATAGTCAAGTAAGAAAGAAACCCTCCAGCATTGCCGAAAGGTTTATGAGAAATGCGAATTACGGATCTTAAGGCTAGAATTAACACTAGAGGGGGGTGAATAGTGTTTTAAGGAATTACTAAATCTTTTTGAGTTTATATTAATTTGAACACAAATGTATGCAATATTCAGACACAGATATGATTATAGAATCAAAAACAAATGTAGAAATAAAGTAAAAGCAATAAAGGAAAGAACATACCAGATTTTATACTGGTTTGGAGTTATCCTACATCCAGTCTCGCACACAAGTACGGATTTCCTTTCTAAATCAATTTTTACAATTACACCCTCGATTTCAAGGCCACGAGGTACACCACTCCAAATTCACAATCCTCGGGGTAGAGATACTTGATTTTATGGGCAACAAGTTCACCCAATTGATTTCACAGGCTACAATCACACCTTTTCTTGCTTGATTGATTTCACAGGCTACAATCACACCTTTTCTCGCTTGATTAATTACAAAGAAGCCTATAACTCTGAATAGCACTAAGATCTTGTTGAGATAGTGATAAAGAATCAAACAGAGACGATCTAGTTAGATTCAATGGTGATTTCGACAGAGTAATGTAAAAATATATGTAGAGAAATATGAAAGAAGAAGAGGAGTGAAATCAGAGAAAATATTTATATAAATTCGTTTGAAACTGCCCGTATTTATAGTAAAACAACAGTCATGTCCATTCGTGAAAGGATATGACGAATAGACACTTCTTTTGAAATTCAAATTTTTGAAATCAACTGCTACCTTATCGACAAGGGTAGATTGGGGTTGTCGACAGGCCTATGTAATTTTTGAAATTTGTTTTTCTTTAAAAATAACTTTCATCTTGTATTAAAACTATTTTTAAACTTTATAAATATACTTAACTACAGTTAAAATACATAAATAAGTATAGAGAATAATATATATATCATTTTACTATAATTTTATATTTAAATATAAGTATAAATATTAAAAGTTAAATATATTATTATTTAAAAGATAATTTAAAACCAAGGATAATTTGATTTTGAAGATAAAGATTATTTTGAGGCTAAAAGTATTTTAAAACTAGGATAGATGTTTTTGATTCTTTTTAAAAGGAAGGTTTTGAAATCATTTTGAAAATAAGATATAATTTTGTAAAAACATTTCAATAAAAGTTAGTGGATACAAAACAATGTTCCACTAGATTTTTCGTAGGTTCCATCCAACTTAGGGTTCCAACCCTTTAATAGGCTCGAAGTGGATTCCATTCCATGAATAAATTGGATTTTAAGATGCCAGTGCTTTTCTAGGAGTTTTAACAGGATTCCTAATTAAATTACTCATTATTGAAATCTTGAACTCTTGATAATCTTGATACTCATGAATCTTCAATCTTGATATCTTCAGTCTTGAATTTCTATACTGTACTATCTTCATTATTGATACCTACATCGTTAAATCCTGCATATACATATATATCTAAACTATAATGTTAGTATTTATTTTATAATCTTATTCTAAGGTTGTTTTCATAAAAACCATCTTTTCAGGGACTAACAATCTCCCCCTTTTTGATGATGAAAACCTTTTTTTATAAAATATTACTTCTAGCCTAATAACTCCCCCTAAAACTAATAACTCCCCTTAATCTATGCCTAACTATCCTATTTTATACTTCTCCCCCTTTGTCATCAACAAAAACTAACTCCAAACTATATAACTCCCCCTTAATCTAGTACTATATGACATGTAATTATAATGATAGTGTTATCATAAATAATCAACACTTAATTCTAAAACTAAAACTTAGTCCTTAATAAGTAACTATCCTAACTAAGAATCCATATATGATAATACTTATAATAGTGATAATTTTATATAAGAAACCAAATGTGAGAAATCAAATATAAGAACACAAATCATTTATTAATTATATATTGTTATATTTACAATTACGTAGAAAACATAAGTAAGATCATATAATGAGAAGAATGGGAGAAAAGAAACTAATGTGTATACATATTATGTTTTGCACAACAATTATCAATCCACACCAAACCAAATCAAATTAAATCAATCCAAGCAATCAATTCAAATCAAACAAAACAATCAAATAAAATCAAACATTATGAGGAACTTCCATCCATCCTTCTTCTCCAAATATAGGGTCTGCTTTAATGGCATCCCAATTTTCATTTTCATTGGTGAGAGAGACTAGAGAATGTGCTTCATTATCATCTTTGTGCAAGGAGGAAATCATCCATCGTATCGCATCGAAATGCTTTTCTTGCTCCTTGATCATCTGCATTTGACTCAACTCTAAGTGTCGCTGATTGCGAAGGATGAAAGAGAGAATATTTTTGAAAGAGTTAAGGGTTTCTTCAAGATTCTCGGTCAAATTATGAATTAGATTGGCCATATTTGAGTTTGCGAGAAGAAATATAGATAAAGTAGTTAAGAAATGATTTTAACTGATGAATTCTAGAAGAAATGTGTATTTATAGGTGTAGAAATTCGTTTGAAATGAATAGACACAAGGTAGTTATTCAAATTTCAAATTAAAAATGAAAAGTCATTTCTGACCAGTACTTGTCGACAGGGTCTAGGGGGGTTGTCGACAGGGGTCAGTTAATTTTGATGACTCATTTTGATTTTGTGAATAATTGTGTGTATATATATATATAATATACAAACATTTATTCTGGAGATAGGATAAGCTAGATAACAGAAAAGTAATTCAACTTCATTTCATAATAGAACGATACAATGATTAAACATTAAGAACTACACGAACATTCAAATCGAAACAAATTAAAACTAATACAATAAGACATGAAAAGGTAGAACTAGTTAGAGGATGACGAAGATGAAGATAATCCAAGCTTCTTGCTAACTTTGGAGAAAAACTTGTTCATCTTGGATGACATTTTATCCAACTTCTTACTAACGGATCGTTTAAGTGTCTGTTGATTCTCAACAATGATCTTTTGATTTTTGAGTAAGATTTTATTGGTTGGATTAGATGGATAGTCAACACTTTCGAAGGATGTTTCACTTTCTTCTTCTTCTACTTCCATTCCCCTTCTTCTTCTTCTTCTTCCTCTTCCATCTCCTCATAAGCCAACTGCTTTTCCTTTTCGGTAAGAGTTTCATATGGTTGAAAAATGTATGGAATTTTCATAAGAGAAATGTTTGAGTAATTAAAAACTTTTCTTGAAACAAATTCTTCTCTTTTGAAATCTACTCCAAAATAATTAAAAATTCGAGTGAGATAGATTCCATGATACATAGTATCTTAACCCATTTCAAGATTTTTGGGACGAAATTCATCCAAAATAACTTACGCCCGATTAATATCATAATTTCCAAAAATAGCAAAAAGTGCTTTGCAAACTTTTGAAGTTGGATTGTTAAAACTCCCCGATCTTGGGGTCAAAGTATGTTGTAAAAGAAGATTAACAATTCTAGCTTCAATTTATGAAATCAAAGTTATCTCCTTAAAAAATGTGATGAAATGTCTCACGATCATTTTCATCGATATTAAAACTAGAAAGGTCCATTTCCATGCTCTTGCAATTGAGAATGGTACCCAAAAGATCACAATTTAAAATGATTCTAGTGCCCGTGACACTACTCCAAATTTTATCATCATTTCCATTATAAAATCCACGGTTGAGATTTGCAAAGAAAATTTTAACAAGATTTGGATAACAAATAAAATCATTTTATGAAGCATCAACAAGACTAAGAACCTGGTTGTTTGCAAAAAGAGAATCGATTTCATAAGAAGAGAAATCTTGAAATAGAGCAAACTTCCTAGGATGGACTTTTCCATAGTTAGCATAGTTGATATATGCTTTTATAGCCTCCAGATCATTGTAAAGTTGCTCTTTTAATTTTTTGAAAATTCTCATTGTGGAAGGGTTGCTTGAAGAAGCCATTAGAGTAGAGAGTAGAGAGCTTGATATTTTGGAATAAGAGTTTGAATTTGAAAATGAAAGTGAAAAGTTGTGATAAGAGATAGTGAATAAATAGATTCTCAAAAGACATGTTCTCTTGTCAAAAAGGTGACTTTTCAGAGACATGAAAGTGAAAAGATGGAGGTAAATTCAACATTTGAATTCAAATTTTTAATTTCAAATTTATGTACCTTTGTCGACAACATGGTGGGGACCTTATCGACAGGTGTCTCTGAATTTTCATGATTTATTTCTCTTAAGTATTCTAATATATATATATATATATATATATATATATATTCATTATTTTTAATGTCTATATATCTGGAATATTACTAGAATTATAGTATATTCCATAAAATATTTTGATACTAATAAAAAATTAAAAATAATAATAATTTAATAGTAAAAATAAATAAAAAATTTGAAATTCAAACATCACACCAATTCAAAATCAACAAATCAAGCATTCAATTCTAAGCATGCAATTTCAACCAATGTATTGTAAATGTGCACCTTTTTCTGAGTCCGTTTCTCTGAATTCGTCGGAGTCGTCAACAGCCATGAAACACGTATTTGAATTATCTGTCTTCTGATCATCATTGCTTGAAGACGAGTCTGAGTCATCTAGAGTAGCAGTAAATGCACATATTCGTTTCTTTGCGGAATAATTGTTTATAGGAAGATTTTGCCTATCTGGATGCGGACAGTCTCTTTTGATATGCTTGGTTTGTCATGGCTGAAGCATTTGATATAGTTTGACACTACATTCTGATTTCCAGAGTTCTTATCGTTGTTTTTCTTGAGATTATTCATCTTTCTGTATTTCAGGAATTTTCGAAAATTCTTGGTCATAAAGGCTCTCTCTTCATCATTATCGTTGTTTGAGTCTGATCCATTGGTCAATGCATTGAATGTCATTGATTTCTTTTCAGACGCTTTGCTCTCTTCTCTCAATCATTTGGACTTTGATGATATTAGCTTTCCAATTAATTCTTCTATCTTTAAGGTACTGATGTCATTTGCCTGTTCGATCGCTAGTGCCTTTTGATCCCATTCTAGAGTAAGAGAATTTAACATTTTTCTGACTTGATCTTCTTCCGAAAATTCCTTTCCCTAGGATATTAGAGAATGCACAATATTTTGAAATCTACTATACATATCTGAAATAGACTCATTAAAATTCATTTTAAATAATTGAAATTAGTTTGTGAGCATGGAAATTTTGGTATGTTTAACTTTGCTTGTTCCTTCATGCGTAACTTGCAAGGTTTTCCAGATTTCATATGCAGACTTACAAACTGACACTATATTAAATTCATTTCTATCAAGTGAGCAAAACAAAATATTCATAGCTTTAGAGTTGATTTGCGCAATGGTCTTTTGCTCAGCAGTCCACTATGCAAAATCAATTGTGGGTTCAAAATATCCAATCTGTGTGATATTCCAAGTGTCTAGTTGTACAGATTGTAAATATATTTTCATCCTACATGCCTAATATGCATGGTTACTGCCATTAAAAAGTGGTGGTCTAACAGTAGACTGACCTTCTACAAATGAACTAGTGACAGGGATAATAGAACCAGTGTTGGTAGTATTAACAGTACCAGTGTTGGTAGCCATTTTGAAAAATTTTCAAAATTCAGATTATGAAACTTTGAAAACCTTGCTCCGATACCAAATGTGAGAAATGCGGATTATGGATCTTAAGGCTAGAATTAACACTAGAGGGGGTGAATAGTGTTTTAAGGAATTACTAAATCTTTTTGAGTTTATATTAATTTGAACACAAATGTATGCAATATTCAGACACAGATATGATCACAGAATCAAAAACAGATGCAGAAATAAAGTGAAAGTAATAAAGGAAAGAACACACCGGATTTTATACTGCTTCGGATACCCTACATCTAGTCCCGCATACAAGTACGGATTTCCTTTCAAAATCAATTTTTAAAATTCCGCCCTCGATTTCAAGGCCACGAGATACACCACTCTAGATTCACAATCCTTTAGGTAGAGATACTTGATTTTACGGGCAACAAGTTCACCCAATTGATTTCACAGCTACAATCACACCTTTTTCTTGCTTGTTTGATTTCACAGGCTACAATCACACCTTTTCTCGCTTGATTAATTACAAAGAAGCCTATAACTCTGAATAGCACTGAGATCTTGTTGAGATAGTGATAGAGAATCAAAACAGAGATGATCTAGTTAGATTCAATGTTGATTTCGGCAGAGTAATGGTAAAAATATATGTAAAGAAATATGGAAGAAGAAGAGGAGTGAAATCAAAGAATATATATATATATATATATATTCGTTTAAAACTGCCCCTATTTATAGTTTAACAACAGCCATGTCCATTCGTGAAAGGATATGACGAATAGACACTTCTTTTGAAATTCAAATTTTTGAAATCAACTGCTACCTTGTCGACAAGGGTAGATTGGGGTTGTCGACATGCCTATGTATTTTTTGATAATTTGTTTTTCTTTAAAAATAACTTTCATCTTGTATTAAAACTATTTTTAAACTTTATAAATATATTTAACTATAGTTAAAATACATAAATAAGTATAGAGAATAATATAAATAAAATTTTACTATAATTTTATATTTAAATCTAAGTATAAATATTAAAAGTTAAATATATTATTATTTAAAAGATAATTTAAAACCAAGGATAATTTGATTTTGAAGATAAAGATTATTTTGAGGCTAAAAGTATTTTTAAACCAGGATAGATGTTTTTGATTCTTTTTAAAAGGAAGGTTTTGAAATTATTTTGAGAATAAGATATAATTTTGTAAAAACATTTTATTAAAAGTTAGTGGATACAAAACAATGTTCCACTAGATTTTTCGTAGGTTCCATCCTACTTAGGGTTTCATCCCTTTAACGGGCTCGAAGTGGATTCCATTCCACGAATAAATTGGATTTTAAGATGTCAGTGCTTTTCTAGGAGTTTTAACAAAATTCCTAATTAAATTAATTATTATTGAAATCTTGAACTCTTGATAATCTTGATACTGATGAGTCTTTAATCTTGATATCTTCAGTCTTGAATCTCTATACTGTACAATCTTAATTCTTGATACTTGCATGGTTAAATCCTGCATATACATATATATCTAAACTATAATGTTAGTGTTTATTTATAATCTTCTTCTAAGGTTGTTGTCATAAAAACCATCTTCTCAGGGACTAACAAGGTTCATATACCATATAAATGATGGGTCTTCCGACAAGGACAAGAGATCCCTAAAGCAAATAGAAGAATGAACCCTTCGGCAATGTCCATGGATATATTATGGCATGAAAAAGGGGAACCTTTCAGTGAAGCCAAAAGGTTAACAACAGCATAAAATAAGGAAACCCTTCGACCCCGTCGGAGGCACGAGGACGGAAGCACAAGCCACCAGCATCTATAAATAAGACCTAAGGGGTCATGTTTTAGGGCGGATTCTTCTTCATTCAAATCTTGTAACTTCTTAATCACAACTTTGAAATCTTAATTCGGTAATAATTTGGATAATTGAATAAAATGAAGTCTCTTTTCGGATAAAGAGGGAAATCTTGAGTTTTGTGAATTACTTTACTATTGACTTAAATCTTTGCTGGTTTAACTTCGAATTTCAGGTTTGATCTCTTCGGAAGGTACTTGTCTACATAGATAATAATTTTCTCTTTCTGCATAATCCTCAAAACCCTTCGGAAGCCTCTACCCTACAACCTAAACCCTTCGACTACAGTGGAGCTTTATTCAAATCGACATCCTTCAAAACCTTCTGAAATCATAAAAATTGTGAATAAAAACTTTCGAGAAAGACTGCAACCCATCACATTCCTACCACCTAAATAACCCCCCGGATTCCAAAACATTTGTTTGCCTAACCTTCCGGCAAAGACCAAGATCAACTCTCCATATAGAACATACTAAGGAAATCCCGTCCTAATCACAAAGATAATCTTCGTGGGAAATCTTATAAAGGCTCAACCAAATCGGTAATCATCAATTCAACAAAGCCGAAAGGTTTCTTCAATCTTATTCTTAGACTTCCTTGACCACATCGAAAGGTCGGATTCAAAGTCTGATTCCGAGTTGAGATACATAGATAATTCCATAAACTATCAGCCCTTTGGTACAGATAGGCTTAATCTCATCACTTGGAGTGATTTTGGGTTACCAATAAGACATTTACTGATCTTTTAGAGAACTTACTTTCTACCATTTTCCAACAACTTCATCCACTTAAATTTCTTGGGGTGTTAACCATAAATTTGGTTAACAATGTGTATCGGTTTTCACCTTAAATGGTTTCTAAATAAAGTTATAAAATCTTTTATAAGGATATCTTTAAGTAAATTTGTGAGGAATTCTTCACCATGAAAAATATTACCAATAAGAATGATTATTGCAAATAATTTTTTTATCTAAAGGATTGCAAAACCTATGCACCTTTAAAACCGTTCTATGGAGAGTCTAGTGTTAAAGAGAAAAGGTTATAGCAAGTAGAAGTAGCAGAAGCAAGTAATGGTAAAAGATAAATCATCAAGGAATGATAAAATAAGAGGAAAAAGGAACAATGCAAGAAAAGAAGTTTACTTAAGCTAAAGCATAAAAAACTTCTTATGCGGGCGGTGGGGGTGTGGGGAGTGGGGAGGGGCAAGTGTTTACACCCAAAAGATTCTAAGAAGGGATTGTTAAACAAAAAAGCTATCATGTGCTATTGGTGGTCATCATGCCTAATTGAAGCCAGAATAATTCAAGGTCATAAAGTAAAGAGTAAAGTTATCATATGCTATTAGGAGTCATCGTGTTAAATTGAAGCCATCATGTGTAATTCAAGGCCATCAATGTAAGTCAGCAAAATAGGGATCTTAAGGCTAAATTTATACTAGAGGGCAAGTGAAAAGTATTTAATGGAGTATATGAATATTTCTCAAATTCTTTAAGATTCTACTTGGAACGATCTAATTAACAAACATAGAATCAAAGTGTAGATAAATTAGATGCAGTAAAAGTAAAAAGGAAAGAACACACCAAGATTTTATTCTGGTTTGGAGTTACCTTACGTCCAGTCCTACATAATTCCTTGTACGGATTTCTTTTCAACTAGTAAATACAAATAAAATTTCAATTTTAAGGCTACGAGATATACCCTTTAGAATCTCGACCTCTAGGTAGAGTCACTTGATTTCCAGGCTACAAGCACACCCACTAAATTTACGGACTACTAAGCGCACCCAATTGATTTTACGAGCTACAATCACACCCATAAGTATAGTAATATGATTTGATAGAGTTTTACAGACTCAAATCTTTGATTTTGATTATAATTGATTCTATAACTCTTGAAAAGCACTTTGATCTTGGTTTGAGTGAGAGAGATGAGAGAAATTAGAGAGTAGATAATGGAGAAGCAAATTAGTGATGATTGAATTTAATTCTAGTTCAATTTCGGCAGAGTTTGAGCATATTTTGATTTAGAAAATGAGAGAGTGGAATAAGGAGAGATGAATAGAATAGTAGATGTTAAAAATTATTTTGGAAGTCTGGTGTATATATAGGGAAATAATGGTCATGTCCATTTGCGAAAAGATACGAAAAAGACACTTACATTCAAATTTGAGTTTTGGAAATTACGGCCACTATGTCGATATACATAGATAGAGTATGTCGACATACTCTTCACAAAATTGGAAAACACTCTAAAAATATTTTTTGAAAATCCGTTGCTTTGTAAAATAATTTGATACATTGTAGAATTGTTTAAATATAGTTTATAAATATTTTAATCAAAATATAACTTAATAAAACTTTGTAAAATAATTTTGAAAGATTTAATAAGAGTATTCAATGTAATGTAAATAATATATATAAAATCAACATAATTATAACTTATTAAAGTATAATTTATATATATATATATATAAACTTAAAAATACTAAAATAATATCTGTATAAGTATAAGAGATTGAAAATCATTTTGAGAAATATTTTGAAAAGATTATTTAAAACCAGGATATGTGAAAAACAATTTAACACAAAATTAGAGGAGAAAGAGATTGGAAAAGTGCTATCAAGGTTTTAACATAAATTTCTATGACTCAATAACTTATCTGGAATATCTTAAAATCTTGAACTCTTCAATAATCATGAGTCTTCATTCTCTAACTCTTGAAACTCTATATCAGCATCTTGAATCTACTTTTAATACAGTACGGTCTTTTAATCAACTCCTATCTAATATTCTGCACTATATACTATATATAACTTAATAAAACATTAGTATTTATATTTCATATAATGTCTATAGTTGTGATCATCAAAACCAATACTTGAGGTACGAATAATTTCTCCTTTTTTATGATGACAACTCTGTATATAAAATATAATATAGCTCCCCCTAGGTTACAACACTCCCCATTAATCTATTTCTTGATTTTATATATTTCTCTCCCTCTATTATCAACCAAAATAACCACCTAAAATTATAGCTCTAACACTAACACTAACTCTTTCTCTAACTCTAACTCCCCCTAAATAAAATATTAATGACATATAATAATAATGAAATTGATTTATATAAGAATAATAAGTGATATTTAAAATGAGATAATTGTGAAATGGAAATAATGATAAGAATGATATATGAGGAATAATAAGTGATAATATAAATCAGTAATAGTACTTAAACCAATCTATATATTCATTCAATACCACACCATAATCTAATCACATCTGAAAATGTACATATAAGTAAGCAAACAAATGTTAAATTAAATTAAATATACACACCATACAATCAAATTAAGGAAGACAAGTACCATCCTGACATGATTTTCTAATGATCGGGGATTTGTTAATAGGACAATGAGGATAATAAAGGCAAAATTTCCCTTTTTGTTCGACGAGATTTTCATTTCGATCGAAACATACTTCTCCGACACATCGGACTTCGTCATCTTTCTCCATATGTTCTTCCTCTTCTTCCTCATTATTGCTGCCTTAAATGACGTTGTGAATAGCCAAATTTGTAGAATCATCTTCAATAACTATTAGATTCATAGAATTATCCAATATATATTTTTGTAAATTGCAAAGAATTCTACTTTATTTCTTTTGTTCTTTGGACATATGATGTTGTACAACTTGTATTTCGGCCAGCATCTCTAGAACATTCTTCATTTCTCCTTCCAATTTTGGCCATAGCAGTGTTTTGGAAAAAGCCTTTTTTAGGAGAAGAGAAGGAAAACGTGAATTCTCTTCTCTAGAACATTTGGGATCAGAGGAGGCCATGGTTTATTTGTTTCATAAGTTTTGAAACAGAGAGAATACAGATAAATGAAGAAGAAAGTCGAAATATGGTTATTATATAATCACCAACTTGAATTTTAAAGGAAATTTTAAAAAACAAAAATTACTGTTATATGTCAACATAAGGAGATAGGATATGTCGACATATAGGTTATAATTTGATTATTTTGTTTGTCTTTATATTTATTAATTTTTACTTCATTATTTTTATATTTTCAATAGAGAAAAAAATTCCTAACTCTCTTCCTAACTTAGTAAAAGATGTTTGATTCAATGGTTTAGTTAATATATCAGCTATTTGATTTTTAGTGTTTATAAATTCAAGTATCAGCTATTTGATTTTTAGTGTTTATAAATTCAAGTGATATTAGTTCTTTGTTTGAATTATCTCTTAAAAAATGGTGTCTTATATCAATATGTTTAGTTATCGCATGATGAGTTGGATTTTTAGATAGATTGGTCGCACTTTATTATCATAGTATATTGGTGATTTAGTAAAATTTAAATCAAAAATATTTTAATATTTATTGCATATAGATAACCTATGAATATTCTAACAATGCTGAAATATATTCTGCTTCCGTTATAAGTAGAGTTACAGAGTTTTGCTTCTTACTACATCAGGAATTCAGAGAGTGTCCCAAAAAGTGACAAGTTCCACTTATACATTTTCGGTCTGATTTGCAACCAGCATAGTCGGCATCACTATATGAAATTAATTGAAAGGATTTTTCTTTTAGGTAAAAGAGTCCATAGTCTAATGCATGGTCGGCCCTATGAGTTTTTGTACCTAAAGACAAAAGTGAAAATAAGGCCCCTATATAGAAACTGATATTATGACCATTGATTAAATCATTAAAAATTTATATTGTTCATAAATAATGAGCAAAGAAAAAAAGAAAATAACTATATCCGTGATAATAATTCAAGTTGCACACCAAAATTAATATCAACTAATGATGAACATTTTTCTAGCCTTCTGACTTGCAAAATTACTTATAATAGTATCATATTCAAGTTCATTAACCATATCTTGTTCAATTGACAAAAGTGTCAAACCGTTTAATCTTTCTTGTGACATAGTGGAGCGAAGATAAGACTTTATCAACTTTAGCTTTAAAAAACATCTTTCGCTGAGGCAACTGTAACTGGTATAATCAAAATTATTCTATATGCTATCAAAGCATTAGGAAAATTTAACACTCTCGAACAAGAATTTATGAAATTCGGCAGCTCAATTGCTTTTGTTTTTTCCTTTGGCAAGATAACTTTCAATACTTTTAACTCTAAAAATAACTCTCTTCCATCAATATCAGAGTGCATATCATGTGTCAAATATTCCTCAAGTTTTAAACAATGACTTTTCAGTTTCTCATCATCTATAGAAGTGAATTTTTGTAAATCAAATAAGAAGCCAAACTTATCGTCAAATTCTTTGAATTGCTCAAATTGAGTCACTAACGAAACACGTGCTTTATGCACAGTTTGCAAAAAGTAATGGATTCGAAATGATTCTTCTGATGTTTGCATCGGTTCTTCAACATTCGCATCTTCATCAAACTATTTATTTCTATGAATAATTCTTTTTTGAGGAAAAATAGGTTCAATATCCAACATATGAGCTATCTCTTTAGCATCAGTCATCGTAGAATTAAATCCTGTGTTTCTAAATTCTTCAAAAAAATCAACAAGCTCTTGCAATCTAGCAATAGCAACATCTATTTGCATATCTTCAGTTTGAAGAATCTTGCTAACAGTGTTTACATTTTTCAACATTTCGTACCAAATGCACAATTCGAATAAGAATTCAAAATTTTTAATCTCATTTGTTACAAGACTTCTAGCTTCATTCTTCGTCATAGAATCCTTGGTTCTATTTGAACTTGATTCTATTTGATAAGGAAATTAAAGCATCTGTTATCTCCACGCTTTGATAGCTTATAGATTTTACTACTTCAATGTGACTTTCCCAACGTGTGTCTGATAATGGTTTAACAGTACAACCTGATACATGATTTTTAAAAACTTTCCATCTCTGTGTGGATGAAGAAAATACATTAAATATCCTTTGGATCACCCCAAAAAAGTTTGATGCTTTAGGACACGATTTAGCCATATCACACAACATAAGATTAAGACTATGACAACCACAAGGTGTGTAGAAAGCTCTTGGATTAATTTCTAATAGTCTTTGTTGCACCCCTTGGTGTTTTCCTTTCATGTTTGATCCATTATCATAACCTTGTCCTCTAATATCATAAATATCAAGCTTAATATTCTTTAATACTTCTTTAAGCTTGTTAAAAATTCCAAGTCCAGTAGTTTCATCCACTTTTAGAAATTCAATAAAAAAACTCTTCCACCTTTACGGGATTAGTTGAAATAACACATCTTATTACAAGAGACATTTGTTCAACACGACTAATATCTAGAGTGCAGTCTAATATAACTGAAAAATACTTGGCATTTTTTATTTTTATAAGAATTTTATTTTTATTTTCATTCACCAATGTGAGTATTAACTCATTTTGAATTTTGTGTCCAAGGTAATGTATATGAGTTTCTTTTTGTTCAAACTATCGAACATGTTCCTGCATTACTGGATCAAATTCTGCAATCATTTCAATTAATTTACAAAAGACCATTATTTTATTCATAAAGCCTTGCGTTCGTTCTACAAAATGCTAAATTATTGGAAGCAAGTGTTTTCACAACAGTAATTATTCTTATCAACACTTTCTTCCAACGTTCTTTTTCCTTCTGTATTTGATCTATTACACTTTGATCTATAGTTGCTTTGACTTTCAATCTTGTTTCCAACTCAATCCAACTGCTCATATTCAGAAGATGATCTTTACAACTTTCATGTTGTTTCAGCTTAGTACTAAGGTTGCGCCAATCATTAATTCCTTCATTAGCAAGATGACTAGCCGTTGTTTGATTTGTGAATAATTTGCAACAGAAACAAATTACTTTATCAAGTGAATTTGAATATACGAAACATTTTCTATCTTGTTTATCCCCGTTAGGCAAATGTATGAAATATAATGTGGAAGAAAAATGTCTATTAATAGCAACTTTTGGAAAATCAGAGTCATTATCTTTTAGTACTCTAAAAGGACCTCTTTCAACTAGCAAGTCTCTCAATTTTTGATCAATTTTTTTCCATGTACCGAGATCATTTGATACTAAACTAACATTCTCCACATGTGATGATGAATCAATATTTGTTTCCTCCTCGCTCATATTTTCATTGTCATGTTCGTTCATTAGAATATCATCATCAACATTATCATCATTCTCATCAATAAGGGGAGAATTATCCACATTCAAACTCGAACTTTCTATTGGACTACTTTTGATGAAAAATTTATTAAGAGCGCCTTTCTGCGAATTAGTGAGTTCCTCTAGCCTTCTTTTTCTAGCCCTTTTGGCGTGTCCAGATTCTTGTTTATGCATTTCTAAACACTATAAAAGTTCAAATAAATAGTTGTTATACAATTGATTTCAGTAATTGAATTTTGATTTACATTTCATTGTAATTGAACACGACATTACAATTCAATTGAATATAAAAATACAAATGACCGATTTAAGCCTTAGAATCATGGAAATATTATGATATCCAACACCTATTTTATTTCTCATCATTTCAGCTTCAAGACCATATTGTAAATTCAATTAATAAATGTACTATTGATGAACATGCTTTCTGTTATAAAAATACTAAAGGTATCATCAATGCTAGAAATAATAGGATGAATTCAATAAGTGTATTTAGGTGATAAACGAATAAAGGACATGATAATTAATGTTGAACATTTATACAACGATTTTGAGGTGTAGAAATAATGGGAAGAATAATGAGGGGATCTCAAATCTGAAGTGGACAGGTTGTTCAATTACTCTATTATGGAAGGGATTGTTTTCAAAAATGGATCAGATGCTCACAAAAATCAAATCCAACAATGCAAGAATAAGAATCACCTCAGAATTATCCACACAGCAGTGAAAGCACAGAGTTAGAGGCTGGATGCTGCCGCTGCTGTGCCGTGTCGTGCCACTGCAGTGCCGCTGGAGGCTGGAGCCGCCCTTCCCCAACTCGAGATCGACGATGACGAAATCGAGATGTCAAATCAAGAAGCCCTAGCTTTGAATCGCCACACCGGCAGTTGGAGCTTGGAGGAGCCGATGGACGAATCATGATTGAGAAGAGAGATCCGCGTTTTTTTCCTCTTGTATGTTCAGCAAAATTTGGTCCCCTAGTTTAAATGGTGCCTTAAGCGGTTGCTTCCCCCGCTTTGGAGAAGGGTCGGGCCTGGTCTAATGTGTTGTTTGCATATCTCAAAATTCGTTTTACGGATTTCAAATGAGTTTCTTTAGGTTGAGATTGATATCGTGCACAAAGACAAACACCACACATTATATCAGGTCTACTAGTAGTTATGTAGATCGGCGCTCCAATCATTCCTCTACATAATTTTTGATCCATATGTTTTAAATTTTCTTCTTTATTTAATTTTCATTAGTTATCATGGGAGTTGGTTTATCACTGGTATTTGGCATACCAAATTTCTTAACTAAATCTTTACCATATTTTTCCTGACTAATAAAAATTTCATTACTTAATTATTCTATTTGTAATTCTAGAAAATAATTTAGTTCTCCCATATGACTCATTTCAAATTCCTTAGTCGTTATTTCTAAGAATTTCTTATTTAGTTTATTGTTGGTAGATCTAAAAATGATATCGTTTACATATATTTATATTAACTGAATATCATTTTTATCACTTTTAATAAAAAGTCCACTATTTACTTTGCCTACGTCAAAATTTAATTATAATAGATAGGATTTAAGTTTGTCATACCAAACTCTTGGAGTCTATTTCAGACCATACAAAGCCTTCTTTAATTTGTAAACATGATTATGTAGTTTTGCATCTTCTAAAAGTGGGGTTGTTCTACATGTACATTTTCTTTTATAAAACCATTTGAAAATGTACTTTTAACATCCATTTGATATAACTGAAATTATTATAATTAGCGAAAGTAAGTAAAATTCGTATAGCTTCAAATCTTACTACGGGTGCAAAGGTTTCATCAAAATCTATTCTTTCTTTTTAACAGTAACCTTGTGCAACTAATCGAGTTTTATTTCTCACAACCTCCCTTGTTCATTCATTTTTTTAAGTATACCCATTTAGTTCCTATTATGGATTTATCTTTAGTGCTTGGGATTAATTCTCATACATCAATTCTTGTAAATTGATTCAATTCCTCTAGCATAGAAAGAACCCATGAATCATTAGTTGATGTTTCATTTGGATGTTTAGGTTCAATAGTTGAAATAAAAGTAACGTTACTCATTTTATTTAGTTGATTTCTAGTTTTAACAACAGATTCAATATTCCAAGTATATTTTCTATAGGATGGTCTTTCAAATATCTTGTTCTTTTATTTAGATGTGAACTTTCTGAATTATTATTTTTTCTCTGTAATCTTACTATTACTAATTTCATTTGGGTTATCAATGTTTTCTTCTTCATCAATATTTGGATTATAAGCTTTGAAATTTCATCAAACGAGACATGTAGTGTCTCTTTAATAGTATTAGTTCTGCTATTGAGAACTTTAAAAGCTTTACTCTTATTTGAGTATCCAATGAAGATTTCCCTATCTGATTTAGCATCAAATTTATCCAAATTATCTTTAATATTTAAAATAAAACATTTACTACCAAAAATTCTAAAGTATGATACTTTAGGCTTTTTATTATAGAATAATTCATATGTTGCTTTCTTGATTAACGGTCTTATTAAAATTCTACTTAATATATAACATGCAGTACCAACTGCTTCAGCCCAATTTTTTTGGCAAATTACTATCATTTATCATAGTTTTAGCGCACTCATGAATCATCTTATTTCTACATTCTACCACTCCATTCTATTATGTTGTTCTTGAAAATGAAAAATCATGAGTTATACATTTCTTATTACAGAAATTTTCAAAATTTTCATTTTCAAATTCTCCACCGTAAACACTTCGAATAGTTTTAATTTTATTAGTCATTTTAATTTGAATTCGTTTAACAAAGTGTTAAACTTTTCAAAAGCATAAATTTTAAGTTTTAAGAAAATTGTTCAGGTAAACCTAGAATAATCATCTATAATTATAAATACATATCTACTATGATTTAAAGATTGCATCTGTGGGGAACCAAAAAGATCCAAGTGAAGAAGTTCAAGAGGTCAAGGTAGAAATCATATCTTTTAATTAAAAGAACTTTTCTAAGTTTTCCTACTTGACATGCATCGCATAAATTATTAACTTTAAAAGTTATTTTAGGAAGAGATCTACTAGATCATTTTTAGCAATTTTAGATATTAGTTTGAAATTCAAATGACCAAATCTTTTATACCAAATCGAAGGATCACTTGATTCAGCCAAAAGACAAAAGATATCATTTGAGATTCTAATACTTAATGTATAGATGTTTCATTTTCTAATACCCTCAATGATAATATTTGACTCATTATCTTTAATGTGGCACTTATCTTTTACAAATTTAATTTTGAAATCATTATCACACAATTGAATAATACTCAACAGATTATGCTTTAAATTCCTAAATAACGAAACATTATAAATAGTAGGAGTTTTAGAATTACCGACATTGCTGATGCCAATCATATATCCTTTAGAATTGTGTCCAAAATGTAATGATCCATCGTCTTTGTAAACTATATCTTTCAAAATCTCTGGATTTCTAGTCATGTGCCTTGAGCATCCACTAGCCAATATCCATTTGTCCTTCTTGATCTATCGAGTTTGATCATCAGGTGTCTGTTCATCAAAAGCCATGTAAACATCTGTTTCTGCAATTCATACCTTTTCAAAAGATCATGGATTTTTTATAAAGAATAAATGAAAATTTCTGAAACGATGTTATAATGATTTTGCAAATTATCTTTTTGAAAACAGTGTTAAAAATACTTTAAAAACATTGCCATTGAAATCTTTTCAAAAATCGGATTATAAATAGTTTCAAAACCAATGCTTTAATACCAAATGTGAGTTAGTGGAATAGAGATATTAAGGCTAAATTAACAGTAGAGGGAAGTGAATAGTGTTTAATGGGTGATATGGATATATTTTAAATTTATTGACATTCTACTTAGAATGTTGTAATTAACAATCATAGAAACAATCATAGAATCAAAGTGCAGATAAAAGTAAATGCAGTAAAATTAAAAATAAAATAACACACCAGGATTTTATACTGGTTCAAAGTTACCCTACATCCAGTCTTAATAATTCCTTGTATGGATTTCTTTTCAACTAGTAAATGCAAATACAACCTCGATTTCAAGGCTACGAGGCACATCCTCTAGAATCACGACCTCTGGCTAAAGTTACTTGATTTCCGGGCTACAAGCATACCAATTAGATTCATGGGCTACTAAGCACACCCAATTTATTTTACGGGTTACAATCACGCCCATAAGTATAACAATATGATTTGATAGAGTTTTATAAAATTATATCTTCGATCTTCACTACAATTGATCCTATAACTCTTGAATAGCACTTTCATCTTGGTTTGAATGAGAGAGATCAGAGAAATTAGAGAGTGGATGAAGGAGAATCAAACTAGTGATGATTAAATTTGATTCTTATTGAATTTCGGTAGAATTTGGGTATATTTTGATTTAGAAAATGAGAGAGTGCAAGGAGGAGAGATGAATAAGAAAGTAAACGTTAAAAATTCGTTTGGAAGTCTAGTATATATATAAGGAAACATCTGTCATGTCCATTCGCGTAGAGATACGATGAAAAGATACTTCTATTCAAATTTGAATTTTGAAAATTACGACCACTATGTCGACATACATAAAGTATTTCGCCATACTCTTCACAAAATTGAAAAACACTTTAAAAATATTATTTTGAAAATCTGTTGCCTTGTAAATGAATTTGATACTTTGTAGAATCATTAAATAGTTTATACATGTTTAATCAAAACATAACTTAATAAAACTTTGTAAAATAATTTTGAAAGATTTACTAAGAGTGTTCATTAATAATGTAAATAATATATATAAAATCAATATAATTATAACTTATTAAAGCGTGTAAAAAAATTCAATATATATAAACTTAAAAACATTAAAATAATATCTTTATAAGTATAAGAGATTGAAAATCATTTTGAGAAATATTTTGAAAAGATTATTTCAAAACTAGGATATTCGAAAAAAAAATTTAAAACAAAATTATAGAAGAAGAGAGAGATTAAGAAAGTGCTATCAAGATTTTAGCATAAATTCCACGACTCTATAGCTTATCTAGAATATCTTGAACTCTTCAATACTCATGAGTCTTTGAAACTCTATATCAGCATCTTAAATCTACTCTTGATACTGTACAGTCTTCGTAAAATACCCATCTAATATCATGCGCTATATACTATATATAACTTGATAAAATATTAATATTTATATTTTATACAATGTCTATAGTTATTACCATAAAAACCAATACTTTAAATGCTAAAAATCAAATGGAGAATAAAGCTATCGTGTGCTATTGGGAGCCATCGTGCCTAATGAAGCTACCGTGTCTGATAGAAGCCATCGTACATAAAATGATGCTATCATATCTTGATAAGACTATCATGTCTTAATTGAATAAAGCCATCACGAGGGGTTATTGTATGTAAATAAATAAATTGAATATAGTTTGGATGAATCCATGGTAAAGAACCATCATGTGAGAAAAGGAGTCATCATGATCAATTTAGGTAAAATCATCGTGTATCAATTTAGTGAAATTACTAAAAGAAAGAGCAACCAAACCATCTAATGGAGGTGGCAAAGTAGTCATCTAAAGTAATTGAAAGTGTGCTATGGAAATGAATACGTAAGCAATGAATGTATGAATTCAAGAGAGTAGTTAATTCAGAAAATATGATTCAAGTATAAGCAAGTAAGTGAAGTAATTTGATCTTGAAATTCATGCATATATATAGTAATTAAGAAGTTGCAACTGCTGGTGAAGAGATCTCTACGAATAGCAATGGTTGCAACCCTTGGGGAGTAAGACAACCATTCAGAAAAGTGGTGTCTTTTCATAAAAACGACAGTTGCAGGATTGAGTCGACTGAATACAGTCAGTCAATCGACTGAATTTAAAAACATGCACAACGAATGTTAAAATGCATAGGTTCAGTCGACTGACTGACTGTATTCAGTCGACTGAATTCTATTATTAAGCAAAAACCGCAATGGCTCATTTGGTTAGAGTACTTGCCTTCCAAACTATTGACCTGGGTTCAAGCCCCACATCATGCATTTTTTGAAAACTTGATTTTGATTAAAATATGCATGCAAATTTATTTGAATGTGAATGGTGATTCTTGAGGAAAGATTTTAACAAAGCACTAAATTATATTTTATATACATATTTGATGACTCTTGTTAAAATATATAACTATACAAATCATATGTTGAGCCGATAAGTCTAGATGTTATCGTAGTTGTAGATTCGTGAATTGCTGTGTCTTGTCAGCAATCAAAATCTATGATCCAACATTCTCCCCCTTTTTGATGATGACAACTTCATTTGTTACGAACGAATCTTTGACAAGCTTTGTTAATCTGTTGATCTTATCTCTCTCACTGAATATATTCCTGTAATTGTGCTATAAATTTCTCCTCCTGAATCTATGCTATGTATTCTTGTAAATAATTAATCTTTTCTCCCCGTTAATCTGTGCTTGCATGGTTTATTCCTGCAAATAGTGTTAGAGCAGTATCTTTCTCCCTCTTTTTCATCGACAAAAAGGAGAGTTTATATGATGCCAAAAATTATATTCCACATAAGTGTTTAACATAGAATAATATAAAACAAAATAACTACTAATGTAAGGTATCAAAAAAAATTAACATTTAAAGCATGCGATACCCAAGGTTCTTATAATTTCCTAATTTTTAGGAAACCATGCCCATTTGGGTGTGGTTGAACCTTTATAAATATAATTTTCATTATTAACTATGATATAAAAATAATCATCAATGTATTTTTCTCTAATTTTCCAATTGATAGGAACCCAAATACTTAGATAATTTTTATTCATATTTCCCGTCAATGATTTTGTACTTCTAGAGAAATTATAAACATTAATGGTCATAACAGTATTTGAATTTCTATAAAAATTGGATTTAGACTTTACTCGAAATTTAGTAGTAGCACTAACATTTTTACTATACATAAAAGCGTATCTAGTGTTATTTCTAAGATTAGTTTTATTATATCCTAAACCACTTTTATCATTTAAAGGTCTAGAACTAGATAAAATCATGTTTAAATTGTTTTGACCTTTATTAAATTTTGTGACTTCAGTGTTAAGTTTATCAAATTTAGCTTTAAAGTCACAATTATTATTTTCAAAAGGAATAATACTATTATTCAAAATATTTATTTTCTTATTTAATTCAGAATTCTCGTTTTTTAACGTACTCTTCTCATTTTTATGAAGGAAATTTTGAGATTCTGAATTATCTAAAGAGGATTGTAATAAATCATTTTTGTCTTTTCAAATCAAAAATTTCTTTTGAAAATTTTTCTCTTTTTCAAATATGGTGTTTTGTTCATCTAGAAAATCCTTAACAGTTATAAAATTATTCTTTAAAACACAAAGTTGCTTTTCTAAATTTAGCTTCTCATTTCCAAGTTCAACGGATTTCATCTTTTCTAAAATAATAAAATTAAGCTTTGAAATCTTATTGCTTATACTAACTCATTCATTATTATCTTTTACTGAAATTTGTAAATCAGAAAGTACCTTTTTGTAGCCCTCACCGGTGGCTTTGACAGGGATTTTGCCTGTTGTATTTCGACTGGATCATTTTCTGATCATTATTCTATGATGTTGTGACGATCGATAGAATTTCAGGCTCCGATACCAATTGAAAGTGTGCTATGATAATGAATACGTAAGCAATGAATGCATGAATTTAAGAGAGTAGTTAATTCAGAAAATATGATTCAAGTATAAGCAAGTAAGTGAAGTAATTTAATTTTGAAATTCATGCATATATATAGTAGTTAAGAAGTTGTAACTGCTGGTGAAGAGATCTCTGCAAATAGCAATAGTTGCAACCTTTGTGGAAGAAGACAACTATTCAGAAAAGTGGTGTCTTTTCATAAAAAACGACAGTTGCAGGATTCAGTCGACTGAATACAGTCAGTCAGTCAACTGAATTTAAAAACATGCACAATGAATGTTAAAATGCACAAGTTCAGTCGACTGACTGATTGTATTCAGTCGACTAAATTCTGTTGTTAAGCAAAAACTATAGTAGCTCATTTGGTTAGAGTACTTGCCTTTCAAACTAGTGACCCGGGTTTGAGCCCCACCCCATTCATTTTTTGAAAACTTGATTTTGATTAAAATATGCATGCAAATTTATTTAAATGTGAATGATGATTTTTTAGGAAAGATTTTAACAAAACAGTAAACTAGACTTTATATACACGTTTGATGACTCTTTTTAAAATATATAACTATACAAACCATATATTGAGCCGACGAGTCTGGATGTTATCGTAGTTGTAGATTCACGAATTGTTGTGTCTTGTCAGCAATCAAAACCTATGATCCAACAGTAATCGTGAAATAGCTCGATAGTGCCCTCGTGATAATTCTGATAGTTATCGTGAGAAGATATATATGGACCATTTCGAAGTAACTTGGGAAACAGTCATCGTGAGATACTTTGTTGAAAATGTCAATATGTCAAGATAAGAGTCATCATGAATGATTAGAGGCATCGAATTCAGATAGTATCATCATAGAATTTTCCACCAAGGTTTCCGTGATAGGACCCGAGGTTGTTGTAAGATAGCATAGGGGCTTGTCATGAAGTAATCCAAAAAGACAGCCATCGTGAGGAATCAAACTAAAAGTACTCATAGCCTTCGTGACAAATATAAGTTGTCATGAAGTAATCTAAGAAGAGCTATTGAAAGCTACTTCTTAATGTCATTAAACGAATATCGGCAATGCATCATTAACCCATGAAAACTGATTACATCCCACGAAGATGAATCTCCTCCTTCCATTTATTCCAAGAGATATATGGCATAAATCCAAAGGTCGAAGCTTTCTATAAATAAAGGGGTACTCCCTTAAAAAAAGGGGTTTTTTTGATTTCATTTTCTTCTTTATTTTCACTTTATTTTGTCAACAGTTTGAGTGAAGGACGTTAATAGCCGACCGAGCCATCTTGACTTTGTAACTTTGAGTGAATTGGCTTGACCTGAATTTAGTATCAACAATGAATAAAAAGAAGAATTCAATATTATGTAAATAGAACAAAAGGTAAAGATGTTCAGAAACACTGCTAAAAAACGTATGTGATTTCTAACACCGAAATAAAACATAATGTAAAAAAGTATCAACAAAATAACGTAGATCTATCGGAAATGTTGTTGAAAATTTTCAAAGTTGATGGTGAATGATGGAAGAGGGGATCGTAGAGAAATGAGAAACAGAGGAATAGAAAATGAACCGTATGTGTTCATTGAAAATTTATCGGACGTCTAACGCGTTAAACATGTCCACCACGTTAGACGCTAACTAATGCTGAAATAAGATTTTCTTTTTTGCTTCCAATATGGATTTTAGGAGGATTAAGGGTGGGAAAGCAAAAGGCTTAACTTACACTGTGCGTAGCATGCATTGGTATTCATTGTTTATTTCATAAACTAACATTAATAAATAAACTAATAAATAATCTGATAACGTAATTAAAGGCCCCACGACCCTCTCATCTTTTTCCTCAGATCTGAATCCCACGTTCCATCAATCTAAACACAATTTTAAAATCGAAATTCCATCTCATACTCTCCATAAATCTGATACCCATTCGCGTAAGCTCAGATTCCAGAATAAGTTGGATCTTTTCGCCCAAAGGTGGCAAAAGTCCGAGTGTTTTCCATAATGGGTAAGCTAGGAAGAGCTGCTGTTATCTTTGTTTTGCTCCTTGTCACTGGATCCAGAGTCGAAGGCGATGGGTCGGATCATAAGTATAAGAAAGGAGATTTCGTACCTTTGTATGCTAATAAAGTTGGCCCTTTTCATAATCCGAGGTATAATATGTGCTCCAGTTTCTGTCAATTCTGATATTTAGGGTGTTGTCCTGTCTTGATGTGGATCGTAACTAAAAAAAGGGTGTAATTCATAAGCCTATGTACATTTTAATTTTTTGCACATGATTTAACATTTCAGTAGAAAATAAAAATAAATCTGATAATTGCCTTAGCACTTTTTTTTTAAAACTAATTAGAGAATACTTTTGCTACATGTTTCATAATATATTTAGTTTACGCGCTGGCTTTCATCTGATGCGAATCATTAGTTTTTGTTAATAGCCACATGCTGCAAATTCACTCAGCAGTGCTGTATATACTATATATGTAACATGAAGTATAGCCATTTGTTTCATGTTAATATGATATTGTGGGTTTGATGCTATGTAAGTTGATACCAATGTCTGAATCCATTTTTACATTGCAATTTCATAGATGTTTACAACAAAATTTTGTTTATTTGCAGTGAAACGTATCGGTTCTATGACTTGCCATTTTGTGTACCAGGTTTGCATTCCGTTCTAACCCATTCAAATAAATTATATGGTCATATTTAGAAGGTCCTTTTATTCTCATTTTAGAAAACCAGTTACACGTTTATACTACATAGAAATTATTTACAAAAACAGACATGTTTCTGCGTGCCGTGAAATTTTGTATCTGTGCAATTTTCACAAAAAAAAAAAAAAAAAAAAAATTGTACTGGCACAGCGTCGACTTATTTTATTTTATTTTCTGGAGAAATAGCTGTACTGGTGCTATTTATAGAGCACCATTACAAAATGTTGTTTTATGTCACACCACGTAGGCCAAAAAAAATGTTTTGGTAAATATTTTTCAGAGTGGTTTAAATGTGTAATTTGTTTTGAAAAGTTGCTTAAATTGACAAGTTTTCCTGTTTATAATCGATTGATTAAAAACCTAATTGCAGAACATGTGCATGATAAGAAGGAAGCTCTTGGTGAGGTTCTGAATGGTGATCGCCTTGTTGATGCACCATATGAGTTAAATTTCCGTGAAGACAAACAATCAGAAACTGTCTGCAAAAAAACTTTATCAAAAGAAGATGTTGCAAAATTGAGAGATGCAGTGTCAAAAGACTACTATTTCCAAATGTACTATGATGATTTACCCTTTTGGGGATTTATGGGCAAAGTGGAGAAGGATAAACTTGATGAAAGCAATTCCAGATACTTGCTTTTCAAGCACATCCACTTTGATATTTTGTACAACGATGATCGTGTCATAGAAATAAATCTCCAAACAGACCCGACTTTGTCTGTTGATATTACAGAAGATAAAGAAGTGGATATCGAGTTTTCGTATTCTGTAACATGGAAGAAAACGGACATACCCTTTGAGAAAAGAATGGAGAAGTACTCCAAATCATCTTCTATGCCTCAACACTTGGAAATCCATTGGTTTTCCATCATCAATTCTTGTGTAACGGTGCTTCTTCTAACTGGTTTTCTAGCTACCATCCTCATGCGTGTACTTAAGAATGATTTCATCAAGTGAGTGCTATTGTCCATATTGTACCCAGTTATTCTTGTCCAAAATCATTCTGCTAATTTTTAAACGCTTGACCATACAAATTTTCTTGCACATGTCTAGAACATTTTCTATGTTAGTTTTTTTATATAAATCAATCCAAAGTAATAAATCTTACATGTAGGATCCTTTGCCTTGTTCTGCAATATTCTGATAGTAGTTGTAAAATTGTCGCAATTGTATAGTCCGACAGTAAAGTTTTCAAAAAATCCCCCATCCATGAAATAAAGTCACAAGCTTGAATTGAATTTCAGTAATGCCAAAACTTACCTTATTTGGTGTAACCATGGTCTTGATAGAATATAATTTTTGATTTTTTCTTCTACCTTTCCAATTTATTTATGTTTATTGTATTCTCAATATAAATACAAAGTTCTTTGAACTTTTTATTCATGTGGTTTCCTTTTACATTTATACGTTCAGTTTTCTACTTAGTTGACTCTTTTTCCATGTTCAGTAGTATTCTTATGAAAGACTACATGCAACACTTGGAATTAATTATTTAAATTCATTTATCTAGTAATATTTTTATAAAGTACTATATGAATAAACCGTAAATTGTAGGTACTCCCATGACGATGAGGCTCTTGAAGACCAAGAGGAAACAGGATGGAAGTATATTCATGGAGATGTTTTCCGGTTCCCAAAGCATAAGTCTTTATTTGCTGCAGTTATTGGTTCAGGAACACAACTCTTAGCTCTGTAAGTACTAAGTACCATGTAATACTGTTTTTACCCTATATAAATTTTCAATTCCTAATGCCTAACACTTGCTTATTTTTCACCAGCACCATATTTATCTTTCTCCTTGCACTAGTGGGAGTTTTCTACCCATACAACAGAGGTGCTCTGTTTACAGCTTTGGTTGTCATCTACGCCCTTACATCGGGTATAGCAGGGTACACTGCAACATCCTTCTATTTGCAATTAGAAGGGACAAACTGGGTATGCGTATATTCCAATTTTTATGTGAACTCACATGTAATGATTTTAAAATAAATGTTGCTATTCGCAGAATCAATTTGACTATGGCCAACTACAATTTTGTAAATCTTTGCTTAGTTTAGTATTGCTATTTATAAAATTGTCTTATGATCTTGCCCATAACAAAAATATGTACCCTTCCTATCTTGCCGTTCTCTATCTTTCTTTTGCTTCCTACGTTCCAAAACTTAATTTGTTGTCTTTTTAATCTTGTTTGATGGTCAAAATTTACTTTTCACCTATGTTTTATTGACCAGGCTTTGATCAATTAGTGCATCTCATAGGATTTCTAATCCGATTGGTTAAATAAGTCTGAAATATGTTGAACAAATTAGCTTTATGCCACCGAAATATTTTGAATAAACTAAATATTTTCCACTGTAATTATTTTGATAGTCTAGCTTATTTTTATTGTGGTTAAACTGTTGATCATGTTGCAAGAAATTTTTATCATCTTCTGATTAATGTGTGGGATTTGTATATTGGAATAATTCTGTAACAGTCTTCATCCGTAGGGGTACAGTAATTGTAAGGGTAGTTGGTCTCAAAAGTTTAAAATAATTTTTCCCCCAAATATCATATCGGCCTTAGCACCACAATAGCAACAACAGTAACTATAACTATAACAATAACTATAACAAATAATAACAATAACACAATAACAAATAACAATAATAATTGTGTTCTTAATCAGTATCTGCTCATAATCAAATCGTTCCTGCAAATAACACCACTCTTTCAAAATACAAAGATATTACTTATTTTGATTCAGACTGTTAGCATGCTTTGTACATTAGTTTTGTTCTCGTGTTTCTTTTTTCTAGAAGAAAACTTCAAAACACCATTTAAAAGTTGTTATTACTGAATTTAACATGCAGGTAAGAAACCTAATACTGACCGGCTGCTTATTCTGCGGACCACTCTTTGTAACCTTCAGTTTCCTAAACACCGTAGCGATAGCTTACAGTGCTACAGCAGCTTTACCTTTCGGTACCATCCTCGTAATACTTCTCATTTGGACTTTGGTAACATCGCCCTTGCTTGTACTCGGTGGTATAGCGGGTAAAAATGGAAACACAGAATTTCAAGCTCCAGTTCGAACGACTAAATACCCAAGAGAAATACCTGAACTTCCATGGTACAGAGGCACTATTCCTCAAATGGCAATGGCAGGATTCCTTCCTTTTAGTGCTATATACATTGAGCTGTACTATATATTTGCAAGCGTATGGGGTCATAAGATCTACACTATATACAGCATCCTTTTCATTGTCTTCATTATTCTGATAATTGTCACGGCTTTTATCACTGTGGCGCTGACTTACTTCCAGCTTGCTGTTGAGGATCATGAATGGTGGTGGAGGTAATATTTCTGTTTTTTTAATCTTTTTTTTTCTTTAAAAAAAAATCTTCACATTGTTTGATGCTTTGGGATGTTATATTTTTGCTCTATGTGTTAAATGTTATTGAGGGGTTCTTTGGTGATAACCCAATTCGTAATGTAGTGGTTATTCTATGTTGCATTTTAGGAGAACTACCAAAACAGGCCACACTTTTTTGGAAAATTGTTTTGAAATATAAACCATTTTCCAGTCACGTGACTGAAAGTGATCAAAATGCACTGACACTGTTTGAAACAGCACCTCTGTGTGTGTGTGTGTGTTTCTCTTTCTCTCTTCTTCTTTATTTATTTTTCATAAAGGTTCACAAAGGTGTTTACTTCATGTGGTTGAAAAGTAACTTAGTAACCTATATTCTTAAATGGGGCATTGAGAAAGTAGTTAATTTAGATGTGGTGGTAAGAAAAGTCCTTGTCAAATGAACATTTGGGCTGCGTCTATTTTTTGAAAAACCAAAAAAGGCATACTAAATGTTGTCTTTAAGATTTTTGAAATTAGAATAAACAGTTTGTCAAAAGTTCTGTAGACTTCGTTAATCATAAGATAAAGTTACTTGATAAAATATGTCTATAGTACAACAATACATATTTAAGAAAATTGCAATTCAATTTGTTTTTAAAAGGAGCAGTGCATGAAAAATTCAAGCTAGCTTGCGCTTCTTAAAACGTATATATTAGACCCATATATGCACAACGTGAAGATGTTATGAGACTGTAAAAAGAGAGAGAAAAACATATTTAAAAATGCAAATTAGTTTGCATTGTAGAGAATGAGTTTTTTTTTTTTTTTTTTTTTTTTTTTATTTACACTTTGATGCATGATATATGATGTCAATGACCTTGATGAAATTGTTGCGTGTATTATCTGCTACTGAAAAAATGAAAGAATCAAACTAATATAATGAAAAGGTGGAAAAATTGGTATATATTTTGCGTATTTTAATTAATAGGGATTTCTTTTTAGTGTAGTATTTCAACAAAAGGGTCTTAAAGGCCATTTCTTCTTTGAAAATAGTTTTCAAAGAGATTTGAAATTGAAGTTAGTCTTTAAACTTGCGTCATCCAAAATGGTTTAAGAAAATCTGTGTTATCCATAGCTGATACAAGAAAGCAGCCTTGTTTTATTACATTTTATGTAAGGTTTTGAATAGTCAATCACATTACGCATTTTCTTATTTAGGCAAAATGTACATGATTAATGACAAAATAAAAAACTAATCTGGATTGTAGACGATTTTTAGTCTGTACTCTGTACAGAGATATCTGCAGCTGGCTGACTCTATACTTTGTGTAATGGGTGCACTATTTCTGAAGGAAAAATTAACAAAATAGGTCACTTTGAAAACTTGTTTCAAATCTAAACCAGTTTCAAAACTATTTACCAAATACAGATCATTTCTACAGTATGACGAAAGTGACAATAATGGTATTTCAAATAATATCAGCATATTTTCAAGTTAACGATGTTTCAAATTGCACTAGCATATTTTGATGATCACCTCGACCTGAAAGCAATCCATATTTGTAAATAGTTTGAATTTTTAAGAGGTGATCCAAAATGTTAAAAATAATCCGTTCCAAAATTAATAATATAATATCGAACTTTTTCTTTTCTTTTTGTATATATGCAGATCGGTACTTTGTGGAGGATCAACCGGAATATTCATATTTTTCTACTGCATATACTACTATCATGCCAGATCGGATATGTCGGGTTTCATGCAGACTTCCTTCTTCTTCGGGTACATGACGTGCATCTGCTACGGCTTCTTCCTTATGCTAGGAACCGTTGGTTTTCGTGCATCTTTGCTCTTTGTGCGACACATTTACCGTTCGATCAAATGCGAGTAAAATCCATAATAAACTTGAATTATATGTTGTTATAAAAAAATTATGTAGCTATAGTTCAGCATTTATGTAGTTTTTGTATCAAGGATGGTTCCCCTTATACTTACCAAATTTTCATGAGTGAGGAATATTTGTATTTTGTTTTGAAATTATAATTTATATATCGTGATGTCAAATCATTCTATTCTTAGTTTGCAAGCTTATGCATTCTCTTCTTCATTTTACACCGTGTAAATTGTATTTTTTATCTTCATTTTTTCCTTTTTTTCGAATACACACACACGCATGTATATATATGTCCACACACACACACATATGTGTGTGTGTGTGTATACACACACACTCATATAAAGTGACGTCATGTTGAAGGAAGATGAATGATGTATTGTGTTCAATAGTGAAAACTATTCAGTTCATACAGGAATATTGATGTGATACAATTAATATGAACATATTATTCAATTCTTAAAGAATATATTGTTCACTTCATTTCTTGGTAAATAGTTTAAGAAAAAAATCCGTTTAGTATTTTTCTTGAATGATTTTCTGTAAACATCGAATTGTGGTGTAGTCCATAACCAAACAAATCTTTTACTGTGTTATGCTTGTTAAAATGACTTGAAGACTACACATACATATATAGTGTCATGTTAGATCAACTTTGTCCTTACTAGAAGAGATGACAAATGAGCTTGTGTAGATTGCAAAGTCATGCCTCAAGAATATGTCGTCTCACAACATTAGCTTTTGATATCTGAGTATTGTCTTCGAATTTGTGTTCGACAGGATAAAGGAGCCAAGATTAGTCGGACGAAGTAGTGGAAGCTCAAAGGAGACGCCTCACGGATGTTTAAGGATAGTGTGATGGGAAAAAAGGAATGAAATACGGAAATAGAAGCAAATGACATGTGTGATGAGATGACATGTGTGATGAGATGACATGTGTGATGGTATTTGAGATAACAAAGGAAAATAAACGCGAATTAAAGATTCGTGGTGGTAGAACAGTATGTGCAAAAGGCTATCAAAGGGAAGGAACGCTATAAATGCTTGCATCATCACAGGAGCTAGGACAAACCTGCAAAAGTACAATGTGGTAAAGAAGATCGTAAATAGAGCGGCGAGTGAAGTAAGAGGTCGGGGCATATGAAGATCTATATCAAAAGCTAAGTACGAAAGAAGGTGAAAAAATGTCTATAAATGCATTAAAAATGACAATAATAGACTTTTGGTGAAGAACAATGAGATAAAAAATAGACGGAGAGAATACTTTGACAAATTATTCAATGAAGAAGGTGATAACACTACGATCGTGCTGGACCACTCTTTTGATAACACCAGTAGATATTTTGTTCGTAGAATTCAAGGGTTCGAGATAAAGGAAGTGCTAAAACGGGTGAAAGCAGATAAGATGTTGGGGCCTGATGACATCCCATTAAGGAGTGGAGATGCCTTGGAGGTGAAGAGATAACCTGACCAATTAAGTTGTTCGGTAATATTTTCAAATCAAACAAGATGCCAGATGAATGGAGGAAAAACATATTAGTTCCAATCTTCAAGAATAAAAGAGACATTCAAAGTTGCACGAACTATAGTGGAATATGAGTCATACAATGAAGTTTTGGGAGAGAGTCATTGAACATCGATTAAGAAGGATGACAAGCATTTCAAAAAGCAATTTGGTTTCATGCCTGGAAGGTCTACCACATGCGATTTTCTTGATTAGACAATTTATTGAGAGATTTAGGGAGTAAAAGAATGATCTACACGTGATATTTATCGATTTGGAGAAAGCTTATGATAAAGTACCGAGAAATGTTATGTGGTGGGCTCTGCAAAAGAAGAGAGTCACAATAAAGTACATTACCCTTATCAAGGATATGTACGATATGTTGTGACTGGTGTTAGAGCATGCGATGGTGAAACCAGTGACTTTTCCATTAAAATAGGATTACATCAAGAGTCAACTTTGAACCCCTACATTTTGCCCTAATGATGGATGTGGTTACGAAGGGTATACAAGGTGGGATTCTTTGGTGTATGCTCTTTGCTAATGACGTCGTGCTAATTAACGAAAGTATGATAGGGGTTGATAGACAACTGGCATTGTGGAGACAGAATTCAGAATCAAAGGGTTTTAGGTTTAGAAGCACTAAAACAAAGTATATGAAGTGCGAGTTCAGTGGTGTCAGGTCAGAGGATGGAGATGTCACTTTGGTCGGACAAGTAATGTCCAAGAAGGAATCCTTTCGATATTTAGGATCAATGTTGCAGTATGATGGTGAGATTGATGAAGGTGTTAGTTTTAGAATTCTAGCGGGATATGTGAAATGGCGACTAGCGTATGGCATTCTCTCCAATAGGAAAGTTCTACAAAAGTTTAAAGGAAAGTTCTACAGAACGACAATCAGATATACTATGTTGAGTGCCAAATACTGGGCCTATTAAAAGACAACACGTCGAGAAGATAAGTGTAGCAGAGATGTGTACGCTGCGTTAGAGCTGCGGTCATACAAGACGAGATCGAATTAGAAATGATGATATACGTGATAAACTTGGAGTAGCACCAATTAAGGAGAATAAAGCCCAACACCGTTTAACTTGATTTGGATATCTCCAACGAGGGCCTTCTGAGGCACCCATGTGCGTCGAAATTATAGGCCGCGTCAATGCTCAAAGAGAGATAGAGGTCAATCAAGGTTGATATGGAAGGAAGTAGTAAAAAGAGACTTGAAGGATTATAATATATTCGAAGAGCTGGTGTCGGACAGGAGCACGTGGAAGTTAGTGATCCGCGTACTAGAACAATGAGCTAGAAGATTTTTTTGCTTAGGGTTGGTTCAGTAGTAGTGTTATAAGTCTTAAATTATAGAACTAGTAAATAGAAGCCTAAGATGTAGTGTTTGGTCTTTGGTCCATGTTACTATTAGTATCTGTTAACCAGCCTTTAGTCAAGGCCATGAACAGACGGATTCAACCCAACCAATTTCACGATTATCGAGGTTTGAATAGGATGGGTTATGTTTAAAAGAATGAAGTTCACTTGGATATGTCATTTGGTCAAGAAATGGGAGGATTGCACGGCTCGGTCTGGAAGATAAGCTTCGTTCGGCATACCTCCCCTCGTTCGGCATACCTCCCCTCGTTCGGCACACCTCCCCGCGGTCTGCACACCTCCCCGCGGTCGGCACACCTCCCCGCAGTCGGTACACCTCCCCTACCTCCCCTCGATCCGCATACCTCCCCTCGATCGGTACACCTCCCCTCGGTCGGCACACCACACCTCCCCTCGGTCGGCACACCTCACCTCGATCGGCACACCTCCCCTCATTCGACATTGTACCTCGTTCGTCATACCAACTGCTCAAGGTCGGTCGGCATAATGAAGTAGGGTTTAGCTATGGCCTTGGTGGGCCTAAACGACTCAAGAGCCCCAACAACCTGGTTTTTCCTATAAATACAGCATGTGGGTCTCCAGATGGGGGATCTTCTTCTCTCCGCTCTCTAACTTTCTATTTTCTAAGGCTAAAGGTTACTCTATCAGTTTGTAACTGTAATTGATTCGAACATCAATAAAAAGGAAACTTCTAGAGTGGACGTAGGCCGGGGTTAGCCGAACCACTATAAAATATGTGTTCTTTACTGCTTTCATTTTAATTTCGACTGTTCTTCATATTATTACTCTCTACATACATTCTATCTGTTATCTGTGACCGTTAGTTGATGCTTTCATTTACATTTGGGTGTTAGTGAACAATTTTGGCGCTAACATTTTGGTGCTTTCACTGAGAATTGAACTCATGAATTTTGGAGCTAGGAACTTGGATTCTAGGAAACAATGGCTAGACCATCAGCAAGAAAGCAAGTGACAGAAAGAAGTAATCAGGAGGGAAGTCAAGAGGCTTCCTCTGGAGCAGGTCAAGCATCCATCTACATCACTAGAGATGAGATGGAAGCGATGTTGAAAAGACAAGAGGAGATGATGCAGGCTCTTCTCAGACAATTTGCACAAGTAGGAAATGTAGGAGCTCAGATCCATGAAGCTGGTTCAGAAGCGCTCAACCAGCAAGCAGAGGGAATGGCTCAGCAGGGGGCAACCCCCAATCAGCAGACGACAAACAATCTAGATGGATCTAGACTCGGGGGCACACCACCAGGAAATGCTGGACCAATCCATGGAGGGATACCGGATGACGCTGTGCAACCCAACACCAACAGAAGTGCAGGAGTACGAGATGAGGAGTATGTGGCTGAATTTCCTCATGAACTCGGGGGGTAGACCGGAGGCAACGGACAAGGATTACTGCTTGGCGACAACGACAGACTAGCGGCGATGGTTAGACGAGCTATGAGAGGTGGATTGGTAAACAAAGACTTGGAGGATGTGAATAGGAGTCCCTTTACTCCTACTATCAGGTGGCTAGGAACCCATCGGATTTTAAGCTACCATCATTGGAGATGTATAATGGGAGGACGGATCCTACGGTTCATTTGACAAAGTATATGAGGCATATGAAAGTGCTGGAGGCATCAGAGGAAGTCATGGCCCTATGCTTCCCATTGTATCTGACAGACATAGCAGCACTATGGTTTAGACAATTGGAGAGCAGTTCCATTAGGACCTGGACCGAGTTGACTGGGAAGTTTATGAGGCAGTTCAGAGTTCACATTTCGAGACCTAAGAATGTGATGAGTTTGGCAGCGCTAAAGCAGAGGACCGGGGAAACTTTGAGAAGCTTTCTGACGCGATTCAATGCAGTAGCAGCATCAGTGGATCGACCAGGTCCATCCATGGTCTTAATGGCGGCTGTATCTGGCATAGCTAATGGAATATAGTTCAAAAATTCACTGACAAGGGATCTACCTATGGATCTAGGGGAGTTTTATCATGAAGCCGAAGGATTTCTACGGTTAGAGGATGCAAATGCTGAGAGAGAGGAAGGAGAAGGAGATAATTTTTTTGCAGTCAAGGGTGAAAATTGTAAAGGCCCGCAAATCCGTACCGTTTTGAGCTGGCAAAATTCCACAACAATTCAGCCAAAAGGAACAAACTTACGAGTCTTTAGGTTTAAAGAAGAAGAAAATAGAAGAAGAAACAGAAACAATAACAGAATCTCACATTTCGCAGCAGAACAACATATAATATATAAATGAATAATCTTTAAAACAAAGAATCATATCTATTATTACATTACATCACATTATCAGAGTGTACAACAACAAACAGCGGAAAATAAATACTATATACTAGTTGATACGACATGCCATCCAGCTTGTCTCCAGATCTCTACAGCAACTCCTGAATTCCAGAATGACCTGATAACCTGACTCTAGACTGCCCGTATGGAAAATAGTGGGCACCCAGAGTTTAGGAAATAAACAATAAACTCCAGGTCAGTCGTGTGACTGGTATGAGTAACAAAAACAGTTTATCTTTAAAAACAACCAAAAGAATTTACTTTTGAAAATCGCAATGCTTTTTGGAAAATGAAACTGCCATATGGCCTTTTGCCACACACACAATGCAAACACACACTTGGAGGAGATTTCTCCTTATGACAGTTGAAAAATGCTTGATACGCGAAAAACATTCGATATTATTATTAGTGCATAGTGCAGAAAACATTTCGAAAATATAATAGTAACCTTAGTCAGCATGGGCATTACGCACTTATGCCAACTATAGCTACCATGTTCAATAGCAGGTTACCGCCACATTCCATGGCAAGTTATTCAACTAAAACCATACAAGGTACGTATTGTTTCTTTGGATTTTCCAACAAATGGTCAGGCTAAGGAACTTCCTATACCGCAATGGAACGCCTCTGGAATGACGCCTCCGAGAACCTAACCGGATCTCTGCTAACACAAGACCGACGCTACCTCACGTTGTACAGCTGTAACTAGGTAACTAACACACCGACGCTACCTCACGCTATACAGCTGTAACTAGGTAATTAACACACGAGCTATGCCATCCCCCGGTCGTAACCAACCTTTATCCGAGCGCTCGACACCAACAACCACAGAGTAATAAATTTGCAGTAACCACATACGTTCGATATCTGGGCTCTATACCATGATATCACCTTCTATCCAGAAGGAAATGGACATACCCTAAGGGCGCTACCCCTAAACAAACCTTGCCGCAACATTTCTGTTTCGACCATTTTCGGGTTGTGAGGCTCGACGAAGTCTCGTCCACAAAGCTACGCTTTTTCACAAAGCCATGCTTCGATCAACAAATGATCAGCACCACTTCGTATGCCACATTACCAAATTGGGAATGTATCACTAGTAACCATCAACTACATAACCTCTGAGCTCGTACGTCTCAGAGAAAGGTGTTAAGCTAAGAGAATAAATTCTCCGCCACTAACATAAATGTATTTGATAGAAACCAGCTTTACATCTCAAAATGTAACGTCGGCCATACAACCATACAAGTCTGTTCCGGGTTCGAACAGAACCGAAGGCACTTCCAAAGAATCCCTTGCAAATCCGGGTATTCACAATCCCGATCGGACTTCTCATCACTTAGGGAATCTCTATACCGAAGCCATGATGCAGAGAAAATCGGCAGGTCATCCTATCATTCTCGCAAATACCCGGTCTTCACCACCGGTCTTCAACGCTATCCATATACGTCGTATCACTATTCGGAATGGGTTATATGACATAAAGGTCCTCCCCTGCTAAACCGAATAACGAGCGCAATATTAAAAATCATATGGATACTGGGGTCTCAGTTAAATCACAGCTTAAAGCCCAAAACTATTCATTCGAATGGTTAAAACAAATTACCATTTCCGATCTTTTAAACAAAAAGATTCATTTCAACAACCTTCAATGGTTTAAACAATTTTCACACTTTTAATCTTTTAAACAAAAAGATTCAATTCACAAAGTTCACCCCATTCACAAAGATCTATTCATGGATTTCAAAACAATTTCCATTTCAATTGGATTAACTCGTTAAATCTTTAAATCAAGATTTAACTTATAGCTTTCAAAACTCATTTCCAAAGATTCATTCATAGCCTTTCAAACAATTCCATTTTAAGTTGATTAACTCATCCGGTCTTTAAATCAAAGACTCATTTCATAGCTTTCAAAACATTTCAATTCCATTTCAAACTTGAAACCTTTCAACATAATTTGAAACTTGAAACCTTTCAACATAATTTGAAAATCCTTTCTTTAAATGAAAGCTATTATTATTTGAAAACAAGTAGTTTTCGTTTCGGGGAAATCCGATTACATTTATACAAGCTAAAGCCCTTCAAATATAAAAACTTGGGTTAAATTTCCCAAAACAATATGTTTTAAAATGGTTTAAAATCTATATAAACACGTTATAACTTTGTATAACATTTTTAAACCATAATCTCCAAACACAGATTTCAATTTCAAATCTTGAATGCAAATTTAATTCAAATTAGTTAAATTCCAAAACTTTATCAAGTTATTCAAAATAACTTTTATTCTCTAAATCACCTTTTCAAAAGCTTTTCACATTTAACCCAATTCCATTTCCGAACCATTTGAATTTAAAATTCAAATTCAAAACTATTTTCAAAAATCTGTGACTCAACCGATTTCCTCGTGAAATCCATATTTGTGTGTGTAAGGTGTAGTCCAAGGGTTTTACATAATAGTGCAACATCATCAATCATCACAGATATATCAATATCGATAAGCGGTATAATCCATAACGCTTATCTTCATTCACAGTTTCACAGATAAAGTAAATTTATCAACCACAAAGATTCATCATTAAAATTCGATGTGGGTTTCGAATAACCAACTGGAATCTGACTCCCTATCGCATCGAAATTCAAATGTCGTTTTACGGGCAAAGGGGTTTTCACAATCACAACAGTATATTCATCACAGATATCATAGCTCAGCACAAAGCAATTCATTTTACATAGCATCATAATCACATCATAAATACCAATCCAGTACACAATATTGGACAAATAAATTTAAATTAATCAAATTAACTCAATTAATTATGATGAGCAATTAATTTCTTAATTACTTTCCTAAAGTAATTTCACTTGCACAATTTCATAAATGATTATCATTAATTAATAAATCTAATTAATTGTTAAAATTAATCACATTAATTAAATTAACCTCTAAACCAATTACATAATTAATTAACCCCTTAATTAATTATTTTAAGAATAAACCTTTAATTACTTGCCATTAAGCAATCATCTCATAACAATTAATCATTAATTACCAATTAATCTTTATCAGTAAATTAATTTACTTTAATTAATCTTAATTAGTCTCTAAGTAATTTATCTTTTAATTACTTTAATGACATCATCTTTTTAATTACGTTAAGTAATCAACCTTTTAATCACTTTTATTAAATAATTATCCTTAAATACTTGCATCGATTAACTATTCCTCAATTAAACACATTAAGTAATTATCTCCTAATTACTTTTATTAAGTAATTATCTATTAGTCACTTCCATTTATTAACTATTCTCTAATCACTTCCCATTAGTGATTTCATTTATCACTCACAAATATGTTTGAAAACATTCATTTCAAATTTATCTTTAAAATTTCATTTTAAATTTCAAGCTTTAAAATAAATACCAATTTATCTTTAATAAAGTTTAAAACTAATTATTAAACTTTTTAAATTATCATGTTAAAATAAAACTTTGTTATAAAAGAAATTGAAAAGAGTTTAAATCAAGTTTTCTTTTAAATCCACATATTTAAAGTATGCTTTAACAGTAAACTTATTTAAATATTTAAATTTATAAAACTTATTTTATAAAAAAATCTGGAATTCAGATTTGGATTTAAGTCCGGGTTTAAGTTTTTTTTTTGATTTAACTTGTTTTAAACTTTCCTTTACAAATTTCAAATCCATTTAAATTCAATTCTTTTAAATCCACTTAAATACTTAAGCACTTTTAAGTTATTAAAACAATTTTTTTATAAAAAAAACTTATTTCCCAAACTAAGATTCAACTACTTGAATTTATATTTTAAGCTTTTATTTATAGACTCAGTTTAAACTTTGATTATAATTTAAAATTTAATTTTAACTTTCAACAGGTACAGGTTTTGAATCCTGTACAAATATTTCTACCCGAGCCTCCCCTGTTTCTGCTTCGAGACCAACACCTATCGTCTTCGAGTAACCACTCGAGTCGCACACGCAAAAAACCTTGCTTTCACCCCGACTAACCAAAATACCCACACCCAAGAAATTCGTGCACGGTGCACGTGCACATCGCTGATGATCGCCTCCGGTCATCACCACGTCATCGAGCAAGTCGACAACCCCCCACGTACCAACTCCAGATCGCCAGAATCCCCATCACTCACGCGAAATCGAATTCGAGTATAAACTCGAAACCTGGAACACGAACAGGAAACACCACCCAAACTTAGGAATGCCGCCGTTCACCCAAACTCGACCACCAGAAAGCCTCAAACTCCGGCCATCACTTCATCGACACCCTCTACCATCCTCCAGAAGCGCGTCAAGCTCGATCTAGCGTAGACCACGAACGAAATGAAAATCTCAGTCTCACTAAAATTAGGTTTAGAATTTTCAAACCCTCGCCGCTGCCACTACGTTTGCTTGACCACCACCGCACCATTTTTCCATGAACCTCTGGTCACTCCTCCACCTCCAGGAGGAAACTCGACTCCTCCAATCAATGGGATCACCCACGGCAACCCAAAAAGCATAATACAATCAAACCCGAATTTCACTCCCAATCCTTAACTAGAAAATGAAATCTTGCTTTCTAAAATCATTGTTTAGTATAAGGATTCGATTCATGTTCCTGAATTGCTAAATTAACACATTTGAATTTTTCACAAATTCAAACCTTCCTGATAGATTTTGATTTCCAGAGAAAGGTTAAAGTTATCTTAACTTAATTAAAATTTTAAAGTTTACTTGATAATCAAACAAACCAATGTTGTTTAGATGCTAAGTCCTAATAACAATTAGATCCATCAGAAATGATTTTTGAGATAAAGTATGAACTACAGACTTTAGTTACAGAGGTGTATTACAGAACATAAACATGCAGATATATTATTTCACAACACACAGAATTTTAACCATATATAAACGCAAAAAAAAACATTATCTTCATACTTAAATCAAGCAACCAGATACTTAAGTATTTTTAAAAAAAAGTTACTCACCTTGATTTTAAGAAAAAGAACAGGGCTTTCTGTTTGAAACAGGTTTGAAATTGCAAAGTTTGAACTTCCTTCTTCTTTACTTCTCTGGTTTGTATAAAGTTGTATGTTGATCAAGTTGAGATTTTATTTAAGTTTTGAAATAATATTCACTTCAGATTTGTAACTTTTTGATGAACGAGATTGAAATGAAGAGGAAGTTGATATATATAAAAGAGTTATATAGGGTGTTATTATTTTGTTTTTGTACAACAGGTCAGGGATTTTTCTTCTTTGGTGGCTGATATGTTGCTTATTTCGGCTGATGTATAACATTTTGTATATGCTGAGAAGATTTGTTTGTGCAAAGAGAAGATGGGGTATTAAATGCATGTGTCCTTCTTTGTCTACAAACTTATGCTATTTACAGTTTGTTTTGTAAACATTTTTTTTGTTTGTTTGTTTCATAATCTTCTTTCGCAAGCTTTTGTACTTTATTATTTCCTTTGTTCTTTATATGTACATAAACACTTAAGTTTGATTATCTTTGTCTTACTTTACACTATAATATAAATAAACTTTTATTTTAATATGTTGTTAGATTTTATCTATGTGTTTACTTTTTTATCTATGTGTTTACTTTATTTTTTATAATCTATCTTATATACATATTTTAAACATTTTTTAAAAGACTTTATTTTAAATTTTCAAACCATAGCTTTCTTTCATATATATATATATATATATATATATATATTCAAATAACCATTCCTATTTATATTAAAATCCATTTGTAATGACATTACATTATTAACATTGTTTAAAAATAACACATTATTAAATTAAAATAATCTATAAAAGAAACTATCTCTTTATTAATAAATAACATATTTTATTTGAATTTGGAAAAACTCAAATCAATTTACCAATTAATTTCACAATTTTTGTTCAAAAGTTAAATTAATTATCAATTTAAACTTAGTTAAAATTCGGGGTCGTTACAAAAATCCTTCTAAAAAAGATTCAGGAACTGATAAAGGGTGTGAGAAATGCGGATTAAGGATCTTAAGGCTAGGATAAACACTAGAGGGGGGGTTGAATAGTGTTTTAGAGAATTGTTAAATCTTTTTGAGTTTTTTTTAATTTGAACACAAATGTATGCAATATTCAGACACAGATATGATCACAGAATCAAACACAGATGCAAATATAAAGTAAAAGCAATAAAGGAAAGAACACACCGGATTTTATACTGGTTCGGAGTTACCCTATATCCAGTCCCCCACACAAGTACAGATTTCCTTTCAAAAACAATCTTTACGATTACACCCTCGATTTTAAGGCAACGAGGTACATCCTCCAGATTCACAATCCTATGGGTAGATACTTGATTTCCCGGGCAACAAGTTCACCAATTGATTTCCAAGGCTACAATCACACCTTATCTCGCTTGATTGATTTTCAAGGCCACAATCACACCTTTTCTCGCTAAGTTGATTACAAAAAGCCTATAACTCTGAATAGCACTGAGGATCTTGTTGAGATAGTGATAGAGAATCAAACCAGAGATAATCTAGTTAGATTCAATGTTGATTTCGACAGAGTAATGGTAAGAATATGTATATAGAAATATGGAAGAAGAAGAGGAGTGAAAAACCAGAAAATCTGTATTAAAATTCGTTGAAAACATCCCCTATTTATAGAAGAATAATAGCCATGTCTACTCGTGAAGAGATATGACAAATAGACACTTCTTTTGAAATTTAAATTTTGAAACCAACTGACACTATGTCGACATGGGTTCCTTGGGTATGTCGACATGCCAAAGGAGATTTTGGTTTACATTTTTCTTTGAAAATAACTTCTATCTTATATTAAAACTATTTTAAACTTTATAAATATACTTGTCTATAGTTAAAATACATAAGTAAGTATATAGAATAATATATACATAATTTTACTATAATTTTATGTTTAAATCTAAGTATAAATATTTAAAAATATATTATTATTTAAAGATAGTTAAAACTACGGATAATTTGATTTTGAAATTAAAGATTATTTTGAGGCTAAAAGTATTTGAAATCAGGATAGATGTTTTTGATGCTTTTAAAAGGAAGGTTTTGGAAACATTTTGAAAACAAGATATAATTTTGTGAAAATCATTTTGAATAAAAATTAGCGGATACAAAACAATGTTCCACTAGATTTTTCGTAGGTTCCATCCTACTTAGGGTTCCATCCCTTTAACAGGCTCGAAGTGGATTCCATTCCACGAATAAATTAGATTTTAAGATGTCAGTGCTTTTCTAGGAGTTTTGACAAAAATTTTAATTAAAAGATAAATTACTTGAACTCTTGATAATCTTGATACTTATGAGTCTTCAATCTTGATATCTTGAATCTCTATACTGTACAGTCTTCATTCTTGGTATCTGCATGGTTAAATCCTGCATATACATATATATCTAAACTTATAATGTTAGTATTTATATTTTATAATCTATTCTAAGGTTGTTGTCATCAAAACCATCATCTCAAGGACTAACAATCTCCCCCTTTTTGAAGATGACAACCTTTTTTTATAAAATATTACTTCTATCCTAATAACTCCCCCTTAATCTATGCCTAACTACCCTATTTTATATTTCTCCCCCTTTGTCATCAACAAAAACTAACTCCAAATATATCAAAAAAAACTATATCACTCCCCCTAAATCTAATACGCTATGACATGTGATTATAATGATAGTGTTATCATAAATAATCAACACTTAGATCTAAAACTAGAACTTAGTCCTAAACTACTAATTATCGTAACTAAGTATTCATATAATAAGAACACAAGTTATTCATTAATTATATTGTTGTATTTACATTTTCGTGGGAAACGCAAGAAAGATCATACACTAAAAGGAAAAAGAGAAACGAAACTAATGAGTGTCTTTGAAAATGGGAGATCTATGAATTGAACGGTTTGGATAGTGGAAACAGAAATTTCCACGTTGTTCGATAAGATTTCCATCCTTGTCAAAGCACACTTCTCCAATGCAAACGACTTTGTCGTCATCTTCCACGTTCACTTATTCCATGTGGACTTCTTCTTTTTCTTCTTCGCTGGCCTCTTGTATTTGATCTCCTGAAGAGTCTTCGTCAATCAAGATTGGGTTAGCATGATTGTCCATTAGAAATTTTTGCAAATTCCTAAGGATTTTGCCTTGCCTCTCTTGTTCCTTGGCCATTCGAAGTTGCATTACTTGGATTTCAGTCATTAACTGAAGTGCATCGTTCAGAGAATCCTCCATTTTCGTCACACGAGCGAGAGTAGTACGTTGAAATGGATCAGAAGTGGGAGAAGGAAACGAAAAGGTAGAATTTTTGTTTGATTTGGAAGAGGAGGCCATTGATTATTTGATTTCAGAGGATAGAACAAAGAGATTACAGAAAGAATGAATAAAATTTTGAAAATGAGAAGAATATATAACCAATTATTTTGAATTTTGGTGGGAAAAAATTTAAAAATAAAAAACATTATATGTCGACATGGGTTGGGGGAGTATGTCAACATGGTCCTTTAAATTTTTATTAATTGATTTATTTTGATTTAATTTTTAATTATACATTGTTATTTATATTTTATATTTCAGTTATTGAACAAACACCTAATTCTCTTCTTAATTTAGTAAATGTAGATTCATTAAATGGTTTTGTTAATATATCAGCAATTTGATTCTCGGAATTAATATAATCTAGAGTAATTACTTCCTTATTTATATCATCTCTGAGAAAATGATGTCTTATATCAATATGTTTAGTTCGAGCATGTTGAGTAGTATTTTTGAATAAATTTATCGTATTAGTATTATCACAATAAATTGATGATTTTGAAAATTTTAAACCATAATCTTTTAAAGTTTGTTGCATATATATTACTTGAGAACAAGCCAAAGCAGCAGAAATATATTCTGCTTCAGTTGTTGATAAAGAAACCATGTTTTGCTTTTTGCTAAACCAGGAAATAGAGAATGCCCCAAAAAGTGACAAGTTCCACTTGTACTTTTTCGGTCTGATTTACAACCAGCATAATCAGCATCACAGTAAGATATTAAGTCAAAAGAATCATTTTTATGATGCGTTTTATGGCTTTTAAGTTGGTCTCTTTAGGTTGGGATTGATATCTTGCACAGAGACAAACACTGTGCATGATATCAGGTCTACTAGCAGTAATATAGAGTAGTGATCCAATCATTTCTCTATATAACCTTTGATCTACATCTTTCGAGAGATCTTTACTAAGGTACTCATTGGTTGCCATGGGAGTGGATTTTCCACTTACAGTAGTCAAACCAAATTTATTAATTAGGTCTTTAGCATATTTTTCTTGACTAATAAAGATACCATTATCTAATTGTTTTATTTGTAATCCTAAAAATAAGTCTAATTCACCCATATGACTCATCTCAAACTCTTTTGTCATTATTTCAGAAAATTCTTTATTCATTTCAAACTTAGTTGATCCAAAAATGATATCATCTACGTAAACTTGTACTGGTTGAATGTCATTTTTATTTCTTTTAATAAAAAGAGTATAATCTACTTTACCAATTTCAAAATTTGATTGTAATAAGTAAGATCTTAGTCTATCATACTAGGTTCTAGGAGCTTGTTTTAGATCATATAAAGATTTCTTAAGTTTGTAAACATGATTTGGCAATTTTTCATTTTCAAAAAGTGGTGGTTGTTCAACATATACTTCTTCTTTTACAAATCCATTTAAAAAGGCACTTTTAACATCAATTTGATATAGTTTAAAATTATTATGATTTGCGAAAGCAAGTAGAATCCTAATGGCTTCTAATCTTGCTATGGGAGCAAAGGTTTCATCAAAATCTATTTCTTCTTCTTGACAAAAACCTTGAGCGACTAATCGGGCTTTATTTCTAACTACCTCTCCTTGTTCATTCATTTTATTTTATAAACCCATTTAGTTCCAATTATAGTTTTATTCTCAGGGCTAGGAACAAGTTCCCAAACATCATTTCAAGTGAATTTATTTAATTCTTCTTGCATAGCCAAAATCCATGAATCATCAGTTGATGCTTCTTTTGGATTCTTGGGTTCAATAGTTGATGTAAAAGCTACATTACTCATTTGACTTAGTTGATTTCTAGTTTTAACAATAGATTGCATATCTCCTAGCATGTTTTCAATAGGGTGATCTTTTAAAAGTTTAGTCCTTTTATTAGGATGATTAATTTCATTATAAGTTTCAGTTGACTCTTGATTTTGAGTGATTAAATCCTCTTCATCATTTGTATCTTCAAAATTTTTGAAATTTTCATCGAACGAAACATGCATTGTTTCTTCGATGGTGTTAGTTCTTAAATTAAATACGTTGTACGCTTTACTTTTATTAGAACATCCGATAAAGATACATTTGTCTGATTTAGGATCAAATTTATACAAGTTATCTTTGGTATTTAAAATAAAACATTTACTTTCAAAAATTCTAAAATAAGATACTTTAGGTTTCTTTCTATGAAGAAGTTCATAAGATGTCTTATCAGTTATCGGAATGGGTTATATGACACAAATATCCTCTCTCGGCTAAACGAATAATGAGCGCAATATTTAAAAACATATGGATATTGGGATTTCAGTTAAGTCACCACTTAAAACCCAAACTTTCTTTTCAAATGGTTTAAACAAATTACCATTTCAAATCTTTAAACAAAAGATTTATTTCGCAAAGTTCACCCAGTTTCACCAAGATCCATTCACGGATTTCAAAGCAATTTCTATTTCAATTAGGATTAACTCATCCAATCTTTAAATCAAAGATTTAACTTAAAACTTTCAAGCCCGTTTCCAAAGATTTATTCATCACTTGAAGGACCATTTTCATTTTAGACTTGAAATCCTTTCAACACAAATAGGAAGTTCATTTTTTATATGAAAGCTTTTATTATTTGAAAACAAATAGTTTTCGTTTCAAAAAAATCCAATTATATTTGCACGAGTTAAAGCCCTTGAATTAAATTCAAATTCCCAAATCAATACATTTAAAATGGTTATACCCATATATAACTAGTATAACATCTTTAATCCCTAGTTTCAAATCACAGAATTCAGTTTCAAATTTTGAATTCAAATTTAAGTCAAATTATTTAAATTTCAAAACTTTATCAAGTTATTCAAAAATAAATTTTATCTTGAAATTCCATTTCAAAAGCTTTTCACATATAACTCGATTCCATTTCAAAACCATTTGAATTCAAATTGTCTAATTAAAAATCATTTCAAAAATCTGTGACTTAATCGATTTCTTCGTGAAATCCATATTTGTGTATGTATGGTGTGGTCCAGGGGTTTAACACAATAGTGCAACAACATCATAATCACAGATCAAAACATAGAAATATAGTTGATAAGCGATATAAACTATAACGCTTATCGTTCAATCACAGATTCACAGATAATATGCAAATGTATCACAAATAAATGAATAAAATATACAGCTCAATCCACAGAACAAAATATCATAGATCAGATAGGACAATCAATTCAAGGTATCTCATACAATACAATCATTCATAAGTAGGGTCATGCATTCAATAATCATTTATAAGCAGGATTAATTAATTGTTTAATCCTAATTAATTCAATTTATTTCCAATTAAATTAATCACTTATGAATTAATTATCCAATCCTGATTTATTAATTACAATCATTTGATATAAATTAATTTATCAAACACTTTAATTAATTATTCTTAATTAATAAATTATTCTTAATTAATAAATTATTCTTAATTAATCACATTAATTAAATTAACCTCTAAACCAATTACATAATTAATTAACCCCTTAATTAATTATTTTAAGAAATTAAACATTTAGTTACTTACCATAAAGTAATTACACTTACACAATTTCATAAATGATTATCATTAATTAATTAATCTAATTAATTGTTAAAAATTAATCACATTAATTAATTATTTAAATAATCTTAGTTAATGACCTTCATTAATTAATAATAATTCTTTAATTACTTCCCTAAAGTAATTTATTCACATGAATCATCATTAATTATAAATTAATTAATTTTAATCATTAATTATCCACTCTAATTTAAGATTCTTAATTTCAATTTAATTATTTCTTAATTTATTATCTTAAACCTTAATTACTAAATTTAAGCTTATAATTACTAATTTAATTAATACAAATCATTAATGATTCATTCTAATTAACTTCAAAATTTATGAATTACAAATCATCCAATCTCTATTTACTTAAACATTTTAAATTTATAAAACTTATTTCATTTCAAAATCTTGATTTCAAATTTAAACTTAAGTCCAGGTTTCAAAATTCTGATTAAGTCTTTGGTTAAATTATTCCTTTACATTTCAAATTCCATTTTTAAATTCAAATTCTTTTTAATCCTTTAAATACGTTAAAGTTATATAAACAAGTTTGAATTTTACAAATTTATTTATCCCTAACTTAGTTTTAAACTAAACTGGAGTTTATAGTTAAACTTTGATTTTAATACTTATTTTTAACTTTGCTTTGAAATTTTAAATTTAGTTTTAAATTGCCAAAGAAAATAGAACAGGTTTCAGTTTTAAAACCTGGAAAAAACATTGACTTGAGCCCTTATCACTCTGCTTCGAGTCAAACGCTAAACTACTTCGAGTAATACTCGAAACAATCACGCGAGCAAAACAAAACCCAGTTCACTAGAAAATTAAGAGCACCGTGCACGTGTACGGTGCCAACGAACTCCTTCGGCCAACACTGCCACGTCGAGCAAGTCGACTACCATCAGTACATCAATCTCCGATCATCTGAACTATGTCGTTCCTCGAGAATCGAATTCGAGTTCGAATACCCAAACCTGGAAACATCAAAGCCCACCACAACCAAACCTGTCAACACCTCGTTCCCCACTCTCCGACCAACTGAAGGTCTGCAACTCCGGCTACGAACTCGTCTACGACCCAGCTTCCATCACCCAGAAACTCGCTGCACTCGATCACCTATACTAGTCGTGGCGATCGATTTATCAAACCCAGTAAAAATTAGGGTTCCAGAAAGAATCTCACAGTAGCAACTTCCATGGTGGATTGCATCACCATCCATAATCTTTCCTTGATGCTACGATCACTCCTTCATCATCAGGCAGAACCCCGACCCCTCCAGTCACAAAGATCATCAGAGAAGCCCAAATTTTCGTATTTTGTTAAACCCAAAACTGCTCCTATAATTCCAAACTAAAAATTATGATGTTTGATTTAAAAATCATGTTATAGGTTAAGGATTTAACTCATAGTCCTGAATTAATAAATTAAAATGTTTGACTTTTACTCCTATTCAAGTTTACCCTGTTGTTTTGATTTTCCAGAGCAAGATTCACATTTATTTCAACTTAAATAAAATTTAAATTTTAAGCTATGATCAAACAAGCAAGTTTTGTTTGTATTCTAAGTCCCTAAAGTTATTAGATCAAGAGATAAAAAAATTTAAATCAAAAACTTAAGCTTGGAAACAAACAATTTTGTTACAGAGACTACACATGTACACAAACATCATCCATATATACATAGGAAAATTCGTATATACAAAGCATATTTATTCCAAATTTAACTATGCAACCTGATTCATATACCTCAAGCTTTTAAATTGAGGTTACTCACCTTGTTTTCCAGAAAAAGAACAGAGCTTCTCCGACACAGACTTGAGAAAATGCAAGCTGAAGCCTTCTCTTTGATCTCTGGTTTGCATTGATTTGGGTTGTTGTTTAAAGTTGAATTTTTTTTGTTTCAGTTTGAATGATGCTCATTTTAGAGGTTATTCAGTTTTAATGGACGAACTGTGATGGATGGATTGATATATAGAAAAGAAGATTACATGGTGTTATAATTTTGTTTGTACAATCATGGCCAGAGATTTCTTTTCTTGTGCTAATGACTATGCAGATTTTTTTCTTTTGTTGGCTGATAATGTTATTTTGGTGGCTGAGATGATAGGTTATTGTGTGCTACATTAATTAAACTTTGTCTTGATTTGCAAGCTAATAGATATTTATATATATGTTTGAATACTTGAATGTATATTTCTTACTTTGTTTGTTTACTAGGCTGAAAAAATCTATTTTGTGTGCTAGAGATCTTTGTATAAATTGTTATTGTCTTTTATTTCCTAGTCTTCATACTTATCAAATTTTGTTTGAATGTATATATAACTGTCTTCTTATGCAAGCTTACATACTTGAATATATTTTCTTTACTTTGTCATATTACTTTGAAATCTGAAATGAAGTTCTGTAGTTAATATGTTGTTTGAATCTTAACTATGTGTATTTATTTTATTTATTTGTTTAACTTAATATTTATTGTCTTGTATTTCTCGATATATACTTATTTTTATTATTTTTGTAGTATATTTTATTTGTATTAATACATATTAATTAAAAGAGAATGTTTTGAAATTAAATATATACTAAATGAATTACATAGATATAATTTATAAATTCAAATTATTTTTAAACCATTTACTTAAAATTTAAATCTGAATCCCATTTATATATAAATTCAAATTTACTCATATATGCACATATACATATATATATAAGATTTCAATTTTGACGAGTTAACACCTATTTTATTTGAATTTGGAGAAACTTAAATCGATTAACCAATTAATTTCACAATTTTTATTCAAAAATTAAATTAATTATCGATTTAAACTTAGTTAAAATCCGGGATCGTTACAGATTCCCCCCTTAAGAAATTTCGTCCTCGAAATTTGTCAGGGAGACAGAAAGATAGATGAAGAATATTTCATCAAATCAAACTGAATATCTATTCTACATTTGGCTTTCCAAATTAGAATATTAACAATAGATACAAGAACGAATCTATTTAACACTTCACAAGATACTCGGGTTATCCGGGTCTACGAAGTATGCAGGGCATTGGTTAGTTCGAAGGAATAACTAACCATTCGTAGAATATATCTGGACCCAAAAATAGACAGATATATGGTTACAATTTCAAAACTTTCAGTTTAGGAACTAAAGTATACCTATCAACCATAGCAACCAAAGCAACCAATTCATCCAAACAAACAATTCTGACCTATTTGGAGTTTATGTCCCATGCAAATATATCAAATCTTCGTTCTGGATCTACCAGGAACCATCGAGGAATTGAAAAGAGATGCTGAACAAAAGAGATTGATCCATGTAAAAACGGAGTTAAATAATTAGGGTTTTTGTTGGAGATTTGTTGTTCTCCGTTTTACCGATTTATTTAAAAGATTTGTTCTCGGACATACAAATTCAGAAATTGGACTAAAAGAAGTGGGCTATTTTCACAAGGTGATAAATTTTGAAATCAAATTTGTTTAAATCCCAATTAATACACTATTAAATGGTGAATTGTTAAGATAAATTTTGCATGTAATTTATTGCATATGATTTAGGTAATTCTGTTAAGAAGCTTACTTTCGTTGGCTAAGGATGTAAGAAGATCCACCACTACCCCTACCCCCTTTCGATTCAGGCCCTCATAGAGTCACTTTTCGATCCCGAGAATTTCTACTCATGTAAGGGATTATTACATGCCTCCGCAAATAACAGGAACCCTTGCCCACCGCACTAGAGCTGTGGATTGAGTTATAGATGTGTGTGCCAAAAAATAAAATATTATCTTTGTTTATAAAACCGAGTTATATAATTATTATTTTAGGATCTAATATTTGTTAAGCAAATAAGTGAAAATTAGTACTTTTAATTGATTTAAATAGGGCATTGTCAAAGGAACTTCATTCTTGGATGGGGAGAGGGAGGACATTTTTTCATTTTTTAGAAAATAGCTAAGAGGTGTGGGAAATAGCTAAGCGAATATGGTTTATTTTTATCCATTAATCAACGTAAATATCGAATATAAATAACTAAAATTTAACATTTTTATAAAAACATGGTAGCAGAAAATGTTTATTATTGTACAAAAGTAAAAAAACATATATATTACTTATCGCTAACGTTGATGTCATTCTAAATAAAAATAAATTTTATTAACAAAGAATCCACTTGACATGTCAGTTTTACAAAGAAAATTGTTGCATATATTTATAATAACATACCAATTTTAGAAGAACAAAAATATGTGTGTGCTTACTATTAACAAAACAAATTTAGAAAGCAAAAATTATGCATATGTTTCTTTGTAATAAAATATTAATTTTAAAAGAAATGAATTACCTAAACTTGAAGCTAGAATACTGTAAGAAATTAAAGATAATTTTGTATATAGATGCGGTATACACATTGAATTATTCGTTTTCTAGGATTTATTAGACCAATTAATAAGTGTAAGTTAATCAGATTTATTTTATATAAAAAATTCATGTAATTAGTTTAAATATAAGAATGGGCATGAATGTAGAAACAATGGGAGAAAACTTGAGAGAATTGTAAATAATGGTATAATTTATCAGATATTGGCATTTGAGTGTAAAATGGCAGTAGACATAACTAGTAGAATATTGTCATCATTATTATAATGGTAATTTGTTGAAAACAAATATTTGGAAAGAATTAAGTGGGGCGAAGAAAAATCCTAGATATAACGAGAAGGTAGAAAATTCTTTTATTTCACTATTGGTTTAATAGATATATTAATTTATGAACATATTTAATTATTGATGTAATAAAGTAGAAGAATTTGAGAGTAGCATTTTTCAAACTTTTGTTCTACTCGTTTTAGGAGTAAAACAACAAATGAAAGGGTGGAACACAAAACATCGATACCTTTCTCGAGGACTCCTCTAAAAAGCCTGTCCAAAAATCTTTCTCCAACATATGAAAGATCAATGAAATTATACAAAAAATGTAGGACCTCGGAGTCAAGGCCGGGTCCAGGAAAATGGAATTAAACAAATCTTCGGGAATTCTATACAACACAATATTTCACCTTGCTTGGTACAAAGCTAAGAAAAGTACGGTAACAGCAGGTTTTTCAATATTCGAAAATAAACATACATGATCATGTATATGGGAAAATCCACAATGCCATGACAGAGAGACTCACAGTGCTTTTTCTTTATGGCTTATATTTATTATTATTTTTAATCCAAACAGCCATTGCTGTCAAAAAATCTTAAAATCCTACGATTTAAATCTCATTTCAGATCGAATCTTTCTTATCACGATTCGATTTACATTCCGATTCAAAGTCAGTTAAAACTGCAGTAGGGAAAATTCATTCAATACATATTAATAGATCCAATATACTTATTTTGGTCTACAATTTCAATCTTAAGTTTTTAAACAAAATCAAAATCGAACAAAAGAACAAAAATTGAGTTTTAGGTTTAGATATAGGAGTTTAAACATCAAAATCAATTTTAAAGTGTATAAGAACCATAGAATATGAATCATTTAATCTACTATTTACGATTCAAATCCTGTTTCAATTTAAAATTTAAACTTTACGATTTAGGATTTAAATCTCATTTTGATAACCTTACAAACAACTGAGTTTAAATTTATAGACTAACAAATAGGCACAATTGTTATTCTTTTGCATGCAATTAATAAATGCTAATATGAGCAGAGGTAGAGCTAACTGTTAATATTTTTAACAAAGTGTTCATGAATGACATGGTGAAATGGAGTATTGTAATCGTTAGGAACAGTTATAGTTTGTATAACTTAATTTCATTTTCCAACCAATTGATTCGAACTTCAAGTTTAAGTTGAGAAAATCATAAATATACATTTTTAAAATACATCTAGCTAAATTTTGAGCTTTTAATTAGTGTTCATCATTTGTGTTCACGAATTTCTTGAAATATGATTTTATGTGGAAAAATTGATTTTTAATTTTCATTTTAGTGATACATACGGTTTCAGTAAATTTAATTGATTATTTTTTGAATTTTGATTTCCTTTAGGTCTTACGTTATTTAAGTTGTTTAACAATTGTTTTAGTGCGTGCTTTTTTATTATTGATTTTTTTTCTTGCTTTACAAATTAAATGTTTTTTTATATAAAAAATGGATATTATTTATTATAGTTTCAATATGTGAAAATTTATGACTTTTTACGACACTCAGACCACAGAACTTGTAAAAAAATTGAAATATCAAAAGATATGATAGAATAGTGAAAGTAAATATATTGAAATAGCTTTGACAAGGCTCAACTGGCTGCGATCTACAACTTATAACACTCAGGATGCATAACATATGGTATGGTTTTCATCGCTTGTCCAACAATTAAAATTGATACTGATAAGAACCGTTAAAGGCATGTGTAGTATTTTTAACAAAACAAAGATTTCTTTAGGACTTAATGTTAAAGTTGTCATCCAAATTATTATCTTTACATTGCTATTTTATTTTTATTTTTTCATTTTTTTCTCAATGACATGGTTTATGTTTAATCATATATCTTTTTACATTTTGCTTTCTTTCTCAATTTCAAATACACGTAATATTTGGTTTTACTAATCAATATTAATAAATTAGCAATTATGACCTTTATTTTGAGATAAATCTTTGAATTTCTTTAAATTTAGCACAAAGAAACTTGTTGAAATAACAGCGATAAAAACAAATTTATTTTTTACTAAAACTAAAATAGTGATATAATTTCTCACATCCAAAATTTTGATTTCATTTCCAACATTTTTCTAACCTATTAGTGAAATTATGTTGTAATCCATCAATATATTAATCTATAAAATAAAGAATAGTAAAGTAGAAGAATATGGGTGTAAAATCAATCATAGCACTTTCCAAGTTCTCCCTTCGTGCTTTCAAACTTAAATAAAAAGTGAGTATGATTTACATGAAAACTTACGTTAGGACAAAAAACACATTTATAGGCCATATAACTTTGGAAATAAGAAAGTTAAGGAAGCTTAGCCAAACGCTTCTCCTTGTGATTTATGTGAGTAATATTACCAAAATATAATTTAAATGCTTTACAGTTCATATTTGAGTATATATGATAATTTGTTAGTTGGTTCTCTAAATTAGGTCAATGACATAATGTCATTATGATGTTTTATGTAATCATAACATGTTAAATAACAAATAAAGCGGAGTTTGGATCTCTATAACCCTCGGTTATATGAGTAGAATCTCTTCAGACTGGATTATAAAGTTGAATAAATGGTTTTGGAAACAGGTTTTCAATAGAGTAGGAAAAAATGATTTTTTAAATTTTAAATGGATTTTTGAAGGTGTAAATGATCATTAAAGAGAGTTAAAAATTAAATAACTTATGAAAAATAATCACATTTTTCCCAAAATCCGAAATGTGTAAAAGAGAGAGTTTTAGGTATTTCGAATAATTTAGGAATTTTCATATAATTCCCTTAATTAACATATTTTGTAGAGAATCATTTCAGATGTGATTAAGGAAATTAATTAAACTGTTAATAAATTAAAGATTATGCACCTTGATTCGGAGATGAGATTTTCCCTCTACATTCTTTTCTGACTTTAAGTATTAAGTCTACACACCAGCAACAAATCGACAGATAACATGTGAAGTACAAAACAGGACGTTATGTACGAAAATGTGCCTCGAAAGTTGACTAAGTAAAATCATTAAACATTACCAACCTAAATAGAGAGCTAAGGGTGCTATCTTGATGAGGGCTGAGGGTCACGAAGGCCAAAGGACGTCGAGGGTGAACAACAAAGGCAAAGTGCTTTGATTATAGGCAAGACCATGACAATTTGACCACGAAGTAGCTGCGACGTCGAGGATGGTTGATACCGAAAATATAAGAGTGTAACCGAGGGCTTTGTGGACTATATGTGATTCTTCCATGTTTGATAGTAAAGCTTTGGCATTTCGCAATTCTAAGAGAGGAAGTACTAAAGAAGAAGGGCTTCGATATACCTCAGCATAAGCTCGGGGAATGACGACTTAAAGCACGAAACTTGTGTTTCCTCGCCTACTGGTATACCTTCGGTGTTAACCAGGGAAACATTTGCAACCCGTTGATTTCCTCCCTTAACCTAGTCTTTGTTTAGTGCATGCTCTCTCACTTAGTGAATACATGACTGAGCACATGTTTAACGAAAGATTTAACCGTCGTGCCTCCTTAACCTAAATACATGCCATCTTGCTTAGTGAATACATGAAACAGTTTTAAAATCCACTAATTTACTCCCCTAACCTAATCGTGGTGTAGTGCATGCTCCCTCATTTAGCGTGCGCATGAGCTTGTATAACAAATCCTATGAATTTAACAAAAAACATAATTTACCGGCAATTTAGTGCATGCCCTCTAGCTCCACATTTGAATGAACATGTCTACTCCACAGACTATAAAAAGTCCCCTCACTTAGTGAATACATGACTGAGCACATATTTAACGCAATATTTAACTGTCAAGCCTCCCTTAACCTAAATACATGTCATCTTGCTTAGTGAATACAAGAAACAGTTTTAGAACCCACTGGTTTCCTCCCCTAACCTATTCATACTATAGTGCATGTCCTCTCATTTAGCGCATGCATGAATTTGTATAACAAACCCTATGAATTTAACAGAAAACATAATTTGCCGGCAATTTAGTGCATGCCCTCTAGCTCCATATATGGATGAACATGTCACTCCACATGACTATAAAAAGAACCCTCACTCCTCTCACACGCTCTCTCTTTAATCCATAAGCAATACCCAACAAACACTATGGTATGTCACGTGTAAGTTAATTTTTTTTAATTCATCATCTAAACTCTAGACTGATATTTTTCACTTTCCCAGCCTTGAGGTGATCACATTGAGAGACATTTGAAGAAGAACTTGTGCAAATTTGACTAGAAAAGGAAGTTGCCTTGGGATGATGCAGATGGACAAGGGGCTAATCGAAAAAGAGACTAAGAGTAGAAAATATGAAGTTGGCAATGACCAACAAGAAATGGAAAGTTGTCTTGTGATGATGAAAAACATTAAAATGCTGATTGGATGATGATAGTTGAGTAGAAAATCTGGACTTGCAATGTTAATGGAAGTGAGACGGAGATTGCAATCAAATCTGGACTTAGCAATGTTATAGAGAGTGAGGCAGAGATTGCGGTCAAATTTGGACAATGTTAATGGGAGTGAGGCTGCGACCGAAGTCAAATCCGGATGACGGCTTCCTTTCCACTCCTCGGGAAAGGTTTTTTCAATGCTCACTCCAAGCAGCAACTTGGCCTTTTTAAGTGTTGCACGGATAATACCGAAAAATATAAAACGATTCAGATTACTTTCCATGAACACTGTCGTTGAAAATAATATCACACAGATAAGATGGTAATGATTGACATCGGTTGCATATATAAACATGTTCCTCTCTTCCTCTTTCCCATCTTACTGTTGCATTTCAGGGAAATACAATTTCAAGGAAATACAAGAAGATACGACATGCTGACAATTAGGAAGTGCGATGTTATGCACTGAAGAATATAAGAAGATATGTTATCTTCTATGTTCAAAGGTTAACATGGAAAAAAAATTGAAGCAGAAGATGGAAAGATAACATAGAAATTCATATTTTCAATACATAGAAAAAAAATTGGAAGAATGAAAAACATGTTACCTTTGACTTGAGAAGATAACATATCTTCTTATATTTTACAGTGCATTATAGCACACTTTCTATTTGCCAACTTGTCATACCTTATATTTTTCCTAAACCGGAACGATGAGCAGAGAATATGGGAAAGATAAAAGGAGGAGAGGGCTTATATATATACAATCGATGCGTTGTCAGTCACTGTCATATTATCTGTGCAATATTATTTTTCAATGACGGTAATTACGAATACTAGGGAAAATTCCATATCTTAGCCACCCTCTTCCACTCAGCAAATTAGCTTTTTTCATCATCATAAAGAAACTTGCCATTTGCTTTGTGGTCGTTGCTAACTCCATATTTTCTACTCTTGGTCTCCATCTTCCGATTAGCATGTTGGTCGTCTGCATCATCGTAAGACAACTTTTTTTCCAATCGAACTTGTGTAATTTTTTCTTCAGATGTCTCTCAATGTGATTAACTTGAGGTTGGTAATACCAAATACATCAAAATAAGAAGTATTAGTCTATGGTTATGATGAAATAAAAAAATAACTCATAGTGTTGGTTGAATATTGTTCATTGATTAAAGAGGGAATGGGAGAGAGGAAACGTGGGTCCCTCTTATAGGATGTAGAGTAGGCACGTTCATTCATATGTGAAGCTAGAGAACATGCACTAACCTGCCAACAAATTCTATTTTTTGTAGAAATCAAAGGATTTGTAATACAAATCCATGTATGTGCTAAGTGAGAAAGCATGCACTAAACTAAGACTGGTTTAGAGGAGGAAATCGGTGTGTTGTAAAACTGATTCATGTATTCACTAAGCAAAAGGGCACATGGAGGTTAAATCCATATATTCACTAGGTGATGTGACGGGCACTAAACTTAGCCGGGAAGGAAATCTTTGGGACGATTTCCGTCGCTTATCCAACATTTAAAATCGATATTGATAAGAATAATTAAAGGCATGCGCATTATTTTTAACAAATCAAAGATTTCTTCGGCACCTAAAGGTCAAAATCCAACACCCCCACTTCTTGAAGTTGTGCTAAGATGAATTTTTTTTATATACAAATCCAATGCCTAAACTATGCTACTTTAAAATGTAGCCATACAAGAGTACAAAATCTCAACTAACAAATTCAAGCCTCGTGATATTTATGATATTCACAAAATTCTAGCACACGACGCATAAGGAAAAGAAATGCAGTGTAATCATATATATTACCTATCCTTTAACAGTAACTTCATTTGACGTTCATGTATTAAGTTTTGAGATAATATAGTACAATCTATACAGCAAAAAACGTATTGTCGCTAAGGAACGCTGGATTATATTATAAGTGTTATGAAAAAAAATTCTCGAATTTTTTTTTACATAGTTAATGTTGTGTCAAAACTATCTTCTTCTTTTTTTTGGCAATGCCAACCAATTTTATAGTGGACCGTCCACTTTTTATTACGAACGTAATAAAAAATATGAAGTACAGGAGTAAGGTTGAGACACCTCAAGTACTATAAAGAGAGAAATAAATACAACACAGGAGTGTGACAGACATGTCACAGCTACTAGAAAAAACTGACAAGACTAAGACTCCTCCAAAGAGGTAGTACCACCAGCATCAACTTCAACCTGGGAAGAATCCGGAGAGACATCCCCAAGAAGTCCAAATAAGGGGCGAAATAGGAGAGCAAGTGTAGGATCATAGATGTCTACATCAGATGAGTAAAGAAAGGATCGATCCCAAGAAGAATCAGCAAGCATGGCAGAATTTAAATCAGCATATGAACCATCCAAATCAAGAACCAAGGAGTCACCAGACGGTCTGTAATAAAGGCATCGTAGGTCCGAAAGATCGTTAGAAACATATCTAAAGAAAGAATCTTTCACAGGGTTGTAACGCAAGTCAGAACATCGATCAACCCAACATCTCTCAGACTCAACCCAAACAATAGGCAACTGAGACAGAACAAGATCCGGAATAGCAATGGAATCCACAGGAACAACACTAGTAACAATGGATGCAACAGGGGAAACAGGCCGAACAGGGGAAGTCGGCGATCTAGGGACAGGAACAACAGGAGGTAAAACCTGAGACACCTTGGGAACCCATTTCCTAAGCGGAGGCCCGCGGAAGTTGTATTTTAAACATACACGAACATAACAATTATTTGCTGTCTAGGTTATGTTTTCCCATCTTCCATTTTCTTTCTATCTTTCACTTGAAATCCTTGATGTAACAACAAATGCTATTACCGTCTGAGTTCCATCACTATAGAAGATATAACCAAACAAAAGGTCATAAGTTTAAGCAATGTCTTCATTTATAAAACAATCGATAATCCCATCGTTAATATATTGAGTTTTGAGATAATACAGTATTTTAAACTCCTTCGGTCCATACGGCAAACACAAGTATTGTGACTAAGGAACAGTAAATCATATATAAATGTACTAAAATGTGGTTCTCAGTTCTTTTTCTACATAATCCATTTTTGTGTCAACGAATGCCTGACTGGCATCTTTACAAAATTTCGGAAGTAAAACATATTCGAACATACTCACCAATGAAATCCCTACAGTCATCACGGTCAGCAAAATCATTGAACTTAAAAAACGTAGCCTCCTTTCTGAAACCCAGATTGCAAAACTAAATAAAGTTGATAAAAGAGACTTTTACTACTAAATTGATTCATTTACCTCCAGTGTTAAGTTCAGCAAAGCTTGTCTCGTTTTCTCTTTCGAAAACTTACGACTTGTAAAATTCGAACATGACCGAAAAGTTGATCTCAAAACCCACATTTAGTATTGCGGATGATCTCGAACCATCAGGAGAAAAAAACATTTTCCTCGTTCTGCAAAACAGCATAAGTGGATTTCATCGACTTTACATGAAATCAGATATTGGAGAAAAGTTGATAGAAGACCGACCATTTGGAGAACGCCAGAGAATCCAGGTCCCTTCGCGCTAGGTTCATAGTTAACCGTTTTCGTTATTGCAGCCATCGGTACTTGAGTCCGACCTAAAAACGGAGCTAAAGAATTAGGGTTTTTGTCGGATCCTGACTTATTTAAAAGTTTTGTTCTTGGACATTAACTTTGGAAATTGGGCTGAAAGAAGTGGGCTATTTTGACAAAGTGATCAACTTTGAAATCAAACCTTTTATTTTCCAACTTCATTGTATACGGTGACTAATTTCGAACTAGCAAGCCCGAAGAAGTTAAGGAAGTCAGCCTAATACGAAGAAGCGAGGAATCATCAGAGACTCCACTATGTTGATTTAATCTTAACAATCTTCCCTTAAAAAAAAGAAAAAAAAAGAAAGAAAAAAAATCATGAACTTTGGCGTTTCTGGTTAACTTTAAACACAAACGCTTTCCTCTATCCACTAATTAACATGTTAATATGTCTCTTTATTTATCTATAATAATGGTAAAGTAGAAAACCTCCCACTTCTCATATCGATCTATGATTTTTCTCAACTCTTCTCGTTTTTTAAATTTTCATAAATATTTTTAACAATTTATGATTTTTATGATTGTTTAATATATTTATTAATTCGCTACTACCGTTATACATTCCATAACCTACATTTTTCGATTCCCACTATTGTTCATAAAGTTCGCCTCAACTTTCACATATAATTTATATTTAAGTTCGTATATTTGAATTAAATAAACGATCATAACTATTAAATATTTAAACAAATTTAATTAAGTAATTTCTATTAATTCGTCTAATAAATCTTAAAAATAACAATGTAACATGTATACCCACTTATAGTAACAAAAATGATGAAAATTAAATTTTCATTTGAGTATGAAATACATAGACCTTATATAGCAAAGTTGTTTGCATAAACAATAATAGTAAAGTAATTATACGGTACATTTATCTTTTTGTGAAAAATGAATAATCCTCTTTAGGAGAAGAGCACTCATGTATATTACATTTATCTTAATAAATTGTTTGGTTAATCATAATAAAATGTGTTGACATTAATAATAACCATATATGGCATTGTTCATATAAATGAGAAACGACCACACAGATTGAAGACGTAAGGTTTCAGCCATCGTTTAATTTTAAATTATTTGATATGTGTGAGTTATGTCTTAAAGGAAAAAATGACCAAGCACCCCTTTAGTGGAAGTAATAAAAGAGTTGATAAACTCTTAGAACTCATATACATAACAATGTATGTGGCCAAATGCCTATAGTTATCAATGATAACACTTCTTATTTTGTAGCCTTTACTGATAATTTATGTAGGCTGAGATATGTGTATCTTACAAAGAACATACCCAATGCCTGTGAGAATTTTAAAGATTATAAAAAACGAGGTCGAAAAACAAACGAACAGTAAGATTAAAATACTTCGATCTAATCAAGGAGGTTGGTACGTTGGACAAGAGCTTCAACAATACTTTAAAGATAATGGGATTGTCTTTCAGTATATTCCACCATATACTCCATTACACAACAGTGTTTGACAAGAAGGAATCGAACCCTATCGGATATGTTCTTTTCACGAAGTCGAGTTACCTCTTTTATGTTGGGGATATGTGCTGGAAACCGCAACACATATGTTGAATTGATTACCTACTAATTTTATGCTTGATATAGCGTATGGGATGTGCTGTGGGAAGAAACCCAAACTCAAAAATTTGAAGGTGTGGGGTTGTCCAGCCTACGTTAAGAACGTCGGTCCCGATCGACACCGTGTAAATTTGTAATAAGACATCCCAAGAATTCATTGAGATATATTTTCTCCAATATCGAGGAACGAAAGGCTATTCTTTCTCGGCATGCTCTCTTTTTAGGAATGAAATTTTAGTCTTGGATGAAATACGAGAAATTAACATAAAGGCTGAACCAGTAGATAAATCAAATTCATCCATATATGAAAATACGCAACTTATTAGAAGGTCCAATAAGGAATCTCGAGCACCGGAGAGATACTATGGTTTTCTTGTGGACGAGGAGGAGGATTGTGTAACGTCCAGCCTTTTCGCATGCTTTAAATCGACACACGTGCCAATTCAAACCATACGGAAGGGCGGATTTTTATGGGGTAAATAAGAAAACGGGAAAGAAATAAAACAAAACAGAATCTCACAGCGGAAGGATAAAATATAATAATCAAATATACAGTTCATGAAGCTGTTTACAAAATATTTAATTTTACTTATACAATATATATCAGAGTTGCACATACCAACGAACAAAAATCGATGCAGCGGAATACAGTGTGTAGTGGAACAATATAATATAATAATAATAATAATGAAATCTTCGTCTTCGTCCTCCAGAGCTAAAGTCTTCGAATCCTGAAATGCTCAAGTTGACCCGAGCGAATTGAAAAGACAAAACACTCGAGTCAGAACTAAAATATCTTATGTAAGTTAAACTATTTACTATGTAGTATATTTCGCTATTATAATAGTGTCTAATTGTAAAATAAACTTACTTTTAAATAGCATTAAGGGGTTACCCATATAGCCCTTAACACAAATAATGCCAATAGTCTATACATTGCCTGCATATCTCCTGATCGGGAGACTACGAGAAGACACTCCATAGGTATGACACAAATAGAAACTCGTAGTAAAGGTTCGGTATGGTAGGTGACACGACACAACTAGGAAATGCCAGGGTAGATATACCAATTACGCACACGGGCTGGTGATAATGCGTAGCGCGCAGCTACCGCCTACCTCGAGCCACACCCCCAAATCAAAAATCAAAAGTGGCCACCGAATCAATCCAACAGTCAGAGTATAATATCAAAGGGATGTGTCCGATAAAGGATGCTACCCCTTTTGCCCGAGATCGCTCCTGTTTTAGCCACCATATGCCAACTCACGGGAGTTGGGTCCACGTATTTACCTCAAAGGAAACGCCGCCACCATCCTACTTCATACTGGAATCTCCACCGTGTACACGATTGTTAAAGTGGTTTTCGGGGTTGGCAGAGAGTATGACAACTTCTAATCCCGGTCTCTTCAACAACCAATCGTTATTATAACACCGCGGTCATTTTAAAATAAGTTTACTTCAAAACCAGAATAAAATACCTCTTTCAAAAACCATATAAATACGATATCATTTCCGTTTTAAAACCCAAATCAATATGACATCATTTTTAATTTCAAAATATATCACTTTCAAAAATCATAGCTCTTCAAATCTATATATCTTGAAACCCATAGCTTTGAAACATAACTTCAATTACTTAAATGGTTTAAATATTTAAATTACTTTATAAAATAAAATAGTTTCTTTAATTTCACAAATAAATTCCAAATATAGATTTAAATCCCCAATTAAACTGTTTCAATTTCCATATATTTCAAAGTTAAGATATCACACCATTACAAAATGAATTCTTTGATAATTTTACATATATCAAATTCAATTGCTATTATATAGATTTGAACGTATACTAAATAAATCCAATATAGTTTAAGTAAAACTTTAACTTCAAACAACTGGATATATATTTTTTCAATTTAAATTAACTTGATAATATTCATTTAAAGTGATTGATACTCATTTAAATCATCTAAACCAAAATCAAGTTATACAAATCATACCTTTTAAAATCTCAGATTTATTTAAAATTTCAATCAATTCTTATTCGAGGATAATTCTTAAAACACTTTAATTCAAATCAATTTATATTTCTCTTCCAGCCTTCATTATTTAAGTCATTATACTCTACAAATAAAATATAATAAATACTTCATTGTATCATATCTGAATAAAATCAACTTTTATTATTAAACTTCTTTTATACTTTAAACAAATTTTATACATAGCTTAAAACCAAGAAATTAATTATATATATAGGATAACATTTATAAATATCTGAATCAATATCTCATAAACCATATTTTTCTTTACAAAACCATAGAAATCCTTTCAAAATATTTTTATATATATAGACCGAGGTGTCTGTATAAAATTTTCTATCCTACGGTCAAGTGATACGGATATTTATCATTTCATTCCGTAATTTAAAATAAAAATCACGGTTATATATCATTTCAAACCGCAATCCCGAATGAAATGAAAATGCATAATAACTTGCAGTTTATAATAATATAAAATACAACATCCATTCATCCAATATCAACCATCAACAATTTATCACAGTCATCATCAAATTCAATCGATAGCATCAATATAGAATGGATAATAAACAACAGGTATTAAATAGCAGTTCATATTCAAAACTAATAACTTGCAGTTTACATATATCAAAATTTATTCCATTCATATTTGTCGGATAAATGGATTTACCATTGGATTCAATACTAATGCATTAATATTTTCTTATTCCATATTCATTTCAAATAACGAAAAATTTAATGTTTAATTCTACCTATACTGCAATAGACTCAATTATTTAACTTAAATTTCAAATAAATAAATAAATCCTGATTCCCATTCCTTTAATTCACTATTTATCATATTGTCATCTTAGGTGCCATTTATTTTGGTGTATATCCAAATACATTAACATTTTTTCCGATTTCTTTAACCCAATGGCATAGCATTTAATTTACAATAACGTAACATTCAATTTGAATTTTATTGCAATTGATTGCCTGTTTTAATTCAATAGACTAAATCAATGGTTCACTTATAATAATTGTTTTACATTCATTACATTGGTGCTCCCATTCCATCCTTTATTTATCGACTATTATATCTCCATTTACTATATTTTGGTCACTTCACACTTCCTTATTATTTTAATAATCACTACTGTAACATTTATTATCAACCATAAACATTATAATTACTTAATGGTCATTGATTTTATTCAATGACCATTTATCACATTTTAAATTCCTTAATTTAATTAAATGTTTACATTTTGCTTTCATATATTCAATTTGTCGCTAAGTATACAGCTACATTATTTCCACTTATTTGAATTTCATCCAATTAATTTAATAATTTCCTCCGTTAACATTTTTTTTATTTTTATTGCAATTGATTAAAAATTCAATTCCTAATTCTTAATATCCTTTAAATTACATCTTCCAAACATTGTATTACTCCTTACATAAATGCGACATTTATTAAAATTAATTTCCAATAAACGTACTACTAAATTTCCCCTTAATTGCAATTTGATTTCTAAATTTTATTTAACATACTAAATAAAATAAATAACATATATAGATTGTTACCTATTTCCTTTACTTGCATTTATAAGCTTATTACTTAACAATCACAGGTTAAAATTCCATATATACACAAATTTTAATTAATTGTCATTAACACTGTATTATTTCATTAATTAATCAAATACTTACATTATCCCTATTTCACTTATTTTGGTCGTTATTCCAAGCATAGGTCGCAAGTTTTCGTTTCTTTATATTATTCTATGGAAACAATATACATTTCAATAACTTTTTACATTTATTGAGATTTATTTTCCAAATTTACTAGATACCACAAATTATGACCTTACAGTTATTTCAATTCATATGGATTGCGCTAAATAAATTATTCATTAACTTACATTAACATAATTGCATTTGTTCTTATTATATTCCATTTATAGCTAAGTCATAATATTTGAATTTTTATTAAATTGGAACGTTCACTCGGGTTCATTTATTAATAACATACGTTAACACGTTTCCTTAATTTAGAATCAAATACTGTTAACAATGTTTTATTACATTAATCAATTTAATACTTTCCTTTCATTTCTCATATACAATTTTACATCCAGGTATAATCTTTTCACTACTTTCATTCATTAGAATTCTATTCCAATTACTAATAAATAGGTTTTAATTACCATTAAATTATTTTATTTTAGCATTCATTACAATATTAATTTATAATGTTTTTATTTCTACTAAATTTAATTACAAAAATCTCATTAATTTAACCAATTTAAATTGTCGAAAATTACGGGTCGTTACACTCTCCCCCACTCAAAACTTTTCGTCCCCGAAAAGGAAAAAGAAGGGAGAAGAAAGAATTAAATAAACAATATGTCTTATTCTAAATATTAACTTTATAAACAAATAATTTACAAAATTTATTACTTTAAATAAAATATACCCATTTTATAACCACTAAATCTTTTTATACTTAAATAAATAAAGTTTGGAAATTATTTTCAAAAAATTTCTAAGTCCAAAATTTTACGGAAAATTTCGGCAGAGTCTCCTTTGTACGAAGAGGCTCGGGAGAAAATATAATATCTATATAACAATATATACATATATTTTCCAAAATAATATATATCCCAACACGGGAAAACAATATAAGAACGCTATAAAACGAAATCCGAAAATGTACATATCTGTTGGGCAATTTACACTTATAATATGAAACCAAATGCAGTAGCAATTGCTTTCATAACCTGTATTTCACTTATATAATCCAAAAAGGTTAATAATTATATAAAATGAAATATTTTAAGTGGTTTCAACCATAAACAAACAAATCAATACAAACAACAATCACTTGCAACAAGGCATACAACCATCACATATAATCAATACAAATCAATTATTCATTCATATCAAACAAAACAAATAGTTGTTCGGGTTCAAAATTTCAAATTGTACATAATGAAAAAGTAAACTACTAAGCGCACCATTTACCCAACAGTCTCTAATGAAGCTAAATAGATTATTCATACATCTAAACAATTTTAAAGTATCCTTACCCACCAACCATAAACCAAAACAACAACAATTCCAAACAACAGATTAAGTTTATTCATATAATTTCCATTTATACATTTGTTGTTTGATTTCTTTTTCATTCGTATAATGGTTTATCTTTTTATTTTACATTTTATTTCTTACAGTTTTCATTTATCCATATAAAATGCAAATTTATTTTCTTCGCAATACGTTCATTTATTCATTACTTAATTTCACTTATTTACAGTATTCATTTTCCTACTTATTTTATTTATAAAGAGCTTCAACTGTTTGCTTAAGTTTATTATCATTCATTTATACTACTTAATTTCATTTATTTACTTTCATTTATTACTAAATTCCATTTATATATATTATCCATATTAAATCAAATTTCTTAGCATGTATATTCATTAACTTAAGTTTATAGTCATTTATTTATAGTATTCATCCTTTCTACTTAAATTTATAATTACTAACTTACAGTACCGATTTTCTATTATATTTATTATAGTAAGATTTCCATTATAACTTAAGTTTACAACAATTACACATCAAATTCATATTTATTAAATAATTTTATTGAATACTCCATTACTTCAAATTTATTACTTGTATAATATCCATTACATTTTCTAATTAAACATTAGAACTTTTAATATTTGGTAAGTTATATAAGTGTTTTTAAGGATGTAATTTGAAAGTTATACAAATTTATTCTATTTCTTCTAATTAATTTAATGTTCAATAATTATATCCTTTATTTCATAGGTTAAAGTTTTAAATTTCATTTAATACCATTTATAACCTAGCATTAAATCTCTTATTTCCTTTAGAGGTTTCAATTATTAATTTCTTACGTTCCAATTCTACAATAATTGAAATTATTAATTAATGGAAACTTAGGAACTAATACCGGATTTAATTTCAAATCATTTTAAAATAATAGATAAATATACTTACAACTTGTCTATATCCAAGTATATTTAAAACAAATTAAAAATTCACTTTTTTTATCAAAATAAATCTGTAGTAAGACTACTACAGTGGCCTTCCCACTTCAAAACTCGAAAATGAATGTCGATGATGCGTGCACTCATCACCGAAATTATTTTCCAGCGATAGAGAGGGGAGTAAAAAACTTACTTCTTTTTCCAAAATTTCTTTTAAAACATTTCTTTCAAATTATATTGAAATATTTATATCAGAAAAATACTTCTAAAATATTATTATTATATTTCAAAATCATTGAAAAGAGATTTTCAAAACCCCCGGAACTTAAGTTCTAAAATTTCCAATTTTCATTATTTTATTTCAAATCCTACTTTACTAATATTTATATATTACACTACCTAACAACCAATATTTTACAACCAAATATATATATATATATAACCTTTATAAAAATTTATTACTTTATATATAGAAAATATAATATGCAAATTTATTTCATTCACCTATATTTCAAAACAAATATTGTGTCGGTCTGTCCTATCAAGTGTTTAAAAATCTCTATTGATATCATAGCATCCTATGCACCAACCAGAATTTATCAATATAAAACGGAACAAATTAATACAATATTAAAACCTTTTTATAACACTAACAAATACGCTCTCTCATATATATACGCTCAACGACTCCCATAGGGTATTACTACCCTATTAATAAAGAGTCAGACCCCACAAAGCTAAGGTTTATCGCTAAACCAAAGCTCTGATACCAGATGTAACATCCAGCCTTTTTGCACGCTTTAAGTCGACACACGTGCCAATTCAAACCAAACGGTAGGGCGGATTGTTATGAGGTAAATAAGAAAACGAGAAAGAAATAAAACAAAATAGAATCTCACAGCGAAAGGATAAAATATAATAATCAAATGTACAGTTCATGAAGCTGTTTACAAAATATTTAATTTTACTTATACAATATATATCAGAGTTGCACATACCAACGAATAAAAATCGATGCAGGGAATACAGTGTGTAGTGGAACAATATAATATAATAATAATAATGAAATCTTCGTCTTCGTCCTCCAGAGCTAAAGTCTTCGAATCCTGAAATGCTCAGGCTGACCCGAGCGAATTGAAAAGACAAAACACTTGAGTCGGAACTAAAATATCTTATGTAAGTTAAATCAACAGAAATAAATACGAGTGTAGTAAATCAAGAGATGCTCGGGATTTACATCTCTTAATGATTCGTTAAACTATTTACTATGTAGTATATTTTGCTATTATAATAGTGTCTAATTGTAAAATACACTTACTTTTAAATAGCGTTAAGGGGTTACCTATATAGCCCTTAACACAAATAATGCCAATAGTCTATAAAGTACCTGCATATCTCCTGATCAGGAGACTACGAGAAGACACTCCATAGGTACGACACAAATAGAAACTCGTAGTAAAGGCTCGGTATGGTAGGTGACACGACACAACTAGGCAATGCCAAGGTAGATATACCAATTACGCACACGGGCTAGTGGTAACGCGTAGCGCGCAGCTACCATCCACCTCGAGCCACACCCCCAAATCAAAAATCAAAAGTGGCCACTGAATCAATCCAATAATCAGAGTATAATATCGAAGGGATATGTCCGATAAAGGGTGCTACCCCCTTGGCCCGAGATCGCTCCTATTTTAGCCACCTTATGCCAACTCACGGGAGTTGGGTCCATGTATTTACCTCAAAGGAAACGCCGCCACCATCCTACTTCATTCTAGAATCTCCACCGCGTACATGGTTGTTAAAGTGGTTTTCGGGGTTGGCAGAGAGTGTGACAACTTCCGATCCCGGTCTCTTCAACAACCAATCGTTATTATAACACCGCGGTCATTTTAAATAAGTTTACTTCAAAACCAGAATAAAATACCTCTTTCAAAAACCATATAAATACGATATCATTTTCGTTTTAAAACCCAAATCAATATGACATCATTTTTAATTTCAAAATATATCACTTTGAAAAATCATAGCTCTTCAAATCTATATATCTTGAAACCCATAGCTTTGAAACATAACTTCAATTACTTAAATGGTTTAAATATTTAAATTACTTTATAAAATAAATAGCTTCTTTAATTTCATAAATAAATTCCAAATATAGATTTAAATCCCCAATTAAACCATTTCAATTTCCATATATTTCAAAGCTTTAGATATTACACCATTACAAAATGAATTCTTTGATAATTTCACATATATCAAATTCAATTGCTATTATTTAGATCTGAACGTATACTAAATAAATCCAATATAGTTTAAGTAAAACTTTAACTTCAAACAACTGGATATATATTTTTTCAATTTAAATTAACTTGATAATATTCATTTAAGGTAATTGATACTCATTTAAATCCTCTAAACCAAAATCAAGTTATACAAATCATACCTTTTAAAATCTCAGATTTATTTAAAATTTCAATCAATTCTCATTCAAGGATAATTCTTAAAACACTTTAATTCAAATCAATTTATATTTCTCTTCCATCCTTCATTATTTAAGTCATTATACTCTACAAATAAAATATAAATAAATACTTCACTGTATCATATCTTAATAAAATCAACTTTTATTATTAAACTTCTTTTATACGTTAAACAAATTTTATACATAGCTTAAAACCAAGAAATTAATTATATATATAGAATAACATTTATAAATATCCGAATCAATATCTCATAAACCATATTTTTCTTTACAGAACCATAGAAATCCTTTCAAAATATTTTTATATATATAGACCGCGGTGTCTGTATAAAATTTTCTATCCTATGGTCAAGTAATACAGATATTTATCATTTCAATCCGTAATTTAAAATAAAAATTACGGTTATATATCATTTCAAACCACAATCCTGAATTAAATGAAAATGCATAATAACTTGCAGTTTATAACAATATAAAATACAGCATACATTCATCCAATATCAACCATCGACCATTTACCACAATCATCATCAAATTCAATCAGTAGCATCAATATAGAACGGATGATAAACAACAGGTATTAAATAGCATTTTATATTCAATAATAAATTAAATAACTGTTTAACTGACAGCTTATATGCAATGAATAATTAATTAACAATTTAACTGGCAGCTTAAACGCAATGAATAAATTAAATAGCAAATTAATTATATAAATGAAATTAATGAGATGATGATTAAAAATGTGCCAAACAAACATAAATAAATTTTTAAATCACATCATATATCGATTTAACAAACATAAGAAATTTTAGAAGTTGTGAGTGGGTTAAAACACTCCCTTTTGAATTTAAATTGAATTTAAATCCAATTTAAACCCAAAAACTTGACAGTCTCAGAATTCGTCCAAACCAGCGTCAAAGTGTCCGAAATTTCAATGCGATTCTAACAAAAAAACCGCGCGTGAATTGGTGTTCGTATGCGAAAGTTTCAACATTTAGAAGTTATACGATTTAATTTAAACAAATAAATAAAATAAACAAATAAACCATAACTTAATTTAAACGTCACCTTCTCCTCCCTAATCACGCTATAGAAAGCCGAGCACGAACCCAATTCTCAAGCCGCAGACTGTTAGCGCCAAAATTGGTCACTAACACCCAAATCCAAGTGAAAGTACCAAACAACAATCACAGTTCACGGGTAGGATGTATGTAGAGGATATTTAATATGAAGAATAACAGAAATTAAAATGAAAGCGGTAAAGACACGGAATTTATAGTGGTTCGGCTAACTCTGGCCTACGTCCACTCCAGTAATTTCTTTTTTATTGCTGTAACAATCGATTACAGTTACAAAGTGATAGGCTAGCCTTAGCCTTAGGGGATAGAAAGTTAAAGAGCAGGAGAGAGAATCAGGATCCCTTTTCTGAACCCCCACATGCTGTATTTATAGGCAAATCCTGAGTTGTTGGGCTTTTGCGTGATTCAGGGCCACCGAGTTTATGGCCGGTCCACATATGCCGAGCCATGTAATGCCGAGCCATCAATGCCGAACCGTTCCATGCCAAAAGAAGCGTCTGGAGGAAGAATGTCGAACGAAGTCTGATAGAATAATGTCGATCGAGGCATTTGAGTGATGCATGCCGATCGATGCTGGGGTGAGGTGTGCCGAGCGCACTTTAATGCTGAGTTCAAATGCCGAGTGGAAGATGCCGAGTGAAGGAATGCCGGACGTACTTCAATGCCGAGTACAAATGCCGAGTGGAGGATGCCGGACGATATCCTCATGCCGATCGAAGTGAGGCCGAACACTCTGAAGGCCGAGCGAAGTGATGCTGGGCACTCTGAATGCCGAGCGATGTGGAAACATGCCAAACAATATTCTGGCCGAACGCTACCCAGGCCGAACGATACTTAGGCCGAACAATAGTAGGCCGAACGATAGTTCGGCCGAACAATGAACGCTACCTAGGCCGAACGATACTTAGGCCGAACAATAGTAGGCCGAACGATAGTTTGGCCGAACAATGTTTATGCCGAACGACAGTTGATGCTGAACGATCCCAGTCCGCTGCCGAGTGAACCTCTTCTTACTCCAATGTCGAACGGCTTCTATATTCCAGGCCGAACCACATTTCCTTTACCCAAATTGTAGCCGATCCATCTTTGTCCAACCCAATTTCCATCTTTTAAGTGTGTTGCGTCATCCATCCATCCAGTCGACTGAATCCATCGTACATCAGCCTCAATAGTTGTGAAGTTGTTTAAGTTAAATCCGCCTATCCGTGGCCTTGTAAAAAGGCGGGTTAACACTTGCCCCCCAAAACATGCCTTGTGATAACAAGGCGTGTTTTGAATAGTTCCGAATCCAATATCCAAAGTCCATAGCCATATATAGTTCGCTATATCATCCTTGACTGCTCCGAGTCGATGTCCAATTCCAAATCTAATAACCAAAGCCTGAGCCAATTCCATATCCATCCGAACTCGACAACCGAGTCCCAATCCTTCCTTATCCAATAGCCAATGACCGAATCCAGGACCTCTCTGGGTCGATATCCAAATCCATAACCTTTCCGGGCTCTTGCTAAGCGTAATCCACATTTGATGACCTTGGTCCAGTGTCCCTGGACGTTGAGCTAACATCTCCGGGTTCTTGCCAAGCGTAATCCACACTTGACGACCTTAGTCCAGTGTCCCTGGACGTTGAGCTAACCTCTCTGGGTTCTTGCCAAGCGTAATCCACACTTGACGACCTTGGTCCAGTATCCCTGGACGTTGAGCTAACCTTTCTGGGTTCTTGCCAAGCGTAATCCACACTTGACGACCTTGGTCCAGTGTCCCTGGACGCTGTACAATGCCATGCTTAAGTCCTAAGCCGAATCCTGGTCTCTCCGGACCCTTGTTGAGCATAGTCCATACTCAACGACCTGAAAATAACAATTGATAATACAGGGCCTAAGTCCTAGGCCGAATCCTGGTCACTCTGGACCCTTGCCGAGCATAGTCCATACTCGACGACCTGAATGAGTCAATTTACCACGTTCGGGCAAAGCGACTCACCCCTTGCCGGGCATAATCCATACCCGACGACCGTTTATCAAAAACCAAATAAAAATCCAATCAAAATCCAATCCAAAACCCACATCCAAAATCCAAATCCAAAATCCAAATCCAAAATCCAAATCTAAAATCCAAATCCAAAACCAGAAAACCAGAAATCCAAACCAGCATCCAAAACCAAAAACAATCATCCAAAGGAAAATCCAAATCAAAAAGCAAGAAAAACCAGGAGCTCAATCCAAGCTCCAAAACCAAAAACCAAAAAGAAAAGCAGTGTCCAATCCAAAAGCAAAAGATAAATTTCACAAACTATAGCATTGCAGTTTATCATCATTCAGAGCATGCCTATGGGCTGTCTCCGTCCCCGTACATGTGTAAATGACTTGGTTGCTTGCCAATAGTTTGCTACTTATTTCATATTAACCTGGTCAATGTATGATCAACCGACCATCATTCCTGGGCCTCCCACCATCGTAGCTTGAGGTAGGCGGCGGTTGCTCTTGCCTCGCCGTTGCATTCCGAGGTCCAACATATTGTGGCAGCTGTCCATTCCTTACATGCTCCTCAATTATGTCCTTTAGGTGCCTGCAGCTGTTTGTATCATGTCCGTCCAGATCATGGAAGAGACAGTGCCTTCCTGATGCCCTTTCACGTTCAGAGGGTTCTCTCCTAGCCGGCCTTCTGTAAGGAAGGCGATTCCGATTATCCAGGTATATCCGCTCCAGCGTCTCGTTCAATCCTGTGTATGTGGAAAACTTTGGATCCTTCCATCGCTTCCTAGCATCTCTAGAATCATCGTCCAACTTCCTTTTTCCTCTGTCTTTATCCGAACCTTTGCTGGATGGTCCTCCAACCTCGGTTGCATTAACCTTTTTCAACTTTAAATCCGTACTCGCATCCTCCTGCCGAAGGAATCTTTCTGCATCGTGAAAGAATTCGTCGAGATCCTGTGGGGGATCTCGTATCAGAGATACCTTGAAATCCGAGTTCTCCCTGACTCCTGATACTGCTGCCATTAAAACCATCGATGGATCAGGCCGATCCACCGAAGCAACTGCGGCACTGGATCGAGTTAGAAAAGCTCTAAGCGATTCATCTATCCTTTGCTTTACCGATGTCAATGTCATCACGTTCTTCGGTCTCTTGACATGAACCCGAAACTGTCCCAAAAACCTTTCCACCAATTCCCTCCAAGTCCTGATAGATCCTTCTTCCAGCTGCCTAAACCACATCGCAGCTAAGTCCGTCAAGTACAAAGGGAAGCATCGGGCCATCACTTCCTCCGATGCCCCCAGCACCTCCATGTGTCTGGTCTACCTCATCAAGTGATCCGTTGGATCTGCCTTGCCATCATATACCTCCACGCTAGGCAACTTAAACTTAGGTGGATTCTGAGCCATCCTTATTTCCCGAGCAAAAGGACTCCTGTTCACTCCTTCCAAGTCTCTATTGGTTAAGCCACCTCGCACAGTCTTCCTGATTATCTCTACCAATCCAGCGTCGTCTGTCGGGGGTTGCCCCCGAGGAAATTCCGGTACATACTCTTCATGTGGCTCGCCAGCAGCAACGTTGGTTCCAGCCTGTTGAATTCCTTCCAAAGGCCCTCTTGTGTCGGATCCTGCGGGCCTGCCCCCAGGCCCTTGTCGGTTGCCCTCTGGCTCTGTATCCTGTCCTCCATTAGGTTCCATAATCCTAGCTCCTTGTCCTACATCCACAGCCGCTGTAGCTGTTCCTATGTTCTGCATCCCTGCAGCTCTCATTTGCTCCAAGAAAGTCTGCATCATTTCCTGTTGGCTCTTCAACAATCTCTCTTGCAAAGAATTGGCCATAGCTTCCATTTCATCCCGAGTTATATAGATCGAAGCCTGTCCTTCCCTATCTCCAGAGGATGCTTGTTGACTTCCTTCCTGTTGGCTTCTCTCAGCCCTTTGCCTTCTACTATTTTGCCTAGTCATTGTTTCAAATCAAAATTCCTCGAACTCTTCAAATCTGAACTCCAAATCCGATATAGCGGGTGCTAGTCTTTCTCAGTGAAAGCACCAAAATGTTAGCGCCAAAATTGGTCACTAACACCCAAATCCAAGTGAAAGTACCAAACAACAATCACAGTTCACGGGTAGGATGTATGTAGAGGATATTTAATATGAAGAATAACAGAAATTAAAATGAAAGCGGTAAAGACACGGAATTTATAGTGGTTCGGCTAACTCTGGCCTACGTCCACTCCAGTAATTTCTTTTTTTATTGCTGTAACAATCGATTACAGTTACAAAGTGATAGGCTAGCCTTAGCCTTAGGGGATAGAAAGTTAGAGAGCAGGAGAGAGAATCAGGATCCCTTTTCTGAACCCCCACATGCTGTATTTATAGGCAAATCCTGAGTTGTTGGGCCTTTGCGTGATTCAGGCCCACCGAGTTTATGGCCGGTTCACATATGCCGAGCCATGTAATGTCGAGCCATCAATGCCGAACCGTTCCATGCCGAACGAAGCGTCTGGAGGAAGAATGCCGAACGAAGTCTGATAGAATAATGTCGGTCGAGGCATTTGAGTGATGCATGCCAATCGATGCTGGGGTGAGGTGTGCCGAGCGCACTTTAATGCTGAGTTCAAATGCCGAGTGGAAGATGCCGAGTGAAGGAATGCCGGACGTACTTCAATGCCGAGTACAAATGCCGAGTGGAGGATGCCAGACGATATCCTCATGCCGATCGAAGTGAGGCCGAACACTCTGAAGGCCGAGCGAAGTGATGCTGGGCACTCTGAATGCCGAGCGATGTGGAAACATGCCAAACAATATTCTGGCCGAACGCTACCCAGGCCGAACGATACTTAGGCCGAACAATAGTAGGCCGAACGATAGTTCGGCCGAACAATAGTAGGCCGAACGATAGTTCGGCCGAACAATGAACGCTACCTAGGCCGAACGATACTTAGGCTGAACAATAGTAGGCCGAACGATAGTTTGGCCGAACAATGTTTATGTCGAACGATAGTTGATGCCGAACGATCCCAGTCCGCTGCCGAGTGAACCTCTTCTTACTCCAATGTCGAATGGCTTCTATATTCCAGGCCGAACCACATTTCCTTTACCCAAATTGTAGCCGATCCATCTTTGTCCAACCCAATTTCCATCTTTTAAGTGTGTTGCGTCATCCATCCATCCAGTCGACTGAATCCATCGTACACCAGCCTCAATAGTTGTGAAGTTGTTTAAGTTAAATCCGCCTATCCGTGGCCGTGTAAAAAGGCGGGTTAACACATACCACCGTGCGCGTCACCCAAATGAGGCTACGTTCTCGATCAGAGACCACCAATCCAACCGTTGTCGCCTCCTCCACCTACGCCAGAGATGCGGCCCCTCACGATCCTTCAAATCGTACGCAATACCCGAAGACGAGCGCGACCTTCCCATCCAGATCTCGACGTATCCATGATGCTAGCACGAACCGACCGTTGGATATGTAGAGCTCGTCGAGCTCTACAACTTTGTTTTTGGAAGTTCTCGATTTCGTTGGACAGATTGGAAAAAATCGAGGCGAGAAGACAGAGGAATTTCGGCCATTGAAAAGTGAGAACAACTGGCGGCTAGGGTTTCAGCAATATAAAAATATTATTTCTCGTTTTACGTGTCGTATTTATAAAGTTAGGTCCAAAACAGCCCGAACTCCAAACGAAACGTGCCGCCTGGCGTTCATAATGTAAAAAGGCCTTTTGAACATAATGGAACTAGTTTCAAGGTCCAATTCTATCATTTTCGTAGGCTACAGCTAAAGTCGAATTGGTCTGAACTGAAAATAACGCTCTGTAAAGCCCATTTCGTTTTCGAAATGAAATTGGTCGTCCCATACATCAAAATGGATGTTTTCAAATATTATAAACATGATGGAACAAGTTTCAAGTCCAAATTCCATCGTATGAAGAAGTTATACTAAAATCAATAGTTTTCAAATTGATTTCAATTTCATTAATTTCAAGACGTTTCGAGTCCGTACGATCAAACGACAAGTTCGATCGCTACGAAACTTGAAATCCTACAATAATTCACTTTTACGGATCCGATGAAACTAGTTTCGTCGAAATCCGAGTCAGTGGAAAAAATGTCTATTTTTACACTAATTAAATAATTAAATAAATAAAATCAAATTTCCAATTTAAATTCTAAAATTGACAATTCTTAACATTTAAATTTTCTTAACCATTTACAATGATTTTAAACAAATTTAGATGTCAATTTAATGTTGATTCAATCATAAATTTCAGCATAAATTCAAATTTCATTATATTCATCAATTATACTTCTTATCTTCAAAATTTCCATTTAATTACATATATCAAAATTTATTCCATTCATATTTGTCATAAAAATGGATTTATCATTGGATTCAAAACTAATGCATTGATATTTTCTTATTCCATCTTTATTTCAAATAACGAAAAATTTAATGTTTAATTCTACATATATTGCAATAGACTCAATTATTTAACTTAATTTCAAATAAATAAATAAATCCTGATTCCCATTCTTTGAATTCACTATTTATCATATTATCATCTTAGGTACCATTTATTTTGGTATATATCCAGGTACATTAACATTTTTTCCAATTTCTTTATCTCAATGGCATAACATTTAATTTACAATAACGTAACATTCAATTTGAATTTTATTGCAATTGATTACCCTTTTTAATTCAATAGACTAAATCAATGGTTCACTTATAATAATTGTTTTACATTCATTACATTAATGCTCCCATTCCATCCTTTATTTATCGACTATTATATCTCCATTTACTATATTTTGGTCAATTCACATTTCCGTTATTATTTTAATAATCACTACAGTAACGTTTATTATCAACCATAAACATTATAATTACTTAACGGTCATTGATTTTATTCAATGACCATTTATCACACTTTAAATTCCTTAATTTAATTAAATGTTTACATTTTGCTTTCATATATTCAATTTGTCGCTAAGTATACAGCTACATTATTTCCACTGGTTTGAATTTCATTCAATTAATTTAATAATTTCCTCTGTTGACATTTTCTTTATTTTTATTGCATTAAAAATTCAATTCCTAATTCTTAATATCCTTTAAATTACAACTTCCAAACATTGTATTACTCCTCACATAAATGTGACATTTATTAAAATTAATTTCCAATAAACGTACTACTAAATTTCCCCTTAATTGCAATTTGATTTCCAAATTTTATTTAACATACTAAATAAAATAAATAACATATATAGATTGTTACCTATTTCCTGTACTTGCATTTATAAGTTTATTACTTAACAATCACAGGTTAAAATTCCATATATACACAAATTTTAATTAATTGTCATTAATACTGTATTATTTCATTAATTAATCAAGTACTTACATTATCCCTATTTCACTTATTTTGGTCGTTATTCCAAGCTTAGGTCGCAAGTTTTCGTTTCTTTATATTATCCTATGGAAACAATATACATTTCAATACCTTTTTACATTTATTGAGATTTATTTTTCAAATTTACTAGATACCACAAATTATGACCTTATAGTTATTTCAATTAATTTGGATTGCTCTAAATAAATTATTCATTAACTAACATTAACATAATTGCATTTGTTCTTATTATATTCCATTTATAGCTAAGTCATAATATTTGAATTTTTATTAAATTGGAACGTTCACTCAGGTTCATTTATTAATAACTTATGTTAACACGTTTCCTTATTTTAGAATCAAATACTGTTAGTAGTGTTTTATTACATTAATCAATTTAATACTTTCCTTTCATTTCTCATATACAATTTTACATCCAGGTATAATCTTTTCACTATTTTCATTCATTAGAATTCTATTCCAATTTCTAATAAATAGGTTTTAATTACCATTAAATTATTTTATTTTAGCGTTCATTACAATATTAATTTATAAATTTTTTATTTCTACTAAATTTAATTACAAAAATCTCATTAATTTAACCAATTTAAATTGTCGAAAATTACGGGTCGTTACAGATTGTGACTTAAAAGATGACACTCCTCTTTCATTCCAACAAGCACTGCAGAGTAAAGACTCCCGCACTTTGGCTGACGTACCCGAATGGATAAAACCCATAGCTACAAATGGATTTTAAAAAATAAAACAATTTTAAAAAAAATCAAAAAAAAATTCATGAACTTTTAGCATTTTTGGTTGACTTCAAACACAAAACTCTCCTCTATCCACTAATTAACCTGTTAATATGTCTGTTTATCTAATTAATAGTGGTAAAGTAGAAAACCTCCCACCTCTCATATCGATCTACGATTTTTCCTCAAGTCTTCTCATTCTTTTTAAATTTTCACATATTTAACAATTTATGATTTTTATGGTTGTTTAATATATTTATTAATTCGCTGCTATCGTTATACATTCCATGACCTACATTTTTTGGTTCCTTCTACTGTTCTCAAAGTTTGCCTCAACTTTCACATATAATTTATATTTAAGTTCATATATTTGAATTAAATAAACGATCACAACTATTAAATATTTAAATAAATTTAATTAAGTAATTTCTATTAATTCGTCTATTAAGTCTTGAAAATAACAATGTAACACGTATACCCACTTATAGTAATAGAAATGATGAAAATTAAATTTTAATTTGAGTATGAAATATATAGACCTTATATAACAAAGTTATTTGCATAAACAATAATAGTAAAGTAATTGTACAGTACATTTATCTTTTTGGGAAAAATGAATAATCCTCTTTAGGAGAAGAACACTCATGTATATTACATTTATCTTAATAAATTGTTTACTTGATCATAATAAAATGTGTTGACATTAATAATAATTATATATGGTATTTTAGGTTAGTTCATATAAATGAGAAACGACTAGACAGACTGAAAACGTAAAGTTTCAACCATCGTTTAATTTTAAATTATTTGATACGTGTGAGTTATGTCTTAAAGGAAAAAATGATCAAGCACCCCTTTAGTGGAAGTAATAAAAGAGCTGATGAACTCTTAGATCACATACATAACAATGTATGTGGCCAAATGCCTATAGTTACCAAAGATAACACTTCTTATTTTGTAACCTTTACTAACAATTTCCGTAGGCTGAGATATATGTATCTTACAAAGAACAAACCCGATGCCTGTGAGAAATTTAAAGAGTATAAAAAACGAGGTCGAAAAACAAACGAACAATAAGATTAAAATACTTCGATCTAAGTGAGGAGGTTAGTACGTTAGACAAGAGTTCCAACAATACTTTAAAGATAATGGGAATGTCTTTCAGTTTACTCCGCCATATACTCCATGACACAGTAGTGTTTTGAAAAGAAGGAATCGAACCCTACTAGATATGGTTCTTTTCATGAATAGTAAAGCCGAGTTACCTCTTTTATGTTGGGGATATGCGCTGGAAACCGCAATGCATATGTTGAATTGATTACCTACTAACTTTATGCTTGATATAGCGTATGGGATGTGGTGTGGGAAGAAACCCAAACTCAAAAATTTGAAGGTGTGGGGTTGTCCAGCCTACGTTAAGAACATTGGTCCCGATCGACACCGTGTAAATTTATAATAAGATATCCCAAGAATTCAACGAGATATATTTTCTCCAATACCGAGGAACGAAAGGCTATTCTTTCTCGGTATGCTCTCTTTTTAGAAAAGAAATTTCTGTCAAAAGAAGTTAACAATGAAATTGTAGTCTTGGATGAAATACGAGAAATTAACATAAAGGCTGAACGAGTTGATGAATCAAATTCACCCGTATATGAAAATACATAACTTATTAGAAGGTCCAATAAGGAATCTCAAGCACCGGAGAGATACTATGGTTTTCTTGTGGATGACGAGGAGCATTGTGACTTAAAAGATGACACTTTTCTCTCATTCCAACAAGCACTGCAGAGTAAAGACTCCCGCACTTTGGCTGACTTACCCGAATGGATAAAACCCATCAGCTACAAATGGATTTTAAAAAATAAAATGTTTGCGCAAAAAATGGACAAACACTTCCAAGTCGTGTTATTTAGTTGATTATATGTGATTTTCAATGGTTTGGATGAGTTATATGAATATGAAAAAAGCAAGGGCTGAAATGTAAAAGACACACAGGTTTATAGTGGTTCGGCCAGAACGTGCCTACGTCCACTTTATATGTTATTATCTTCTTTTCTTTCGGATTACAAGTACAATGCTTTGTATACAAGTAAATGAAAGTAGTTTGAAAGTTCCTTCCTTGCTTGAGCTCTCAAACTTGTCTGCCATTGTTGTACCCCTGCCCCTCTATTTATAGAATGAGGTAGGGGGCAGGGGTCTTGGAAGTATATAGCTGCTGGTGGGCCCGGGCTGAAGCAATCTGGAGTGGCAATCATCTGGCTCGGCAGAGCTTCATTCGGCATTGAGCTTGGACCGGTGGTAGGTATGGACCGGTGGTAGTGAGTGTGGAGGTGGTCCGGTAGATAGTTGGTTCGGTGGTGGCCTTGTTGCTGGGTTGGTTCGGCATGGGTCATCCTCCCTCTGGTTCGGCAGTAGGGGGGAATGTTGGTTCGGCAGATGCTACTTCGGGTTGGTTCGGAGGTCGAGTGGAGGAGGTGTGATTCGGTACAGGTTGGTCCGGTATTGGAGGGCTTGGGCCGAATGAAGCTTGGGGCCGAATGAGGCTCAGGGCCGAATGAGCTTGGGGCCGAATGAGGCTTGGGGCCGAATGAGGCTTAGGGCCGAATGAGCTTGGGGCCGAATGAGGCTTGGGGCCGAATGAGAATGTTGGATGGATTTCTAGGTTAGTTTTTGAGCTTCTTGGCTGTCGAACGAAGTGGAGGTTGCGAGCCCGGGTAAAACTGTGACTTCTTGGTCTCGAGATCTTCTGGGTGAGAATTCGCCCAACATTTGCCCCCCAAAGTGGGGCACGTGCTTGCATGTGTCTCGCTTTGTTCCTTTGTTGTAAGAAGACTTGCTTTGTAACGCCCTGGGCTGGATGCTCGTATTCTGTTGATGTCCTGCAAAGGAATTTACAGTTTTAGTGCGATTTCAAATAACGACCGTTCGTGATCGGAATATTCGAGATGAAGTGAACTGTGTCGCTTGGGGCGAGAGGGTGTGCCCCGAGGGGATTAGCACTATCGATGCCAGGTTCACGTTAGAGTGGGCCCCTGGGTCGCTGGTCAAGGTGGCTTATCGCTGACTCAGAGCATGCCTAAGGGTTGTTCTCGATCCCGTACATGTGTAAGTAGCTTAGCCATTTCATAATTGAAAGATCCTCTTAACTGATGATCCTAAAGAGGGATGTCAAAGTGTAAATTCTCACAACGATATGGTTAATAGCCATTCAGAGCGTGCCTATGGACCGTTCGTGGTCGCGTACACGTGTAAATTATTAATCCGTGTTAGTGAGAGATTTATGACTTATTCATCGTTGTCATAATCCTTATTTTATTAGTTAGTTCTGGAGTTCGATTCTTATCTGAGTGAGGTGCTCTGCATGCCCCCTGCTTCTGACTTTCGCTGGCGGAGACAACGTCATTCGGTGTTTGGTTGGTCCGGATGGATGTTTTCATTCGGCATGCGGTTGGTCCGGTATATGTTGGTCCGGTAGCCGGACCATATGGTTCGGCAGATCTGAGCGCGCCTATATATAGAGCTACACCCCCTTAGTTTTTTCTTACCAAATCATCAAGTGCCGAACCAACACTATACCGAGCCAACACTCTCGCCGAATCAAACGAAAGCCGGACCATTTCGTGCCGAACCAACCTGCCTACCGAATCAGGTATATACGTATTGCCGAATGGATTTACTACCGAAGGTGTCTAATTTGCCGAGTACATGCGGAGGTCTTCGTTTTACCGAATGGGCCTTCGGCCTTGGTGCCGAATGGATGTGTACCGAATCAAATTTTGAGGCCGAATGAGCATGGGATTTTAGTGCCGAATGGCCATATGCCTTCGATGCCGAATGACCATGTCTCGTACTGCCGAATGTGCTTGATTTTTTAGAGGAATCCCGGACCTATGCATGCTTGCTTGTTCATGTTTTTCACTTTTGTGTATGCAGATAAATGTCTCGCAAGGCAGAAACGCGATCAGACAGACGGAAATCCAAGGATGGAGGAGAGTCTTCTTCTGTGCCCCCAGCCCAAACAGGATCCGGGCAACATCGACCTGTTCCGAGGTCGTTAGTGGATGGATATGGTCCACAGGAACTTTTGGTCTCCCCTTCTGATTGCTTTCCTAGCTCTCTAAAGGAGGAGCAACTTGACGTTATATCCCGCTCCTTCGGGATAGACAGGGCTCTTATGCTGCTACCGGGGGAGGGGGTCATGCCATATAATCCCCCCGAAGGCTACTTTGCTTATAGCAGATATCATTGCATGTGTGGTGCTATCCCTCCTATCAATGCTTGGATAGTCAGCTTCACCACATATTTGAAGGTGGCTCCTTTCCAACTTCAGCCTAACTCTTATGCCATCCTGGTGAGCCTTTTTGTTATCTTCCAGAGGAGGTACGGGCGTCCTCCTTCTAACCGGGAAATTCGACATTTGTACAACCTGAGAGGCTACAAGAAGGGATCTCCTTATATTAGTCTGGAAGCGGCCGGGCCCTTCAAACCAGTCCTGGACTTATATTCCAAGTTTACCATGTTCAAGAAAGAGTGGTTTTTTATCAAGGACGATTCTGTTTCTTTCCGCCTTTTCACTTCCGGCTGTAAGATGGATTTCATTTATATTTTCCATGTTCTGACTGTAGTGCTTTTTCTAACATGCTTCTATTTCTTGCTAGCGACAGGTGGTATTGCAGTCGTGGAGGACGATTCCTTGGTGAGAATGGCTGCTGAACTAAAGGCTATTCCGGCACGGGACCGGTCGGCTTCCTTCTTGATCAGGAACGCAACCCTCCTGGAGTACAATTTGATCCTACCGCACCAGTCCGTGGTTAAGCAGAGGGATACGGCTGAGGAGAAGGCCGCTAAAGCTAAGGAGGGGGCTACGGTGAAGAGCGGCAAGAGGGAGCCTTTTGCAGAGCGTCTCGTTGTTGGGGGGAAGAAACTGAAGAAGTCTGATGGCCCTTCTCCAAGTACTTGCCCGATTGTCCCGGAGGAGGAAGGCGCGGAAGAAGGGGAAGGAGGCGAAGTTGGAGAAGGGTCAGAGGACGGAGGAGGTGGCGACGGTCAGGGTGGTAGTGGCGTTGGTGCCTTAACCTCTGAGCAAGACCTTGAACTGGATGAGGCTCTCCGTCGGGCCTTCGGGGAGTCGGAGGGAGAGTCGGAAACGGAGAAGGCAAAGGAAACCAGCAAAGCTGTGGCTGGCGCTGACCCATCCTCTAAGGGTTCCTCAGCTAGGGTGATTCCGGCGATGCAAGGTGAACTTTTGTCTTCTGCCGATTCCATTTACGATAGGGACTTAGAAATATTTTACGGTTCACTTCCGTCCTGGAATGAGATTCAGGACTTATTGCAGTATCCCACTCCTCCGCCGGGTTTGTACAACAGATGTGCCTTCTCACTTTTCTTTTTAATTTAACATGTTTCTTGAATTGCGGATAAGTGTATGTTTGTAACACCTGTTCTTTTATTCCAGGGGCAGGCCAGGTGGTTAAAACGTCAGACATTCGTCACCGCCTCGGACAATTCAAGTTGAAGAGAGCTTCCGATAAGCCGAAGCCTCTCACCGGTCGCCATGGGGACGTAGTCAGTTACCGTCCTCTTCTTGGGGTCATTGAAGAAAGCATTCAGAAAAAGAAGCGGAGCCGTTCCTTATTTGAGTCTTCCTCCGATCCGCAGCCTCCTTCTCAGCCTCCTCGTGACATCACGGAGGAGGGGACGGAGTCTGGACCCCCTCCACCTCCTTTGAAGAATCCAACTGTTATCCGTATAAGCCGTCCTGACGTGCCTCGTACCGTGCCTCGCGACCCCTTTGCCGGTCATCCTGATTTGGATTCGAGCTCTCAGGATATTTCATTTGATGAGGCCACGGGTGAGCACCTTCTTCCCCGTAACCCCATGGTACGAGTGCTCGATGAGGCCAAGTCCCTGGATCTTGATCTGCTTACTACTCGGATGGTTACCATGGGGGACGAGGCCAAAGCTACTATGGATCGGGTGGCTGAAGAGACCAGGAAGCTAATGGAGCATCATGCTCGTTTGGTCAGGGCCGGGGAGGAGATTGGGAGTGCTAACATTCGGTTGCGGCTAAAGGTTGCCGACCAGGCCAAACAGCTTGCCGATCAAGCCATTCAGATTTCTCAGCACGAGGAATCCTCCAGGCGGCTGAAAGAGACTATGGAGAAGGCTAGTAGGACAGAGTTACGGAAGATGGAGGTCGCCTGCAGGGAGCGGATTAACATGGCCATTACGACAGTGGACGAGGTTCGAAATGCGGATCTCGAGCGGGTAGAGGAGTTGTCTGGGAGGCTTGAGGCCGCGGAGATGGCTCAAGTCAAATTAAAGGAAGAGGTGGAGGAAATGAGGACGTCTCTCAAGTTAAAGGAGGAGGAAATGAGGAGGTCTCTCCAGGCTGACTGCTTGAGATACCGATCAGAGAGGGATGCCGCTGTCGCTAAGTCGCAGGCTTCTGAGGCCCGGGTGAGGGAGTTTGAGGAGGATGAGGGAATGATGGATGAGATGCTGCAGGACATGTACTTCTGCACTTGGAAGGAGGGCGGCTTGTCTTGGATGGATGACTACCCTCGGGTCATGGCCAAGGTATATCTTCAGGCTTTGGAGGAGGCCAGGGTTAATGCGGGTAAGGAAGGTGGAGCGGCTTTCAGTCTTGATGCGGTCACTGCTCAATTCTCGAAGGAGGAGCAAGCGGCGGTGAAGGAGGGGATGCGGCTGCTTGCTGCAGAGGAAGCAGGTGTACAGTTGGAGGATGAGGATCAAGCGGCGGATGCTGGTGAGTTATTCTTTTCCCTTTCTTTTCTTTCTATGTTTCCATAACTTGATCGTTCATTGTTCGTTTAACGAATTCCTCTTCTGAACTGGACAGGTGGGACTTCTGATCCACATGCTGGGGGTTCTGATCCTGCGGCTAAGTAGACTTGGGAGGTTGGTGATGGAGTGTGGACGCAGCTGCCACCTTTTTATTTCTTTTTATCACTGTTTACGTTAGTCATTGATGCGACTGTAATAATATTATTTGCAAAGAATAACTTCGTGTGGTTTTATAATATAAGTTGATTTTGTTATGTTTGAATGTTGTTGTCATCTTGATGTGCTGCGTGAGAAGTATAACTATGTATATGCCTGTGATTCTAGTTGTGTTTGATGTTAAGTTTTTGCTTGAAATATAATTTCATGTTTTGCAATGTTAATGTACGAACAAGCTATAGTTACGCATTTATGTACAAGAAAAGAGAGTACCGCCCTTCATGTTTTATTTGCAGGCGGTAGCTTTGAGTGTCTTGTGTAACTGTCCACGGATATAGCTGAGTACCCTGCCACCCAGTATGCAGGCTTGGATCCTCATGAGTGAATGATTCCTATTTGGCTTCCTGTGCTTTAGAGTTCATTATACAGGATAGGGGAAAAGTATTTAAATGAAATGGAAATATAGAAAAAGTAAAACTTCCAGTCACGGAAGGCCGTCGATGTGCTTAAGTTCGTGGCAAACGGGTTTTGTAGTCACTTTCCCTAGCTGTGGGTCTTGGAGACATTTGTCACCCATCTTACGCCTCCGCGGGGAGTTTTCTTTTTTACCACAGCCGCACTTAAGACACATCGGAGCCGAGATCGCGCACGGTAACTACCTGAACCATTATGGTCCGTAATCGTGGGTATTATTCGATTTACCGTGGTCGGCTAGCGTGGGTGCCGTTGGCTGTGAACTACCCCTGGCTGGCCACACCTTATGTTGGGGCTTAAAGTAGGTTCACAGTTGCCGGCGAGCCGAACGCCGTAATGAGCTGCCATCGGCTATAGTCGGCCTTTATGATGACTTATAATCGGCTCATTACAGTTGGTTTTGAGGGCAGGCACGCAATGAGTTAACCCGCAGCAGAGGGATGCTGGAGCAAAAGTGTCTCATTGGCGAGTGCATAGAATCGTAGCGTACCTGTTAGGCCTAGTCCAGATGAGGCCGCGGTGCGTCTTGAGTGGAGATGCCATAGGATTTTTTTCAACAGAAAGGGATAAAACTTAACAAGCAGCCAAGACATAAAGGAACAAGTTAAAAAGAGACAAGATTTTTTAAAGTGGTTCGGCACGAAAATGCCTACGTCCACTGATTCTCTTTGTTAATTCACTTCATATGGGCAGTACAAGTTAAGAAAAGTATCGACGGAGGTGTCGGATGTTCCATGCCCTCTGGAACACCTCTCTATCCACTGTTGATAAAATATAAGCTCCGTTGTGGAGATCTTTATGAATTACATATGGTCCGTCCCAGATGGGGTCCAGTGCCCCGGGGCGTGGAAAGATTCGCCTGAGGACAAGATCTCCTTCTTGTAAGCTGCGATGCTTGACTTTGGAATTGTATAGCGCTGCCACTTTTTGTTTGTGAGCTGCTGCTTTGAGTGCTGCATCGTTTCTCCTTTCCTCAATCAGGTCCAAAGACGTGAGGAGGAGTTCTTCGTTTTCTTCTGGGTTGTAGTGGATCCTACGGTGGGAAGGTACAATAGTCTCAACCGGGAGCATTGCTTCTGATCCATATGCCAAAGAGAAGGGAGTATGCCCTGTTGATGTTTTGAAAGATGTGCGGTAGGCCCAAAGTGCCGTAGGAAGTTCGTCTACCCAAGCGCCTTTTGACTTTTCAAGTTTCTTCTTGATTAGGGTTTTGAGAATTTTATTGACAGCTTCGACTTGTCCGTTTGCCTGAGGATAAGCTACTGATGAGAAGCTTTTCTGAATTCCATGCTCTTGGCACCAGTCGGCGAATTCTTCGCTGTCAAATTGGAGTCCGTTGTCTGATATGATTTTGAGTGGACTCCATACCTGCACAGAATATTTTTGATCAAGAAGTTGATAACTTTTGCTGAAGATATTTTATTTAGAGGTTCCGCTTCCACCCATTTGGTGAAATAATCAACTGCCACCATAGCATATTTGGCTCCGCCTCGGCCCGTTGGCAGTTCTCCAATCAAGTCAATTCCCCATACAGCAAAGGGCCAAGGGCTGGTCATTTGAGTAATCTCATTCGTGGGTAGTCGAGGAATCTTGGCAAATTTCTGACATCTGTCGCATTTCTTGACGAAGTCTAGGGCATCTTTGTTTAGTGTGGGCCAGTAATATCCATATCGGAGTATCTTTCTTGCCAAAGTCTGCCCTCCAGTGTGATCTCCGCATCCTCCCTGATGGATGTTTGATAAGATCTCCTTGGCTTCCCTTCCAGCGACGCATCTTAATAAGGGGCTAGAGAAGCCACGCCGATAAAGGATGCCTTCTTGTATTGTGTAGTGGGGAACTTTCCTCAAGATCCTCTTGGCTTCGTCACGCCTGTCGGGTAGTATGCCATCTTGCAAATATTTCCGGATAGGAGTCATCCAGGTTCCTTCTTCGATTCCAGTTATCAGATTCACTTGTTCGAAACTTGGGGCTAGCTGCCTTGAGATGGCTAGTGCTCCGGAAATGGTGCTATTCTTCATACTAGCTTGCTTTGCAAGTTCATCTGCCTCTTGGTTCTCTTCTCGAGGAATGTGTTTGATTAGATAGTGGTCCAATTGATCGAGCAGCAGTTTGGTTTTCTTTAGGTATGCTGTGAGTCGTTCTCCTCGGGTCTGGAATTCTCCTAGTACCTGGTTTACGATAAGCTGAGAATCACTATGAAGACATAAGGAATTGATTCCAATTTCTAGGGCAAGTTCCAATCCTGCTATTACTGCTTCATATTTAGCATCGTTGTTAGTGGCCGTGAATTCCAACCTTAATGCATAGTACAACTTTCTTCCCCTGGGGGTGATGATCACAATACCTGCCCCCGAGCCTTGTTCGTTCGATGCTCCATCTACAAAGAGGTTCCACTTGATATTTTTTGCTACTTCGGATTGTTCCTTGCCTTCGTTGGTAGTGAATTCGGCAATGAAATCGGCCATGGCTTGTCCTTTGATAGCGGTGCGAGGATGGTAGGTGATATCATACTGACTTAGTTCAATGCACCATTTGAGGAGTCGCCCCGAAGTGTCAGGACGATGGAGCACCTGTCTTAGCGGTTGATCGGTTAGAACTCTGATGGAGTGAGACTGGAAGTAGTGTCGCAGTTTTCGTGACGCGATCAATAAACAATACGCTAATTTCTCAAGTTTAGGATATCTGGCTTCTACCCCTGTAAATCTCTTACTTACAAAGTAAACTGGACGTTGTGTGCGGTCTTCCTCTCTTACCAAGGCGGCGCTTAGAGCATGAGATGATACAGCGAGGTATAGGTATAACACTTCACCTTCATTTGGAGTTGAGAGTACTGGTGGCCTCTGAAGGTGTTCGATTAGGTTAAGGAAGGCTTTTAAGCATTCGTCGGTCCACTCGAACTTCCCTTTGTCTTTCTTGAGGGCTTCGAAGAAAGGGACACACTTGTCAGTCGCTTTGGAAATGAATCTGCTTAGGGCGGCCACCTTTCCGTTTAGGCTCTGCATTTCTTTTCGAGTGGAAGGTATCTTTATTTCTTTTAGAGCCTGGATCTGTTCAGGGTTTGCTTCGATTCCTCTGGCGTGGACGATAAATCCTAAGAATTTTCCCGATGATACTCCGAAGGAGCACTTTAGAGGATTCAGCTTCATCCTATATCGGCGAAGTACCTGAAACATCTCGTCCAGGTGGCTTACGTGGTCGTCGGCTTTCCTGGACTTTACCAACATGTCATCCACATACACTTCCGTAGTTCGTCCTATTAGTTCCGCGAACATCTTGTTGACGAGGCGCTGATAGGTAGCTCCGGCATTTTTGAGTCCAAAAGGCATGACTTTGTAACAATATAATCCGCGGTCAGTGATGAAGCTGGTGTGGTCTTGATCGGGGGCGTGCATGGGAATCTGGTTATATCCGGAGTATGCATCTATGAAAGATAGGAGTTCATGCCCGGCTGTGCTGTCTACAAGTTGGTCAATTCGGGGAAGTGGGAAGCAATCTTTTGGGCAAGCGTCATTCAGGTTGGAGAAGTCGATACATGTTCGCCACTTTCCATTGGCCTTTTTTACCAGTACTGGGTTAGCAATCCACTCTGGGTAGATGGCTTCTCGTATGAAGCCATTAGCAAGTAGGTTCTTTACCTCCTCATTAAGGGCTGCTGATCGTTCTGCCCCCATACTTCTCTTTTTCTGCTTTACTGGTACCTTGGTGGGATCGATGTTCAGCATGTGGCATGCTATGTCTGGGGAGATTCCCGTCATATCGGCATGTGTCCATGCAAATACATCTAAGTTGTGGCGGGGGAAGTCGATGAGTTGATCTTTCAATTCCGTTTTTAGCTGAGATCCGATTTTTAATAGTCTACTTGAATCATGCTTATCTACAGATACGAATTCCATAGCCTCTGCAGGCTCGGCGGTAGCCTCCTCCTCTTTATCCCTGGGGTCTAGTTCGTTGAAGGGATCGCTGGTATATCGAAGAGGAGGGGCTTTCTTTAATTGCTATGCTTCCAAGTTTTTCATGCAGAGAGTAGTCTCTGCATCTTTCCCTTTGTTCTTTCTGCGGTTATTGCGAAGTTTCGTTACGTAACAGTCTCGGGCCGCGTCTTGGTCTCCTTCTACTTCTCCTACTCCGTTGTCTGTTGGAAATTTCATCTTCAGGCACCAGGGGGCTAAGACAATTTGGAAGTCAGACAAGGCTGGTCTTCCCAAGAAGGCGTTGTAAGCCGAGTGGTTTTCTATTAGTACGAACGTTTGTTTTCGCACAACGGAGCGGGGATGACTTCCTATTTCGACGAAGAGGTCAAGTTGCCCGAGGGGCATTTTTGCATCTCCAGTGAAACCGTGCAGTGGTTTGTCGCAGGGGGACACATCCTTCGTTGATAACTTCATTTTATCAAAAGCATGCTTGAATAGGATATTTACGGAGCTTCCTGTGTCTATTAGAATTCGAAAAACTTTAGCTGGACCGAACCAGGCAGAGATGACCATAGGATCCATATGTGGGTACTGTCTTCCTTCCAAATCACGCCTACTGAATATGATGTCATCGTTCTCTTTTCGTTTCGGGTGGCGTTCTTCCGTAATGGAGTTAACATAGCCTTCAGCATTTCTGAGTGACTTGCCGTACCTTTCCATCTCTGCCCAACTTCTGTCGGCGATGTGAGGTCCTCCCGAGATGGTGAGGACCACTATCTTCTCTTGACTAGAGCCACTGGTGTTGTGATTGTTGCGATTCCCTCCGCCTACTTCTGGGAGGGGTTGCTTTGAGTTCTCATTGACAGGAGTTGGAGTCCTGTTCTGACCCTTCACATAGCGTTCCAGTCTTCTTCTTCTAATGTGTTCTTCGATCAAGTCCCGAAGATGGTGGCATTCATTGGTGTCATGTCCGTGGGATTCGTGGAAGCGACAGAACTTTCCAGACTTGAGTGCGTTATCTGATTCTTTTTTGTGCGGGGGGCGCTTGTATCCGAGTTCGCCCTGAGTGGCTAGGAAGATGTTTTCGATTGTTTCATTTAAAGGAGTGTAGGAGTCAAATCTTGGTCCTGGCCGATATTGGCGCTTTTCAACCTTCCTGCCTCCAGCATTGTCCCTAGATTCATTTCTTCGAGTATCCTTAGCTGCAGCGGAAACCTTATCCTGAACTGCCTTACCTTGTTGCCCTGACTGCCTCTCAGTGGCGGCGTCTTCGAGTCTCATATACTTTCCAGCTTCATGGAAGAAATCGGGTAAAGTAGCTGGTTTTTCTTTAGTTAGTCTTCTGGCAAACTTGGTATCTGGGTGTACACCACTACAGAGGGCCATTAGGGTGAGCTTCTCATCGGCATCTTGAACTGCAGCCGCTGCGGCGTTGAACCGGGTTAGGTATTGTTGCAGTGTCTCTCCGGATTTTTGCTTGACATTGGATAGAGAATAAGCATCCTTGGGTTGTTCCACATGAATGCGGAACTGGCTGATGAACTTTTCTTTCAACATCTCCCATGAGCTGATAGATCCTTGGGGTAGGTGGCAGAACCAGGAGGTAGCTAGGTCTGCTAGGAATAGCGGAAAGCATTTACACAACACTTCTTCTGTTGCTCCGCTCATGAGCATATGCTGGGTGTATCTCTGTAAGTGTACGATGGGGTCAGAAGTTCCTTTGTAAGGTTCCATGGTTGGCATCTTCCATTCCCGGGGGGTGATGGCAGTTTCGATATTGCGGGTGAAGGGGCTGGTGACCCTAGCGCCTATTCCCCGGTCCCTTTGCTCCCGTTGGACACACTCTCTGAATAATCGTGCCATTCGTTCATCAGAATTTGGGGCGGACAAAAATGAGCTTGGCTCTTCCCTGCGGGATCTATCTCATCCAGATGACCTGTAGGGATGGTACAGTCTGTCACTTCTAGTATTATCCAGTGGTTGTCTCTGGCTGCTTGGATGCACGCTAGGACCAGCTACAGTTGCCCCCTGCCTTGATCTTCCCCTGTGGGGTTCTGCTTCGAGCATATCCATGGGGTCAACTTCGGGCTGGGTTCTAGCTCGGCTCCGTTCAGCGGGGTATCTATGATTAGGTGGCATGACTGGCTCAGCTACATCCGACCCTCGCCTGGCGCCTCCCCCACTGGGTTCGGTTCCAAGGGTTTCCTCGAGTCGGAGTTCGGGCTGAGTCCGGGCGCGGCCCCTATCATTGTTGTTCCTGTTGATAGCTTCTTCGAAGAGGGAAGACCTTTGTTGTCTCCGAGATCCTCCGGATTGAGATTCACCCCATGATTCAGTGTTGCGGTTGGATTCTTCGACATCTCTCAAGCGTGACATGAGTTGGTTCACCAAAGCCTCTTGTTGGGATGCGAAGCGGTTAGTTACTTCCACCACAATTCTGTCTAGATCTGCTCTAGTTATTGCTGCCGGTTGTTCCGCGGCAGGGGCAGTTGGAATCGCTTGATCTTCATGTGGCACTGCTGCTGTAGTGGGATGGTTCTCTGGATCTGGATCCACTGGATTTGGAGCGCTGCTGGATGCAACGTTCTTTCCCTTGTTGGCGTCTTTTCTTGGTCTGGAAGTCATGTTTCCTAGGCAATGAAGGGTGCTATTGGGAAAGAAGGTTGAATGAGGGAAGCTGAAGCTTCAAGTTCCAAGTTCTCAGTGAAAGCACCAAAAATGTTTGCGCAAAAAATGGACAAACACTTCCAAGTCGTGTTATTTAGTTGATTATATGTGATTTTCAATGGTTTGGATGAGTTATATGAATATGAAAAAAGCAAGGGCTGAAATGTAAAAGACACACAGGTTTATAGTGGTTCGGCCAGAACGTGCCTACGTCCACTTTATATGTTATTATCTTCTTTTCTTTCGGATTACAAGTACAATGCTTTGTATACAAGTAAATGAAAGTAGTTTGAAAGTTCCTTCCTTGCTTGAGCTCTCAAACTTGTCTGCCATTGTTGTACCCCTGCCCCTCTATTTATAGAATGAGATAGGGGGCAGGGGTCTTGGAAGTATATAGCTGCTGGTGGGCCCGGGCTGAAGCAATCTAGACTGGCAATCATCTGGCTCGGTAGAGCTTCATTCGGCATTGAGCTTGGACCGGTGGTAGGTATGGACCGGTGGTAGTGAGTGTGGAGGTGGTCCGGTAGATAGTTGGTTCGGTGGTGGCCTTGTTGCTGGGTTGGTTCGGCATGGGTCATCCTCCCTCTGGTTCGGCAGTAGGGGGGAACGTTGGTTCGGCAGATGCTACTTCGGGTTGGTTTGGAGGTCGAGTGGAGGAGGTGTGATTCGGTACAGGTTGGTCCGGTATTGGAGGGCTTGGGCCGAATGAAGCTTGGGGCCGAATGAGGCTCAGGGCCGAATGAGCTTGGGGCCGAATGAGGCTTGGGGCCGAATGAGGCTTAGGGCCGAATGAGCTTGGGGCCGAATGAGGCTTGGGGCCGAATGAGAATGTTGGATGGATTTCTAGGTTAGTTTTTGAGCTTCTTGGCTGTCGAACGAAGTGGAGGTTGCGAGCCCGGGTAAAACTGTGACTTCTTGGTCTCGAGATCTTCTGGGTGAGAATTCGCCCAACATAAAACAATTTAAAAAAATTCAAAAAAAAATCATGAACTTTTAGCATTTTTGGTTAACTTTAAACACAAACACTCTCTCCTCTATCCACTAATTAACCTGTTAATATGTCTATTTATCTATTTAATAGTGGTAAAGTAGAAAACCTCCCACCTCTCATATCGATCTATGATTTTTCCTCAAGTCTTCTCGTTCTTTTTAAATTTTCATAGATATTTTTAAACAAATTATGATTTTTATGGTTGTTTAATATATTTATTAATTTGCTACTATTGTTATACATTTAATGACCTACACTTTTTGATTCCTACTATTGTTCATAAAGTTCGCCTCAACTTTCACATATAATTTATATTTAAGTCCATATATTTGAATTAAATAAACGATCATAACTATTAAATATTTAAATAAATTTTATTAAGTAATGTCCATTAATTCATCTAATAAATCCTGAAAATAACAATGTTAACGTGAATACCCACTTGTAGCAACGAAAATGGTAAAAATTAAATTTTCATTTGAATATAAAATATATAGATCACATATATAAAAAGTTATATGCATAAACAATAATAGTAAATTAATTGTGCAATACATTTATCTTTTTGTGAAAAACGAATGACCCTCTTTAGGAGAAAAGCACTTATGTATATAATATTTATCTCAATAAATTGTTTAGTTAGTCTCAATAAAATGCGTTGACATTAGTCATAATTATTATTTATGGCATTGTAGGTTAGTTCATATATATGAGAAACGCTAGACAAATTGAAAACGTAAGCTTTTCAACCATCGTTTGATTTTAAATTATTTGATACAAGAGGCTTCTACGTATCCATCTACACTTCATCTTCTCCGATCAACTCAAGCAACACAAGAACCATCTCCTCCTTCCTTAACCTTACTCCGACCATCTCCGGCCTCTTCTTCACCAAACTTGGTTACGAATACAAATGGAATGACGTTAAAAATCAAGCCTTATCGTTTCCAATGTGAGATTGTTGGTTAGTTACCCAATTTAGGCAGCTAATTTAAAGAATTAAGGAGTTAAGTAATATGGGAACAGAAACAATTTCGTTTTCTTAGCCGTGCAATCGATACGAAGAGCTGGAAGCAAAATGAACAAGTGAAAGAATTTTCAAAGTGTGAAAAGCATTTACGTATAGTTCATCCTAAGACAAGTGTCAATTCGTGTCCCACTACAAACAAACAGGTGAAGAGATCTACACCACAATCGATATGAAATGACCTGTTCGTATCCATTGGCCATCGATTCAAGAACCTCCTTCGTATCCATCCACGGCTGATCTAAGATGAAGATTATCGTATCCATTAGGAAATCGATACGAAACACAAGGAAAAAGCTTATCTGAACCATTCAAATCCATTAGAAATGCATCGATACGAAATGATAAGTTCGTATCCATCAACCTAAAGCCCACGGAGATGCGTATCCATCGATACAAAATATTTTGAAAATCTAACCAATTCTTATCGGTCACCATCGATACAAAGATGATTTTTCAACTTCTCACATCGATCCAGGAGAGGATCGATACGGAGGAATATTCAAAAACAACCATCAAGCGTTATTACAACTCGAATTTCACGTCGGTTCAGGAGAGGACCGATATGAAACTCGATAAAAACTTGACGACTCGTGAACGTGCAAATATGAAAGGGAGTCAGGTTAACATACCTTTATGTATGACGGACTAACATTCAATTTTCAAAATTGACAGGAATTGAATGTTCAACTGGTGACAATTACAACAGTGAACAACAGATTGCTGACACTCGACACTCAGTTACAACAATGCACTGTGCCATGATTGACAGTCAACAATTCAGTATTTATATTAACGAAAAATCAATCAAAGATTACATCTTTTGACGAAAAGACAACGATTGTTCAATGAATTGGGTAAGACTTTTCATAATGAAGATCGCAGCTTTTCAAAGCATGTCATGTTCCCACAAGATATACTTTGGGGGCCAAATGTTATCCGGCCTTTTGACAAGGCTGTGACACCAAGAAATAAACTGGAAATCAAAGACAGTTCATCCCAAAGATCGGTTATACACGGGTCTACTATGGATACTAGTAAATTTTGCCCGAGTCTGAATCGAGCTACAATCGACATGAATCAACAAGCAAAGCTATGGAAGCCAGCATTCCAAATTTCAAGTCAGTCGGAGTTCGTATGCACAAGATATTGATCGATCAAGTCTTACATGGAACACATATGGTTCGTATCCATCAAGTATACATTGCTTCGTATCCACCAAGTGAGCGCTGGTTCGTATCCATCATGATTAACAATAGTTCATATCTATCCGTAAATGTCACTTCATATCGGTCCCATGAATACAATCTTTGTATCGATCTTCTACCTACATGGTTCGTATTGATCGTTGTTGATCGATAAGAGAGGAGCCATCCATCATCGGTACGAATAACTACTTGATGATCGATACGAAGAGGTTGTCCATCTATCGATACGAAGCGGCCACTAAGCTATCTATATGAAATAGCTCCAGGAATCGATACGAAGTAGAGTGCAAAAGGTCGATATGAATGGAGTTATATTGGTCGATACGAACAAAAGCACGTTAAAGAGGAAGACTCGGTCACTCGGCATAAAATGTGGATCGATCCTAAAATATAGCGCCACGTTATTTGATCGACACGTTCCAGCATGGATACGAAGCCATCGATACGAAAGGTATCGATATGAACTCAATAATGTCTTGCAAATGCAAACTTGGATCAATCATAACTTAAAATCTACAAGTCCAAATGCCACCAAATTTTCACAGGAGCTTACATACTACCTCTACTTGACCTTTGATCAATCTCGACCCAAATGGAGTCATTTGGGATCGATACGAAATTCATACGTATCGATCAGGGATTAATCTCAATCTACCTCCGATTGATCTGGTGGGCCCACCCACGTGAGAAAAGGAGTCTTCCGACATTTGAGATAGATTTTTTTAGCCTACGCCTATGAATAACAGTCCCAGGCCTTCAGAAAATAGATTTTGGATTCTTCTACGCAGATACTCTGCCGAAATCTCCATTGTATCTTGAGTGTACTGTTGCAATCAGTTGTAACCAGCGAGCATCATAAATAAAACAACAAACTTTCCATAGTAGACATAGACTACACTACAAAAAAGCATGTCTTTGGTTGCACTTATTCGCTGCGTTTAGATGTAAGTGCAACCACTTTTTTTAAACCTTTTTTTCACATTTACTGTACTATTTTCATCGAAAAATTAACATCCCTTCCCCACCTAAACTAATTCACTTGTTGCCTTTTGCCTCTCAAACTCCCAGCTCCGTTCTATTTTTTCATTTCACTTAAAAATTCAACTCGCCCAGCGTTTCCTTCATCGTCGCACTACTCCTCCCCAATTCTTCAATATGTTGCCATTTCCACACATACCTAAATTCCATCCACTCTTTCAATCTCACCCCTCTTTTCTGCATAAACCCTAAATAAGCATTCGGAACAAATAGAGGCTCGTAAAAACGCTAATTTAGCCGAGGTATTTAATTTATTTTTGCTGTTATTTTACATATTTTAGTAAATGTTGCCTCAACCTTTGTAGATGATATAATTCATGTTTTCATAGTTTAATAATACCTATGTTACTAAACTGTATATAATTTCTTAATCTGAAATTGTCGTTTTATTTAGCTATATCTGTAGTTAATTTTATTTAGAAATTGGCAAAGATGGAATAAATAGAGATGATTGATGGCTGCTCATAATTCCTCATATCTGTAGTTTATGAGCTAGAATAGACATCCGCATTAACTTTTATGACCATGTCATCAGGATATCAAAATTGTCAAAATAGTTGTCCATTTAGTTGAGGCTATTTGTTCCGTACATAAATTATTCTGCTATGATACCTGAATGAAATCATAGAATTAGGATGCATATTATTGTAACTAAAATACATTGTAAGTGGCAATACTGATTTTTTATGTAACGTTTAAGATGTGTTGGCTTCTGACAATATACGGGGAATTTTTTATGTATGCTAACACTATTTACAAACCAATTAGGAACATTAAAAGTTTGACTGAATGGTTTTGTTGTATTTAATTTTGTTGTAGTCTGAGTGTGATATTTTTGATATTGTAAGCTGGGTAGGTTATTGATTATGAGCCAAATTACATTTAAGCCAATGGAATACTAATTTAGATGACAGTCCAATAAGTTAATTGAAAATCACTGTTTTCAATTAGAACTAATGAATAACGTTTATTGAGATCTACTTTATAGCATTTATTTAGATGCTCTTTAATAGTATTACACTATTGCCTATGGAGTTTTTTAATTTTAACTCATAAAAATATCCACTTGGTTCTTTTTAATTTTTGCATGGACTTTAAATATGTTGAAAATGAGAGTTATAAAAACAAAGAACTCAAACACAAAACTGCAGTTCGTGATCTAAAATTTATTGAATAACAATAGCTATTATATAGCCTTACATGAACAAACTGAATAGCAAGAAAACAGCCCACGTATGCATAAACGTGGTAAATGCAGCAAAACAGAATCCCCAAAGAAAGTGTCAAACTTCCTAGAAACAGGGAATTTATTCAGACAAAGCAACAAACTAAATAATCCTTCATTCCTTCCCTTAAACTTACTGCAAATTGCAGTCAGTTTACATCAGGAATTTCTATAACACCCAGCAGTTTTCTCAGCTTCAGAAAGGCATCAAGCTTCAGCGGTTTGGTCATCAAATCTGCTACCTGATCTTGGCTTCCGCAATGAACCAAAGCAATTGCACCTTCCTTAGTAAGATTTCTCAAGAAATGGTACCTCACATCAATATGCTTGCTGCGTCCGTGCATCACCGGATTTTTGGACAGTTTGATAGTTGAGTTGTTGTCACATTTCACATGTGTGCACCCTCCATCGGAATGGCCCAGTTCATTCAAAATCCTTTTTATCCACAAAGCTTGACATGCACACATTGCAGCTGCCACAAATTCTGCCTCAGTAGTTGATAAAGTCACTATTGGCTGCTTCTTTGAACTCCACGAGACTGCTCCAGAGCTCAGCAGAAATACATACCCACTTGTGCTCTTTCTGTCCTCCAAATCTCCAGCATAGTCACTATCTGTAAATGCAAGTAATGCATCACTTCCTCCTTTCTTGTAATGAATTCCATAGTTTACAGTCCCTCTCAAATATCGAAGTGCCCTTTTTGCTACTTGTAGATGAAGCTCTGTAGGTTTAGACATGTATCTACTTATGAGGCAAGTGACAAACATCATATCCGGTCGTGTGGCCGTGAGATACATTAAACTACCCACCAATTGCTTGTAGTAAGTTTCATCCACTGCAATGCCATCTCCATCTTTGCTGATTTTGCTTCCAGGAACTATTGGATTATTAACTGAATTGCTCTCCATCATACCAAACCTCTTTAAAACTTCCAATGCATATTTCTTTTGGCATATGTAAATGCCATCTGAACTCTGCAGCACTTCAATCCCAAGGAAAAAATGCATCTTTCCTAAGTCGGACATGTCGAACTCTCTCATCATGGAACTTTTGAACTCGGTCAGCATAATTTCATCATTACCTGTAAATATTAAGTCGTCAACATACACATTTACAATGATGATCTTTCCTTCTCTGCTTTTCTTAGTGAACAATGTCTGCTCGCTGCCACACTTTTGAAAACCTTCATTGATGAAATATGTTTCGATTCGACTAAACCAAGCTCGTGGAGCTTGTTTTAATCCGTACAATGCTTTATGCAACTTGTAAACTAGATGTTCGCTGCCCCTTTTCATATACCCCTTCGGTTGTTCAACGTAAACATCTTCGTTCAGCTCACCATGAAGAAAGGCTGATTTGACGTCCAACTGAAAAATTTTCCAGCTTTTCTGTGCAGCTAAAGCAATAATTATCCTCACCGTATCCAACCTTGCCACTGGTGCAAAAACCTCTGTGTAATCTACGCCGTGCTTCTGTGAGTACCCTTTAGCGACAAGCCTTGCCTTGTGCTTATCAATGCCTCCATGCTCATTGTATTTTGTTTTATACACCCATTTTACCCCGATTTTTTTTGCTCCATCTGGCAGTTCAACAAGTGACCAAGTCTTATTCTTCTCTATGGAATTTATCTCGCAGTCCATAGCGCGTCTCCAGTTTGCATTCTTCACTGCATCTTCGAATTGAATAGGATCAGATGAAACAACTAATGCCATGTTTGCTTCATCTTCAGACAATCCTTCCCCATTAACATAATCTTCCATCCACATCGGTGGACCCCTCACTCTCCCTTCATCTCCAGTTCTATCTTCCTCACCAATCTCTACATCATTAACATCTTCACCTCCATCGTCACTCTCCCTCTCTTCCTCATTATTTTCTTCATTTTCACCCCAATCTAAATCTAAAAGAATTTGCTTTTCATAAGACACATCCCAATCCCACTGTTTTTCTTCTTCAAAAATCACGTCCCTACTCACTACAATCCTTTTATTAATAGGATCAAACAATCTATACCCCTTTGACTCCTCACTGACTCCTAAAAATACACAAGGAAAACTTTTATCATCAAGCTTACCTCTTTTTACATCTGGAGTATGCACATGAGCCAAGCAACCAAAGACTCGAAAGTAACCTACTGAGGGTTTCATCCCGCTCCATGATTCTTGAGGTGTAATATCTTTCACTGCGCAGGTTGGACATCTGTTTAAAACATAGAATGTCCAAATCACCGCCTCCGGCCAAAAGGTCTTTGGAATTCTTGTGTCAGAAAGCATCGATCGGACCATGTTCATCACTGTTCTATTTTTCCTTTCAGCTACACCATTGTGTTGTGGAGTATATGCCGTGGTCAACTGCCTCTTGATTCCCATTTGTTTACAGAACTCATTGAATTCGTTTGAAGTAAATTCTCCTCCCCTATCAGTTCGTAAGCACTTTAAGAACATGCCTGTGTCTTTTTCAACCATTATTTTGAAACTTTTAAAGCAATTCAATGCCTCTGACTTTTCAGCCAGTAAAAATACCCATGATTTCCTGCTAAAGTCATCAATGAAACTCAATATGTACCTCTTTCCGCTGTTAGACTCAGGTGAGATAGGACCGCAAATATCAGCGTGAATCAGCTCCAATTTTTGACTTGCTCTCCAAGTGCTTTTCTTTGGCATGGCATCTCTATGTTGCTTGCCGTTAATACAATCTGTGCAGGTCATGTTTGTGACATGAAATTGGGGAAGTCCATGTACCATGCTCTTACACTGCAGGGTTCTTAGACCTTCAAAGTTCAAGTGGCCATATCGTCTATGCCAAAGATAGGAGATGTCTTGAGAGCTTGTGTGAAGACATCTTTCTAGTTGAGTTTGTGCAGGTGCTTGAGCTTAAGTCTGTGCTAGCAGAATGAACATTCTATTTGTGCTCATTTGGGTTTGAATAATCAAACCCTTATCTGGATGGTAAATGTTACAAACTCCTCCTTGAATTAAAATCGTCAAACCTCTATCTTGAAGTTGTCCTATGCTCAAGAGATTATTTTTGAGCTCTGGAATATAGTACACTTCATTGACAACAAAGTTAACACCATTTAACATTAGCCTCACATTTCCTATTCCAGCCACCTTCATTTTACTATTGTTTCCCAACTTAACAAAATGTTGAAAACTTTCATCTAACTTGGTAAACATACCTCTATACCCACACATATGATTGGAGCTCCCTGAGTCCAAGAACCATGCATCATTTCGTTTCCCCTCATGCAATTCAACATATGACATCAGCAACATCTCATCCTCTTCATTCAGCTCTGCATAATTAACTTCCTTTTTTAAGTCTGGACAATCATATTGGAAATGTCCAAGTTTGTGACACTTGAAGCATTCCACCATGGCCCTATTGAACATTTGTCCTCTTCCACGACCTCTTCCTCTATAACTGCTTTTTCCTCGGCCTCTTCCTCCAACTCGTTCATCACAGACCCTTAGTGCTTGATCATCTCCTTCATGCTTTCGGAACTTTTGTTCGTGAACAAGTAATGAACTCTGCAGTTCATCCACAGAAAGACGATTGATGTCTTTCGACTCCTCAATTGAACAAACTATGTAGTTGAACTTCTCAGTAAGTGTACGCAAAATTTTCTCAACAATCTTCACATCTGACATGTTCTCTCCAAGATTCCTCATATCGTTCGCCACTAGCATCACTCTTGCAAAGTAATCAGTGACAGATTCTCCCAGTTTCATCTCTAACACTTCAAAATTCCTGTGAAGGATTTGAAGTTGAGCACGCTGCACCCTAGCATTTCCTTGGTACTTGACCTTCGTGGAATCCCACAACTGCTTTGCCGTTTCCTTGTGAGCAATTGTCTTCAGAATGGACTTATCAATGGATTGAAAAAGATAATTCTTGGCCTTCAGATCCTTCAACTTCGTCTCCTCCAAAGTTTTTCTTTGTGCAGCAGTTAAAACTTCTCCAGATGCAGGCTCTGTGTACCCTGTCTCTATAACACTCCAATACTCCTTTGATCGCAGGAGATTTTCCATTAGCATGTTCCAATGCTCATAATCCCCATCAAACCTTGGGATACAAGGCTGTGCAAAGTTACTTGACTCCGCTGCCATCTTTCACTTGCTCACTCTCACTCTGTGTTTAGGAAATCACTAAAAAGGACTGCAATTTTTTTTTTCAGATCCAACGGGGCTCTGATACCAATTTGTTGAAAATGAGAGTTATAAAAACAAAGAACTCAAACACAAAACTGCAGTTCGTGATCTAAAATTTATTGAATAACAATAGCTATTATATAGCCTTACATGAACAAACTGAATAGCAAGAAAACAGCCCACGTATGCATAAACGTGGTAAATGCAGCAAAACAGAATCCCCAAAGAAAGTGTCAAACTTCCTAGAAACAGGGAATTTATTCAGACAAAGCAACAAACTAAATAATCCTTCAAAATAGCTCCCTAAGAGTTGATTCCTTTTCTTTCTTAATATTTTAAATAGTCCCATATTTAGTCTTGATTTATTGTTATGATCAAATAATCTTTGTTTTGTTTTAAGTTGTTTTGTCATTGTCATGTGTTTATGTGTTATGTGTGGATAGCATATCTCCAGGATTCTCCACAATGTTTTGATGTTCTTTTAGGTATAATTTGGATCATAGGCTGGCATTGGATCCTCAAATGTGGACCTCAGTCTTGCCATGTCCTTTACCTTTTACTTTTAAAAGCTATTTAAATCTGTGATACCACACGGGAATTATCCATATTATATATTATTATTATAACGACCAAACTGTTCAAATTATCTAGCTGTAATGTTTTCTTCTATGCATACTAAATTTTTTCATAACAATGTAGGAGACCACATCAGCTCAATACATACTACATCAGTACATTGCAGCCTCAGGAGGAACAAAGCTACAAAACTCAATCATAAACTCATATGCAATAGGAAAACTAAAAATGGTAGTATCAGAATTTGAAGCTGCAACAAAAATCATAAAAAATAGGAATGAGTCTAAAAGCAATGAATCTGGAGGATTTGTTCATTGGCAAATGACACCTGAAATGTGGTACATAACACGCTGAGCTTGTTGTTGGTGGAAGTAAAGTTCATGCTGGGTGCAATGGCAAGCTTGTTCGGCGACCCACACCCTGGCTTGGTGCACACGCTGCTAAAGGTCTTGTTAGACCTCTTCGTCATGCACTACAGATATATCTCTTCATATACACGTGCGCAACATATATGTATATACACATACCTAACACATATATACATACATACATATACACACACATGTGTGCACATTCATACATATCCTTAATTTGGCCCATCAATTGATAAATTATGTAGATTGATATATAATCTTCCTTGATATTTGATTATCCTAAGCGATCGTTTACCTCTTCAAAGGCTCATGCAGTTACTCTATAAAGTTAATTGATTATTTTAAAAGACAAGTTGGAAATCACATGATGTCACCATAAGGCTCTATTCCTATATAAAGAGGCAGAGATACCTATGTTTCATTCATTATAAAAGAATCGAGTACATGAGTTATAATGGCTATTAATAATAAATTCACGAACTTTTTATTATTTTTGGCCATGTGCTTGATGGTTTTGGTTGCATTCTATAGTTTATTTTTTTCCTACATACATTTAGTTTACTTTGTGTGTGTATACAGGACTTCTGATATCTATTCTGCATTAATTAGTTGGACTCGGCACTTAATGAACGTGTTGTAAAAGGTATGTTAAATGCATAACATATCGTTTCAAATTTGCATGTATTATGTGAGCTTTAACTCACAAACTTTGAATTTAATTTTTGTGGTCACTTAAACCCAGTTTTAGAAATAATAATGGGGTAAAACTGTGTGCATCTTATCCAATCAGAACAAGAGTTTTGTGCACTGGGTAAAAAATGACGACGATGATGTTATAAAGGATAACGAGTCTTACTTGGCTAATATCAGTACAGTAAAAGTAAGAAGGGTTTTCAAAGTCAAAATTGCACCGCCATGGATTCTTCAACCCTAAACCCAAACCTCTTCCTGAAACACACTATCATCAGCAACTGGATTATCTTTCAGAGTTAACTGCAAGTTGATCTCTCTGTCTCACTCAATCGTATTCTTCTTCCTTTTTATTTTTTTTATTCGTTCATTCTTTTTTTTTACCCTCTACTTTTCTGCATTGAAATACCATATTAGAAATAAAATTCTTCCAGGATAGGTTATTCTGAATTGTCATTATACTATTAGTGAATGACCCGCCTAATGTTATTGTTGCTTCTTTATTGTAGTCATCTTATGGGTTTGTTGATTATTTCTGGTCGCAGATCTACTGCACTTACAATCGTGTCACTTAATGGAAGGCATTTGTAAGCATTGTTTTTTAGCATCTATGATTTACTTGTTTAGCGAAACATTTGTGCATATCATCTGTAGCATATATAATAAAGCTCTTGAAGATGAAATTGTTGTTCTTGATAAGATTGCTATGCCATTGACATTGATGATCGTTAGTTTGTCTTCTTAAGGAATATCTCAATCAGAGCTTGATATTTTTTTATGGTGCAACATGTTTCTAGTATATGACAAAATAGCAACATCAGTTTGAAAACACTGACTTAGTTTTACAGGAGTGTGTGCATAACGTGGCTGATGTGTGTAATAATCACTTTTGTAAATTGATTAACTTAACAAAAATAAGTTATTTCAAAGGAATTTTGTAACTAGTATGCAATTATCAATCAATGTGGTACAGTAATTCATAGAGGATATACTATTTTGCAAATTGCCAAAATAGCAGGATCACTAAAGTTTCCCATTATAGTGGACAATGTTTATGCACATATAGTTTTCAGTGGCTGTAAATTTATGCCCATGATGTCTTTTACTCATTTAGCCCCAAGTATAATAATCGGATCGTTATCAAAAAGATGGATGATTCCAGGCTGGCATCAGGATGGCTAGCCATTTCTGATTCTTGTGGCTCTCTTAACCAAGTAAGATAAACAAACTATTTTCATTCCCTTCGTAGAAAATTTTCTTTGAATGTCAAACATTCTAAGTGTTGAATAGTAATATGATGTAGAGAAAACCATATGCTCAATAACTAGTTTTATAAAATTAACTAAGTTTAAGTTAACTATATTTTATAAATAATAATAATATAACTAATTTAACAAATTTTATAAATAATGATAATGAATTAACTAAGTTTACAAAAATTAACTAAGTTTATAATAATAATATAATTAAGTTAACCGAGTTTTAGTAGTAGCATTACTAATAATAAATTAACTAAGTTAACCACGTGAAAAAAGTAACTAAGTTTTGTTAAAATTAAACAAGTTTTATAATATTAACTAAGTTTAAGTTAACTAAATTTTATAAATAATAATATAACTAATTTAACAAAATTTTATATAATGATGATGATGAATTAACTAAGTTAATAATAACAGTAATAATATAATTAAGTTAACTGAATTTTAATAATAATAATAATAATAATAATAAATTAACTAAGTTAATCAGGTTAATAAAAATTAACTAAGTTTTGTTTAAATTAAACAAGTTTTATAAAATTAACTAAGTTTAAGTTAATTAAATTTTATAAATAATAATAATATAACTAATTTAACAACATTTTATATATAATTGTAAGATTGGACTTTATTTATTTCATTTCGTTTATAACTTTAATCATTTGTATGATTTATAATATAATATATTCGTACAATGTTGTAAATGTTTGATATTAGATTTGAAGTCTTACTAATCAACATAATTGTTGATTATATGTTGCGCTTTCACTTGTACAGACATTGGATTTTCGAAGAGAGCAGGGTTGGACTTTTACGGTGCTAGCTTTCACTTGTACATGCAACAAGGAATTATGGATAATCAAGCGTTTTGTTAGCAACAGTTTGGTATAACATTTTATTAGTACTAGGTGTGTAAATTTGTATACGAATGGTTATTGTATGTGAGTTTGGTCATTTTATCAACAAACTAGTGTATTAGAATGGTTATGGATATCTTGTTTGATTATATGACTAATATGTATTTTAGTTGTTTGAATATGATGATTATGTGAGTGATTGTTGATTGATATAGTAGAAACAAATAAGACCATCAACAGAAAATAATAGCATGAAAAAATGATGCAAAATGATCAACTACTTTTAGAAGCGTTTCAAAAACTCTATACAAATACGTATAGTGGTATTGAGTAAACGCAACCATAAAATAGAGATAAAGTTAGAAACTCTATTATTAGTGCTAAAAAACCTTTTGGTAGCGTTTGAGAAGCGCTGTAATAGAAGGATTTATAGTGGCGTTGAAATAAATGCAACTAAAATCATGGATTTTTAGTTGCGGGCTTTACCACGGGGTTTATCAAAACGCTATCATAAGTTTCGGTAGAGTTTTTTGTGTGCCACCAAAAATAAAATTTCTTGTAGTGCTACAACGCTGAACCACTTTGAATATTTGTGTTCTTATACTTCTGTTTGTCTGTTATTGGCGTGTTTGTTAGATTAACCTCATTTTTCATTTATATTCTTCATTTTAATCTTTTTAAATACGCTTGAAGAGTGTTGTGCCAAACAATGCCCTTTAGGAGTGTAACCTCGAAGTAATCATTAGCTTCTACTTAATCCACCATTAATATTTGCATGTGCATTTTAATCTGCATTAGCCTTTAATTGTGGTATATGGGTTAGTGGGTAGGTGGGCTCCTCCATGTTGCATGACTTCTTTTATTTCTTCATTCCTTTGTCTTCTTTCACTTGTGCATGCATACGTACATGAAAGCTTCTTCGTATTTGCTTTCCGTTTCCTACAATAAAAATAAAAATGCGCAAGTAAATTTTCTCAAATTAAATCATATACAAAATTAACATTTTACTCCCCCTCGTATGAAGATGAATAAATAATGATTTGAAAACAATTTAAATTTTGGTTTAAATATGTAAAATACCCTAATATGCGCATTTATTTAAATAAAAGTAGATTAGACATGGAAGTAAAAAAATTATGTGCACATCAAATATCCTCACACTTATGTTTTTATTCGTTTTAGAATAAACTAAAACTAAGATAAATCTGTTTTCATAGGAAACACGATTGCATTGAGCATGTGCAACAAGCCATTAAACCTCTATGTGTCCCTAGTAGTACGGGTGTTGTCCCGTGAGGGTTTTCAGTGGATACTACCCATAAAGACCAAATGCGATATGCAGATTCTAATGCAATTATGTGATGCAAGTTTTCAAAAAAATATTTACAAATGAAGAATTTACTTTTAAATTGACATGAGATAGTAAAATATAAGTTTTGGTCACTTTCAGGAAATTTTGGTTCTTTATTAGTCAAAACTTCTAACAAAAACTAAGTTCTCGTTACATTTCAACTCTAATTTGGCTAGCTGTTCCGGTTGATAACATAGTGCAACGATGAAATGAGTTCTTTAATTGATTGTCCAGGTTGTAAAGTAGAATCTTTATTTCCTTTTATAAACAAGTCAAAATGGTAATGTTAATATCATGCTTTGGTTTCGATTGCTTACTCTCTCTTTATTTGAAATTTTTATTGATATTAACAATATTTACATATGCTTAACTCAGAAAACCGAGGTCAAATATACTACACATGCACTGCCTTGTGGGCTTACGTGAGGGAATACAGAGCATGGCGAGTGTACGCACAAGTGTGTACGTCTATCGATTGTAGGCATTACTAATAATAGAATTTTTATACATATACACCTAACTCATAAAACTGAGGCCAGATGTACCGTTCATGCACTGTCTTGCGGGCTTATGTGAGAAGAGTATAGAGCATGGCGAGTGCACACACAAGTGTGTACACCTATCGACTTTTGGCATTAATAATATATATTTATATATATATATATATATATATATATATATATATATATAAAGAAGAGAGAGCTATGCAAAATTGACTTAGCACAACTTAACATCGATGATTTAAAATGTTAATTCCTATACTTTAAATCAACCACTCTTTTAAGCAATGACAACAATTTAGAAAACACTTCATAATTATCACCTATGATTCTTCCTATATACTAGTTATACTAAAGTTGTTTGTAATTTAAACTTTAATTTTTATCATCCATTAAGACAAATAATTTTTCAAAATTTCAATCTAATGAACCAAAATTGTATGATTACTTTATCACGTCTTTCTAAAAGAAAATTATAGTGCAAACTCTTTTTTTTTCTTTTTTGGACTTTTTTCGGAAGAGAAATGCAGAAAAAGTACGAGAAGTCAAAATAAAATGAGTCCTCCCCCCACACTTGATTTTGATTGTGTCCTCACGGTCAATGCATGATAAATGAGTGTAAAGGAGATGAATATATACATATTTAAAAAGAGGGTTAATATTACTTACTAGACATAATATGGCTCATGAAAAATCGTGAGCTCCTCCTCTAGGTTACTTGGCAATTCCAAGTATGGTTTCAAGCGACGACCATTGACTTTGAAAATTGTTCTATGCCTAGGGTTTTGTATTTCTATCACCGTATGGAAAAACAGTTCGTACCGCAAATGGTCCGGTCCATCTTGATTTTAATTTCCCAGGGGTTAGAGTCATACAGTAGAACTTTTTGGTTTGACGAAACGTTTTTCTTATGATAGATTTGTCATGAAAAACTTTGGTTTTTACCTTATAAATTTTTGAGTTTTTGTATGCCTCGTTGCTAAGTTCTTCTAGCTCGTAGAGTTGTAGTTTTTGATTTTCGCCGGCTTTATTGAGATAGAAATTAAGTTCTTCACTTCCCACAACGCTTTATGTTCGATTTCGACTGGTAAATGACACGCTTTACCATTAACTAAACGAAATGGGGACATCCTATGCTTAGTTTTAAAAGCGATACGGTAAGATCAAAACGCATTTGTTAATTTTTTAGACCAACCTTTACGATTTTTATTAACGGTTTCTCAAAGGTTTGTTTGATTTGGCGATTTGAAACTTCAACTTGACCATAAGTTTGAGAATGCTAAGGAGTGGATGACTTATGGGTTATCAAGTATTTCTTCATTAGAGTTTTAAATGATCGATTGCAAAAGTGGGTTTCGTTATCACTTATCATCGTGCGAGGTGTGTCGAACTTCGAGAAGATGTTTTTTTTAAGGAATTTCACAATAATTCTATGGTCATTGGTTTTACATGGAACGACTTCGACCCACTTAAAAACATAATCGACAACAAGGAGAATGTACAGATTTCCAAAAGAGTTGGGGAATGGTCCCATGAAATCAATCCCCCAAATGTCAGAAATCTCGACTGTAAGAACGGGAGTCAAGGGCATCATATTTCATTGAGAGATTTTTCCTACCATTTGGCAACGATCGCAAGTTTTATAAAATTCGAACGAGTCTTTGAAAAGAGTGGGCCAGTATAAGCCACGTTGAAGTACCTTTTCACTAGTTTTTCGAGGACCGAAATGTCCACCGCATGCTTGATCATGACAAAACGAGAGAACACTCTTTACTTGACAATACTTCATATGTCTCGACACATACCCAAGGTCTTCAAATGTGTCGGTAATACATAAGACTCACTGTACTCCTAAGTCGAAATATTATTGAATATCATTACATGAGATCTTTTATTTGCTCACATACAAAATCTTACAGAAGACTCTCCATGGTCCATTGTGTAACTGTTTCAAACAACACATACATAATTGATAGCCCAACAATCATGAGTAATTTCACACTGTAACAACCCGCATATTTTACGATTGTATATTTAAATTTTTATTTAAATATAGCATCGTTAGTTGGATTTAAGTCCGAAAAGTTACCTTTTGCAAACAGTCAAATTAGGACTCGGGACCACTTCCATTAAGTTCAAAATGACGTTTGCGACCTTTTTGAGTATAAACATCGATATGTTTGGAGTTGGCTTGAATTTTGACATTTTCACTTAGGGCTTTGGGTTTGGGTTTCAGCCTAATAACCTAACATAAGACCCTAGCTCCACCCCCTCTCCTCTTCATTCATTCTCATATCCTAACACTTTAAGTTTTAAGCAAAAATGGGGGTAGAGAAAAGAGATTAGGAATTCCTAAGCCCTAGCTTCATTTGCAAATCCAAGTTTTAGCTCCAAAATCAAAAAGAAGCTTAGGTAAGCATCTCATTCTTCTTCTCCATCTCAATCTCTCTCCAATTTTCGAAATTTCCTATAACCTAATTTGGAAAATTATTGCTTCTAGACTTAGATTGGAGTTTCTAGAGTTGAAGTTGAAGAGTAGTTGATCTTCCTTTGCTTTCAAGCTTCTCCTTCGTTGTTTTTGGGTTTAAAAGTGAATTTTTGAACTCACATCTATGTCTATATCTTTGATAGTTATTAGGTAGTGATTCCTAACATCTATTCCTTGTTCATTTGCTTTGGATTGAATTGGTTTTATGAATATTCCAATTTTTGGTGTTTTGAAGTTAAATCTTTAAAAATCTTAGCTTTGATGTTTAATCATGCTTTTGGTGGCGTATCGAAGAGCCTACAGGGCTGGGTTACCTATTGGCGTAAGCCCCTAGCGTCCATCGCTCGACCGATCGCAAATTGTTTGAGATTTTTCCCCTTAGGGGCTAGGCTGAGAATACTGTAATTTTCAGTTCAGTCAACCGAAGCAGGAAGTCAGTTAACTAAACCGAACTAAGGAATTTTCCTGGGCCAGTATTAGTCGACTGACCACTCTGGGTCAGTCGACTGAGCCTGAAAACCGAAAGTTTCCAGGTATGAGTCAGTCGACTAACTACCTAGGTTCAGTCGACTGAACCTGGAAATAGAAAGTTTCCAGGATTTATGTCGGTCGACTGACCATCCTAGTCCACTCGACTGAACATGCTCTCTGCCTATTTTGCCTTTTGTGTTTGAATTTTCATTTTTTATCGATTCTTGTTTCTCTAATTTGTTGTTATCACCTTTGTTGACTTTGATAACTTCTTTTTCAGGATTGTTGTGGAATATCCATTTTGATGGATTTAGTATCGATTTCTACGGATTTGATTCACGTCTTCGTATGTGAATTTTTGGTTATCGATTGTTTCTACAATCAATTTTGTGATTTGTCACTTTAAAATGCAAAGGTTTCTATACTAGTAGTAAATAATCAAACTCTTTCACAAAGATGATTTCAACTCTATATTTAATGCAAAGCTCGTTTATAAAACCGTATTCCAATCTATTAGTATATACAAACCTTTACCTCATTCGTTTGAGAAATCTAATTAAACGGCTTAGTAAAACTAATGGTATGAAACGCTTGCGTTTACTTCGTCGATTAATTTTAGGACTTGTTCGATTAAAACTCTTGTGACAACTTTCGAGTGGAGATCTATAATTTGTTCGTAAATATTTAAGTTAAGCCAGTGGTTATGGGACATGAAGATAAACTCATTTATTTACTAGCTTAGTGTAATTGACACTTCTTGATGATCGATGATGATCATTTTTGTGGTTTAGACTAGCGATGTGCGATGTCTCTTTGTCCACGTGGGGGACTGTACCATGTTTGTCGAGTTTCAGCTCAAATTGGTGGGGTAGCGACCCATGGTCTTCGGGCCGTTTGTGGAGCTTCGGCTCAAAGGTCTTGGGGCTGTTTGTGGAGCTTCAGCTCAAAATTGATGGCTGACAACCATGTAATAGCGTTCCATTTGTGATAAACGTGTTGTGAGTTTTCATGCTCCCGTTTGTGATAGGCCTCCCCCTTTTGTGATTTCTAGATTTCTATTGATGATTTCTAGAATTTGTGTTTCACCAATTTTTATGATTTACATTGATAAGTTTTATCAATATTTGTGCATTGGTGAATTTGTGTTTCACCAACTTTTGTGATTGGCATTTATATATTTGTCAACATTTGTGGTTTGGTGAATAAAGTAAAGAATATGACATTCTTTTCTGTGTTTTGAGATTTCCGGTGATATTGTATGATTTTTGTGTTATTTAATGTATACTTGTCGCAGTATGGCATTATTGTTATCATACGTTTTTGTCATATCTCTTATTATATCTCATTTTATTTGATATTTATAGCTAGACTGATCCATTTATTATTTTCTTATTAAATAATACTCGGGTCAGACCGAGATATTAGAGATGCTTGTGCTTGACTCATCATCTGGGAACATTATCTGACTTTTGACTAACTACTCTAGTTTAGTGGTTTTTGTTGTTATACATACGAGATAGAGACTCCTTGATGTATACATATTCTTTTGTGTAGCACTTGTATCTATTCTTTTTGTGATATTGTGGATCCTGTTTGACCACTACTCTGATGTACACTTCTATGTGTTATATTCATATCTGTTTCGTCCTTTGTGATATGAATATCTGTGACTGATTTATGTTATGCTTATTTCTATATTTGTTTCTGAAGACCACATAGCCACTGTGTAGTAGTTTTGAGTTTGTATTTGTTATGCCAGATTTTCTCTTGAAATGAAATGCATGTCATACTATCTGACATATCGATGCTCGCACAAAGTAATTTCACAGATGGTCGCTCCTCAATAGCCTTATTCTTTGTGCTAGTTGACGGCATTACTCCGTAGTGTCCTTTGCTAGCGTGAGTCTAGAGGTAGGGCGTCACAGCATGGTATCAAAGCCAAACTTCGAAACCATGTAGAATAATCTAGCAAGGATCATCGTCTTAAGTCCTTCTTAGGAGTCATGCTTTAGGATTTATCCAAGGCATAGGACCCGTTCTATCCTATCTTCTTTCATGATGCTTTGTTTTATTAATCAAGTTTGTTTGATATTCATTCTGAGAATAACCTTTTTCTCTTCTTTCTTTCTTTCTTTACGAAGAAGAGATGGTTAGTTCTGACAGTCCTAGCGCTGGTCAATCTAGTAGTCCTTCTCTGGATGGTGTATTCATGTCTGACCAACAGCTTTTGGATCTTGTAAAGAATCAAAGGTTTATCTATGCTTTGAATAAGGACCCTGAATACGTTTTACCTCTGAAACTGGAAGTTCCTTTCGATCAGCTTGTAGATGTCACTCTACGGCTAGAAGAGGTCGATAAAGGAAGTGATAGTGATGTTGGAGGTTCCAAAAAGAGCCTCAATAACAACAAGAAGAGGCATATTAAGTTCAAAGTCCTAATCCCAAGAAGAAAGGGAAGCATGCAACTTCGGTAGCAAAGACTCCAATCCCTAATCGCAGAGAATGCTACAATTGTAATTCTAAGGACCACTATGTAAATGGGTGTCCAAGGCCTATTTCTTGTCACTATTGTAAAAATTCATATCATCGTATTTCTGCATGCCCCATATTTCAAAGCAAGAAGAAAGGAGAACAAGAAACTCCGGTAGCAAAGACTCCTACCTCTAGCGTGGACAATGCTATAATTGTGCTTCCACGGACCATTATGCCAATAGGTGTCCAAAACCTCTTTTTTTTCCATTATTGCAAAAGTTCGGGTCATGTTTTATCTTCATGTCCAAAACTTCCAAGCAAGAGGGAGGGAAAGCTAAATGTTGTGCAAACTCCTATTGACCCTTCTCTTGGTCAAGGTATTTCTCATTCAGTCCGTGATGACATTTGTTTTGTGATTATCCTATTTGAGTTCTTATTGATATGGGTTCATCCCATTATTTTTATATCAAAAGAACTTGTTGATTCTTTTTCTTTAAATATTTTGGGCTTGATGACTTCAATGAGATTTGCTAATCTGGTTGGCAGATCCGCAACACTCAGTTTACTTTGTAAAAATGTCGAGACTATTTTATGTGATTATGCTTTCCGATCCGTTTTGCATGTGAGGTGCTATTTAGGATTTGGAATTGATTTTTGTGAAAAGATTAGCTTAATCATTATGAAGCCATATCCTATGTCCCGAGTGGACTATCCATCTTTGACTTTTTCAATCTGTTAAGCAGATTTCTATTTTTCTTGATGATTTTGATTCCAATTTGGTGGTATCATTTTATTCTCTAGACCCACCTGTTGAGGAAGATATTATTCTCCTCATTCAAATAGTTCATGACTTTTACGTTATCTTTGAGCTTGTCTTAGGGTTATCACCTAAGCAAATCTATTGTGTGGTGCTAAGGTCTTTTCCATACGACCTTGCCACCAACTTTCATTAGCTATGAGTTGCGGACGATAGCGTTCCACTAACCGCATTCTGCACTCATTATGATTCTTATGAATGGCTTGTTATGTCATTTGGTTGACGAGCCATCCAATTTATTTCATCCATCTTATGAATCGAGTATTCTACGAATGTTTCGATGAGACCATCCTTGTATTCATTGATTTAGGATGAAAACAACAATTTGAAATTTGCAAATCTTTTTCATAAGATATTTATAAGTATAATTGGATTTTGTTCTTAAAACGAACAAAAAATATTCATAAAATTTTTAAGACGTATTTTGATCATATAGAAGATGACTTTGTATTGTATTTCCTATTAAGCGCTTTAAGAATTCTGGTCGATGCGCTTGATCAACATTATCACTAGGAATTTCCTAAACGCTATGATGAGACAATCAGACACAGTAAATTGACTTAAAATAAGTAAATTTTTATAGAAAGATGATTATATAAATTTAGTAGTAATTTTGAGAGTCTTAGCTTTTTGGGAAAGAAGATCAATTAAAAGAACTCTTTTTCGATACTCCTATTCTTGTGGTTTCCGAAGGGAACCAAGACTTCACTGTTTGTACCGATGCTAGTCGTATTGGTTTGGGTGTCGTTGTCTTGCAAAAGGGAACGTTTTATCACTTATATACAATTAAAGCCTATCGAGACTAGGTATGCCACTCTTGATCTAGTGTTCACCGCCATTGTTTTGCTTTTAGAATTGGCACCATTATTTTTGGGAGAAAAATTTGTTCTCCACACCAAACATAATCTTTGGAGTATTTATTTTCTCAAAAGGAACTTAATTTGTGTCAACAACATTGGCTCGAGTTCCTTACATCTTATGATCTTGATATTCTTTATACTCCCGAAAAGGGAAATCGTATTGCCGATGCCCTTAGTCGTAAGCAACAAGCGGTTGCTTCTATATTGATATTCGAATGGAAAAATCTTGGGATTTTGTCCACTTGCGGGATTCGAGATCGTAAATCTGATTTATGTTCATCTCTTGTTCTTTGCAGCCTTGAGGCTCATCCTTCTCTTTTAGACCGCATTCTTGAAGCTCAAAAGATAGATCCAAAATTGGCTCTTCTTAGCCAAAGTTGTAGGGATAAAATTAATATTGAAGGTTTGAAAGACTTTGATATCGATGCTCGTGGCAGCATTCGAAAATTAGGTAGACTTATCGTGCCAAATATTGGTAATCTTCGTAAAGACATTTTAGAAGATTCTCATCGTTCTAAATTTACCATTCATCCCAGTAGTAATAAAATGTATACGGATATGAAGTGACTTTATTATTGGGATGGAATGAAATCCGATATTGCTAATTTTGTTAAGCGTTGCATGACTTGCCAACTCGTTAAGGCCAAGCATCGAAGGGCCGGTGGGTTATTGCAACCTTTGGACATTCCAATTTGGAAGTGGGACAAAATTTCCATGGACTTTATTGACGGTCTTCCCCGTTCTCGTTCGGGTAATGAAGCCTATGGGTGATAGTTAATAGACTTACAAAATCCGCCCATTTTATTCCCGTTCGGTCCAATCAGACCATACCTCTTTTGGCCAAACTCTTTATTAAAGAAATTCTTAAATCGCATGGAGTTCCTACTTCTATTGTTAACGATCGTGATCCACTGTTTACTAGTGGATTTTGGAAGAATCTTCAAAAAGTTTTGGGAACGAAGCTTAATTTTAGCATCGCTTATCATCCCCAGTCCGATGGACAAAACGAGCGTGTGAATCAAACTCTTAAAGATCTTCTTCGTGCATGTGTTCTCGATTTTGGTGGAAGCTGGGAAGATCATATTCTCTTGTTGAGTTTTCCTATAATAATAACTTCCAATCTAGTATTGGTATGACACATTTTGAGGCACTCTACGGTAGGCCATGTCGATCTCCTTCTTGTTGGCTTGAGGCCGGTAAGAAGCTGGTTTTAGGTCCAAATTTTATTCGTGATTCCACAGAAAAGATTGACCTTATTCGTCATAGGATGAAAGAAGTTCAAGACAAAAATCCTATGTCGATAGTCAAAGAAGGAAATTAGAATTTTCTGTGGAAGATTTGGTGTTTATTCGTGTTTCACCTAAGAAGGGTGTTGTGCGTTTCAGTCGATCGGGAAAATTAGCACCTCGATATGTTGGTCAATTTCCCATCACCGAACGTATTGGTTCCGTGGCTTATCGCCTTTTATTACCATCTCAATTTTCTGCTATTCATGACATGTTTCACGTTTCTCGACTACGGAAATGACTTCGAGATTCCAATTCTATTCTTGAGCCCGGTGTTGTGGAAGAAATTAAAGTTTCTCCTAATTTGACTTATGAGCAACATCATATTCACATCATTGCTACGGAGGTTAAACACCTTCGAAATAAAGATGTTCCGCTTATGAAATTCCAATGGTCCTCAAATCATACGGAATGCTCTTGGGAATCAAGAGAATTCATCGAGCGAACACATCCGGACTTACTCTCTCATGCTCTTTGAGGTGAACTTCTTATTTCAAATTTTTTTTGTGTTGATATGCTTTAATGGTTGTTACTTTTTATTTTCTTCTTAAATATTGCGAGGACGCAATTTATTTAAGGAGAGGAGTCTGTAACAACCCGCATATTTTACGATTGTATATTTAAATATTTTATTTAAATATTTTATTTAAATATAGCATCGTTAGTCGGATTTAAGTCCGAAAAGTTGTTTGAAAAGTTACTTTTTGCAAACGGCCAAATTAGGACTCGAGACCACTTCCATTGAGTTCAAAATGATGTTTGCGACCTTTTTGAGTATAAACATCGATATGTTTGGAGTTAGCTTGAATTTTGACATTTTCACTTAGGGCTTCGGGTTTGGGTTTCAGTCCAATAACCTAACATAAGACCCTAGCTTCACCCTCTCCTCTTCATTCATTCTCATTTCCTAACACTTCAAGCTTTAAGCAAAAATGGGGGGAGAGAAAAGAGATTAGGAATTCCTAAGCCCTAGCTTCATTTGCAAATCCAAGTTTTAGCTCTAAAATCAAAGAGAAGCTTAGGTAAGCATCTCCTTCTTCTTCTCCATCTCAATCTCTCTCCAATTTCAGAAATTTTCTATAATCTAATTTGAGAAATTATTGCTTCTAGACTTAGATTAGAGTTTCTAGAGTTGAAGTTGAAGAGTACTTGATCTTCCTTTGCTTTCAAGCTTATCCTTCATTGTTTTTGGGTTTAAAGGTGAGTTTTTGAACTCACATCTATGTCTATATCTTTGATAGTTGTTAGGTAGTGATTCTTAACATCTATTCCTTGTTCATTTGCTTTGGATTGAATTGGTTTTATAAATATTCCAATTTTTGGTGTTTTGAAGTTAAATCTTTAAAAATCTTAGCTTTGATGTTTGATCATACTTTTGATGGTATATCGAAGAGCCTATAGGGCTGGGTTGCCGATTGGCGTAAACCCCTAGCGTCCATCGCTCGACTGATCGCAAATTGTTTGGGATTTTGCTCCTTGGGGGCTAGGCTGAGAATACTGGAATTTTCAGTTTAGTCGACTGAACCAGGAAGTTAGTCGACTGAATCGAACTCAGGAATTTTCCTGGGCCAGCATCAATCGACTGACCACTCTGGGTCAGTCGACTGAGCCTGGAAACCGAAAGTTTCCAGGCATGATTCAGTCGACTGACCACCCAAGTTTAGTCGACTGAACCCGGAAACAGAAAGTTTCCAGGATTTGTGTCAGTCGACTGACCACCCTGGTCCAGTCGACTGAATCTGCCGTCTCTGCCTATTTTGCCTTTTGTGTTTGAATTTCCAATTTTTAATCGATTCTTGTTTCTCCAATTTGTTGTTATCACCTTTGTTGACTTTGATAACTTTTTTTTCAAATTTTTTGAGGAATATCCATTTTGATGGACTTGGTATCGATTTCTATGGATTTGATTCACGTTTTCGTATGTGAATTTTTGGTGATTGATTGTTTCTACAGTCAATTTTGTGATTTGTCACTTTAAAATGCAAAGGTTTCTATACTAGTAGCAAATAATCAAACTCTTTCACAAAGATTATTTTAACTCTATTTTTAATACAAAGCTCATTTATAAAACCGTATTCCAATCTATTAGTATATACAAACCTTTACCTCATTCGTTTGAGAAATCTAATTAAACGGCTTAGTAAAACTAGTGGTATGAAACGCTTGCGTTTACTTCGTCGGTTAATTTTGGACTTGTTCGATTGAAACTTTTGTGACAACTTTCGAGTGGAGATCTATAATTTGTTCGTAAATATTTAAGTTAAGACAGTGGTTATGGGACATGAAGCTAAACTCATTTATTTACTAGCTTAGTGTAATTGACACTTCTTGATGATCGACGATGATCATTTTTGTAGTTTAGACTAGCGATGTGTGATGTCTCTTTGTCCACGTGGGGGACAGTACGCCGTTTGTGGAGTTTCGGCTCAAATTGGTAGGGTAACGACCCATGGTCTTTGGGCCGTTTGTGGAGCTTCGGTTCAAAGGTCTTCGGGCCTTTTGTGGAGCTTCGGTTCAAAATTGATGGCTAACAACCATGTAATAGCGTTCCGTTTGTGATACACGTATTGGTGAGTTCTCATGCTCTCGTCTGTGTTAGGCCTCCCCCTTTTGTGATTTCTGGATTTCTATTGATGATTTCTAGAATTTGTGTTTCACCAATTTTTGTGATTTACATTGATAAGTTTTATCAATATTTGTGCATTGGTGAATTTGTGTGCGACCAACTTTTGTGATTGGCATTTACATATTTGTCAATATTTGTGGTTTGGTGAATAAAATAAAGAATATGACATTCTTTTATGTGTTTTGAGATTTCTGATGATATTGTATGATTTTTGTGTTATTTAATGTATACTTATCGCAGTATGGCATTATTGTTATCATACGTTTTTGTCATATATCTTATTCTATCTCATTTTATCTGATATTTATAGCTAGACTGATCCGTTTATAATTTTCTAATTAAATAATACTCGGGTCAGACCGAGATGTTACAGGTGCTTCTGCTTGACTCATCATCTGGGAACATTATCCGACTTTTGACTAACTACTCTAGTTTAGTAGTTTTTTTTGTTATACATACGAGATAGAGACTCCTTGATGTATATATATTCTTTTGTGTAGCACTTGTATCTATTCTTTTGTGATATTATGGATCTTGTTTGACCACTACTCTGATGTACACTTCTATGTGTTATAATCATATATGTTTCCGCCTTTGTGATATGAATATCTATGACCGATTTATGTTATGTTTATTTCTATATTTATTTCCGAAGACCACATAGCCACTGTGTAGTAGTTTTGAGTTTGTATTCAATATGTCAGATTTTCTCTTGAAATGAAATGCATGTCATGCTATTTGACATATCGATACTCGCACAAACTAACTACACGGATGGTCGCTCCTCAACTGCCTTATTCTTCGTGCTAGTTGACGGCATTACTCCGTAGCGTCCTTGGCTAGCGTGAGTATAGAGGTGGGGCATCACACACACTCTATTATATAACTAGTGCTATCTATGCTAATTTTGTTAGTATATCTATATCTCATTCTCGACCTGACAAATGGTTAAAAAATATTTATGCAAAAGTGTTTATTAATGCGACCCAAACTCATGTTTACGAACTTTTTTGTATCTGCGATTGTTTAAGCATTCTGTCTTAGGGATTTCTATTGATGATTTTTATCGTTCTAGCTCTTAACATTACTTACACACACATATGTATGTATGTGTGTGTGTGCACGGATGCATGCGCGCTCACATGTACATTAAAACAGATTTAAAAGAAATAAAACCATAAAAATATAATTTTATTTCAACAAGTTCTTATGATAAGAGTTGTATTGCATAATAAATTTACATTATTACCCTTATTGCATTCCATTAAAACTATCGCTTAGAACCTTGAATATTAACTTTAATGACAATAATTATACAAAGGTTGCTACTAAAATAAATATCAAGTTTTGCAGGATCTACAATTAAAATATTGGACATATACAACTATATGACATGAAGACACTCAAGATACAAAAGTTCACCAATATAAAAAAACATACGTTGTGTGTTGAGTTGTTTTTGAATCATAGTTACTAAAAAAAATGACAAATTAGACTTAAGTTCATCTCTTTAACCTCTCAACGAGTTTTTTTTATAATTTCTCTAGCTTTTTAAATAATTTTAAAAATGATGTCTAGGTAAATGGACACTTCAACAGAATTTCTATTGATGTAGCGTGTAGTGATTGTCCATGGAGGCAAGCATTTATGCTTTTCTAGAATTCAAATTAAAGGCATTGGCTCCATATGCAGGTCGTGTCCTTCCAGTTGTATACAAGGGGGTCTAGATTTCAAGGATTTCACCACACTTCTGTACTTTGAACTATCACTCTATTTTCATATACATTCAAAAGTACTAGGTTTTTGATAAGGCACACTGTAAACATTTGTTGCTGATAACTAGGTGTTTGATAAATAACATCCATAAGGAAGCACAGTGCAACTTGATTTCTACCATCGCTCAATCATTAAATTGCTAAGTTAATTGGAAAAAAGTTTTAAATACACTATTCAACTCACCATATTATTGACATAAGATCAAACCGTGGTACAATAGTCAATGTACTCAGAGAGAATACTAACTAAAAAAAGACAATTGAAGCATATAAAGCAAGAAATTTAACATGCATTCTACATTCATCATCAAACATAGGTTTGCTATCAAAAGTAAATCAAGTAATCTACAAATCCGACCACAAAACATCTCCATTAAGTTGTACATAAACATGCACAAAATTTAGTATTTAAAAAAATAAAAAATAAAAATAAAAAACCACACATGAAAATAAAAATAAAGAAGCAGGGCTAGCATACAAAATGAACCATTTCTTTCTATGTACGCAACTCGTTGGTAAACAACCCTTCTAGATATGCACAATGGCACTTTGCATAAGACGCTCTTAGTTAACAACTTAGAGTCAATATACTACATTGGTTTGAAGTAGGGTTGTCAAAATTCAACCCACGTCCAATTTTAATAGAGTTGGATCCAAGCTAATTCAATCATTTTTAGTATTGGATCGACACCCACTCAGCTCAACAAAAATATGACACAATCCGCTTGACCTTTTTACCCATCCAAAACTTAAACCCTAATTTCAATTTCATTTCTCATTTCCTGAAAAACATAAACTCATGCGGCTCTCTCTCTTGTTTCTTCAAAACCTCGCACAATTTAGCTTTCAAAGCTAAAAGCTTCAATCAAAAAGGTATGATATTTCTATTTGAAAATTTAGTTTATGATCGCTAACGGAATAAATGAAGAGTTAAAATCTTAAATCTATTGCATTCGCAGCAGACACAATTTTCAGTTTTTTTATCATTACCAAGAAAATATGAACTCTAATAAATTACTATGTATATTTCATATGTTCTATATAATTAGGGTGCTCCTATTGTAACTCAAAAAAATATGGTACTGCTATCTTAATCAATAACGATGCGTATACATTATATAAATTACGATTCGTTATTAAATGTACAGTTAATATGATACTGCTTTTTTTAAAAGAAGTTCTTAAACAATGCATAATAAGTTTTGCATATTTTTTTATGGAAATAGTAGCGCTTTGCGGAAGGTTATATCAACGGATCTTTGTCATCCAAATCGCAAAGAGATAACTCGAATTTAAAACATGACGGAAATGAAATCAAAACGCAATAACACAAGATATTCCACCCAACCATCCACTTTATTGATTCACCAAAATTTTTTTTACAATTAATAGAACAAAGCCAAAATAAATAAAATACCATTAAATCAATAACCAAATCGAGAAAGAATATCTATATGGCTAAAATTGTTGGAGAAGAATAACAGAGATGGAGAAGAGGGAATTAGAAAATAAATTTTCCACCACATTTTTACACTCTCTTCTAATTTCTATTTATATAATCAATTACTTAACGCCCAAGTTAACATTAGATGACAAAAAATAATTTGTTTGGCCAACTAGAATTAGAGAGAGAAATAAACAAACTCAATATGCCTATTAATTAAGGAAATCAAAATCATATCTTTCTTACTTGTAGCTCATGTGTGATTTTGTATCTTATTATCCTCTATTTGTGATTTTGCATATTTACAAAAGGATAATAAGATAGAAGATACAAAAGGAAATCAAAATAATTTGCATATTTATTTCCCTCTATTTGTGATTTTGTATCACCAAAATTTAACATTTTTTGTAGAATATGAATATTAGTGAAGATGATAGCTAAACAAGAGACATGGTGAGATTGGCAGTCGATCTTGATTTAGTGAGTAATTCTGTAGGAAGTAAACGAAAAAGAAATATATATTCCGATGTTTGGAAATATGTTGAAAAACATGGAACTGTTACAGAATAAAAAGAATGAAGGCCATTAGAGAGAGAACAATTTTATTGAATTGAGAAATAGAGATTACAATAGAGTGAAACTCCATATTTATAGACTCCTTATGCAGTGTAGATTACAAAAATGCCCTTTCTTATTTAGCATATTCATCCCTATAATTATATATATTACAACACTCTCCCTTGAATATACGTATATAAAGATAATAAGAGTAATTGCCTCATTAAAAACCTTGTTATGAAAACCCAGTGGGAAAAAAATCATAAACAAGGAAAAGAGTGCAGCATGATTTCATCTTTAAGTAACATATATTTTATAATGTTACTACGAGGGTTGATACTTCTGGATCAAGATAATGCCTCATTAAAACCTTACTAATAAAAACCCAGTGGGAAAAAAATTAGCGAAGTAAAAAGAGTACATTATAGCGTATTTTCATACGCTCCCCCTGAATTATAGCGCATTATTCAATTAGTCCGTTGATGTAGCCGACGCATACCAATTTTGTACACCATTTTCTGAATTGTTGATTTTGGAAGCGCCTTTGTGAATAGGTCCGCCGGATTTTCTTGAGATCGGATTTGTTTTACTTCTATCTTATTATCCTTTTGTAGCTCATGTGTGAAGAAAAATTTAGGAGAAATATGTTTCGTCCTATCACCCTTAATGTAGCCCGCTTGAATTTGAGCTACGCAAGTTGCATTGTCTTCGTAAATAATGGTTGACCCTTCTGTTACTGATGGGAGTTGACAGCTTTTTCGAATATGCTCAATCAGTGATCTTAGCCAAATACATTCTTTACTTTCTTCATGTAGTGCTAGTATTTCAGATTGATTGGATGATGTTGCTACCAATGTTTGTTTTGTAGATTGCCATGAAATTGCTGCATTGCTGTTATTAAACACATATCCAGTTTGTGATCTTGCTTTATATGGGTCGGAAAGATAACCTGCATCAGCATAGCCAACTAGATTTGGATTATTGCATGTGCTAGAGTAAAATAAACATAAAATTTGTCGTTCCACGAAGATATCTCATGATATGTTTTATACCATTCCAGTGTCTTTTTGTTGGTTCTGAACTGTATCTTGTTAGAAAATTTACTGAAAATGCAATATCTGGTCTTGTGCATTGGACCAAATATAATAATGCGCCAATGGCCCTAAGATATGGCACTTCCGGGCCAAGCACATTCTCATCTTCTTCTTTTGGACGGTAAGGGTCCTTTTTAATATCTAAAGATCTAACAACCATCGGCGTACTAAGTGGGTATGCTTTATCCATTTGAAAACGCTTTAGAATTTTCTCAATGTAGTTTGATTAATGGATTAATATGCCATTAGTACTATGCTCAATCTATAGACCGAGACAGTGCTTAGTTTTTCCAAGATCTTTTATTTCAAATTCCTTCTTTAAATAATTTATTGTTTCATCAATCTCTTCTGGAGTCCCAATCAAATTTATGTCATCAACATAAACTGCTAAGATAGCAAATCCCTTTACCGATTTCTTTATAAAGACACATGGACAAATAAGATTGTTTTCGTATCCTTCTTTTACCAAATATTTACTAAGACGGTTATACCACATCCTTCCAGATTGTTTCAATCCATATAGTGATCGTCTTAGTCTTAATGAGTACATGGACTTTGATTTTGCTTCAGGCAATTATATCCATCTGGAATTTTCATGTAAATGTTGGTATCTAATTCACCGTAAAGATAAGCTGTCACAACATCCGTTAATCTTATATCGAGTTTTTTAGAAACTACAAGGCTTATCAAATATCGGAATGTTATGACATCCATAACAGGGGAGTAAGTTTCCTTAAAGTCAAAACCTAGTCTCTGCAGGAAACCTTGTGCGACAAGTCGTGCCACCTCACGACTTCATTTTTATCATTTCGTTTTCTAACGAATACCCATTTATAACCTACTGGTTTAACATTTTCTGGTGTTTTCTCTATTGGTCCAAATACACCATGTTTTTGAAGTGAATCTAGTTCCACTTGGATAGCATCTTTCCATTTTGGCCAATCGTGTCTTTTTCGACATTCATTCATGCTATTTGGTTCATTATCATCATTCTCATTATTCTCATTATGGTCATGACCTTCAATTATTTCAGTAGCTACTGCGAATGAGAATACATCATCAATTATTATTTTACTTCGATCTCATATTTCTCCATAGTTCGTATAAAATATTGAGATCTCATTATTATTAGGTACCATTTTATCGTTGGAATCTTCTTTTATCTCTTCTGGGATAATATTTCCTTCCGCACTTCTAGGAGAATTGGGATTTTCATTTGAGTGATCTTTTTGATCATTTATAACCTCTTCAAGAGGTTCCTTAATTGATGATTTTTCATTAGACTTTCTTTTTCTAGGCACCAAGTCTTTTGAACCAATTGGCCTTCCACGTTTTTGTCTTGCTTTAGATTCATTTGCTGCTATATTTACCGTTGATCCTTCAGGGACATCAATTTTTGCTGGTGCATTTGCTGCTGGAATGTGAGATTTAGTTATTTTTGCAGTGTCACTAAATGCATCTGGCAGTTGATTTGCAATATTTTGAATATGCAAAATTCTTTGCACCACATATTGGCATTGTTTAGTACGTGGATCCAAATAAGACATAGATGGATTATTTCATGATATTTCGCGCCGTTCTCATCAAATTTACAGTCTGAAAATCTTGCAGTGAAGACATCACCTGTAAGAGGTTCAAGATAACGAATTATCGATGGGGAATCAAATCCCACATAAATTCCCAACCGTCGTTGAGGACCCATTTTAGTACGAAGTGGGGGATTAATAGGTATATGCACAACACAACCAAATTTTCGTAAATGTGAAATATTTGGTTGAAATCCAGTTAAGAGCTGTGATGGTGAAAGCTGATGATAAGCTGTTGGTCTAATTTTAACCAATTTCGACGCATGCAAAATTGCATGCCCCCAAGCTGAAATGGGTAGTTTTGATTGCATAAGCAATGGTCTTGCAATAAGTTGCAAGCGCTTAATTAATGATTCTGCTAGACCATTTTGAGTATGATCATGAGCTACTGGATGTTCGATTTCAATTCCCAATGATAGACAATAATCATCAAATACTTGAGAAGTAAATTCTCCAGCATTATCTAGTCGAATCGATTTAATTTGATGATCAGGGAAGTGTGCTCTCAATTTTATTATTTGAGCAAGTAGCTTGGCAAATGCCAAATTTCTTATAGAAAGTAAACAGACATGTGACCAACGAGTTGACGCATCAATCAATACCATAAAATATTTGAATGGTCCACATTCAGGGTGGATTGGGCCACACATATCACCTTGAATTCTTGTAAAAATGTTGGAGATTCAGAAGTGATTTTACTATATGAAGGTTGAGTGATTAATTTTCTTTGTGCACATGGGGCACATAAGTAATCACTTGGTAAATTCAATTGGTTTGATAAATCATGTCTGTTTGAGTTTTTGGCAATTTTACGCATCATAGTTGATCCACGATGACCCAAGCGATCATGCCAAAGAATCAATGTCTTTGTATTTGTGAGCTTCTGGCTCATGTTTATAGAGTGAGATTCAACTATGCCAATTTTGTAAAGTATAAACCAGTTGAAATTGTACCAAATTTTTCTAGGATAAGCTTCTGGCTTTCAATTCTATAAATAACACAAAGATATTCTTTGTTGTTTTCCTTTATAGTTTCAATATGGTATCCATTCATTCTTATATCTTTGAAACTCAGCAAATTTCTTTTAGAGTTGCTTGGGTATAATGCATTTTGAGTAAAGACATGCGTACCATTTGGTAATATTATATGGGCTCTTCCGGACCCGTTAATTATATTAGCAGATCCAGCTATAGTGGAGACTTTAGCTGAGAAATTTTCAAATAGTTCAGAGAAAAACTTATGGTTTTTCAAAATTGTATGAGTAGTTGCACTATCTAGTAAGCATATATCATCACCCAAATGGCGTTCCATACCTTAAAAATTAAAGACAATGATTAGTCACTCATTAAAAATTTGTATGCATAAATAAATGTAATGTAAACAAACAAAGTAATATGATTAAAATAGGCTATTGATTAAAAACAACATCCACATTACATATTACTAGTACTTCAAAGGGAAATACAATTAAACGAACACAAACTTCAAACTGATTTATTGATGCAAGCTAATAAAATAAAACGAAAGTCACATAACAAACTTCAAGACGTTTCTAATTGATCAACTCGGTCATATCATTGATCATTGTACTTAGATTTTCATCATTAATGAAATTTCCATTGTCATCTTCGAAGAAATCATCTAACTTCAGGTCAGTGTTTTCAAGTAACTTTTCGGCATTATTTGCCTCAATATTCTTCGAGCGATGATATTCTTCAACTGTTTTCTTTGATGATCTACATGTACGTGACCAATGACCAGATCGTCCACATCTATAACAAACTTTCTTATAATGCCTTTTATTTTATGAAGCTGAATCATTGTTCTTTACAGGCTCAATTTTCTTTTGTTGATTTTTAAAGCTGGTGGTTTTGTTACCTTTAAAACCACCATAACCACCTCTGCTAGAGTTATATCCACATCCACGACCATGTCCTCTACCTCGACCTCGACCCCTACCTCTTCCAGAGTGGGCAAAATTAGCATTAACTTCGGGTAATGCAGTTGAACCAGTTGGTCTTGAGGAATGATTTTTTATAAGCAATTCATTATTTTGTTCAGCAATTAGTAAGCATTCTATGAGTTCAGAATATTTTGTAAAATAACGCTCTCGATATTGCTGTTGCAGGAGTATATTCGAGGCATGAAATGTTGAGAAAGTCTTTTCAAGCATTTGTGCGTCATCCACCTTTTCTCCACATAATTTTAGTTTAGAAGTGATTCTAAACATTGCAGAATTATATTCTCATACGGACTTAAAGTCCTGAAACCTCAGGTTCAACCAATCTTGCCTAGTGTTTGGAAGTATGACCGTCTTCTGGTGGTCATAATGCTCCTTCAGGGAGTTCCATAAGTGGAGAGGGTCTTTTTCAGTCAAATATTCTGTTTTTAGATCGTCATGGATATGACGTCTTAAAAATATTAGAGCCTTTGCCTTGTCCTGCTGGGACATAGTATTGCCATTTTTAATGGTATTTTCTAAGCATTGAGATTGCAAATGAATCTCGGCATCCAGCATCCATGATAAGTAGTTGTCTCCAGATATATCCAAAGCTTTAAATTCAAGCTTGGCGATGTTTGACATTTTGTGAACTGTTCATAAAATAAATTGCATAAGGTGAAAATATTCGTCACAACAGCATTCACTATTTGTTTGTTTCCAGCTAAAAAGAAGAAGAAAAAAATGAAAAGTCTTTATTCATGGTATCAAACAACTATACCAAAAAAAATGTATCAACAAAACCAAACATTTGGATTTTGCAACTTTCATGTATTTATCAAATAAGAAAGGAAAGTCAGCTTTTGCGTATATTCCATTCCAAACTTTTGAATTTTATTTGGCAATAGATCCGCAAAGAGGAAAAAAAAGAAATATTGAATTTAGAAGCCAAAGAATAAAAATAAGAGTGATACAAGAAAAGACATGAAAAATATAGAAGCGAACCCCAAACTAGCATGTGCTGACTTGATAGCTTTATCAAAAAAAATATGATATTGACAATTACCTTTTTGGAGAGAGGAAAAGTAACGAGTTTATAAAGAAATGCAAGAACAATTCCTTTACCTGTTGTTTTAAAGAAAATAAGAAATAGAAGGTATGTAGATATATTATAAAAGACTCGTCTGCACTAATATGTATAATAGGGTTTTGAATATGAATAGCCTTAGAATTGGAATGGTCAGAAGAGGAACAGTCAGAGTAATTAATATTTAATTACTTGCTGAGAAGTTGGAAAGTTTGAAGGTGAACAGGTTGAGGTCAATAATTAATTCGCATTCCTTCGTGCTGATAACGTGTTACAGAATAAAGAGAATGGAGGCCATTAGAGAGAGAACAATTTTATTGAATTGAGAAATAGAGATTACAATACAGTCAAACTCCATATTTATAGACTCCTTATGCAGTGTAGATTACAAAAATGCCCTTCCTTATTTAGCATATTTATCCCTATAAATATATATATTACAACAGAAACCATTAAAGTTGAAAAACGTACATGTTTTCTAAAAAGTATAAAAGGAAATATGTATGTGATGATAAGTACGGGATTAATAATTTGAAAAGATATGTAAGGAAATGCTATGGTCAAAATGTGGAAGACATCCATAGATGATCTTTTACTCAAACAAAGTATAGAGATTTAATGATTTAAGTAATTATTCGGCATAACTTACAGTTTAATCAATATGAAAGTATCCGTAAATTGGTTTCCAATTTAAATGATGAAGTGGTACATTTATCAAGAAACACTTCGCGTTCTGATGTTACAAAACTTATGAGAATGAGAAAGTTAAACTTAAAGATTTTCTGAGTTAATGTGGTGAGAGAATGAGTATAACTTTGGATTTATGAACTTCAATCAATATAGATTGATATATGAGTTTGCCAGCATATTTTATTCATAATTAATGGAATTTGCAAAAATTATTGCTTAGTTTTTGTTTATTGCCACCTCCTCATTCGGGTTCAGCCATATTTGGAAAGATATCAAGTTTGTTACTTAGTTGAGGAATAATTGATAAAATATTTTCATGTACATTGGATAATGCATCTTCCAACGATAAGTTCATTGAATTATTAGAATCACATCTCAATTATAGACTATCATTAATTGTGAAATTTACATGTTAGATGTATGGCTTATATTTTGAATTTAATAGTTAAAGATAGTTTAAAATCCATTACTACTTATTTGAGCAACATACGAAAAAGCATAAAAATATCAGAGGCTCCTAATCTAGAATTTTTTTTTTCTGAATTCATATGCAGTCTTTCTTTGGATAAAACTAAGAAGGGATTATGTCATGATGTTTCCACAAGATGGAATTCCACGTTTATTATGCTTAAAAGTACAATATACTATGAACAAGCTCTTTATCGCTTGAAGCATGTGAATCGTAGTTATACTTATTGTCCATAATTTGAAGAATGAGAGAAAGCAAAGAAAATTACACGTTTTTATAGAAGTTTTCTATAATGTCACATGCTTGTTTTCAGGAACAAAATATCCGACTGCCAATTTGTTTTTTCCACAAATTTTCATGGTTCATTTATCTTCAAAAAAAAGACTTTAGATGGTGATGATTTTATGTCTTCCACGGCACGCTATATGTTTAAAGAGTTTGATAAATATTGGAAAGAGTTTAGTGTGTTTCTTTCGATTGCTTGTATTTTTGATCCACAGTGCAAAGTAAATTTTGTCTCCTTTTCTTATGAAAGGCTATATGGAAATACCATAAAATTTGAAAAGGTAAAAATAAATTTGTATGAGTTTTTATTTGAATTCAAGGAGAGTGCAAGAAGAGTCGCCTATTGAAACAAATGCTACAAAAGACATGAAATCTTCACATTCAATTACGAGTCCTTATTCACAAGAACGCGAAGATATGTTGGAACAATTTGATTCTTATCAAGATTTAGAATTTGTTGGCATTTCTACTAGATTAGAACTTTATTCATATTTAAGTGATGTTGATGATCGCAAAACAGAGTTTGACATACTCTCATATTGGAAATCACAACAATATCAATATCATATTTTATCCCTTACGGCAAAAGATATCTTGGTTGTATCGAGAACTATCGTGGCTTTAGAAAATGCTTTTAGCATTGGTGGTAGAGTACTCGACAACTACCGTAGTTCACTAAAAGAAGACGTTGTTGAAGCACTGTTACATACAAGAGATTGGTAGTATGGTGGTACGATTGAGCAAACAGTCGAAGATCTTACCGAAGATATTACAAATTCCATTCTCAAGAAGAAGAGGCATTGGTCCATAGTGTCAGTTACTTTCTTATTTCCAATGTATTTTCAATTGATAATTTTTCATAATATTTGCCTTTTTTTTCATTTATAGAGAATATTATCCGGATTTGGAATATCTTCAACTATCATGCACTGTCGCTTTTCTAATGGCTGAAAACTTTGAAACAACAAAAGTTTTGATCATAATCTTTTGTGATTTATCATCGTTTAAAATCATAATATTATAGTAAAATAATGACATGGCTATGTTAAATTCATATATATGATTTGAGATTTAAAGTGAATTTAAGGAACACTTTTGTTATAACCATCTCACATTATGTTCTTCTTATTCTCAACTCTAGTTCATCTCAATGACTTACGGTCTATTGAAAGTTCAAGCAAGAGAAAAACTTAGTAGTTAAGACCTATGCAAACCAGCTTTGGCATATATATTTTTATTGAAAGTAATTTGATTATTTGTTAAGAATTTGAGAAAAAAACACTCAATATGGATTTTTCATGAAAATTGTGCACTTACATGTTTTATTGTAATTTTCTCCTACAACCCATGAATTTCTCTAAACATTTATTAATGTTTTTTTTTGAACTGGTACTTTATATACAACAAATCAATGGGACAACATATACCATGTCAAATAAACGTTCGAAAGCAAGTTTCGAACTTGTGACATCCTGCACCAAGCCGAATCAATTAACCACTTGGACAATGGTGCTTGTTATTAATATGTTTACCTTATAATTTCGTTAGGTTTTCAATGAAATGTAGTACTATATACACAAACATATGCAGTTCCAAGCCAAGTAGCCATGTATTCTGGTTATAATCCTTCAAATTATTGTATTCTCAGCACAAAGAACAGGGGCAAATCTCTTCAGCAAATAGAAAACTGCGTTTATACTAACTGAGTAGAGGTATCCCATTTTTTCTTGATGTATGCTTGTTCATCCTTTTTAATAATCAATAACCAAATCTGAATAATTAGCTCATTACATTTTTTTGTGCTTGTTTTTTCACATAATCAGTTTATTCTCGTTAATGTTTTTGTTACCAAGTCCACTGCCGCTGGAGGCAGTAATGCAGCTCATAGTTTTCCTTTTTCTACTTTTGAACTGTTTATGTTTTTGTACTTGATATCAAATGTTTATCATGCTTTCTTACATGCAGGAATTACATTTGTTCATAATACTTGCTTCAACGTCTGTAATACAAGACACACACACACACACACACACATGAATATATGTGTGTGTGTATTTCCAAATGGAAAACCGATGATAATGTTCTTTGCAGATGTTGGAAAAAGATACAAAGGTGTATTATGAAATTAAGGAGATTATCCATAGTTACTCTAGGATTTATGTTTGAGAAGAATATGTAATTTGGTGCGTTATTAGCATCATTTGATGTTAGTTTTAAAACTTATTTAGTGTAGCTTTTGCAATATTCTTGTTGTATTCATGACAGTTAGAGTTCTTTCTGCGAAAACTATTAGTGTATGCAGTTCTTATTATGTGTTGCAATTTAGAACATTTTTATATATGCAGTTTTTATTATTTATTGCAATTTAGAACATTTTTTATGTATGTAGCTTTTCTTATGTGTTACAATTTAAAACATTTTTATGTTCCATTGAACATTTATTATGTGTGCAGTTTTATTATATTTGAGGTTGTTTTATTTATGCAGTTTCATGACATTTATGTATGCAGTTTAAATGCATTTTTCAAAATTTTATGTTTTAGATGGGTTAAACGGGTTGACCCATATATGAAGAGGGTCGGTTCAATTGACCCTCTTAATAAACATATTAAATGGATTAGGTCAATTTTGATCCGATCCATTATGACCTAACCCGACCCATTTGACAGACTTAGTTTGATGTCATCATCTTTTTGAGGCTTTTTATACCACCAGTCTGCAAAAGTTGAAATCAGAGGAAAAATTCATTAGCATGCAACCTAAAAGACTTGTATATACTATAAACTTCATCTTCTACACCATTGATTTGGTATTTCAAGGTGTATAAAATACATGGAAAAATGTTATAAGGGCAGCTTAATATCGAATACAATAGGAGTAAAGTAATTATTGATTTCTACCATAAAAAATATATATTGACTGACCGACTTCCCGTTCGAATTCTACTTCAAAATTAAACAAGTTTTGGATTAATCTGGCATAATTATTAGAACAAAACAAGTTAACGTTTAAAGGCCGGTGCATTTCAAATTGTTGACGTCTCAGTGATTAAAGGCTAAAGAATTTTTGTTCTCAATATGGGTTTAAAGGTGGAACCGACAACATTATTTGTATTAAAGATGGAATATACTGAGTTTAATTTCTGATGAGGATATCATATTAATGTGTGTTTGGTCTCACTCAAGACCTCCAAGAGTTATGATTGTATTTATATGTTTCTGACTTTATGATATGGGCATGTGTAGATTTGGATTCATTGTGTGGTTACTAAATTCTATCTTGATTAGTGAATGATTGGATGATTGGATGTAGTTAGTGGTTGTGATGTTTGACTGTGGTTGTATGAGGGTTTGTGAAAAAAACTCTAAAACCATTGGATTGGATCAAATTAATGATCCGGCGGTTGAGATTGTGATTAGATTGAAAACATTCGCTAAAAGTAAGTGGACAAGTTGGATGGGGGCATAAAGAACCCTCTCGAAAATGTTACACACATATGTATGCATGCACCCCGACTCTCTTGCATATCACCTCCTACATAAATTTATGATTGGTTTTGATTAAATCAAGGCGGCGGCGACGATCTAACAATGACAAGTTACTTTGGGGGGAGTTTAAGGTTATTTAGTTTTGATTAATTCAAGGCGAGTGAATAATTTTACCACTATTTTATTTATATATGCTATGTAACGCTATATGGTTATTACGACTTGGGTTGATTTGACGATATATGGTGGCATCTAGGATAAATTAGGTTAAATCGCGAAAGAAGTCCCAAGTGATATGAAAAGTCACTTTATAACACGCAATTTATGACACGATATAATATGGTTATTATAACACGTTTTAATAAATTTTTCAAGGGCACTTTCTAGAAAAATATTTTGATAGCATATAAAATACTAGGATTATATGCATAGAGGAACACTCAATGGTACCCCAATTTTACAGCACCTCCGCGGCCCTTTGATTTTCACAACATTTCTATTTAAATAATATTTGCTTCTCTATCTTCCCCATTATAACATTATTTAAACCGGATTTTGTGGTGAAAACCGAAAGGACGCAAGGGGTGCTACAAAATAGGGATATCAGACACACGCGCACAGTTTTAATAAACATTAGCTAGAAAATATAAAGAAAAAATAAATAACATTTTGCTGAGGCTGAGAACCAGGCTTATCGCTTTATATCTATATAAAAGTTTCCATTTGAAAAGTAGAAGTTAGTTTTTATTCTTAATGTGATTTGAAGCCATTACTACTCCTATCAATCTAAAGCATATTCATTTAGAATATTGCGTTAATATTCTGGTTATTAATAAATATAGATGTAAAGATGTGTAGGGAAGTCATTTTAAGAGACTACGGTTGAAATTGCTTAGTTCAAACTGTGAAGACTAGAGATGATGCTATTTGCATTCAATTAGAATGAAAAACCTTGTTATAGAACATAATTAAGGCTAGTGTATAAGAAAGAATAATACGATGACTAATATCTAATTTTCCACATACCGATTGTTTTTCCTAAGGTACTGGTACTTATAGAAATATACATGTTGTTGTTTGAGAGATGCATGATGTCCTGAATAATGCCTGATATTTCTATAAATGTTAGGCCCCGCTTGGCTTGTCGTTTTTAACTTTGTGTTTTCATCTATACAAAAGCGCTGTGTTTGGCAGGCAAATACTTCCCTAGAGTTTATAAGCGAAGCTTGGTTCTCTAGGTAATTCCAAAAAAAAAAGCGCGTCGATTGTATGTATTGTTGAAAAACAGAAAATTTTGAAAAATGAAATTAATATGTAAAATAGAAAACAAGTTTATTTTGTTTTTCGTGTTTTGAGAGATAACAAAAGCATGAAGAACAATTCGACTTCTTCATTGTCCGTTGGTTGTCGCAATGGCTAAAAATTATAAATCTTCTTCTCTCCTTTCTTATTATTTCTTATTGCAAGTTGAAAACACAAAACTCACAATACAAAATGAAACCAAATAGACCTTAGCTATTGCAAAAGGATTGTGATGTTTTAAACAGTTGTATTTAAAATCAATGTAGCCTTGCCCACTTCTTAGATTTTATCATCTTCATTTAGTTTATGAATCAATTTGAAAATTTTGAAATAGCATAACATTCTATTTTTGTAGAAATTCCGTAATGTTGTGCCTAGGCTAGCCTTATCACATGCCTATTGAAAAGGATGTCCTTATATCTATCAAGGTGCCATCCACAAAAAAAGAAATACTTATACACCGTGATAGGCAAGATATGTACAGATACTTTTTTTCTACTTACTTTAAGAGTAAACCAGCAAATGCAATGGTAGGACCATGGTATCAGGTTTTGGCCGAAACCTCGAGATTCCGGCCAACCCAGTTCGGTTCCGACCGGAGGCGGGACAGATTAGAGCAAAAACCGGTCCCGTCATTGCAGACAAAAATATCAAAAAATTTGAAAAAAGAGGTTGCACTTGTTGTATAAGTGGGAGAAGGTGGGAGAGGAACAAAAATTAATCTATGAAAGTAGTGAATAGAAATAATAAATTACCACATAATCTATTCGAGCATCAAAAATCTTAATCGATTGTCGTTTTCATATTCATTGTCTTCATTCGAGAGCATAAATTTGTAGAATAATAAATCTGGTTTTACGGTTAGGACATCTAATATTGGGTACTAAGTATTGAGTGGGTTGAACGCTAATGGGTTGGGCTTTTATATTGTTTATTTAGATTAGGCTATATACAATGTATACTATGTCACTAAATTCAATGTTTCGTTATATTAATTATTATTTAGATTAGGCTATATACAATGTATACTATGTCACTAAATTCAATGTTTCGTTATATTAATTATTATTTAGATTAGGCTTAAATAACGATTTAGACTACACCTTTTATTTTATATACAACATCTATTATTGATTTTTTGCTAAAAATATGAAAATATGATAGTGCGATCGAAACCAAAACTAAAACCAAAACTTCCGAAATTGATCAAAACTAAAAAAAAATTCAAATGAGTGAAATCGAGACCGAGTTCTGGAACTTGGATAAGACACAAAACAAAATGCAGTTTTCCACATTTCAACCCAATTTTTTAGTGCTAAACCAAATAAATGCGTACAAAGAAGGAAATCATGGATAGTTGACATTTTGACAGCCTTGATAATGACATTCACTATCATAAACATGTATTGCATTTTTTACTTTGTCGTTTTTTAACGGTTATGATGGTATATTTTAATCCCATCCAGCTAAAAACATCTAGAAATCATTTCTTACGTCTTCTTATCTAAACATTAACGTAGATATATTTGCAAGTGCTATCGTGCAAAATATGACAATCAATGATTTAGTTTGATGATAAAGCTTTGTTCGTATTTGATATCGTTTTATTGACCGTGTTAAGACATGAGATATCAAAAAAGAAGTAGATAAGCAAAAAAGAGACAGCTATCATTTAGCTACAGATGGAAACGATATTCAAGACCAAAAAAACAACAAAAAAAACTCATTCGCTGAAGTGCAAACCCTCTCAAGAACAATACTCACGCCACTCATTCGCTCAAGCACAGTACTCTACTTGTACAAGCACATATTTTTGATAAGAACCAAATTCTAATGATTCAGCAAGTAACTCTCATCTTTTAAATTCAAACATTACCAAACTCATTCAAACTGCTCTTCATACTCACTCTACAAGTCTATTGTTTCTAGTTCTGATATTTTACCACATGAGTTAACTCATGAAAAACTCAGTTTCCATTTGTTTCTAGTTCTGATATTTTACCAAATGAGTTTCATATAAACTCGTTAAAAACTGCATGTGTGTGTGACAGTTTTTGAGCAGCTCACTATCAGACTCAGACATCATCTCTATAGGCTTATCAGAGCATCGAGACCTGAATCTCAAGCGAATATCTCCTTCAAGTGGGGCGTGACCAACGTTTAAACCTCAGATTTCTGTCGTATATTGTCTCAAGAAGTACACACACATCTCCTATTGGATAAGATCTCGAGTGAGATGAGTATATCCTCAAATTTTAAAGTCCATTTAGGGACTATATCGAGATATAACTTTAAAATATTGCCTTTATAAATGAGAAAAATTATTAATCTTTTGCATGTAATTAATAAATGTTGAAACGAACATAGAAAGAGAGAGCGCTAATTGTTTATCTTCTTAACAAAGTGTTCAGACAAATCAAAAGGTGAGATGGAGATTGTAATCATTAGGCACGGTGTATTGTTTGACACTCAAGATACAAAAGCACAGCAATATAAACAACACACATTGTGTGTCGAGTTGTTTTTGAATCATAGTTACTAAAAAAGTCAAGTTAGACTTAAGTTCATCTCTTAAACCTCTCAATGAGTTTTTTTGATAATTTGTCTAGCTTTTTAAATATTTTAAAAATGATGTCTAGGTGAATGGACATTTCAATAAAATTTGCATACGGTGATTGTCCATGGAGGCAAGCATTTGTGCTTTTCTAGAATTCAAATTAAAGGCATTGGCTCCATAGCTACTTTAAAGCTTATTCTTTATGGATTTGAGAATATGTCTGTTTTAAAAATCAATTTTAACAAAAGCTCGGTTATTTTACTTGGTGATTTCGAATTTGCTGCAGCTAACATAGCCTGTTCTCTTAATTGTATGGTAGGCAGTTTCCCATTATCTTACCTTGGTATCACTTTGAGACCTGATAAACTTCAACATGATGATTGGATTCCTCTGACTGAGAAAATTGATCGTAGGCTTGCTAAATGGAAAGCTTTTTCTTTATCTAAGGCTGGTTGGCTTACTCTTCTCAATTCTGTCCTTTCTTCTTTACCTATATACTGGCTTTCATTTTATAAATATTATAAAACTGAATGTTTTGATATTATTTTAACTCTTTGAATACATGTACAATCAAATACAATCTACAAAAAAATGTGCTACAACACTTTGTATATAAATACATAATATGGGCCAGGCCCAGAGAGTGGTAATCTGCGGCAACACTTTTGAATGAATAAGTACCCTCGTATGTTGCTTGATCTGACGGTTGTGAGAAGCCCATGCCAAGGGTTTGAGATATGTTGCCATTGTGTTTGTTGTGTTATTCCAAACAGCCGCCCTCAAATTAATCTAGGGTTTTTTTTTTCTCGTCCCCCTTTCTCGTCTTCACTCTGAAGAACTTTCAGTTCTTCTTTCAATCTGACAAAGTTTTTGGCTGAAAGAGCCTTGGTTAAGATGTGGTAGTAAGTAGGAACGTGCCTGACGTCCAATCTTCCATCTTCTGTACGCTCACGTACAAAATGCAAGTCAATTTCAATGTGTTTTGTACGTGAGTGTTGAATAGGATTGGCGGAGAGGGAAATGGTGCTCAGATTGTCGCACCATACAATCGGTCTCTTTCGAAGTTTGAACCCCAATTCAGACATTAAAGTTTCGATCCAAGCAATTTCAGCAGTGACGCTTGCGAGGGATCTGTACTCAGCCTCTGTGCTAGAGCGGGAAGTCGTGGTTTGCTTTTTCGTGCACCATGAAATTGGATTTGGTCCGAGAAATACGCAATATCCAGAGGTCGATCTTCGGTCGTCTACATCACTAGCCCAATCTGCATCACTGTAAGCATTTATGTCTATGTTATTGCATGCCTTTAAATACAATGCATGATTTTGAGTCCCTCTTAAGTATCTTAAGATACGTTTGACGGCTCTCCAGTGCTCGTCGAGAGGATTTTGCATATGTTGACAAACTTTATTTACACTAAAGCATATGTCTGGTCTCGTTATTGTCACATATTGCAGAGCACCGACGATACTTCGATATTGTTTGATGTTGTTGATAGCTTCACCTCTGTGTTTTGATAAATGCAAATTTGTAGTCACGGGAGTAGGTAAAGGCTTGGCTTCATTCATCTTAGCTCTTTTAAGAATTTCACCAATGTACTTCTTTTGTGATAGAACCAATTCTGATGTGGATTTTTTTGTGACTTGTATGCTAAAAAATAATTTAAGTCTCCTAGATCCTTGATGGCAAACGTTTTATCAAGAAGCTGAATGGTGTTGGTGATTTCAGTATTGTTGTTTCCAGTGATAATGATATCATCCACGTAGACTAATAAGTAAATGATGCCGTCATTATTCTTCATATATAATGAATTGTCTGATTTGGTAGGAGTGAATCCAAATTTCAGGAGAGTAGTCTTTAATTTGTCATGCCATGATCTCGATGCTTGTTTCAAACCATAAATGGCCTTGTGAAGTCTGCAAACTTTATTACTTTCTGTGATGTAACCTTCTGGTTGTTGCATAAAAACTTCTTCATGTAGATCCCCATTTAGAAATGCATTGCATACATCCAATTGTCTGAAATTCCAATTATTGCATAAAGCTAGGGTTAGCATGATTCGAATAGTAGTGGGCTTTACTACAGGAGAGAATGTTTCATTGAAGTCAAACCCAAACTGCTGTGAATAGCCCTTTTCAACTAGTCTGGCTTTGTATTTGCATATGCTACCATCTGCATTTTTCTTAATCTTGTAAGTCCATTTGCATCCCACAATATTCTTGTGTTTTGGCTGATCAACTAAGCTCCATGTCTTGTTTTTTATGAGTGCATGATATTCTTCATCCATGGCCTTTTTCCATTTATCATGTTTAATAGCCTGCTCATAGTTTTGGGGTTCTGTGTTGCTGATAGAAACTGAGTATATTTTTGGCTTGAAGATGCCACTTTTTGACCTTGTTGTCATATAATGACCAGTGCTGGCAATATTTTGTTGTTCTTGATCACTTTCACTTGATGTGTCTCCTGAGTTGGCATTTTTATTGGATGTGTTGCTTCCAATATTTCCAGTTGGCTGTGTCTCTTCATGGGGCAATGTGTGTGTGTGAGAATGATCTGAACTGTATTCTGACCTTGTATCAGAAGCATGATCTTCAGTATGATTTTGATCTTTGTTATGCTTGTTACTGATAGATTGTTTGAGCAGAACCGGAATAGGTTGAACAGCAACATTTGTGGTATCTGGTTGCTTACCTGCAATAGTACCTTTTTCAGCAAAAGGAAATATGTGTTCATTAAACATCACATGCCTTGAGATATAAATTCTTCCTTTATTGTCCAAACATTTATAGCCTTTTTGGTTACTAGCATATCCTAAGAAAGTGCAAGGGGTAGACCTCAAATTTAATTTGTGTTTGTTGTAAGGCCTAAGATATGGGAAACAAAGGCATCCAAAAATTTTTAAAAAATCATAATTGGGTTTTATGCCATAAAGTTTTTCATAGGGGCATATGTTCTTTAGAATTTTAGTCGGCATTCTGTTTATCAGATAAACTGATGTGTGAAAAGCATCATCCCAGTATTTCATGGGCATAGTAGCTTGTGACATTAATGTTAGACCAGTGTCTACTATGTGTCTATGTTTTCTTTCAACTAACCCATTTTGTTCTGATGTGTGAGGACATGTGACTCTATGAAAGATGCCCTTTTCTTGAAAAAATTCCTTAAGAGGTAAGAACTCTTTTCCTCCATCACTTTGAAAAATCTTTACACTATAATTAATTTGCTTTTCTATAAGAGTAATGAACTGTTTTACTATGTTGACAGTTTCAGATTTTGATTTGAGAAAAAATATCCATGTATACCTTGTATAAGCATCAACTAAGGAAAGATAGTACCTGTGGCCAGAGAAAGAATCATGTGGTGCTGGCCCCCATAAATCTGCTGCTATCAAATTCAGTGGCTGTTCGTACACTGTTTCAGATCTAGCAAATGGTAACTTGTGTGATTTGCCAATTTGGCAGTGTGTGCAAACATCAGAAATGGGTATATCATTAAACCTTATTTTATTATCTACAAGAATTCTTTTTACAATGTCATTACTGGGATGTCCCAGTCTCTTGTGCCAACATTCAAGAATATTTTCTTTACATAATATGCTAGTATTCACATGACTACACCAATTTCCCTTTATGTTGTCTTTATTTGCCTTGATGGAAGTGAGTTTGTATAATCCCTTGTCCAAACTACCCTGTAGCAATATGTTATTGTTTAGTAAATCTCTAACTAGACAGAAATTAGGGTGAAACTCAAAGTATACATTGTTGTCATTGGCAAATTGAGAGACACTTATCAAATTTTTCTTGATTTTGGGTACCCTTAATAGGTTATTTAAGAATAATTCTCTCTTACCTATAATATTGCCAGTTCCAACATGTGATATACCAATGGTTTCACCATTGCCCATATGTATAGCTGCCATACCTGAGTAGCTTTTGTTTCCAAGATTTAAATTTTGAAGATTATTGGTGATATGATTTGTTGCTCCAGAATCTGGATACCAATCTTCAATGTTTACATCATCTGGTCTGACTAACTCATCACCATTGCTGTTTTGTGTCTTATGGCCTTCACTGTTAGTCTTCTGCTGTTGATTCATCTGAGCCATGTTAGCATTCAACACCCTTTGATTTGATTGCCCAGTATTGAATTCAGAATTGAATCTGAAATAGCATTTATTTGCTGTATGACCGAGCTTTTCACATATTTGACACTTTATTCTATTGCTGTAGTTGTTTCTGCCTCTACCTCTTCCTCTTTGCAATGAATTATTCCTTTGTTGTTGACTGTCTGGTTTGTAATTTTGGCCTTGAATGGGCTTTTGTTGGTTCTTGTTTCTTGAATTAAAACCAGATGCATAATTGACTGTTATTTCTGTTTGCATTGCTTTTCTTTGCTCTATTATGCCTTCATGAGCAAGAAGGGTAGATTGCACATACTGTAAATCTGGAAGCGTCTTTTGTGATGCGATGAAGGTAACAACTGATTCATATTCTTCGTCAAGACCATTAGTTATAGAGAGGATCTGTTCGCTGTCTGAAATCTTGTGACCTACGGCATTTAGTTTATCACATAGGTTCTTGATTTTAGCGAGATAATCTCTCATGCTTGTATCATCTTTTCTTGCATTTTGAAGCTGTCTCTTATAATGCATAATCCTTGCTGCTGATTGTGAATTGAAAATTTGTTCAATACGCGACCATATTTCATGAGAAGAATTACATTCGACAACTTGCGATAATAGGGTAGTAGTTATAGAAGACAGTAGCCATGAAGATAATAGACTATCTTGTTTTTGATAGTTGATGTAATCTGGATTATTAACAAGATTTCCTTCTCTGTCTTTGCTCATGACAGGTGGAATGATTATGGTGCCATTGATGTAATCTTGAAGATCATAACCCTTCAAGGCTGTGTCAATTTGGTATTTCCACAAGATGTAGTTATCTTCGTCAAGAGGAGTATTTATGACGTTGTTCTTGAGTTTTACAAGGGATGGTGAAGTTTCTTTTACAACATTTCTTAATGTTGTAGATGTTACATCGTCTTCTTCGTTTGCCATTGCAGAAATGTGATAAGAACTGATTACTGCCTTGTTTCTTGAATATGTATTGAGATGCAGCCAGAGCGGGAGATGAAGATGCTAATCTGATCCCTTCTTGGCAGGGCACAGGCTGTTTGATGGAACACGAGAATTGCACTTGATCGGAGAGGTATGATCCCTGATGATGAAGATAGATTCTGAAGGGAAAGAAGCAGAGCTTCGCCTCAGTGATGATCCCCAGAAAATAATATGCCTTTAGGCAAAAAGAGGCTCCGATACCATATTATAAAACTGAATGTTTTGATATTATTTTAACTCTTTGAATACATGTACAATCAAATACAATCTACAAAAAAATGTGCTACAGCACTTTGTATATAAATACATAATATGGGCCAGGCCCAGAGAGTGGTAATCTGCGGCAACACTTTTGAATGAATAAGTACCCTCGGATGTTGCTTGATCTGACGGTTGTGAGAAGCCCATGCCAAGGGTTTGAGATATGTTGCCATTGTGTTTGTTGTGTTATTCCAAACAATAAATTTCCTAAATGGGTCATTCAATGAATTGATAGTATTAGAAAGAGATTTTTTTTGAAAAGGTGTTAGAGAAGGAAGTTCGCTTTGTCATCTTATCTCTTGGAATACTGTCTATAAATCTAAGAGTCAAGGAGGACTTGGGGTTGTTTGCATTGAAGATCTTAATCATGCTCTTCTTTGTAAATGACTTCGGAAGATGATTAATGATAAGGATGATATTTGGAAAGAATGGATTAGTAATTGCTTCTACCATGGTCATTTCATTTTGGGGGCTGCTACCAACGTTCTTTGCTCAAAATTTTGGAAAGATATTTGTTGTGTTCTTCAACCTTTTAGCTTGGGGATTGAAAGAGTAGTTCATAATGGCAATTCTACTTTTTTTCTGGCTACATCCATGGATTATTCCTATTCCTCCCAAGCTTGAATTTTCTGTCCTGTTTGATATTTCTCTAAATCAAGATGCTTTGATTTCCGATTTATATCATGCTGACGGTAAAAGTAAGTAGTTACTTTGAAATATCGAGGGCTTAGTTATTTTACAATATTTCAAGCTTATTTCCTTATTTGATAAAGTGGCATTAGACATTGAAAATGATGAGTTATTGTGGGCTTTGGACAGTAAGAAGACTTTCTCTGTAAAATCTTGCTATAAGATTTTTAACTTTGGTAGTAAGACCACTAATTTTTACAAGCATCTTTGGAAAGCTATTGGACCTCCTAATGTTAAGTTTCACATGTAGCCGGTTGTCAAGGGCAAGTTAAATACTGTTGAAATGTTGAAGCTGAAGAATTTTGATACTAATAAGTTGTGTTTCTTCTCCAACCTTCAAGCAGAAACATGCGAGCATTTATACTATAAATGTCCTTTTACTTCCCATGTTTGGTCTTCCTGTCTTCAAATTTTTGGTTGCACTTGCTCTATCATAGTGTTTCATTCTCGATTTGAATACTGGGAGAAAAATAGACTACATATCTCGTCTTCATGCCTTCGAACTATTACTGACACGGTTAATCTTTTATGTGCTTGGCTACTTTGGAATGAAAAAAATATTACATGTTTTAATAATAAGCACACTCACATTGATATTGTCATTAGAAAAGTTCTTTATCTGACTTGTTTTTGGATTGGTGGTAGACTCTCTAACAAGAAGTGGATGGATATTCTTCCTGAACTTCATAAAAGGATAAGCGAAGCTAAAGAAGCCATTGCTTTGAGAGATAAGAAGAGAAGGACGGAAGGGAGAAATGGCTGAAGTTGTTGTGTTACTAGTTGTTGATGCATCTTTTTGATGTGTTGATGATGTTATTTTTTGCTGCTATGCTTAGTTAGGCTGTTGTTTCTTTATTGTTGTTGCATGCTGAGCCTATCACTTGTCTGTTGTAGTTTTATGTTTGTAGTAAGGGGTTGTCTTTTGTTTGTAGTTGCTGTTTTAGTCTATGTTTGTAACTATTCGGTTTTTTTTAGTCTATGCCGTTTTTCCACAAACGATTTCTTTTTTCCTTCTTCTGTACAAATTGCTAAGTTAATTGGAAAAAGGTTTTAAATACACTTTTCAACTCACCATACTATTGACCTAAGATCAAACCGCAGTACAGCATCAACGTACTCAGAGAGAATACTAAAGAAAGACAACTGAAGCATATAAACCTCTAGTTTGATGATGAATGTAGAATGCATGTTAAATTTCTTGCTTTATATGCTTCAGTTGTCTTTCTTTAGTTAGTATTGGGTCCAAGCTAATTCAATCATTTTTAGTATTGGCTCGATACCCACTCAGCTCACCAATTATCGGTTTCTACCATAAAAAATATATATTGACTGACCGACTTCCCGTTCGAATTCTATTTAAACAAGTTTTTGATTAATCTAGCATAATTATTAGAACATATCAAGTTAAAGTTTAAAGACCAGTACGTTTCAAATTGTTGACGTCTCATCGATTAAAGACTAAAGAATTTTTGTTTTTAGTATGGGTTTAAAGATGGAAATGACAACATTATCTATATTAAAGATGGAATATACGGAGGTTAATTTGTGAAGAGGATATCATATTAATGTGGGTTTGGTCTCACTCAAGACCTCCAAGAGTCATGATTGTATTTATATGTTTCTGACTTTATGATATGGGCATGTCTAGATTTTAATTTATTGCGTGGTTTGGTAAATTCTATCTTGATTTGTGAATGATTGGATGATTGAATGTAGTTGGTGATTGTGATGTTTGATAGTGATTATACGAGGATTTGTGAAGAAAAATCCCAAAACCATTGGATTGGATCGAATTAATGATCCAGCAGTTGAGATTATGATTAGATGGAAAACATTCGTTAAAAGTATGTGAACAAGTTGGATGGGGGCATAAAGAACCCTCTCGAAAATGTTACACACACATACGTATGCACGCCGACTCTCTTGTATATCACCTCATGCATAAATTTAGGATTGATTTTGATTAATTCAAGGCGTCGGCGGCGATATAACGATGACACTACACCAAATCAGTCGTTTTGTAATATTAATTTTTTGAATTCAAAACGGTTATTACTGTTACAAAATAACAACAATTATTTTCATTGGTACAATTTTGTAATGGTTATAGGTGTTATACTATTTTTTGATGGTGTAATTAAGATGAAGTACTTGTGTAAATATGTAATTTTGCTAACTTCCTCATTTCTAACACATCGAAATCTAGGGTTTCATCTTTCACATCGAAATCAAAATCCAGAACTAGCTACCCACCATAGCTACCACTACCATCGTCCACAATAGAAATAAAAATCAACTATGCCATCCCCGTAAACCACCTCCTACTCTAAATATGTCGCACATCGTTGCACATCAAACCCTACAATCAAACCCTCTAATCTCTTACCTAGGCCCACCATATCCCTATAATCTTCACCTGACGCTCCCACGACATGCTCGTGGAGCGGTGGCCCAACCTCATCAAGTACGACACCTTTGAATCCAAACTTCTCTCAAACTTAGGTTGAGATCCAGATGATCTCATGGTGAAGGAGGAGACGTACAGCGTGTTTCGAGTGATGAGGGTGAAAAAGCAGTTGAGGGCAACAGGGATCAAAGAGGTTATTTTTTATTTTTAAACTACTTTCTAGTAAATTATTTGTGATTTTTCTCTATCTTCACTTGACAAATTAGTCAATGTATGCTATAGTTTAGCCAATATTCATAGTTTGCAATATAAATTGCATTTTTGTAAATATACAGACATACCCATACTTTTCAATAAAAATTCAAGTCGATAATTTTCAAACTTTTTATGTTCTAAACATAATATAAATACTTTGTCCAGGAGAAACTATTGCCAGTATCCAAAAGCAGTAAATTATATGCAAACTGTCTTGGAAAAAACTGGCACGGTTTACTTTATTTAAATTTGATATTACACTCAAAAGCTGACTATGAAATGATCATATATCACCATTATCTGCAGATGTCCAATTACAATTTTAGCTCTACTAGGACGGTTTTCATTCGTTCTGAGTACTTTTTGGACTAGTTCCCCTTTTATGGATGCTTCGCATATTACTAATTTATCCTTCCGTTTATCCAGTTAACTGCCGCTGGTTTCTTGTTTGAGCAGAAGCCGCATGTTTCATATAGATGTTTGTTTCTGTTAGAATTTATGTGTGCACATATATGGGATAAAAAGAAGGCTGTGTGTATTTGATTATTCCTGCATTTAGTAAGTAGAATTTGTAAAAAAATAGTGTACTCGTTAACCATATGGTGGTATGCATTTTTCTTAATGTTATTTCTTTTTTCATGATTTCTATGTCTACACCTTCAATTTCATATGCATATATAGGTGATTTAGGGACCAACATTTTGAATATTGTTTTATATGCAAACTGTTATATTCGTTAATGTTCTTTTCATGTTCTTTTTGATTCTCTGCAATATTTTCCAAGTACAGTTTGTCTGAAAAAAAGAAATTAAAAATCCATATGGTGCTATTTACAAATACTAAATCATAATTGTACTTACTACTTCTACTAAGTTGTAGTGTGGAATTTGAGGAAAGCATGATGTTATAGTGTATGATTTCTTGGTTCAAAATGGCATCTTACCGTATAAATTTTAAAAATGCAAGTCAAATGTTCCTTCTAGGGCTATTATAGTAATGGTTGCCGTTACCTTTTTGTAAATACCGTTACCGTACTGTTTTTACTGGTAAACTAAAATTGTTAACCGTTACCGATTGACTGATATACCGATAAACTGATAACCGTTATACTGGTAATGGTAAATTACCGTTTGTCTAGAAAAATAATAAGTTGATATATTTTTACACCGAATGATGCTTCATTATATATCTCATTGGGTCACTTAATAAAGGACATAGAAAAGAAGTGTATTTATCTTAATTTGAGTTGAATTAGTGAAATAAATTAAATTGTTTTTTTGCTTCTAAATGCCCGGATACAACAACTTACATGAATATCAATGTATCATGAATGGACTGATAAATTATCGTTACCGCTTGTTTTGAAAAAAATATTTACCGATGTTTTGCCCTAAAAAATGATAAATTTACCGTTACCGTACCGATTATGCCGGTATACCGATTTTACTTTAAAATGATAACCGATTGACTGGTAATGGTATAGTAATGTTAAATTTACCGTTACCAAAACAACCCTAATTCCTTCAATTAAATGTCCTTTTACCTAGCACTCTAACAAATTTTAAGGAAGAAATGTGTGTTAAGATGTGCCATTTCGATGTATAATAATACTATAATATAATGTTTTCATAACAAGTATATGCTAAATTGGACATTTGCAGATAATTGGACATCACCTTATAACTGAATAAACAAGTTTAACATGATATGGTCTCCCTCTTCAAATCATGTCACTTTAGTTATATTTGATATTATACACGCGCGCGCACTCAGTTACACACCGTATTCTGGCTCTCCAGTAGATGTACTTTTTAGTTGTAGTACTTACCTTATTGAGCTATACAATGTTTGATTTTCACTTTGTTCTCAATAAATTTCTAACGTTTTCCCTCTATTTTATCATTTTAGGCAGTTAGGCAGTTCGCGTAACGATCATGTGTTCAGCAACATCAATGTTTTCTATGCAGTTGCTTTTGAATTTTGATATGTTATATCATATGAACGTTAACTTAAGAGTATTTGGATATAACGTATGACCAAGATAGAAGTACTTGGTTACATTCCTTAACACAAAAAAGCATCATAGTGTTTTTAGAAGAAAGCAATTTGGATAATAAGGTTACATTTGTAAAGGTTTTGCTGGACACTAGCCTTTTGTTGCCTTCGAAAATTTTGTCCCATTTTGGGTTATTAAATTATTCCAGATGTTTGAGATTTCTTTACGAAACAGTACTAGGTTTTGATTGTATCTGAGTTCGATTTTGTTGACTAAACTAGGGAGATTTTGGGTTAAACTGCTGTCAGTTGTAGCGTAGAGAGTAGCATTTTCTTTGACAAGGTGGTTGCGGTTGGCCATCGAGACCAGTTATGGGGACCAATCCATATGGCCCAGCTCTAAGATCATTATAGCGGACGCAACCTGTGTCTTTAAAGTTGCAGTAAAAGCCAAGGCGGAGGACACTAAGTTTCCATATAGTTCCGATGTTGCATGCTACTCGTTTTCAAATTTTGAGTAATGATAGATGGTGAGCGGGTGTTTTTGAAATTGAGAGAGGAGTTTGGAAGGACTTTGTGAGTTATGTAATGTATATGCAAAGGGAACGACATGTATTTTTATTAGTTCTCTTCTATTTCAGTATAGCACAGATGAAACTATAACACGGGAATGATAGTTGTAATGAAAAAAAAGGTGAACGGAGTATAATTCACTTTGTTTGCTTAGTATAGCCATAATTTTTTAATTCATATATATGTAATGTGACTCGCTTGATGAATTGTGTCTCTGTCCAAATCTTTCGGTCTTATTGAAATAACCGTTAAAATATGCAGAAATGAAATATTTGAGATGTATGCTTGTGAACTGAACGTTGCATGCAAAGCTTTTGTACTATTGGTCTCTCCTAATACCATTCTTTTATATCCAATTTAAGTTCAATTTAGAAAATAAATAACAACTATATTCATTGTTTATGCTCGTTTTGGTTGAGTTGAGTATGCTGAATTAATTTTGATTTGAAATAGCAGTAGAATCAACAGTCCATAATTAACCAGCGAGCACCGATTTATTATCTGCTTCAGAAAATTAGAAAATTAGCAATGGTACACAATGCAAGTTTGTATTTTGCAACGTCTATAAGCATTGTAAATATTTCATTAGCAACAGTAATAAGTCTTATGAATTTTTCTGTACTAATGTTAATAAGCGTTAGGAATTTTTTATTTATCATGGTTATAAGCGTTGCAAAATATTTCTTTTGTCACAGTTATAACTTCTTTTGTCACAGTTATAACTGTGACAATACCTGTGACAAAAGATGGCCACGCATCCACTAGCCATGAGTATAACCGTTATAAAATCTGTATGTAACGCTTATAGGCTTTACAACACCCTTTTTCTGGTGTTGTGTGACAAGTTACTTTGGGGGGAGTTTACGGTTGTTCAAGTTTGATTAATTCAAGACGCCGCTATTTTATTTATATATACTATGTAATCCTATATGGTTATTGCGACTTGGGTTGATTTGATGATATATGGTGGCATCTACAATAAATTATGTTAAGTCGCGAAAGAAGGCCCAAGTGATATTAAAATGCACTTTATAACAGGGAACTTATGATATTATTTAATAAGGTTATTATCACATGTTTTAATAAATTTTTCGAAGGCACTTTCTAGAAAAAAATTTTGATAGAATATAAAATACTAGGATTATATGCATTGAGAATCACTCAATGACACCCCTATTTTACAGCACCCACGTGATCCTATGATTTCCATTAGATTTCTATTTAAATAATGTTTGTTTCTCTATCTTCCATATTATAACATTATTTAAATCAGATTTTGTGATGAAAATCAGAAGGGCAGAAGTGGTGCTGCAAAATAGGGATCACTGAGTTCTCTCACACACACATATACACACACGGTTTTAATAAACATTAGTTGGAAAATATAAAGAAAAAAATTAATATTTTGTTGAGGTTAAGATCCGGGCTTATCATTTTATATCCATATCAAAGTTTACATTTGAAAATAGAAGTTAGTTTTTGTTCTTAATGTGATTTGAAGCCATTGCCACTCCTTCCAATCTAAAGCATTTTCTTTTAGAATATTGTGTTAATATTCTGATTATTATTAAAGATAGATGTAAAGATGTGCAGGGATGTCATTTCAAGAGACTACGGTTGAATTGCTTAGTTCAAACTATGAAGAACAGAGATGATGATGTTTGCATTCTTTTGAATGAAAAAACTTGTTATAGAACATAATTAAGGCTAGTGTATAAGAAAGAATAATATGATGACTAATATCTAGTTTTCCACCTATTGATAGTTTTTCCTAAGGTATTGGTATTTACAGAAATATACATGTTGTTTGAGAGATGCATGATGTCCTGAATTATGCCTGATATTTCTGTAAAATGTTAGCTGCTACAAAAGGAGGGGTTTTTAGGCTCAAGGAAAAAGAAGAAGAAAATTTTAATTTCAAAGACACGAAGTTTGTTTTTTTAGGTTAAAGGACACTTTTTTGTGTAAATCACAGAACGATGGTTGAAATTATCATTTTCTGTTTACACTGAAAAGTGTCATTCAGACTAAAAAAATAAACTTACTGTCTTTGAGAATAATTTTTTTTACAACTTCTTCCTTGTGCCTATTTTTCTGAATTGTTGAAATTCTCATGATGTTGTGCCTACTCTAGCCTTATCATATGCATATTGAAAGGGATGTGCTTGCATCTAACAAGGTGTCATCCACAAAAAAGGAATACTAATACACCATGACTGCAAGATATGTACAAATATTTTTGTTCTACTCGTATTAAGAGTGAACCAGCAAATGCAAGGGTAGGACCATGGTATCAGATTCTGGTCGGAACCTTAAGATTTCGGCCAACTCAGTTCGGTTGTGAACTGAGGCGGGACAGGATTAGAACAAAAACCCATCCCGTCATTGCAGACAAAAAATAAATCAAAAAATTTGAAAAAAAAAGTCACACTTGCTGTAGAAGGTGGGAGAGAAACGTAAATTTATCTATGAAAGGAGTGAATCAAAATCATAACTTACATCATAATCGATTCGAGCTTCAAAAATCGTAATCGATTGTCATTCTCATGTTCGTCATCTTCATTCAAGTATAAATTTGTAGATCTTACCTTCTTGGTTCTTGTCTTTCTCATTTTTGATTGTGAACGATGTTTTTTTTGGGTCTTTTTGCTGAACTGAGTTAGATACTGAAGGAATAATAAACCTAGTTTTAGGGTTAGGATCTCTAGTATGAGGTACTAAGTATTGAGTGAGTTGAACACTAATGGGTTGGGCCTTTTGTATTGCTTATTTAGATTAGGCTATATACAACGTATGCAGTGTCTAAATTCAATGCTCATTATATTAATTATTTAGATTAGGCTTAAATAAATATTTAGACTATATTCTTTTATTTTATTTACATCTATTATTACTTTTCGCTAAAAATATGAAAATGTAAAGTGCTATCGTGCAAATATGACAATCAATGATTTAGTTTGATGATAAACCTTTGTTCGTATTTGAAATCGTTTTATTGACTGTGTTAATACATGAGATATCAAAAAAGAAGTAGATAAGCAAAAACGAGCTAGGTATCATTTAGCTACAAATGGACACAATATTCAAGACCAAAACAACAAACTAACTAATCCGCTGAAGTGCAAACCCTCTCAAGAACAATAATCATGCCACTCGCTGAAGTACAGATTCTCTCAAGAGCAGTACTCCACTCGTACAAGCATAGATTTCTGATAAGAACCAAATTCTAATGATTTAGCAAGTAACTCTCATCTTTTAAATTCAAACAATACCAAATTCATTCAAACTGCTCTCTACAAACCTATTGTTTCTAGTTCTGATAGCCACGTACCCACTAGCCATGAGTATAACCGTTACAAAACCTGTATGTAATACTTATAAGCGTTACAACACCCCTTTTCTGGTGTTGTGTGACAAGTTACTTCGGGGGGAGTTTACGGTTATTCAATTTTGATTAATTCAAGATGAGTGAATAATTTTACCACTAATTTATTTATATATACTATGTAATCCTATATGGTTATTACGACTTGGGATGATTTGATGATATATGGTGGCATCTAGGACAAATTAGGTTAAGCCGCGAAAGAAGCCCCAAGTGATATGAAAAGGCACTTTATAACAGTGTATTTATGACACGATTTAATAAGGTTATTATCACATGTTTTAATAAATTTTTCAAAGACACTTTCATAGAATATAAAATACTAGGATTATATGCATAGAGAAGCATTCAATGACACCTGTTATCCCGCTTTTTGGCAAAGCCGTGATACCAAAAGATTGGTCAAAAACAAAAGACGGTTCACCTCAGAAATTGGTCGTACTTCACTTCGCTATGGATATCGATGAATTTTGTCCGAGTCCGGATCAAGCCACAATTGATAGGACATGACAAGAAAGGTCGTAGGAGTTGCCATTTTAAGTTTCAAGTCAATCCGAGTCGTATGCTCAAGATATGATGGATTCAATTTAAGAAAGATAGTCATTGTCTGGTTCGAACCCATCACGTTGGGTCACTTCAAAACCATCACCTTCGAACCCATCTACCTCGAAACCATCCAGCGTCCTTGCTTCGAACCCATCTGCTTGCTACTAGCTTCGAACCCATCACATGCTTCGAAACCATGGAGTTCGAAACCATCCAGTATCCTCCCTTCGAATCCATCACTGCTTGCTACTTGCCATATTCGAATCCACCAGCCAGTGCCTGCTTCGACTCCATCGCCTTCGACTCCATCGCCTTCGACTCCATCGCCTTCGACTCCATCGCCTTCGACTCCATCGCCTTCGACTCCATTGCCTTCGACTCCATCAACTTCGACTCCATCACCTTCGACTCCATCGGCCGACCTTGCTTCGAATCCATCCTGTGACCTTGCCTCGAATCCATAGTCCATCCTACAATAGTAACTTCGAACCCACACAAGAGAGCACCGTGTCGCCGCCTCCGCATGCTAAAGGATCGATTCGAACCTATGGGTTCGAACCATATGGATTCGAAACATATGGATTCGAACGACCCATAAGATCAATTCGAACTAACCAGCGTGCCGAAGATCCAATCTTGAATCGATCATATCTCTCAATTCCTTGATCCATATGCCATGAAATTTTCACAGGAGCTTGACTACACACTGAAGAATGTCCACACCAAATTTCGCCTCGATTGGATGCATTTTTGATCGATTCGAACCTCACTTCGAATCGATCCCAAACTGGGCACGGATCCCGAGAACGCGGGCCTATGGGCCCCCCCTCACGTGCCAAGCGGCCTCCCCAGGTTTTGGGCGGGATTTCAGCCTTCCACGCCTATAAATAGAGCCCCTGGTCATTCAGAAAGGAGGGAGATTCAGAAGAGAGAGAACAAGCCCAGACTCTGCTGAATTCAATTCTATGCATCACTGTTGTTGTTGTGTTCAGATTTCAAAGCTATAATCCGTTGTAATCGATTAAGATCATCAAGTGAAGCAATAAAGAGAAAACCTTCAAAGTGGACGTAGGCACGAACGCCGAACCACTATAAATCCCGTGTCTTCAATTGTTATTTGTGAATTATTGTGATTGTTATAGCTTAGATCTGAGTTCTGTGTTGATTATTACTGATCTGCGTTGATAAACGGGTGCTTTTACGACATTGGGTGTTTGTGACCAATTTTGGCGCAAACATTTTGGTGCTTTCACTGAGAACGCTAATTCAGGAGTTCTACCAATTGATAGTTGATTCAGAGAGAGTTCGAAAGTTGAGATTTGAGGAATTATGACGAGACAATCAAGCCGAAGGCCAAGGCCAGAGAGAAGTGAACACCAAGGATGTCAAGAGGCTTCCTCAGGAGGGAATCAAGCGTCGATCTACATCACTAGGGACGAAATGGAGACAATGATGAAGAGACAGGAGGAGTTGATTCAGAGCTTATTTCAATAAATTGGACAACTTGGAGCACAGAATAGAGGAACTGATGGAATTCAGAACGAAGCAGGACCATCCGGCGTAGCACCTGGATTAAGAGGCACACACTTGGAGCATGAAGACCCAATCCCGGAGGGAGAGAGAGGAGTACCCGCGCAACCTGGAGGCAGTAGAGGAATGAACGCTCAGTCAAGGGGGCAGATTCCAGAATTCCCTCGTGAACTCGGGGGGCAGGTCGAAAGTGATGAACGAGGATTGCATCTTGGAGATAACGATAAGCTGGCGGAGATGGTTAGGTGAGCTTTGAGAGGTGGTTTGGTGAACAAAGATTTGGAGGATGTTAACCAGAGTCCTTTTACTCCAACGATCAAACAAGCTAGGAACCCACCGGACTTTAAGTTACCGTCGTTGGACATGTATGATGGGAGAACGGACCCCACGGTTCACCTAGCAAAGTATATGAGGCACATGGAAGTGCTGGGGGCATCAGAAGAGATCATGGCCCGATGTTTTCCATTGTATTTAACAGATATTGCGGCATTATGGTTCAGGCAACTAGAAAGTGGATCCATCGGAACATGGAATGATTTAACTGAGAGATTCATGAGGCAATTCAGGGTCCACATTACAAGACCCAAGAATGTGATGACTTTGGCAACCCTAAAACAGAAGCCCGGAGAGACTTTGAGGAATTATCTAACGCGATTCAATGCGGCAGCAGCATCGGTGGATCAGCCAGATCCATCCATGGTTATGATGGCAGCTGTTTCCGGAATAGCCGATGGCACGGATTTCAAAAATTCATTGACAAAAGATCCACCTATGGATCTAGGAGAATTCTATCATGAGGCGGAAAAGTTCTTGCGATTGGAAGACGCGAGTGCAGAAAGAGAAGAAGGAGATGAGCTTAATGTTTACGCGGTCAAAGATGGAAATCCTCTTGAGAAAGCCACGGAAACTAGCAAGGGAAAGCGAAAGGCTGAGAGTGACTTTATCAGGTCAATGCGACCACGAAGGGAACCAAGATTTACCACGTACTCAGAGCTGAACGAGAATTTGGAGCGAATCTATCAGGATACCAGAGAACAGATCCCGTATCGCAGGCCAATGCGAAGGGACCCAACTTCCGACGAAAGGAAATCAGATAAGTATTGCATATTTCATGAACTGAATGGTCATAACACTAATGATTGCAGGCATCTGAAGGACGAGGTGGAAGGGCATATCAGGAACGGTATGCTCCTTCAATATGTGAGGAAACGGACTCCAGCTGTGGAGCCAGAGCGCCCACCGTCTACCTCAACTAGAGGTGGCCCTGAGTCGGGACAACGTCTGATTATCAATTGATTGACTGAAATAACGATGAACGAGTTGTAAACCTCTCACTAATGCGGTTAAATCATTTACACATGTGAGCGATCGCGCACGATCCATAGGCATGCTCTGAATGACCACCAACCACATCATGGTTAGAGTTTACAATTTGACATCCCTGCTTTGCTTTTTTGCTTTGATTTCGATTTGAACATTTAGATTCTTTGCTTCTTTGCTTCGATTTTGATTTGAACATTTTGATTCTGTTTGTATGAACATTCCTGTTTTAAGGTTCGTATAATCACTGCTTTGATATTTGCAATTCCGTGAAAAAGTTTATTTTCATGCCCGTTGGATCGCGAACGGTCCGCGAGCACCTTCTGTGTGGCGATGAACCGCCAGAGTCTTCAATCCAGAAACTCCCCCGGACATGAACTCCGGCATCGATAATACTAAGTCCCCCCCGGGCACACATAATTCGCCTCGAACGACAAACGATCGCGAACGATCACAGTCAGCCTCGAACGGCATACGATCGCGAACGATCACAAATCGCCTTGAACGGCATCCGACCGCGAACGGTCCCGATTCACTTATATGACAGTTGATCGCGAACGATCACCACTCGCCTCGAACGGCACCGACCGCGAACGGTCAGGATCCACTTATTATGAACACCCGACTACGAACAGTCACAAACCCGCCTCGAACGGCACACGATCGCGAACGATCACAACTCGCCTCGAATGTCACAACTCACCTTACCTCGAATGACTCGATCACGAACGGTCGTCATTTGAGGTCCGCCACCTGATCGTTGACTGTTACACCTTACCTCAAATAGCTCGATCGCGAACGATCGTCATTTGAGGACCCCCACTTGACCGTGCGCTGTCGCACTTTACCTCGAATGACTCGATCCCGAACAGTCGTCACTTGAAGTTGAGCGCTTGACCTTGAACGGTCACATTTCACCAAGGATGACTCAATCCCGAACGATCGACACATGGATTTTACGCGCTTGACCGCGCGCGGTCGCACTTCACCTCAAATAACTCGGTCACGAACGATCGTCATTTGAAGTTAGGCGCTTGACCATGAACGGCCGCGCTTCATCCCAAATAGCTCGATCCCGAACGATCGTCATTTGAGGCCATATGAAACTATCAAGTTCTTTGCAGGTTGATGATAGGATACGAACATCCAACTCAAGGCATTACAAAACACACCTTCCTACCGCAAGGCATGTTTTGGGGGGTAAAATGTTATCCCGCTTTTTGGCAAAGCCGTGATACCAAAAGATTGGTTGAAAACAAAAGACGGTTCACCTCAGAAATTGGTCGTACTTCACTTCGCTATGGATATCGATGAATTTTGTCCGAGTCCGGATCAAGCCACAATTGATAGGACATGACAAGAAAGGTCGTAGGAGTTGCCATTTCAAGTTTCAAGTCAATCCGAGTTCGTATGCTCAAGATATGATGGATTCAATTTAAGAAAGATAGTCATTGTCTGGTTCGAACCCATCACGTTGGGTCACTTCGAAACCATCACCTTCGAACCCATCTACCTCGAAACCATCCAACTTCCTTGCTTCGAACCCATCTGCTTGCTACTAGCTTCGAACCCATCACATGCTTCGAAACCATGGAGTTCGAAACCATCCAGTATCCTCCCTTCGAATCCATCACTGCTTGCTACTTGCCATATTCGAATCCACCAGCCAATGCCTGCTTCGACTACATCACCTTCGACTCCATTGCCTTCGACTCCATCACCTTCGACTCCATTGCCTTCGACTCCATTGCCTTCGACTCCATCACCTTCGACTCCATTGCCTTCGACTCCATCACCTTCGACTCCATTGCCTTCGACTCCATCACCTTCGACTCTATCAACTTCGACTCCATTGCCTTCGACTCCATCAACTTCGACTCCATCACCTTCGACTCCATCGGCCAACCTTGCTTCGAATCCATCCTGTGACCTTGCCTCGAATCCATAGTCCATCCTACAATAGTAACTTCGAACCCACACAAGAGAGCACCGTGTCGCCGCCTCCGCATGCTAAAGGATCAATTCGAACCTATGGGTTCGAACCATATGGATTCGAACCTATGGGTTCGAACCATATGGATTCAAAACATATGGATTCAAACGACCCATAGGATCGATTCGAACTAACCAGCATGCCGAAGATCCAATCTTGAATCGATCATATCTCTCAATCCCTTGATCCAAATGCCATGAAATTTTCACAGGAGCTTGACTACACACTGAAGAATGTCCACACCAAATTTCGCCTCGATTGGATGCATTTTTGATCGATTCGAACCTCACTTCGAATCGATCCCAAACTGGACACGGATCCCGAGAACGCGAGCCTATGGGTCCCCCCCCCTCACGTGCCAAGCGGCCTCCCCAGGTTTTGGGCGGGATTTCAGCCTTCCACGCCTATAAATAGAGCCCCTGGTCATTCAGAAAGGGGGAGAGATTCAGAAGAGAGAGAACAAGCCCAGACTCTGCTGAATTCAATTCTATGCATCACTGTTGTTGTTGTGTTCAGATTTCAAAGCTATAATCCGTTGTAATCGATTAAGATCATCAAGTGAAGCAATAAAGAGAAAACCTTCAAAGTGGACGTAGGCACGAACGCCGAACCACTATAAATCCTGTGTCTTCAATTGTTATTTGTGAATTATTGTGATTAGCTTAGATCTGAGTTCTGTGTTGATTATTACTGATCTGCGTTGATAAACGGGTGCTTTTACGACATTGGGTGTTTGTGACCAATTTTGGCGCAAACAACACCCCTATTTTACAACACCCACGCGACCCTATGATTTCCATCAGATTTCTATTTAAATAACGTTAGCTTCTCTATCTTCCACATTATAACATTATTTAAATCGGATTTTGTGATGAAAATCAGAAGGGCACAAGTGGTGCTGCAAAATAGGGACCACTGAGTGATCTCTCTCACACACACATATATATACACACAGTTTTAATAAACATTAGTTGGAAAATATAAAGGAAAAAAATTAATATTTTGTTGAGGTTGAGATCCGGGCTTATCATTTTATATCCATATCAAAGTTTCCATTTGAAAATAGAAGTTAGTTTTTGTTCTTAATGTGATTTGAAGCCATTACCCCTCCTTCCAATCTAAAGCATTTTCTTTTAGAATATTGTGTTAATATTCTGATTATTATTAAAGATAGATGTAAAGATGTGCAGGGATGTCATTTCAAGAGACTACGGTTGAATTGCTTAGTTCAAACTATGAAGAACAGAGATGATGATGTTTGCATTCTTTTTGAATGAAAAAACTTCTTATAGAACATAATTAAGGCTAGTGTATAAGAAAGAATAATATGATGACTAATATCTAGTTTTCCACCTATTGATAGTTTTTCCTAAGGTATTGGTATTTACAGAAATATACATGTTGTTTGAGAGATGCATGATGTCCTGAATTATGCCTGGTATTTCTGTAAAATGTTAGTTGTTATAAAAGAAGGGGTTTTTAGGCTCAAGGAAAAAGAAGGAGAAAAATTTAATTTCAAAGACATGAAGTTTGCCTTTTAGGTTAAATGACACTTTTTGGTATAAATCACAGAACGATGGTTGAAATTATCATTTTCTGTTTACACTAAAAAGTGTCATTCAGACTAAAAAGAAAACTTGCTGTCTTTGAGAATAATTTTTTTTGCAACTTCTTCCTTGTGCCTATTTGTCTGAATTGTTGAAATTCTCATGATGTTGTGCCTACTCTAGCCTTATCATATGCATATTGAAAGGTATGTGCTTGCATCTAACAAGGTGTCATCCACAAACAAAGGAATACTAATACACCATGACTGCAAGATATGTACAAATATTTTTGTTCTACTCGTATTAAGAGTGAACAAGCAAATGCAAGGGTAGGACCATGGTATCAAGTTCTGGTCGGAACCTTGAGATTTCGGCCAACTCGGTTCGGTTCTGACCTAAGGCGGGATGGGATTAGAACAAAAACCCATCCCGTCACTGCAGACAAAAAATAAATCAAAAAATTTGAGAAAAAAATCGCACTTGCTGTAGAAAGCGGGAGGGAAGCATAAATTTATCTATGAAAGGAGTGAATCAAAATCGTAACTTACATCATAATCGATTCGAGCTTCAAAAATCTTAATCGATTGTCATTCTCATGTTCGTCATCTTCATTCAAGCATAAATTTGTAGATCTTACCTTCTTGGTTCTTATCTTTCTCATTTTTGATTGTGAACGATGTTTTTTTTGGGTCTTTCTACTGAACTGAGTTGGAGACCGAAGGAATAAAAAATCTAGTTTTAGGGTTAGGATATCTAGTATGCGGTACTAAGTATTGAGTGGGTTGAACACTAATGGGTTGGGCCTTTTGTATTGCTTATTTAGAATAGGCTATATACAACGTATACAGTGTCTAAATTCAATGCTCATTATATTAATTATTTAGATTAGGCTTAAATAAATATTTAGACTATATTCTTTTATTTTATTTATAACATCTATTATTACTTTTTCGCTAAAAATATGAAAATGTAAAGTGCTATCATGCAAATATGACAATCAATGATTTAGTTTGATGATAAAGATTTGTTCGTATTTGAAATCGTTTTATTGATTATGTTAATACATGCGATATCAAAAAAGAAGTGGATAAGCAAAAACGATCTAGGTGTCATTTAGCTACAAATGGACACGATATTCAAGACCAAAACAACAAACTAACTAATCCGCTGAAGTGCAAACCCTCTCAAGAACAATAATCATGCCACTCATTCGCTGAAGTATAGATTCTCTCAAGAGCAGTACTCCACTCGTACAAGCACAAATTTCTGATAAGAACCAAATTCTAATGATTCAACAAGTAACTCTCATCTTTTAAATTCAAACATTACCAAACTCATTCAAACTACTCTTCATACTCACTCTACAAGCCTATTGTTTCTAGTTCTGATAGCCACGCACCCGCCAACCATGAGCATAACCGTTATAAAACCTGTATGTAAAGCTTATAAGCGTTACAACACCCCTTTTCCGGTGTTGTGTGACAAGTTACTTCGGGGGGAGTTTACAGTTATTCAATTTTGATTAATTCAAGACGAGTGAATAATTTTACCACTAATTTATTTATATACACTATGTAATCCTATATGGTCATTGCGACTTGGGATGATTTGATGATATATGGTGGCATCTAGGATAAATTAGATTAAACCGCGAAAGAAGCCCTAAGTGATATGAAAAGGCACTTTATAACAGGGAATTTATGCCACGATTTAATAAGGTTATTATCACATGTTTTAATAAAATTTTCAAAGGCACTTTCTAGAAAAATATTTTGATAGAATGTAAAAACTAGGATGCATAGAGAAGCACTCAATGTCACTCATATTTTATAACACCCATGTGACCCTATGATTTCCATCAGATTTCTATTTAAATAATGTTTGCTTCTCTATCTTCCACATTATAACATTATTTAAATCGGATTTTGTGATGAAAATCAGAAGGGCACAAGCGGTGCTGCAAAATAGGGATCACTGAGTGATCTTCTCTCTCACACACACAGTTTTAATATACATTAGTTGGAAAATTGTAACATCTTGATACTTTCAACCATTCGCATCCACACATGCCGAATTTGAATTGCTCAAAATACCAGATTGTTAATTTAAATTTGACAAAACTCAGCATATACGGTAAATAAATAAATCACAGAATCACATATACATAGTTATATACAATATGCAGTGGAAACAATAGAATAGTAGTTCATGAAGCTACTATATAACATAGTTAAATAAGATACAACAGAAGTCTCAAATACGTAGTCAAATACAAGATCAGAATACATCACTGGAATCAGATGAATAACTGCAAGCTGAAAAGATGTAGATGGATCTCCAAACGAAGCTTCAACTCCAAAGGTGAGTCTCAAAAGCTGTATCACTCAGTCTGACCCGAGCGTAAAGCAAAACACAAAACAATCAAGTCAGGATTAACATTCTTATATCAATAAATCCAACTCAAGTGAAATATCAACTAAAATACAAGTAACTCAAAGGATATTTGGGATAACCATCCTCTAAGGATCCGTTAAACTATCTACTACGTAGTAATATACGCTATTATAATAATGTCTAAAGTAAAGTATACTATTTAAAAATAGCATTAAGGCGTTACCCATATCCCCCTTAACACATTTTATAGTGCGAATAATTTATACAGTACCGTAGTACCTCTAGATCAAGAGGCTATCAAAGGATACTCCATAGGTATGACACAAATCAAACTCGTAGAAAGCATGCCATGGTAAGTGATGCAGCACAACTAGGCAATGCCAGGGTAGATATATCAATTACACTTCCGGACTGGTGGTAACACATAGCAGCCACTGCCGCCCACCTCGAGCCACACTCCCAAAATCAAAAATCAAAGGTGCGCACCAAATCAATCACAAAGTAATAGAATGACATACGAAGGAATGTGTCTGATCGGAGGAGCTACCTCACTTGGCCCGTCAATTGCTCTTGTTTTAGCCACCTTATGCCAACTCATGGGAGTCGGTCCACGTATATACCTCATATAACATCGTCGCCACCATCCTACTTCATTCTGAAATCTCCACTATGTACACAGTTGTTAAAGTGGTTTTTGAAGTTGGCAGAGAGTATGACTTCCGATCTAGGTCTCTTTAATAACCAAACGTTATTATAACACCGTGGTCATTTCAAAATAGTTTATACTTCAAAACCAAAATATCATTTCCATCTCAAAACCAAATCAATACAATGTCATTTCCATTTCAAAACCAAATACGATATCATTTCCATTTCAAGTATATCCATTTTAAAAAATCATATCACTTCAAAGTTATAATGCTTCGAAAACTAAAACACTTGAAATTATAACACTTTGGAAATCATAATTTAGAAATCATAATACTTCCCACTTACCAGTTTACATATTAAAATAGTATATATAATAAAATAGTTTATAGAGTAAAATAGTTTATATAAAATAGATATAAGTTAAAATAGTTTATATTAAAATAGTTTATATTAAAATAGTTTATAAAGTAAAATATATAAATAGTTTTAAATAGAATTTAAAAATAGTTTATATAATAAAATAGCTTCCTCAAATCTCACAAATCAATTCCAAGTCAATTCGAATTCCAAAATTCAAATTTAATCAAGTCTCAAATCATCAATTTTAATTCAATTCAGTTTCTCAATAAACCACTCCAAATTGTATTGATTTAAAAAAAACGATTTGAACTACCAAATAAACCATTTCAATTTCAATATATTTCAAAGCTTTAAATATTCAACAATTTCAAAACTAAATTCGATAATTTCATATATACCTTAATTTAACTTCGTTATTATTTAGTTTTGCAATATTCACTAAATAAATCCAATATCCTTTAAATAAACCCTAAATTTCAAATCACTAAATATTCTTTTAAATTAATTTAAACTTGAAATATTCGTTTTTAAATCATCTTAAACCGAAATCAAGTTATAAAATCATATCCTTTAAAAACCTCAAATTCCATAAGTTTCAAATTGATTTAATTTTAAATAAATTCTTAATTAAATACCATTTCAAATAAATTCAAATTTTATCTTTCCAACCTTAACTTATAAAATCATTATAAAAATCTATATTTGAAAATATAATTTTAAATAAATACTTAAACATATTATATATAAATTAAATCAAACTTATTTAATTTAAATCTTATTATCAAACTTATTTTAAAATAAAACTAATTTATACATATTTTAAAATAGTAAAATTATAAGTAAATTCTTAAAATTTATAATTTCAAAACCAACTTATAATTTTTAAATTTCCAAAACATATAAATTAAAAGCAAGAATTTAAACTTTATAATATATATATATATAATATCTTAAAATCAATATTTATTAAAATCATATATTTCTTTTCAAAACTATAGAAATCATTTAAAAATATTTATATATAGACCAACGGTGTCTGTATATATAATTTTCTATCCTATGGTCAAGTGATATGGATATTTATCATTTCAATCCGTAATTTAAATTATATACGGGTATATATCATTTCAACTCGCAATCCCAAATTCAATTCAAATGAAAATCACTTGGGTCTATCATTTCAACCCATAACGATTTTCTCCTATTCTACAGATCGTTTGGGTATGTATCATTTCAACACATAGTGAATTATATACTAATAGGGAACTTCCAGAGTGATAACATATATGATGATGATATAACATGTATATGTCATCAATATAAATAACAGATAATGGTATCAGATGTAACAAGTGAACAAATACAGATAACACCATATATATAGCAATCTAAATAATTAACAACAACATATTTCAATTGTCGTTTCAATTGAAATCAAATTTAATAAATATAAGAACGTTAATCATGAGTGATTTCTCACCTTTTGAGGCTAGAGATAATCGACAATAGAATGAGTTACGAATCCAGGCACAAGTTCCAAACAAAGCAAGATTGACATGAATTCGACGAACAGATCTGATAATAGGAATAGACGAAATCAAATCAAAATTGGATCGATGAAGATAATTGGTATAAGTGAATTCATATATAAATATATATATATATATAGCTATATACAACTATATCTATAAATAATATTTAAAATTTCAAACACATATTAAATTAAATGTGTATGTATTTCAAAATCATTGTTTTAAATAAACACATAGAATAAAACAAACATATCTTCATAATAAAATTTGAAATAAATAATTATATATACATACATCATTTATATAACAATAACTTATATACATACATACATATATATATATATTAAAATTTAAATTCGATATTATAAAACCCATATAACTCTCTTAAACTAATATATAAATTACTGTAGATATATAACAGTATAATCATATATATACAAACACGGACTCATACTATATACTGTAACAATATGGGCTACTAAATGTGTATATATATAACTTAATGTACTATATATAACTAACACTAAAAGAAAATCTACACATAACTTATATAAATTTACATACCTATTATATATTAAAATCATTATATTTTTGAAAAATCAATATAACTTACTTAATGATAATACATATAAACTTACTAACACATATAACAGAACCAACACCAAGGAATATTTATATTAAATAAAATACTGGCAATATATATATATATATATATATTAACATCTATAAAACCCGGAACAAATAAAGCTATATGTATGCACTGACCAAAACTTTAATATATATATATAATACTTTTATAATTCTATATACTTAATATATATAACTATATAAACTGTAAAGATCATCATATATTGTACAATTATATGCAGACTTTGGAAACAGGCAAAAGAAAATATGCATGCAATACACACACACACACACACATACACACTCAAACTACATATAACATAAATATAACTAATAAACATATGTACTAACGTATGTAAGATACAAATATATGTATATACACTCACTGACCTTATATAACTTACTAAAATATATAATATAATATATAAAACAGATAATACATAATACTGTAAGATACATAAACTATAACATATATATATATATATATATATATATATATATATATATATAACAGACTTACGTATACCATACATGTTATCTACACCACTTGTATACTCGAGAAGCGGCAGGATGTGATTGGCAAAGAGAAAGTGCCCGGGTGGCTGCAGCTAGGCGCTGCGATGGTCGGGAAACGAGGTCTTTGAAGGGGTGGCCGAGGCGTGAAGGAACTAGAGAGCTGATGGGTCTCGGCCTGGGAAGCTGACAATGGTGAAAGAATGGCTGAGGGGTACTAGGGAAGGCCGCACGGTTGTGGGTGGTGGAAGAAAGATGGCGAACAAGTGGGTGGGTACACGACGGAGGAGAAGAGAGTTAAATGAAGCCGAACGAATTGAAGAGCAACAGATTTTTTTGTATAGAACGAATAGAAGAAGCAAATGAAAGGGGAGAGGGTGAACAACAAATGAAAAATAGCTTGAACCGGTGGGAATAGTAATAGCCAAAAAAATTTGGGGAATATAAAAGGCTATTGACTGTTGATAGGAAGACTAATAGCCAACGGCTATTAACTTAAACTGTTTTCCATACTAAAGGACAAAGGAAAAGGCCAAACGATTGAAACACGGAACCGATACGGTGGGCGTTTTGCAGATCACACCACACATCGGACTTCGAAATACAGAAGTGAATATACCGCAGAGATCAGCGAACGAGACGATCAAAACGGTATACAGATATCAGTGATACGATCATCCGATCAAAAGTCGATAATCGGTACCGAAAATGCTGCTAATTTGTTGAAAATAAGATGGACGGAGAAATAACAGTTCAAATTTGGGGAAACGAAATATGACGTCTTACTCAGAAGATGATTTACAAATTTTCTATAGAAAAATATTCAGGTTTGAGAAATATTTTATTATCATCAAATATTAACCGATTTGAATTTAAATAAACTTACAAAATAAAATAAACTTCTGTATTATCAGATGAAAATTTACCATTTGCTATGTTTAATTAGACTATTCCAAATATTAAATTTTTATTTCAAAATTCAATTGTTTAAAATTTCACAAAAATTCAATTAATTAAATAAATAAAACCACTAAAAATTTTCGAGTCGTTACACTCTCCCCACTCAAAAATTTTCATCCCCGAAAAGAAAGGAGGTAGGAGAATAGAACAACCAGAAAGAAAATAGATTGAAAACAAAACAATTAGTTTAAACCATATAAATTTCAATTTAAATTAATTTATATTCAATAATTAATTTTAAATTCAAGGTATTTCAATAAGTTTATTTTTATTTCAATTTATTAATATTTGATACAAAAAGGTTTCTTTAAAACAAATATTATTTATCTCATTTATCCATTATCTTATTATTCAATTTTATCTAAATTAACATTTCCATAAATTATAAATTGTTTAAACATTTGTTATAATCACTCAAATTTATTTATAAATTCTTTTAACATCATTTTACATTGTAAATTATTCAATTACATATTCAACTTCTGAATGCTTAAGGTAAGTTATATTGGAACGCAATTGAGTATTATACACGTGAAATTTCTAATTCAATCATTTTAATAAAAATATTCATTCAAAATTTTGGCTTTTGTTTTACAATTGAAATCATCCTTTAACATAAATCTAATAATTAAATTTTCGATTCACTTCAAACCATTTTAGAGATAAATATGTACATACTACATATTTCAAATCAAATCTATAATCATATACCAATATATATCATAAATCAAGTCATATCTGAAGAATTCAAAGCAATTTCATTTTCCAAAAAAAAGTGTAGCAAAGCTTCTAATGGTCTCTTCACTCTGAAACTCGAAAATGAATATCGAAGATGCTGTAGTCATCACCGAAATTATTTTCCAGCGACAATAAAAGAGAGTGCTGAATTAAAAACTTAAAAATTCTTTGAAAACCATTTCTATTCGAAAATACTTTAGATAATATACATTTTAAAATTTTAAAACCAAAGTTTGAAATCACCGAAAATTATATTCTCAAATCCCAAATTTTAAATTCATTTCAAATTCTAAATAAATTTATAAACCATATTTTATAGTTCAATTATATATATAAGACAAAAGTCAATGGTTTACAGAACCATAAATAAAATCAAATATTATTATCTCTTAACAACCAATTCAATTTAACTGTTTAACTTCAAAAAATTATACTTATATATATATAATAAAATCATACAAAATTTATTTCATTTACTAAATTTTTAAAATAATTTTGTGTCGGTTTGCACTGTTCAGGTGTTTTGAAAATCCTATCGATAGCGTTGATCAAACGAATCGATCGAAAACCCAAATCAACATCAACAACTCAAACAACACAATATATAAAACATTTAATATAAATTACAAATACACTCCCTCTCTTGATGATTTCAAAATGGATTTCAAAACAAAGATAGAGATTCAAATTGAGAGGTATTTTAAAAGGTAGAATTCAAACTAAGAAGATAGGCTCGATAGGAAGATATGATGGTTAAATAACTAAATAGAAAGATGTATAGACTTATATAAATCGTGGGCAACCTTAACCGGGTCGACCATGACTTCAAGAATAAGATCGATGCAGAATTCTGAGGCAAATCGACATTAGATCGCAAGAGATAGTATTCAGGCATAGCAGGAGATATATAGCATCGTAAACCAAAGACACATAAATCTTCGGTGAATCAATGCTTGTTGTAAAGGAGTTTCACCCCTTTACAATCATTCAGTGGAGCTAAGAGATCCAAAATCAAGAAGAATTTGAATACGGGAAGACGAGAGTGGATTTCAGAATGATTAGGGGAGTTTCAAAATTCAAAGGAAACCGAATCAAAGAGGAAGGGATTCAAGCTCGAACGAAAGTAATTCTGTAACTACATTTACTTTATATGCTAAGTTTTGCCGAAAACCAAAGCTCTGATACCACATGTAACATCCGCATGGAAGTAGGGTACATTGGTACCTGTGTTATGCCTTTACGCCCAGCCTCTCGGCTGCACCAACCCCCACAGGGAGATGTAGGAGTAAGAGTCAACCGCTCGCTACCAAACCAAATGCGAGAACCCCCTATCATGATGCACCCTCCAAGTGCATAGGCAGACACATGCCGGATTTAAATTGCTCAAAATACCAGATTGTTAATTTAAATGTGGCAAAACTCAGCATATGCAGTAAATAAATAAATCACAGAATCACAAACACAGAGTAATATACAATATGCAGCGGAAATAAAAGAATGGTAGTTCATGAAGCTACTATATTACAGAGTTAAATAAGATACAACAGAAGTCTCAAATGCAACAGTCAAATAAAAGATCAGAATACATCACTGGAATCAACTGAATAACTATGAGCTGAAAAGATGTAGATGGATCTCCAAATGAATCTCCAACTCCGAATGTGAGTCTCAAAAGTTGTATCACTCAGTCTGACCCGAGCGTAAAGCAAAATACAAAACGCTCGAGTCAGGACTAACATTTTTATATCAATAAATCCAACTCAAGTGATGTGACGACCCGCCCTTCTCGACCCTCAAAAATCAACATAAAATACACCACAGAATAATATGCCGACGCTTGAGTGTCAGAAAAGACAGATAATTGAGGGAAAGAAAGAAAATAGAAGAAAGAAGGAATTAAACAATATCAGAATCTCACAATCACAGCGGAACAAAATATAATAGTCAATAACAGATCTTTACACAAAATGTAAACTAAATCTGTTTTATATATTACATCAGAGTATATCACAAACAAACAACAATTACCAGCCTAACAATATCAAACAATCACAGCAGCGGATATAAACAAGTATGGATAATACGTCTCGGTTTTCAGCTCCTCTCCTGAGCTCCACAACATCCTTTCTTGAACAAATAACACTTGGTCTGACCCGAGCATTATAATAAATAACACCCGAGTCAGTCTGCAATACCAACTGATAAAAATACACTCAAATTGATTATTAAAGTTTCAAAAATTCTTTGAAAACAAAAGCATCTTGTAAGACCACGCCACAAATAAACATGTCGGGTTTTTACCTTACGATAGCTAAAATATTTTTGTCAAAATCCTCTGATATTATAGTAGGGCATATATACAAATACTTACTAAAATAGCCGAAATTGTTACATGATTAAATTCCAACTACTAGCTACAAAGTGGGTAATACAAACAAAACTCGTAAAAGGCTCGTAGGGAGAATGGATTTCCAACTAATGATTAGGCACTGGGGTACCACCTGTCACAGTACGTGGCCTAGATCACCGTACCGTGGATTACTCCCAATCCCCTGCAACACAAGACCAGGACTACCCCTTACTGGATAATCTCGAGTAAGATCACCCCACGGTTGGGATCAGCAACCGCACCACTAAGCCGAATAAAAAGGGACATCTAGACAGGGATGACCTCACCCTAATAGGTGCTACCCACATAGCCTTGTTGCATAACCCCTGATTTTTAGTCATTCCCGGTAGATGAGGCTTGAGGCTAAGCGTTACCTTTTAGAATGTTTCATTTAGAATGCCCATCGTCCACCTGACGATGTTCCGAAAGCATTCATTCCTACAAGTCCGTCCGGGTTAGAACGGAACCGAAGGCACTACTCCTACTACATCCATTTGGAAACATCCTCAGGATTAGTAGCGACTAGCCCTTGCACTTCACTGCTCCATCTTCGAATCCAAACTCGTCTTCCTCACGAAAACGTACAAATCGGATCGAAGTGGTTTTCGAGAAATAAATCTCAATCCCGGTCTTTTCGAAACGATCAAAGCATTGGCCATTATAGACAGTCGGTGACTTAACTATCAATTAACATTCACAAACATCCATCAAACAATAAATAATTTCCCAAATTATTTATTATCCTTAAAATATCTTCGCAAGATATATTTTCATTTTCAACCCTTTTGGAAACAGTTTTCAAACTCTACTCTTCTCATGGAATAAATTCCCAAATCTTTACTTCCTCTGAAAACATCCAAGTACCAATACTTTAGATTTTAAACAATTTAAATTCTTTATTCTTGAAAATACATTAAAACATTTATATTAAAACTTCTTACATACTTAATTCAAAATATATATACACTTTTAAAAATATTTCGAATAAAACTGCTTTATAAAATATAAACTATTCTCTTTAAAGTAAAGGTTAAGCTAACAAATTTTGAAAATAGGAGTTATGAAATTCTATTCAAGTTCCAAATAATACTTTAACCATTCTTAAAATAAAACTATTCTATAAAATATAAATATTAAAATTATCTTTAAACACAATGCCCATGAACCCTTTAAAAAAATTACTATTATAACTATTTTAATACTATTTACCTTTAAACTTAACAACTTAAATAATTTCTTAAAAACATTCCTTCACTTAAAAATCTACTTTGAAACGTACTTGGCTTTTCAGAGGAATACTCTTCCATTTTTAGAATAAACCAAAGAATTCGTTTTATAAATCCCGCTGAATTTATCTAAATTCAAATTTACGTTCAAATCCCGGAAATTTCTTCCAACACTTTAAAAATAAAATCTTTTTATTTTTAAACACATTCCCACCTCCTGGAAATCGCCTCCAAGGTATACTTAAAATATTTAAAATATGATTACTATATTCTTTACTCAAATTATACTTTTGAAAATCTACGAAAGTTTCTAAAGTAACTTAAATTGATTCCCTTTTATATAAAGTTATTATACCAAATATTTATATTAAAATTTCCTTTAGAAACCATAATACTAATTTACCCTTAAAATAATTTAATACCATAATTACTTAATTAAATATTTACTTATACTTAAAAATGATTAAAAATAATATATTTTTTTCTTATAATATTCTAAAACACATTTTAAGCTGCAAATTTATATTTTGAAAGCTTTCTTGGGAATCATACTTAATTTGTAGGGAAAACACATTTTTCCATCTATTTAAAAAAAATTCGCTATTATTTTTAACCAATTTGCATTTCTTATAGGAATTCCCACCAAAAATCTATCTTTCAAACTTTATCCACCGACAAATATTCCATTTCATTTATAAACCCAGTTTATTCATTTCCATTCCTCATTTCCTTTTTAAATCACAATTTCAAAACACTTCAAAATCTAAACCAATATCATGAATTTAATTTCCTTAAACTCATTTCTCAAAATTACTTTCAATTCCCTTTTAATCCCAATTTATTTTATTTATATTTTAAAAATACCAGATTTATATTTATCCAACCATACACAACATAACAAAATTCCAAATCATTCAATCACAGGATATAAATGAAATATATCACGGATTAGGAATAAAATTTCTATATTGTGAGGAATCTAGTTGAATCTCTCCAACCTGTTTCCCTGCATCCATAGATGTTAGCACAACAAATAAATATCAATCCAGAATGATATTAATATTCATGTTCAACCAATCACACAATTATTTAAATATTAAGTATTTAAATTAACTGGAAATTCCAGATGTGAGTGAGATTAACTCACCCTGAATTTCGTCGAGCGTTTAAATTTTACATTAAATCGAGCACGTTCGATTTAATGCAAAACTTTCACTTTCTCAAAACGACTCTAGAATTACTCCACTGCGTAGAACTCGTCGCTGCGATTCCAGCGTCGCCAGTTTCGTCGAATTCTGACAACGCATGCACAAGTTATGAATTTTTAAACATTAGAAATAATTTATAACAATTTTTTTCATATTAACCAAAATCGTGGCCGATACCTTCTTCCTACGCAAGCTCCAGGCCGAAACAACAAACGAACGAAAACCACTCACGCTCAACAAACGAACACATCTATCTTAGAATGCTCATCGTCCACCTAACGATGTTCTGAAAGCATTCAATCCATACAAGTTCGTTCCGGGTTCGAACGAAACCGAAGACATTATCTCGTTACACTCATTTTGGAATCACCCTCAGAGTTAACGACAATAACCCTTGCACTCTGAAACACCATCTCGATGTTCACTTTGAGATGTCACGACCTATCATTTAACTTGGAACGATGTGGTTTTCGGATAATCAAATTTAATACCTGTAACGATCGGGATTTTTCGTTGCCGAAAAATCGAACCGTTAGGGTTTAAGAAGAAGAAGAAAAAAAAATAGGAGAAGAGAGAGAAAGATAGAAGAAAGAAAAGAGAGAAGAAAACAAAAACAAGTAACAGAACAGGAACAATATCAGAATCTCACAGTCGCAGCGGAACAACATATAATAGATAAATGAATATTCATTAAAACAAAAGAACTATACATTTTTATACATTACATCACATTACATTACATCAATCAGAGTGTACAACAACAACAGCGGAAAAAGAAAAGATACATATACAATAGATAATAGACTACGCTATCTGGCTCGCCTCCAGACCTGCACAGCGACTCCCGAATCCAGAATAACCTGACAACCTAACTCTAGACTGCCCGTGTGGAAAATATTGGGCACCCAGAGTTTAGGAAAGGAACAATAAACTCCAGGTCAGTCATGGGACTGGTGTGAGAACTCAAAACAGTTTTATCTTTAAACAAGCAACAAGAAATTTTAATTTTTGAAATCCGCAATGCTTTTTGGAAAATGAAACTACCATAAGGCCTCCCGCCACACACACAATGCAAACGCAGAATTGGAGGAGATTTCTCCTTATGATAGTCAAAGATGCTTACTACGCAAAAATCAAATCATTTTTGATATTATTACTAGTGCATAGTGTAGAAAACAGTTTCGAAAGTAGAATATAAATCCTAGCCGGCATAGACATTCCGAACTATGCCTACTATAGCTACCATCCAAACAGTGGTGACCACCATAAGTGAATGGCAGGTAATACAACTAAAACCGTACAAGGCACGTATTGTTTTGATTGGATTTCCAACAAATGGTCAGGCTAAGGAACTTCCTACTGCCACATGGGATCGCCTCTGGCGGGACGTCCCGAGAAACTAACGTTACGGTTAGATCTCTGCCAACACAAGGCCGGGTTACCTCTGTAACTAGGTAACTACTACACGAATATGTCATCCCCCGGTCCTTTGGGACCTTTATCCGAGCGCTCGCAACAACAACACCACACAGTAATAGGTATAGTGTATCAACATGAGTAAGTATCTGGGCTCCATACCATGATACCACCCTTTACCAGAAGGAAATGACATACCCTAAAGGGCGCGACCCTCATAACCTTGCCGCATATTCCTGTTTCGACCATTTCCGGGGAGTGAGGTCCTGACGAAGTCTCGTCCACAAAGCTACGCTTTGTGTAACAAAGCCATGCTTCGGGTCCACAGATGACCAAAGCAATAATCACAAAGATAAATGATCAAACAAATGATCATATCACAAATGACCAACCAATGATCATCACACAGCAGCACTCAGCATGCCACATTACCAGATTGGGAAATATCGCTGATAACCTTCAACTACATAACCTCTGAGCTCGTACGTCTCAGAGAAGGGTGTTAAGCTAAGAGAATAAATTCTCCGCCACCAACAGAAATGTATTTGAAAGAAATCTGCTCTATCTCTCAAAATGTAATGTCAGACACGTAACCATACAAGTCTGTTCCGGGTTCGAACAGAACCGAAGGCACTTCCAAAGAAGCCCTTGCAATCCGGGTATTCACAATCCCGATAAAATTTCCCATCACAAAGGAAATCTCCATATCGTAGCTAACGATGCGGAGACAATCGATAGGTCATCCTATCGTTTTCACAAATACCCGGTCTTCAACACCGGTCTTCAAATGCAATCCAAACGTCGTATCGCATATTCGGAATGGGATATATGACACAAAGGTCCTCTCCCGGCTAAACCGAATAGCGAGCGCTTATTTAAAAAAAAAATGTGCATTCAATTCCAAACAAACACAATCAATACCATCCAAGGGTAAATATTGATAGTCGGTTATTTAACTATCAATAAAGATGCGCCACATCATCAGATTCCAAATAATTTTTTCCAAAATTATTAAGTCCCAAAATATCTTTACAAGATATATATATATATACACCATTTACAAATAATTGCCCCAGTTATTTGTTTTACCAAAACCACTTCACGATAAAATTTTCCACACTTAACCAATTGAAAAACCAATTTTCAATTTACCTTTACCATTTGAAAACCAATTTTCAAATTACATTAACCATTTGCAAACCAATTTCAAATCACCTTAACCATTTGAAAACTAATTTCAAATCACCTTAACCATTTGAAAACTAATTTCAAATCACCTTAACCATATATACCTTTTGAAACAAATTTCAAACCACCAAATAAATCTTTACCGATTTATTTTAACTTACGTTCCAAATTCGTAAATTATATTTTCATATTAAAAAAAATAAATCAACATTTATTTTTAAACAAATTTCCCTTCATATTTATAAATTCCAAAGTGAATTTAAATTCCAAGCATCTACTAGCATACGATTCCCAAATCGATTTCAAGTTATTTGCTTTCAATTACCTTAAAGGTGAATTCACAAAAACCGTTCCATTTCATATTAGAAAACCATTCCCATGCTTATTTTAAAAATAAGTAGTTCACAAATTTATTTATTTTCAACGATTTGAAAATATTCCACATACTTAAGTTACCGTTAAGTATTTTATTCCATTCTCTTTAAGAAAACATTCCTTTATTCACATTTATTTGGATTAAAAACGAATGTTGCGTAAAACATCGTTACGACAACCCAAAAACACTAGTATATGGATTTGAAATTAAAAATAGATATATAAATCCAATACTATACAAATTATCCCCTTCTGTTTCTCGAAAAACGTCTATTTCAACAATCAATGTTGAAATCTATGTTTTCAATACTCAATACATTTTAAAACACCTTTAATTCGTTTTAAATTCCATTTAAAACATTCCTTTCCCAAAAACAAACCCATTTTATTTAATAATCTATTCAATATTCAAAATGGTGAATATAGCCCACTTAACAAATTCCCATATTTCAATTTATCAAATTCGATGAATTTCAAATTTATAAACATAGTTTATAAATTCCATTTCTATTATAAACCCCAATTTTATAAATTCCTTTATTAATCCGATGCAATTTACATAACCCAATTTCATACCCAAAAGCCATATTGTAAGTTAAATACTTATAATATTATTTATTTACCAAATCGTTCCTTTGAACTTCACCAATTTAAAATCTTATCACTTACAAGATTTCTTTATGGTTTATAATAATTTCAACTAATGAAATCTTCATTTATTAACAATTTCGACAAACCCCTTTTTTTTTTTTGCCCCAAATTCATTTTTATAAGTCAATAACTTATAAAACTTCACTTACCAATAACCATTCTTTTAATAAATTTCACAAATTATATATCTATAGATTTATAATGAAATTCATGTTATACATCAACTCAGCATTTTACAAATTTATTCTATAACTTCAATGATTTAATCTAAAAACACCCATTTATAAAATCCTTTATATAAACCATTAATAATCATAACTTCCCAAAAACCAAATTTAACTATTTTATAAAAACCTATTATTGTTAAAAATTTCTTTTAAGTTATATTTTATAAAAATATAAATTTTTAAAACATAAAATTTTATCCATCTATTTATTTTAAAATTTAATCAATTCAAAATTTTTAATAAACCATATTCTTTGAAAAATCGATTTAAAACCCCTTTTTAAATTCAAAACCGTTATTTTTAATTTAAAAATTAGAATCCGATGATGCAACGACATCGAATGGTCAATCACGGGAATAACATCATATATCAATGTGATTATCAACAATCAACATAATATTCATAAACAAATAAATATGTGAGGAATCCAGTTGGATCCCTCCAACCTGTTTCCCTGCACCCACAGACGTTAGCACAATACCAATTCCACTTCAAGGTGGAATATCGCGGTATATGGGATTTTATAAATATTCCGCTTAATAGGCGGCGCAATAGGGTCTCATCCGCTATACGAGGCGGGAAATCAAATCCGATATATACATATGCCAATATATATATATCGCTATATATAGTATATATCCTACTATATCTACTAACATAATCAAACAACAATCATCAATCAACAATAACTATTTAAAATTTTAAACCAAACGGTTCGATCGAGTGAGGAGTTCTCACCTTGATTTTATTTTCCGTTTTCGCGTTCGTTTCGAATAAAATTAAACGAACGTTTAATTTTACCCGAAATTCAAATGGGCTCCAATTGACTCTAAACCAGTTGCATTTCGAAGTGCTCGTCCATATGATTCCAACGCAATTTGATTCGTCTAAATCGGACCTCGCATGAACAAGTTATGGCTTTTAGAAGTTACACGATTTGAAATTTAAACTTAAACTAAAAAAAAGAAAAAAAAAATTCATCTCACCTCCCCCCACACGCGCGGGCCCCCCCACCTTTGTTCCTCCCGTTTGAAACGCGATTCCACCTCCAGGTAGCAATTTTCGAACGCACGTAACCCATATCATCAAGAAACCCTAAATCACGCACACCACAAACATCGACGAAACCCCATCATATCGGCACCATATCGAAGCTCATCACATATGCTACACACGGCCAGAAGAGCAGTCAACTCGGTCAACCCCAGCGCATGGAATTGCGTGCGCAACTTTCGTGCTTCCAGCTCGATTTGCCGCCAATCCGCTTCGAGTTAAACGATCATAACCGTTGGATTCCGAGATCTCAGAGTGCTCTACAATTTACTAGTTGAAGGTTTCGCGAATCGTTGCACGGATTAGAAGATAAATGAGGAAGAAGATCGTTGCTTTTCGGCCATTAACCATAAACTGGCGGCTAGCTTGAGCATATAGGGTTTAGTGAAGATATAAATGAATGTATATGTTATAAATATTATTTTAATAATAAAATTCTCCTTTTCAATAACTTATGCAAACGAACTCCAATCCTTACGTTCCGACAGGCGATTCTAAAGTTTTTCCACGTTCCGGACGCAATGGGACAGGTTTTGGCAGCTAATTCCATCGTATGTGTGAGATACGACAATAAACGCTCAATTTAAATTAAAACCGATTTAAACGATTTCTAGGCGTTTTAATTTGTACCGGACAAACGGCAAATCCAATCGACTTGAAATTTGAAATCTTGCAATAATATCACATTACGGATCCGATGAAACTGGTTTCGTCGAAATCCGAGACCGTTTGAAAAATGGCTATTTTTCAGTCGATAATTAAATATTAAAATATTCAATTTTTACAAATTAACTCCAAATTCAGTTTTACAAGTTCCAAAATATTTCTATAACTTTAATATGATAAAATAAAATTTTCCAAATCATTTTCAATCATATTTAACCCAATATTCAATTATCTACGGAATTTCGCTATTAATTAATCGATTTAAATGACCAATTAAATCCAATATTCAAGAAATAAATTATTTAACTTAAAATTTTCACTTATTAATATTAAAAATAAATTAAATATTCAAATTTAAGTTATCAAAAATTCTGGGTCGTTACAGTCTTCCCCCCTTAAAAGAATTTCGTCCTCGAAATTACAAGTTAAGGAGAAATGATCCTAAACCGTTTATTATTTTTCCAAAACTAATAGTTTTATCAACCTTCTAACACCAATCTTTTTATTAAAGATTTACTATCATTTCAATTAGCTTTCCAACTTCAATTATAGGTTTCAAACAACATTGTTTACTCAACAATTCAAATTTAAATTTAAATTCAAATTTCAAACTTTCAAAATTTCTCAAAATTTTACTAACTCCCTAAATTTTTGAAAAATTTCGCCAGAGTCTCCTTTGCGCGGCTAGATCGGTACGACTACAAAATGGCACTACGGCCCCTCAGAATCAAAAAGAAAAGAGAAAGCCAAGTGGCTGGAGAAGGAAATCATCAATTCTCATACTAAAAGTGAAATACGTACCTTTTTGTCGAGCGTTACAAATTTTTTTAACTTTGAAATCAAAATCCCAATTCCTTTATAACCTGTATATCCTGCTAGCATAATATCCAATTATAATATTCAAACCAATTTGCCAATTCAATTATAAAATTTCCAATACATGCTTCTTATACCACTTTTAGTTTACTATTAAAGTTGCATATTCATTTTCATTCAACTTTGCATTTCAATTTTCATTTGAATTCAATTACATAGCTTTCAATTGCGCTAGTTCAATTTCATTAACACTTAATGAATTTACATACAATCAACCAACAAGCAAATAACGACCAATGTACATTCAATACAACCAAATTTATTTATTTTACTTACATTCAATTTGGTTCAACTGTTTTAATTCCAATTGGTTTAGCATTCAATTGATTTTCATCCAATTATTCAACTAACTTCAATGAATTTACACTTACATACATCGTTTCATATCAACTTACTTACATTCGATTGATTAACATTCAATTCATTCTTTAATTCAATTGCTAGTTCTTTTTACAAATAAAATTGAATTTCATTTATATAACTTAAGTTCACATCTTTAACAATTTCATTTACTCACTTTATTCATTTATTTTGATATTAACATCAATTCTTTCAACATTACTTAACTTGCATTCCATTTCAACTTTATTTACATCATTTGTTAATTAAACTTAAGTTTTACTTATCAATTCAATTCGGATTTTAAATTCCAAAGTAAATCCTATTTAACTTTTACTTAAGTCAAATTCATATCAATATTCAAATTCATATTCCATTTTACTTAACTTTATTGTTTAACCATTTCAATAATCGGTTTTACTTACATTTTCCCATTTAATAAGTTATAAAACTTATTATTCAACTTCTAACTTATATTATAAGTTCAAAACCTTTTTCACTTATATTTATCAATTTCAAATTGAATTTTAATTTCAAATTGGTTTATTACAACAAAACTTCAATTTTTAAATTCATTATTGTAGCAAATCCATCACATAGAAAGTCGAAAATGATACTGATGATGCTGCAGTCATCACCCTTATTATTTCCCAGTGACAATAGTGAAATCAATGCTAATTATTCTTTCAAAAAGTTTTCTTTCTATTCATAAATCACTTTTATAACCCTTTTACTTATATAATTTTTTACTTCTTATATACATACATGATTATCTTACAATTGTAACTCATTATTAATTATAATTCCATCTTATGATTCATTGGTTTATACCATTATTCTTTTACAATAGTTGCTTTTATTAGCTTATTCAAACAACTTTTAATTATTTTATATATATATATCATTTACAACAACCAAGCAATCAATTATATACACACTTCAATAATTCTGAAAAATTATTTTCTTTTTATATATAAAATATAATCGAGGTAAAATTATTTCATTTACCCAATTTAAAACAATATTGTGTCGAATTGTTCTATTCAAGTGTTTAGGAACCCCTTCGATTCAGTTTTCGAGGCTGCGCCGACGAAGGTTCATATACCACTCAATAAACCAATCATCACAATATAAAACAATTTTATATTCACTAACAAATACGCACTCATATCTATTATTACACTCATACTCATTCTAGAGTACTGCTGACTCTATCTCTAATGAGTAATACCCAACAGAGCAGGTTGTCGCTTAACCATATGCTCTGATACCAAATGTAACGATCGGGATTTTTCGTTGCCGAAAAATCGAACCGTTAGGGTTTAAGAAGAAGAAGAAAAAAAAATAGGAGAAGAGAGAGAAAGATAGAAGAAAGAAAAGAGAGAAGAAAACAAAAACAAGTAACAGAACAGGAACAATATCAGAATCTCACAGTCGCAGCGGAACAACATATAATAGATAAATGAATATTCATTAAAACAAAAGAACTATACATTTTTATACATTACATCACATTACATTACATCAATCAGAGTGTACAACAACAACAGCGGAAAAAGAAAAGATACATATACAATAGATAATAGACTACGCTATCTGGCTCGCCTCCAGACCTGCACAGCGACTCCCGAATCCAGAATAACCTGACAACCTAACTCTAGACTGCCCGTGTGGAAAATATTGGGCACCCAGAGTTTAGGAAAGGAACAATAAACTCCAGGTCAGTCATGGGACTGGTGTGAGAACTCAAAACAGTTTTATCTTTAAACAAGCAACAAGAAATTTTAATTTTTGAAATCCGCAATGCTTTTTGGAAAATGAAACTACCATAAGGCCTCCCGCCACACACACAATGCAAACGCAGAATTGGAGGAGATTTCTCCTTATGATAGTCAAAGATGCTTACTACGCAAAAATCAAATCATTTTTGATATTATTACTAGTGCATAGTGTAGAAAACAGTTTCGAAAGTAGAATATAAATCCTAGCCGGCATAGACATTCCGAACTATGCCTACTATAGCTACCATCCAAACAGTGGTGACCACCATAAGTGAATGGCAGGTAATACAACTAAAACCGTACAAGGCACGTATTGTTTTGATTGGATTTCCAACAAATGGTCAGGCTAAGGAACTTCCTACTGCCACATGGGATCGCCTCTGGCGGGACGTCCCGAGAAACTAACGTTACGGTTAGATCTCTGCCAACACAAGGCCGGGTTACCTCTGTAACTAGGTAACTACTACACGAATATGTCATCCCCCGGTCCTTTGGGACCTTTATCCGAGCGCTCGCAACAACAACACCACACAGTAATAGGTATAGTGTATCAACATGAGTAAGTATATGGGCTCCATACCATGATACCACCCTTTACCAGAAGGAAATGACATACCCTAAAGGGCGCGACCCTCATAACCTTGCCGCATATTCCTGTTTCGACCATTTCCGGGGAGTGAGGTCCTGACGAAGTCTCGTCCACAAAGCTACGCTTTGTGTAACAAAGCCATGCTTCGGGTCCACAGATGACCAAAGCAATAATCACAAAGATAAATGATCAAACAAATGATCATATCACAAATGACCAACCAATGATCATCACACAGCAGCACTCAGCATGCCACATTACCAGATTGGGAAATATCGCTGATAACCTTCAACTACATAACCTCTGAGCTCGTACGTCTCAGAGAAGGGTGTTAAGCTAAGAGAATAAATTCTCCGCCACCAACAGAAATGTATTTGAAAGAAATCTGCTCTATCTCTCAAAATGTAATGTCAGACACGTAACCATACAAGTCTGTTCCGGGTTCGAACAGAACCGAAGGCACTTCCAAAGAAGCCCTTGCAATCCGGGTATTCACAATCCCGATAAAATTTCCCATCACAAAGGAAATCTCCATATCGTAGCTAACGATGCGGAGACAATCGATAGGTCATCCTATCGTTTTCACAAATACCCGGTCTTCAACACCGGTCTTCAAATGCAATCCAAACGTCGTATCGCATATTCGGAATGGGATATATGACACAAAGGTCCTCTCCCGGCTAAACCGAATAGCGAGCGCTTATTTAAAAAAAAAAATGTGCATTCAATTCCAAACAAACACAATCAATACCATCCAAGGGTAAATATTGATAGTCGGTTATTTAACTATCAATAAAGATGCGCCACATCATCAGATTCCAAATAATTTTTTCCAAAATTATTAAGTCCCAAAATATCTTTACAAGATATATATATATATATACACCATTTACAAATAATTGCCCCAGTTATTTGTTTTACCAAAACCACTTCACGATAAAATTTTCCACACTTAACCAATTGAAAAACCAATTTTCAATTTACCTTTACCATTTGAAAACCAATTTTCAAATTACATTAACCATTTGCAAACCAATTTCAAATCACCTTAACCATTTGAAAACTAATTTCAAATCACCTTAACCATTTGAAAACTAATTTCAAATCACCTTAACCATATATACCTTTTGAAACAAATTTCAAACCACCAAATAAATCTTTACCGATTTATTTTAACTTACGTTCCAAATTCGTAAATTATATTTTCATATTAAAAAAAATAAATCAACATTTATTTTTAAACAAATTTCCCTTCATATTTATAAATTCCAAAGTGAATTTAAATTCCAAGCATCTACTAGCATACGATTCCCAAATCGATTTCAAGTTATTTGCTTTCAATTACCTTAAAGGTGAATTCACAAAAACCGTTCCATTTCATATTAGAAAACCATTCCCATGCTTATTTTAAAAATAAGTAGTTCACAAATTTATTTATTTTCAACGATTTGAAAATATTCCACATACTTAAGTTACCGTTAAGTATTTTATTCCATTCTCTTTAAGAAAACATTCCTTTATTCACATTTATTTGGATTAAAAACGAATGTTGCGTAAAACATCGTTACGACAACCCAAAAACACTAGTATATGGATTTGAAATTAAAAATAGATATATAAATCCAATACTATACAAATTATCCCCTTCTGTTTCTCGAAAAACGTCTATTTCAACAATCAATGTTGAAATCTATGTTTTCAATACTCAATACATTTTAAAACACCTTTAATTCGTTTTAAATTCCATTTAAAACATTCCTTTCCCAAAAACAAACCCATTTTATTTAATAATCTATTCAATATTCAAAATGGTGAATATAGCCCACTTAACAAATTCCCATATTTCAATTTATCAAATTCGATGAATTTCAAATTTATAAACATAGTTTATAAATTCCATTTCTATTATAAACCCCAATTTTATAAATTCCTTTATTAATCCGATGCAATTTACATAACCCAATTTCATACCCAAAAGCCATATTGTAAGTTAAATACTTATAATATTATTTATTTACCAAATCGTTCCTTTGAACTTCACCAATTTAAAATCTTATCACTTACAAGATTTCTTTATGGTTTATAATAATTTCAACTAATGAAATCTTCATTTATTAACAATTTCGACAAACCCCTTTTTTTTTTTTTGCCCCAAATTCATTTTTATAAGTCAATAACTTATAAAACTTCACTTACCAATAACCATTCTTTTAATAAATTTCACAAATTATATATCTATAGATTTATAATGAAATTCATGTTATACATCAACTCAGCATTTTACAAATTTATTCTATAACTTCAATGATTTAATCTAAAAACACCCATTTATAAAATCCTTTATATAAACCATTAATAATCATAACTTCCCAAAAACCAAATTTAACTATTTTATAAAAACCTATTATTGTTAAAAATTTCTTTTAAGTTATATTTTATAAAAATATAAATTTTTAAAACATAAAATTTTATCCATCTATTTATTTTAAAATTTAATCAATTCAAAATTTTTAATAAACCATATTCTTTGAAAAATCGATTTAAAACCCCTTTTTAAATTCAAAACCGTTATTTTTAATTTAAAAATTAGAATCCGATGATGCAACGACATCGAATGGTCAATCACGGGAATAACATCATATATCAATGTGATTATCAACAATCAACATAATATTCATAAACAAATAAATATGTGAGGAATCCAGTTGGATCCCTCCAACCTGTTTCCCTGCACCCACAGACGTTAGCACAATACCAATTCCACTTCAAGGTGGAATATCGCGGTATATGGGATTTTATAAATATTCCGCTTAATAGGCGGCGCAATAGGGTCTCATCCGCTATACGAGGCGGGAAATCAAATCCGATATATACATATGCCAATATATATATATCGCTATATATAGTATATATCCTACTATATCTACTAACATAATCAAACAACAATCATCAATCAACAATAACTATTTAAAATTTTAAACCAAACGGTTCGATCGAGTGAGGAGTTCTCACCTTGATTTTATTTTCCGTTTTCGCGTTCGTTTCGAATAAAATTAAACGAACGTTTAATTTTACCCGAAATTCAAATGGGCTCCAATTGACTCTAAACCAGTTGCATTTCGAAGTGCTCGTCCATATGATTCCAACGCAATTTGATTCGTCTAAATCGGACCTCGCATGAACAAGTTATGGCTTTTAGAAGTTACACGATTTGAAATTTAAACTTAAACTAAAAAAAAGAAAAAAAAAATTCATCTCACCTCCCCCCACACGCGCGGGCCCCCCCACCTTTGTTCCTCCCGTTTGAAACGCGATTCCACCTCCAGGTAGCAATTTTCGAACGCACGTAACCCATATCATCAAGAAACCCTAAATCACGCACACCACAAACATCGACGAAACCCCATCATATCGGCACCATATCGAAGCTCATCACATATGCTACACACGGCCAGAAGAGCAGTCAACTCGGTCAACCCCAGCGCATGGAATTGCGTGCGCAACTTTCGTGCTTCCAGCTCGATTTGCCGCCAATCCGCTTCGAGTTAAACGATCATAACCGTTGGATTCCGAGATCTCAGAGTGCTCTACAATTTACTAGTTGAAGGTTTCGCGAATCGTTGCACGGATTAGAAGATAAATGAGGAAGAAGATCGTTGCTTTTCGGCCATTAACCATAAACTGGCGGCTAGCTTGAGCATATAGGGTTTAGTGAAGATATAAATGAATGTATATGTTATAAATATTATTTTAATAATAAAATTCTCCTTTTCAATAACTTATGCAAACGAACTCCAATCCTTACGTTCCGACAGGCGATTCTAAAGTTTTTCCACGTTCCGGACGCAATGGGACAGGTTTTGGCAGCTAATTCCATCGTATGTGTGAGATACGACAATAAACGCTCAATTTAAATTAAAACCGATTTAAACGATTTCTAGGCGTTTTAATTTGTACCGGACAAACGGCAAATCCAATCGACTTGAAATTTGAAATCTTGCAATAATATCACATTACGGATCCGATGAAACTGGTTTCGTCGAAATCCGAGACCGTTTGAAAAATGGCTATTTTTCAGTCGATAATTAAATATTAAAATATTCAATTTTTACAAATTAACTCCAAATTCAGTTTTACAAGTTCCAAAATATTTCTATAACTTTAATATGATAAAATAAAATTTTCCAAATCATTTTCAATCATATTTAACCCAATATTCAATTATCTACGGAATTTCGCTATTAATTAATCGATTTAAATGACCAATTAAATCCAATATTCAAGAAATAAATTATTTAACTTAAAATTTTCACTTATTAATATTAAAAATAAATTAAATATTCAAATTTAAGTTATCAAAAATTCTGGGTCGTTACAATACCCAATCCCGGTCTCATCGAAATCCAAACGTATCTTAAAGGTTAAGTTGTTTAAGGTTAAATAATTCAATTCAATTCAATTTAAAACATTGAATTCACACAGCATTATTCACAGATAAATATCACACATTTATCACTAATATATCCAATATCACATCACAGAATATCATCCAATACATATCAACCAATTCAGACATTCTACACAAACAATCATCCACAAACGGAAATTATTACTCCATATCATAATTAATTTAATTAACTTAAATTAAATTAAATTAAATTAACTACTTAACAATTAATCACTAATTCTGCTTAATTAACCATTTAATTAATTAACCACTTCAAGTAATTAATCTCTAACCACAGATTAATTAACCTTTACTATTAATTAATAAACCTTAATTATTAATTAATATCTCTCAATACAAATTAATTAATCCATAATTACCCTTATAATTAATTAATTAATCATTAATTAACTAATTAATTATTCCTAAATTATTAATTAATAAACTTTAATTATTAATTAACAACCTTAATTACAAATTAATTAATCCTTAATCACCAGTTGATTAATCCTTAATTAACTGTTAACCCATCCTTAACTAACAGTTAACCCAACTTTAATTAATCTTCAATTACAGATTAATTATCCTTTAATTATTAATTAATAAAACCTAATTATTAATTAATAAAACTTGATTACAAATTAAATATTTTTTAATTACTAGTTAAGTAACCTCTAATTACTTAATTAATTACTTACTAATTACTTAATTAATCAATCTTAATTACTTAATTAATTAATCTCTGATCATTAATTAATAATCTCTAATTATCTAATTAATGATCTTTAATTACAAATTAATTACTTAATTAAGTAATCTCTAATCATTAATTAATAATCTCTAATTATCTAATTAATGATCTTTAATTACAAATTAATTAACTTTTTAAATTAATTAACCTTTAATCCTTAATTATTTACTAATTAAATCAATTAGTTACTCTTAATTAATTTCTTAATTAATCCTTTATTCATTAATTAATCAAATTAATTAATTATACTTAATTTCCTTAATTAATCTTAGGACATTTAAACATTAATTATCTTAAGATAAAACATTATCTTATTAATGCCTTTATTACCATTAACATATTTACACCATCTATCTTTATAATTAACTTTACTTAATTAAATCATTAATTAAGTTTTTAAAATTGAATAATCATTTAACTTAATAAATTAAAGTTAACAAAACATAACTTCCTTTAAATGCTTTAAACAATATCAAGTGATAGTTTAAAACTAATTTCAATTTAAATTCAAAAACTTGCTTTTATAAAAATCCTTGAAATTTCATTTGTAACTCAAGTTTTTAAAATAACTTTAAACTTTACTTAACAAAATTTAATTTAAACAAATTTCAAAACTTCTTAACAAAATGTTAAAGAAAACATTTATTATATATAAAGTAATTTATATAAGAAAGTTTTAACTAAACTTATTTTTAAAATTTCAAAAACCTTGTTTTAAAATCTTTTTAAAACTGCATAGCACATTGCTTCGGGTTCTACCTAAACCTTGCTCGAGTCCTAACTCGAGTTTTCTTCAATTTCTTTCATTTTTTTTAAAACTTAGATTAGTTTAAGAAAATCTGAAACAAGCTTACACTCACGAATTACTCGAGTCTTCCTTCCCAAATACCCGAGGGCAGCTTCGAGTCGACTAGGCTCACAAACCAAAACAACATACACGACCCCCCTGTGCACATGCACCGACGTCAGAGCCACCTCCGACCATCGACGCACCCTCCGGCACACCACCCATTGTCGCTGCAACCCATCCCGACCACCAAACCACCATCACAAGCCTCGATCCAAAATCGAGCATCCCAGATGAACTGGAACCAAAACAATCTCCAGCAAAACCCTTCGACCAAACTATTCTGACCACCAATGGTCGAGCGACTCTGGCCACTTCCTACCGATCATCCACACCACCATTTCCCAGAGTTTCGTGCCACTCGATCACCCTAAGACGATGCAATGACCACAAATTCCAACCTCGTCTCTTTTAGGTTCTAAAACCCTAGATCCTACAATTATCAATGCCACGACGTATGATCGTCACCTCTGCCATTTTTCCTGACATCCCCAATCACCACCCTAGCTCCGACAAAAACCCAGACCATCCAGTCGTTGCCCCACACCAGAAAATACTCAAAAACCAATTTTTGGTTTGTTTGCGTAAAAAATGGCCGCAAACACCCAAAGTCGTATGATTCCGTTGATTTTATGTTGTTTTTAGTGATTTGGGCGATTTATGCAAATATATAAATAGCAGGGACTAAATTGTAAAAGACACACAGATTTATAGTAGTTCGGCCCGAACGTGCCTACGTCCACTTTATATGTTATTCTCCTTTTTCCTTTAGATTACAAGTACAAAGCTTTAGTTACAAGTATCTAAAGTTGTTTGAGAGTTCCTTCCAGGCTTGAGCTCTCAAACTTGTCTGTCATTGTTGTACCCCTGCCCCTCTATTTATAGAGTGAGGCTGGGGGCAGGGGTCTTGGATGTTTATAGCTGCTGGTGGGCTTGGGCTGAAGCAATCTGGACTGGCAACTTTGGTTCGGTATTCCTTGGTTCGGCTATGCTTCGGTTCAGTGGTCACCTGGTTCGGTGGTAGGAGAGGAGTGGACCGGTGGAGCTTGGGTTCGGTAGGAGGATGAAGGATGAGATGGTTCGGTGGATTTTGGACCGGTGATGGTGGGTTTGGTCCGGTGATAGCATGGCTCGGTAGTGATAGGTAGGGGATGGTCGTTGGTTCGGTTGTAGCTTGGACCGGTGACGGTGGACCGGTGATGAAGAGGTTGGAGCTTGGACCGGATGAGGTATGCCGAATGCGTTTACCGAATGAGTTCTGCTGAATGGAACCTTGGGTTGTGAATGAGTTCTGCCGAATGGAACCTTGGGTTATGAATGCCGAATGAGTCTTGCTTCATACTGCCGAATGGACTCTTGCCTTGGGATGCCGGATGAACAGAGGCACGCCGAATGGGATGAGTGCCGAATGAGCTCTGGTATTGTTTCGCCGAATGAACTTTATATTTGAACCTTGAGTGAAATTCCTGATCTATATACGCTTGCTGGCTGCTTCTTTTTGTTCCGGTCGTGGTGGAAACGCACACAACATTGATATTCCAGTTTTGTCCAAAAAATGGGATAACACTTTGCCCCCCAAAATATGCCTTGTGGTAGGAAGGCGTGTTTTGTAATGCCATGAGCTGGATGTTCATATCCTGTCATCAACCTGTAAAGAACTTGATAGTTTATATGGCCCCAAATGACGATCGTTCGGGATCGAGCTATTTGGGATGAAGCGCGGCCGTTCATGGTCAAGCGCCTAACTTCAAATGACGACCGTTCGCGATCGAGTCATTCGAGGTGAAGTGCGACCGTTCGCGGTCAAGCGCAAAATCCGTGCATCGATCGTTCGGGATCGAGTCATCTGCAGCGAAATGTGACCGTTCAAGGTCAAGCGCTTAACTTCAAATGACGACCGTTCGGGATCGAGTCATTCGAGGTAAAGTGCGACAGTGCGCGGTCGAGCCTGTAAGTCCACGCGTCGATCGTTCGAGACCGAGCCATTTGTGATGAAATGTGACCGTTCAAGGTCAAGCGCCTAACTTCAAATGACGACCGTTCGTGATCAAGTCAATCGAGGTAAGGTGCGACAGTGTGCGGTCAAGTGGCGGTCCTCAAATGACGACCGTTCGCGATCAAGCCATTTGAGGTAAGGTGTGACAGTCAGTGATCAGGTGGCGGATCTCAAATGGCGACCGTTCGCGATCGAGCCATTTGAGGTAAGGTGAGTTGTGCCGTTCGAGGCGAGTTGTGCCGTTCGAGGCGAGTTGTGATCGTTCGCGATCGGGTGCCGTTCGAGGCGAATTGTGACTGTTCGAAGTCGGGTGCCGTTCGAGGCGAGTTGTGATCGTTCGCGATCGGGTGCCGTTCGAGGCGAATTGTGACTGTTCGAAGTCGGGTTCCGTTCGGGGCGAGAAAGCGTGCCCGGGAGGGCTTGATGTTATGGATGCCAGGGTCACGTTCGGGTGAGTTCCTGGACTATGTGTGTGCCTGTTGGAGGCGAATAAGTGTGCCCGGGGGGGCTTGGTATTGTTGATACCAGGTTCACGTTCAAGTGGGTCCCTGGACCGTTTGATTGCTGGAGTTCATGTTTGGGGGAGTTTCTGAATCAAAAGATTTTGGCAGTTCATTGCCATACAAGAGGTGCTCGTGGACCGTTCGCGATCCAACGGGCATACAAGTAAATCCTTTCACGGAGTTGCAAATATCAAAGCAATAATCATACGAGTTCCACAGTAGGAACGTTCAAATCAAAGTCAAAGCAGGAGCAAGACGAGGATGTCAAAGTGTAAACTCTTACTATGGTGCAGCCTATAGTCATTCAGAGCATGCCTATGGATCGTGCGCGATCACTCACATGTGTAAATGATTTAACCGTGCTAGTGGGAGTTTTGCGACTTGTTCATCGTTTTCGACCTGCCCCCGAGTTCATGAGGGACTTTTACCTGCCCCCAGGCTGGGCGTTCATTCCTTACCAAGTTGCTCAGAGGCCTCTATCTCACTCTCTGGGATTGGATTAACTGGCTTCAAATGTGGTGCCCCCATGCGGGATCGATGCCTGATTGATAGTCGTCTGCTGATTGGGGGTTGCCCCCTGCTGATCCATTTCATCTGCTTGCTTGTCTCATCATAACTCTTAGATCTGAACTCTTAGATTTTCAAATTCAAATTCTATCCGATGTAGCGGGAGCTGGTTCCTCTCAGTGAAAGCACCAAAATGTTTGCGTAAAAAATGGCCGCAAACATCCAAAGTCGTATGATTCCGTTGATTTTATGTTGTTTTTAGTGATTTGGGCGATTTATGCAAATATATAAATAGCAGGGACTAAACTGTAAAAGACACACAGATTTATAGTGGTTCGGTTCGAACGTGCCTACGTCCACTTTATATGTTATTCTCCTTTTTCCTTTAGATTACAAGTACAAAGCTTTGATTACAAGTATCTAAAGTTGTTTGAGAGTTCCTTCCAGGCTTGAGCTCTCAAACTTGTCTGCCATTGTTGTACCCCTGCCCCTCTATTTATAGAGTGAGGCTGGGGGCAGGGGTCTTGGATGTTTATAGCTGTTGGTGGGCTTGGGCTGAAGCAATCTGGACTGGCAACTTTGGTTCGGTATTCCTTGGTTCGGCTATGCTTCGGTTCGGTGGTCACCTGGTTCGGTGGTAGGAGAGGAGTGGACCGGTGGAGCTTGGGTTCGGTAGGAGGATGAAGGATGAGATGGTTCGGTGGATTTTGGACCGGTGATGGTGGGTTTGGTCCGGTGATAGCATGGCTCGGTAGTGATAGGTAGGGGATGGTCGTTGGTTCGGTTGTAGCTTGGACCGGTGACGGTGGACCGGTGATGAAGAGGTTGGAGCTTGGACCGGATGAGGTATGCCGAATGCGTTTACCGAATGAGTTCTTCCGAATGGAACCTTGGGTTGTGAATGAGTTCTGCCGAATGGAACCTTGGGTTGTGAATGCCGAATGAGTCTTGCTTCATACTGCCGAATGGACTCTTGCCTTGGGATGCCGGATGAACAGAGGCACGCCGAATGGGATGAGTGCCGAATGAGCTCTGGTATTGTTTCGCCGAATGAACTTTATATTTGAACCTTGAGTGAAATTCCTGATCTATATACGCTTGCTGGCTGCTTCTTCTTGTTCCGGTCGTGGTGGAAACGCACACAACATTGATATTCCAGTTTTGTCCAAAAAATGGGATAACATGGTTAACCAAGAATTTCTCACAGGTTTCTAAACTAAAAATCATGATTTTGGTTTTAAAAATCCTAATTTGCAAAAGGAATTCAGATTTATACATGAAATAAATAATCATTTAGTTTGATTTCCACCCGTTTCTAAGTTTTCACTGTTATTTTCCGTTTTCCAGAAAATTTCAATCTTAATTTACTTAATTATATTTTTAGGACTTATTTTATGACTAAACAAACCTTTCTTGTTTGGAAACTAAACCCTATCACAGAATAGAAGTAAAGATAATAAATTTTGATCTAAATTTTCAAATCCTATAGCAAGAACAGGGAAAACAGACATAACCCATACATGCACACCTACATATATTCATAAACACAGAGATATCACTTATATATGCACAAGCAAAACATCATTCATATCAGACTTCACAAACAAGCAGGAATTTATTTACTTAGCTTTTTAATTTAAAATGTTTACTCACCTTTAAAAAAACAGAGAGCTTGAAAACTGGAAAGCTTTGAAAATTTTAGTACTTTGTTGTTTCGATCCCTGAGAACTTTGTATTGCTTAATTTCTTTAAAACTGAAAAGCTTTGTAAAATGAACTGGAATGCTAAATTGGAATGGAACATGATGATGATGATTCAAGACTTTGATTCCAGGCTGCATTTTGAAGATGTTACAGGCTTTGATATTTCTGGTTTTTGAATATGAGTTTACTTTGATTACAGGCTTGATAAAAGAGGTTTATAGGCTTTTGAGTTTGAGTTTGTTTTGATAAATCTCAAGTTTGAAGAAATATCTGGTTACAGATTTGTTTTTGAGGAAATGTTTCAGGTTGTTTTATAGTTTTAGAAATGAATTTCAGGCTTGAGGAAAAAAAAGGGTTACGGGGTTTTGAAAAAAATTTTTTTACAGGTCTGGCTATTGATTCTAAGATTTTCTGGTTTGAAGTAGTTTAACAGGTGAAGTTTCTTGTTTTTTTTGAAAATGAGAAGATAAGAAAAGGAATAGAAAGAAGAAGGTGAATGTTTATGTAGTGTTTATTACGATTTATTAAAATTAAAGAAAAAGAAAATAAAAAGAAGGACATTTGTTCAATTTGTTTACGTTTGTCAAATTTCATCTCTAATTAAACTACAGATGTATTTAACATGATTCAGAAGCTAACACTTGTAATAATGTATTTTTATATTATCCTTAAATGATTTTAAAAGCTTTTATAATTATTTTTTTCTAATTAATAAATACCTTTCTAAATTAATAAATGCTTTCTTAAGTTTATATAAATAAAACCTTTAAAAGAAAATAAAAATAAAAAAAACTAATCATATTTTAAATAAAATCATATATAATATATTTAATTCATTTTTAAATATAAAACTTTCATATTTATTTTTCTATTTAATAAACACTATCTTAATTTATATAAATAAATTCTTTTAAAGAAAACAAATCTTATTTTGAATAAAAACTTTATTCGTATATTTTTTAA